>CM068368.1:145003753-146300753 GCA_034769895.1 Magicicada septendecula
TTGCCACTTCCTTTGTTGATTATAGCAATAAGTCCGTAATATTCTTCCGACTTCTCGCAGTACCCTCTCTGCTGGATTGCTGCTGGGGTGGTAGACAGATGTCTTGTATGTCTTAATGCCCAACGTATTTAGAGTGTTTCTCCACCTCCAAACCTTAAATTGCGTTCCATGGTCTGTGATTATGGATGCCGGGCTCCCTATCTCTGGAATGTAATGATTTGTTATTATTCCTAGAGTCTTCAAAGTGGTGGCTCTGTTCACCGGGTACAGTTTTGTGAATTTTGTGAAGTGATCCATCATGATAATAATGTATTTGTATCGATGGCGTCCGCCACTGCGGGGAAATGAACTA
Organism: Magicicada septendecula; assembly: GCA_034769895.1. Taxonomy (NCBI): domain Eukaryota; kingdom Metazoa; phylum Arthropoda; class Insecta; order Hemiptera; family Cicadidae; genus Magicicada; species Magicicada septendecula. The sequence continues at coordinate 145,004,106 of CM068368.1, forward strand.
CAGATGTCCAGAAAGACCTTTTCCAGTTTTGCTTGTGAGGTAATTGGTATCATCATACCCTCTTTTCTCTCATTGTTGGTTTTCACCAATTGACATATCAGACAGGTTTTGAGGTAGTTTCTCGTCTTTCTATTTATATTTTTTATATGGCAATTCTCTTCTATCGCCTTGATCACCTTCATGGCTCCCATGTGACCGTATCGTAGATGATAGTCCAGGATGATATCCTTTTCGATTGTAGTAGGGATCATGATCTTCCATATCTCTTCATCAAGGGATGTTTTGATGAATAATATTTCGTTATGTACACAATAAAACTTGGTTATTGTGTCATCTTGGCTGGAGAGACGAAGTTTAATGTGGTTTAACTTCGGGTCTGACTGCTGGTGTTTGCTGATGTCCTGCACTATCTTTTCTAAATCGGATCTGTCCTTGATAATATTATAGATTTTCAAGATGCTCTCCTTTTCGCCTTCGAACGTTTGTTCTTCCAGATTTACTCTCGATAACACGTCGGCTACTACATTATTACTTCCAGGAACATACTCCCACTGTATATCGTATTCCTGCAGGGCAAGTACCCATCTGGTCAATCTACCATGGCTTAACTTGCATCTTCTCAGAAATGATATAGATTTGTGATCTGTTCGAACGGTCACTGGATATCCGAGGATATACGTCCGAAACTTCCCACAGGCAAAGACTACACTTAGCAGTTCCTTTTCCGTCACGTTATAGTTCTTTTCACACTGTTTAAGGGTTCTGCTAGCAAAGCTCACTACTAGATGTTTTCCACTTTCGTCTTCTTGGTACAGTGTTGATCCCAAGCTAATGTTACTAGCGTCACAGTTTAGAAAGAAGGGTCGGTTAAAATCCGGATGGTTGAGCATTACTGCTTCTAAGAACTTCTCCTTAATTGCTTTGAAGGTTTCGTCTTGTTCTTGACCCCATCGCCATTTATTCTTGGACGATAACTGGTACTGAAACCGGGCCGTCAGTTCGGAATAATTATTTTGGAACTTCCTATAGTAGTTACACAGGCCTAAAAATGATTGTAGTTGCCTTCTGTTTTTTGGTATAGGGAATCGTTGTATGGCGTCTACTTTTTCTGTTCATGGTGTTATTCCTTGACTGTTTAACTGGAAACCCAAGAATTGTACTTCTTTAGCTATAAGCTTGGACTTGTCTAGTTTAAGGGTAACATTATTTTCAGCAAGCTTCTTCAAGACATGCTCTACACGGTAACAGTGTTCTTCCCAATTGGTTGATGTTATTAGGAGATCATCAACATAGACAGTCGTGAATTGGAGTGCCTCTGGTCCAAGTATATGATCCATACAGGCGACAAAAACAGCTATTGAGTTCACCAACCCGAAGGGCAACCTCTTAAACTGATAGTTGCGCCCTTCGAAGATGAACGCCATGTATTGCCGGCTTGCTTGGTTCAACTCCACCTGCCAACACCCGCAAACGGTATCCCACGTGGTAATGAACTTCGTTCCGTGAAATCTCTTCAATATCTCATCAATTTCGCCAGGTGAGGTACGATCGTTAATAATCATTTTATTTATCTCACGTGCGTCAAGGCAAAGCCTTACCTTGCCATTTTTCTTTTGTATAGCCACAATTGGGCTAGTGTATGGCGATTGACTGCTTTCGATAATATCTTTACTGATCATGTTCTGGATCTCTGTGCGTACGGCTTCCTTCAAAGACTGTGCTATGGGATACGACTTTCGATTAAATTCTACCGGTTCCCTGAATCGTATGGAACATTGGTAGTTCCGGATCTTTCCAGGTTCGTCCGAAAATACAGCTCGATATTTTTCATATATGTTGACTAATTGATTCAGCTGGTTTTCCTCTAATTGCTCGGTAGTATTGTGGCACTGGAAGTTACGTATCTCCTGAATCTTTTGTGGCCATAGGTCATCCTCCGAATTCTGATGTACTGGCTTGTTGTCTGTCGAGTAGTTTGATAAGTAATTCACCTTATTTTTGTGGTCGAGAAGTTGTCTGGAGTCTAACATCTTGTTGTTAGTTAAATTGGCTACCCAGGTCGAACCTTCAGAAAAGAGTGATACCCTTCCTCGGCACAAGTCGATAACTGCTGAGTTTCTGCGCAATATGTCACATCCTATCATGATGTTGAAAGGTAATCCGGCTGCAACCAGAAATGTCATATCCATACTAATGCCCTGACTGTTGACACTTAGGGATACCTGTTTTCTTATGGTTTTGTTCTGTCGGCCGGTAGCTCCTACAAGTACAATATTATTAATAGGTAGTACCGGTAAATTTTTGTGGCATTCCTGCTGTATCCGGTCCAACTCATTACGATTTATTATAGAGACATTTGCTCCAGTGTCTATCATTATAGGAACAGAAGTACCCTCAATTTCTGCAATTGTATATATTATTTCATTGTCATTATTATTAATGTTAATTTCGTTTTCTTCTAGCAAGTCCTTACGGATATCTTTCAAATAGTTATTGTATATTATTGTAAAATTTTTTCTTTCTTCCTTCAAATTTATTTCTTGGTGAAATCCAGCAGATTGGAGCAGTAAAGGGTTATTGGAGTTTATTACTGCCTCCGTTCATTTAAATGTTCCGCATCATTACGGATTAGGCCGTTGGAAGCATCAACTTGGAGTCCTGAAACTGCTTCGTTTGGTTCAGCACGATCGTCCTGTTGGGCTTCCGTTACAGGTAGTCTTCGTTGATTGTCCAGGCTGAAACTGCGTCTGGGCTCGTACTCTCTGTAACGATTACTTCCCTGACTTCCTTGAAAGGTCTCATACTCATAATATCGGCTCCTTCGTTGAGGCTGGTACCTCCTCTGTCCACTGCCTTCCGCTCTGATGTAGTCAATATGGGGTCGATATGTCCTGTAATTATTGTTATTACCTCCATTCGGGTAATTCCTGTTATAATTACTATGATAATTGTTATTAGAGGGGTTGGGGTTTCTCTGACCATTTGGAACATAATTACGGTTATTATTATAATAACCGTTGTTGTTTGGTGGACGGTTATTATTATTATTATTATTATTATTATTATTATTGTTGCCCTCATTATTATTAATTCGAGGAACATGATTATTATTATTATTGTTATTAAATCTAGGTACATTATTGTTATTACGGGTGTTATGATTGTATTCGGCATTATTCCGATTTGCGGAATTATAATTATTGTTGTTGCCCACATTCTGCCGATTATTATTATTCGAATTATTGGTGTTACTTTTTGGTTCCGGCCTTTCATATCTCCTGCGACTTTGGCGGTAGTAATCCTCATGCTCATACATTTCTAAGAGCTCGGTCATTGCTTGTACAGTCTTTATTTGACTGTTTCTTCTAGCTCTTATTATATATTCCTCATAATGGTATGAGAGCTTGCTGACCAGGCATTCTTCCGGTATCCTGGGCTCTAGATGTTTGGCCACGCACACCTTTCCCAAGAAATACGCCGTTAGAATCTGGTTTCCATACGGGTTGTATTTTCCATGACAGATCCCGTCTCTGGCGATATTTTGTGTCGATTCAGACCAATATTTGGCTTTGAATAGACTTTTGAATTGTTGGTAGTCGGTCACTTCGTCTCTTATCGCCATCCACCAGTTATCTGCTATCTCCTTGAACGATTCGTCAAGTACTTCTTTATTCTTCCTCCAGCGATTGCCTCTGTGTTTGGTGAAGTACTCTTCGATTCTGGCTAGGAACTCCATCGGTTTGTTTTTATAAAACCTGAAGTTAATTCCTTCACGATTCTCGTTGTTAGGACAACTGGTAATGCTTGTCGGTCGACTATGGAACAGGTCTATATCTGTTTGATTCTGTCGCACCTGACTGTTGATACTGGTCACAGTAGCTTCAATGCCGTCACATTTTTCTGTGAATCGGTCCTGCACTCGCTCCCAGTCTTCAGGTGTTTCTTTTAGTTTTTCCTCTAAAGTCTTCCTATTCGTTTCTTCAATGTTGTTAACGTTAGTGTTTATTTCTGTTTTGATAATCTGTACTTCTCCTTCGGTCTGATTCCATCTTTCGTCAGCTCTTGTAATCTTTTGTTCGATTACCGTTATTTCCTCTTCTAACTTCTTGCTGATTGTTTCATTATTTTCAGCTATCTTTTGCCCCAATTCTTCCTTCAATGCTTCCATCTTTCATCTAATCCGTTCATATTCTCTTGGTTCGTCTCTCTTAATTCTTCTCTTAATTGTTGACTATTATTTTCCATCTTTTTATTGGTTTCTTCCAGTTTCTGGCCTATCTGGGTCAATTCCTCCTTCGATTGTTTATTGTCAGTTTTTATGTCCTCCATTTTCTCCTCAATCTTCTGATATTTTCCTCCATCTTCTCCTCGATCTTCTTAATATTTTGCTCCATTAATAATTTATTTTCGTTTTTTATTTCGTCCACTTTCTCCTCCATCTTCTTACTATTTTCTCTTAATTCTTCTTTCAGTTGTTGGTTATCGTTTTCCAGCTTCTTTACTATTTTCTTCCATCTTCTCCTCCATCTTCTTACTATTTTCTTCAATTTTTTCTTCCATATTCTTACTATTTTCTTCGATTTTCTTATTGGTATCTCCAATCTTATTACCCAATTCTTCCTTTAATTCTTCCTTCGTCGTTTTAAATTCTCTGAGTAACATCTCCATCATTTGATCAAATTTTGTATCTTCCTTTGTAGTGGATTTCTTTGACTGTTCCTCCTTTAGTGCAGGCTTGTCTAGTTCTGCTGGCGGTAACATTGACTCCACATCTTCCACTGGTGTCGCCTCTTTATCCTCCATGTCTACCTCCTGTTCGGCCTCCACAGCCCTTTTTTTTATGTAGCCCTCCTGTGCATCTCGCTTCTTCTTCCGACCTATTGACCGCTGCCGAGCTAAAATAGGAAACTGGACAATCGTCCTTATTTTATAACTCTATTAACTCCTATTTTAAGCCCTTTAGTTGGACGCCAATTTGTAATATAATTTTTTTTTTTACAAATATACAGATACAGTAGAAGCCCGATATAGCGCGGTTGTCGGGTGACATACTTTCCCCCGCGTTATAGGCGTATCCGCGGTATATCGGAAGGTGACCTGTACAGTGACAAATGATGGGGAGGGAGGACCGGGAAAAGATACAGCATAATGCACTACTATATACTGTACGTAAATTACGTCACCAAATGTAGAAATAAAAAATAAGAAAACGTATAATGTGCATAAACTGCCAGACTCTCCTGTTCTGGCGATATTGCTTGGCTATCGCAGCATTCTTTCGTTTCTTGTTTTGAAACACGCAAATTTTCTTATCTTCAATTGTATTTGATGAGAATGGAGTATTCATCAAGAATTCATTTAATTCTTCACGATCCCTGTCTTTGCGTTGTCGTTGACGCAGGCGTCGCACACGTTCAGTGGAAGTCATCACAACGGCTAACACTGAACAATATACACTGATCAATATAATATCTTATTTCACTGTGAAATATTCGTCCATCGGCTAATACAGCAAGCACTACACTGGCACGTAATTTTTCATTTCCCGTAATCTTTATTGTTACAGATTTGGTTCCCTTTTGGTCCATCGTAAATATACGTAAATAAAAAATAAAAAATATGGCCGTTTCATCGGCATTTCCCATGTGTTCAAGTGAATAATTATGCTTCTTGTGTAAATGAATGACAAATCGCTGATACTGTAGGAGTTTATCTTCGTAGTCACTCGGTAGTTTTAGCGCGAGTGATGTACGTCATGTTAGCGCAAATCCATTTTGCCACATCATTCGTCTTATACACCCGAAGCTGGCTTTGAAACCGGAGACTTTTAATTCTTCTGCAATTTCTAAACCTTTTAATTATAAAACATGTCTAGTGACAGGGAGTCCTTGCCTTCTTAAAAGCCATACGTATTCACAGACGCTGGACTCTACTGCTACAAAATGCCCAACTTGAGGTCCCGCGAACGCTTGTCGCGCAGTATTTGCATTTAAAAGTCGTTCCTTCTGTTTTCTCCACTGTCGAATACAGGATTCATCAATATCGAATTTCCTTGCGGCATCGCGATTGCATGTTTTTTCTACATTTTGTATCACAATTAATTTATAATTCGCATCGTACGGGTTACGTTTAATTTGATTTGACTGCGTGCCTTTAGTCTCCACAATATCACTCATACCGCAAACGCACTACAAAAACGCCAAATGAAAACAAAGTACAGATAAGCGATGTTGTCGCTGTTACAATAGAAAACCACACTGGCAGTTTACCCGTTATTTAGAAACATGTTATTCACACCCCCTCTACTCATCCTTTGTCTTGCTGCCTACAGAAGGGTGCGAGCACGCGCGCATGCGCACGCACTTACACTTTATCTTCCTATTCTTTCTTCAGTTTGCTGTTAAAACATTCAGTTGTAGTCATAAATCATAACGCCAGAGTTAACTACAGCCGGGCAAACTGCTGTTGCTTAGGTAGTAAACAACTCATAGATACCAAAAGCGTTCGTCCCGCCAGAAGTCAGGTATAACTTCGAATTTCGTTAGCGCACGAATACAAGCCGCAGGCCAAATTAGCGACCATGTTTTTATTAGAAAAAGTGGGGCTTGTATTCGGAACAATATGGTATTTGCATGATATTAATAGTATTAACATTTCAAGTGTTATAGGCCTATTTGATTTAAATATATCCTCAAAAAACAAAATTTGCGATTTAACGGACTTTCGATTTTACGGACACCCCTCAGCCCCAATTAGTCCGTTAAATCGAAGGTTTACTGTACACTATTTATACATTGCTCACTCGACCTACTGTAGGCCTAATTGTTGGTCTTAAAAAAGTCCGTAATTGTTGTTTGACGGGATAATGCACAGCGTTTCTTTTCCGCGTATTGTTTTATAAACGCGAGGTGCAGCAGATGAACATTATTAGATTCACTTTGCCTCTCCATCCAAGAAATTACTTTATGTGTATTATCACTTCACTAACATTTGGGATAACTTCTTTCACTTCCACCCCATTTTCATTTCCATCATCGTCATCGTCTTCTTTTTCTTCGCAATTTGCATTTCGGACTGCATCGATGATATCTTTATCTCATATACATTCTGTAACAGGCTCACCGTTGTCAACTTCTGCCCAGTCATTCAAGTCATATAGAGTGAAGTTGCAATGCAGAGCACTACTCGCAGACTGTACATCACTATTAGTGAATCCGGCAACAGAGCAATTTCCATCAGCGATGTTTTGTTCAAAGGAACATTTCTTCCAGCAATTCTGAATCGTAGCCGTACTAATACTTTCCCATGCAAGACCTATTGAATACGCAACTGTTTTCAGGTTTATTGACTTAAGGTAATTTCCATTTCCTCATCAGAATTCACTATAGCACTCAGAAGTTCACGGCGGTAATGCGCTTTAAATGCTTTTATGATGCCTTGATCTAATGGCTGGATCAGTGCTGTAGTGTTTTTCGGCAAGAACATGACTCCGATTTTCCCATCTCTTGACTGTAGCATATCAGCAGGTGGATGTGCTGGACAGTGGTCAAGGGTCAGTACAGCTTTTTCTTCGAGGTTGAGTGACCGCAGGTGGCTTCTCACAGATGGAACAAATTCTTCATGGAACCATTTACCGAAAATATCACGTGTCATCCAAGCATTTTTTGTATTACGATATGTGATGGGTAATGACGTCATGTTCACATGTTGAAAGCATCTAGGATTTCGGCTTTTCCCTATACAGAGAGGTTTAACTTTGTGGAAAACAGGAGGGTAACTCTATCCTTATTTATTTTTAATCCAGATTTATTTATTGAATTATTCACATCCAGAGTTCTGGTAGGAAGCATTCGAAAATACAGAGCAGTTTCATCACAGTTATACACTTGATGGTCATTTAAATCGTTATCAATCATTACTTTGTTTAATGCCTGAGGAAAAAGTGCTGCAGCTTCACTGTCACATGATCGTGCTTCCCCTTCAATGCTTATCTGGTTTATACCATGACGAGATTCCCATCGCGAAAACCACCCATCAGATGCATTAAAGTCACTGTTGCCATGTAAATCACTATGGAATTTCACAGCTTGAACTCTAATAACTGGTCCTGGCAGTGGCACACCTTCACTTCGTTTTATTAAAAACCACCTGTACAGACACTCATCTAGTTCACTATCCTTCCCTACTTTAGTCTATTTTTTCTTTGCAACCCCACTTCACTTTCAACTGTGTTCACAAAACTTTTAAGTTTATCTTCTTCCTTCATCCACCCTCTAATTGTTCCTTCTGGGATGCCACACTCACGTGATAAACTTGCCTTTGACTCTCCGTTCTTCACACAATCAATTATTTTGAGTTTATCACTCACAGAATATGCTTTTCTTTTCTGCGACATCACAAAACTCTACACTATGCGAATTTATGACAAAGACTATACACTTTGATAAGATAATATCAGAGTATGATCTTATAATAGAGGGAGAGAAGGGATTTAGTTGGCTGCTTGCCTTGGCATGAATTCTTAGAAACGTAGAGACTGTAAATAGCTCGGGCAATTGTTTATGTCTACAGGTACACTTGAACTGGCAATTCTGGTTGTTGTTTACAATGCCATTTCCAACAACAAGCCTTTGTTTACAATAAACGCAACGCATTCCAATGTGGCTACGGAAGTCATGATAAACAATTCATAATTTACTCACTCTCTACAAGTAAGAATTTTCGCTAATAACGGGCGACATACTCTTCACCGCGTTATATCCGAATCCGCGGTATATCGGACCGCGCTATATCGGGCTTCTACTGTAATATATAATTAGTAGATTGATTTTATAATTATTAAGTTGATTTTATAATAACTGAAATCCCACTAGTGATCTCCCCAATTGGTAATTATTCCCAATTACAAAAGAATAAATTAAATATAAATAATGTATGATAATAAAGTGTGATTTGTTGATAATAAAAATTTTTGTAAGTTATAAAATTTTACTTATATATGTTTTTTGTTTAATTAATTAATTCAATTAATAAATAAATAAATAATTAATTGTGTGTGTGCTTTAATTACTTCAAATTAAATAGGTATGAATTTGTAGTTCGAAACTATTTGTTTCTATTAATAATTTAATTGTGTAGTTAGGCCTGTTGATTCTCTCTGCTGACTTTGCTCTTCTTCTTCCTCTCAAATATTCATTTTATCACTGTAAATTATATTTTTTAGAAGAAAGATTAGCTAACATTCACTATACAAATAAATACAAACTCTTATAACTGAATAATGATGTTCATTTATTGACATTTAAAATTATGCGCCATTCAGGCTGCGCATGACCCAGGCATTGGTTGATATCTGCTCAAGCCGGTAGCGAACAAGATTGACAAAATATATTTTTTACAAGATTAATTAATTAGGATTCTTTTAGAGAGTCGAAATGGTCAGAGGGCAAGGAACAAGATACAGTTCTTAACTAATTTTTAAAATAAATCATTATGGCTGAAAAAACAATATTATTATGTAAATTGTCAATTATGAAAAGTAATATCGAACCATTCGTCGAAATGACGTCACTGGCTTCAAGCAGGCTGTGTCTTGTGCTGGTTCGGAAATAAAGTATGGCCGCCGTCACCTCGACTTCTCTGCTATGCACTGCTGATACTGGTTGATCTTCTCCCACAGAAATAAATGAGTATTCCCTTCTCTGCGAGGTTGTAGTTGTCCTGGAATATAGTGTAGAGTGTTCTCTCTTCTCCTGCGATGTCGTTTCGTGATGGTTTAATGGTGAAGTGTCCGGTGTTCAAATGTGTGTATTCGTGTTCTGCTAATACGGTTTAAAATATTCTCAAAATGGCCGTTGATTTCTTGTACTCGTGTTAGATATTGTTATTGCTGTTGTTCTGAATTAGTTAGGTGTTAATTATTACCTGTTAGTGTTATTTTTATTTAGTTAACCTCTGTTACACTTTTCGAGGCTACACTCTCGGTTTTGCACAAAATTATACTGTTTCGGTCTTCTGTTAGTAATTTCTCAACTGGTCATATTAACCATTAACAATAGACTAAACTCTGAACGTCGTCGTTTTGGGGTAATTTATGAAATGTCTTTTTCCTCTTTCCATTGTTTATTTATAAAAGTACATATCTCAGATTTGGTTCATCCTCTAAATATACCTAACAAGTTTTCCTATTTATTGCTGTAATTCAATTATTTCTTAATTTTACAAAAATCTAACTATTCAGCAATATTCTTACATTAATTTTACATAATTGGATATATAGCTGAATTTGTTTTAAGTTCATATAAGCCTAAAATTTACAATTTTTGATAATTATTGTAGGCCTCATATTTTGTACAAATTTAGTGTTTAAATGGTTTATAAGTGTTTTTCTGATAATATTTCCATGGAATAATATTAATCACTCCATGATTATCCTTTGTTGTTAATAATTTTGTTGTTATAACCCTTCAATATTGATTAATTTGCTTTTTAGTCTGAGTTGATTACCATTATAGGCCTAGTATTATTTATTTCCAAACAAAGTTAATTTTCTTTCCTTTGTCATTCCATTCGTTATTATTTGTATCTGTACTAATTACATTTTCAAATTTCTGTGTTGTATGGGCTGAATTCTATTCCCTATATTATGTAGTTTGATTCTCTGATAGATAGTTTTGGTTTACATTACTGGTCTGTTTTTCTAGAGTGGTGTATTAGCTAATCTGCTTTGTACCTTGGTTTACAGTTTAAAAAAAAATTATAACATTCCTATTTCCTACTTGCCTCTCTGCCTTACAAACTTCAAAATTAGTTAACATGATTTTAAATACAACAAAACATCTTATTTTCTACTATTTTTCATATATCACTAATTTTAACATAAACATCTTATATCTATTATTTTTGACTGTATCATTCAATGATAACAAAATATCTTATGCCTATTATTTTTTATATATCATTTAACTATAATAGAAACATCTTATTACTAACAATACCTTCAGTCATTAACAGTCCTTTGTTTTTATGTTCTTTTTGTAACAAATTTAATTATACTAAAACATCTTATTACTAATAATAATACTTTCAGTCATTAACTGTCATTTGTATTTATGTCTCTTTTGGTATTAAATTAACTGTGATTGAAAATATCTTATATCTATTATCACCTTATATCTAACATATTATCTGATTAACAATAAATAACAAACATTTTATTATTGGTTATACACTCAGTTATGAACTGTCCTTTGGTATTTATTGTCCTTCTCACAATTTACTTAACTGTAATTTAAAAAATATTTTATGGGTAATATTATTTCTTATATCTAATTAAAAAAAACTCTTATCACTAATAATGTTGTCAGCCCTTTTAAATAATTTTTATTTCCTACACTATTTTTTATTATAGTGTGTCACTTGTTATTCTCTACACTCACTGTAGTCTCTAACTTTTATTGTATTTATTATGGTATTTCACCTTATACTTCTTACACTAATAGTAGTCTTTTGTTTTTACACTATGGTAGTTTTTGGTTTGTTTCTACACTATTGGTAGTCTTTTGGTTGTTACATATAATACTTATATCTAGTTTACAACTCGGTTTTCATTGGATTGTATCTTGTAACTTGAGTTACGGGGTCTAAATATGTTGGTTTTAAATTTAGTTCAAAGGTATGTATTCCTTTATTAACATTTTTGGAATAGCTCTTCTTATTTCTAGGCTCTTTGTAGGAATCTTGACATATTTTGTCCTTTCTTCGTTATTATATTAGTAAATTTCTTGTCTTGTGGTTTCTCTGCTTCTTGATCTTATATATTTCCCTTATTAATATTGTTTTCACCTTTTTATCTCCTTTTTCTTTTCTTTCCTTTTTACTGCTTCCCCAATCTACTGGGTATACTGCTGGTTTATTGGGTTTTTACGTAGTAGGTTATTTTGACCAATAGTTTTCTTTGTTAGTTTTTATTCTTATTAACATTTTATTGACTTAATGTACAGTTTCTTTAGTTTAATCTTTAACCAATTCATTCTTCTCACTCACTATGGAGCTTTTCTTCTTTATTTATGTTGCATTAAGTTAAATTTTTAATGTGATAATTTTGTTATGCTACAATACTGATGTACACAGTTAATGTATGCTCTGCTTTACATTTAAGATGCACCATAGTACATCTAAAAATATAATAAACGACAAAATACATCGACCCACGCCCAAAACGTAAACGATATTCCTTAGGTTCGTTTTTCATCAGCTAATCATAAAATCTGGATGCCATGCTAATTTACCACATTTAATTAACATTTTGTATTTTCTTAAAAATTTGCTTAGCTATTAATATAACTTAGAGTTGTATCAAACGTGAAAAGCTGAAGAAATACTTTAAATTCGCTGCATTCACTGCAGTGGCGAGGAGTGTATATAATTATTTACACAGGTAACCTCCCACTAATGTTGGTTTCCATTTTGTAATAAATTCTATTTTATAATTTACATTACTTTCAGAAAGGATAAATTAACCCAGGGTCCATTAACTTACCTTACTGAAATCCAGGTTATTTAAATATCCCTTAGATATTGTTTACTCTAAACTTCTAAAATTCTGTGATAGGTAATCGTTTAACGTTCAACTCCACTGATGTTCACTCACCGCATTCACTTTTTCTAATCTATGTTTAATTTTATACATGAGTTGCCCGTACTGTATTACACATTTCCTAGCAAGTAGATTGCTTTTTAGCTAAGAAAATCTATCCTGCCACACGAATTTTCTTACAATTCCAACAAGGCATTAGCACTACTTTTTGTTTAAAACTTTACGAATTCTTCCTCTAATAATTACTAGTCCGTTACACTGAAATAAAACTTAGATCCAATTTAATTGCAAACAAAAGCATTGAGTATTATGAATGAAACGTGCATTTTGTGTCTCGTTTCTTTCTCCTTGGTGATATTTTTTATTTAATAATTTTGGTCTCCCATTATATTTTTTTTAACATTTTCTGATTTAAAAAACTAATGACAGTCTATATTTTTTTTGTTACTGTAAATATATACCCTTCAAATATCACATAAATACATTTAAAATATCAATTACATTCTTCAAAATAATTTTTGCACTAAATACACATACAAGTAATGATACATAATTGCAGACATTTCCTTTATTTTACAAATATGTACGGTAATGTGTTGTGCTAAGTAAAACAGTAGTGTTTTTAGAACAGCAGGCAAAGAATTTAATTCTCTTAGAGATACCTGAGTTGAAATTATAATTGGAATTTAAAAACTGAAGGAAGTTGATTATGATTAAAAATATTATAGTAAACATTACAGTAAAATGTATACCATTAAAGAGACTCTCAGAACAATGCACCTAACGTTACTCCATAGTGTTTAGTAGTCGTCTGCCGGTTTCGAAAAGTTGATATTGCTTGATCGTGACAAAACGCCGACATTGATTGGTGTACAGACTACATACATATATGTGTATTGAAACAATACATATATTTTCATATTTGCCCAGGGCGGTAGGTTTGCAAATATTTAGCATAGAAAATATATGATGAAAGTTTTTAACAATATTATGCAGGCTAAGAAATGTCAGAATGCGTACACCTGCCCCGCGAGTGAATATACCGCTTGTGTGTTTGTGTGTGTGAACGCAAGCTACGACAGGCAAAGTCTACGATGGGATGATGCGTACGAATTGTTGGTTTGTCTGTAATCAGGTTTTAACCTGATAAAAATAAACTAATTAATACATTTTAAACCTGTCAACAAAGACTTGCCCCAATTATAAAAACACCATTACATTAAGGTATTTTTAACGAATATGGTGATGTAAAAGTATTGCAGAAATGGGCTATAATAAAGACGCTAGGTAATTTAATGTTAATTACTAGTGTAATTAAATAGTAATTAATAAGTGTGTTATATATGAGTGACCAGAAAAAAATTACGCCAACGATGATGTCGCTCGTGCTACGAGTATGTTTACGAAATCGCGAAAATGAATCAAAAAGTGATTTGTTATTAAAAGGATGCTTTGCACGAAGTGACAATATCTAACAGGTCGAAAACAGTCCTGGACTTGTCAAATCGCCGTCCAGTGTAAATAGGCCTACCACAGGCAATTTTGGGGAGATCTCAGAGACTCAAGATATCTTCACACAACATCACGCTGCTGGTCTGCCGACCGATCGAATATCTTTACCACACACACCAAGACATATGGAGGAACTCTGGACCATCACAAACAACAGACCGTAGAGACAGAGAACACAGCATCAGCATAATCATCATCATCAAATTCTCAGGATTCAGGACACACACACGCGCGCGCGCGCGCGCAACTGTAACTTCGGCAGTACGCAGGTGATGAATAAACAATTATATTTTTTGTTTGTGAAAAGTACTCTTAAAAAGAAACTTATATATGAACAGTAAGACTTAAAGTTTTAAGTATAATCACTGTACATAAATTTAAATGGTAGTTAAATGAAATAATTTAATTTTACAAGAAAATTTAAAAATACTAATCTTCTGTTGTATGTTAAAATTTGGGTGTGTCAGTAGAAATAAATAATAGGTTGGAAGTAAATGTTATATTTTTTATTTTTTTTTGTTTATAGCAACAATTAATTTTATTCTTGAGATTTAATATTATTTTTGTTTGTAAATGAGTTGTTATTATTATTTAAAATTGGAGTCAATATCAGACACATTGAAATAAAAAGTATTTAGATAATTTGTTAACATGTCTGTTTACCTAGTAAGATTATATGCTTGTTTACTTTTATATGTCATGAACAGCATAGAAGGGTATATTGTTTTTTTTTGTAAACTTATAAAAGAGAATATTTTTTTATTTTTATAATTTGAAATTTTAATATTTTTTGCATATTTTCGATTAATATTAATAAATCATAGAATGATTATTTTGAAACAGTTTAAATTAATTATTTCATGTCATCAACATCTCACTCCTCTATGAAAATTATTTCATTATTGTGCAACTACATATACAGAGTCCGCCAGTGAAGCGGGAAAATTAAAAGTACCCAATTTTTTCATGAAACATTTATTATCAGAATTTTTTTTTACAGATTTGAGTTGAGTAAAGTATACCATTATTTTACTTTTTAAAAATAACGCCGCTCAAGTGAGAGCCATTTCTGTGTAAACAATCTTCTAATCTTGACCGAAAATTTTCCATCACTCGACGAAGGAGGTCAGGTTGAATCCGTGCAATTTCTTGTCTGATATTCGTTTTTAATTCCGGTATGGTGTGCGGTCTATCAATGCAATCATGCAACTCACCATGGTTTTCATCATTCCAATATCTACTATTTTGTTTGTTTACATATCCATTGAAATGAAAATGTGCTTCATCTGACATAAACATGCGGTGAATAAAGTTTTCGTCATCATTTACACGTCGCAATATTTCTTCGCTGAAAATCCTGCGATGTTTACTCCCTAACATTCCCTAACATAATGATTTGGAACAGTTCAGAGTGGCACTTTTGGCTTCAATCCCTGCTGTCCAATACTTCAATTAATTGAGTCCAGAGGTATTATCATCTCTGCTCAAAATGTAAGACTGATGGCATTTTCTACATCCAGTCACAAAAATAAATAATCAGTAAAAGTAGTCTCTTTTGACTAAAATAAACATTCTTAGATTCTTCACTTCATAATATTTTATATCAATTAATACTTTTATACACTTGACTCTTCTTCTCTATTAAAGCTTATTCCATATTAGGTGGTTTAGGTATGTGGTATAATATACATTTCGTCGTTTCATCATGTTTACATAGTAATTAGCATTTATATTTATTTTTTCTACCATCTGGTATCCAATGAGGTATTTTATTGCTCATGGCATAACATTAATTAATTCTTTATCACTTATCACTATAACAGTGGTTATTACAACAATATTATCATTAATAGTACCAGGGTTTTTGGTTTCTGGTCTTAATATTTGGTCTTTACTTAGTTGGTCTTTCTTCATTGTTCCATCTTTATCAAATTATTTTCTTTGTGAGGTTTTGGTTAAGTTGTTTTGATTAAATCATATGATATTCTGGTTTCTTTTCTCTTTTTCATTTGAAATTCTGTATCATTTTTGTCTTATTTACATAAATTATAATATTGGTCATTGTTAGCATAGTCACTATTATCATACAAACTACAGTATGGGTTTTTATAGTTATGATAGTTTATTGAGGGTTTTTTTTTTCTTTATTGACACTGGTTTTTATGAGGATTTGTTACATTCCTTCTTCTAACATTTTTAACATTTATTAATATATTGTTCTGGTAACATTAAATTATCCAATTGTTTAACATTGGTACTCATATACCTTCAAATTCTTTTATGTAAGAGTTCACTCAAATTATGAGTGTGATTCGTTCTTACTCATTTAGAATTTTGTATCTCTTTCTTACAAAATCTCTTTTCATATTTAAGAGTTATTTCTCATCATTCCTATGAGTTGTACTTACTATTTCTTTAACTTTATATATTTTTATTCAACTAAATTCTTTCTTATTCATAGTAGTTTTCCAAATATTTTGGTGTAAGTTGTACTTACTATTGTTTTGAATTTTGAAGTTTTTGTTCATCAAAATTCTTTTCGTTTCTTCATAATTCTTCGAATGTTTAGTGTAAGTTGTACTTACAAATTTTTTGAATTTTGAAATTTTTGTTCATCAAAATTCTTTTCGTTTATTCATAATTCTTCGAATGTTTGGTGTAAGTTGTACTTACAAATTTTTTGTTTTTTCATAATATTTTGTCGAATAATTGATGTAAGTTGTACTTACTATTTTTTAGAATTTTGAAATTTTTGTTCATCAAAATTCCTTTTGTTTCTTCATAATTCTTCGAATGTTTGGTGTAAGTTGTACTTACAAATTTTTTTAATTTTGAAATTTTTTATCTCTCCTCTATATATTTTTTAATTGATAATTGATTATAAGTTCCTTTTACTTTATTTGAGATGATATCCTTTAATACATACGTATTGTTATTATTGTTTTTAATAATCAGGTGTGGGCCGGTATACAGCAGTAACAACTTTTTGGTAATGCCTTCCAAAGTACTGGGTAATTCCCTGTTTTTTAGTAATACCTTTTCTCCGACTTCATATCTTATTATTTTCTTAATCGCCTTTTGATACTTGTTCTTGCGCCTTTCCTGGTCTTCTGCTAATTTATTGTAGAATCTGATTCGATTGAACTTGTATTCTTGACTTATGGGGAATTCTATTATGTGTTGTATTTCTCTTGGAGGCGGTTTTTCATACATTGCCGTGTATGGCGTGGTACCTATAGCGGGGTGATATGCCAAATTAAGGAATTCTTCAGTAGCTAATAAATATTCTTGCCACTTCCTTTGTTGATTATAGCAATAAGTCCGTAATATTCTTCCGACTTCTCGCAGTACCCTCTCTGCTGGATTGCTGCTGGGGTGGTAGACAGATGTCTTGTATGTCTTAATGCCCAACGTATTTAGAGTGTTTCTCCACCTCCAAACCTTAAATTGCGTTCCATGGTCTGTGATTATGGATGCCGGGCTCCCTATCTCTGGAATGTAATGATTTGTTATTATTCCTAGAGTCTTCAAAGTGGTGGCTCTGTTCACCGGGTACAGTTTTGTGAATTTTGTGAAGTGATCCATCATGATAATAATGTATTTGTATCGATGGCGTCCGCCACTGCGGGGAAATGAACTACAGATGTCCAGAAAGACCTTTTTCAGTTTGGCTTGTGAGGTAATTGGTATCATCATACCCTCTTTTCTCTCATTGTTGGTTTTCACCAATTGACATATCAGACAGGTTTTGAGGTAGTTTCTCGTCTTTCTATTTATATTTTTTATATGGCAATTCTCTTCTATCGCCTTGATCACCTTCATGGCTCCCATGTGACCGTATCGTAGATGATAGTCCAGGATGATATCCTTTTCGATTGTAGTAGGGATCATGATCTTCCATATCTCTTCATCAAGGGATGTTTTGATGAATAATATTTCGTTATGTACACAATAAAACTGGGTTATTGTGTCATCTTGGCTGGAGAGACGAAGTTTAATGTGGTTTAACTTCGGGTCTGACTGCTGGTGTTTGCTGATGTCCTGCACTATCTTTTCTAAATCGGATCTGTCCTTGATAATATTATAGATTTTCAAGATGCTCTCCTTTTCGCCTTCGAACGTTTGTTCTTCCAGATTTACTCTCGATAACACGTCGGCTACTACATTATTACTTCCAGGAACATACTCCCACTGTATATCGTATTCCTGCAGGGCAAGTACCCATCTGGTCAATCTACCATGGCTTAACTTGCATCTTCTCAGAAATGATATAGATTTGTGATCTGTTCGAACGGTCACTGGATATCCGAGGATATACGTCCGAAACTTCCCACAGGCAAAGACTACACTTAGCAGTTCCTTTTCCGTCACGTTATAGTTCTTTTCACACTGTTTAAGGGTTCTGCTAGCAAAGCTCACTACTAGATGTTTTCCACTTTCGTCTTCTTGGTACAGTGTTGATCCCAAGCTAATGTTACTAGCGTCACAGTTTAGAAAGAAGGGTCGGTTAAAATCCGGATGGTTGAGCATTACTGCTTCTAAGAACTTCTCCTTAATTGCTTTGAAGGTTTCGTCTTGTTCTTGACCCCATCGCCATTTATTCTTGGACGATAACTGGTACTGAAACCGGGCCGTCAGTTCGGAATAATTATTTTGGAACTTCCTATAGTAGTTACACAGGCCTAAAAATGATTGTAGTTGCCTTCTGTTTTTTGGTATAGGGAATCGTTGTATGGCGTCTACTTTTTCTGTTCATGGTGTTATTCCTTGACTGTTTAACTGGAAACCCAAGAATTGTACTTCTTTAGCTATAAGCTTGGACTTGTCTAGTTTAAGGGTAACATTATTTTCAGCAAGCTTCTTCAAGACATGCTCTACACGGTAACAGTGTTCTTCCCAATTGGTTGATGTTATTAGGAGATCATCAACATAGACAGTCGTGAATTGGAGTGCCTCTGGTCCAAGTATATGATCCATACAGGCGACAAAAACAGCTATTGAGTTCACCAACCCGAAGGGCAACCTCTTAAACTGATAGTTGCGCCCTTCGAAGATGAACGCCATGTATTGCCGGCTTGCTGGGTGCAACTCCACCTGCCAATACCCGCAAACGGTATCCCACGTGGTAATGAACTTCGTTCCGTGAAATCTCTTCAATATCTCATCAATTTCGCTAGGTGAGGTACGATCGTTAATAATCATTTTATTTATCTCACGTGCGTCAAGCAAAGCCTTACCTTGCCATTTTTCTTTTGTATAGCGACAATTGGGCTAGTGTATGGCGATTGACTGCTTTCGATAATATCTTTACTGATCATGTTCTGGATCTCTGTGCGTACGGCTTCCTTCAAAGACTGTGCTATGGGATACGACTTTCGATTAAATTCTACCGGTTCCCTGAATCGTATGGAACATTGGTAGTTCCGGATCTTTCCAGGTTCGTCCGAAAGTACAGCTCGATATTTTTCATATATGTTGACTAATTGATTCAGCTGGTTTTCCTCTAATTGCTCGGTAGTATTGTGGCACTGGAAGTTACGTATCTCCTGAATCTTTTGTGGCCATAGGTCATCCTCCGAATCCTGACGTACTGGCTTGTTGTTTGTTGAGTAGTTGGACAAGTAATTCACCTTATTTTTGTGGTCGAGAAGTTGTCTGGAGGTCGAACCTTCAGAAGAGTGATACCCTTCCTCGGCACAAGTCGATAACTGCTGAGTTTCTGCGCAATATGTCACATCCTATCATGATGTTGAAGGGTAATCCGGCTGCAACCAGAAATGTCATATCCATACTAATGCCCTGACTGTTGACACTTAGGGATACCTGTTTTCTTATGGTTTTGTTCTGTCGGCCGGTAGCTCCTACAAGTACAATATTATTAATAGGTAGTACCGGTAAGTTTTTGTGGCATTCCTGCTGTATCCGGTACAACTCATTACGATTTATTATAGAGATATTTGCTCCAGTGTCTATCATTATAGGAACAGAAGTACCCTCAATTTCTGCAATTGTATATGTTATTTCATTGTCATTATTATTAATGTTAATTTCGTTTTCTTCTAGCAAGTCCTTACGGATATCTTTCAAATAGTTATTGTATATTATTGTAAAATTTTTTCTTTCTTCCTTCAAATTTATTTCTTGGTCAAACCCAGCAGATTGGAGCAGTAAAGGGTTATTGGAGTTTATTACTGCCTCCGTTCATTTAAATGTTCCGCATCATTACGGATTAGGCCGTTGGAAGCATCAACTTGGAGTCCTGAAACTGCTTCGTTTGGTTCAGCACGATCGTCCTGTTGGGCTTCCGTTACAGGTAGTCTTCGTTGATTGTCCAGGCTGAAACTGCGTCTGGGCTCGTACTCTCTGTAACGATTACTTCCCTGACTTCCTTGAAAGGTCTCATACTCATAATATCGGCTCCTTCGTTGAGGCTGGTACCTCCTCTGTCCACTGCCTTCCGCTCTGATGTAGTCAATATGGTGTCGATATGTCCTGTAATTATTGTTATTACCTCCATTCGGGTAATTCCTGTTATAATTACTATGATAATTGTTATTAGAGGGGTTGGGGTTTCTCTGACCATTTGGAACATAATTACGGTTATTATTATAATAACCGTTGTTGTTTGGTGGACGGTTATTATTATTATTATTATTATTATTATTGTTGTCCTCATTATTATTAGTTCGAGGAACATGATTATTATTATTATTGTTATTAAATCTAGGTACATTATTGCTATTACGGGTGTTATGATTGTATTCGGCATTACTCCGATTTGCGGAATTATAATTATTGTTGTTGCCCACATTCTGCCGATTATTATTATTCGAATTATTGGTGTTACTTCTTGGTTCCGGCCTTTCATATCTCCTGCGACTTTGGCGGTAGTAATCCTCATGCTCATACATTTCTAAGAGCTCGGTCATTGCTTGTACAGTCTTTATTTGACTGTTTCTTCTAGCTCTTATTATATATTCCTCATAATGGTATGAGAGCTTGCTGACCAGGCATTCTTCCGGTATCCTGGGCTCTAGATGTTTGGCCACGCACACCTTTCCCAAGAAATACGCCGTTAGAGTCTGGTTTCCATACGGGTTGTATTTTTCATGACGGATCCCGTCTCTGGCGATATTTTGTGTCGATTCAGACCAATATTTGGCTTTGAATAGCCTTTTGAATTGTTGGTAGTCGGTCACTTCGTCTCTTATCGCCATCCACCAGTTATCTGCTATCTCCTTGAACGATTCGTCAAGTACTTCTTTATTCTCCCTCTAGTGATTGCCTCTGTGTTTGGTGAAGTACTCTTCGATTCTGGCTAGGAACTCCATCGGTTTGTTTTTATAAAACCTGAAGTTAATTCCTTCACGATTCTCGTTGTTAGGACAACTGGTAATGCTTGACGGTTGACTATGGAACAGGTCTATATCTGTTTGATTCTGTCGCACCTGACTGTTGATACTGGTCACAGTAGCTTCAATGCCGTCACATTTTTCTGTGAATCGGTCCTGCACTCGCTCCCAGTCTTCACGTGTTTCTTTTAGTTTTTCCTCTAAAGTCTTCTTATTCGTTTCTTCAATGTTGTTAACGTTAGTGTTTATTTCTGTTTTGATAATCTGTACTTCTCCTTCGGTCTGATTCCATCTTTCGTCAGCTCTTGTAATCTTTTGTTCGATTACCGTTATTTCCTCTTCTACCTTCTTGCTGATTGTTTCATTATTTTCAGCTATCTTTTGCCCCAATTCTTCCTTCAATGCTTCCATCTTTCATCTAATCCGTTCATATTCTCTTGGTTCGTCTCTCTTAATTCTTCTCTTAATTGTTGACTATTATTTTCCATCTTTTTATTTGTTTCTTCCAGTTTCTGGCTTATCTGGGTCAATTCCTCCTTCGATTGTTTATTGTCAGTTTTTATGTCCTCCATTTTCTCCTCAATCTTCTGATATTTTCCTCCATCTTCTCCTCGATCTTCTTAATATTTTGCCCATTAATAATTTATTTTCGTTTTTTATTTCGTCCACTTTCTCCTCCATCTTCTTACTATTTTCTCTTAATTCTTCTTTCAATTGTTGGTTATCGTTTTCCAGCTTCTTTACTATTTTCTTCCATCTTCTCCTCCATCTTCTTACTATTTTCTTCCATTTTTTCTTCCATCTCCTTACTATTTTCTTCGATTTTCTTATTGGTATCTCCAATCTTATTACCCAATTCTTCCTTTAATTCTTCCTTCGTCGTTTTAAATTCTCTGAGTAACATCTCCATCATTTGATCAAATTTTGTATCTTCCTTTGTAGTGGATTTCTTTGACTGTTCCTCCTGTAGTGCAGGCTTGTCTAGTTCTGCTGGCGGTAACATTGACTCCACATCTTCCACTGGTGTCGCCTCTTTACCCTCCATGTCTACCTCCTGTTCGGCCTCCACAGCCCTTTTTTTTATGTAGCCCTCCTGTGCATCTCGCTTCTTCTTCCGACCTATTGACCGCTGCCGAGCTAATATAGGAAACTGGACAATCGTCCTTATTTTATAACTCTATTAACTCCTATTTTAAGCCCTTTAGTTGGACGCCAATTTGTAATATAATTTTTTTTTTTTTTAAATATAAAGATAATATATAATTAGTAGATTGATTTTATAATTATTAAGTTGATTTTATAATAACTGAAATCCCACTAGTGATCTCCCCAATTGGTAATTATTCCCAATTACAAAGAATAAATTAAATATAAATAATGTATGATAATAAAGTGTGATTTGTTGATAATAAAAATTTTTGTAAGTTATAGAATTTTACTTATATATTTTTTTTGTTTAATTAATTAATTCAATTAATAAATAAATAAATAATTAATTGTGTGTGTGCTTTAATTACTTCAAATTAAATAGGTATGAATTTGTAGTTCGAAACTATTTGTTTCTATTAATAATTTAATTGTGTAGTTAGGTCTGTTGATTCTCTCTGCTGACTTTGCTCTTCTTCTTCCTCTCAAATATTCATTTTATCACTGTAAATTATTTTTTTTAGAAGAAAGATTAGCTAACATTCACTATACAAATAAATACAAATTCTTATAACTGAATAATGATGTTCATTTATTGACATTTAAAATTATGCGCCGTTCAGGCTGCGCATGACCCAGGCATTGGTTGATATCTGCTCAAGTCGGTAGCGAACAAGATTGACAAAATATATTTTTTACAAGATTAATTAATTAGGATTCTTTTAGAGAGTCGAAATGGTCAGAGGGCAAGGAACAAGATACAGTTCTTAACTAATTTTTAAAATAAATCATTATGGCTGAAAAAACAATATTATTATGTAAATTGTCAATTATGAAAAGTAATATCGAACCATTCGTCGAAATGACGTCACTGGCTTCAAGCAGGCTGTGTCTTGTGCTGGTTCGGAAATAAAGTATGGCCGCCGTCACCTCGACTTCTCTGCTATGCACTGCTGATACTGGTTGATCTTCTCCCACAGAAATAAATGAGTATTCCCTTCTCTGCGAGGTTGTTGTTGTCCTGGAATATAGTGTAGAGTGTTCTCTCTTCTCCTGCGATGTCGTTTCGTGATGGTTTAATGGTGAAGTGTCCGGTGTTCAAATGTGTGTATTCGTGTTCTGCTAATACGGTTTAAAATATTCTCAAAATGGCCGTTGATTTCTTGTGCTCGTGTTAGATATTGTTATTGCTGTTGTTCTGAATTAGTTAGGTGTTAATTATTACCTGTTAGTGTTATTTTTATTTAGTTAACCTCTGTTACACTTTTCGAGGCTACACTCTCGGTTTTGCACAAAATTATACTGTTTCGGTCTTCTGTTAGTAATTTCTCAACTGGTCATATTAACCATTAACAATAGACTAAACTCTGAACGTCGTCGTTTTGGGGTAATTTATGAAATGTCTTTTTCCTCTTTCCATTGTTTATTTATAAAAGTACATATCTCAGATTTGGTTCATCCTCTAAATATACCTAACAAGTTTTCCTATTTATTGCTGTAATTCAATTATTACTTAATTTTACAAAAATCTAACTATTCAGCAATATTCTTACATTAATTTTACATAATTGTATATATAGCTGGGTTTGTTTAAGTTCATATAAGCCTAAAATTTACAATTTTTGATAATTATTGTAGGCCTCATATTTTGTACAAATTTAGTGTTTAAATGGTTTATAAGTGTTTTTCTGATAATATTTCCATGGAATAATATTAATCACTCCATGATTATCCTTTGTTGTTAATAATTTTGTTGTTATAACCCTTCAATATTGATTAATTTGCTTTTTAGTCTGAGTTGATTACCATTATAAGCCTTGTATTATTTATTTCCAAAAAAAGTTAATTTTCTTTCCTTTGTCATTCCATTCGTTATTATTTGTATCTGTACTAATTACATTTTCAAATTTCTGTGTTGTATGGGCTGAATTCTATTCCCTATATTATGTAGTTTGATTCTCTGATAGATAGTTTTGGTTTACATTACTGGTCTGTTTTTCTAGAGTGGTGTATTAGCTAATCTGCTTTGTACCTTGGTTTACAGTTTAAAAAAAAATTATAACATTCCTATTTCCTACTTGCCTCTCTGCCTTACAAACTTCAAAATTAGTTAACATGATTTTAAATACAACAAAACATCTTATTTTCTACTATTTTTCATATATCACCTAATTTTAACATAAACATCTTATATCTATTATTTTTGACTGTACCATTCATTGATAACAAAATACCTTATGCCTATTATTTTTTATATATCATTTAACTATAATAGAAACATCTTATTACTAACAATACCTTCAGTCATTAACAGTCCTTTGTTTTTATGTTCTTTTTGTAACAAATTTAATTATACTAAAACATCTTATTATTAATAATAATACTTTCAGTCATTAACTGTCATTTGTATTTATGTCTCTTTTGGTATTAACTTAACTGTGATTAAAAATATCTTATATCTATTATCACCTTATATCTAACATATTATCTGATTAACAATAAATAACAAACATTTTATTATTGGTTATACCCTCAGTTATGAACTGTCCTTTGGTATTTATTGTCCTTCTCACAATTTACTTAACTGTAATTAAAAAAAAACATTTTATGGGTAATATTATTTCTTATATCTAATTAAAAAAAACTCTTATCACTAATAATGTTGTCAGTCCTTTTAAATAATTTTTATTTCCTACACTATTTTTTTTATAGTGTGTCACTTGTTATTCTCTACACTCACTGTAGTCTCTAACTTTTATTGTAATTATTATGATATTTCACCTTATACTTCTTACACTAATAGTAGTCTTTTGTTTTTACACTATGGTAGTTTTTGGTTTGTTTCTACACTATTGGTAGTCTTTTGGTTGTTACATATAATACTTATATCTAGTTTACAACTCGGTTTTCATTGGATTGTATCTTGTAACTTGAGTTACGGGGTCTAAATATGTTGGTTTTAAATTTAGTTCAAAGGTATGTATTCTTTTATTAACATTTTTGGAATAGCTCTTCTTATTTCTAGGCTCTTTGTAGGAATCTTGACATATTTTGTCCTTTCTTCGTTATTATATTAGTAAATTTCTTGTCTTGTGGTTTCTCTGCTTCTTGATCTTATAAATTTCCCTTATTAATATTGTTTTCACCTTTTTATCTCCTTTTTCTTGTCTTTCCTTTTTACTGCTTCCCCAATCTAATGGGTATACTGCTGGTTTATTGGGTTTTTACATAGTAGGTTATTTTGACCAATAGTTTTCTTTGTTAGTTTTTTATTCTTATTAACATTTTATTGACTTAATGTACAGTTTCTTTAGTTTAATCTTTAACCAATTCATTCTTCTCACTCACTATGGAGCTTTTCTTCTTTATTTATGTTGCATTAAGTTAAAATTTTAATGTGATAATTTTGTTATGCTACAATATTGATGTACACAGTTAACGTATGCTCTGCTTTACATTTAAGATGCACCATAGTACATCTAAAAATATAATAAACGACAAAATACTTCGACCCACGCCAAAAACGTAAACGATATTCCTTAGGTTCGTTTTTCATCAGCTAATCATAAAATCTGGATGCCATGCTAATTTACCACATTTAATTAACATTTTGTATTTTCTTTAAAATTTGCTTAGCTATTAATATAACTTAGAGTTGTATCAAACGTGAAAAGCAGTGAAGAAATACTTTAAATCCGCTGCATACACTGCAGTGGCGAGGAGTGTATATAATTATTTACACAGGTAACCTCCCACTAATGTTGGTTTCCATTTTGTAATAAATTCTATTTTATAATTTACATTACTTTCAGAAAGGATAAATTAACCCAGGGTCCATTAACTTACCTTACTGAAATCCAGGTTATTTAAATATCCCTTAGATATTGTTTACTCTAAACTTCTAAAATTCTGTGATAGGTAATCGTTTAACGTTCAACTCCACTGATGTTCACTCACCGCATTCACCCTTTCTAATCTATGTTTAATTTTATACATGAGTTGCCCGTACTGTATTACACACTTCCTAGCAAGTAGATTGCTTTTTAGCTAAGAAAATCTTTCCTGCCACACGAATTTTCTTACAATTCCAACAAGGCATTAGCATTATTTTTTGTTTAAAACCTTACAAATTCTTCTCCTCTAATAATTACTAGTCCGTTACACTGAAATAAAACTTAGATCCAATTTAATTGCAAACAAAAGCATTGAGTATTATGAATGAAACGTGCATTTTGTGTCTCGTTTCTTTCTCCTTGGTGATATTTTTTATTTAATAATTTTGGTCTCCCATTATATTTTTTTTTAACATTTTCTGATTTAAAAAACTAATGACAGTCTATATTTTTTTTGTTACTGTAAATATATACCCTTCAAATATCACATAAATACATTTAAAATATCAATTACATTCTTCAAAATAATTTTTGCACTAAATACACATATAAATAATGATACATAATTGCAGACATTTCCTTTATTTTACAAATATGTACGGTAATGTGTTGTGCTAAGTAAAACAGTAGTGTTTCTAGAACAGCAGGCAAAGAATTTAATTCTCTTAGAGATACCTGAGTTGAAATTATAATTGGCATTTAAAAACTGAAGGAAGTTGATTATGATTAAAAATATTATAGTAAACATTACAGTAAAATGTATACAATTAAAGAGACTCTAAGAACAATGCACCTAACGTTACTCCATAGTGTTTAGTAGTCGTCTGCCGTTTTCGAAAAGTTGATATTGCTTGATCGTGACAAAACGCCGACATAGATTGGTGTACAGACTACATAAATATATGTGTATTGAAACAATACATATATTTTCATATTTGCCCAGGGCGGTAGGTTTGTAAATATTTAGCA
Source organism: Magicicada septendecula (assembly GCA_034769895.1). NCBI lineage: Eukaryota > Metazoa > Arthropoda > Insecta > Hemiptera > Cicadidae > Magicicada > Magicicada septendecula. Next base: position 145,031,576 of record CM068368.1, read on the forward strand.
TAGAAAATATATGATGAACAGTTTTTAACAATATTATGCAGGCTAAGAATTGTCAGAATGCGTACACCTGCCCCGCGAGTGAATATACCGCTTGTGTGTTTGTGTGTGTGAACGCAAGCTACGACAGGCAAAGTCTACGATGGGATGATGCGTACGAATTGTTGGTTTGTCTGTAATCAGGTTTTAACATGATAAAAATGAACTAATTAATACATTTTAAACCTGTGAACAAAGACTTGCCCCAATTATAAAAACACCATTACATTAAGGAATTTTTAACGAATATGGTGATGTAAAAGTATTGCAGAAATGGGCTATAATAAAGACGCTAGGTAATTTAATGTTAATTACTAGTGTAATTAAATAGTAATTAATAAGTGTGTTATATATGAGTGACCAGAAAAAAATTACGCCAACGATGATGTCGCTCGTGCTACTAGTATGTTTACGAAATCGCGAAAATGAATCAAAAAGTGATTTGTTATTAAAAGGATGCTTTGCACGAAGTGACAATATCTAACAGGTCGAAAACAGTCCTGGACTTGTCAAATCGCCGTCCAGTATAAATAGGCCTACCACAGGCAATTTTGGGGAGATCTCAGAGACTCAAGATATCTTCACACAACGTCACGCTGCTGGTCTGCCGACCGATCGAATAACTTTACCACACACACCAAGACATATGGAGGAACTCTGGACCATCACAAACAACAGACCGTAGAGACAGAGAACACAGCATCACCATAATCATCATCATCAAATTCTCAGGATTCAGGACACACACACACACGCGCGCGCGCGCAAAACTGTAACGTCGGCAGTACGCAGGTGATGAATAAACAATTATATTTTTTGTTTGTGAAAAGTACTCTTAAAAAGAAACTTATATATGAACAGTAAAGACTTAAAGTTTTAAGTATAATCACTGTACATAAATTTAAATGGTAGTTAAATGAAATAATTTAATTTTACAAGAAAATTTAAAAATACTAATCTTCTGTTGTATGTTAAAATTTGGGTGTGTCAGTAGAAATAAATAATAGGTTGGAAGTAAATGTTATATTTTTTATTTTTTTTTTGTTTATAGCAACAATTAATTTTATTCTTGAGATTTAATATTATTTTTGTTTGTAAATGAGTTGTTATTATTATTTAAAATTGGAGTCAATGTCAGACACATTGAAATAAAAAGTATTTAGATAATTTGTTAACATGTCTGTTTACCTAGTAAGATTATATGCTTGTTTACTTTTATATGTCATAAACAGCAAAGAAGGGTATATTGTATTTTTTTGTAAACTTATAAAAGAGAATATTTTTTTTATTTTATTATTATTTTGCATATTTTCGATTAATATTAATAAATCATAGAATGATTATTTTGAAACAGTTTTAATTAATTATTTCATGTCATCAACATCTCACTCCTCTTTGAAAATTATTTTATTATTGTGCAACTACATATACAGAGTCCGCCAGTGAAGCGGGAAAATTAAAAGTACCCAATTTTCTCATGAAACATTTATTATCAGAATTTTTTTTTACAGATTTGAGTTGAGTAAACTATACCATTATTTTACTTTTTAAAAATAACGCCGCTCAAGTGAGAGCCATTTCTGTGTAAACAATCTTCTAATCTTGACCGAAAATTTTCCATCACTCGACGAAGGAGGTCAGGTTGAATCCGTGCAATTTCTTGTCTGATATTCGTTTTTAATTCCGGTATGGTGTGCGGTCTATCAATGCAATCATGCAACTCACCATGGTTTTCATCATTCCAATATCGACTATTTTGTTTGTTTACATATCCATTGAAATGAAAATGTGCTTCATCTGACATAAACATGCGGTGAATAAAGTTTTCGTCATCATTTACACGTCGCAATATTTCTTCGCTGAAAATCCTGCGATGTTTACTCCCTAACATTCCCTAACATAATGATTTGGAACAGTTCAGAGTGGCACTTTTGGCTTCAATGCCTGCTGTCCAATACTTCAATTAATTTAGTCCAGAGGTATTATCATCTCTGCTCAAAATATAAGACTGATGGCATTTTCTACATCCAGTCATAAAAATAAATAATCAGTAAAAGTAGTCTCTTTTGACTAAAATAAACATTCTTAGATTCTTCACTTCATAATATTTTATATCAATTAATACTTTTATACACTTGACTCTTCTTCTCTATTAAAGCTTATTCCATATTAGGTGGTTTAGGTATGTGGTATAATATACATTTCGTCGTTTCATCATGTTTACATAGTAATTAGCATTTATATATATTTTTTCTACCATCTGGTATCCAATGAGTTATTTTATTGCTCATGGCATAACATTAATTAATTCTTTATCACTTATCACTATAACAGTGGTTATTACAACAATATTATCATTAATAGTACCAGCGTTTTTGGTTTCTGGTCTTAATATTTGGTCTTTACTTAGTTGGTCTTTCTTCATTGTTCCATCTTTATGAAATTATTTTCTTTGTGAGTTTGGTTAAGTTGTTTTGATTAAATCATATGATATTCTGGTTTCTTTTCTCTTTTCATTTGAAATTCTGTATCATTTTTGTCTTATTTACATAATTTATAATAGTGGTCATTGTTAGCATAGTCACTATTATCATACAAACTACAGTATGGTTTTTTATAGTTATGATAGTTTATTGAGGGGTTTTTTTTTCTTTATTGACACTGGTTTTTATGAGGATTTGTTACATTCCTTCTTCTAAAATGTTAACATTTATTAATATATTGTTCTGGTAACATTAAATTATCCAATTGTTTAACATTGGTACTCCATTTACCTTCAAACTCTTTTATGAAAATTATGAAAATAATTCGAGTTCACTCAAATTATGAGTGTGATTCGTTCTTACTCTTTTAGAATTTTGTATCTCTTTCTTACAAAATCTCTTTTCATATTTAAGAGTTATTTCTCATCATTCGTATGAGTTGTACTTACTATTTCTTTAACTTTAGATATTTTTATTCAACTAAATTCTTTCTTTCTTATTCATAGTAGTTTTCCAAATAGTTTGGTGTAAGTTGTACTAACTATTGTTTTGAATTTTGAAGTTTTTGTTCATTAAAATTCTTTTCGTTTCTTCATAATTCTTCGAATGTTTGGTGTAAGTTGTACTTACAAATTTTTTGAATTTTGAAATTTTTGTTCGTCATAATTCTTTTCGTTTATTCATAATTCTTCGAATGTTTGGTGTAAGTTGTACTTACAATTTTCTTTTTTTTCATAATATTTTGTCGAATAATTTATGTAAGTTGTACTTACTATTTTTTAGAATTTTGAAATTTTTGTTCATCAAAATTCCTTTTGTTTCTTCATAATTCTTCGAATGTTTGGTGTAAGTTGTACTTACAAATTTTTTGAATTTTGAAATTTTTTATCTCCCCTCTATATATTTTTTAATTGATAATTGATTATAAGTTCTTTTACTTTATTTGAAATTATATCCTTTAATACATACGTATTGTTATTATTGTTTTTAATAATCAGGTATGGGCCGGTATACAGCAGTAACAACTTTTTGGTAATGACTTCCAAAGTACTGGGTAATTCACTGTTTTTTAGTAATACCTTTTCTCCGACTTCATATCTTATTATTTTCTTAATCGCCTTTTGATACTTGTTCTTGCGCCTTTCCTGGTCTTCTGCTAATTTATTGTAGAATCTGATTCGATTGAACTTGTATTCTTGACTTATGGGGAATTCTATTATGTGTTGTATTTCTCTTGGAGGCGGTTTTTCATACATTGCCGTGTATGGCGTGGTACCTATAGCGGGGTGATATGCCAAATTAAGGAATTCTTCAGTAGCTAATAAATATTCTTGCCACTTCCTTTGTTGATTATAGCAATGAGTCCGTAATATTCTTCCGACTTCTCGCAGTACCCTCTCTGTTGGATTGCTGCTGGGGTGGAAGACAGAAGTCTTGTATGTCTTAATGCCCAACGTATTTAGAGTGTCTCTCCACCTCCAACCCTTAAATTGCGTTCCATGGTCTGTGATTATGGATGCCGAGCTCCCTATCTCTGGAATGTAATGATTTGTTATTATTCCTAGAGTCTTCAAAGTGGTGGCTCTGTTCACCGGGTACAGTTTTGTGAATTTTGTGAAGTGATCCATCATGATAATAATGTATTTGTATCGATGGCGTCCGCCACTGCGGGGAAATGAACCACAGATGTCCAGAAAGACCTTTTCCAGTTTGGCTTGTGAGATAATTGGTATCATCATACCCTCTTTTCTCTCATTGTTGGTTTTCACCAATTGACATATCAGACAGGTTTTGAGGTAGTTTCTCGTCTTTCTATTTATATTTTTTATATGGCAATTCTCTTCTATCGCCTTGATCACCTTCATGGCTCCCATGTGACCGTATCGTAGATGATAGTCCAGGATGATATCCTTTTCGATTGTAGTAGGGATCATGATCTTCCATATCTCTTCATCAAGGGATGTTTTGATGAATAATATTTCGTTACGTACACAATAAAACTTGGTTATTGTGTCATCTTGGCTGGAGAGACGAAGTTTAATGTGGTTTAAATTCGGGTCGGACTGCTGGTGTTTGCTGATGTCCTGCACTATCTTTTCTAAATCGGATCTGTCCTTGATAATATTATAGATTTTCAAGATGCTCTCCTTTTCGCCTTCGAACGTTTGTTCTTCCAGATTTACTCTCGATAACACGTCGGCTACTACATTATTACTTCCAGGAACATACTCCCACTGTATATCGTATTCCTGCAGGGCAAGTACCCATCTGGTCAATCTACCATGGCTTAACTTGCATCTTCTCGGAAATGATATAGATTTGTGATCTGTTCGAACGGTCACTGGATATCCGAGGATATACGTCCGAAACTTCCCACAGGCAAAGACTACACTTAGCAGTTCCTTTTCCGTCACGTTATAGTTCTTTTCACACTGTTTAAGGGTTCTGCTAGCAAAGCTCACTACTAGATGTTTTCCACTTTCGTCTTCTTGGTACAGTGTTGATCCCAAGCTAATGTTACTAGCGTCACAGTTTAGAAAGAAGGGTCGGTTAAAATCCGGATGGTTGAGCATTACTGCTTCTAAGAACTTCTCCTTAATTGCTTTGAAGGTTTCGTCTTGTTCTTGACCCCATCGCCATTTATTCTTGGACGATAACTGGTACTGAAACCGGGCCGTCAGTTCGGAATAATTATTTTGGAACTTCCTATAGTAGTTACACAGGCCTAAAAATGATTGTAGTTGCCTTCTGTTTTTTGGTATAGGGAATCGTTGTATGGCGTCTACTTTTTCTGTTCATGGTGTTATTCCTTGACTGTTTAACTGGAAACCCAAGAATTGTACTTCTTTAGCTATAAGCTTGGACTTGTCTAGTTTAAGGGTAACATTATTTTCAGCAAGCTTCTTCAAGACATGCTCTACACGGTAACAGTGTTCTTCCCAATTGGTTGATGTTATTAGGAGATCATCAACATAGACAGTCGTGAATTGGAGTGCCTCTGGTCCAAGTATATGATCCATACAGGCGACAAAAACAGCTATTGAGTTCACCAACCCGAAGGGCAACCTCTTAAACTGATAGTTGCGCCCTTCGAAGATGAACGCCATGTATTGCCGGCTTGCTGGGTGCAACTCCACCTGCCAACACCCGCAAACGGTATCCCACGTGGTAATGAACTTCGTTCCGTGAAATCTCTTCAATATCTCATCAATTTCGCCAGGTGAGGTACGATCGTTAATAATCATTTTATTTATCTCACGTGCGTCAAGGCAAAGCCTTACCTTGCCATTTTTCTTTTGTATAGCCACAATTGGGCTAGTGTATGGCGATTGACTGCTTTCGATAATATCTTTACTGATCATGTTCTGGATCTCTGTGCGTACGGCTTCCTTCAAAGACTGTGCTATGGGATACGACTTTCGATTAAATTCTACCGGTTCCCTGAATCGTATGGAACATTGGTAGTTCCGGATCTTTCCAGGTTCGTCCGAAAATACAGCTCGATATTTTTCATATATGTTGACTAATTGATTCAGCTGGTTTTCCTCTAATTGCTCGGTAGTATTGTGGCACTGGAAGTTACGTATCTCCTGAATCTTTTGTGGCCATAGGTCATCCTCCGAATTCTGATGTACTGGCTTGTTGTCTGTCGAGTAGTTTGACAAGTAATTCACCTTATTTTTGTGGTCGAGAAGTTGTCTGGAGTCTAACATCTTGTTGTTAGTTAAATTGGCTACCCAGGTCGAACCTTCAGAAAAGAGTGATACCCTTCCTCGGCACAAGTCGATAACTGCTGAGTTTCTGCGCAATATGTCACATCCTATCATGATGTTGAAGGGTAATCCGGCTGCAACAAGAAATGTCATATCCATACTAATGCCCTGATTGTTGACACTTAGGGATACCTGTTTTCTTATGGTTTTGTTCTGTCGGCCGGTAGCTCCTACAAGTACAATATTATTAATAGGTACTACCGGTAAGTTTTTGTGGCATTCCTGCTGTATCCGGTACAACTCATTACGATTTATTATAGAGACATTTGCTCCAGTGTCTATCATTATAGGAACAGAAATACCCTCAATTTCTGCAATTATATATATTTTTTCATTATCATTATTATTAATGTTAATTTCGTTTTCTTCTAGCAAGTCCTTACGGATATCTTTCAAATAGTTATTGTATATTATTGTAAAATTTTTTCTTTCTTCCTTCAAATTTATTTCTTGGTCAAACCCAGCAGATTGGAGCAGTAAAGGGTTATTGGAGTTTATTACTGCCTCCGTTCATTTAAATGTTCCGCATCATTACGGATTAGGCCGTTGGAAGCATCAACTTGGAGTCCTGAAACTGCTTCGTTTGGTTCAGCACGATCGTCCTGTTGGGCTTCCGTTACAGGTAGTCTTCGTTGATTGTCCAGGCTGAAACTGCGTCTGGGCTCGTACTCTCTGTAACGATTACTTCCCTGGCTTCCTTGAAAGGTCTCATACTCATAATATCGGCTCCTTCGTTGAGGCTGGTACCTCCTCTGTCCACTGCCTTCCGCTCTGATGTAGTCAATATGGGGTCGATATGTCCTGTAATTATTGTTATTACCTCCATTCGGGTAATTCCTGTTATAATTACTATGATAATTGTTATTAGAGGGGTTGGGGTTTCTCTGACCATTTGGAACATAATTACGGTTATTATTATAATAACCGTTGTTGTTTGGTGGACGGTTATTATTATTATTATTATTATTATTATTATTATTATTATTATTGTTGCACTCATTATTATTAGTTCGAGGAACATGATTATTATTATTATTGTTATTATTCTAGGTACATTATTGTTATTACGGGTGTTATGATTGTATTCGGCATTATTCCGATTTGCGGAATTATAATTATTGTTGTTGCCCACATTCTGCCGATTATTATTATTCGAATTATTGGTGTTACTTCTTGGTTCCGGCCTTTCATATCTCCTGCGACTTTGGCGGTAGTAATCCTCATGCTCATACATTTCTAAGAGCTCGGTCATTGCTTGTACAGTCTTTATTTGACTGTTTCTTCTAGCTCTTATTATATATTCCTCATAATGGTATGAGAGCTTGCTGACCAGGCATTCTTCCGGTATCCTGGGCTCTAGATGTTTGGCCACGCACACCTTTCCCAAGAAATACGCCGTTAGAGTCTGGTTTCCATACGGGTTGTATTTTCCATGACAGATCCCGTCTCTGGCGATATTTTGTGTCGATTCAGACCAATATTTGGCTTTGAATAGCCTTTTGAATTGTTGGTAGTCGGTCACTTCGTCTCTTATCGCCATCCACCAGTTACCTGCTATCTCCTTGAACGATTCGTCAAGTACTTCTTTATTCTCCCTCCAGCGATTGCCTCTGTGTTTGGTGAAGTACTCTTCGATTCTGGCTAGGAACTCCATCGGTTTGTTTTTATAAAACCTGAAGTTAATTCCTTCACGTTTCTCGTTGTTAGGACAACTGGTAATGCTTGTCGGTCGACTATGGAACAGGTCCATATCTGTTTGATTCTGTCGCACCTGACTGTTGATACTGGTCACAGTAGCTTCAATGCCGTCACATTTTTCTGTGAATCGGTCCTGCACTCGCTCCCAGTTCTCACGTGTTTCTTTTAGTTTTTCCTCTAAAGTCTTCCTATTCGTTTCTTCAATGTTGTTAACGTTAGTGTTTATTTCTGTTTTGATAATCTGTACTTCTCGTTCGGTCTGATTCCATCTTTCGTCAGCTCTTGTAATCTTTTGTTCGATTACCGTTATTTCCTCTTCTACCCTCTTGCTGATTGTTTTATTATTTTCAGCTATCTTTTGCCCCAATTCTTCCTTCAATGCTTCCATCTTTCCATCTAATCGGTTCATATTCTCTTGGTTCGTCTCTCTTAATTCTTCTCTTAGTTGTTGACTATTATTTTCCATCTTTTTATTGGTTTCTTCCAGTTTCTGGCTTATCTGGGTCAATTCCTCCTTCGATTGTTTATTGTCAGTTTTTATGTCCTCCATTTTCTCCTCAATCTTCTGAATATTTTCCTCCATCTTCTCCTCGATCTTCTTAATATTTTGCTCCATTAATAATTTATTTTCGTTTTTTATTTCGTCCACTTTCTCCTCCATCTTCGTACTATTTTCTCTTAATTCTTCTTTCAATTGTTGGTTATCGTTTTCCAACTTCTTTACTATTTTCTTCCATCTTCTCCTCTATCTTCTTACTATTTTCTTCCATTTTTTCTTCCATCTTCTTACTATTTTCTTCGATTTTCTTATTGGTATCTCCAATCTTATTACCCAATTCTTCCTTTAATTCTTCCTTCGTCGTTTTAAATTCTCTGAGTAACATCTCCATCATTTGATCAAATTTTGTATCTCCTGTAGTGCAGGCTTGTCTGGTTCTGCTGGCGGTAACATTGACTACACATCTTCCACTGGTGTCGCCTCTTTATCCTCCATGTCTACCTCCTGTTCGGCCTCCACAGCCCTTTTTTTTGAAGTAGCCCTCCTGTGCATCTCGCTTCTTCTTCCGACCTATTGACCGCTGCCGAGCTAAAATAGGAAACTGGACAATCGTTCTTATTTTATAACTCTATTAACTACTATTTTAAGCCCATTAGTTGGACGCCAATTTGTAATATAATTTTTTTTTTATATATACAGATAAGTAGATTGAATTTATAATTATTAAGTTGATTTTATAATAACTGAAATCCCACTAGTGATCTCCCCAATTGGTAATTATTCCCAATTACAAAGAATAAATTATATATAAATAATGTATGATAATAAAGTGTGATTTGCTGATAATAAAAATTTTTGTAAATTATAAAATTTTACATATATATATTTTTTTGTTTAATTAATTAATTCAATAAATAAATAAATAAATAATTAATTGTTTGTGTGCTTTAATTACTTCAAATTAAATAGGTATGAATTTGTAGTTCGAAATTATTTGTTTCTATTACTAATTTAATTGTGTAGTTAGGCCTGTTGATTCTCTCTGCTGACTTTGCTCTTCTTCCTCCTCTCAAATATTCATTTTATCACTGTAAATTATTTTTTTTAGAAGAAAGATTAGCTAACATTCACTATACAAATAAATACAAACACTTATAACTGAATAATGATGTTCATTTATTGACATTTAAAATTATGCGCCATTCAGGCTGCGCATGACCCAGGCATTGGTTGATATCTGCTCAAGTCGGTAGCGAACAAGATTGACAAAATATATTTTTTACAAGACTAATTAATTAGGATTCTTTTAGCGAGTCGAAATGGTCAGAGGGCAAGGAACAAGATACAATTCTTACACTAATTTTTAAAATAAATCATTATGGCTGAAAAAACAATATTATTATGTAAATTGTCAATTATGAAAAGTAATATCGAACCATTCGTCGAAATGACGTCACTGGATTCAAGCAGGCTGTGTCTTGTGCTGGTTCGGAAATAAAGTATGGCCGCCGTCACCTCGACTTCTCTGCTATGCACTGCTGATACTGGTTGATATACTCCCACAGAAATAAATGAGTATTCCCTTCTCTGCGAGGTTGTAGTTGTCCTGGAATATAGTGTAGAGTGTTCTCTCTTCTCCTGCGATGTCGTTTCGTGATGGTTTACTGGTGAAGTGTCCGGTGTTCAAATGTGTGTATTCGTGTTCTGCTAATACGGTTTAAAATATTCTCAAAATGGCCGTTGATTTCTTGTGCTCGTGTTAGATATTGTTATTGCTGTTGTTCTGAATTAGTTAGGTGTTAATTATTACCTGTTAGTGTTATTTTTATTTAGTTAAACTCTGTTACACTTTTCGAGGCTACACTCTCGGTTTTGCACAAAATTATACTGTTTCGGTCTTCTGTTAGTAATTTCTCAACTGGTCATATTAACGATTAACAATAGACTAAACTCTGAACGTCGTCGTTTTGGGGTAATTTATGAAATGTCTTTAGCTCTTTCCATTGTTTATTTATAAAAGTACATATCTCAGAATTGGTTCATCCTCTAAATATACCTAACAAGTTTTCTTATTTATTGCTGTAATTCAATTATTTCTTAATTTTACAAAAATCTAACTATTCAGCAATATTCTTACATTAAGTTTACATAATTGGATATATAGCTGGGTTTGTTTTAAGTTCATATAAGCCTAAAATTTACAATTTTTGATAATTATTGTAGGCCTCATATTTTGTAAAAGTTTAGTGTTTAAATGGTTTATAAGTGTTTTTCTGATAATATTTCTATGGAATAATATTAATCACTCCATGATTACCCTTTGTTGTTAATAATTTTGTTCTTATAACCCTTCAATATTGATTTATTTTCTTTTTAGTCTGAGTTGATTACCATTATAGGCCTAGTACTATTTATTTCAAAAAAAAGTTAATTTTCTTTCCTTTGTCATTCCATTCGTTATTATTTGTATCTGTACTAATTACATTTTCAAATTTCTGTGTTGTATGGATTGAATTCTATTCCCTATATTATGTAGTTTGATTCTCTGATAGATAGTTTTGGTTTACATTACTGGTCTGTTTTTCTAGAGTGGTGTATTAGCTAATCTGCTTTGTACCTTTCATATGGTTTACAGTTCTAAAAAAAATTATAACATTCCTATTTCCTACTTGCCTCTCCGCCTTACAAACTTGAAAATTATTTAGCATGATTTTAAATACAACAAAACATCTTATTTTCTACTATTTTTCATATATCACCTAATTTTAACATAATGTAATATAACGTTGATTGGTGGAATAATAAAATGATAAATAATATTTCTGTCGTGTTATTCTGTCCCACGTTGGATACGTCAATTTATGTAATATAACTAATTTATTACAAATTATAATTAAATTTATAAAGTGTTGCTTGTTCTGGTATTCTGTGGTAATCGAGCCCCACAAGTTGGACTCGCCAATTTATGTAATATTACGAGACGTCTGCCTCGTTCAAGCCCCGCGATGGACGCCAATTTATGTAATATAACTATGATTGAGTGGGTATAATAAAATCAATATCGATGTATGTAGATTGTGCTCTCCTGTAAGTCCCACTGGTTGTGCTAGCTGATTTTGTAATAAAACGATATTGCAAAATATAGCTTAATTTATAATATGTGTAGTACGTAGCTAATATCTTCTTGTTTTCTAATCTCTCACTGTTGATCTTCGCTTTGTAATACCACCATACTATAATCGTAATTGTAATGGTGTTCTGGTATAGTATTACCCAGAATAATTTTTATGGTGCGTATGTGTAGTAGTGACGTTCCGCTCTGGGAAACGTCGATTTGGTAATGTTCCTGGATTAGGTGGTTATCAAATATTCTAGGTGTCTGTTGCTGTTGCAGCAATTTATAATGTGATATAAATTTAAAATTTATATTTATAATAAAAAATAAATTCTGGAAAAATGTTTTCAATGTTTATATTCTTCAAATTTAGAAATAAATTGAGGTTGTTGATTGTAATTATAAGTATGATGGTATAGTGTGTATTCTAGTAATAATCTTCCCTTTTGTAAATCTGTTAAAAAGACAATCCAGTTAACTTCAAATTAGGCGCAAACAGCTCTCTTCTTCTTACTCTTGAAAGGTTGTAGTTCGCATATACCGCCTTTAAAGGTTATTCAGTTTTCTTGAAGAATTAACTATTATGTCCTTTTGTAAGAGGAATGAACTTCAAATTACTAGATAACAATCGTTTATTAAACGGAATAATAAATTTTGGTTGATAAAAATATTGATGTTACAATGCCGTATCGACTCGTTCAGGGCCGGTCGATATATGAATTTTACATTGGTATTATAAAAATAGTAGGTTCTTTGAACGGTTAATTATATAAAAAGCCAGAGAAGGTCAGGGTCAGAAAGTATAACACTTACAATTCTAAAAATGTATTAAAATTAAACAATATAATGGTAATTATTAATAATAAAGGTTTATATATAATTTTTATTCACCCCAGTTCAGCAAACAGTTGTCTAGTTGAGATGACGAGATTGGGTCAAAATGGCCGCCTGGCGCATGCGCGGAGTTCACCTTCTAACACTGACAGAGTATTTATGGAATAAATATGTCCCTTCTGCGGTTAAATTTTCTTCGCAATCGTATATTATCTTCTGGTGTATAGTTTAATGTCACTGTAGTAAGATGGACTAATTCACTTGGTGTTAAAATGTTGTTAATTAAGTATATCAATTGGTGTTTATGTGTGTCCGTTTAACCTCGAATATTCACTTGGTATTTGGTGTGATTCCAGTGCTACTTCATTTAAATAGTTATATGTGGTTCTGTTTATTAGTGTTATGTAGTTCGTATGGCAACTTCACCACTTCACAATGATTAGAATAGTTAAAAATTTAATTTTTACACAAAACTGATTCCGAACTCTTGTTATACGTAACCGTCATTAAGTTTGGTTTTATCAAATATTCCTGTCAAGTGCTCTCTTCAATGTATAATAATGAACTGTCTGTATTTCCTTCATCTCATGAAAATCTTAGCCTATATAATATAGTTCAGACATTGTTAAAAATTGCCATAACTTCCGACACGTTTTAAAATAGTACACTATGTTCATAAAATAAATTCGTTATTAGTTAACTGTTTGCATTATAAAATACATATTCGTTTTCACTATTCTATTCTACTTATTTTGATAGTAATTAAGTTAGTATTACAAAGTTTTATCAGAAAATCATATTTCTTATAATTTTTTGGGAGGTAGGCCTAAAATTATACTTCCCTGTCTTCTATGTAAATAATAGCCATTTTAACTAATATAATTATTATTCTATGAAATCTGAAATTTGTATAATTATCAATTCTCACTTATTTTATTGCAATTTAGTATACTAATGATGGTTTTTTCACATAATTCAGTTGTATATGATTCCCCTTCTGATAAAGTTAGTGAACCTATTTCAGTTTCAAATGGTATTTCATTAGACAATCAAATAATTTTACTCATATAATGACCATATCTTTAGAAAGCCTTATTTACATAGTATTCAATATGTTGGGTGTATCTTGCCTAAATATTGTCAGTTTGCCTGGTTTATAAGATTAGGTTTATTAATTATTCTGCATTTTAACTTTATTATATTGCCTAGATTTGAATTGTGGCCATTTGCAGAATGTTTTACTAATGTAATTATTTTATTTCCTTCTCTGACTTCTGACTCTGATATATTTGATTAAAAATTAGTTCTCTGATCTGGCATAACAGTAATTACAGATTATACAATTAAAATATAACACCCAGATATATAAAACTGGTGTTCTTAATAACATTGTTTTGGTATATCACCTAATAACATAATAAAAAGTATTTCTACAACATTGGAATGATATCTAATTTTAGATAATGCATTCGTAAATTAACATGAACAATAAAATAACAATTATAATACTAATATCTCTTATGACTAACCCTTACTTATCTAAATGCTATATTTAATTGGAACCCCACATTTGGATCCATATATAATTGTTAATACCTTCTACTACTTCATCATAAACAGTTAGTTCTGTACTTCCCCATTTTATAAGATTTATGCCCCCTCTTAAAGTATAACCCTGGCTATCTAAGTTATATTCCATTCTATGGAATGTTCATACAGTTTTAGTAGCTTTTTATTAGTAAAATTACTACTTCATTATCAAAGTAGACACTGTTCACAAAACTTAAAGTTTGTTACTATGTACTGCAACTCATGTACCCTTTTAAAGTTTATTATTTATAATTTGATCACTTACACTTTTCCATGGTGAATTATTACTATATTTACTAGTCTTTTTCTAGTTTTTAATATGAAATATTCAACCATGGGGGAACTGTGAAGATTTGTTCATACACATTACACAATAACTTTTTGAATGCACTAATATTTACTACAGCTAACACTTTTAGTTTTTTGTCAGTTTTACAGTGATATGGTTTTTTAATGTTATACTTTCTTTTCTGGGCATTCATTGATTTTGGGGTTTTTTGGGGGTTCTTTCCCTATGGGGTTTTTGTTTTATATGGGTCGTCTTAATTATTCTTCTTTCTCCTTGAGTTTGGTTATTCTTCCTTCTTCTGTAGTTTTGGAATATCCTTCCTTCTTCTTTCTTCTGTAGTTCTTATTTTTATTATTCTTCTTTCTTCTTTAGTTCTAATTATTCTTCTTTCTTCTGTCTTCGGTAGTAGTAGTTTTAATTATTCTTCCTTCTTCTGTCTTCTGTATCTTTGATTGTTCTTCTTTCTTCATTCTTCAGTAATAGTAGTTTTAATTAGTTCTTCTTTCTCCTGTCTTCTGTATCTTTGATTGTTCTTCTTTCTTCATTCTTCAGTAATAGTAGTTTTAATTAGTTCTTCTTTCTTCTGTCTTCTGTATCTTTGATTGTTCTTCTTTCTTCAGTAATAGTAGTTTTAATTATTCTTCTTTCTTCTTTAGTTCTAATTATTCTTCTTTCTTCTGTCTTCGGTAGTAGTAGTTTTAACTATTCTTCCTTCTTCTGTCTTCTGTATCTTTGATTGTTCTTCTTTCTTCAGTAATAGTAGTTTTAATTATTCTTCTTTCTTCTGTCTTCAGTAGTAGTAGTTTTAATTATTCTTCCTTCTTCTGTCTTCTGTATCTTTGATTGTTCTTCTTTCTTCATTCTTCAGTAATAGTAGTTTTAATTATTCTTCTTTCTTCTGTCTTCTGTATCTTTGATTGTTCTTCTTTCTTCAGTAATAGTAGTTTTAATTATTCTTCTTTCTTCTGTCTTCTGTATCTTTGATTGTTCTTCTTTCTTCATTCTTCAGTAATAGTAGTTTTAATTATTCTTCTTTCTTCTGTCTTCTGTAGTAGTAGTTTTAATTATTCTTCTTTCTTCTGTCTTCTGTATCTTTGATTGTTCTTCATTCTTCAGTAATAGTAGTTTTAATTATTCTTCTTTCTTCTGTCTTCTGTAGTAGTAGTTTTAATTATTCTTCCTTCTTCTGTCTTCTTCTGCTCTGGTTTCTTTGACGGGGTATATTAATTGCCTGCTTCTATCTTTCCTGGGTAATTTTGTTATTATTATTTTTAGTCTTCTGGGTTTTTAAATTTGTATTATATTATATTATTTGCAGAAATTTTCTTTATTCAACCTTTCTTGTGAATATATTATTAAACAGTGCATTTTAATTAATTCTCATCTGGATATTCCATATATTAGAGCTTTATTAATGATCATTGAGTAATGCATTTGTGTGGATTATCTGTCACGCTACAATAAACATCTTATATCTATTATTTTTGACTGTATCATTCAATGATAACAAAATATCTTATGCCTATTATTTTTTATATATCATTTAACTATAATAGAAACATCTTATTACTAACAATACCTTCAGTCATTAACTGTAATTTGTTTTTGTTCTTTTTGTAACAAATTTTATTATACTATAACATCTTATTATTAATAATAATACTTTCAGTCATTAACTGTCTTTTGTATTTATGTCTCTTTTGGTATTAACTAAACTGTGATTAAAAATATCTTATATCTATTATCACCTTATATCTAACATTTTATCTGATTAACAAAAAATTACAAACATTTTATTATTGGTTATACCCTCAGTTATGAACTGTCCTTTGGTATTTATTGTCCTTCTCACAATTTACTTAACTGTAATTTAAAAAAACATTTTATGGGTAATATTATTTCTTATATCTAATTAAAAAAATCTCTTATCACTAATAATGTTGTCAGCCCTTTTAAATAATTTTTATTTCCTACACTATTTTTTATTATAGTGTGTCACTTGTTATTCTCTACACTCACTGTAGTCTCTAACTTTTATTGTATTTATTATGGTATTTCACCTTATATTTCTTACACTAATAGTAGTCTTTTGTTTTTACACTATGGTAGTTTCTGGTTTGTTTCTACACTATTGGTAGTCTTTTGGTTGTTACATATAATACTTATATCTAGTTTACAACTCGGTTTTCATTGGATTGTATCTTGTAACTTGAGTTACGGGGTCTAAATATGTTGGTTTAAATTTAGTTCAAAGGTATGTATTCCTTTATTAACATTTTTGGAATAGCTCTTCTTATTTCTAGGCTCTTTGTAGGAATCTTGACATATTTTGTCCTTTCTTCGTTATTATATTAGTAAATTTCTTGTCTTGTGGTTTCTCTGCTTCTTGATCTTATAAATTTCCCTTATTAATATTGTTTTCACCTTTTTATCTCCTTTTTATTTTCTTTCCTTTTTACTGCTTCCCCAATCTACTGGGTATACTGCTGGTTTATTGGGTTTTTACATAGTAGGTTATTTTGACCAATAGTTTTCTTTGTTATTTTTTTATTCTTATTAACATTTTATTGACTTAATGTACAGTTTCTTTAGTTTAATCTTTAACCAATTCATTCTTCTCAATCACTATGGAGCTTTTCTTCTTTATTTATGTTGCATTAAGTTAAAATTTTAATGTGATAATTTTGTTATGCTACAATATTGATGTACACAGTTAATGTATGCTCTGCTTTACATTTAAGATGCACTATAGTACATCTAAAAATATAATAAACGACAAAATACATCGACCCACGCCCAAAACGTAAACGATATTCCTTAGGTTCGTTTTTCATCAGCTAATCATAAAATCTGGATGCCATGCTAATTTACCACATTTAATTAACATTTTGTATTTTCTTTAAAATTTGCTTAGCTATTAATATAACTTAGAGTTGTATCAAACGTGAAAAGCAGTGAAGAAATACTTTAAATCCGCTGCATACACTGCAGTGGCGAGGAGTGTATATAATTATTTACACAGGTAACCTCCCACTAATGTTGGTTTCCATTTTGTAATAAATTCTATTTTATAATTTACATTACTTTCAGAAAGGATAAATTAACCCAGGGTCCATTAACTTACCTTACTGAAATCCAGGTTATTTAAATATCCCTTAGATATTGTTTACTCTAAACTTCTAAAATTCTGTGATAGGTAATCGTTTAACGTTCAACTCCACTGATGTTCACTCACCGCATTCACTTTTTCTAATCTATGTTTAATTTTATATATGAGTTGCCCGTAATGTATTACACATTTCCTAGCAAGTAGATTGCTTTTTAGCTAAGAAAATCTTTCCTGCCACACGAATTGTCTTACAATTCCAACAAGGCATTAGGATTACTTTTTGTTTAAAACCTTACAAATTCTTCTCCTCTAATAATTACTAGTCCGTTACACTGAAATAAAACTTAGATCCAATTTAATTGCAAACAAAAGCATTGAGTATTATGAATGAAACGTGCATTTTGTGTCTCGTTTCTTTCTCCTTGGTGATATTTTTTATTTAATAATTTTGGTCTCCCATTATATTTTTTTTAACATTTTCTGATTTAAAAAACTAATGACAGTCTATATTTTTTTTGTTACTGTAAATATATACCCTTCAAATATCACATAAATACATTTAAAATATCAATTACATTCTTCAAAATAATTTTTGCACTAAATACACATACAAGTAATGATACATAATTGCAGACATTTCCTTTATTTTACAAATATGTACGGTAATGTGTTGTGCTAAGTAAAACAGTAGTGTTTCTAGAACAGCAGGCAAAGAATTTAATTCTCTTAGAGATACCTGAGTTGAAATTATAATTGGAATTTAAAAACTGAAGGAAGTTGATTATGATTAAAAAAATTATAGTAAACATTACAGTAAAATGTATACCATTAAAGAGACTCTCAGAACAATGCACCTAACGTTACTCCATAGTGTTTAGTAGTCGTCTGCCGGTTTCGAAAAGTTGATATTGCTTGATCATGACAAAACGCCGACATAGATTGGTGTACAGACTACATATATATATGTGTATTGAAACAATACATATATTTTCATATTTGCCCAGGGCGGTAGGTTTGTAAATATTTAGCATAGAAAATATATGATGAACAGTTTTTAACAATATTATGCAGGCTAAGAATTGTCAGAATGCGTATACTTGCCCCGCGAGTGAATACACCGCTTGTGTGTTTGTGTGTGTGAACGCAAGCTACGACAGGCAAAGTCTACGATGGGATGATGCGTACGAATTGTTGGTTTGTCTGTAATCAGGTTTTAACCTGATAAAAATAAACTAATTAATACATTTTAAACCTGTGAACAAAGACTTGCCCCAATTATAAAAACACCATTACATTAAGGAATTTTTAACGAATATGGTGATGTAAAAGTTTTGCAGAAATGGGCTATAATAAAGACGCTAGGTAATTTAATGTTAATTACTAGTGTAATTAAATAGTAATTAACAAGTGTGTTATATGTGAGTGACCAGAAAAAAATTACGCCAACGATGATGTCGCTCGTGCTACGAGTATGTTTACGAAATCCCGAAAATGAATCAAAAAGTGATTTGTTATTAAAAGGATGCTTTGCACGAAGTGACAATATCTAACAGGTCGAAAACAGTCCTGGACTTGTCAAATCGCCGTCCAGTATAAATAGGCCTACCACAGGCAATTTTGGGGAGATCTCAGAGACTCAAGATATCTTCACACAACGTCACGCTGCTGGTCTGCCGACCACACACACCAAGACATATGGAGGAACTCTGGACCATCACAAACAACAGACCGTAGAGACAGAGAACACAGCATCACCATAATCATCATCATCAAATTCTCAGGATTCAGGACACACACACACACACGCGCGTGCGCGCGCAACTGTAACGTCGGCAGTACGCAGGTGATGAGTAAACAATTATATTTTTGTTTGTGAAAAGTACTCTTAAAAAGAAACTTATATATGAACAGTAAAGACTTAAAGTTTTAAGTATAATCACTGTACATAGATTTAAATGGTAGTTAAATAAAATAATTTAATTTAACAAGAAAATTTAAAAATACTAATCTTCTGTTGTTGTTAAAATTTGGGTGTGTCAGTAGAAATAAATAATAGGTTGGAAGTAAATGTTATATTTTTTATTTTTTTTTGTTTATAGCAACAATTAATTTTATTCTTGAGATTTAATATTATTTTTGTTTGTAAATGAGTTGTTATTATTATTTAAAATTGGAGTCAATGTCAGACACATTGAAATAAAAAGTATTTAGATAATTTGTTAACATGTCTGTTTACCTAGTAAGATTATATGCTTGTTTACATTTATATGTCATAAACAGCATAGAAGGGTATATTGTATTTTTTTGTAAACTTATAAAAGAGAATATTTTGTTTATTTTATTATTATTTTGCATATTTTCGATTAATATTAATAAATCATAGAATGATTATTTTGAAACAGTTTTAATTAATTATTTCATGTCATCAACATCTCACTCCTCTTTGAAAATTATTTTATTATTGTGCAACTACATATACAGAGTCCGCCAGTGAAGCGGGAAAATTAAAAGTACCAATTTTTTCATGAAACATTTATTATCAGAATTTTTTTTTACAGATTTGAGTTGAGTAAAGTATGCCATTATTTTACTTTTTAAAAATAACGCCGCTCAAGTGAGAGCCATTTCTGTGTAAACAATCTTCTAATCTTGACCGAAAATTTTCCATCACTCGACGAAGGAGGTCAGGTTGAATCCGTGCAATTTTTTGTCTGATATTCGTTTTAAATTCCGGTATAGTGTGCGGTCTATCAATGCAATCATGCAACTCACCATTGTTTTCATCATTCCAATATCGACTATTTTGTTTGTTTACATATCCATTGAAATGAAAATGTGCTTCATCTGACATAAACATGCGGTGAATAAAGTTTTCGTCATCATTTACACGTCGCAATATTTCTTCGCTGAAAATCCTGCGATGTTTACTCCCTAACATTCCCTAACATAATGAATTGGAACAGTTCAGAGTGGCACTTTTGGCTTCAATGCCTGCTGTCCAATACTTCAATTAATTGAGTCCTAAGGTATTATCATCTCTGCTCAAAATATAAGACTGATGGCATTTTCTACATCCAGTCATAAAAATAAATAATCAGTAAAAGTAGTCTCTTTTGACTAAAATAAACATTCTTAGATTCTTCACTTCATAATATTTTTTATCAATTAGTACTTTTATACACTTGACTCTTCTTCTCTATTAAAGCTTATTCCATATTAGGTGGTTTAGGTATGTGGTATAATATACATTTCGTCGTTTCATCATGTTTACATAGTAATTAGCATTTATATATATTTTTTCTACCATCTGGTATCCAATGAGTTATTTTATTGCTCATGGCATAACATTAATTAATTCTTTATCACTTGTCACTATAACAGTGGTTATTACAACAATATTATCATTAATAGTACCAGGGTTTTTGGTTTCTGGTCTTAATATTTGGTCTTTATTTAGTTGGTCTTTCTTCATTGTTCCATTTTTATCAAATTATTTTCTTTGTGAGGTTGGTTAAGTTGTTTTGATTAAATCATATGATATTCTGGTTTCTTTTGTCTTTTTCATTTGAAATTCTGTATCATTTTTGTCTTATTTACATAATTTATAATAGTGGTCATTGTTAGCATAGTCACTATTATCATACAAACTACAGTATGGTTTTTTATAGTTATGATAGTTTATTGAGGGGGTTTTTTTTTTCTTTATTGACACTGGTTTTTATGAGGATTTGTTACATTCCTTCTTCTAACATTTTTAACATTTATTAATATATTGTTCTGGTAACATTAAATTATCCAATTGTTTAACATTGGTACTCCATTTACCTTCAAATTTTTTATGTAAGAGTTCACTCAAATTATGAGTGTGATTCGTTCTTACTCTTTTAGAATTTTGTATCTCTTTCTTACAAAATCTCTTTTCATATTTAAGAGTTAGTCCTCATCATTCGTATGAGTTGTACTTACTATTTCTTCAACTTTAGATATTTTTATTCAACTAAATTCTTTCTTATTCATAGTAGTTTTTCAAATATTTTGGTGTAAGTTGTACTTACTATTGTTTTGAATTTTGAAGTTTTTGTTCATCAAAATTCTTTTCGTTTCTTCATAATTCTTCGAATGTTTGGTGTAAGTTGTACTTACAAATTTTTTGAATTTTGAAATTTTTGTTCATCAAAATTCTTTTCGTTTATTCATAATTCTTCGAAAGTTTGGTGTAAGTTGTACTTACAATTTTTTTTTTTTCATAATATTTTGTCGAATAATTGATGTAAGTTGTACTTACTATTTTTTAGAATTTTGAAATTTTTGTTCATCAAAATTCCTTTTGTTTCTTCATAATTCTTCGAATGTTTGGTGTAAGTTGTACTTACAAATTTTTTTAATTTTGAAATTTTTTATCTCTCCTCTATATATTTTTTAATTGATAATTGATTATAAGTTCCTTTTACTTTATTTGAAATGATATCCTTTAATACATACGTATTGTTATTATTGTTTTTAATAATCAGGTATGGGCCGGTATACAGCAGTAACAACTTTTTGGTAATGCCTTCCAAAGTACTGGGTAATTCCCTGTTTTTTAGTAATACCTTTTCTCCGACTTCATATCTTATTATTTTCTTAATCGCCTTTTGATACTTGTTCTTGCGCCTTTCCTGGTCTTCTGCTAATTTATTGTAGAATCTGATTCGATTGAACTTGTATTCTTGACTTATGGGGAATTCTATTATGTGTTGTATTTCTCTTGGAGGCGGTTTTTCATACATTGCCGTGTATGGCGTGGTACCTATAGCGGGGTGATATGCCAAATTAAGGAATTCTTCAGTAGCTAATAAATATTCTTGCCACTTCCTTTGTTGATTATAGCAATAAGTCCGTAATATTCTTCCGACTTCTCGCAGTACCCTCTCTGCTGGATTGCTGCTGGGGTGGTAGACAGATGTCTTGTATGTCTTAATGCCCAACGTATTTAGAGTGTTTCTCCACCTCCAAACCTTAAATTGCGTTCCATGGTCTGTGATTATGGATGCCGGGCTCCCTATCTCTGGAATGTAATGATTTGTTATTATTCCTAGAGTCTTCAAAGTGGTGGCTCTGTTCACCGGGTACAGTTTTGTGAATTTTGTGAAGTGATCCATCATGATAATAATGTATTTGTATCGATGGCGTCCGCCACTGCGGGGAAATGAACTACAGATGTCCAGAAAGACCTTTTTCAGTTTGGCTTGTGAGGTAATTGGTATCATCATACCCTCTTTTCTCTCATTGTTGGTTTTCACCAATTGACATATCAGACAGGTTTTGAGGTAGTTTCTCGTCTTTTATTTATATTTTTTTATGGCAATTCTCTTCTATCGCCTTGATCACCTTCATGGCTCCCATGTGACCGTATCGTAGATGATAGTCCAGGATGATATCCTTTTCGATTGTAGTAGGGATCATGATCTTCCATATCTCTTCATCAAGGGATGTTTTGATGAATAATATTTCGTTATGTACACAATAAAACTTGGTTATTGTGTCATCTTGGCTGGAGAGACGAAGTTTAATGTGGTTTAACTTCGGGTCGGACTGCTGATGTTTGCTGATGTCCTGCACTATCTTTTCTAAATCGGATCTGTCCTTGATAATATTATAGATTTTCAAGATGCTCTCCTTTTCGCCTTCGAACGTTTGTTCTTCCAGATTTACTCTCGATAACACGTCGGCTACTACATTATTACTTCCAGGAACATACTCCCACTGTATATCGTATTCCTGCAGGGCAAGTACCCATCTGGTCAATCTACCATGGCTTAACTTGCATCTTCTCAGAAATGATATAGATTTGTGATCTGTTCGAACGGTCACTGGATATCCGAGGATATACGTCAGAAAATTTCCACAGGCAAAGACTACACTTAGCAGTTCCTTTTCCGTCACGTTATAGTTCTTTTCACACTGGTTAAGGGTTCTGCTAGCAAAGCTCACTACTAGATGGTTTCCACTTTCGTCTTCTTGGTACAGTGTTGATCCCAAGCTAATGTTACTAGCGTCACAGTTTAGAAAGAAGGGTCGGTTAAAATCCGGATGGTTGAGCATTACTGCTTCTAAGAACTTCTTCTTAATTGCTTTGAAGGTTTCGTCTTGTTCTTGACCCCATCGCCATTTATTCTTGGACGATAACTGGTACTGAAACCGGGCCGTCAGTTCGGAATAATTATTTTGGAACTTCCTATAGTAGTTACACAGGCCTAAAAATGATTGTAGTTGCCTTCTGTTTTTTGGTATAGGGAATCGTTGTATGGCGTCTACTTTTTCTGTTCATGGTGTTATTCCTTGACTGTTTAACTGGAAACCCAAGAATTGTACTTCTTTAGCTATAAGCTTGGACTTGTCTAGTTTAAGGGTAACATTATTTTCAGCAAGCTTCTTCAAGACATGCTCTACACGGTAACAGTGTTCTTCCCAATTGGTTGATGTTATTAGGAGATCATCAACATAGACAGTCGTGAATTGGAGTGCCTCTGGTCCAAGTATATGATCCATACAGGCGACAAAAACAGCTACTGAGTTCACCAACCCGAAGGGCAACCTCTTAAACTGATAGTTGCGCCCTTCGAAGATGAACGCCATGTATTGCCGGCTTGCTGGGTGCAACTCCACCTGCCAATACCCGCAAACGGTATCCCACGTGGTAATGAACTTCGTTCCGTGAAATCTCTTCAATATCTCATCAATTTCGCTAGGTGAGGTACGATCGTTAATAATCATTTTATTTATCTCACGTGCGTCAAGGCAAAGCCTTACCTTGCCATTTTTCTTTTGTATAGCCACAATTGGGCTAGTGTATGGCGATTGACTGCTTTCGATAATATCTTTACTGATCATGTTCTGGATCTCTGTGCGTACGGCTTCCTTCAAATACTGTGCTATGAGATACGACTTTCGATTAAATTCTACCGGTTCCCTGAATCGTATGGAACATTGGTAGTTCCGGATCTTTCCAGGTTCGTCCGAAAATACAGCTCGACATTTTTCATATATGTTGACTAATTGATTCAGCTGGTTTTCCACTAATTGCTCGGTAGTATTGTGGCACTGGAAGTTACGTATCTCCTGAATCTTTTGTGGCCATAGGTCATCCTCCGAATTCTGATGTACTGGCTTGTTGTCTGTCGAGTAGTTTGACAAGTAATTCACCTTATTTTTGTGGTCGAGAAGTTGTCTGGAGTCTAACATCTTGTTGTTAGTTAAATTGGCTACCCAGGTCGAACCTTTAGAAAAGAGTGATACCCTTCCTCGGCACAAGTCGATACTGCTGAGTTTCTGCGCAATATGTCACATCCTATCATGATGTTGAAAGGTAATCCGGCTGCAACAAAAAATGTCATATCCATACTAATGCCCTGACTGTTGACACTTAGGGATACCTGTTTTCTTATGGTTTTGTTCTGTCGGCCGGTAGCTCCTACAATATTATTAATAGGTAGTACCGGTAAGTTTTTGTGGCATTCCTGCTGTATCCGGTCCAACTCATTACGATTTATTATAGAGACATTTGCTCCAGTGTCTATCATTATAGGGACAGAAATACCCTCAATTTCTGCAATTATATATATTATTTCATTGTCATTATTATTAATGTTAATTTCGTTTTCTTCTAGCAAGTCCTTACGGATATCTTTCAAATAGTTATTGTATATTATTGTAAAATTTTTTCTTTCTTCCTTCAAATTTATTTCTTGGTCAAACCCAGCAGATTGGAGCAGTAAAGGGTTATTGGAGTTTATTACTGCCTCCGTTTATTTAAATGTTCCGCATCATTACGGATTAGGCCGTTGGAAGCATCAACTTGGAGTCCTGAAACTGGTTCGTTTGGTTCAGCACGATCGTCCTGTTGGGCTTCCGTTACAGGTAGTCTTCGTTGATTGTCCAGGCTGAAACTGCGTCTGGGCTCGTACTCTCTGTAACGATTACTTCCCTGACTTCCTTGAAAGGTCTCATACTCATAATATCGGCTCCTTCGTTGAGGCTGGTACCTCCTCTGTCCACTGCCTTCCGCTCTGATGTAGTTAATATGGGGTCGATATGTCCTGTAATTATTTTTTTACCTCCATTCGGGTAATTCCTGTTATAATTACTATGATAATTGTTATTAGAGGGGTTGGGGTTTCTCTGACCATTTGGAACATAATAACCAAATGTTGTACCGTTGTTGTTTGGTGGACGGTTATTATTATTGTTATTATTATTATTATTATTATTATTATTGTTGCCCTCATTATTATTAATTCGAGGAACATGATTATTATATTATTGTTATTAAATCTAGGTACATTATTGTTATTACGGGTGTTATGATTGTATTCGGCATTATTCCGATTTGCGGAATTATAATTATTGTTGTTGCCCACATTCTGCCGATTATTATTATTCGAATTATTGGTGTTACTTCTTGGTTCCGGCCTTTCATATCTCCTGCGACTTTGGCGGTAGTAATCCTCATGCTCATACATTTCTAAGAGCTCGGTCATTGCTTGTACAGTCTTTATTTGACTGTTTCTTCTAGCTCTTATTATATATTCCTCATAATGGTATGAGAGCTTGCTGACCAGGCATTCTTCCGGTATCCTGGGCTCTAGATGTTTGGCCACGCACACCTTTCCCAAGAAATACGCCGTTAGAGTCTGGTTTCCATACGGGTTGTATTTTCCATGACAGATCCCGTCTCTGGCGATATTTTGTGTCGATTCAGACCAATATTTGGCTTTGAATAGCCTTTTGAATTGTTGGTAGTCGGTCATTTCGTCTCTTATCGCCATACACCAGTTATCTGCTATCTCCTTGAACGATTCGCCAAGTACTTCTTTATTCTTCCTAAAGCGATTGCCTCTGTGTTTGGTGAAGTACTCTTCGATTCTGGCTAGGAACTCCATCGGTTTGTTTTTATAAAACCTGAAGTTAATTCCTTCACGATTCTCGTTGTTAGGACAACTGGTAATGCTTGTCGGACGACTATGGAACAGGTCTATATCTGTTTGATTCTGTCGCACGTGACTGTTGATACTGGTCACAGTAGCTTCAATGCCGTCACATTTTTCTGTGAATCGGTCCTGCACTCGCTCCCAGTCTTCACGTGTTTCTTTTAGTTTTTCCTCTAAAGTCTTCCTATTCGTTTCTTCAATGTTGTTAACGTTAGTGTTTATTTCTGTTTTGATAATCTGTACTTCTCGTTCGGTCTGATTCCATCTTTCGTCAGCTCTTGTAATCTTTTGTTCGATTACCGTTATTTCCTCTTCTACCTTCTTGCTGATTGTTTCATTATTTTCAGCTATCTTTTGCCCCAATTCTTCCTTCAATGCTTCCATCTTTCCATCTAATCGGTTCATATTCTCTTGGTTCGTCTCTCTTAATTCTTCTCTTAATTGTTGACTATTATTTTCTATCTATTTATTGGTCTTCCAGTTTCTGGCTTATCTGGGTCAATTCCTCCTTCGATTGTTTATTGTCAGTTTTTATGTCCTCCATTTTCTCCTCAATCTTCTGAATATTTTCCTCCATCTTCTCCTCGATCTTCTTAATATTTTGCTCCATTAATAATTTATTTTCGTTTTTTATTTCGTCCACTTTCTCCTCCATCTTCTTACTATTTTCTCTTAATTCTTCTTTTAATTGTTGGTTATCTTTTTCCAACTTCTTTACTATTTTCTTCCATCTTCTCCTCTATCTTCTTACTATTTTCTTCCATTTTTTCTTCCATCTTCTTACTATTTTCTTCGATTTTCTTATTGGTATCTCCAATCTTATTACCCAATTCTTCCTTTAATTCATCCTTCGTCGTTTTAAATTCTCTGAGTAACATCTCCATCATTTGATCAAATTTTGTATCTCCTGTAGTGCAGGCTTGTCTGGTTCTGCTGGCGGTAACATTGACTACACATCTTCCACTGGTGTCGCCTCTCTATCCTCCATGTCTACCTCCTGTTCGGCCTCCACAGCCCTTTTTTTTTATGAAGCCCTCCTGTGCATCTCGCTTCTTCTTCCGACCTATTGACCGCTGCCGAGCTAAAATAGGAAACTGGACAATCGTCCTTATTTTATAACTCTATTAACTCCTATTTTAAGCCCTTTAGTTGGACGCCAATTTGTAATATAATTTTTTTTTTTTACAAATATACAGATAATATATAATTAGTAGATTGATTTTATAATTATTAAGTTGATTTTATAAAAACTGAAATCCCACTAGTGATCTCCCCAATTGGTAATTATTCCCAATTACAAAGAATAAATTAAATATAAATAATGTATGATAATAAAGTGTGATTTGTTGATAATAAAAATTTTTGTAAGTTATAAAATTTTACTTATCTATTTTTTTTTGTTTAATTAATTAATTCAATTAATTAATAAATAAATAATTAATTGTGTGTGAGCTTTAATTACTTCAAATTAAATAGGTATGAATTTGTAGTTCGAAACTATTTGTTTTTATTAATAATTTAATTGTGTAGTTAGATCTGTTGATTCTCTCTGCTGCCTTTGCTCTTCTTCTTCCTCTCAAATATTCATTTTATCACTGTACATTATTTTTTTTAGAAGAAAGATTAGCTAACATTCACTATACAAATAAATACAAACTCTTATAACTGAATAATGATGTTCATTTATTGACATTTAAAATTATGCGCCATTCAGGCTGCGCATGACCCAGGCATTGGTTGATATCTGCTGAAGTCGGTAGCGAACAAGATTGACAAAATATATTTTTTACAAGATTAATTAATTAGGATTCTTTTATCGAGTCGAAATGGTCAGAGGGCAAGGAACAAGATACAATTCTTACACTAATTTTTAAAATAAATCATTATGGCTGAAAAAACAATATTATTATGTAAATTGTCAATTATGAAAAGTAATATCGAACCATTCGTCGAAATGACGTCACTGGATTCAAGCAGGCTGTGTCTTGTGCTGGTTCGGAAATAAAGTATGGCCGCCGTCACCTCGACTTCTCTGCTATGCACTGCTGATACTGGTTGATATACTCCCACAGAAATAAATGAGTATTCCCTTCTCTGCGAGGTTGTAGTTGTCCTGGAATATAGTGTAGAGTGTTCTCTCTTCTCCTGCGATGTCGTTTCGTGATGGTTTACTGGTGAAGTGTCCGGTGTTCAAATGTGTGTATTCGTGTTCTGCTAATACGGTTTAAAATATTCTCAAAATGGCCGTTGATTTCTTGTGCTCGTGTTAGATAGTGTTATTGCTGTTCTTCTGAATTAGTTAGGTGTTAATTATTATCTGTTAGTGTTATTTTTATTTAGTTAACCTCTGTTACACTTTTCGAGGCTACACTCACGGTTTTGCACAAAATTATACTGTTTCGGTCTTCTGTTAGTAATTTCTCAACTGGTCATATTAACGATTAACAATAGACTAAACTCTGAACGTCGTCGTTTTGGGGTAATTTATGAAATGTCTTTTTCCTCTTTCCATTGTTTATTTATAATAGTACATATCTCAGAATTGGTTCATCCTCTAAATATACCTAACAAGTTTTCCTATTTATTGCTGTAATTCAATTACTTCTTAATTTTACAAAAATCTAACTATTCAGCAATATTCTTACATTAATTTTACATAATTGTATATATAGCTGGGTTTGTTTTAAGTTCATATAAGCCTAAAATTTACAATTTTTGATAATTATTGTAGGCCTCATATTTTGTACAAATTTAGTGTTTAAATGGTTTATAAGTGTTTTTCTGATAATATTTCCATGGAATAATATTAATCACTCCATGATTACCATTTGTTGTTAATAATGTTGTTGTTATAACACTTCAATATTGATTTATTTGCTTTTTAGTCTGAGTTGATTACCATTATAGGCCTTGTATTATTTATTTCCAAAAAAAGTTAATTTTCTTTCCTTTGTCATTCCATTCGTTATTATTTGTATCTGTACTAATTACATTTTCAAATTTCTGTGTTGTATGGATTGAATTCTTTTCCCTATATTATGTAGTCTGATTCTCTGATAGATAGTTTTCGTTTACATTACTGGTCTGTTTTTCTAGAGTGCTGTATTAGCTAATCTGCTTTGTACCTTTCATATGGTTTACAGTTTTAAAAAAAATTATAACATTCCTATTTCCTACTTGCCTCTCTGCCTTACAAACTTGAAAATTATTTAACATGATTTTAAATACAACAAAACATCTTATTTTCTACTATTTTTCATATATCACCTAATTTTAACATAAACATCTTATATCTATTATTTTCGACTGTAACATATAATGATATGTTACATACATATGATAACAAAATATCTTATGCCTATTATTTTTTATATATCATTTAACTATAATAGAAACATCTTATTACTAACAATACCTTCAGTCATTAACTGCCCTTTGTTTTTATGTTCTTTTTGTAACAAATTTAATTATACTAAAACATCTTATTACTAATAATAATACTTTCAGTCATTAACTGTCTTTTGTATTTATGTCTCTTTTGGTATTAACTTAACTGTGATTAAAAATATCTTATATCTATTATCACCTTATATCTAACATATTATCTGATTAACAATAAATAACGAATATTTTATTATTGGTTATACCCTCAGTTATGAACTGTCCTTTGGTATTTATTGTCCTTCTCACAATTTACTTAACTGTAATTAAAAAAAACATTTTATGGGTAATATTATTTCTTATATCTAATTAAAAATATATCTTATCACTAATAATGTTGTCAGCCCTTTTAAATAATTTTTATTTCCTACACTATTTTTTATTATAGTTTGTCACTTGTTATTCTCTACACTCACTGTAGTCTCTAACTTTTATTGTATTTATTATGGTATTTCACCTTATATTTCTTACACTAATAGTAGTCTTTTGTTTTTACACTATGGTAGTTTTTGGTTTGTTTCTACACTATTGGTAGTCTTTTGGTTGTTACATATATTACTTATATCTAGTTTACAACTCGGTTTTCATTGGATTGTATCTTGTAACTTGAGTTACGGGGTCTAAATATGTTGGTTTAAATTTAGTTCAAAGGTATGTATTCCTTTATTAACATTTTTGGAATAGCTCTTCTTATTTCTAGGCTCTTTGTAGGAATCTTGACATATTTTGTCCTTTCTTCGTTATTATATTAGTAAATTTCTTGTCTTGTGGTTTCTCTGCTTCTTGATCTTATAAATTTCCCTTATTAATATTGTTTTCACCTTTTTATCTCCTTTTTCTTTTCTTTCCTTTTTACTGCTTCCCCAATCTACTGGGTATACTGCTGGTTTATTGGGTTTTTACATAGTAGGTTATTTTGACCAATAGTTTTCTTTGTTAGTTTTTATTCTTATTAACACTTTATTGACTTAATGTACAGTTTCTTTAGTTTAATCTTTAACCAATTCATTCTTCTCACTCACTATGGACCTTTTCTTCTTTATTTATGTTGCATTAAGTTAAATTTTTAATGTGATAATTTTGTTATGCTACAATACTGATGTACACAGTTAATGTATGCTCTGCTTTACATTTAAGATGCACCATAGTACATCTAAAAATATAATAAACGACAAAATACATCGACCCACGCCAAAAACCTAAACGATATTCCTTAGGTTCGTTTTTCATCAGCTAATCATAAAATCTGGATGCCATACTAATTTACCACATTTAATTAACATTTTGTATTTTCTTTAAAATTTGCTTAGCTATTAATATAACTTAGTGTTGTATCAAACGTGAAAAGCAGTGAAGAAATACTTTAAATCCGCTGCATTCACTGCAGTGGCGAGGAGTGTATATAATTATTTACACAGGTAACCTCCCACTAATGTTGGTTTCCATTTTGTAATAATTTCTATTTTCTAATTTACGTTACTTTCAGAAAGGATAAATTAACCCAGGGTCCATTAACTTACCTTACTGAAATCCAGGTTATTTAAATATCCCTTAGATATTGTTTACTCTAAACTTCTAAAATTCTGTGATAGGTAATCGTTTAACGTTCAACTCCACTGATGTTCACTCACCGCATTCACTTTTTCTAATCTATGTTTAATTTTATACATGAGTTGCCCGTACTGTATTACACATTTCCTAGCAAGTAGATTGCTTTTTAGCTAAGAAAATCTTTCCTGCCACACGAATTTTCTTACAATTCCAACAAGGCATTAGCATTACTTTTTGTTTAAAACCTTACAAATTCTTCTCCTCTAATAATTACTAGTCCGTTACACTGAAACAAAATTAGATCCAATTTAATTGCAAACAAAAGCATTGAGTATTAAGAATGAAACGTGCATTTTGTGTCTCGTTTCTTTCTCCTTGGTGATATTTTTTATTTAATAATTTTGGTCTCCCATTATATTTTTTTTTTAACATTTTCTGATTTAAAAAACTAAGGACAGTCTATATTTTTTTTGTTACTGTAAATATATACCCTTCAAATATCACATAAATACATTTAAAATATCAATTACATTCTTCAAAATAATTTTTGCACTAAATACACATACAAGTAATGATACATAATTGCAGACATTTCCTTTATTTTACAAATATGTACGGTAATGTGTTGTGCTAAGTAAAACAGTAGTGTTTCTAGAACAGCAGGCAAAGAATTTAATTCTCTTAGAGATACCTGAGTTGAAATTATAATTGGAATTTGAAAACTGAAGGAAGTTGATTATGATTAAAAATATTATAGTAAACATTACAGTAAAATGTATACCATTAAAGAGACTCTCAGAACAATGCACCTAACGTTACTCCATAGTGTTTAGTAGTCGTCTGCCGGTTTCGAAAAGTTGATATTGCTTGATCGTGACAAAACGCCGACATAGATTGGTGTACAGACTACATACATATATGTGTATTGAAACAATACATATATTTTCATATTTGTCCAGGGCGGTAGGTTTGTAAATATTTAGCATAGAAAATATATGATGATCAGTTTTTAACAATATTATGCAGGCTAATAATTGTCAGAATGCGTACACCTACCCGCGAGTGAATACACCGCTTGTGTGTTTGTGTGTGTGAACGCAAGCTACGACAGGCAAAGTCTACGATGGGATGATGCGTACGAATTGTTGGTTTGTCTGTAATCAGGTTTTAACCTGATAAAAATAAACAAATTAATACATTTTAAACCTGTGAACAAAGACTTGCCCCAATTATAAAAACACCATTACATTAAGGAATTTTTAACGAATATGGTGATGTAAAAGTATTGCAGAAATGGGCTATAATAAAGACGCTAGGTAATTTAATGTTAATTACTAGTGTAATTAAATAGTAATTAATAAGTGTGTTATATGTGAGTGACCAGAAAGAAATTACGCCAACGATGATGTCGCTCGTGCTACGAGTATGTTTACGAAATCGCGAAAATGAATCAAAAAGTGATTTGTTATTAAAAGGATGCTTTGCACGAAGTGACAATATCTAACAGGTCGAAAACAGTCCTGGACTTGTCAAATCGCCGTCCAGTATAAATAGGCCTACCACAGGCAATTTTGGGGAGATCTCAGAGACTCAAGATATCTTCACACAACGTCACGCTGCTGGTCTGCCGACCGATCGAATATCTTTACCACACACACCAAGACATATGGAGGAACTCTGGACCATCACAAACAACAGACCGTAGAGACAGAGAACACAGCATCAGCATAATCATCATCATCAAATTCTCAGAATTCAGAACACACACACGCGCACGCGCGCGCGCAACTGTAACGTCGGCAGTACGCAGGTGATGAATAAACAATTATATTTTTTGTTTGTGAAAAGTACTCTTAAAAAGAAACTTATATATGAACAGTAAAGACTTAAAGTTTTAAGTATAATCACTGTACATAAGTTTAAATGGTAGTTAAATAAAATAATTTAATTTTACAAGAAAATTTAAAAATACTAATCTTCTGTTGTATGTTAAAATTTGGGTGTGTCAGTAGAAATAAATAATAGGTTGGAAGTAAATGTTATATTTTTTATTTTTTTTTTTGTTTATAGCAACAATTAATTTTATTCTTGAGATTTAATATTATTTTTTTTTGTAAATGAGTTGTTATTATTATTTAAAATTGGAGTCAATGTCAGACAAATTTAAATAAAAAGTATTTAGATAATTTGCTAACATGTCTGTTTACCTAGTAAGATTATATGCTTGTTTACTTTTATATGTCATGAACAGCATAGAAGGGTATATTGTATTTTTTTGTAAACTTATAAAAAAGAATATTTTTTTTATTTTTATAATTCGAAATTTTAATATTTTTTTGCATATTTTCGATTAATATTAATAAATCATAGAATGATTATTTTGAAACAGTTTTAATTAATTATTTCATGTCATCAACATCTCACTCCTCTTTGAAAATTATTTTATTATTGTGCAACTACATATACAGAGTCCGCCAGTGAAGCGGGAAAATTAAAAGTACCCAATTTTTTCATGAAACATTTATTATCAGAATTTTTTTTACACATTTGAGTTGAGTAAAGTATGCCATTATTTTACTTTTTAAAAATAACGCCGCTCAAGTGAGAGCCATTTCTGTGTAAACATTCTTCTAATCTTGACCGAAAATTTTCCATCACTCGACGAAGGAGGTCAGGTTGAATCCGTGCAATTTCTTGTCTGATATTCGTTTTTAATTCCGGTATGGTGTGCGGTCTATCAATGCAATCATGCAACTCACCATGGTTTTCATCATTCCAATATCGACTATTTTGTTTGTTTACATATCCGTTGAAATTAAAATGTGCTTCATCTGACATAAACATGCGGTGAATAAAGTTTTCGTCATCATTTGCACGTCGCAATATTTCTTCGCTGAAAATCCTGCGAGCCAGCATATCGCCATATTTCAACTCCTGGATTACTTGAATTTTGTAAGAATTTTGTAAGGATGGAAAGATAAGTCTTTATCCAAAATTCGTCGTAACGATGTGTCACTAATGTTTAGTGCGGATGCATGTTTCATTGCAGAACGTTTTGGAATACGCGTCAATGCTACTGGAACTCTTTCAATGATTTCCTCTGTTCTTACAGACCTTGTTGCTCCTCTATGCTTTAAGTTTAATGCGGAACCAGTTTCTTCAAACTTTTTCACCCATGACATAATTGCATGAGCGGACGGCACTCTTCCATGTCGTGGAATATTGAAATGATTACGAAACAATCGTTGTACAGAAGTCACGCAGTCACCATTCTTATAAAACGATTTTACGCAGAAAGCACGCTGTGCATCCATGTTTAACAAATGGCATTAAATGTAAAACAACAATCGAAAACCTCCACGCCCTCTCGTGAGCAGAAAATGAACTATTGGACTTTCAAAATTTCCCGCTTCACTCGCGGACCCTGTACTTGACGCAACGAGAATTTAAAAAAGTCCTGCGACCTGGCCGGTGTGATACACATCATAGTTGCGTTGAGTACATGGTATTGTACTTGTGTAATTTTTTGAAATACTTGTAACGTTGGATAATATATATATATATTAAAATTATTGTCCGTTTGGACATACACATCATATGTTTACAAATCAAAATGTAGCCTCTCTTTCCGTTTTGGTGTTATAATTTTCATAAAGTAGTATTCTAAAGGTGATATTCTATTCCGAAAACGTAATTTAATTTATATTTGTCACTGACACCATTTATTTTATTCTGAATATGATACATAGGTAATTAAATACAATTTTTTAGAAAGTAATAATTTGTCGCTGTTTTTGAACTCTCTGAAGCTAATTTGAAGTCTGATAAAAACTGTCCCTAAACATTTACAAACAATGGTGTTCATTCAGCTACACAGAAATTGAGTAAGTCTTCGTGTATAATTACAGTTGCACAGTTACGTACACTTGTAACTGTAATACACGCAGACTTGTACTCAGAACTAGCTATCATTGTGGGAACATTTTCTAGGGTGCGTATGTTCATATATTTCCCGTTCTATCCCTTAAAATGTAACCTAGCCCTTTAAATTGTAAACCTCAAATCACTGTTGAAATAGATACTATTTTGCACATAAATCCCTTGATAAAATTGCGCAGGTTAAAATACATGACCATGAACCATGTATGTATTATACATGAACCATGACACTTATACATTTTTTCCTTTTATGACTTTTATACTTAATATTTAATTTCTATTTGCAGTAAGTTGCAGTAAGGATTAATATCAATTAATTTTTATAGACAAACATGTTTAGTTTTGTAAGAAATAGGTAACCTTAGAGATTCTTAGAAATTTTGTATGTTCACTAAAATAAAATTCATGAAAATATTTAAAACAAATTGTCAACAAAACAATCTAAAACAGTATAAACATACAATGTTGCGCATTTCCTTTAAAACGTTTCAACGTTTTAAAAAAACAAAAAGATAAGGCAGCTAGAGGAAAGCGTAACTGCTAATAAACCAAAATAGTGCGATCCCACCTTGGAATGTACATTGGTTGGTTTTGTGTAACTACAGTAGTTTTGTATTCGCTTCGGTGGGTGTTTTGTATGAAAGGAATTCAGATCTCAGTGACTCGTATAGTGATGCATGTACGACAGATAGATAGACAGACACACACGTGCGAGCAGGCGCACTCATGCACACACGTTACACCTAATCAAACATAGCGATCAATTGATATAGTTACAGACAAAACATAACGTCCTCAGTTCCTGGAAGCGATCGAGCGAGCTGCCTTCAGGCGGTGGAGTGAGGCGAGGACGTCATGATTTGTCTGCAAGTGTAACATATTTCTTAGCAACTGACGATACAAAGTGGCCTTCATAATGTACATACAACAAAATATAATTACTCTCCACGAGAGACTTTATTATTATTAAGACAACTTATTATTATTATTATGTAGACCCCGTTAACGATGGTTGAATTAATTCCATTGAGACTGGAACAGAAAATTAGCGTAAGCCACAAAGTATGGTTGCGATGTGTGTGTGTGTGTGTGTGTGTGTGTGTGTGTGGGTGGGTGGGCATGTACAATGTTTTTAAATTAGGTTCATTAAAAGTTTCTAAAAATTAAAGGTTATAGTGGCAAAACTACATCTGTATTTGTGGTCAGGCCATAAACTTATGTCAGTTGCGATGACCGATTGGTCAGTACTAGTCAAACACATAACCAAAGCTTATACATCAATCTTGATCAAATAACTTACGTTGCACAACGTGTGGTATTAACCTGACGATAGAAATTTAACAGTGGCTTAGAAATGCGCAGTGTATAAACACTTCGTTGCGAGGCTATCAAAATTTTCATTTATTTCTCACATGCGCACAAAAGTCTTGTACAGTGTTTCATAGCGTGAACATCCGCTACAACAAGACTGGCGACACCAAAGAAGGGGGGGCGCGCGTGTGTCTGTGTGTGTGTTATGGAAGTGAAACAGTAAACTGTTATACCGTCGTCTCCCGTCTCTTCTCTCCAAATAAGTTAGCTGTACTTGTTAGTGAGTTTAATTCATGCAGTGAATCGGCGCAACTTACTGTTCAGGAACGTTTTTATCTAAAATAAACACATCGTTGTAACATAACCTACGACCCCCCAGTATATGTAACTTAATGTCTGGTGCAATACAAAACGTGAAATTATTACACGAGTGCTAATCTAAAATTAACCTCTGATTGGCTGATACAAAAAAAAAACTGGTTTTCAGTAGATCACAGCATACATGCATTAGCTACCAGTGCACGAACGAGGAATTTAAAAGTTAGTAGCAACAATATAACGAGCATGTGAGCGGCGATTTTTTGGAAATGGAATACAAAAATGGAAACGTAACACTTTTATATACTAAAATATTTTTCTCTGTTTTCGTTTGTGTTTGGTTGCGACTCTGAGGTTAATTTTCGAATACCCTTGTAAATTTAGTTTTTCATGTGAACTATATGTAACTTGAATCATATCAGTTGATAAATAATAAACCAAGACAGAAAGCTTAAAGAATTTAATTTTTATTTTTTATTTGATGTTTTCAGGAACTCAATACATAAATTGTGGTTACATTTCATAGTATCTTGTTCACAGTAATCTTAAGATGTGCTGTAGTACATAAGTTTCTAAGAAAATTCTCAAGGTTTAATATTGATATAAGAATCCTTCAGTGTCTTCTCGTCATTCGTCAGTGTTGAGTGTCTTCTTCATTTTAGACTTTCAAAAAACTGACAGCACATTATTTTTGCGGTACAAAATAAGTCACACAGTCCCCTTATGTGGTAATCTTCAAACACTTCAAATATTCTCAAGCATAGATTTTTCCCAGAACTTGTGCTCACTTTTCCATGAGAAACTAGCAAATCTTCGAGTCTTCTTACAAGTGTTAGAGTCGAAAAACTGTCAATGCATTACTAATGGCGACAGATTACACAACATTTTGGTAAAGCACAAATCTTCTGAGTGGTTTTAGAGAAAACAGTAATAACTTAGACATCCACATATTTACAGTTTCAGTTTGTCAGTGATGAAGCGGGTAGTTCAGAATATTGCATCAGCTGACTGGGCCGGTGGGGTGACTTGATTAAATCGATGTGGTCCTCTTGGTTGGTTAACTTTTTACCGTAAGCCCTGCCACCCCGGCAAGGTGGGACCACATCGGCAGGGGCCCGCCCGCCCATGGGAGCCCTAAGGTGGAATTTGGGCTCCCCCTGTAGAATAGAAATGATTTAGTAGATGTGTCCTACTACAACACCCCGTTGTAGTCTGCATTCCGGGAACAGCTGGAAAAGAAATTATAAATATTATATACATTATATAAGAAAATATAAGTTATGTATCACTGTATATAATGATGTTTATAAAAGATCACGAAATACAAACACTATTATAAATTACTCCAAAACGTCTCGACAATATGGGATACATTACACATTCTAGTAGATGCCGTGATTATTGAAAACATACAATTTATCAGTTCTAAGTTTTAAAAGATTCAATTCCATAAATAGAGATTAATTCTTCTTAATTTTTCTTTAAATTCCCCAAAATTAAATTTTATAACTAATAAAAATATACCTTTGATTTATAAGAAAACTATAGAATTCAAATTTAAATAAGTACAACAACTTCGTAATGAAAATTAACATTTCAAACCATATATAAATGACTTGCACGCGTACGCACGCACTGCGTGAATACGTTCGTTTGCGTGCGCGTCTTTAAAATTACCTCTGACTTATAAATGACTAAATCAACAGACGAATACTATTTAAACAAAAATCTAATTTTTTAAATGAGAGAATTTATAATTTAGATTTCGTATAATATCGAGTATGCAATTTTATATTTATCAAAACATTAGGCCTACTGATGAATATGATAGCCAAACCAATTAAATAGCTATAGTGTATAAATTCCGTTTCACTAAAAACAAAATAAATACTCACATTTATTTAAATCATGTTGTTTAAATAAATTGTATACGAGTATTAAGAAACTAAAATACACTACCTCCAGTCACAGTTTCAGTAGGTCCTATAACAAATTTACTTTATATTATAGCAGTGCTAGATTTAATATAATATAACATAATATAATAATATTATGATCATCACTACTTTGTATCAAAAAATTATATTTTTGACTTTCAGGCGTGTAAGTAATTTGAGGACGATCCTCCCTTGTTTTGTATTTATTTAAATTTTTTACTTATTTTTATTTTTAGCGGACGTCAATAATGTCGATTTCGGATAGTTTGTTCATTGCATTTTGTACATTTTAATAATTTAACAAACGACTAAGTTTAAATTTTTCCTGTGTGTTGTAAAAAATATTTTACAAGGAATTTTTTAATGTTTTATGTTATCTTAACCAGTTAAAATTATTGAAGATCTTGGTCACTTGACAACGTGAACCTCGGTACAGGAATAAAACCCAATTAATATTCCCACAAACGCCTCTGCGGGATACAAAGAGAGCAATACAGGCTAAATATTTTCATTGCCTTACTAATCAGCGCGCAGGCTGTTTCTCGATAGGCCATAAACCTGGGCCGCCAATCATATGAATCATTGGAAAATGCATGAATATATTATGACCACAACCAGAAAGTCACTGTTCATAGTGTTGTTATTGAGAAGATAAGACCTAAATTTATAGGTTTATGTGGCCAATATTTTGAGTTCTTTACATGCTAGATTAAGAACCAAAAATGTTTGCCAACAAAGTAATGTGGTTGCAGGTTTAAATACCAAAATTACTAATAAGATGCAATCGTACATGATGCTGATGCTAGTTTCAATAAAGGCTATTTAGTATTGAGTAAACCTTTTGAAGGGTCTGGAGTTTATCTTGGGTCTACCATGTAAACATAAAAAAGACTATTTATGAAATGAAAAAAATAAGAGTTTGAATGATTAGAAGATTAATCTGCATATGAAAATTAGAAGAATCCTGGTAATACTGTATTCCAAAGGAGCATATTAAGATCACACTAGCTTATATAGAGACCATCGTGCTGACCTGAATTGCAGTTCTTAAGAATGGTTTTTAATTAAAAATAATTTCTTAAATTGCATTAGAAAACCCCCTATTTGTTTTATTTATTATTACCGGCTACATATTTAACATAAACTTATGTTTTTAATAAAATACCTATTAATGAAGAAAATAATGTTTGATAAACTTCTAAAAAATCCCAGTCATAAAATATTAAAAAAATATACACTAATATATAAGACATTGTTTTAATATTGGATCCTGAGACATGTGTACCTCAGACATTACAAATTAAGTGTCATCCTAGTCTTCTTAATTCCACCAAATTCAGTAAATAAAAAACAGTTAAATCCTTTCTAAACCAACGTTAATTCTAATACTGCATTGCCATTATCACACCTATCATTTATAAAACATACCTCTACACATCCAAAAAAAGTTATTTCATAAAATCTGTATTACGTTGTTAACTTACATCTGCAGTGTAGACTGCCATCATTTCTGTTTGGTGGTGTCGTCGATTAACGAAAATGTCATTTCGGTGAAAACGATACTCCACCTTCCAGACGTCAGTGCAGAACTGAAAAATAAGAAAAACGTAGTTTACTATTAGTACATTTACTTAGAAGTGCAAAATAGAAGTGTATTACTTTCAAATTTAGAATACAGAATTTGAAACAATTATTAAATTTTTGATATTGCTGCTTTTGTTTGTAGGAATTCCACCCTCGAAATATAATTAAAACTCCAAGAATGTATGTATGAAGACTACTTAGTCATATATGAAATTACTTTCAACTACGTAAGAACAAATATGCATCATTTGCTGTCAAACTTGAAGAGGGATGTTGAAAGAAGGATTTGGAATTTTTTGTAGTGTTGCGTCGTATTACAGTGACACTTCTTATAATTTCAATTAACTTTCTATTATCAAACCGCTTATTCGCCTGCTGTTCCAATGAAAAGTTAATAGAACAGCTGAAAGATTTCTTTGTACATCTGAGAATCAAAAAAAAAAAACACACACACACGACAGCATTAGAGAACAAATGTATGCACAGAAGTAACCCTATGTGATCTGTTAATACAGGCCAATATTTTTAATTTGTATTAATAACTATTTGCTTGTTATTGAGAAGGATTTTTATAGTAATACTAAATAGTAGTTAGTAAGCAACCGCATAAATAAACTAAAAATATAAGCTTCTCTACTTACATATTAGTGCGCGATTCCATTTTTCAGTTTAAGGTAATAATAATTTTAAATTTATTACATATGTTTATAACATTATTTTCAGAGCATGAACAGTAAAGTTCAATTAATTTAATACATATCTTAAGAACTTACGAATTACGATTATAATTTTCTGTGTTCTCTCAGTTTTACTACTGAATTCACAAATTTTTGAATATAATGCAAGTGACAGTATTCCTCCATTTCCAGAATACAGCAATAAATCTCGTTCAAGTATTCATTCATCAACCTTCAGTGAGTATCTGATGCTAATTTCTACATACCGATTTACCATTCTAACTACTTATCCGTTCCCACTGCACACACACACACACACACACACACACACACACACACACACACACACACACACACACACACACACACACACACACACACACAGTGAAATACAGCTGTTGTCCTCTATAATTAGGCCTATTTGTATAGTTTAAACAGTCTCCAAAGTTAATAATAAACAGTTGAAATATCTTATTAGATCATCATAAAAACAAGATCTGTACGTAATATATTAACTAGATTACGATTGTCATTTTGATGATTTCCTTATCATGTTATGAACATAAGCAAGTTTTAAAAGTGACCATAAAATTCGCAGACTACTGAGGTCAAAATTTGAAATGTAAGAGTTAAAAGTTAAAAAGCTAGACACTAGTTTAAAGTTAATTTGAGTTTCTAAAAAATAACAATTATGTTGTTAAATGCAAGCTAGCTGTAATTCGTCTGTTTTATTTTACAATTTCAAAAATGAACATAAAAATTGACAGTTCTAATATTTTCTATTGGACAAAGAGAAAAATTGCACTAAGGCTTGTTGACGCTTCCAGCGACAAAGTATTCTATAGGCCTATATGTTAAAAATATGGAAATATATTTTTAAGTTGCTGTAGTATGTAATTTATAAAACACTATTTTCGATTGATTTTACACAAATCTGTTTTAAGGGAACATTGCACTTTGTTTCCCCAAAGTGAGTAGTGTTAACATCTGCAAAAAAAACTGGTGTCAAAACTTGATGAACATTGTCCACATAATCAAAATTTAAGGTGTCTGGAAAATTGTACATGACGTCCTGA
This sequence comes from Magicicada septendecula, assembly GCA_034769895.1. NCBI lineage: Eukaryota > Metazoa > Arthropoda > Insecta > Hemiptera > Cicadidae > Magicicada > Magicicada septendecula. Next base: position 145,073,805 of record CM068368.1, read on the forward strand.
ATAATTTAAATGTTTTTTTTTAATTGAAAGTACTACGCTGTCTAAAAATATTCAGACCTTCAAAGATTTGATAGCGTAAACTCCGAAACAATCAAAATTAATAGGTAGTTCAGTTTTAGTCCTGTATAGCATACATTCGTTTGTTTCCAAGAGTTTGATTAGTTTTAATCACGTGGTTGCAACGTTATTGTTGAAAATAAAGGTTATTATTGTTGAAATTTATTGAACAGCCCTGAGGAGCCAGATTAGTTGCCGATAAGTAATTAGTACTATAATTGTGGATTATGCTCAACTCCGTATTTATACTACTAACATAATTATGGAACGTTTAAAGAAGATTCTGTAATAAATTTTTGTCTAAAATAATCTAAAACATGTTTGCATTAACACTCACAAGCACAACTTACCATAGTTTCCGTTCCGTCGTACCGTATTTCAGTTCTTATCTGAAAAAATGAGAAATAATAACAGTAATGGTATTAATATTAACATTCGTTATATTACACACATAAAATTTAATACGCAACGCGGTAACACACATTATGCATGAATTTTCTCATTGTTTTTGCGAAATATAGACACGCATTAATGTAAAAATGTAGTGACAATTATGTTAATGTTATTGGTAGGAAAGAAGTTTAGAAATAACTCAGATCAAACAACATTTTACAATGTAAGGCATATTACTATACAGAATTTTAAATAATGACATTTTTGTGCGATATTGCACAATACATTTATAGAATAGAAAAAACATCCTGATTCTTCAACTGACATTTGCAGGAAGAAGCTATGATGGCAGTAAAGCTATGCACAGGCCTGTAAAATTAAGTTATACAAAGCGCTAATTTATTATATCACAAGAAAAAGTTAAAAATACAAGATATAAATATTCAGACACCTTATAAGGTTTTCAGACCATACATAATACACACGCGCGTGCGCACATGAGCCAATAACATAGTCATGGTTACTATATGTCGGTTACTGTTTGTTAGAAAATCTCAGTTATATTGGATACTATTAGTAAATATCAGCTATATTGAGTATGTTTTGATTACAGATCTCCGTGAGAAGTAAACAGTTGACCAGTAAATTGGCATCTTGCAAATGATCAAACATCATCTAAGTTTTTATTAATTTTGATGTAGTAATATTACTTGTGCAGTTAAGTATGCGCGTTAACAACAAAATATGTTTAATAATATATATTTCCTACTGAGAAATAATTTAATTTGACGTTCTACAGTAATAGTACTAAAGTTAATACAACAGTAACATTGGGAATGAGTATATTATTTTATCATAAGGTTTATATGTGCAATCACAAATATTATAACGGACGTACTAATTTACAGTGACTGGATTTGGCTTAATTAATTTGTTTTGCTAATTATAAAACTTATCACATTTTAACAACGGAAATAAGAAATGAAACATTATCTAAGGAGAACAACTATTGTAAAATCATGTTTTACGTTGAAGTTCGATTTAGGGGAGAACTGAGAATCATAACTACTGTGGCTTTCATAACACTCGGTAAATTTTGTACTGTAGATACATTAATGAAATTTCACAGTATTACAATATAATTTTGTCCAAATATTAAACAAAAATGGCAGCTACCGTAAACTAAGAAGACAAAACAGCGTAAAAGGAAGACATATTTTACTTGAAGCTACTGGGTTTAATAAACGTACACACAAACTAGTCCTTATGATAAGATCCAACAGTGTTGATTACAACTTAATGAGTTTATATTTCAATTTGAATTGGACATATAATACTGGTTACCAAAATCTGTAATATTATTTCTGCAATTATGAACCTGAATAAATTCATACTTCCAGAAGGTAACGCTGTCTATATGACGCAGCTTAAAATTAACCGATATAGTATTCATATACGGTTAGGCAAGGTAAGTGAATATAAAGTTTTATGCAACACAAAATATTTTTTTTAATCGTTACAGACGGAAAAGGTGTAAAAATTAAGTACCCTAAATACTGATAAAACTATTGATGGTGATCTAATAATACACAATACTAAGAAGAAAACTCTGCGAAATAACACGTTTGAATGAGTAAAAAGGTTAATATCAATTTAAAAGAAAAAATTTCACTTAAGATAAATCTGAAAAAGAGAACGAAAAATCATCTGTTAAACAAATAAATATGTATTTGGAAAAAGGTTTTAAAGCATTTATCATACGTTTGAAATGATATTACTGAATTACAAAATTGACACATGTATCAAGTAAGTGGTAGAGAAATAGACAATGAAAGACAGGGAAGTGGTTTCTCCCGTGAAGAGGTGGGAGCACTTTCCATGACAGACATGGAACAAGACCCGGGTTACTGATCGAAAGCTCGATAGTCAAGAAAGTACCACTTTCAAAATGAAAATGTTTAAAAGACATTGTTTAGCAAGAAATCCTCAGTTCTTATTCAAGCGTTGTTTGATCTAAGACAACAAGTAGGACTATGGCGTTTAGGCACCTGACAAGAGTAATGGAGATGGTAACTTCTCGACCAAGTCCTGCAGATCTTCTGCGCCCTACTCAGAATCTGGTAAGTAAGATCGTCATCTGCAGTGGCTGTAATAAACTGGTTGGTACTGCTTGTAGAGACGTAGCGAGCGGAATACGTCTAGCGGGATTCGTGTTGCTAAGAAACAATGCTGCCCCTAGCTCTGATGTTTAGAATCACTTCATAAGGACTCATATCCTCTCATACTAAAACGTTCTTGCGGCCTCAAATGAGTTTCCTGCATACATTGGTGAATGACTGGGCAGTAGCATTTTCAGTTCGCCATAATTCAAAATCCAGGCTTTGATATTCCACTGAAGGATGTTGTCCATGTTGGATATTAAGGAATCAGTTGCTACGGACAGTGTATATTTCCTTGACATCCCTTTTGGTTGCCTTATATAATTTTCTTTTTTGTAGAGTACCGAGTTCCGTCAGGTCTCTGAGGTCGGTTAGATCGCTGGGGCCGACAATTAAGCTACACTCCGATTTAGAGCTCATATCCTGGTTATCGGAAACTGAATTTTTCGCTGATTTTGGTTTTAGGAAGTCCTACCTGGTGTATTGCGGAGGACATGGTGATAGACGGCTGTATCCCCAAGGGTTACTGTAGCACAAGTAGTGCTACCACAGGAGGTGCCTGCAGGCGCAGCCATAATGTTGATCCTCGCTTTTCTAGGCGGACGAAGTATGAGTCTGCTGGTAGACCCGTCAACACTATCCTTTCGCACCGTTTGCGTGTCGGCCTCAGCTGATTGATATCTGATTTTGTAATAATTTGAGAAAAGTAACGCTCAATAAACTGGATTACCGCAGGTAATATCTCTCTTACAGTAGAGGCTGGTAACGCTGTTCATTTCACAGCCAGTTCATAACTGATTTTGGTCTGATCGGGTGGCCATACTAGTTTCATCGCATCGAAGTAGCTGAGATTTTTTAGGGTACATACTGCCTTAATAGCTTGCTTAGAAACGGGGCAATTGCGGAATCGAGATGAATTTTACCCACCGCAATTGATACATTTAATTGGTTCAGCACAGGAATCGTGACCGTGATCCAACGCGCCACAGAAGCTTGTCTTGACCCGAGCACACTTTCATGTAGCTTACACTGAGAACATTCCATCGGCTGAGAGATGCATACTTTCACACTAAGCCTATGAATGCCTCATCTCACCCTTTTCCGACAAAGTTGTCCTGTTGAAGGACGTGGGATGCAGACGGGAGCGTTTCCTGCACAATTTGTTTCCGACATGCGATGACCCCTTGTGGGGCAACCTCAGTCGCAATTTCTTCCTCTGTGCAGTTCAGCAGGTCTCTGCACACCACCGCTCCCTTAATAATGTTCAAGGCAGTATGAGTAACGACTTCTACCTCTATGTTCCCTATCTTCTGCAGTTTCAATAACCTCGAACCTTTTGTTCATTTAGGATTTCAAGAAGTAGTCCGTCTGTGGCTTTTCTGATCTCCTGTACGGGAACCGGGACTGGTGCTTTTCTGATCCGCCACAACAATGACAGCTTTTCCAATAAGGAAGGAACTCAATTTTGTAAAAGTCGCGTGCCTCCTGTTTCACTACCAAATACTTCGGAACTGCCAGTATAGTCAGACGATGTCACGAATTTTTCGGCATCAACCGAGGAAAAATGTCTCCTTCTCTTGATCCTCCGAGGAGGGCTTTCTTCTGGACAAGAGTTTTAAGGAACCCCTCAACCTGAGAACTATTTTGAGAACTTCGAATTTTGTCCCCCCACGAGTACCAGGGAAGTGACAGACTACCGCGCCAAAGCCGTCGAATACCACGACTAGGACTAAATACAACACGGTGCGTCGTGTTGCCCTGAGGGTATTGTTGGCGACTCACTAATGTAGAGCTACGCATCCATTGGTACGATCGGTTTCACCGTGGGTTACGGTGTGTTTTCAAGCGACACACACAAGCTTATCAAACTCAACTACCAGTGCCCTGTTAGCCGGCCACAGATTAACAACTGTTGCCCACCTCCCACGAGGCCAAGTTTGTAGACCGGACATAGGGTTGGATTTCTGGGGGGCGGGGCATTACTATTATTATTATTTTTTTCTATTTTTATTTTTCTTCTTCTACTTCTTATTATTATTAGAAGAAATATTATTATTGTTATTATTATTTTTATCTATTAATAGTCTATTATTAATGTCATTATTAAATTTACTTGTACGTTCGTCTGTTGCTTCTTCAAATAAAAATACATTATTTCTTTTCTGCCCGTTATCACTTCCTATAGACTGACCTATCTTTTGTCCCCTCACATTTTGGCAAATTTATTAATTTGAGTACCCTCGGGAGAGCCTGTAACCCCTAGAGAGCGCGTCCCCAGGTGGCGGATAGGGGAATGCCCTAACCGATCTGGTTCTTGCTAGATCGGCGGGTATGAGGGAAATAAAATACCTCTCGCGGACCAACAGGCGGGGCAGGTAGGGCTCATCAACCGCAGAGAAGACAACCTACCATCTGAAATCAAACCCTGGCCCTCCAGGATGGGGGTTGAGTCGTTAGGCCAGCAATCTACACTATTAAAAGCCATAACATGCTAACAAACCCAACAAAAACAAGCCTCGCATGGTGGATAGGGATTCTGGTACACGAACACAGCAACGGAAATGGACTTCGAGTTTGGCTATATGGAATATTCAAGGTATCAGAAATGAACATCAAGAAATACTACAAGAATACTTGAAACGGAAAGTAGACATTACTGTCCTCTCAGAAACGAAGAAAAAAGGAAGTGGGAATGAAAATCTAAAAGAATACATACACTTCTTTTCGGGTGTAAAGAAAGATCAAAGAGCCCATGCAGGGGTATCCATATTTATTCATAAAAAATACCGGAATCGGTTTTTTATCATGGAAGCTTATTAATGAAAGGTTTCAAAAATGACAATTCAGCTAAGGGGGAGAATTATTACAATCATTGGCATATATGCTTTAACTGAGGATGCCACAGTTCAATAATAGACATTACTGTCCTCTCAGAAACGAAGAAAAAAGGAAGTGGGAATGTTAGTCTAATGTAAAAGAATACATACACTTCTTTTCGGGTGTAAAGAATGATCAAAGAGCCCATGCGGGGGTATCCATATTTATTCATAAAAAGTACCGGAATCGGTTTTTTATCATGGAAGCTTATTAATGAAAGGTTTTAAAAAATGACATTTCAGCTGAGGGGGGGAATTTTTACAATCATTGGCATATATGCTTTAACTGAGGATGCCACAGTTCAAACCAAATAAAATTTTGAAGAAGCGCTGAGGGAAATCATAGAGGACATCCCAAATAGTCACGAAATAATCCTTGCATTAGAACTTAATGCAAGAGTCGGAAAACAAAGAAACGCTAAACTAGTTGGCACACACGGAGAAAAGACAGTTAATAACAATGGTGAGAGATTAATCGATTTATATGAACAATATGAATTGAAAATAATGAATACCTTCTATGCTCACAAAGACATCCATAAGTATACGTGGTACCAGAACGCAAGAGATCTAAGATGTATAATAGATTATGTAATATTGAGACAAAGATCTGGTTTGAGAGTGCGGGATGTGAGAGTGCACAGGGGAGCTGAATGTGGGTCAGATCACAGATTGGTCGTTGCTAAACTTTATATCCCCTTCATAGGAGCTCATATAGAAAGAGCAGAAACTGTTGGCCCGAAAACTGAAGACGCAAAATATAATTCAGCACGATAGTACAAGTATGCTGTATTTGTGGAGATTAGAACAAAAGTTAATGACAGCAACCAGATCCACTTTAGAAGAATACGAGCATATAAAGAAATGTATTAGAGAAGCAGCTGAGGAAGCCCTAGGAAGACAAGATTGGAAATCAAATAAACCATTCTGGTGGGATAGTGAAATAGAAGAGAAAATCAAAAAGGAAAAGGAAACATATTTGAAACTACTACAAACTAAAGATCAAGAGACTGAAGAAGAATATAAATAAATTAATAAAGATGTTAAACAACAAGCGCAGTGAAGATGAAAAATAATGCTTGAGAAAAAGATGTGAATGAATTGATAATCATTTGGGAGGTACACAAAACTCAGAAGCTTGGAAGACAATTAAAGCCATTAAAACTACAAAGAGGACACAGATATTTTTAAACAACATACTTAAAACAAAATAGATACAACACTTTAGGTATTGGTTGAAACAAGGAATAAATTCATTGCTAACGACCATGAAATAAAAGTATCTGGAAAAATTACACAAAGTATTGAAGAAGTTCAAGAAGCAATAAAAGGTACAACAATGAGGAAATCTCCAGGTCCGGGAGGAATAAACCCAGAATTAGTTATGTATATGGGCCCCCAAGCTGTTTGAAATGCTCAGATACCTATTCGAAAGATCCCTAAATGGAGAATAAGTGCCAGTGGGGTGGCGAACATCGTATATCTCACCAGTGCATAAGAAGGGTTCAAAGTTGGACCCTAAAAACTACAGAGAAATTACTGTGATCCCGACCATCGGGAGAATGTATACAAGGATTTTGAAAAACTTAATTGAAGAAGACCAAGACCAAGCAGCCCGAAAAACAATCAGGTTTTAGAGCGGGGCGATCCACGGTAGACAACATCTTTGCAATCAAAATAGCAGTTGGAAAGAGAGTACAGCATAATAGAGAAACGCATTTAGCTTTAATAGATTTAGAAAAGGTATACGATAGCGTCCCAGTCTCACAGTTATGGAAGGAGATGGAACATTTGAAGATAAATGCAAATTTGATTGCAGCCACCAGAAGATACTATCAACAAAATATCACCAGGGTTAAACTGGGAAACAAACTCACTCTCCCATTCGAAACAAAAACAGGCGTAAGACAAAGATGCTGCTTGTCCCCTACCCTCTTTAAAATATACTTAGACAGATCTCTAGTAAGATGGACAAAGAAGTGTAAAAGCATGGGGCTGCGAGTAGGAGATGACAATCTGTTCACTCTATATTTTGGTGATGACCAGATTGTGGTAGCGGAGGATGACAATGACCTCAAGTATATAGTAAGAAAGTTTAAATAAGAATATGACGCAGTTGGTTTGACGATGAACATGGCAAAATGTGAGTACCTGATAGTAGGCAACGAAGAAGAAAAGGGCTTAAAATTGGATGTGGACAGGATAAAAGGTGTTGAAAAAAGTAAATACTTAGGCGTTATTTTCATCAAACAGGGAAGCAGCAAAGATAAAATTCAAGAACGTATTAACAAGGGGCAAACCGTTATAAGAACGCTGAATTCTCTTCTATGGGAAAGAAGTAGGAAGTATAATAGCATGGTGCAAAGTGTAATACTTTATAGAGCAAACGTTTGGAACGTTTCAAACGTAAATAAGAAAAAACTGATGGCAACGGAAATGGACTTCTTCAGGAGAAGTTGTAGAAGATCAAAATTAGACAGGGTTGGAAGTGAGACTATTGGAGCCGAGATGAATATTGACAGGACAATAATAGATGAAATAGAAAGAAGACAATTGACTTGGTTTGGGCATGTGAAGAGAATTGAAGATGACAGATGTCCCCGCAAAATACTGGAATGGATACCACCGGTGAGGAGGGAAAGAGGACGTCCACGGAGGAGTTGGCGAGATGACGTAGCGGAAGCAATGGTTGCGATAAATTTAGAAGAACTTACATGCTACGATAGGCTACAATGGAATTTGGGGACGAAGAAACGGCGACAGCTGTAAAAATCCGAGATGTATATATATATATATATATATATATATATATATACACATATTAATTTGAGTAAACACTACTAACTATTACCTTATCTCAATGGATATGTTTAGTGCACTGACAAAATAGAGATGTTTATAAATAACGTGGGTTTATGTAAATTTAGTGTAATTGTATTGAATAAGTGACTAATTGATAACACACTATTAGTATTTATTTTAAACACCAGTATCATGACACGTTGCTGTCAATTTTTTGCAAGGTCATTAAATTAGTTTCATGAAAAAGTTCAAAAATACTTTCAACTAAAATTATATACAATGGTTTAAAAATACAAGCTTCAGGATTTTCCTTGAAATATTTTTAATGTTTTCCAAAAAATATTTAGACGTAATATTTGTTATAAAAGCACATGAAAGCCCACCAACTTAAAAATTAAACAATACTTTTGGCGTAGGTGAAAAAAACTTTTTAAAAACAGAACTTCTTTTATAAAGCTAAAGTCATATTACAAATGAAAGACTAACTCTGACAAAGTAAAAGCTGCAACTTTTACCTCTTGCCAGGAATAGGAAAAGGGTAAGTAGAATAACTTGTATGAGTGAAGGTAATTAAAGACAGGAAGCGTGCAGTCATTATTCAGATATATAACAAAAACATAAGATATTTGAAAATTTCGAATTAGGATACAATACACAGTTATAGATAAATATGATTAATGTACATAAACTTACCTCTGTTCTTTCGTAAAACGGACGCTGAAGCAGGACACTTCCGACTGTGCTGACCAACGGGTAAGTGCTTGTGGCGTCTGTTGACAAAACAAAATACTGTTATGAGCATAGGCTTGACACTTGATTACTTGAATTGTTTTAAGTAAAAAATAATTGAATTTAAAATATTAAGTCTTCACTACATTATTATAATCACTTTGAATACGGTCCACTGACATTAAACAATAATTAAAATACATTACAAATTTTAAGGCGATTACAAGTTAAAATTTAACACTTGAAAATATTGAAAGCTACAATATAAATATGCTCTGTTATTCTAAAGAAGATAGAATTCTATATATTATCTTTGGTCAGACTAGTTTCCTTTGAACATATTAATATAAATTTTAAAAAACTTTTAAGAAAAACTAGTTTGTTAAAATTAAGTACATTATTGCTACAAACAAATCTTAAAATTTTATAACAACATGAATATTTTGAAAATTGATGGTCTTTGCTTACCTGGTGGTGTAGCTTGTTGTTCATTGGTCGTCATGGCAGCACCTGTTAATAAAGTAAAAAAAGTTAATATAACAAATTAATAAACATTTTTATAACTTATATATTATAAATGTGTAGTGACGATTGTTCCAATAATACGGAGGGGAGGGAGCATAGTGAGATCTCTGTTCCCACTCCTATTGCTAGCATAAATACTACAGCAGTATTTTCTGCATGTCTGTGTCATATAATAACAAAAGCACTCTCAGACACGCGCGAACGCGCACAACACACACACACACACACACACATACAACCTCCGTAACAAAAGTTATGGTTTTTGGATGGTTATATGTATTAGTATTATCATGAAATGATGTGGTGGAAAATTTTGTTTATCTAGTATTTCCAATGCTTAATGTTTTAAAAATTGTGCCATGTGTTTTAGTAATTTTTATTTGTTTTTGTCTTATGTTTATATATCTGTAGATTCACTCATATAATCATTACAGTGTATACAAAGCATTCTAGTAATAAGCCTTTGTATTACTATTAATAATTATTGGTGTTTCAAAAGTAATTGAAAAATTAAAACCCCGAAAAACGGAGGAAACGCAGTAGTTATTTAGGAATTATTTAGGAGAAAACTGCATGCATGGATAAATAAATGGATACATGAAAACAAATTGAAATGACAAATACTTCTAAGTTTATCTATATAACAAAGATATGTTTGTAAGCTCTTGGAACATACAGAATGGTTGTCGCTTTCATTGTAGATAAACAACACTAGGCGCATGAATTTCTTTCAAACACAAGTAAGATATTATTAAAGAGCCGTTAGGGTACATAAAAATGTGAAACCCCGCTGTGCATTTCGTGCCAAATAACTGTAATTTTGTTTAAATCATTTGAATATTAATTAAGGGTGTTTTATTTTATTACTCTAAGTACTTGAATAGTTTAGTATAACGTAGAATGCTCGTCAGCAACTATAATATTGTCATGAGTTAGTGTAAGTACTACATTTTTAAAACTAAAAATAACTCTTCTCTCATATAATACAATTTAAATTTTTATCGTCTTTGAATGGTTGAAAAGAATTCGCGAATTATCCGCAGTTTAGTTTATTTGTGGCTTCGTCTTGTCTTTTGTTTCGGTTAGTCGGGAGATAATTCTGTTATCTTTTACAAAAGCCACAGAGATATAATATATTCTTGGTGTCAACCGTTAGGAAACGACTATGAATTTGTATTAACTAATTCAAAAATTAAAATATGTTAGTACTTATGATCTACAGTCACAAGTAAATATAGGTGTGCATATAATGTTACAGATTACATTGACGTTTGTTCTGTAATGATTTGTTGTTTATAATCCTTTGCAATTAACCGTTGACTTGTTGAGTAATACATCTTGCTGGATTTTTCTATTTCCTTTTTACTAAGATGTTTTTAACGGGATTTCCAAATACTAGAAGGCTGATATACATTCCTAATACGTAGGTTTGAACTGTCAGATTTCGTATAGCACTAGGACGACTTTTTTTTAAAATTTGTTTATGTTCATTGAGGCTTCTATCAACACTACATTTTAAACAATCTAATCGTAACTAAGATCTTGTTTCCAATCTGTCATGATTGTCTTCATGTGTCACGAAGACACGTTTAGAAATACCGAGTAATTTCATATTTGTTTTTGTGATCACATACGGACATTTATTGAGCTTTACTGTCCCGCTTTTGTGTACAATACTTTTAATTTTATATTTTTAAAGTTCCCTAATACTTTGTAATTGTCTCTGAATACTTGAAACAGTGTAATATATGTAACCTGTTGATTATAATGTTCCCAAAATAAAGTGTTTGATTATGAAGTTCGTAAAGGTATATGTAATATATTTAAGCACATCTTGTCAGCTGCAGATTTTTGAAAACAATTTTGAAAAAACACAGAAAGAATTAACCTTTTGACTCACGTTGCCATTGTAGATTTTGGGATAGCGTTTGATCGAGTAAACAGGAATAAATTATGGTCTGTTAAGCTACCCACAGTATTTAGTAAATGTTGTCAAAAATTTATAAAATTTTGTTATAGATTTGTAACCCTAAAATACATATGTCATAGTAAATATAGAAAAGACAAAGACTGAAAAAACTGTAATAAACAAAGGGGTGAGAGTGGTGTGCAGTATTTCACCGACGCCTTTTAATGTCTATATTGACGACATCATTCAAGCACGGGGACACGATATTAGCTTAGGAATTAAATTCAATTAAAATACTTGCTTGGATATTTTATTATACGCTGACGGATGAGTTGCAATATTCTTTAGATCTTTTAAAGCATAAAGCATATTTGCATGAGTTTGATTATAAAATATCAAAGAGAAACATAAATAGCTTTCTGGGGAAAGTATCCAGTCAGAGAAAGAATTGTTCTTAAGGAAACAGTTTTGGAACAAGTCTGTGAGTTAAGATCTTTCCTTAAGCTCTTTCTCTGTACGGTAACAGATCTTCGCCATTGTACGGTAATAGTTTTATAGTTGAAAATAAAAAATAAATAGATTTCAATTGTTATTGATTTATGATATAATACCAATTTTATTGTGTATTATCCCGCATGTCGGCCGTCTTGCTGTCATCGTCAGATTCATGATAACGACAGTTTAAAATATCCCTACAACGCCCAATTTAGTTTACTAACGCTTCTAACCTATTAAAGTTTGAAGAGCAGTTTGCTATAGTTCAAAAATTATACTGTGAAGTTTCTTCTTTTCTTTTCTGCCTTATAACTGTTTTGGTATCCTCATTCAACTGATTTATTCTTAACATCTGTTTCGATGTAGGGCGATATTGTTTCACGTGGACACTGCGAAAATTATGTGCAGTAATAAATTTCAGCGATCGTTTCACCAACATTTTTGTTGACAGTTTTCTCACTTGTAATAGAAATATTTTGTAGTTCTTATAATAATATGAAAATATAATATAGGCTAGTAGTAAACGTTTATGTAATGTATGTTTTATACATGTAGTGTAATATAACATCTAAATATATGCAACAATGCCCTATTGCAATTTATTTAACAAAGATGCATAACAAGATACACAAATTTTATTTACATAAGCTACATAAAACATAATATATAGAAAAGAAAATACATTGTATTTTAATGATACTTACTCTCCTTTTTACTTCTTTTTTTGCCTTTCCGGCAACAGCAGCAAAGTATATCTGTAAACGACACAAATGTTAGAAATTAATTACTAAAACAAGTCATCATTGTTGTGAATCTTTTTGCTTTTTCTTAATTTAATTGATGTGCTAATGGATTTTATTCACTCTGATCTGTGTAACAGCACAGCAACAAATAAAAAAAAAAATCAACTTGTTTGCAAAACTAAGTAAGAAATTTGAAATCGTACAAAATTTGTGATAACAAAAACTCGAGGTGAGGAACATTTACACACAAAATTTACATATTGATTGTATACCTATTTCGAGTATAGTTATTTCCATTTAAGTTGAAGTACACACAAGCACACACACAACAAATACACACATGCTTCTTTTTTTATATAATTCTCTGGTATATAAGTACTTCTTGATATCAAATAAGTAAAACTGTAAATTATAAGACTTCGGCTAATAAATTTAAAATAGGTATTGATCAAACATTTGTTGAGGAAAGCTAAAAATTACGTTAAAAAACAACAAAGTTACTTCTATAAAATGGTAAAATTTACTTCTATGGTAGTAAAATTTGAATATTAAAATTTGAAATTAAATTTAAAATAATTGTGTTCATTCCGCTCTTTATTAGTAAAATCACAATTACAGAGGACGCTGTGAAGATGTGTAAAGTTATACAAGTAAACAAAATTTTGTGTCAAGGAATTGCACTTATTTACTCTATATCAAACATGGGTTTAAGTAGACCTATTACAAGATACTTTTGAAAATATATGTATGGGTTTGGTCTTTTATACCTGCAAGGAATGGACCTCGGGTTTAAATCAAGTAGACTTAGAATTGATGTTTCCGAACGTGGGGATATACCTGTAGAAGATCAAACGGATGGAGTAATCCCCCTGGAGTTTGGGAAGAAGAGACAATTAATTTGTTGAAGTCATCTAAGAGGAAAATGTACAGGATGATGGGTTAGTTAGTACATTGGACGGGATATTGGATAAAAAATAGTGAAGAGGAAGACCACGATTGGTTTACATGGGTTTCGGGTTATGCTCAGGTGAAGAGACTTCTCGTGGATAAAGTCTATCTCTGTCGTATCAATCGATTGGAACTCTGTGACTAGAATCGAAGTACTGTTGACAAGAAGACAGAAGAGGTGAATATGAAAAATGGAGAGACAGAAACAGAGAGAGAGAGAGAGAGAGAGAGAGAGAGAGAGAGAGAGAGAGAGAGAGAGAGAGAGAGAGAGAGAGAGAGAGAGAGAGAGAGAGACAGACAGACAGACAGACAGACAGACAGACAGACAGACATACAGAATTATAAAATCATGGCTGTGGTCCCCAAGGCTGATGGAACACATTAGAATAGAAAAGATAAATTTACGTTTAGTGAAATATATCTCATAAATACAATATTTCCAGAGCATATGGTATTGCTAAAAACATGCTGTACAACAAAGATGATAATCTTCTTATATTTGCTTTAGGATAAACATTGGAATGATTACACTGATCAACAAAATTTAATTTTTTGTTTGTTAAATGAAAATGGATAACTGATTCTTATAGTATTTTTAGCACTGATTTTAAATATTGTAACAGTTTCTTCATATCGGGCACAATTTTTTAGTAATGAATCGTTTTTCCCTTGAAAAAAGAAAATTATTTGACAGTAATATAACAATATGTTACATCCACTTTGTACTTATTTAAAATCTAATTATTTTGGATTTTCTGCTGTAACTTGCTATAGGTAGATCCCTCTTTAGATTCCACCAGTAATCAGCTAGCATTTTTGGGTTCCACTTTCCCTGATAGCGTATTTCGATGGTGGACATCTCCTGATGAAAGAGTTCACCATTTTCGTCACTCACGGCGCAAAATCAAAATGCGAATGTAAGAAACAAATTTTCAGTGACATATTACATTCATGTTCTCTGTAGTTTTGAAGAATCTCAGTTACAGGTTCTCTGTAGTTATCCGCCTTATGGTTTCCCAGGAAGTTGCTAACTACATTTTGAAACGATTTCCATGCATCAACCTCAAAGTCTTTCAAACTCGCTTCAAATGCAGGATCATTCATTAATTTTCTTATTTGTGATCCAACAAATATACTTCCTTAAACTTAGCATCACTTATATTAGGCAACTTGATTTTTAGAAACAGAAATCCTGCACCATTACGATCAGTTGCTTTAACAACATGTTTCGTTAAACCGAGCTTAACCTGTAGTAAGGGAAGAAAAACTTTTCCAGGTTTTACAAATGCTTGACTTACAACATTCTTCTCTCCTACAGTCAGTGCCTCTCTCTTTAGCCACTGCTTTTTTATGTTATTATTCTTCTTTCTATCCTTGCTGTCCCATTCACACACAAAGTAACAGAATTTTGTGTACCGAAGTTGCAATCCAAGTAAAAGAGCTATCACTTTCAGATGTCCACAAATACAACCATGAATATTTCTTATACTGAATCCTGCTCAATAAAAGTTTCATGTTTTCGTATGACTCATTCATGTGAGCAATGGGTATTTATTTCCAGTGTGAAGTAGGACTGCTTTCAAACTAAGCTTTGAAGTGTCTATAAATAGACGCCATTTTTCAGGATGGTGCATATGTCCCAAAGCTTCCAGTAAAGAATCCACAGTGGACGTCTTACTGGACGTGTTTAAGAAATGTTTAAATTCAGGCTGCCTGAGATGAATCGTACATTCTTATTTGTTTTGATTAGTCTGTAAATAACAATAATGATGACTATTGACTAACCCAAACGGCTGAGTTAATTGGAAGCCAATGATGTGCCCCTCAGAACCGAGCCAGCTGTCATATTAGAGAAGATGATTATTCCAGGGATTATACACCAGAAGAGGGAATCAAATATCAGGATGACAATTATGAATTATAGCATTGTAAACTGGAAGAGATCAAAAAATTGCAACAAGAAAAGACTGGAGTAAAGTTGAGTGAAGAAAAGGTAGAAAAACGAATATCAATATATTATTAAACTAAAGCCGTTAATTTAGCTGCATCAGGTGAGAGCGACAACTGAGATAAAATATAATACGAAATAAACAGGTAGAATCTCACGTTAAGCTAGATCCATCTAAAAATGTGAGTAGTATAAAAAACACAATTTTTTTTTCTTTTAGAAAGGAAGCCTTTGTAATAAGTAGTTGTATCCTAAAATCATTTAAAAGGTAAAAACGTTAGAAGTGTAGACAAAGAACTCAAAAATTTGATACAACACTCTGAAAAAAGCCAGAAAATAAAAAATATAATGTTACAAGTGCCAAACCAGTTACTTTAACGCAAGTTAGTGAATAAACATTCGAAAATAAAGAGACAGTAGTTTGTTGTGAAATTAAATAATTAACGTAAATATTACACTCGACTACGTGAGAAGACGGCTAGCTGGGAAGTAGTTTAGTGATGAACTTGTCGTCTGACACATAACAGGACCACAGGGATGAGCTATTGAAGGAAACAAATATAAGTTGGTCATAGATTGGGGCGGGACCTGACCGGCAGGAGTATGACCGGGGTTAGCAATAACTGCTGCTGTTCTCTATGATGTGTGATGGTGAAGATGATATTATAAACACCAGAGTGAGCAAAATTTGTTACTTAAGTTTCTGCAGAATCAATCCTTGCACATTAACTAGCTAAGCTATGTTTATTATTATGTTATGATACTAAAGTTTCCAATGCTTTATACTGCACAAGAGCGAGTGCACCATCAACATCATTGTTATCATCTTTACTCCAAGGATCAAGCGTTAGTCTGTTTTACAACCCTCCTTCTGCTTGGTCTACAGGCATGTAGGTTTCCAATAGGGTCAAGGTTACTACTTATAGTTCCTTATTTGCAATCAGATCCCAGCTTTTGCAATATACCTACTTATTATATCTAAACTTCGTATGATCATATTCAGTTTTAACTCTCATCTAATATCTTACTTTCGTGTGAATAGAAAGCAATTTTCTAGAGTACGTATTAAAATATTATTTTGCCGACTTGAATTTTCTTTTCTTTTTTACGTAAAATACATATTTCATAAACATTTATGAGGGGTTATTTTGTTGTTTTACCCTTATGGTTAAGCTCTTATAGTTTACCCTTGTGGAAGTAGTTCTACAGATACAGATACTTCTAATTTTTACAAGCACCAGAGTTCAGTCGCATTCCTTAATAGAAAATTAATAAATTACTGCTTGAAGAACAAGTGTAACCTAACTAAAAGTATGGCAATATATTTAGTTTTTAACCATATTTTAATAGTAAAAAATATAACATTTAAAATAAAAGTACCTAAATGAACGATTTGAATATCATCATTTTCTTCTTATTCTTCAGCCCTTGGACTTTTCAGTCCATTGGGCACTTATTAATTTGACAACATTTTCCTCTGTCTTCAAATGTTGCGGTTCCCTCTAGGAAGATAAAACGTCAATCGCTTTAGTTGCCTGTCCTTTGGACATGGTCCGTCCAACCCTATCTGTATCCCCTGTAATTCCCGTTGCAAATTCCGAGCATTTGCCATCATTTCTTAGCCGGTTTCTCAGGTACAGATCTTAAGGCTTTAAACCTCGCTAATCTATATTTTGCTGTGAGTCCTTTCGTACCGTTTCAAAGACTATCAAAGAGGCTGCATGACACTGCTGTTGCTTTATAAAAATGTGAACAGTGTCTCGTCTGACCTACTGTAATGTACTTATGATGGTGCTATACATGTGGTTACACTACTTTATTTTTATACATAATTACTTCTCCCACATAAGACGAGTCACATCCAAGTAATCTAAATGAATGCACACTCTAAATGAGCCGCTCCTTCACAACCAGTTTTAATAAGTTTGAATTATCTGCTGCAGTTCATAAAAAGATCTCTGCCGGCTGCCTTGATTGTCTGCTACGTTGATCTGATATCTTAACACAGTCAGTATCATTGTAATTGCTGTTAAATTTTATATTTTTAGCCTCTACTTCTACTTTCCTACAGCATCGTCTAAATGTATATTAATAGCGTAGGCAACAATGGTAGTTTTTAATTCCTTAACGGTTTCACCATATTCATCATACATACTTTTATCTTTATACCGACTTTTTACAACATGTATTAGGTGTTTTCGTGTGCTTCTTCTGTCTATGACCGTACACATTTCTTTCGTCTTACATTATCAAAAGCGTTAATTTAGTTAATAAACACCCTACTTTTCAAAATTAAAGTCTCTTCATGAACAACTTCAGTGTAAAAACAGTATCAGATAACGAGTTTCTTTTGCTAAATTCTGACTGACCCTTCCAGCAAGATGTGATCTACAGTAGGCTTTAATCTGTTGTTTACAATTCTGTAATGCATTTTATATGCTGCATTAAGAAAGCTATACACCTGTAGATTTCAGAGAATATTTGTAAACTTTTATAAAAATATGAACATATTTGGAAACCTACGAGAGCCTTCTTTCTCCAGTTTGACGGCATTACTGATTGCCTCCAGCAATGAGTTACAATGTCCGAAAGCCTATACTTATTTTGTCAGGAGATATTTATGAAGATCTATGTTTAAATTATCTGCACCAGCAGCTTTTCTATTGTTACTGCTACCTAATACTTCTTCGAGTTTTATATCTTCTGTAGAGTTAAATGCTTGGGGTAATTCTATTATTTCCTCCTACCAATCTCTTTATCCTCACTATATCAGTGTTAAACGATTTTAATATAATGAGTCCAAACCGCAATATGATGAAACCTATTGACATAGGTGCAATAATGTTGATGGACTTTAAATACATTTAAACCTTAAGAAATAACATCATATTTGATTTTCAGTTGAAAAGATATTTGTGTGATGACAAAGTTACTTTCACATAAGCAGCATTTCGATCATACTAGAAATCGGTGACCGTCTTCAACCTAATTTATAAAACATACATAAAACCAAAAACAGAAACAGTAACTTACCAATCTACTGACATAGGGTTGTTCGTACAAAACAGTAACCGAAGATAGCTGATAGGTTACTTACTTGAGAAAATTATCAATGATGACAAATACCCAGTATAAATTTAAACGCAAAACGCAAAACGCCTACACCTCCTAGTAGCTACTGTATTTCACTTTTGTTCAAAATTACAGCACAATAGTAGCGTAATAATATCATTGGTTAGCTATCGATTTTGTCAAAGAAGTGTCACATTAAATTTAGATTATATTTGGCGAACTCCAGTGCAATTCAGTTAGTAATTGCAAAGGTTTTATAAAACAAGTTCCTTGCAATACTGGTTTCTATTTCTTGAGACTTGTGGATTAGGCTCGCTGACGTGTTCTTAGAAAAAGATATCTGTTGCGTTTTATTTATTGACTCGTTTTTGTAAATAGATAACAGCAAGAGTGCATCCCTACTAACATTCCATACGTTATGAATTGAACTGTTCTAAAACAAAATCTAGACAGAATATCTAATAAATTATATCTATTAACAATGATAGCGACGTTCAGCATAATTAAAATACACACTCACTGATGTTGCTATAGATTTTCACGGGTTCACAGTTAAACGAAATTTATTCTTAGAACAATACATTGTGGATGTTTCGTTACAACTACACACACACACACACACACACACACACAAGCTCTCACGCATTCAATACGTATACACACATACTCTAAAATGATATGGTTTAAAGCAATACAGGACAAATCAACAAGGGATTGGATACGTACAGGCAATGACTTCTTATAAAACCCATTCACAGCAGAGTAAGGTAAGTAAACTACGATTGCCTCGACATGTAGTATTTAATACCACAAACCAAGGAAATACGAAATGAATATAAAAAGCAGCAGTGTAATGAAGCAACAAAATAAATAGGCGATAAGCGTGCTGCACAAATGGTCGTACAAGACGAGGTAGGAAGAGTAGCATTGAGAGGTGTGGAAATGAGGAAGTGGTACACGATAGTAATTAAACGTAAATTGGTAGAGGAATTAAGACTATTTATTGTAATCAAATAGTATTATACATAATTTTTGTTTGCTTCTGGCGTGCACTTTACATCAGAAAACTTGAGATCAAATAACTATGACGTACAAATACATATGTACGTGTGTGTGTGTGTGTGTGTGTGTGTGTGTGTGTGTGTGTGTGTGTGTGTGTGTGTGAAAGAGAGAGAGAGGCGTACACATATGTAGGCCTACACAATGTACTTCATTAACGTAAAATTTAAGTTGTGAAAAGTATATCTCGTAATGTATCAGAATATCGTAAATTAAAGTCGTGTAATTCACAAAATTGTTTCTTTATACATATTTGCATATGCAAAATAGGTCATTGTAACTTACATGCACAAAGACTGCTCAATACACCCATATTAGGCTAGTATGGTTTTCTATGCGTACGGTATAGTATTTATATGCTTTCTACCTTTTATAAAAAGCAGTAAAAAATGTCTGTTTCTGTGCAATTTAAACAGTTACCATGGAAACGAAATTAATTGTTGATGAATTTTATTAGTATCATTATTTTGTTTTTTGAGATTATATTCAATAATTTTACATACACATGCATTTTGATTGACCTGACCCACAGATTATCTAGACAGTTACTTGGCACATAATGTGTAGACGTAAATTGATAGGAAACCCAAGGAATATGTAAAACAAGGAGAGTGATGCGTGTAAGAAAGAATAAAACATGTGTAAATACCGAAATCAAACGTGAAGGGCGGACGGACAGGCCAAGTGTCATCGTAGATTGTAGCACATAGAGGAACGTAACGAAAACTGCAGTTCTGTTTATATTAATCCTATTCTCTCTCCCCCCTCACACACACACACACACACACACACACAATTCTCTCTAAATGCACACATACTTAATACTAAACTAAAGTTTACAAGTATTGTGTCTTTTCATTTAATGAAGAAATTTGTGTTAGTGGTTGAAATCACAAGCAGAATGATCACTGTTGCTTAATCGGGATAATTTTTATATAGTGGTGTGCAACAGTGATCATTCTGCTTGTCTTTTCATTTAGGCTATTCTGCATCCGAGGTATAAGCATGACGGCAAACACCTTCAGTTTTTTCTTCTTCATATTGTATGCAATTAATTTGAAGCTATGCCCTCAAGGTCCAAAATTTATACTCTTAAGAGCTGACTCCTTACCCATTTAAGGGTAAAAGAGCTTCTTTTATCCTTAAAAGAAGTAAATAATATTTTATTAAGATTAAAATTTATAAAACTTTTTGCTATAAATGCTTGATCAGTACCGCTTTTAAATGATTGATGTCAAGAACACGTCATTTATAATCTCTCTTATCTTCAAATAAATTATATAACAGCAAGCAAGGTTGAACAAAGACACGGGTCAGGATGGAATCCCATCTTACTTGTGTGAATGGTGCCACATTGTCGGAGATACAGTATTTGCAAGCTGTAACTAAATATCTGAAAATAATTTTTGAACGATATAACTCGTAGAGCTTCGTAACATATCATTCCTTATTTATTAGGATTGCATACGGTGACAAGAAAGACAGAAAACGGTTTAACAATTTACCGTCTCAACCAAACACTTCCTCTCTCTATCACTTACTGTTGCTTCACAAACACTTCTGATGTTTTCAAAAAATTATTTTTACTTTGTTAGTTATATTTACTACACGTCTTGAATTATTTTAAAAACAAAACTCATTTCTTTGATTTTGATATAGCTCGTACAGTAGGAGTAGGTAACAGAATTATTTGTCGTCACAGTATGCGTCACGAATGCGACTACATACCATGTTTTGTGCCTTCACACTTCCATGGTTTCCGTGTATACTGCATCTTACGAAGAACATTCTAAGTGTACTGATCGTAACGTCTACGCGCGGGGGGGGGGAGACAGATTAGACATGAGAAAAACAGACCGCAGTTTTATTCTGCTCATTATTTCTTGGGCTAATGCTTATACGTCCCTGATGGTAACCTTTCCTTGAAGAGAATGTAAAAAGAATTTTAATTTGACCTTCTTCGTGAAGGAGAATACCATACAAACTATGAATGACAACGTAATTTTTGTAAGTGTTTGAGAAACTTCAAAATTGTTCAGTATAAGTAAAAGTAACGATTTACTATTGACTTTGGATGGCTATTCAGGACACACTAAAACATAGATACCTTTAATACTGCCAGACAGAATGGAGTTGTAATTATCTGTCATCACCCACGCTTCCCATGTGCTTCAATCTCTTGATGTTTTTTTGTAAATTGTGACACGTTCTATTATACATCTTAAATTGCAATGCATTTAATAAGCTAATATTCAGATAATTAAAATAATGACTACTTAGTACTATTTATAGGCTTACTTTTATAGTATGTTTTACACTCAGTAAATAGCCGATATACTAAAATTTGTAAGCGATTTAATTAAACATTGGTTTCCTTTTTATACAGTTCCTTATAAAATCTAAAAATTTGATGTGACATCTGTAGTGACGTATCGTACAGCGTTAAGCTTACAACGGACGGAAGACGTTTGCACCAACATTGGAAGTTCTGTTTGTAAGAAGTAAGCTGTATCAGGTTACACGTTAACAGATAAGCACATTTACTGATACAAGAGCAGAGTCTATATTGATATATAGGTGCAAAGTATAAATAAATAATTTAAATAACATAGAAATGTAAGCAAATGGATCTGACTCGTATATATATTTAGGATATTTAAATATCAACTGTAACATCGAACCCCTTCGGAACGGCTAACAATGGTGAACAGGTCGGCTCCCATTACAAGGTTTAAACCGTAACTGGATGTAGTCCTAACCCGGAATCGGCGTGTTCACAACTTCCTTTTTTGAATGCATGCGTTCTCTGTCTCATAAATTCCCAACTTCTGCCTTCTTTCTGCATTCTTGAAAACTGACAGTACTCCTCAATTCATCTGTTTTAAATTTTCTCGCCCTTTGTTTCTGGCGTTTTATAATTAACCGACGCTGCTTGCCACATGACACAACACCGTTTTAACTAAGACTAGTCTTTATAAATCTCTTCGTTTTCTAATGAACCTCTCTTTGCTGTTCGAACCTTGATTGGATCGGTCATCCCCACGTCTTTCTCTAATGTTTCCGACTTACGAAAAGGTGTGTGCATATACTGAATTACTAGAAAGATTAAAAACTATCTCTTGCCTGCCAAATTAACTGATTTTTCTCGTAGGGTCTGGCACTCTATTTATAAGAAGTATATTTTAGTTCCATAAGCTTTCTTATAAGCTTCGTCTAACTTCCCGCCACGTATTCCGTATTGCCTCTACCACTAAACTCAATGATTGTAGTGCAGATGTAGATGTAGTGCAGCTCTTGCCTGCCAACTGTAAGTTTCATTACCTTGAACTTTTTCAAGAAAATCTTTAAGAGTTAAGAAAGACTATGAAGCTCATTTTTATAATGAAATGGAAACATAAACACTGAGTACTATCTTAAGTTTGCGTATCATAGTTTAGATATCCATTTCCTGAAGGAGTTCATAAGAGTAATGTTTTTGCAGTGTGTTTTCCTTACATATGGTTTGTCGTGCAGACGACATCTTGTATAAGCTAAACAGATCGTACAGAATAGAAAATCGAATTTTATTGTATTACACTTTTATAACTTTCTTTATTACTGTTCCCTCAAGAAGTACTTACGCACAAGTGTACTTTGTATATCCGAGTACAAACTATTCTACTGGGATGTCTGTTGTTCCATTTCACTAAGTTTGCAAACAACTGCGGCTCTCAGACGTGTGTTTCTGCACAGTACTTATACAACTGTGACGTACTAGTCAAGCAGTTTCCATAAACCCTCCACTTTACAAAAAATTTGTATGGCAGTCGGCCTCTTCACTTATCAGTTAAGGAGGATAATACATGCGTTTGAAACATGTCTTGTTATGCTCTTAACTTTTATAAAGTATTCAATACACATTATTAAAGCAACGAAAAGTTAACAAAGCTTTAAAAAGTTAACAAGAAGTTTTAAAGTTTAGACTGCAAAATATTAAGCTAGTGCCGGCTAACGGAGAAGTGAGAAAATTAGACCATGACATTCTCAATACATATTATGCGGGACCGGACAGTTTAAGCCAGACGGCATGTACTTAATTAAAGGTAAAGCATTAACAAGATGGTCTTGTACGTAGTTTCAAAGTCTGAGTAAATAGCTTGTACCAAATACGTTTCAAACTAGAAAAGAATATGTTTTGAACACGTCAACTTCAAAAAAGAAAATTTATGCTCTTATAAAGAGTAAAAATTATAAAATAAAAGACAGTTTTCCAAGAAAACAGTAGATTGGGATAAATATTTTTTACTTGTATTATGCATTCTCTACTATTCTAGTAGTGAAGTATATAAAGAATATGTTTCAAGATCGAAAACAAAACTTTACGTCTCTAAATCACATTTATCTAAATATTGGAACATATATGAAAACATAACATAAAAAGGATATTAAATTTAATGAAACCTTTCAGTTCCCTATACATGTGTAGAATTTGCATATTCTAAAAATCGAAAGCTAGATTCTAGAACTAGTGTAAGGGTCGAAGTTAAAAAGACGTAAACTTACTAAAACAAGTTCAGAGATCTACAAATTATAGCCTATTTGTTAAACATTTTTTATTCTTCATTGTTCGACGTAAAAATTGTAAATATTATAAGCAAACTTAAATTAAATTAGGTATTAAGCCGTTGTACAACAAACCTATTCGAAGGCACTCAAAGTAACACCAGTGGAGCAGGTACGTCTGGCGTTCCCTGCTTTAAAATTCATACAATTCTAGACATAAACAATAGCCTACACTCATTTAATCTCCACAAAGTACAGAATAATGTTTCACTCTCTGATATTTCTTGTATTATTCTGCGTTTTCCGTCGCCACCTACAGTGGGCCGCGTTTCCTTGTTCCTGTTGGTAAAGATTATTGTTATACTACGCAAGTATAGCTTGTCAGGGTGGGAATGGTAGTGTTGACTACACGTATGGTGGTGTGAGCGTTTCTGTAATACGACACATTGTTTACGAAGCAAAGAATTTTTTAATGACAAATTAATTTATGACAAGCGCGCAATGTGGTTACGCAAGGTATTGAGCAATAGTCATGGAAATTTCCCAGATTTAAATGAAGTATTTAATTTCTTAAAAGTAACCCCATGTGTCCTTTAACACATAATTAGACATGTCACTTAAAAACTAAAGGACATTCACCGATTTTGTCAACGACGAGTAGCAAAAATCGAACAACACTTTATGGAATAATTATTAATATTGGTTTTACTTTCACTGTAAACTTACTTGGTTTGTTCACTCAGACGACGTTTCGGAGTGGTGTTATCCTTCTTCAGTGAGTTCGTGTACGGAATGTGCCAAGTTGTTGGTAATTTTATGTCTAACGGTTTTTTGGTTAACAGGTTGTGTGGAGGTGGAGGTGGAGGGGATTGGCGCCGGAGTTTGAATTGTTGTATGTGTTGTTGATTACTGTGTCGAATAGTGTGTTTGATTTAAATTGTAAATGGTCATTGAGTATGTTGTTTGGTTGTGTTTTGTTGGGTTTGTATATTTCAAATTGCTCTGTGGTGTTAAGTTTGCGACTTTTGGGTAGGTAGTGTAAGATTTCTAGGTTGTTTTTTATATTGGTGCAACCATGCACGGATTTAAGGGTGGGGGGTAGGGGCGGTCGCCCCCCAAACCATAAAAATAAAAAGTAGACGGTGTATTTTAAACATTTAAAACTTTTTTTATGAGTAAAATGTATTACTTTTTATTATACATAAGTTATATGAAAACTCGTCATCGTAAATGTTTACTCCAAATTTGAATTTAATATAAATCAAAAATGTTTATTCAAGCTGCGAAGAAAAGCAACTCTGGGTAGGGGTTGATAGGTTTGGAGTTTAAATGCTGCGAACAGCGAGGGTTGGTATCACTGCTCTCTGACAGTGACTCAGTGAGTGGAGTGCCATTGCAGCCGCCTAAGAGTGCTTTCACATGTGCGGTTCCTCTAACGTCGTTACAAGTGCGGGTCTAATGTGGTTGTTTTGAAACATTTAAATGTATTAACGTTTGTTCTACGAATCGTCAATCATGGTAAGTAACAAATGATTTATTGAAATTTAGAGAAGTAGTAATTGAATGAGTTGTTATTTCGAAAGAGATTTTTGTTTATTTTCTAACCTCAACATTTACTGTATTAGTATTGTAAATATGGCTCTTTGTTGTTGTATGTACTCCATTCATGAGATATAATTTCTTGTAAAAAACACAAACAGACAGACGGACTGATAACAAAGCGTAGTAACAGAAGAGACAACAACAGAAATAGGCTAAATTTTCATACTGTTATTTTTTCTCTTCTTAGATACTTATAGGCCTATATCTATGTCGTAGCTAATTGGACTAAACGGTAAACAATAAATTAAAAAATAATTGATATTTGTTTATGTTTAATCGAATTACTGAGGTCATTTTGGAGTACTTTCTACTTTTAAAGAAGAATGTTCAACAATTTTAACAAGTAACAAAATCATGTTGGATGAAGCTCATTTTTCAACACAAGAACATTTTTTTTGTAGAAAATTTAAATATTCCGCTTCATTACTATCGAATCAATTGTATGATTCTTATAAAAAATGTTGTATTATTATTTATGTAATTTTATTTTATCGGTTCACTAGATCCGAAGTTATAACAGTTTAAATTTGTCAAACTTTTTCGAAACATTCATGATTGAAATGAATCAAGTTATGTTATTATAAAATCTTGATAACTTAAAAAATAATGGACAGATGTCTCAGTTTATCTAATTATACATTATAGAATCACAATATATTAAAAAAATAGACATTTGTTTATGTTTAACATCAATATACAGAGATCATTTTGGAGTATTTTATAATTTTAAAAAGTATGTTAACGATTTGAAGTAACAAAGTTATGTTGGAGGAAGCACATTACCAATGAATTGATAGCGGTTCTTTTTCAAAAAGTTTTCTTAGCAACATTAATATGTTATTTCCACGCTAGTGCGCAAAGTAGCTACTTTGTGCACTACATGAGGAAAAATAGCGTACGCATAACATGTACCAAACTGTTCCTCTCGCGCAATTGTTACGTAATATGCTACAACTTCAAAAACAAAATAATAACAGAAAAAGTGAGTCTTGGTAGATCAAAATCGACCCAGTGGTTCTTAAGATATCCGTACCTACGCAAAGAAGCGTGTGCGCGAGCGTACGTAAGCACACGTTTGCTTGAGTAACCAGTTAATTAGACTAGTACGCAGCTCAATGCTTATTGGGCTAACCAACTGGTTAAATAGATGACAGCGTTGATCGAAGCTCATTAGGCTGACCGACCGGTTGGTTAAGCTAACGCGCTGCTCCGAGCGCTTTAGTCTAACCAACCAGCCGTTCGGCCGAGCAACCGTTTAGTCCTATTAGCTACGACATCTATACTGTCAACAGGGCTTGAGTTGACCGCTTTTCAAGTGATTTGCTGTTTTATTTTCATTAGGCTTTGTTTCTATTGAACCAAATAACTGTGAAAGTATCGAAAAAAAAATGATTATTTATTTCAAATGGAACAAAATATGTTAATTTTGCTTATGAAAACCTGTTAACGTTTGTTTCCAGTGAAATTTTGAAAAATTAGTTACACTGCGGTCGACTTAAGACCACCAGGTCGACTCAAGCCCTGTTGGCGTATCCTATAATTATTATTTTAGGAGAAAAGGGGAAATTCTGAAGAAGAATTCTGCACACTTTTTGAAAAGTGCAATTCTACTGCCAGTTCTCTATATATCGAAGTCACAGTACCACGCTTGGCAAAGCGACAACAGCACAGATCTAACCACCCTACATCTAATCAATCTAATCCAGAAGAATATAACAGAATATCATTATATATACCACTTTTGGAATCCGTCACCGAGGATTTGAGAACTAGATTCTCTGAAGAAACTCTATGGCTGTACGGTTTAACAATGTTCATTCCAGCACAAATGATGAAACAAGACTTCCAAAACATTGAAACAAAAAATAGAATCCTGTTATAATTGAAGAAAGTTGCTAAGAAATTTCATCCTCTTTTAAATGTAGATGAAAGCATAGTTGAACAGATAGTTTCAAGTGAATATCATATTTGGAGGAGGAAGTGGGAACGAGACAGGGAAGGTATCTTGCCGAAAAATGCTCTGGCGACTCTTGATGTTTGTGATGCAGATATTTTTCCACTAATAAAAAGTATGTTGCATATTTTAGCGACACTGTCGGCAAGTGTCAAGACCAGTGGGAAGACCAAGGAGAAGATGGGAGGATGCGGTGGATGAGGATGCAAGAGAGATATTAAAAGTGCGTTCCTGGAGGAGGATGGCTGCTGACAGAGGAGAATGGGGGGAAAAATTGAAGGAGGCCAGGGCCCAACAAGGGCTGTAGTGCCATAGAAAGAAGAAGAAGTCGGCAAGTGTCGCCAGTGTAGAAAGACCGTTCTCCACTTTAAGAAGATTAAAAACATGGATACGATCCCGAATGGGAGAAGAAAGTTTAGTCGGACTTGCTCTACTGAACATTCACAGGGACATAAAAGTTGAAATCGACAAAGTTATTAATCGTTTTTCAAAAAAATTCAAAAGAGGTTTAGAGTTTATTGTGTAAAAAATAGTTGTGTAATACTAACAAATAATGTATTTGATGTGAACTACATTTTGTACTTAAACCTAAAAAAGTTTTGTATTCAAACTTTAAACGTTTCTTAAAGTAACGTTTAACGTCATTGGCTGCATAACGTTTATGTACAATTCAAGATAAGAAAAAAAGATAAACAGCAAAACTAAAAGTACTTTTCCCCTTTTTTGTGTTTTTATAACCTACTGTAAAACTAAAATTAATTTAGATATAGTAAGTTTAAATTTATAGCCCTAAGGCCATATCAATAATTTTACTTCTGTTAATTTTCTCCCCTGAAAAAAAACCGCCCCCCCCAAATCAAGGCTCTGGATCCGTGCTTGGGTGCAACTGTGGTTTTCTGTCTGGATGTGTGTAGCAAATTGGATTGTATGTTATTATTGGTTCGTACTTTGGTGTGTTCAGAAAATCTGGAAGTAAAAGATCTTCCTTTCTGGCCTATGTAGAACTTGTTGCAATCGTTACATTTTAATTTATATACGCCTGTTTTGTTGTATTTGTCAATATCTTTGTTTGTGCCGTTGATGTATCTTTTGATGGTGTTGTTGGTTCTGTATGCTATTTTGTAGTTGTATTTTCAGAATGTGTTGGCAATTCTGTGTGTGTTTGAGTTGTAATATGTGAGTGTGATGTATTTGTATTGTTGTGTTGTTTTTATTTTGTGGTTTGTTGTTTTAGTTTTGGATCTGTCTATGTAATTTGCTTATTAAATCCGGGTTGTACCCATTTTTTAGTGCTATGTATTTTATGGTGTTAAGTTCTTCTTTATAGTCTTGTGTATTCAGTGAGTCTTTGTAGCATATGGTTGAAGGCTGCATGTTTATGTTGTGTTGGATGATTTTATGTGTTGTGGATGACTATGTCAGTTGTGGTTGGTTTTCTGTAGATTTTGTATGTGTGCGTATTGTTTGTTTCGGTGATTGTTAGGTCTAAAAAGTGTATACAGTTGCTTTTTTCCAATTCAATATGGAATAATATGTTTAATAACAGGGTGTAATGAATGAAACAAACGTTTGTGTATTTATATCGCCATAACACGTCACAGTTGCTTTTCTAATACAATATTTACCCTTCGCAATTGGATACCACACTACTAACATAACAAAATATGTCCAGAAGCTTAGATGAAGTGAAGAGATGAGAACTACCAGCCAAGAACGCATAAAAGGTAAATCACGAAATAAAGAGAAATATTTTATTGTTCAGCATGTTTATTGAATATAATCGAGGGGTTTCGAAACAATTGCTCTTAAAATTCTATAAAACATTGTGTTCAGGTCACCTAAATTACCGGATAGTGTGAGTATTGCCTTACAGGCACATTCTTCAATGAAGGGAAATATCCAGCCGCACCTCCAAGCAGTGGCGGACAGGAAACCCTTACAGGTGGCTATCGTGGCTCTGGAGACCGAGTGAGAGCCGTATAAGCTGTCCCTCCCCCTCTTGCCGTTGTGATAAGAAATGTCAACTAAAAGTAGATGACCCTTTGTTTTTAACGGCATAGGATGTGGGAGACGAGAAGAAACCACCAGATTAAAGATCCTTACAAAAATCTCGAACAGGAAAACTGTTTTTAGTCCTGTAAGATAGTCAGTTTATGGAATTCAACCCAGTCACAAAATCGGGATGGACTTTAAGCCTGTAGGTGGCAGCCCCATAAGCCTAAAGACGCTTTGCATATAAAGGGCTTCAACAAAAACTGAAATTAATTGTCGTAGATCTGCTTTCAGGAAGGGTAGATCATGTTTATATTGCGTCTTCACAATAATGTAAATCATTTTGAAAAACTCAGAGACTATCAATTGCCTGCGTACAATCTTTCGTAGAATTTAGAACAGCATTTAATGCTTGTGAAAGTTTAAGCTGTGGGCAATAATGGCAAGAAAGAGATCCTGTAACACCTCATTAGAGCCATAGAAACTTTTTGTGTGGAAAAAACAAAATCTTAATTGAGACAGGAAGGCCAAACACCACTCTTCGTGTGGGTCTCTTCTTTCACTTTACTGTGGGTCTGAGATATTGTCTTACGAAATTCCAGGTCAATCGTATCCAAGTGGCCTAAATGAGAGATCTCCGGCAATAGGCAAGGTATATTCCTTAACATCGTAGAAGAAATACAGATATATGGCAGGAACTAAGTATGACAGACGCATCATCAAAAAACTATTGAATACAAGCCGGAGGGACGGAGAAGTGTGGGACGTCCGAAAAAAAACGCTGGAGAGGTAAGTTCTAGTCTATCTGCTTGGGTCCGGAACAAACAATTTTAGTTTATGCCTTGTGATAGATAATGATGATAACGACTATCCGTTCAGGTTCCAATTACGCATTTCCTATTACTACACTACTGTAAATTAATAATTGTCAATTAGTTTATGAATATTTTCATATTAGGGGTAATATTTGTCATGTAATTTTAGAGTCATAAACTGCAATTGAATTTAATTTATTTTTAAGACATTTATAAAAAAACCTGTTTTGATAGTTTCTTTAACTTCAAAATTTTAATGTTCAATGTTTAAGACGTAAATTTATTTAGAGATGCAGGTCTACATTGAAACGCACGTGCTAACTCTCAGTCTGTCTGTCTGTATGTCTGTCCGTCTCTCTCTGTCTGTCTGTCTGTCTCTCTCTCTCCCGCCTTCTCGTTCACACACACACACACACACACACACACACACACACACACACACACACACACACACACACACACACAAAGTTCTCAGTAATTTTTAGGGCGTAGAATAAAACAAGTTTTTAGGAAACGCTAGGATAATAAACCATTGATCACAGTTATTATTCTCAAAAGAAATGTAACTAATTTAGGTAACTTGATGTCGACTAAATATTAGCTTTTTAAATAGCTTTTTCCCATTATTAAAATTTACAATGTTCAATACATACACAGCACAAGCAATTACCTGCTCACCACATACTATGGGCAGTGACAAGTTAAGGTTTATTAATGTCCTTGCTATATATTTAATTCAAGAAAAAAACACTTTTTCATAAGTTCAGGTAGTTCTTATCGCCAACAATTTTGTCACATATTTATTGTGCAGTCACAAAAACTTATACAGATTATACTAAATTTTAACATATACTAAAAAAAATAGATCCTTAACATTTCAAAATTAACCCCAACTGAAGTAATCCTTTACAACCTTAATTCACATCAGTGACTACAACTAAGATATAATATTAAGAATTATTATTAATAATATGAAATAATTAACACAATATTTAGAAATTATGGCAATGCATTCAACATAAAATCAACACTTTTACATTCAGCTAAATTTGGTTCGATATTTGCAGATTCAATGAAATTATTATGATAATTTTTAACAATTTTTAGTAATAAACAAGTCACGAATACTTTACTTCACAACTAAATCTATCTATAGTCTTTACAAGTAAAATAGCTTCTTAACTTCTTTCTTTCTTGTCGTTTTCAGTATTTTTTGTTTCTTATTTTCTGCCGACTCTTTACAAAATTTGTACAATGTCTGTACATAAACAAACACACAGTTTAATATTAAATTTGAATTAATGTATTGGAATGGCCATTATAATTGCAAATATGATGTAGAAAATAATATTGACATATAATGACACATAATAGAACTATTTGAATAAGTAGAGTTTACATGTTTAAACATCGTAAAGTAGTTGATAAGAAACATTTTGAAAAATGTTAGTTTTAAATATTTTTATACTTGTATAGAAACTGTAAGCGCAGTGAAATGGTTCGTAAGGATACTTTCCTCGTGTGTAGTGCGCGTGTGTGAGGTTATTTAGGTTATTTAGGTATTTTTGGAATAATATAAAAAACACTTTAATTTAAATTACTATTGAGATATCAGAAAAATTTTTGGATAGCACTTACATCAGAACACTTCAAATAAACATTCCTACTGATGATAGTAGTTGTTTTAAAAATTAGTAACCGAATGTATGCGTTGTTTTAAGTAAAAGTGTTTCACAGGCGATAAGATCGGTCATATATTATTTCAGTGTTTTGAACATGAATTGTTCCGTATAATACGTTCTTGTACAGGAAAATTTATAAACCGTAAGAAAATTATAAGAAGGGATTACCGAAGAACCAATCAGACTACAAGAAATTCAGTTTCAAATATAAGACTGACATACTTATTAGTGGTTTTTCGTAATCGGTAACAAGGACACGCTCCTCTGTTCCATGACGTTTTGTACAGGAAATTCCTGTACAGTTATTGCCACGGTTATTGCAAATTGTGATCTATCCGTGAAAGTGCAAGATATACCGTTTAGGGAACGAAAGTTAACTGGAAAGGTGTAAGCCTTACACACCAGTAAAGCAGAAAGGGTATCGGTTCGCGGTGTGAATTTGTGTGTGACCGTGCCCGTGAGAAATATCTACACGACCAGGAACAACACTGAGGCCAGCAGAGGTATACAGTAAAATTACTTTATATGTCCCACGTACATCATCCGTAAAATATAAACGCGTCGTCTAAAGGATCTGCAGTCGACGTTAAAGTTCTACTTATATTATTTATATACACTTATAAAACACTCATTTGAAAGAAAGATTTTATTACAAGTTACGTCAGTAAAGACTTTGTATTAGATAAAACAAAAAGAATTTTTAAATACAAATTTTTTCCATTGTATAGAATTTAAAATTTATTTTGTGTCACCAAGGTCAAGAGAGATAAATTATTTATTTTCTTGTACAGTGTATTAAAGGCAAGCAGGTTGTCAGAAACGTTAATAGCATCATTAATAAATCCGTTCATTTCATTACAATAACTTCTAGTGCGACTACTTATTCTATGCGACTCTTGTACATCTCAGTATATTGAATCCATAAAAAATTAAACATTTAATACGTAGAAGATCAAAGTGTTATTGTGTAGCTAGATGTTTTATTGTTGTGAGATAAAAATCGTGTTTACCTAGGTAGTAAATTTCCATTTGGATTATTTGAATAAAAAATTATAAGGTAAAATAGTTTCATAAATATTAAATGTTAGCGAACAATTCATTTTAGAAGAGTATTTCACGAAAAGTATTTGTATATTGTGTTTTTTCCAGATCCGTCATCTGTCGAATAGTGAGCAGGCTTTACAGTCAGTTATAAGACTAGTTAGAGAGAAACATATTTTTATAACAAGTGGAACACTTCAGTAAATACGTTTTTAGCTTATGAAGCTTATTTGTAGATGTGATCATTCTTTTCACTCACTTTTAAATTGCTTTCGTACTTCTGACTGTCTTTGCAGGCATACGATGACTGTGTATCCATATTTTGTAGTATCCAAATTGCTGTGCTATTTTCCAAGTGAGTACAGTTTTAACACTTAAGAACAATAAAATTTTAATTTTGTGGAAACTTATAATTAATTTGAATATAAAGTACAAAATTTACTAAACTTAAAGAAATGTGATAGTGTACTCTTTAATTTCCAATTCTTCATATGTATTTCACCAATAGAGATTCTTGGTGTTTTTTAAGAAACTTTGGTAGCTGTGACATGTTTTAAGTATGACATTTGTTAAATTTTTCTTACAGAACATTTTAATCGCAATATGTATACTTGTTTCATCTAATATTGAAAATAATAATCGAGTTGTAGTTTAATTTAATGTAATTGACATTCTGTTATTATAAAATTATCTGTAGTTATTGATGTGTAACAATTTAATCACACTACACTGTAGTTATTTAAATCATTGAGAAACTAAAACAAGAAACTGAGTATAGGCTACTGGCATAATACGGCCATAAATGAAAACCGTACCTTCCCTCTCCATCCTAATTTCTCTTTTTTTTTCTTTCTTTTCTTTCGTGAATATCTATTTTACTTTTTAACCTTACAGCTTTTTCAAAGAAATCGTACTCAAGATACGATACCAAACTGATAAAATTACATTGTTTTCTAACATTCAGAGCTTTTGAAGTTGCCAAGATAATCTTATTTTTTCGAAGAGACTTCCAATTTGTATATGTATTTTTGATATATAAAACATTTTAGTACCATTTCATGAGTTTCACTTTTTGTAACAGTTTGTTCTTTTTCTAACTTGAAAGTTTTCCAGTCTCAAATGAGTCAATGCGCTAGTACTTAGGAATTTTGTCCAGATTGTTCGAGTAAAATTAAACTATCAGGTAAAAGAAATAAATATCTTTACTTATTACTGATTCATCTATTACTTTAAAACTATTTTTCTAATAGGCAATTTTATGGTTTTCTTAAACAGACATTATTATAACGTCGATAAATTGTAGCAGTAACGTCTTAGCAGTTTGTATCATAACTCTTTTATACATAATTTTTTATAACACCTAAGCCTATTCTATAACGAAGTGCGTTTTGTAATATCTCATGAAACTTTGCTTGTCTGATGGGTATAAGTTAGTAGCTCAATATTAACAATGCAAAACCGTAACAAATTTTTCAACATTTTATAGCTTTACCTTGTTATATTGGTTTTATTACATTACAATTGTCTGATTATTCCTATATAACGTATACACTATACGACTTCACTGTTATATTAATCATGGTACATTTCGTTTAAAAAAAATCTCTTTCCTTTATAACATTTTCAAGTAATTGCAGTAATTGTTTCCTTCATTTCTAAAGGACTGTTAGACGCGGAAATTCTGAAGATTAACTAAAATATTTAAAATTAATTTTAAATGTAATAACAATTTTTAGAATCGTTTCTCTACAGCTAAAAACTGTATTCTTTTGATATGATTAACTTATGTCAAGGAACCTGCACAAAGTATTACTAAGTGCCTATAACTTGTCAAGAACGATATTAAAAAGAAAAAAAGTATACTATATTGCATAAGTACAAATAAGTGATGTGCTGAGCATGGAAATATAAAAATTTAAATTTACTTAATAAATTGTAAATAATTAATAATATATTAGAAATAAGCATGTTAGGGATTGCAGGCTTGGCTCAGACAAAAATATGAACAGGTGTTTCGACCTGAATCGACGTGCACACACACACAAATGTAACTGAAAGTGTGTACACCAGTATTTTGCTAGTGTGTGTGAACGCAGGTCTCTGCAGGCGAGTTTGCCACCCCAAGATGAATAATTGCACAATTACTGTTTTTCCGTAATTATTCATAAACTAGAATTAAGAATTAAAATCCAAAAGCACCATAAAATGTAAATAAATTTACTAAATACTGTGTACGAAAACCACGCGAAAGTGACACACCGTACAACTGCAATAGTGAAATAACTGTGTACAAATCGAAAGGGTTAAGTTGCAATGTCCACAATTACAGTGAAAATGTGTTGTAAAATTAGTTATAAGTATAAAAGTATACTTACAGGACTCTGCAATTCGCAGAAATATAAAAAATAGCGAATTTGACAAAGAGTGGGGGGAACTGACGCCAGAGACAGTTTCTAACATGTCGATTTCGGATCACTGCAGGGTGTCGACCAAGACATGGGTATAAATAGGACACGCCAGCTGCAGTGGTTCTCTTTCTTGAATCATCCACGATGCAGCGGGAGCTTATGCCCGTCAGCACGGCATATTTATTTTTTTTATAACCAGTTTAAATTTGCCAGTTACGTACAAATACGTAACTAAGCTGTAAAGACAATCATTTTAATTAATAACAGCACTACTTAAGAAGATCCATTAATGATTCGACACTAGACAAGAGAAGAGTTCCAGAGAGAGATACGACGCTGGACAAGAGGAGAGTTCCAGAGAGAGATACGACGCTGGACAAGAGGAGAGTTCCAGAGAGAGAGAGACAGCCGACGCTGGAGGCGAGACGAGGACGAACACCGATGGGACAAAAATGATCGAGTATGATTGACGACAATAAGGTGCTAAACTTATTCATATCTTAATCATACAAAGAATTCAAAGACAGTTAAAGACATTAATATTTTCTTTAAAAATAAGAGCCATGTTTCTTGTATAGTAGATTTAAAATCATAGATGTTTTAGAAATACGATTAACGTAACAAGAGCTCAAATTTATATGATATAAAATGATTACAAAGCATTTAAATAAAAACAATTAGTATTTGAGAAAACAGTACTGAGAAACAATAACTATTAATATTTTGAGTACGTTACAAAATAGAAAAAAAGATTTAAAAATTGATTTTGAAACATATTAATAGACTGAGTAGTCTGAAAATGAGATTTTTCTTTTATATAATAATTAGTAGCATAGAATATTTAGTCAGTAAGGATGTATATACCTTAAGCCTTAGGGCATAATAACAAGTAATAACTAATGTTTTAAAATCGAAGTCAGTGCCATGTGCACATATTTTTTTATAGTATGAAATAAATTTTAATTACCGTTTCAAGTTACATAGAGTTCTTATTGCAGATACACCTGACACCCAATTTAAATGTTATATTGTTTAAAGAATTTGTCAATCTTGAACGTGAGATCGTTCACGCCTATTTATGTGTATGTAACGTTGCATAAGATTGTCGCTTCCAACGTGGGGCATCACAAACATAAATTACATGTAAATTTGTACACATACAATATAATATTATGCAACTTTGCAACGTTGTAACGTTGCATAATAATGTCGAACTGCACGTGGGGCCCGACATGCCTAAATTTACGTACAAAAAGTTGTGACATAAATTGTAGCTCATGAATGTATGACCCGATCCCCATCATTTAACTATTAAAATTTTTTTATGTAGCTAAATGGTTGCTCTAAAATATAAAGAGTGTGTTAAATGAAAAATGTATAATGTGTAATTATTATTTATATTAAACAGTAACTGAATGCAATGTTAAATTGTTGTGTAATCACACAGCTGGCGCCCA
The DNA here is from genome assembly GCA_034769895.1 of Magicicada septendecula. Classification (NCBI taxonomy): domain Eukaryota; kingdom Metazoa; phylum Arthropoda; class Insecta; order Hemiptera; family Cicadidae; genus Magicicada; species Magicicada septendecula. The sequence continues at coordinate 145,111,013 of CM068368.1, forward strand.
CAAATAATATTGTTGTCTATGTAACAGGTGTAACTGTAATGAGTATTAATAATAACTATTAATAAAAATACAGAAATAAATAAATAAGTAGGGAACGGTTATCAATAATAATTTTTAAAGAATTATTACTAAATAAATATTTTAATAATTATTCAATATGGCAGAACCAGGAGGGTTGAATTTATCAGCATTTAAAAATACGATACTCGCCATTATGGACGAATTAGTCATAAAACAAGCCGAAAAATAAAGAGGATGTGAAAGAGGAGAATGTCAAACAAATAAGAAAAATAGAGGAAATAAATACAAAACAAACAGAAAGTTTAGAAAAGAACTTAGCAAAACAAACGGAAAGTTTAGAAAATAAATTAGAGCTACAGTCCGAAATTTTAGACAGGACACCATAAAAATTACAGAGAGTCTAGAAGAGTTAAAAATTGATAATATTGAAATAAAACAAAGTATAATTGACAGTAATGCGCAGTTAACTGAAAAAATTGTTAATACAAACAGAAGTATTGACACGATCGCAGAAAATGTCTGTGGAATAATTAATAAACAAACGGAGCTAATATGTGAAAAGATAGTATGTGAAGAATTCATACAAATTGAAAATACATGTGTAATTACTAACGATAATTATAAAAAAGTAATTAACATTAAGGAGGAGAAGCAAATAAAGGTTAATAAAACATACCTTATTAATAGCGATACTCCAAGTGTGAGGCACAAACACAATAATAAATCACACAAGATGACACATTTGAAACACCACACTTACGGTGATAAATATCACTGTAGGCCTAAGAAGAAACGTAGTAAGTTATCTAGACGAAACACTACGCAAAATTGTGGTAAATATGATGTTAGATATACGCACGATAATTATAACTGTAAGTATGAGAACTACAGAGGTTATCATAAACGACGAATGAAAAAACCGTCGACGGCTGTTCACGTCAGTTCACTCAACCAAACTAGGGACGAGAGAATGGAGAAAGAGCGAAGCATTTGTAACGAGAGAAAGAGGGTAGATTTTAAGTGGCCGACAGGCAAGATGAAAATGTTACTGTATGAACAGGTGACTTATACGATAAAAACAAACGTTCACAAGGTAAGTACGCACACAAACGTCGCAGCTATGGAACGGAAAGGTAACGAGGGAATGATACAATGGAACGCGGACGTTGTTTACACGAGGGTGAACACAATGAATGTCCTGTGTACAACAACCAATTATGTAATGAAGGGTGTCAGTTCAAACGACTCCGAACCGAACTCAATACCCTAAAATAAATAATTATTTTTAAATGAGAAAAATAATATTACTATTAATTATTAATAATAATATAAGAGAGTATAATTAAGAAATGTTATAAGGAATATTATTTGAAAGGGTTAATTAAGAAATGGATTAGTGATGGTAAGGAATGCTATTGTAGAGAAATATTTAAGAAAGTAATGGTAAAAGATATTATTGATATGTTATAAATATGAAGAAATGATTAAGATGAGAAATAATTGCCATAATTGTTAGAACGACTGATCAAGCGAACACTTATTGAAGATACAAGGACACAGAAGAAAGCAAGAGTGAAAAGTCATAAGGGCAGAGACTACTTAGGATTAAGGACTTCGAGAAAAATATCGTTGTTTTCCAAGACAGTTCCTCTGTAACCGATCATGCGACACACTACAAGCTAAAAGAGTATTCTGTTACGGAAGTGTATTTCAAGAAAGTAGTAACGATCAGAAAGGTAATGTTAACGAAATGTAATAAAAGATAATGAATGTTAATGTATTGTATAAGTAATGTATTAGATAAAGTAATGTCATGTTAAGAAAAGAGCTAAGGAAGATTAGAAGCGAAGGTAAGAATGTATGAATTAAGAAAATGTAAAATTAAGGACCGAATGTACACACATAAGTAGGACAGAACCCTTTCATCGTATATGATGAGATACTGAAGAAAGAAATTGGTAAATTCCACGCAACGTCATTTAGGAAGTTCTACACATGAAAACAGAAGTCAATGAAACCAGTAAAATCAGCTGTTTGTAAAGCCACCCTACTACAAGGTCGCGAGCAGTGACCGTACGAAGAGGGGAGGTAAGACAGTTGTATACACTCCAATTAAGGGTGAAATGACGAATATTATTCTTTATTATTTGTTACATTTTTTTTTGCAAATAATAATAATAAATAAATTTAAAAAAAATCGTAATAAATAAATTTATTAAATTTTTTTTTTGTTACCAAGCAGAGGAATAATGCGACAGGACAAATAAGTGATGTACTGAGCATGGAAATATAAAAATTTAAATTTACTTAATAAATTGTAAATAATTAATAATATATTAGAAATAAGCATGTTAGGGATTGCAGGCTTGGCTCAGACAAAAATATGAACCGGTGTTTCGACCTGAATCGACGTGCACACACACACAAATGTAACTGAAAGTGTGTACACCAGTATTTTGCTAGTGTGTGTGAACGCAGGTCTCTGCAGGCGAGTTTGCCACCCCAAGATGAATAATTGCACAATTACTGTTTTTCCGTAATTATTCATAAACTAGAATTAAGAATTAAAATCCAAAAGCACCATAAAATGTAAATAAATTTACTAAATACTGTGTACGAAAACCACGCGAAAGTGACACACCGTACAACTGCAATAGTGAAATAACTGTGTACAAATCGAAAGGGTTAAGTTGCAATGTCCAAAATTACAGTGAACATGTGTTGTAAAATTAGTTATAAGTATAAAAGTATACTTACAGGACTCTGCAATTCGCAGAAATATAAAAAATAGCGAATTTGACAAAGAGTGGGGGGAACTGACGCCAGAGACAGTTTCTAACATGTCGATTTCGGATCACTGCAGGGTGTCGACCAAGACATGGGTATAAATAGGACACGCCAGCTGCAGTGGTTCTCTTTCTTGAATCATCCACGATGCAGCGGGAGCTTATGCCCGTCAGTACGGCATATTTATTTTTTTTATAACCAGTTTAAATTTGCCAGTTACGTACAAATACGTAACTAAGCTGTAAAGACAATCATTTTAATTAATAACAGCACTACTTAAGAAGATCCATTAATGATTCGACACTAGACAAGAGAAGAGTTCCAGAGAGAGATACGACGCTGGACAAGAGGAGAGTTCCAGAGAGAGATACGACGCTGGACAAGAGGAGAGTTCCAGAGAGAGATACGACGCTGGACAAGAGGAGAGTTCCAGAGAGGGAGAGACAGCCGACGCTGGACAAGAGGAGAAGAGAGACAGCCGATGCTGGAGGCGAGACGAGGACGAACACCGATGGGACAAAAATGATCGAGTATGATTGACGACAATAAGGTGCTAAACTTATTCATATCTTAATCATACAAAGAATTCAAAGACAGTTAAAGACATTAATATTTTCTTTAAAAATAAGAGCCATGTTTCTTGTATAGTAGAGTTAAAATCATAGATGTTTTAGAAATACGATTAACGTAACAATAGCTCAAATTAATATGATATAAAATGATTACAAAGCATTTAAATAAAAACAATTAGTATTTGAGAAAACAGTACTGAGAAACAATAACTATTAATATTTTGAGTACGTTACAAAATAGAAAAAAAGATTTAAAAAAAGATTTTGAAACATATTAATAGACTGAGTAGTCTGAAAATGAGATTTTTCTTTTATATAATAATTAGTAGCATAGAATATTTAGTCAGTAAGGATGTATATATCTTAAGCGTTAGGGCATAATAACAAGTAATAACTAATGTTTTAAAATCGAAGTCAGTGCCATGTGCACATATTTTTTTATAGTATCAAATAAATTTTAAATACCGTTTCAAGTTACATAGAGTTCTTATTGCAGATACACCTGACACCCAATTTAAATGTTATATTGTTTAAAGAATTTGTCAATCTTGAACGTGAGATCGTTCACGCCTATTTATATGTATGTAACGTTGCATAAATTTGATGCTCCTAGATCGTGGGGCTCCACGAATTTAAATTATAATAAATTTGCAAATTGTCACGTTGCAACATATACTACTCCTAAGTATTAAGTTAATGTCATAAATAATAAGTGTAATGTTTAAGAGTGCTGTAGGTTATTAACGTAAATAACCGACCATCTGGGTTGATATTTGTATGCTTTCGTTTCACAAAAAGGTTAGTCTGACGATGGACCAGACCAACAATACATTATTAATGAGGAAATGTTTTTATAAGCTACTTTTACTGTATGAATGTTGTAGTTCCATCTTGTTATAGAAACTCTGGGTAACCTGGTTTGCACTACTTCGTCTAAAACGTCCGTTCGTAGAGATGAGTGGGAAACAAATACTGGAATAGCGGACAGATTGATAAAACACTTTAACTTTGCTGCTTACAATTGTTGCTTATTCTAAAACCAAATTAAGTTGACGAGTGGAACAGTGTACAATATATGCGAGGGGATACACTTCTCTAATTTTTGGCTGCACACCTCCAACATAACCACACATAACATTAGCGCCCTCATAAGTCTCAGCTATTAACGTTTCCTGTGATGTGTGCAGAAGATGATTGATGTTGTCCATTATGCACTTTGGTAAGGTTTCTTTACATTTACCTTCAGGGCTGAGAAATGTTTGTCACATCGGTTGTCTAATCATATTCGATTGCCATAAATTCAGAAGCTTCTTCCCTGCAGACACTTGGGTAAAACGACAAAACAAAACCTAATAATTCACACTACAAATGTTCCCTAAATTGTTCGTAAAGCTATTAAAAAAATACACACACTCAAAACCTAAACCCTAAACAAGTGGCTGCACTGAATTATTCATACAAGAGAAAGTCTAACACTTAAAATAGTAACTCCCACATTATCAATAGTCTGCGATTAGTTGTACGGAGTGAATCACGTCACTTTCTGCTCAACGAGGCGCGACAGGAGACGCGCCAATTGCCAGTGGAAATACCGCCTATAAGCTTACATGGTCATTCAACGTTTGACAGAGCTGGGGATGGAGAAATGGGCGCGACTGCCGGAGCGCCGTAATGCGTGCTGTTCCGAAAACATTTCTGCTATTACCTAATACTAAAACATTTTTTCTTCCGAGTATTAAAGAAAGATGTAATGACTTTCCACGAGTAGTGATAATGGATTGTTTAGTGATATGATTTAAATGGGGGGGGGCGCCTTAGCGCCCTAAGAACGAGCCGCTCCTGCTAAATATTGTATCTACTCTTATTGGTTCCTTTGAGAAACCTAACATCGACATGTGACAATGATGCAGAATACTTAACTTAAAGTAATATTTCAAATAAAATTTGCTGGTTTCTGGTATAGGATTTAATGATCTCGTCTGCAAGATAATAATTCTAAAATATGTACTTCATATGACAAATAGATACTATGAATCGTCTTGCTTTTCATTGAGACATATCTACTGACTAGTATTGTTAAGTCGTTCACATAGCTTTCTGACGAATATTGATTTAACGTTTTCAGTGACTGACGAATACTTACTGTCCTCCAGTTTACATTCCATCTTGTTTGCTTTCTTCACCACTACCGTTTTTATTGGTGAAGAATTGTTACTGTCTTTAAAACTACGTGTGTTACAGGGGATAGAAGGAAAACTTGTTTAAACATTTTGTATGAAATATTCAATTCAAGGGAACATTGTACCCTAGCAACGTCTTAAATGTCCACTTTGTCTACTGAATGTAGAACTTATGGTTTAATTTTCAGATTCCGAAAACAACTTTCATAATTTATGTTTAAATTCTCAATACAAAAATTAGGCACTACGTGCATTGGGAGAATAATACTGATTACTGATTTAATAATTACATATAGGCCTAGTATTACGTGTTCCAAACTGACATCCTTAGTTAAATACAACTTTAAAACAATTTTAAGAACAGTTCTCAACCTACTGGAATGCTAATGTTCGTGGGTAGTTACATCAGTCAATTTATTTTGTAAGAACCCACTAAATGTTGCAATAAAAGCCTTTGAAGGGCTACCTACTAAAATTAAAATATTAAAAAAAATTGTTGTCAAGTTGCAAAAATTGAAATGTGTTTACATCGATCAAAGAATTTTAAATATTCTTTCACACAGACAGTTTGAAAGAAAAATCTAAATAATGTTGTTTTGTTTCTTGAAGTAAACGGAGTCGCAGAAGGGGTGTTAGCGACGGGACGCTTCAGAGCTTACGTAATTGGACGAACTTCATTGTTGAGTTTACACACAACTAAGAACTTCGTCATGGCCATCTGAATAACAAGGACGGTTTGCATAAGGTTAAGTAGAGGGTTTGTGTTTACTGTTTCTTTACGCAAATAAATTTGAACCAGGTTTACGTGATGTTATATTAGTAAAATATAGTTCAAAAATACGTTTTAATTTAAATGTGTGTGTGTCTACCGTTATGTTTTGTTTTGTGTTGTGATTTAAGTGAGAAATTTTGGAACCTTTTGGCAGCTAACATATACCTTACTTTTTGATTTTAATTTATCTAATTAACTACTGGTGACACAAACTACATTAAAGCTTAACGCTACACTGTTTATTTCTTAATCTGTCACAGCCGGAGTCATTGTTAAAAAGTAAGAGTTGACTGTTTGTCTCTTTAATGCCCTTTCTACTGAATATCGTCCCTGTTAGTATACTTATAAAATATGTTATTATTTATTTACCAAATACTAAAATATTACGCTCCTAGACAATTAAGTATTAGGTATAACGCCACTAACAGCAGTAGTTTAGATGGTGTGACAACAGTGTACTTAAACAACGACTCTTTTAATAACATGTTACTGTAATAAATTGGCAAACACGTAGTTAGTAAACAGAAAGTTCCAATAAATTATACTTTGTTTAAACAATCTATTTCGCTTTAAAAATTGAGGTGCCTACAGGTACAGGTACAGGTACACACCAGGTCGGTAGCCAAGGACCTTCTTACTCGCCATAGTAAACATTTAGAAAAAAGTAGCAGTTATTAGAATAATATGCAAAATTTGATTTATTCACACCATTAACCACTTTTAGAACAGACAAGACACGAAGTATTTTTGGAATAAAAGCGTTGTTGACACATCAGTAGTAAATATAATAGTAAGTTTGCATCAGATTAAAAGAACCAAGTTTAAATTTTAGTCAATACTGCATGCAAATATTACCAACTGCATTCAGCATTAGAACTTTCCGATTGAGTGCAACTTTAGTGCAATAAATGTTTATGAAAAGAAATATTGAAAATCATATAATTCACACAGCAACTGCGCTTACTTCGACATGTACAGAGCTTTAATAATTGTGTATCCATAAGAGTTATTTTATTTATTTAATTATTGGCTCAGTTTTGCTGCCCACAAATAGTTTGCGACTCAACAAATGTCACTGCTCTACAATACTTTGTTTTTATTACGATTATCTGCATTATAAAAAACTCTTAATGTAATAATAATATTTTATGACGGTGACTAAAACTGTGCAAAAACTAATTCCTACAAGCACTAATTTTAATTAGGCTATACACAGAACTGTGAAAAAATATAGCCAATCAGTATGCTCGTAAATTGTTAAGTTTTGTTTGTTAGATTTTAATAATATTTATAAAAATATATAGTAAATAAATATTAATTAATAATTATTAATACAAAATTTAATGAGGTATCATTGCAATTAGACAACCATTTACGCTACAGCGTGTCACATTTTTCTGTACTGCTTGGCCTCAGGATATTACATTTCTCTCCAACACATTTCTTCCGTCCGCCTGTTTCGCGCTTAATCATTATCTGTCTGTTAAGAATGCATAATTTCTCTCGCAAATTACAGAGTTATTTTCTTCCTTTCTATTTTGAAGCAGCATAATTTTGTATTAACAGCATTTGAAACAAAATGAAACACGTACAGTCAAATTTTGTGGAACGTAACACTGCTTAACGTCAGTTAACTTGAAAATGTAGCTTACCAGTTTTCTTTTTATTTCATTTAACCCAGCTTACAAAACTAATAATCATAGACACGAAGTATCTAAACAAACACTTTACTGACCTAATACGTGATATTTAGTTACAAAAATTATATCACACTCAATTAATTAAAAAAATTGAAAAAACATTCAGAATATTTATAGGTAAGGACAACTAATAACTTTACTTAAATATTTGTTCTCTTATGTATTTGTAAGAGTGTGTATAGTGTACGGTGTTATTAAGTGTTCTGGGCCACCATACCATGATCGATTTATTTATTTTTTCTATCGTAGGGTAAATAAAAAATACATGTACTTAATTTTGCGTGTTGTTAACGATACTTTAATGTAATTGACAGCCGTTTTCTACGTTAAGGAAAAGTAGTTTTGGTAATTGTTCGCAGGGTAAACTATCCGTAGAGGTGGTAATAAAGAAAAGTTTTAGAGGACAAAGTTGGGGTATTAATTTTCATAAGGCGTTGACTGTAAAATCAAAGTGGACTTTTGGGAGGAATGAGCTTTTCTGGCGAACGGATCTTTCAACAGATGCCTCGCTGAGAATCCTGCCGACACTACTTACATTGTCTATTGAGCATAAGGCTCTTGTTATGATATATATACCTCTGAAGTTTTGTGAACCCGCTTTAAGATAAACATTAAAAAATTACAAGGATATTCTACTGACATATTTAGTGAGTTTTCGTGCTTTAGTGTAAGATGAATTTAGGTTACTCGTGTAGAAAAATTATTGCCTTCCTGAAATTATATAGGCATTAATACTATTAACTGGAAGTATATCCAACTCTCAGTGACATTTAACTAGTAAATACGATACAGGAAAACCAACTTTTGGGCGATATCGTCACTAAATACAAATAATGAAAGGAAATTGTTCAAAGGTGTTTTCGCCTCTTTATTTGATTTCCTCTGTACGACATGTAGAACTACAATCATTTCCGCTTAAAAACAAAATTAAGACGACTGTTGAGTCAATAGGATTCAGTCTCTTTTGACCTATATAACCATAGCAAAGTAATAAAGCGTAACATAACATATTCCTTTATTATTCGTTCATAAGCTTCGCGATATTTTCTTTTCTTTTGAATAGGTAATGATCATGTGAATAACGCGCTTACTTCTACTAATACAATTTATTCACAACAGAAGCACAAATTATTGCAACTTTAGAGTTGTTTGTATCACTGTTTGCGGCCTCAATATTAAGAACAACACGGTGTTTAGGTTCAATGTATGTTCTTCTTAATACCACCGCGTCCTCCATTGTACGAGAACCACTGAGATTGCCGCCACATCGTAGAACAGTCAAAAAATTTGTCATTAAGAAAAACAAGACGTGTGTTAACAGTTTTGTATACTGCATTTGGGAAACAGGGATTAGATACTGATGTATAATGGCAAGTAATTTTTATGGTTCTGTTATGGTTTTGTTTACTTCTTAATTGTTGGATATCAAGAAAAGAAGTTGCTAATGTTCTGCTCTAACAAGAAAATATTAGAAATGGCAATTCACTAATATGATGTTAGTGATTGTTATTACCTTTCCTTTGCACATACAGGAAATTGCTTACGTTTTGCAGTAACAATAGTGAGTCATAAATTGATTTTGCAAATTGTCCAGATGGAAACTAAATAGGGAGATCAGAGTTCCCGTCCGACGGTGATGGTGATGCAATTAATGATAGTCCTGTGATAAATTAAGAAATTCAAGACTGTATTATGAAAAGAGGGTATGAATAGATTGGAATTCGAAACCAAGGAATTATAGTTAAAAGTTTCTGGTAAATATTACATAAATTAAATTAAATTAACCCCTTTTTATAGAAGAAAATCAATTGACATAAAATCTCTACCTACAGAATATTGCGTCTGTTTACTTTAATTTGATTAAAAATCAAATTACTTATTATTATTAATTATTATAATATTAATATTATAATATCAATTATTATTTTATTATTATTATTATATAAATTTTATATCATCAAATGTATCATCAAATTTAGTTTATAAATTATGTATAAATATTTCACAACAAAATAGTATAATGTTACATGTAATTTTACGAAACTATTAATTCCCTAATATAGTTTGTTTATTTATTTACTTTTTTTAATCATAATTTGCTATTTAGGTAAAGAATAAATGACATACATAATATAACAAGTATAGTTTATATTTAAAGGAAAATAAAAGTTTAACACAACTAATAGTAGTAAAAGGAAAAGGCATAATAGAAACAGTGAACTATGTATTGAGGTATGTACTAGAAAGACGTTACCTTTAACGAATACAAAGCAGATGTTTCGAACTAAGGGTTACATTACTATTAATTTTGCTATGTTCATATAGTGTTTAAGAAGCAAACTGATACATGTTAAGGACTTTGAATAGTACATACTCAAGTGTCACATATATTTGAATAATCACGGGATTTAAAACTTTCAAATGTAAAGTTTCTGTGTTATCCTACTAACCGTTTAGATAATTTAACTGCTCAGACACTAAAAGTGTAGCAGTTATGTATTGGAAGTGTTGGGTAAATACTCCTTTACACGATCAGTTTGTTGCGTTTAGTAAAAAGTAATATTTTCTAGCCTTTTCTTTAGTCTGTAAAATTTTTAGAGACCTAGTCTTATAGAATGAGAATTCTATGCCCAGATATGAGGATTTTAGATCAATTTAATTCTTTGAGCCTCTCAAACTCCTATTGCAAATTTTCTAGGCAGTTGTTTTTCTTAGCGACAGTGTCAACTTCGGCTCAGTGCTACAGTTTTATAAAATTAATGTTGCCCCCTCTGAAAGTATTCGTTCATTTTGAAAGTTGAGTGATATAATTGTCAAGTAACACGCTACAATTATATAATTCTTTTTTTTTAATTACGAATCACAGTTCTTTTCACTGCACTCACATACAAACACACACAGGTTTTTAGTTGTTAGAATGTTGTGTTATACTGTATAAAACAATACACATTACTAAGATATACTTTTGAACAACATTTGCAAAATATACATTAACAATTTTGTTTCGTAAAATTATGAAATGATTTCATAAACTTAAACGTATAACTTTGAACCTATACTTTTCTGAAATCGTTTTCAGAAACTACGTTCTTGTGATCTTCATTCTGCTTACTAAATTATCACCTATTTAGGTTTCATATAGTAAGGTCATGTATAATATAAAATACGTTTGGCTGTACTTAACATAAAACTAGTGATAATTTAAAAAATAAAATCAAATAAACATTATTTATTTCGCACTCAATACACGTATTTGTTTATTTTTCTTTAGAGTCACCCTATTTTCTATATAAATTACCGTTTTCTATATAGTTAGTCATTAGTAAAGAGTATGTTACTACAAATTCCGTCATTGATTGATTCTGTTTATTAACTGCAAGACAGGACTAGATCATCGCCGTGAACTTTCGCCCTTTTTTATCGAACGAGGTACACAACTTTTTCACGATTGCTTTATTCATAACATTATTACCAAACGCTTCCTTTTTTATTTATCTAGGATTCTGAACATGGCAAAGGTTTTGCATTCAAAACCGCATCACATTTTGCATTTCACACTTGCCAGGATTTACAATGTTATCACTCACCTTTAAACTGTACCAAAAAAGAAATAATCTTCTCATAGTCAAAAAACATGGTACAGACCGAAATGGGAAAACAATAAATATAAAAACTCTTAGGAGTATCTGCGCAAGAGCTCCGTATAAACGTTCTTTACTTTCTTTATAATCTTTGACTATTTTTTAGTAGATATCCTGATTTAGTTTTGAAGCGACACACATTTTTAGACATACAAGAACAAAATCATTATTGTAGACGTGTAATCATTTACTTCAAACTTCTATAGTAACTCGTAAACAGTAATGCCACGACTATTACCCAACACATAGTAAATCCGATTTACGAATTTATTATAAATGACATACATGTTTGTTTTAAAATTATAGGCTCCATGTCGATAGCTCATCTTTTTGTTTAAAAAGTAGTCTAACCTATTAAAATAAATTGAACTATATGAAAAGTTACAAGAGATTACTTGCCTTCATCGTTTGTCCAAGGCGTCGACTACAATAGTATTAAATAGACGTTGGTAGCAGAATGTAGACATCATGGCTCAGCAAATGTGTGTAATTAAAGCTGACTTACCTGTTGCCTCACTAGTAGCAGCTCGACATAATATATCACGCCGGGCGTAATTGTAATATATCACCGCTTTTGTGCTCTGCAATCAACTTGGGTCATAACTATAAATCTTAGTTGTTTTACGTAAGTGAAATATATAATTAAAACATATTTCAATATCAACAAGTATAAGAAGTTACAATTGTACTATACCCAACGCTGGCAAGGAAAAGCAATACACAACAGTAAACAAAACATTGGACTGTTTATTCTTTAGGTGTAAAATCTTTTGAATGTTGTGTGCGATACGATCTACGATATTGATCTTGTAAATTGTTGTGTGCGGGCACCTGTAATTAGTAACGTTTATTATTTATCGTGAAGTCGTTAAATGGGGATTATTTATTTTTTTAACATTAAAGTGCGTTTTGAAAATCGTGAAACTAAAGAATTGTTACATATGAGTGTTATTGTTGTTTTGTTTGTTGGAACTATCACAAAAGTTGTAATTGTCGATTTATCTATATTCATTGTTTATTCTAGTGTTAATCGTGAACACGACGCTATGCCATCGTGTTAACAAGCAATGTTCAGAAATGCGACGTAGGATCTTCAACGGTAGATATAGAGAAGGGTTATATTATAGAGGAGTTTAGTTGCCTCATAAGTGATTTCAAATATAGGTACCTCTAAGATAATGGAGAATTTCCACGCGTTATTCGTGAAAAAAATGAATGACAGAAAGGATTCCCTCTCAAAACACAGGCACAACCGAAAACTCTTGTGCTTGAATCACAGGAACTGTAAATTAAAGAACGTATGCATAAACCAGAGGCACAAAAACCTGGCGCAGAAGATCATATACTAATATAGAAGCAGAAGCAGTTTCAAGAGATACTACTGCGGAAATGGGTCTTTGGATGAATTACGTAGTCACCTGAGTGCCAAAGAAGTAAAACTATTTGAACCAGAAATCTATTTATAGCATGAAAATATCGATTAAAAATATAAAAGAACAAATAAAATAATAAAACAAATTGTTAAACCTACAGAAAGAATAATAAAACCTAAAGAAAAACAAAAAATGCGATAACAGAGCAAATAGCTTTGCCTGTAGTAGGATCAGTTCAAGTCAAGGCCTTACGAATTGATATAGACCCTCACTGGAGGACGTTAATTCCGCAATTTGAAGACGCTGTACACAAGGCATTAAAACAAAACAAAGGGCTTTCACTCGTTCTTGTCTTATGATTTCCCTCAGCAAAATGCTACCTTATATCTTACAATACCTATGCCGAATTAACCAAAGCACGGAAATTACGATATAGTGATTTACAACTGCGCGATGTGTACTGTCTTAATTAGGAAGAAGACGACGGCGTTCGGGATAGGGTTTTATGAGTTTGAAGGAAATGTCGACGGACTGGCCTTTTCTGAAGCATCATAAGATACACTAATGCATTTGCAACATAGATAATAAATGATGGGGCTAGAAATTGTAAGCTTTAATAGGTGTTGCGATGCTCTTGAGTACAAAGCTGTCGAGTCACGACCAGCTACATCAATGAGTTTATCTCATCACATTGTAGTCAGAAGTTCTCAGAATCGAATTGTAGAGGCCTATAGAAGCATTGAAGAAGTGACCCAAGTAAAAAAAATTTGAAGTACCAAAAGCACCACGATTTTTACAACGGGGCAGAAGACCTGAGTGTTACAAATGTGGGAAACAACACTGTCTTCAATATATTTTTGTAAGACTAAAAAACAGTTAAGAATTTTGTGTCCGCGTTTTTTGGAGAAGTAAAGCTCTTGTACACCATACGGTATCCACGCATCTTTAGATCTAAGTCTTCTCGAGCTTAGTCACCAAATTTTAGTTATAGACATTGCCAATTTTGTGATTCTTGGCACGGAGGTCAAAACCTTTGGGAAACACTTTGACGACTTAGTGTTGAGAGTTCACTTTGGTAACAACGCAAAGTTATGGTTTAAGAATTAACAAAATGTATTGACTCGCTAAGAGAAAGTCGTCGCTTACGTTGGAGACCAAGATACTGCTCTACAAGTGTACAATCTACTCTAACTCACTGTACGGGTATGAACTGCCTGCCTATATGGGGATGTACAAATGACTCAACAATTAAGGTAATAATAATGTTCCAATCTATGTCCTTGAGGTCAGTTGTCAGAGCTCCATGGTGTGTTGGAAACTAAACTTTACCATCGATTTTAATGGGTAGTGACAAAACAATACACTACAACGTAACACATGATCTTGTAATGCCATTGTAATGAAACAACATAATATTACAACGGTCTTACCGATCGTCGTATGGTACAGTGGAAAACAAAATACAAGAAACCAATTAAGTCACTAAAAACCAGCTTTAATTATCACAATTAACAGTTTGTAATCAACAAGTTATTCAACAAGATTATACTTGTACATAAATCCAAGTTAATCTGTCCACACAAATGATAATGTCACCTATACAGAATTTCGCAATATAATCACTTTTCACTGATACATCACTTGAAACGCACTGCGTAAATCGTCCGACAATAATTGAAAACTAAGCGGCAGGTATGGACTATTTACATAGTCTGCACGGTTCCATAATATGCGTATTTAAGAAACACGTGAAAATTCTAGAGAATACTTTAGCGCGGCCATGGCAGAAACACACACCGGCAGGGCTAGTCAAGAAGCTTGTAGAACGACACCATGAAACGCAAGAGACGTTCCGCATTAAGTAATACTGCCTCGCATGTTAAGCGTCACGTACGCACACAAACATTACAGCGGCTGGAATAGCCGAGAAACATGTAGAATACTCTGAAATGGCGTAACAATACTCTCGGAAGGAGGAATCCCGCTTTCAAAAAGAGACAACATGACCTAAAGACAATATTTGTAAACAGATGACACTAATGAGTGTCTTCCCCTCGAATAATTAACGTACACCATGCACAGGTTCATAAAATATGTGCATTCTGATAATAATAAAAACTAAAACAAAAACTAATTTTATTTATAAGAAATTGTAAAAATTCTATCTTTTTTCCCATGCCTTACTTTTTATTAAACGTAAATTTTTGTCCGCGTTTTCAGTTAATTACTTCCATATTCCTTAAGGAATGGAAGTATGGTGATGGCAAAAAAAATCGTGTTCGAGATTATTGCAGATTCTGATTCTACTACACTCAAAACATGAAAAAAAGTCGTTTTCCGAAAAGTGTGTGTGTGTGTGTGTGTGTGTGTGTGTGTGTGTCTGTGTCTGTAGATTTTTTTTATGGCAAACGATAACTGCCGCAAATTCAAACAGAATCAAATAATTTTTTGCATGCAGCTCTAATTTGTAGAGTGCTCACGATCTGTTGATTTTGGTGAAGATCGGTTGAGAGAAAGGGGTAGTTTACCTGCAACGGTTTTTTATCAAGGGAATTTTTTTTTTTTGGCAAACGATAACAGCCGCAAATTCAAACAGAATCAAATAATGTTTCGCAGACAGCCCTGAATTGTAGAGTTCTCAAGATTTGCTGTTTTTGGTGAAGATCGGTTAAGGGAAAGGGATAGTTTACCTGTAACGTTTTATGTTTTAACAAGGGTATTTCCTATGGCAAACGATAACAGCCGCAAATTCAAACAGAATCAAAAGATTATTTGCATACAGCCCTAAATTGTAGAGTTCTCAAGACCTATTGTTTTTGGTGAAGATCGGTTAAGGGAAAGGGGTAGTTTACCTACAACGTTTTTTTAACAAGGGTATTTTCTATGGCAAACGATAACAGCTGCAAGTTCAAACAGAATCAAATAATTTTCTGCATACAGCCCTGATTTGTAGAGTACTCAAGACTTATTGTTTTTGGTGAAGATCGGTTGAGGGGAAGGGGTAGTTTACCTGCAACCTTTTACGTTTTAACAAGAGTAAAGTACTTGAAAATTCATTTAAACTTTTTCAAACAATGGTAATTGTTGAAAATAAAATAATTTTGTTGCCAGGCAATAAAATTATAATTTTTTCATTTTAATGTAAATCATGTATAAGAGAAAATATATCGCGCTTGGCAGGCGATATTAAGATTTAAATATAAATCTTAGAATATGGAAGTCATGTATGGTTCTCCATACCGATATTTTACATGTTATATATTAATCTGGGAACAGATAATTGTTTATAGGTACACACAACCGACACCGGTAATGGAATAAAACAGGTCAGCTGGGAGCGTTGCTCTAATTTTGTGCTCTACTGGAGAAGCGAGACGTGTCACAGCTAATTCTGAATTATGTAGCGTCCGGTGTCCTTATTACATATGGCTCCTTGCAAACCGTTATGTGAGACGGGCGGTGATTAAATTGTGTGTGGGTTGGGAGCCAGACTGGCGATAAAATTATATTTAGTGGATTTTGTTGGTATTTACATAAAATATTAAAATTTAACAGGAATTTGGTTGTTACCGTCATTATAATTAAACATTATTAAACACAGATTATAAACGTTAAAAACTTTTTCGGCAATCTGCATTCAGAAAAATAAGGTTTAAGAAATACTGAAAATATTTAACGTTGACCAAAAGTTTAGTGTATGATTATCTAATAAAATTAAATGTTTTAAATGGCTGTAATGAATTTAATTTACGTTACAGCAATATGCATAGAGTATGTTATGGAAAATCCTAAAAATGGAGTCTTAGGAGAACTACATGTATTAAGTTCTCCAGGCTTCGTCCCTATCAATCAAAATTTTCAACAAACAAAAAGTTGTATTCCATGCTACCGTTTAAATTAATCTACGAATAATTACCTTTCAATGGTTCTATTACAATTAACAAAATTCGTATTTACATTACCACAACTTTCGGGGCTGTTAGGGCGTAGCCAGATTGTCTATGTGCATTTCCGTTTCGTCCGTATTCATGACGAACCTCTTCAATGGTGGTCTTAAGTTTATTTAAAATCTGTCTTTTTATTTTTATTGTTCATAAAACAGACAATAAAGAAATCTACTTATTTAACTGATAAATTTTTTTAAAACATAAACATAAAAATGGTTTAACATTGTAAATTAACATATTTAATTTGTGTGTGTGTGTGTGTGTGTGTGTGTGTGTGTGTGTGTGTGTGTGTGTCTTGTTCATAAATTAATGGTACATACGGAAAGGTAGGTTGTATTGACATAATTGTGTATTGAGGCAAACAACACCTATAGTTATCAGGTTGTTGAAAAATTAAGGCCATAAGATATAAAAAAATAAATCATGTTGTTATAACGAAGTGATAAATTCACTAATGTACATTTGTATTTGAAAACAAAGACTAAATAACAAGTAGAGTCTGAATTCTTTGAGCACAAATACTGACAATAAATAATCAAAATGAAGGCCAGACGTTAGGTAAACCACGAGATGAAATTTATTCGAAAAGTCAATTTACATTTATAACGGGGGTATGATACAGTACGTCTAGAAATGAAATGCCTAAATAAGTTGTTAAAAACGAAGTGCTAAACAAATGTGTGTAAACAAATAAGAAGTAAATGTTATAGCGATCCAAACAGAACATTATTCAGCTTAAAAAACAAAAATGGAAAACGTTTGTTTCTTTATTTGCGGGTTCACCAAACATGACAGAAGGAAGCACGTATTTTCAACATAAAGATATACACAAAGTGACATGAACGGCACCGGATGGGAAAGTGTAGGATCAGATTGACCATCTTTTAGTTGCTTCACTCACGGTTATGATGGCATACACTGAAGAAGCTGTACTGTTAAAATATCAACTTGTTATTTAGTCTTTGTTTTCAAATACAAATGAACATTAGTGAATTTATCAATTCGTTATAACAACATGATTTATTTTTTATATGTTATAACTCGTCCAGCGTGCCAAACGTTCTTTAGTTCTCGTGTTTTGTAAAAATCATTTTATTGATTTGTTTCTGTATTAAATTTAAAAAATTGTTCTGATAATTAAATTTGTTGAAACTCATGTAATTTTATTTTTATTCACGTAATCTGCTGAGGATACGTCGCACAGACATCCATTTAATTTATATTTTTCGCTAAATTTTGATGTTATTTAACGGTTTATTATGAATTATAATTAAAACAAATTAATAATAACAATAGTTAAAATAATAACTGCTAATGATATTTGAATGTATTATGTGAACGAAGAATAAACTGAACTAAATATTAAACTGAAATTTTATCTAAATCTTACTTATTAAATATAAACTAAAGAATGAATGTAACGTAAAATTAAACAGTAAACATTTATTAAACAAATGTGCTATAAAAACATGTACTGTACTTGCTCTAAAATGACGATTTGATAGACAGCAAGCGTACACATGATCAAAGATGCACGATGCACGATTCCTTGACATCCGTCAAGACTACACACGATCCATCCGCACGTCGTGCAGCTTGAGCTGATGGTCTTGCTGGAGGCATTTTTCGTCTTGCACATCCTTCAAAAAATACACGATGTGCGAATGGATGTAAAAGCTACGCACTGTCGTTTTTGACTTCTGTCCGTCATGACGTCCAGCGAGGATGGTTAGCGCGTAGTCCTTGGTAATTTGATCATACCCTCATACCTCCGTTGTCGTGTATTGTACCTATATTCCACTCTCATCAGTGAGACCTTCTGATTATAAATGCCCCGAACTAGTTTATGTATAGCATAAAAAGTAACGAGAGAGAATGTAAAATAGCTTTAACACTGAAGCTTGGAGTCTGTACAGACATTGCAAACTTTTTTAAGACGAGAGATACATCAATTCGTAATGCCACATTTTAAATACAAAAAATCTATTAATCTAAACTCCTCTGTATATAGGACTACTCGAAACAAATAAAACACTTTTCTACATTGTTACAAAATTAAATTTAATTTAGTTTTTTATATCAGTATCCAACATAAATTTTTAATATTTCTTAATAGTAATAAATCAATAACGATTTAAAATACACAATCTTCTTTGACAAATATTGTTGGAATTATTTTGAAAAACTAAAAACAATAGTTTTAACTGTATTTACAAAAAGTGATATAAATTATATTAAAACTAGAGTTTTTGCTAGTGTTCACAAATATAAGTCATTATAAATAATACAAATGTTTCTAAAAGTGTATAAAACGACTTTTTAAAAAGTTTTTATTTAAAATATTTTTTCATTGATATTGATTAGTTTTCCAATTCCCTGGTGTTGAAGGATTGATATACGATGAAGCGGGTCCGTTGTTTGATAATCTCAAGTCCGCCATCCTTCATTTTCCTGCATTTTGTCGCACCCCCGAAATATTACTATAACCACCTACGTCGATCACCTACGACGACGACGGACGATTAATTAGATAGCTAACAGGTGCAAACAATCTTTCATTATTATACTGCTCTCCAAACCTGAAAATTATAGCTTGACGAGCTCTCTAATCACTATCTCAATCGGAAACTAACACGATGTCTTATTAAGCATGAATAAATCTGTAATTACGTAATGTTGTATTGGAGAAAAATGAGTACTCCTACCTGATTGTCAAAGAAGCCATTTAAAATTTATAATATTTGTAACCCAAACATTTTCAAAAAGTTCTTTAACGTGAACGCAATCTGTTAAAAATGTTAAAATTCGTTCATCAGAAATACTACATACTGCATAATTTAAATTACTAATTATATCTACTTAAATCTACGATTAGAACTAACAATATTAAATTTAGTACAATGAAAACGTATTGCCCTTATTACTTCTTATGAAGCTGGAAGATACAATGCCTTGATACTGTGTGCAAGAATAGAATCTCATTACTCCCTACCAATATTTTTAGCAATACGCTCACATCCTTTAACTATTTCACGACATACACATTTTTTACAAATATAACACTATAGCTTATATAATAAATATCTTAATATTATGTTAAATTTAAGTCTTTCAACTACTGACATATAGTTGTTGGTCACTGACAATCAAAGACTTTATTATGTTTTTGGTACATAATAAATCAGGTCTATTTTATCGCATACTTTATGAATGGCTCACACATTAGACATCATATTTGCAGTAATATTACTTAGAACCATCATCCGTTCACGTTAGTTTACAAGAAGGCATTTTAAAATGTCTTGAATGTTTCGAATAAACTTGCACACATACTTATTCTATATTGATACTGTATCGTAAAACGAGGAAATATTGAAAGGTTAGCGAAGCGACATCTTTAGCTTAGCCGTAAAACTAAAGTTTTTGTGTGCTGTACGATTCTTACTTCTAGTAAACACATGTTAATCTGCATGTCCTGCCAATTTATTCATTGTGTACCAGCTATTCAGCATTGCATACCGGGAATTTACAGCAAATCGCTGAAATACTGCACCTTCAAGAACAATGGTTTGCAAGTGGGCAATAGAGTTTAAACGTGGTCGCATGAGCATTTAATATGATGCCACAGTAGATACCGGCAGAGAGGGACGACTCAAAACGCGGCACACCTTGAAAAAATTTTTGTCACACAAAGTTTGGGAGTTAAAATATGATCCACTCTCTCATGTGAAATGCAATGTCACCCAATCTTAATCGCCGGACATCCAATGTATAAAAATTTTTAAATGATATCAGGAGTTGTACTTTTTCAGCGTCCTCTGCGGGGATCATCTCCAATACTTATACGATTGGATCCAATCCACATTTACAAACCATTGTTTTTAAAGACGTAGCATCTAATAACGCTTTTGGGAAAATAACGCATTTTATTTTGAATATCCGCTGGGCACTATACCTTACTTGACAAACAATTCAATCACAGCATGGTCTTCAATTGTGATCGCTCTCGAAACACGCGTGACACGTAAATTTCAAACACGTGGTAAAAAGTGAATAAATTAGCAGGTACATTTGAACATTAACAGGTGGTTGTAAGGAATATGAATATTGCAATAAATGAAACATTTTTGTCCTACTGCTAAACTATAGACGTCGCGTTGCAAAGTTTTCAACTTACCTTCGTCGTGCGACCCTGTATGGGCAGGTATGTTTATAAATGTTAAAGGAACAACGTTCATAAGAATTACTGCCATTGAGAACTATAACAAAATGCTATAAATTTGTATTTAAGGTTCTATATTTATATACCTACATACGTTATCATTCGAATGTTTTAAGCGAATCCAATATGTAGCCTATACGAAAGTTTTTCAAGACAGACATAAATACTATTACTGCACTAATCTATAAGCTCTATTGTTATTTTGTTTAAAAATAAAAATATTTGATTTTCTATATCCACGAACTGTTTAACAATTTTTAAACTTGAGCTAATTAATTTATTTAACAGTAACGGATTAATCTACAACAAGAAACGCAGAATATTAAATATTAAGAAATAAATTTTCTTTCTTATGGAAACATACGACATAGTCGGAACTCTGTTTTTTAAAATAATGAAGGGTATATTTAAAATTACATCTAAAAACCAGGTTTTTAGGCTATGGTCGGTTGCTATGAAACGCCTTTACGTCGGCAACCGACCACGGCCTAATAACCTGGTTTTATATGTAATTTTGAGTATATCGACACCGGCTGTACAAGCTTTAGACAAAAGTTAATGAAGAGTATATTTTTAGTAGTAATTTCAAGTTTTCAACTTTAGTTTTCAGGTTTGCAGAAATATTATATTTTATTAAAAGTTATATGCTGATTTCATTGCGATATCCTGTTATGCTCTTAGGATTATAAGAAAACGTTTTTACGGTAGAATCAAGAGCAAACTCCTATCAGGGTCCCTTAATTTTGGTCTGTGCAGTTAGCTTCTACATGTTACACAACCTCACTTAGCCTTACAGTATTGAGTGGACATTAGGTGAAGTTTTACTATCCAAAAATCAAGAAAAATAGGAAAAGGGATGTGGTGAAACTTCAAATACACAGTCCATCTGATCAAATAATACAGAATACAAGCGAGCGGTTTAGTAGGACATGCTACATTTTCAAATATCGATTGATTTCACTAATACCTTCAAAATTGTAAGGCTACATTTAACCGTAAAATTCGGTTTCTTAATCTTTTCTTTCTTGCCCTCTGCAACAAAGCGAGTATACACAGTAAAAGGTTCGTGATATACTTTTAACAGATACCACCCTCAAAACAATGTCCAAACACAACCCAGCTGTGTATGATGTCCATGCAGCTGATGCTAGTAGTCATTTGAGGTCAGTATCGTCATGTAGATCTTATTCATGATTAGAGAGAAGTTACTTGGCTCACGTTGGTCCATATTATTTAAATTGTTAGAGAGCTGTGACAGGACATCAAACAGTATAATCAGCTGAGTGTGTGTTAGTATATTTGAAGTTAAATTTCTACAGTACTCAGTATTAGTTTCGACAAAATCTTAGTTAATTACAAAAATGATCCAGTAGGAATAAAATAAAATAAAGTAGTATGGTGGCAAAAATTGGTAATTTTATTAGTAAAACTAAATTGTGCTGTTCTATGTTATAATATGTTATAATATTTATTAACTCATATTCTCAGATACACGCAATTTGAAATATACCTTTCATGTTTCACAAAAAAGAAATGGTAGTATGAAAACATGTCTTATGAAGATAAAATGAATAGATGAAAACAGCGTCTCTCTAAATAAACTAAAGAAACAAAACACTGCTGTGACCTATATTTGTTAGGGGTAATGTAGTTGAGCAAAATACATAATGGGTGAGTAAACATAAAATCTCTCAATATTATTTTATATGACTGTGGCATTGAAGACTCGATGAAGTAGAAGCTAGATTAAGATATTTATAAGAGATTACAATTTAATTTCTCGTACCAAGCAAACTAGGCTTGTGGCACTGAAGGCTTAAGTTGTGCTATAGTGATTTTACTAGGGTATAACTGGAGCGGGTAAAATCCGTTTCCAGCAACAGACGCCGTGTCTAATGCTGCGTAAGTGCCAAATTGAAACGCTTACATAATTCTCCCTGGGGCTAGCTAAACTAACACAATTCTAATTAGCAAACGTATACACTTGCCTCCCTTCTCTCTGATCCCACTACCTTCTCTCGCATTGCCTCTGTGTGTTGCCACCATCCCTTAAGAATGTTTATATCTTCCGCCTAATAATTTATATTCTTCTTGTTTTATTAATAGAATTGATTATTTACAAAAGTAAGTCGTGACATGTTACACACATGTACAAACATTACACATTCTTACATATAGCATAATATATAAAATTAAGAGAACAAACTTTGCCAGTGGAGGATTAAATGCTACAAACAATGCGAAGGAACTAAACTCCTTTCAGAACGGCATGCTGGTGCAAACAACCTTACATTTCCAAAAAAAACCGTTGACCACCACAAAGAAAGGAGAAGTGAGAAAAGTAGGGGACTCGGTTAGATTTGAGGTAACCTACCTTGCAACCTCCCCAAGCAAAAACTACATCTAAAAGATGAAAAAGAATAAGGATTATAAGCTCAAAAGATACACGTCCTCATCGAGAAGGTGATTGAAGTGACGGACAGGTAGAAAAATATTAGTATGGAGATTAAGAACCGCATGGTTGAGCTGGAGTCAAGGGACGTGATGATGTCCTACAGAATCAATTAAAAGTTCACAAAAAGAGACGACTATGGCCAGGCGTCCATGGAAACAGGACAGTCCGTGATACTCCAGGCAGTAGTAAGAATTATGCTGGGAACTAGCTGCGGAGGGCTGATATGAAACCGCACTCTCAAAAAGGGGTTTACTATCTCCATTTTTAGTTAGTAAACATCTGTCTCAAAATCGGGTGAGCAGGAAGCCAAAAAAAAAGACTACTGACGATTAGAAAGTCACTTAAACAGAAGGGAAACAAAGCAAAATAAACAAAATTGAGGAAAAGAGATATGGTAATGAAGCAGTGAACAAGGGTGATGAAAGGAAAGAAAAGGAAGAAAAGAAATAAAAGGCGTGCAAATTGTGATCTGAAGCCAGTTCTTATAGAAACAGCACGAGATCACATATATGCAGAGTACTAAAGGAATGAAAGCAAAACTAGAAAACACACAGTCCAGGAAATTACGTCCATTCACCAAAGCAGATCGGGAGGTATCACTTTTGGATTTGGGAGACGACACAATAATTGAGGAACAGCAGGGAACATAAAATGGCCTTTGACTAAGACACAATGAGGTAAGCAGTAACGATAAGCGTCCACATTAGCAAACAAGGAGTAAAATAGGTTACCGTCGTAAGAAGTAAAACCTCCTTAAAGTGCCGTCATAAAATATAGGTTGGGTAACCCTCAGTGTGAAAAGCAGATTGGTTGTCTCCCTCGCTGCTTCAAATGTTTTGGCTGTGGTCACCGCGAAGCACAACGTGAGGGGCAGGACAGGCCAGACAGTTTTGTATACACAGTGCGGAGAGGCGGGCCAATTGAAAAAGTGAATGTAGAGGTACGCCAATATACTTTCTTCGTATAGATATAAATTCTGCATTGAGCTTTATTCCTAGCACAGAGAAACGCGTAGTCTTTAAGCTAGCATTAGAGATGGCAAGGAAATGGCAGAACCTCATTAAAGGTGGTACTGTAAAGATTTCACAAGGGAACCGCAGAGCAATAGGTGATCTGATCTTCTGCTTGTAGTGGATCTGCAGGCTGAGCTGATCCTCATCAGTGAGCAGTACCGAGATAAGACAGAACCGTGGTGGTTTTCTGACACTCTTGGTACAGCAGCAATTTGGGACCTGAATCTAAGGAAAACTTCTGTGGAAAGAACTGCAAGAGGATACGTCTATGTCCGCAGCAAAAAAAAAAAATCACTTATGAAAGCTGCTACTTCGTGCCAAGTGACAACATAGAGGACTTCCAGGACAAACTCTAGGACGCTTTGCAAGAAATCGTAGTGGTTTCATGGATGCTGGAGATTTCAATGCCAACAACATATGAAACAGGGAATGATGACAACTGACTCCACAGGAAGGCGTGTGCTTGAGTTGAATGCAAGGCTGAGCCTCAATGTGATCAATGTCGGGAA
This sequence comes from Magicicada septendecula, assembly GCA_034769895.1. Classification (NCBI taxonomy): domain Eukaryota; kingdom Metazoa; phylum Arthropoda; class Insecta; order Hemiptera; family Cicadidae; genus Magicicada; species Magicicada septendecula. The sequence goes on from CM068368.1 coordinate 145,136,205, forward strand.
CAAACGGAACTTCAAACGACACAAACGGCTGCGAGGGAACAATCCCTGATATCACCCCGTCCAAACATATAGCGAAGTATGTGGCAAGCTGGAAGGTGTGGAAGGTGGTTGATGATTACACTGGATGATTATACCAGTATATTACCTAAAGTCTGGCGAACTAAATACCAAAGGTAAGTTAAACACTTTTAGTATACACCCACAAAATAGAACACGGCCAAATTAGATAAGGAGACACTGGTTTGTATGATATAGAGAAACAATGCCGCAGTCTTCGAGGCGGCGGGGATTCTGAGGCTAAAGTGGAAAACATAATGCGCATCGTTACTCTAAAAGTAAATCTGCGAGGAAACAGAGAACCTGCGTATTGATGATACGAGAAGACTGCTGACCTACGAAGGCCGTATCTGCACGTCAGACGGAGGGTCGCAAGAGTGAGGAGAATTAACTCAGGAAATACTAGGAATGAGGAACATGAAATCTGAGGATAAGTCAGGAAAAATCATCTGTGGATGCTATTAGAAAGAATAAGTGGGAGGCACTCTAAAAGGAAGTGGATAGTGACCCATGGGGAAAGGTATACAATATTGTCTTGCGCGAATTCGGATCTCACTCAGCAAGGCCTATAATAGAGGCCATTGGTATATCGTAGACGCACACTTTTCGGTGCATCCAGTCATTCCGGTGAAAACGTACCCCGGCCGTCTAGAAGACGCACCACTCTTCAGGAGCTGAGGCTGGCTGTAAAATCGATGAAAGGTAAGAAGACGGTATATGAAGGACTAGGCGGAGGCGGTATTTCTGTAGATGTTCTGAAGAGGATTGTGCGAGCCTACCCTAATCTGCTCCTCAGCAGTGCTCGAAAGGAGGAATGTTCCTCAGGATATAGAATGTACAGTGCCTGGTGCTGATTAGTAAGATTTTCCGTCAGCTTACAGGTAGTTAAAGACATTTTAAATGTTAAATACAGCCGATAAGCTGCAGGATAGGTTGTTGGGACCGCGGTTGACAGCTGCTATCCAGAATGCCGGAGTGTTATCCGCGATACAGCATGGTTTCAGTCTTTAGTTGGCGTTATAGAAGATGCTGTGAAAACCGTCACATGGTCCAGCAAGGGAGCCATTTCTCAAGGGGAATACTGCTGCTAGTAACGCTTTACGTTAGGAATGCTTTAATTCTGTCAGATGGTATCTCAGACTCGACGGTCCTGAAAACATCTTTCGAGTACCAGTTTATCTACTGCGGATAATAAAAAGCGAGTCAAATGAACAAGAGCTACTGTATTCGACTGCAGAAATGAAGTTAACTCCGGTGCCGCTGAGGGGCCCTCCGGAAAATATCCTATGAAGGGATGCCCTGTATTTGCCCGCATCAAGTTATTCACTAAAGACGGTCGCCCTATCCGTTCATTGGCATAAACAATTTCGCGTATTTCATTAAAAAATCATACCCCTCTCCTCATCATCGAATCACTCAATGTTTCCTTATCATAAATATCTCAAATTTGACGATGGATTTCAGTTAGTTTATTGCCTTTAGCATTCAAGAGACGAATCACTCACTTACTTTTACAGACGTCTCAAAGTTCCTCGACATTATAAACACGTCCAACAAAGCTTACTAAGTGCACAGTTGTTTACAAATGGCGTTGTAATGGTTCGTTGCCTTGCCAACGAATCAACAAAGTGGCCGCGCATGTGCAACAGCGTAACGGCATCGATATCCTGGCAATATTTAAAAATTGTACTTATTTTCTGCATATCCCTCGTATGTTGTATTGTTTTTATACATCTTGTGTAATGTGCCCTTCTTTTATCCTCAAGTTGAAGTGTAACATTGAAGTATTGTTTTCAATTCTTTTAATTTTTGCGTATAAACTACTTTTCATTTTTTAATTTTTTTTTAAGTGTCTTTTTCACTGTTTTAATGGCAATCCTTTATGTTTTTTAAAATAAATATTGATTACACTAAATTTTCAGAACCATGATTGGACGTTTATTTTGTACATAATATAAGTTTGATTTACTTGGTTTTAGTCCGTGATTTTCTAATTTTGTAAAATATTTTTTCTTATCAGCTGCTTTACTTGTTAAGCACTGAGCATATTATTTGTTTGTTAGTCTCTTTTTAATATTGTAGTCGTTGCAGTTCTGGGCGTTTGTGGTAAGCTGTCAATACTGTCTCACCACTGAAACACATTTATTATTTTTTTCAATATTTGAACTAATCTTGACAGTCAGGTAATCAATCAAAATTTGCGATTAGCATGACCTCGTTAGCACACTCAATAATCCGACCCCCTTTTAGATTTCTGACGACTGTCGCATTGTGGTAATTATATTTTTATTTATTTATCCATCCCTGTCTGCGTTTTAACCGTACGCTATGTAGCCTATGTCTCCCTTGTATGACCGATGAGTTCAGTAGGCTCATTGATAACGTTCGTTAAAACAAATGAAGCGTAAAAGGTAAGAAAAATAAGGAAGCGCCGTAACTTTTAAACGTTATAGTATACTTATAGGTTAAGGAGAGAATATAACCAATTTAGGCAACACAACATTACAAATTGTAGATAGAAGTGAGTGAAAACAGTATTAAATAAAATACTGCAAGGATTAAATATTAGGATTAAATACTATAGGATTAAATATGCTATATATATATATATATATATATATATAAGATAAATAAACAAGTAGAGGCTTTCTACAAGCTGACTATTAGTGATTAGTTCAACTTAAACACTAATAAAATATAAACTTATTAAATCCACCTATACATGGATGGTATATCCACCGTATGATGAATCTTACAATTTTAGTATCACCGTATTTGACAGACGCTTTCTGTCAGACTAGAATATGTTCAATTGAAACAGCTACGTACTATCGATTAATTATTTTTTTATTAACCGTTGTTTACTTAACACAGCAATGGCGTGTTATTTTAAAACAAACCTTTTGTATTACTGGCAGCTGTATTACAGGCTTGTTCAAATATAAAAGAAGTAGCAACAACAAAAAGAACAACAGGTGGTAAAAAGAAAGTGAAAAAATCGTGATGCACAAAGTTCATGCGGTGCAAATATAACAACACGGTACGGCATGAAAGTGCTACTACCACGCAGATTGTGTTCGCTGCAGGCTACGCTTTAACACAGCTGCTGGTTGTTGAATACACATTATTCCTTGTAACATCTGGCTTTGTATGCATAATAAATATTTTGTAAGAATGAAAGCCAAAAAAAGAGAGGCAAATAGTAATGACCCAAATAGCAATATGTGTGTTGTGTGTGTGTGTGCGCGCGCGTCAAAGAAAGAGAGATAGGGGGAGAAAACTTTAAAGAAAAATTAAAAGTACTGCTGAAAAAACAAAGAGGTCTTGCAAATTAAAAAATTTAATCATGTTTTGTGGATTACTAATTTAATAAATACTGTTAATGTTTAATTTTCTATTGCTATCTGTCTATTTTACAACTGTACTTTCTATAGATTATAATTTAAAAGGGTGGTCAGCCTTAGTAGCAATTACCTCCGAAAAGAGAATAAATCGACGTTTCAGAAGATATCGTACAAGTACGAGTATTTATGAAATTACACATAATGCTTCTATAATTATTTAGAATCACATCAAATAATGTATATATTTTCTTGGATTTCTTTGTCCATGACGTGTCCGTTGATTGACTTAATATAATGAAATAAATAATATTTCAAAATTAATATAAGTTTTATTTTATTAAATAATTGTAATAATATAAGTTTTTTAAATAAATTTTAGTTAATATAATTGACTAAATAAGTTTTCGTCAGAAGCTTATAATAAGCGAAAACTGGTTCAGGCTTTAAGTTAAAACTTTTACGTTTTCACCCATAAACACTTTGTGTTCCGAGTCGGTAGTGATTTAATTATATTTATATATTTTCATTACAGCAATTATACCAAAGGACTGAGTATCAAATTACCATTATCAGTATTTGCTTAGAAACTTGTTAGATTTATAGTTCAGGACAGTTATTCATATAATGTATGCACTGATAAGAAGACACTCTCATTTCATAATTTTAGATTTTGTGTGCATGTACTTTTTTAAAAAGAATATAAGTTGATACATAAACATATATTAAAATACATATATTAAAATAATATTAAAATACAATTTCTATATTACTTCCTTGCGTTCAATAAACTACTTTTTGTAGTACTTTAAGCTTTACAGTAATTGTTATTGTTACGCCTACAAATCTGTTGCAATTGAAGTAACAGTAGCCTAGAATCGTAGAATGAAACGTCACCACACACTTACCGCTCATGCAATTCCTTCTACGGTCTGTGTTTAGTAGTTTTATTGGTGTTGTAAAGGATGATAAGCTGTTAAAATTATCTAATCATTTTATAAATAAAAGCTTGAGGAAGTTTAATTTAAAGAAACAAATCAAGTTTTCATAATTTTAACAAAAAAATGTATAATGTCAGACTAAAGTTAATGTGTGACACAATAACTAATTAATTGCAATAATTACCATTACTTTCACGCTATATCTAACGTCTCATGAAGGCGTGAAAATACATTTTTCGCCTGAAAACGAGCGACGTGCAATCAATGCCGAAAACCTCTCGGCAACTCATCTTATACCAGAATTACATTAAAAAACATACTTCAACTCAATTCATAGAACAGCAAATTGTAAATATATTAATTATTTTTAAAACAGCTAAACGTACAAAAATTGTACTCAGTAGAAAACATTATATTTAATTTTTCTTTTAAAACAGTGGACGTTATCATTTAGATTATTTAGAAAACATAATATTTGTAAACACAGCAATTTGGTTTTAGTTATTTCGATTTTACAATACATAAATGTGTTTAAACAATCAATACGTAAATACGATTAAATAATTAATCAATAAATTAACTTATGTGTTGCAACTTATTCTACGAGATCACAAATAGATAGGCAGACAGGCGCGCGCGCACGCATGCACACACACACAGTGACGCGGGGCCATTTTGCAGTAGCGTAGCCAGGATATTACCATCGGTGGTGCAATTACCCAGAATTATTTAATGGTAGGAGTAATTTACCAAGATTTTCCATAGATGGTTTGGTGGAGATATTCAAGGATATGTTTCCTATGAAACACGATTAGCTACTAAACCAATGGGGGGTTGAATCGATATCGCGCGTTGAGTATATTACATTATACACAGTAACTTACACAAAACGCTAACACACATATTATATAAACTTCAGAAAAATAAGTTGCCTGAACAATGCAGTGTGCTAAACACAACTATTTCAATAGTTGCCAGTAATGGTAGTATTAACATCCGTATCCACTCTACTAAATATCGGACTCAATAAATTGCAGTTTAGATGGCAATGGAAATTGAAAATAAATCACCCTTCACATGGGACTAGTTAAATGGGCATTGCACGGTATATAGTTTATTGGCATCACCATTGTGGGTTATCTAACAACGTTAAAATGTAATTTATAGCTTAAAATATTTACAGTTTACTTTGTATCAACCATAAAAAATAATATCTGATGTTGAAAACATTTTGCTTCGGAAGCAACAATTTTTACAAAATCCTATTACAAACATGAGTACACATTGAGAGATAAACAGTAAAAGATCACAGTTCATAACAATATATTTGAGAAAAATTAAAATATAGGTATTTAATAACTCTGTAAATAGATTCATTTTAGATTCATGCCAAAAGAAGTCTTACTATAATTATACTGGAAAGTGAATAACGTTCAAAGTGACGGAATGTCAAGTTATCCTTAGTCGTCGTGTGATTTTTTTTAAATTTATATTTCATGGTACCTACTGTTGGAAGTGAATTGAAATTAGTGATTGAATGTGACTACTACCGATTATGTGTATGTACGCAATCTCTCCCCCTGCCACTCTCAGTCCCTCTATCTCGTTCCCTCTCATACATTAACATGTGTGTGTGTGTGTGTGTGTGTGTGTGCGTGCGTGCGGCGCGCACGTGTGGTTTAGTATCAAAATTGTAAATATACATAAAACTTATTTCATCTGTTTTACTCTGCTGTTATAAAGAGTACGCTGTGGAATGTCAGCATCTAGCCAGAGTTATGGGTGGTCAGAAAATTCACGAGTGACAACTGATAATAATACACATATCTCACTGGTTGTGCGTTTATTAAGACTGCGCCGTCACAACAGCTTTTCATCGGGACGAAGATGATACTAAGATGTAAGTAAAATTACAATATTATTAATCTAGTTTCATTGCCACTGACAGCATTCGATAACACAAAATTTAAGTAAAACCTTATCCTCTGTACAGCCTGTTACATTGTTTACAATGTAACACAGAGAATTACTACACAACATTGATTTTTTTTTGTAATCACATGCGCAATAGAATTTGCTTTTGTTTATTTTGTCGAGTTACTTTTCCACTAAACTGACGACTGACGATACAAACGCTCCTTCGGGATTATAGCGCACCGTGGTGTGGAGAGATATACCTTTAATTAATTACTGCCTAAGGGTTTTCCCCATTATTTACAAAAATTTTAACAATATAGATAAGGTTCACCTTCTACTAAATTGTAAACATGAAATTATTAATTATTTGTAATGAGGAAAACTACCGATGATAACTTATTACGTAAAAGTCAAAAGAAAACATTGATTCGTGAATCTTGTTGTGAACGGCATGTCTATAGTACTAATAATACTAATACATTTTGGACTACGAAACACTAATATCAGGCGGCAATAAATGTTCTTTTCCTAGTGGTAAATAGTGTAACAATATAACGTACTATAATATTCGTTACCGACGAATTGATAGTTGGAGGTTGATAAAGGCTAAGTAAAAGTCAACAAAAAAGAAGTTTTTTAATCAGACGGCTGAAAAGACGGATCTGACGAGATGGATGGATACAAGACACAAAGAGTGACTAACAAAATGAACAGACGATTTCACAATATGGCTACAAAGGACTAAAGAATCTCCGGCTAAGATTAAAAATAGAAGAACATCTGCTTGTGGATGCCTATGCCTTTGTAAATTTTATTTACCTTAAATATTTTTAATTAAAAGTTGTCAAGGAAAAGGTTAGATACAGCGAAAAATTATATAATACAATGACAAATAATATAATTTCTATAGGTGTGAAATTTCACTACCTCACTTTAGAATTCTAACACGAACGGAGCGCGATAATTTGATATTTCTAGTCGCTAACAGACACTGTTTAGGAGGGAACGACGTGTCTAATTACAGCGTTAATGCGACTTTTATACCCTTAATGTGTTTCACAAACTTGCTTTACTTGTTTGTAAAGTAGAATCACTGTTTCAAACTTGCAGTCACATACGACTTTACTAAAATTTATACTTTTTAATTTTCGTTTTGCTCTCCGCTTATAAACATATACCAAAATGGCAAAAGTATGCTCTAAACATATATAAGCGTGACAAGTAAGATTTTATTTTATTTCAACAGTCAAGGAAAAGTTACTGCAGGAAACATTATATTTAGATTAGCTATGGTAAAATTACATTATAACGTGTCAAAAGGGTGTGTATGTGTGTATAAAGGTTGTGTATATATCAGTGCTATTTAGTAGGCTAAATTGACGTGAATAATAATGCTGTAAATTACCTTCTGATGATTTGAAATTCAAGTTTAAAACAATATTTAAATTATGTAAATTGACCCTTGGTTTAGTTTTAAAGACATTGTCTTAATAGTTCTCTTAATGTTTCACCACTTACTGAAGCTTCAGAGGTTAGAATTGAAATACTTTCCACGATGTGTGACACAATTTTCAGGACTAACAAAAAATATCCGTAGATGAGTGTGCATTTATTATATTTAAATGTTATTAAAATACTCTAACAAGTGCCGGGAGACCATTTGATCTGTGCAAGTTATTCTGTTGAAATGTTCATGTGAGTTTACGTCCAAAACTAGTCACGTCTCGTCAATGACTCTAATATATTACACTGCAATGTTTCCATACTCTAATGTTTATAAGATGTTTAGAATAACTCTTCATACACATAAATCCCCGCCCCCAAATGTTCCACACCTTACTCACAGTTAATGAAGGCAAGTTGTGTTTCGAAAATTAAATTCTCTTCTTTTCTGAATCAATATTTTGAAAGAGATTACGTCATGGATGCAAGAAAGACCTTTACAAAAACCTGACTGTTCGTCAAGAAGCAAAATATCCGAGATAGAACTATGCTTTAATTACTACTTCTTTCATATAACTTAATAAGGCAAAATTGTTCCATTTTTCTTGTACGGCAAAATTAGTGAACTGTGTTCAAAGAATAATAAGTAGAAAAAACAAAGAATAATAAAAATACGCCCGTATACTTATGTATGTGTTTGTGTGTGCGAGCGCGTTTTCTTTTAAGTTGGTATATGGCAAATGGTAGTGGGCGTGCGTGATTAATCGTACTTGTGAAATAAGACTATGTGTGGGGTTTTGTTGTATACTTTTGGGCTGACCTTCATTTCTACAAACTGTATTCTGTATTTATAATATACAAGCGGCACTACGGGTATGTCTTTACAATTACTCGTGACTATAAGAATGGGTTCTTGTATCCTGTTGCCAAGTTTCTCTCTGTGGGTGGGAGCTGTGTAGTGGCTTTCAAAGCAAACAAATATTTTGGCTCAGTAAACAACGCAAGCGGCGTGCCACGCAAGCGGGCACGCACTCCATAATTCTTAAAACAAATCTTACATTTGGCTCTTAATACTTCACTCTGAATGGCTACATACGAGGCGTGCATATGTATTGTTACACAAATCTTGTTTAAAGAAATAGCTTATATAAATTTCCCTTTAAAAAATAATTTTTCATACTTACATAATACGTGTATTTAAATGTGTTTCACCTTACTTTGCCAGGTGTATATTTGTTCATGATTTGCTTATTTTGTTGATTCCAGGCTCCTTTTTTTAGTTCTCTGTTTTCGACAGGAATAACACTTTCATCTCTTATTCAACTTCCTCGGAGGGGGGGGGAAATAATTACCTCCTATATCTATATACGTATATAATGAATAGAATATAGAAGACATGTGCACATATCAAGACTCTCATGTTGTCAATATACAGCATATCAGTAGGCTGTGTTTTTGAAGTTACTTTTATGATTTAAAGGATATATATCCTTTTACACATGTGTTTGAGGAACACATGAGGAACGTGTTTTAACAACAAATGTTTGCTAAGAAAACTGTTCACCGCTGGTTTTTAATATTCATCTAACTATTATGCGTCTTGGTATTAAGTGTTAAGAAACATTTTATATTATCTGAACTACCAGTACGAATTTATAAGTAAGGTACGTACCAATGGCTTTCTCACTGCCGCTGCTGACATGCAGTGTTCGTTTCAGCTCTTTCGTTGCACATTGAATCAGTTTACTGCCTTAGGAGAGCGAGGTGTATTGGCGTGAGCCGGCACCGTAGTGCCGTGTACATGAAGTCATGTGTATGCCGCGTACATAGGTTTTTGAAATCGTGATCATAGATTTGCAAAACACCATAATCGTTTTTTCTATGAACAGCACAATGAGACAAGTAACCTTACGTAACGGCACAATTTGTATACAGCGCAATTCTGAACTGATGGATTTAGCTCTATTCAAAATTAAAGGACTACTTCAAAATGACTCGTCATTCAAGGCTACGCTTTTCTGTTCTCTTGAGAAGAACCAGTTGGCGTGCTCTGGTACTCGAATCTACTTGACACGGTTAAGCACAGGGCTGTCCAACATTATTTTTCATTCTGAGTGCTCCTGCTATTCGCTGGCTATAGGTTATTACATTCATAGACTAATTATTCTACTAAGAGCCAAAACGCTCTCTGCAAGAGAATATCTTATTTTCTCAATGAAAACCCACTTACTCCCTCATAAATGTTTCAGGAAACAGATGATTTTTGTATCAAGGAGGGTATTTATTCTTAATTGAAAGAAAAGAATACGTTTTACCGAAAGGAGTTCTCATACAGAAGAGGGTCACACATCCATGGAGTTACGTGTTTGGAAGGCCTGCCCGATATGTTTAATCCAATGATATGTCAGAAGACTGCAGGTTGTTGATGAAAAAAAGGGAAAAGTGCGGTGACTCAACAAAACACAAACAGTTTTATGAAACATTCAGATTTTTCCGTTCAAGAACGATGTTGCCACTTATAACCTAGACGTACGTCTATGGTTAAATAAGCATAAAATAAAAAACAACCTGCGTGTTTGCACAACTGGCGTGAAGCCAAGAAGGCAGGTTCAGGTCAGTGGAGGCCAGTGTTGTTCTAACAGTTGGGCGTAGGGAAATGCTGACAACGAACCTAAAGACCACAGCTGGTTTAGTTACTAGGCACTGTAGTGGATATTGCCTGTGAACCTCCAGCAGACGTGCCAACTATTGTCTGCTTTAAATTTGATAAGTGCTCGGGTCCATTGACTAACAATAGGAATATATTTCTGGCTATCCCTTCTATATTAAGGTGTTGAAACACAAAAATGTCCCACGTTCTGGAACTAATTTCCAATCACGCTCACCTAGACAGCAACTACCTATAAGTTTAAGCCTTGACTGTAGATAATGTAGTAATAGACTTAGGAATAGAGCGTAGCACCAGCATGCAGTTGAGTTGCGTTACCTCGTGACAAAAAGTTGAGGGTATACTTTTATAAAACCATTTTAAGTTTGAACGACTCCAACGGATTAAGTTCTTGAAACTGTTTAAGCACAGAGTTATGGAGGAAAGCTGACGTTTAAGGTGTATTAGAACACCTTATCATTTTTATTTTTCATATAACATAGTAGCTAATTTGCTAATTTTTTATAATTATCTGTCATACTTAGCATATTATTCGCTACCTCTTTTCCTCTTAAAAAAGCTGACCAAAAGTAAACAAATTAAAGGAAAGAGAAATCATAATTTTTAAAAATGTCACATGACCGAGGTTACACTAGCTTTACGAGATGTTTCATCTTGGCCATCTTGCTACTGTTCCTCGGATATCTCTGCAAAGCATATATTCAAAGAACTTTGTTCATGGCTTGCCAAAAATGAATATTCCATAATACGATTTTACCTAATAGTAAATGTAGTCTATTTCGTTCAAAATGGTCAGTGCGATATGCAACTCAGTGAGCTTACTAATTTATATTATTTTTATGTGTAATAACGTTACTAAATTTTAATTAAGGAAATTAACAATTTTGTAGTGATGTATAAAGTGAGAAAGAGCTTTGTGTTTCTAAATTAATAAACAGTAAAAATATCGGTTCAGTCTATATTTTTTTAGTTCCAGACTAGCTATATTATCAAAATGCCTTCTCCAAGGTATGCTTCACTTACAAATAAAGACGACACGTTACTGCAAACGTCTGGTTACTAACGGAATTTTTAACTAAACAAAACAAAGGAATAATAGGCTCTGTTGTATTACAGACTTACACAGGGCGAAATGTAGAAACGTTTTATCAGACAAACGAAGTCCGGCTGTTCTATAACACTGTATTTTAAAGAACACAGCCTAAGCACATTTAGTGAGGAAAGTTTTTCCTTTTTCTGAAGATATTTTTGTCTATATCGGAGAACATATACACAAAAAAAGTTACAAATAATTTGTGTACAAGTCGTTAGTACTTTAATTATTAATTCGGCTTTCATTATTCGTTGTTAAGAGGATATCAGTACCGTCTTTAATTAGTGTTTATGAGAAGAATAAATTGCAAATTTAGATGGTTTTAAGATGTAGAGTATGAAGTTACCTAAATGAATTTACTTATTCTCATGCAGGCAGGTCTATTTTTAATCCTACGTACGGTGTTCACAATGGGTTATATAGCAAAGCATGCCAAAGTTGCTACGCTTTGCTATGGGACCAAAGGTATACTTTAAATAGCCTGAAAAACTAGATATTTTAGGATTGTTTGAGAGGCACTTGTAACGTAAAAATATAGCATGAAGTTACCAAGACACAGTGTATAAACACAATAGATGTATAACGAGATTCCCAATATAAATAGTAAAGCTACTTGTCATTGTGTTATGGCGTCACATTGAAACACAAATGGAGCGCATAAAACGTGCGAACAACGAAAATCATTGTAATTACTTGTGTAAAATAACACTTATATACCTATACGAAAACAAGGAAGTAAACATAATAAGTATCGTCCATACACTTTAAAACTTAGGCCTATAAGGCCACTAAAATAATATAATATAATACAGCACTGCAGAACTAAGATTGTGTAGTTATATTCGTAATAATACACCGTACGGAATAATAGTAAGACTACATAAATATTCTAAAAAATATTAAACTTCACAAATGTATTACTTTCTTAATACAATTATGTTAAGCTTCTAATTTTCTTAATAATTAAACACTAAAATTATTAAAGCTGATTTTTATTTGAATTAACTATTTTTAAACAATTAAACATTAAAAATATAGGAAACTGTTAATTTAGAATAGAAAGAAAAATAATGTAGACAAGACAATACATAACAGTGAATTCAATCATCTGGTTGTTTGCATAAATAAAGTAGACCTGTTGAAGGCATTACTAGAGTAAGTAGGAAGTACATATTTTCATAAAATTATAGGTTTTTATTAAAAAATTAGAAATACTATTACAGTTGATTATAATCGTTCTTTTGTAGTTTTGGATTAAACTATTGCTGTCTATTTAAACTAACTTCATGTCTAAGTTAAACGTATTACACTAAACCAACATTTTATTTATTTATAAGCATTTTTTGTTGATTTAATCATTTACTGCTTTTAATATTTCTTGATTATGTTGGATTACGTTGTTTTTTCCTAACCTACACCATTTTTGTTGAAGCTAAGATTAAGTACACCTAATTATGGAATAATGAATAAATAAAAAAAAGAATACCATAATAAAAAATTTGTTCAAATTCTATTATTCCCTTTTGTTAAAACTAATTCAGTTATATTTAATAATAGTCTTAGTGTATTTTATTATTTTAACAGAATAAAATATAATAAACAATGAATGTCCTTGTCTTTAGATTATATGTCTTCTTTTTTTGCATCACACTCCGTTTAAGATTGCTGGTTTTGAAATGGTCCGAAGTACTGTGTCTAATAGTAAGAAGACTGTGTTTGTATCTCTTAGAGAAAGCAGTGAGAACTTATTGTGAGCTGTTTGGTCAAGGACTTGGGAGTAACTAAATCTGCATGAGAAACGTCAACACTTTCGGCCGCTGAGTTGATTGTAATTTCTGTTTAGTACAGTTGTGTTTTCTGTTGTCTGTTGGAACAATGCTAAGTTTAAAAGTTGAAAAACGTGTTAATTTGAAATTTGCAGTATAGTTACACAAAACAAGAAGGGAATGGTTTCAAATGCTAAACGAGGCTTGCAAGAGAGACTGCACATCTCGTGCAATGCATTTGAGTAGTACAAACGATTCATTGAAGAACGTCAGAACTTGAAAAAATATGACGACTTGCCACTTGAAGAACCATAGAAAATGTAGCCAAATTGTTCGAGAGCACCTCCGATTGAGTGTCTGAGTGACAGCTAAAGCAGTGAATATTGACAAAAACAATAAGTGGGAATTTTTGCGCAGGGATCTCAATATGAGAAGAGTTTGTGCTAAGATGGTTCCTTGGGTTCTTACACCAGAGTAAAAAGAACACCGCAAGGAAATTTGCGCTGACGTACCGGAGCAAGTTCATGACCCCAGAATTTTCCAAAAAATTATCACTTCTGAAGAAGCCTTGATCTTTCAGTATGATCCTGAGACTAAACTACAGTCAGTGTACTGTAAAACACCGACATCACGAAGAGTACCCTCGTCAAAGTAAGTTTCAATCCAAAACCATGATGTTTGTGTTTTCTTTATATGAAGGGTGTAATTTTAGAATAATGGGTTTCAGAAGGGAGTAAACAAAGATTACTATAAGGACGTTTTGAAAAAGTTGAGAGATTGAGTCACCAAAAAATAACAGAGCTGTCAAAAATTGGTTTCGACACAAGTATTAATTATGATTCCCATAATAGTTACTATGAAGACAATGTGCCTGCTCACACAGCACTTTCTGTGAAAGAGTTTCTGGCCGAAAACACATTGAGCTCATATTTTGAGAATGCTCCATATTAGCCACATTTGACACAACGTAACTTTTTTCTTTTCCTTAAAGTAAAATCTGTGCTTCAAGGAACATTTTTTACGTCCCTTGATGCAACATAGATGAAAATTACATTTGTGTTAAACCTTCGTTACGCATAATCTGCTCCAAGGTTTCAATCAGTGGGAAACAAGTCTGCATCGGTGTGTAAGTGCGAGTGGAGGCTATAATGAAGGTAACATGCATCACAATTGTAATACATATAAATGCAGGTGTGTTATTATATTAGTTTCATTATTTAATAGACATACTTAGAATACTGTTGTGGTTAGATCCGTATCGAACTGTTGAAGTGTTAGTGACACGGACCATTTAAGAACAATCCATTTAGCACAATTTACGTGTTTACTAATAAGTTAACAGAATACTAAATAAACATTACACTGACCTGTACTAGTTATCATGAATATTAGAACTTGTGAACTAAATTGCTAACCTATAAAAATAAAAACAAATCGTCCTAGTGCTGACACAGTAAATAAATGAATACAAATGAGCTAGTTAGTGGTTATGGTGACGTTATGTATAAACAAATGAATAATTTTAAATTAAAATGAATTTCTAAAGACTTTTGAAATTATACAAGTATTTACAAACACTATGTACACATAGCTGTACACGTATAGGCCTATGTGATTGTTTTCAGAGGATAAATAATTCTGCAAGATTAATATTGATATCGCATTTTTACCTAAATTTTGTATTGTAGGTAATTATAGGTGAAAATACAAATATAATAATGTAACAAACTATACTTGTATAAGTGCTTATTATTTGACAACACACTTGTTATATAGAAGTCCTGCAAGAGGCAATCAAGAGTTGCAGGATGCAATCAATACAATAAAGGCGATCAAGACAATAAAAGGATGCATGTGTGTGTGTATGTGTAGGGGGTACGGGCGCGGTTGAGTGTGTAGATGAATTTTAAGCCTACTTATGATGAGCAAATTTTTTTCTCCAAAAATACAATTCTGGAAGTGTGCTGTTTTTTAATGTGTTTTTTATAAGTGAGAAGATCCAAAGAACCAATATGTCGCATCCAAATAACGTATAATATACATCTCTGTTAAAATAGACAAAACATCCACTCAATAACATACTCGAACAAGAGTGCTCTTTCTCGTTTTCTGCGTCTTCTGCCGCTTGTCGACGTTTTTCTTTTCGTCGTCTTTCTGCTTCTTCCGCCTCGTGTCTGCGTCTTTTCACTGCTTCTACTGCTTCTTATCGTCGTCGTTCCTCTGTCTGCAACAGCAGCGCCTGGAAATTTTCTATCATCGATTGTTTACCGATTAATTTCAAATTACCTAGTCTTGTTCAAAGTGTCCAGTGTTCCCACCGTTAACGGTTCTGTGGCACTTCTGAACCACTGTTACAACGGCCTCACTGATCGTCGTATGATACAGTGGAAAACAAAATACATACACTAATGAAGTCACTAATCTACAGCTTTAATTAATCACAAAAACAATTTGTAATCAACTCGTACAATAATTTAAGTTAAATTTGTCCACAGGCAATAATAATGTCAACTATATAGAATTCCGCACTAACTATAACACACTACCACTTGATATCACCTGACAAGTCGCCCAACATAAACTAAACTCTAAGCGGCAGCTGTTGTGTATTTATACCCTGCAGGGTTCCATTATATGCGTCCTTAACAAGCAATCGAAAACTCTAGACGATACTTCAATGCAGCATTGGCAGAAACACGCACGTGCTGGGCTAAGCGAGAAACCCGTGGAACAACATTCTCCATTCAACCAGAATGTTCCGTATTGGGTAACAATATTAAAATTAAATATTATAAAGTCCCTATAATGGTACACGGTTTTGCGGAATGAATGATAATTAACTGAATAAAGAACTATACAGACTTCTGAAATACCTCAGTTTAAACAACAGCGCAGAGGTTGGCTAAACTATGTTCGAAATTGTATATTTTGTTAGAATAAATTGAATGATTATCATGGAAGCGTAATATTCATAAACGACATGAAATCACTCATGCAATTGTTTCGTTTTTATGCTCTTTTGAATTTCAAAGCGTTTACTTAATATGGTTTAATACACAGTACACACAATGCTAAAAAAGGAATAAAAATATGGATAGAATTATCAAATAGAAATGTGTGTAATTGTTGGAAAAAATAAACTTTTAATTGTTGTAAACTAATTTCATATTAATATGTTATAACGGGAAAAGGTGTATGGTGTGTTTTTAAAATAATAATAACAGTTCTTATATCATATCGACTTTGTAAAAATAATTCGAAATTTTATTAAATAAAATTTTTAAAAATTACGAAATAAAATTTCGTCATTATTATTCGTATAATATTTTTCTTTTGTGTGTGCTCATCATACACACAATTACTGTCACTATACAAATAACATTACACAAATATTCATAAATATAGTACGCAACATATAAATTGACATGTATAAATAGAAATTTGTATAATATATAGTGTGCTCTCGACTTGCTCAGATTATATTTCTTTTTAAATTCCAATTTTTATAATATTATTATTACTTTGCTTTGTGTGACTACATATGAATATCGTATTCATGAAATATCAATCACTTTTAGAATTACTTAAACATTTATGCTACGTTATAATTTCAAAAATATTTTCGTAAATGTTAAATATCATTATAAATTACTACAATTTAACCAATTAGAATTTACAATTATTATTTACACTATTGAAGTTTAGCATTGTCTCTTTACTCTTCTCTTTTTAATGTCTTTTATGACTCGTTGGCTGACGAGTAAAAATGATTTCATGTCACCTTATTGCTGTGCGGTGATATTCAGTGATTCCTCGATATTATTCTGAGTCCTGTGTCTTGTGTCGATCCTCCGTTGTCGTCTGATCCTCCTAGAGTTCGTCGTCCGGTCCTCCTGGTCCACTCAGCATTCAGATGACTCTTACGGTGCTACCTCCATACTGCTGGGATATCGACCTTGGATACTTCACCGTCGGGCATAGCCTTCGGCTGCAGATGTGTTCCAGTGAATGAAGGTCGAAGCTTGTGCTTCTCGCTTATTTATACTGTCGGGCGCAAAAATCATGTTTCAACCATTCTGTACACGATTTATATTGTTATAGTTTGTCGAGCGTCCCTTTACAGATTCGTTTTTATTTCGTAATTATTTTAATTTTATTCGCAACATGCGAAGTCTTTTGTTTATTACTCGATGTTCATATGATCGGTAAATTTTTTATGTATAATTGTATGTTAACAGTTTTTACATACTTCAATTGTTCTTGGTTCTATAATTTGTTCACCGAGTGTTTGCAGAAAATATTTCAAGCGAATGACATTGACGAGGGTCGGATTCTATTGTTATCGGTAACATTCCAACGCCCGTTTCACAGCAGTCCGCCAACTCATATTTCCTGTTCGTCACGTTCTGTAGGTACTGTGCGTAATCTACTGAGTTCAGTTCCTTCCTTGTTTTCACCGTTGAATAATGTGTCATTTGGGTCTGTTTTTACTGTTTAGTTATTATTAATAGCTTGGACTAAAACTGTACAATATGGAGACACTTTCCCCAATAGCAAGGAACAAACGCGGCAAAGTTATACATAGTGATAAGAGATTGTGTATAGTGAATGATTTTAAACATTTAAGTACAGAGAATCCTACCATAAAAAAGGACAAGGCCATGGAAAAAGTTGCTGAAATGACCAGTGTTAGCAAGCGGAGTGTTTATAGTGTTATTAATGTATATTTGAAAAACAAAACGTTAGGCTTGAGTTCACCAAAAAATAAAAAATCTAGAGTAGCGGCAGTAGATAAATTGAACGAATTTACAAAATGTGCTATTAGGAGAAAAGTTCACGAATTTTTTTCAAAAATGAACAACCGACAATAAATAAAATTTTGAGTGCAGTTAACAACGATAAAGGCTTACGGGATTTCAAACGGTCTACGCTATATAAACTGTTAAAATCATTGAATTTTAAATTTCATGAAAGAAGACGTAACATGTTTATCTGTGACAGGGATGATATAGTTGTATGGCGACGGAATTACCCACGCAAAATTAAACAGTTTCGTGAAGAAGGCCGTAAAATTTACTATCAAGACGAAACTTGGGTAAATGCAGGCCATGTCAAAAATAAGATTTGGCAAGATAAAACTATTAAGTCGCCGAAAGATGCGTTTTTGAAAGTTTGAAAAGAATATTATTATATACCTTATATTGAGCTAGTAGATGAGACTGACGTTTAAAATTCCGTAATATAAGATCTTAATCTTGTTCTTCAGCTAAATTCTGTAGCATTCTTTTTAATTCATTATTTGTTTCGAAGCGTATAGGTAGTAGTCGCTCTTCTTGATCATCTTTATCGTAGATTACTTGGCGTTCTTCTGTAACATATCGGCTCAATATATCTGCAAGGGTATTATCTTATGCTTTGCAGTACTTAATAGTGAATGAGTTCCGAATTCCCCGTTGGCATACAGACCTCTTTGTGTGCTGGACACGGCGGGGAAACTACTGGAACGTCTACTCAGGCCTCGCCTAGTAGCGGCAATTCGGGATGCGGGAGATCTGTCAGCAAGGCAGTACAGGTTCAGAACGGCCGGATCCACCATTGGAGCCATACAGGAGATCTTGAATGCCGTCCAGGTGGCCCAGCGGGGTAATCACTTCTCCAGAAGGATGGTGCTACTCGCTACACTGCACGTACGCAACGCCTTTAATTCGGCCAGGTGGACAGACTTGCTAGCGGCTTTGGAGGACGTCTTTCAAGCGCCGGACTACCTGCTCCGGATAATACGAAGTTACCTGAGGGACAGGGAGCTCCGGTACGACACAGCAGATGGGCCACGCAGCAGACAAATAACAGGAGGCGTAGCTCAGGGCTCTATCTTGGGCCCCGACCTGTGGAATGCCTTCTATGATGGAATCCTCCGGTTGGAGATGCCAGATGATACCTTTCTGGTAGCATATGCTAATGACGTGGCTGCCGTGATCACCTCGAGAGACGCAGAGGAGGCGCAGCGCATGCTGAACCAGGTCATGCGGAGGGTCAGCATCTGGATGGAAGAACACGGTCTAAGCCTTGCGACGGAGAAGACAGAGATTGTGCTGCTCACTCGACGACGTATACCCACAATAACACAGTCCGTGGTGGGGGAAAAGGCGATAATATCAAAGCCAGCGGTGAAGGATCTAGGGGTGCACCTGGATACTAAGCTTTCCTACTGGGAGCAAATTCGATGTTCCTCGGAGAAAGCCGCTAAGGTCGTTGCTGCGCTGAGCAGGCTAATGGCAAATGTCGGAGGCCCAGCTGCAGGGAGACGGCGACTGCTGATGTCGGTGACCAACTCGATTCTCCTCTACGGATGCGAGGTCTGGGCCGACGCACTGAAGCAAGAAAAATACCGCAAGCAGATGGCCGCGGTACAACGAGGAGGAGCACTTCGGATTGCAAGCTCCTACAGAACGGTGTCGGAACCAGCAGTGTTGGTCGCCGCTGGAGTAATGCCAATAGATCTGATGGCTGAGGAGAAGAGGAGGGCCTACACGACCAAGGAAAGCTTGGGGTTTGTAGAAGTAAGAGCAGTGGCCAGGGCACACTCCACGCGGAGCTGGCAACTACGATGGGAGCATGAGAGTCGAGCTAGGTGGACGGCGAGGCTGATTGGGAACCTCCCTGAATGGGTGGACAGAACGCACGGCGATATAGATTATTACGTTACTCAATTACTGACAGGGCATGGTTATTTCTGTGCATACCTGCGAAGGATGGGTAAGATGGAGGATCCGTCGTGCGTGTATGGCAACTCAGACTCTGATGACGCTCATCATACTTTTTTCGAGTCTCAACGGTGGGTGCTGGAGAGGCGAGGACTGGAATCGGAGGTTGGCCCCATGACGCCTGATAAAATCATTGGCGTCATGCTCAACAGCAAAGAGAACTGGGACATGGTTTTGACCTTCGTGAGGATGGTCCTACGGCAGAAGAAGCCTGAACTGGACCGTTTCACAGGTCGATGACATAGATAAAGCTGTAGAAGCCTAGTAGGCGCAATACGAGGTGCCACCCTGAAGCCATATGGATAGTTGTTCCAGGGGGGGTTCCCAGCCTGTAAAGTGGAGGTTTTTTAGTGGGTACGAGTCCCAGACACCGGGAGACCAGTCGGGTGTCTCCTGATGGTGCATAATGCATTTTTCCTCCCCCGCAAAAAAAAAAGTGAATGAGTACTCTCCAATTCTTAAAATCCATCTCAGTAAACGATAATTGGTTACTTTACATTTCAGTAGGAATGACAACGCTTGATGGTCAGTATATATTTCAAAATGAGTACCATAAATGTAGTAGCAAATTAGTTTTCCTTCGGAGTACTTCTTGTAGAGTACACTTCCCACGGCGTAATCACTAGCATCAGAATAAATTACAAATTTTTCTTCCCGTTGAGAATGGTGTAGCATGATATTTTCTATAAATAATATTTTTACATTGGACATTCTAATTTTAAATCCTCATGTGTGATTGTTATGTATGCTTGCTGTATAACTATTTCTCGTTTATTTATAGCGGTTGTAATATTCATATTAGTGACAGATAATATTGGTGTCTTTTTAAAGTAATTGTTGTTTCGTTTAATCCACGCAGCGTTTAAAACTGGTAGTTGACTACCTGTATCCACTAACATTTTAATCTTACAGTTATTTATACACACATTAACAGTAGGACATTGTGTTCGTTGAGCCGTTTGATTCACACCTCCTCCGTGCTAAGTAATTCTTCCCGTAAATCAGCAGGAAAAATGTTACTAATTGTGTACTGCTGTCTATGTGTTTTTAGTCATTGTAGTTGAGAACTTGCCGGTTAACTTGCTTCCGTTTCTGCCACCTTGTTCGATGTTATCGCATTGAGCGTGATCACATGGTTTTGAGAATTTCTTTGAAGACGAAGGCCACGCATAATCTCCCTTCTTCCTTGCACGTTCTCTCTCTCACTCTGCTATCCCCCTCTTTCTATTGACGAGCGCATGCCACGCGCTTATTTGGTGGGCTAACTGGTTTGTGTGCACCCGTGTTAATATATGGTTCATTTTGCGTATGTTGCGCTTGTTGTTTATAATTATTATCGTTGTGATTATAATTACTGTGCGGTTGATAATTGTGTTGTTTATTATCACCGCGAGTCATGTTTTCAGATTGTGTTACAAGTATTAAAAATTCCTCAATCGTTTTAATACCTTGAGTGTAGACAGCGAGTTGGATATCTTTGTGAAAGTGGTAAGATAGTTTGGATATTATTTCATACTCTAAAAATCTAGGTTTAAGATGTTTTACTCTCTCAATTTATCCTATCGAATATTGCTCAATTCTCTTGTGACCATGAGTATTGAGTATCTACTACATTCTAACTGATCTCGTACCTGACGTTGCGTAAGGATGTTCCAATACCTATTTTCAAAAGAATCACTAAATTGCTGATAAGTCGTAATATTATCGCGTATGATAGTATACCACTATGTAGCTGAATCCTTGAAATGGCGAGTAACAACATTTTTTTCTCAGTATCATTGATTTTATTACCAATTTGCTCCATTTATTTCTCGCAATTAACCAAAAATTCCATAGGGCTCTCCAACTTATTGCCTGCGAATGTGAGCGTAACTCTATCTTCTAATGGTGTTGGATAGACCATCATCTGGGCTGGACGTCTACGCAGATCAGCTCGAAGCTGATCCATTTCTGTCTTCACCTCTTCTTTAATATTAGTCATGTCACCAGAATAGTCCTTAGTGTTGGACGCTTCTTCTAGTTTAGACTCTATTATATTAGTTCGTGTTTTTTGTGTTTGCTTTAATCTGATCATGGACATCACCTATTTTGCTATCTTGTTCATGTTTTACTGAAGTTAGTTTATCATTCCAATGATCTGCTATTTGTTTGTAGGTATCTTTTATATCTTTCTTCCACTCTGCACGTAGTTCTTTGTTCGTGTTTTCCATTCTAACAGCTTGTTCGTGAAGTGCTTGTTGAAGTTTCATTTCGAGTGCATCAATGCGTGTGTTAGTGTCCGCAATTTCCGCAATTTTATCAGATAACTGCGTAGTACCTTCTATAATTTCTGTCTCTAATTCTTCTTTAGTCCTAAATTATATTGTTTTAATTCTACCTTTAGTCTTAAATTATCTTGTTTCGAGTCCGCTACCATGGAGTGCATCATGTCTCGAAGTCCCTCCATATCGAAGCTACCCTGTTCTGCCATGTCGGACGTACCTTTATACTATGTTTTTAAATAATTATTGTTGGTAATCGCGTTTCTAATTGTCTGATTTATTATAATAATAATTATTATTATTACACCTTTTCCTTATATAATACTTTTCATTTACAATACAATTACTTGTTGAGCACCAGTTATGCGAATATAATACACAACAAATTAAATATAATAAACAAATAATATTTATACATACATAATATGCACATAAAATATTTTTTTTTTAACATACAATGACCGGTGGAGCATTCAATTAAATTTTTATTTTTTGTTTTAAATAGGTCACGCACCACGTTTTGGGCGACAAATTATTATATAACGAGAAAAGGTGTATGGTGTGTCTTTAAAATAATAATAACACTTCTTATATCACATCGACTTTGTAAAAATCTATCAAAATTTTATTAAATAAAATTTTCAAAAAATACGTGTTAAAATGTTGTCATTATTATTCGCATATTTTTCTTTTGTGTGTGCTCATCATACACAATTATTGTCACTATACAAATAACATTACACAAATATTCATAAATATAATACACAAGATATAAATTGACATGTATAAATAGAAATTTTTATAATATATAATGTGCTCTCGACTTGCTCAGATTATATTTCTTTTTAAATTCGATTTTTTTTTTATATTATTGCTACTTTGCTTTGTGCGACTACATATGGCGTAATTTCAACCATTCTGTACACGATTTATATTGTTATAGTTTGTCGAGCGTCCCTTCACAGATTCGTTTTTATTTCGTATTTATTTAAATTTTATTCGCAACATGCGAAGTCTTTTGTTTATTACTTGATGTTCATATGATCGGTAACTTTTTATGTATAATTGTATGTTAACAGTTTTTATATACTTTAATTGTTCTTGGTTCTAGTCACTTTTATTTACACTGCATTAATATGTATTATTTGTTTCGCACTAGATTTTGCACATGTGCGCGTCTTTATGTTATTAATAACGTGGCGTAATTTATTTTGTCATATCTTACGCGCACTTACCAAATTTAAATAAATTACTTATTTAATTCACATGTATTCAGGGGTGACGCTATGCCGGTTTCTACTGGCTCACGCACACACATATCCCTTATATTGTACACAGTCTTAGCTTCAGTGTGGAGTGATATGCCAGTACCGTCCTGCATATTCGGTGTTCCCCTTCGCTGGTTACTTACAGCTTTCAATACGCATTTTTTTTAAATACTGACAATAATAATTATTTATTCTAATTTAGCAGTATTTCTTTAACTAATGCGCAGTAACGTACGGAGACGTACTGCTGCAATATACAAACTAATTTATAATTAAATAAAAATTTTATTGTGTTCCACGTAGTTCTGTATCAAAAAATTCATGATAGCAATTAAATAATATATAATATTCAAGCGTAATTTGATTTAGTTAATTATATTAAAAAATACTAAATAATATAGCATGTAAGTAGGAATATGCATGCCATAATCTTCTGTTGTAGTAACGCTTTTCGTATACAAACATACAGAATCAATTTTTTCACAATGCACTTAAGTTTTTCACAAAATCAAATTGTCTATTACGTGCAAGTGGCAGTGAAACACTGACTCTTTTTATTATGGTGCTGTTAATGATCAAATCAGTTTTCATATTAAACGCCACAGCTGCAGATTAGGGGTGATTTATTTGTTTCTATCCTACTATCTTCTGACGAAATACTTGAAATATTTTTTAAATACATAATGATGTTTAAATATTGTGTTTCCTTATTGTTTTGCAAAGTTATTTTATTTCTAAATTAAAACCGTTTTAAGAAAATATTATAATGCGTGTGGTTTACAAATTCCCAAAATCATGGAAATTCCAAACTAATTCAAATCGTTAAGCAATTATATTTAATCTGATTAAAGTAGAAATGCCTTTGTGAGCTTACTTGATTTAATGAAATCACTAACTGCCTATAATATACCTATCTTGTTTTCAGTGTTTTCAATGTCTTTTGAAAATATATTTTATCGCATCACACATATTATGGTTTATTACCTCGTACTCAGATATCAGTTGCCGGAGGGGAGTGGAAGGGCATATTTTCAGAAATCGTATTTTATGCATCTTTGCTAAAATGCTAAAACATTATTTATTAAAATTCATCATAACATTAAAGCTTTCACGGCCGGATTCTACTTCTGTTAAAATTATTGCCCGGGCTGTTGGGCCCGAAATTTAACATTTCTAAACTACTTTACACGATCTTGCATTTTAGGTACTAAAAAAGTAAAACAAATAATAAGCCTGTTCCTGGATATAACATTATTTATACTCCTGTCAGGCACACTACATGACATAAGCACAAGCGCTCGTTGTATAACAAGAAGAAATTTCTAAAGGGAATTATATGATCATGAATAATACTTACTGGGCTTACGACATTTCAGATCTGAGTTTAGAAAAAGAAATAGTATAGTATCTGCGGGATTACATGCTCACGGAGTGTGATTTATGTTGAAAGAAGGAAAATCTCAATGCAGTTACGACGTAAAGTACAGTAAACGAAAAACGCAAATACACTCAGTAAGTGTGCTTATTATCTTCAACGAAAAAGTAGGTATCTGTATAAGGTTGTATTCAGTAAACGAGATGGCATATTGGATTTTATTGTGCACGATTGTAACCAATTAGTTCTACACTATATAAAAATTACTCTCTCCTTCTCTCTCTCTCTCTCTCTCTCTCTCTCTCTCTCTCTCTCTCTCTCTCTCTCTCTCTCTCTCTCTCTCTCTCTCTCTCTCCCCATATATAATGTGTGTGTGTGTGTGTGTGTATGTGTGTGTGTGTGTGTGTGTGTGTGTGTGTGTTTATTTATGTATGCTACATGTCTCGTCGTCAGTCATGTTGGTATTTATTTTTAATCTAGTGAGGTACTTATGGTGGTCGGTTGCTGCTGCTGGCTTTTGGTTCATGGTATCTCATACAGAAATCACTATCTTTTGAGCCAAACCCTCTAATGACACAGACCGATTTTGTAAAACGTGCATCAGCTACAAGTACAAAGATAAAAGTTAGCCAAACTTGCTGAAGTAATTATTTTATTTGATAAACAGACTGAAATTCAAAGGTGTCTCACTAACGTATTCGGATTTTACACAAGAGTGAAATTCCTACAAACACAGATCCGAAACGTCTCGTTTTCCGTGTGGCCGCCATTTTGTGCTTTTGAAGGAAAATTTATATTTCAATGGGTGACTGAGATATCGTAATCAAATTTGGCACATATTTTGACATTGACGTCCTTTAATAAATACAACATTCGGGTATTTTGTGGTCTTAAATTTCAAAATGGAACCCACTTAATTGTTTGTGGAAAGGCCAGGTCAGTCGCATCCAAGTAGCTGAAATGAGTTTCTCAGGCACGTGGCAGGGTATACTCTCCATGATCATAGAAAAAACACACAGATATACAGCAGGAACTGAATATTATGAGTATACTCGACAGGATCGGCCAGGATCGGCTGAATTAGTGGGAATATCTTTGCCGAATGGATGATTGCCGCATCCCCAAACTACTATGGAACTATAAACCGAGGGGACGGAGAAGTGTGGGACGTCCGAGGAAGTGCTGGAGTGACCAGCTCTAATCTTTGCCTATTTGAAACGGGAACAAACCGTCCTTGGTTTAATCCTTGAAGATGATGATGATGATGATTATGGAAAATCTTTATTGAAAATGATACTTTCAGTATTTTTACATTCAAAGATTTTTACTGTCTTTCTCCTCCGCGGTAAACTTACGAATTTATTGATATTATAACAATATAATAGGTAATGAACCACTATAAAAATGTATACTATCAGGATATGGTAGCAAAAGAATTACCTGTTTGTACAAGATAATTAATCGCTGTATTTTTGGAAACAACATATTAACAATAAAACAAGAAGATATAATTTAACTAACCTAAAATTTTGATTAATATTTTTAACACTTCTTCGCGTAAAATTTAATTTGAGGTTTTACATTTGTACTTGTTCATGGAATAAATATACACGGTCAATATATATATAAACTTAAAAACTAATTAAAAATTGTGGGTTATTATTAACAGAAATTTTCTGGGACACGGAATGCCGTTACAGAGTACTGCTACTATATAACATTATGAATTCGTTTCGGAACCTGTGTTACACACATACAGAATTATTCCGTTGCAAATACTATGATGGTAGTTAATCCCAACTGTAAAGAACTGAGCAACTGACAGTTCTCATTCTATTTGGCTGCTCAACTTGCAGCTTTCACGAGAACCACAATCTACGCTGACTGCGCAAAGATAGACGCGATAAAAAAAGTTGTTTGCTGTCACACAGAAAACGTCTATAACACACAGGGCCCTGCGATACATTACTGTATTTTCTGAGCGCGTACTTCACAATCCTCGGAGCGTTTAGACGTATCGATTTTCTTTAGCTGATAACATCAGTTCTAAAACCAATCCTTTTCAAACAGTCAACGCGATCTCTGATACTTATAACATGTGATGTAGGCCTAAAATTTCTGTTCCCCATCAGTTTTTTCATTGTGCTACACTGTACTATACAGAAATTTCGTCTATACGATTTCAAACATTATTCACTTTGTATCTCTGTTTCGTTCTTTCTTTTGTAAATCGCCGTAAAAATAAGTTTGTGCAACGAATGTGTACCTAACATTATACAAAACTGAGAGCTATATAAAGGAGAACATTGTTATTGTAAATTAAAAAAACATATTCTGTACTTTAAGCTATAATAGTAGGCTATATTTAATGGTACGGACTACATATTTCCAGGACGAAAGCAATTAATTAATCGTTGATTGTGGTGTTTGAAAAACATAAAATTTTAGTGATCCATACTTACCTATATGCATACACAAACGGAATATTAGAGCAAAGTCTTAATCAAGAATTCGCAAACACGAGTAACAATAATAGTCATCATCGTCTTCATAGACACACAGATGTTGTTCTTGCTCAATACTACATCTGCTTTTGGTATTCGTGGATTTTTGTTTCCAAGTACTACAAAAATATGACGTTATCTGTTCGTCTACACAATTATTTCACTGGTCTATCTAAACGGTTGCTGCTCCCAAGTAACTGGGATTCCTTTCTCCTCATCCAGTAAGTTTTCAATCATATACGTTCAGTTCATGTTTATCATGGTTAACTTGTTATATCATGTTTTGTTGTATATCGTCGAACCTGTTACACCATTTACGAAGTTGCAAAAACTTTTCTACAGTGATAATAGCAAATTTAAAATAACTCTGTTTCTCCAAAGTGCTGACTGAATTCTCTTGACTACTCTTTGCGAATTCCACGATTCATTTCCTTATAGTATCACTGGAACCACCATCGTTCCACAGAATTTCATCTGTTATCTAGCAATTGGCATTTTTATTTTACTACACATTATGCATACTTTTTATTTTATTAAAAAGATTGTAATAGGATAAGGTGTGCACTAAGCAATTACAGTTTAGTATCTGATTAAAGATATATAAATCTACATGATGTAACATGGCTTTGAATTTAACGGTTTTCCTGTACTAAAAACCATTCACTTTATTTTCTTCTATTAATATGTGGCAGACACAATTATTCACTAACTGGCTTAGTTGACACACACTACACTTTAATTGATCTTGTGACACAGAAATAATCAGTGATGAATAGAAATAATGATATGGAATTGGCTATTAGTCGGAGAACAATTATTTGTTGCTTATGTCAGAAGTACTGTCTAGTCTTCACTTACACCACAAGTGAACATATGTGATCTTCAATTTTTAGTGAGCTGCTGCTCTTTAGTGAGCTAATTATCGAGTAATTTTACACAGACTAGTGAGTGTTAATCAAAACAAAATTAGTACCAACTTGTTTTAATTAGAAGCGACTGTTTTGGAAGCAAACTTCAATTTGGTTTTGTCAGATTTAGAATGTTATTGTTATAACAAAATAAATAGTGAGTGTAGTGTAAAAGTGTTGTATGCTGTCGGGCGTTACCTCCGCGCACTTTTTGTTACTTACTGTTGACTGGATCCTCTGCGGTGATGTAGTCCTGTAACACAACTTAATACTATGTTTCTGTGGGCGCCACTTGGAATCGTTTGTTCCAAGAATAAAATGTGATTATTAAAGAAATTAAAATTTTTAAATAATACTTCTATGAAAAAAATATAAACCAGTCAGTTTAGCTTGAAAAAAATCAGGTAAGTTTAATGATTCTTCAAAAACAAACAAATCGCCTGAAGGACTAACATTCATAAAAAATTGTACAGTTGCAGAGTTACTAAAAAAATTCACAAGTTATTAGTATTATTATTGACAATTTTATTTATCCAATCAAGTATCGGCTAGTATTTTCAATTTTTTACTCAGTTGAAAAGCATGAGTTTATTACGTGAAAAATCTTTACTCTCAGGACGTGACTCCTTTGAACTACCAAGACATATCAATAAGATGCCTTACAAGAAAAATTAAGTGATTTGAAGGTGTGTGTGGCATGTGTAGTACAACTGTGTGATAAATGTAACCAGGTAAAAAAAAATGACTTTAATTTTGGTAACTCACGTTCCAATGATTAATTAATCTCGCACAGGACACTCCTCTCGGGTAGTTTTTTCAATCTCGCCTCTTCATATGTGCACTGAATCTATTTTAAGTCAAAATTGCGATCATTTACTATTTCCGCACTTTTTGTGAAAACATTTGGCAGTAGATTCTCGTTCAAACCCCGCCACGACAACTCAGCTGCTCCGCGTTGATTCTCAAATTGGCCGCCACAGCGCTAATTCCCATGCAGTGTCGAGAAAGGCTTTGTGTTTGTTTGTTTACGTTAAGGGGGTTATTGTCAGGTTAGTCTGTCTATGCGAACACAGCAGAATTGGTTCTCTATTTAAAGTTTTGGTCCCTCCTGGGCCGTTGACGTTCTGGCTGCGTGATTTCTATTAACATTTGCCGTGCTGCTGCTCTATTTCAGCAACACATTGGCGTAGATTCTTGTAGAGGTTGTGTCAGTCTGTTTGTCAATGTACGGGAAAAGCCTTTCTTCGGGTCTTGTCGATTTCTCGCCTCTCGGTTTCGCCTTAGCTGCGTTGATCAGTGTCGTGGGTGATGCATCTGTTCTGGAGTTCAAGTTTCAAGTGTTTTTGGGTCGAATTTGGTCTCTCTTTTATACTAATTCAGGCTGATTGTTTACATCGACTTCCGGCATATTTGTGTAAAAATTCTTTCTAGATTGTTCGAGAATAAACGAAATGGAACATTATGGAACAAAATTCATTTCCGTCGAAGCTTTTAGAACAAATTTCTTATTCTTCATACTAAGGATATTTCAAAAATTACTCTGGTATTTATCAAACAGTTTTACATTAGTACTCACAATTTGTATGCCATTATTACATTTAGATTCTCCGTTTTCAACTGAATCTAGTGATACTAATTATGATTGGTTTTTAATTAAATTAAGTCTAATAAGTAACACAATATACAACTCTCACCTTGGGTTGTTGTCATTAAAATTCAATTTTTTTAGAACAAAAATTGTTGTGAAACTATTATGTCTCTTTCACAATCTGAACATATAACATTACTATCTTCCTATAACAAAACAAACAAATTTTAACATATATAATACATAGATAATTACAATTTTACCTGGCCCCTGTCCATGGCCTAGGTTTTTGTCAATGTTATAACACAATAATTAGTCTCTTTCTTTAACATATGTAGTGTTTCACTAGTGTACACTCAGAGTTTATTATATTGTCTGTCTTTTGTGATACCTGGTTACTCTTTACATATATTATTTTTATTACAGGATGACATAGCATCATATTGATTGGTCTTGAGATGCCCTTTTTCATGGTGTGACAAATCTCACCCTTGTAAGTTAAATTCTTTTATAATTGATCTTATTTTCAACTGAGTTTGTTCGTTTTTAAGGTATACTGAAGTATTGTACCATTCTATTTTATTTTTGTTAGCATTTTGTAAATATTTAGCCAGATATAATTATTTTTGTACTGGTTGATTGGCTTCAGCCATACATGGTATAGGTAAATATTTTGCTAACTCGATTATTACAATGTTAAAGTTAGTCAAATATATTAGTATAGTCGATTTATATTATATTTCAACTTTCTAATGCAATTTGGTTGCATTTTGGCAACATTAAATCTATAAATCATACAATATTATATGCCTACCACATGTTTTTTGTTAATACGCTTTTTTTGGCTATTTTGACTGACTTTTATTCATTTGGCAGCTTTCTTTATTTAAGATAAATTGTTCACTTTTGTCTGTTTGACAATTACATATAGTTTTTATTTCAATCTGATAATAATTAATTTTTCATGAAATCTGAGTGTTTGGTCTCAAATCCAACACATTAATATTTTTTGTCATAAGAAATATATAATTTTTATTTTAACTTAGCTTCTTTCTAATAATGTATTTAAGTCATTTAATAGATTTATTTTATTTACATTACATAATATAATAATGGATCGTGTCCATTCATTCACAAAAAATAGTTCTTAATACTCTATTCAGACTTAATAATTAATGACTTAATTTTGGTTGATTCTGACATTATTTGTCTCTCTTATAGTGTCTTATGGTTCTTTCACTGTCATTCACTTTAATAATATATATGGGGTTTGTGTCTTAGTCATAGTTTGGTCGTTTTTCATGTTAGTAGTAATAATTATTAGACAATATTACACAATTTTTTAGGACTACTTGGGTTCGATACTGTTCACCTCACCTTCCTCCTATGATAAATTGCTATGTAAATGATTTCCTTTATGGAACGTTCTGTGACGTTACATATGCCTCTCCGTTAAAATTGATAATTTTTGAAAAACATCTTTGGTTTTGATGAAATTATCATCTCTATTAATCTTTTATTAGCTTCTTTATATTTCAATCTTTTATCTTATAATTCAATTCCTGTACTACTCCTTTAATATATTAATCCAACTCAATATTCCTATTTCGTTCTTTGTCGTAACACCTATTCCTTTCCTTTTTACCTTGATGTTATTTAATTAATCTTTGATATAATTCCCTATCAATTCCCTAATTTTCATAGAGGTTTGGGGGTCAGAGTGGCTCGCTATGGCATACATTCTCTGCCCTTCCCTATCTATAACTACTGAAATCAAAGGCAACACATCCCTGTCCAGACAATAATAATTGCACCTTTGCAACAAATAATAATAATAAATAAAAAAAAATACAATATTCAAAGATCATAGGCTCCTACACATAAATTCCCTTTCTTAAACTCTTCTGATTAATTCACAATTATATTAATATATCGTTCTCCGCAGGTAAAATTATCGTTTAAAATCATTCAATGTTAATAGCTATATTCATACTCATCATTACCTCCTTATGTAACACACTGTTTTTCCTTTTTTTTTTTTTTTCTTTTTCCATTTATCATTTCCATTTAGTATCAAATATATGACAGTATTTCTCCTTTTTTTCCTCCTTTACTAAGTGTCCGTCTCGTAACATTTATTAATAATAATCTCTCTCCTTCTCTAAGTACGGGTAAGCTGGTAAATATACGTTGACATGGCTATTGGAAATAAATCTTGCCTACGGTGGAATGTGTCCATCTCGTAATATTTATTAATAATAATCTCTCTACTTCTTTAAGTACGGGTAAGCTGGTAAATATACGTTGACATGGCTATTGGAAATAAATCTTGCCTACGGTGGAATGTGTCCATCTCGTAATATTTATTAATAATAATCTCTCTACTTCTTTAAGTACGGGTAAGCTGGTAAATATACGTTGACATGGCTATTGGAAATAAATCTTGCCTACGGTGGAATGTGTCCATCTCGTAATATTTATTAATAATAATCATTATACAATAATATTTATATTTATTTAATAATCTCTACCTCCTTTCTAATTATGGGTAAGTTAAAAAATTCACGTTAACATGTTTAGTCAAGGTACCTTCTCAATGATGCTGTATTTGACTTTGGTTTTTGATCATGGTACTTGGTCACTGATTGAGTATTTGACTTGCGATTTTTAATCATGGTACTTTTTCAATGATGTTTGGTTATACGTACCTTTTACTTTGTTACTAACCGTGTCAGTTACCTCGTAGGTATTGTTTTTATTGTCTCTGGTGATCGTGAAAGGCCCTGTATATAAGAGTAGCAATTTCCTCGTTATGCCTTGTATAGCACTGGGAAATTCTCTATTTTTAACTAACACCTTTTCTCCTACCTCATATTTAATTGCCTTGGGCTGTGATTTGACATTTTTTCCGCTGCTGTTCCGTTTTTTCTAACACCTTGTTATAAAATTTGGTTCTTTCAAATTGGTATGCGGGTTCGTCGGGAAAATTAATAATTTCTTTTATCTCTCGTGGTGGGGGTCTTTCAAACATAACTGTGTATGGCGACGCCTCGATGGTATTGTGATGTGAGAAATTGAGAAAATCCTGGGTTGATGTTATGTATTCATGCCATCTTTTCTGTTCGTTATGGCAGTATGTTCTCAGTAACCGTCCTACCTCCCTTAACACTCTCACGGCTGGGTTACTATTCGGGTGATATACTGACGTCTTGTACGTTTTTATTCCGTGTTCTCCCAGGTTTTCCTTCCAAAGTTTTCCCCTAAACTGGGTACCGTGGTCCGTAATTATAGAATACGGTCGGCCTACCTCCATTATATATCGCTCTATAATAATGTCTATTATTTTCCTGGTCGTTGCCCTAGTTATTGGGTATAGCTTTGTATATTTGCTAAAATGGTCGAAGATGATTACGGTAAATTTATATCGGTGTCTCCCACCGCTGCGTGGAAATGGTCCGCAGATATCGAGAAATACCTTTTCCAATTTTTCGGTGGATGATATGGGCATCATGACCCCTTCTTTTCTCTCGTTATCACACTTTACTTTTTGACAAATATCGCACGACCGTATCGCCAGTTGCACCTTCTTATTCATCCCTTTGATGTGTGTTTGCTCTTCCAATGCCTTCCTTACTTTGAGGGCACCCATATGTCCGTACCTATCGTGATAGTCGATTATTAGCGGTCTCTCTATCGCTGGTGGAATTACTAATTTCCAATTCTCTTGGTGCGGGGTATTCCTTATAAACAAAGTGTCGTTGTGTATACAATAAAATCTATTTATGACCTCATCGCCTTCCTGTACCCTTTTTCTAATATCTCCTAATTTTGAATCGGCCTCTTGTTGTGACGTTATATTGTTTAAAATATTTTTTAAATCTTCCCTGCTCTTAATAATGTGGTAAACCTTTGCTAATTGTTCCTTTTCGCCGTAGAAGGTTTGGTCTGGTATATTGACGCGAGATAGGACGTCGGCTGCTACGTTCTGTTTGCCGGGTATATATTCCCATGTGATATTATATTCTTGCAAGGCCAAAACCCATCTCGTCAGCCTTCCGTGGTTCAGCTTACAATGCTTTAAAAATGATATAGATTTGTGGTCGCTTCTAACTGTTATGGGGTACCCTAATATATATGTCCTAAATTTACCGCATGCGAAAACTACACTCAACAATTCTTTTTCGGTAGTATTGTAGTTTCGTTCGCAACTGTTCAGCACGCGGCTAGCAAAGCTAATTACTAAATGGTTACCATCCTGATCTTCCTGATATAGGGCTGCACCTAAACTCACGTTACTGGCATCGCAGTTTAGAAAAAATGGTTTTGTAAAGTCGGGATGATGCAACATTCCTGTTTCTAAAAACTTTTCCTTTATGACATTGAGCACTTCATCTTGCTCTGGTCCCCAAGTCCATTTGTCTTTAGCTGATAACTGCTTTTGGAACCTGGCAGTTAGTTCTGAGTAATTGGACCGAAACTTTATGTAATAGTTACAGATTCCTAAAAATGACTGCAGCTGTTTCCTGTTCTTTGGGGTGGGGAACTTCTGTATGGCCTCTACCTTCTCTTTGGATGGAGTAATCCCTTGTTCTGTTAAATTAAAGCCTAAAAATTTCACCTCATTTGCAATGAATTGGGACTTGTTTAATTTGAGGGTGATATTATTCTCTAATAATTTCTCTAACACCTGTTCAACCCTATTACAATGGTCGTCCCAATTCGCTGAAGTCACCAGTAGGTCGTCGACGTATACTGTCGTAAACTTCAGTACTTCCTGCCCCAATATTCTGTCCATTATCTTTACAAACACCGCCACAGAATTTATTAAGCCAAAAGGTAACCCCTTAAACTGATAGTTTCTGCCCTCGAAAATGAACGCCATATATTTCCTACTATTAGGGTGGAGTTCTACCTGCCAGTAACCGCATACTGTATCCCATGAACTTATATACTTTGTCCCGTAAAACTTTTTCAATATCTCTTCTATCTCCCCAGGTGATGTGCGGTCGTTAACAATCATCTTGTTAATCTCCCTAGCATCGAGACATATACGTACCTTTCCGTTCTTTTTTGGCACAGCTATGATTGGGCTGGTAAAGGGCGAATGACTATACTCGATTATGTCGTCCTCTATCATCCTGTTTAATTCTTCCCTGACTTCGTTCTTTAGCGAGTAGGCGATCGGGTACGATTTCCTGTTAAATTCCACCGGAGTTTTGAATTTTATGGTGCATTGATAATCTCTGGCTTTACCTGGAGCGTTTGAGAATATGTGTTTATAATTGTTGTATACCTTAATTAATTGTTCCGCCTGTGTTTCGCTGATCAGGCCCCTTGCTTTCGTCCTTTGGAAATCCCGTATTTCTTCTAATTTTTCTAACCACAACTCTGGGTTTTCCTCCTGATATAATGGCATGTTGATTGGACGATCGGCACAATAATAATGGTTCACTATCGCTTGATAAGGTATATTGTCTGTACCATTTCCTTGAACATCGATTAAATTATTGGTCCAAATTCCCTGGTTAGTTTTTAAACTTATCACCTTACCTTCCAAATCTATTACTGCATTGTATGGCCTAAGTATATCGCAGCCTATTAGGATACTCATGGGTAAATTGTTCGCCACTAATAACCCTATTGGTATCGTTACCCCATTACTAGTCATCTCTAATGACACCTGTTTCTTTATTGATTTATTTTGCCTCCCCGTTGCTCCGACTAAAATGATGTTATTTATAGGCAGAGTGGGTATTGGTAAACTACTATTTTGTTTGATCCTCTCTAACTCTACACTATCGATAAGCGATACATTTGACACCGTGTCAATGAGTAATATTGCTTCTATGCCATTGATATTTGCTTTGATCTGCACGATACTATTATTCCCTTGGTTACTATTTTTAACGATATTGTCACCCTCTTCTAATAACTCCTCTCTAATATCCTTAAGATAATTATTTATTCTTAATATCATAGTCCCGTCTTTGTCCTGTCTATGTTTGTAACTAGTCACCCCATAATATTGGTTCAGTGAAGGGCGGTTTTCCTTTTCCACTGCCGCATTTAGTTTAAATGAGCCACGGTCTCATTGGCCCGGTCTCCCGGAACATTGGGTTGCTGACCCGTCTGTGTTTCCTGCCTGACCTCGGGATTACCATTAATATGTTGGCTATTCGTCGTATTGCCCTGGCTACCTGGCGCCTGTTGTGGGTAAAACATGTAAGTGGGTACATTGGGTGGATATGGCCGTCGGTTATTGGCCATCGTATAATTTACCTGGGGCCTATATTCGTGATTTCTCCTATGGCCTCCTCCTTGGTCGCCCCCGTTACGATAACTATTGCGTTGACCATAATTATTTCCCCTATAGTTATTCCCGCGATAACTGTTTCCCTGATGGTAGTTTTTACCGCAATTATTCCCGGTGTAATTACCTCTGTTTGGTCCCGGATAGTTGCGGTTATTTGGACCCTGAGTGTTATCACTTCGGCCATTTGGTGGGGTATTATTATTCTGATTATTTGTGTTTAGGTTATTACCGTTTCCACCTCCATTCCGGTTTGGTCCGTTATTGTTGTTATTGTATTCTACCTTACGATTGGGGGGTTGGTAATCCTGGAACCTTCCAGTGGATTCACAATTTTCCAATAATTTCGCCAGATCGGCTATTTTACTGAGCTGTTGGTATAATTGGGCATCTTTGATACCATAACTGTAATGTCCAGCTAACTGCCTTACCAAACATTCTTCTGGGATCGGCGGTATCAACTTCCGTGCTAAACATACCTTTCCTAGGAAATAAGACGTCGGGGACTGTCCATGGGACGCGTCGTATTTGCCATAGAATATGACCATTCTTACCCTGTTTTGTGCAGTCTCCGACCAATACTTCTCCTTAAACTGGCGTTTAAACTCGGCTAAATTCGTGATTTCTGGTCGTACCGCTATCCACCAGTTATCCCTAGTGTTTTTAAACGTCTCATCAAGCATCTCCCTTATCCTGTCCCACCTTGTTTCTCTATTTCTCCCAATAAACTCTTCCATTCTTTCTAAAAATTCCATTGGGTTTCGTCGATAGTTTTGGAAGTTGATTACTTCCCTGTTTTCACCATGACACGTATGAGTATTTAATATAGGTGTGTCTCTCAGCGCCTCTAATCTTTCCTGCAGGTTTTTCTCTCTCTGGTCTATTTCCAGTATGCTATTTTTGTTAGTTTTTATTTGTTCGTCCAGCCTGTTAGCGATGTCATATGTTCTCTGCATCCTCTCGCTAACGTCTTTCTGGACTTCTCCCACCTCCTGCATGATGGCGTCTTGGTTCTGCCTTACCATGTTTTCGAGATTTCTAACATCTTGTTTGGTCTCTACTGTTTGTTCCTCTATATTTTCGAAACGTGTATTGTTTCCCTCCTGTAACCTTTCCAACTGTTTCTCCATGTTTTCGACCTTCCTGTCACTATCGATTTTATTATCATTGATCGTTTTGTTTACTGTTTCGTACTTTATGCTAATTTCTTTTTTCAGGGACTCTATACTTTTTTTATTCTCCTCCTGAAATATCTCCAGTTTTTCCCATTGTCATCTATTTTCTCGGTTATATCCTTCCTTAAAGATTCTATGTTTTTGTCTAGTTTCTCCTTATCTTCCAGTCTGTTTTTATTATTATCCTCCTTCAGGGATTTGATTATTTCCTCCTTCAGGGATTCTGTATTTTTGTTCATATTTTCGTTTAGCGTTTGGAACATCTTCTCATTAGTATTTTTGTTTCTTTCTTCCATTTTTTGGAGCATCATCATTAATATATTCGCGTCAACACTCCCTGTTATTTTTTCTGGTTCGGGTTTCTCTGTTTGTTCTACCATTTGTATGGGTTCTTCTCCCGTTTGTTCCTCTATTTCATCTGCCGTTTGTACTGGTCTTTCCATTTCTAGTGTGGGCGGTTCTAATTCCGTTTCCTCCATTTGTACTGCCTCTCCGTCTTCCACACTTAACTCGGGTTCCACATTCTTCTTCACCTTTTTTCCCTTAGGTTGCGGCATTTTGATCTGTTGGTAGTTGCCGGGCTTGTTCCGTCTTTTCAAGCCTCACTAGTAGGGCTGCCAATTTATAACAAAAAGAAATTAGGTGTAACCTATTTCTAAGATACTCTCCTTTAAGCCCCACTGTTGGAGTCGTCAATTTATAACAAAAGAAATAGTGAGTGTAGTGTAAAAGTGTTGTATGCTGTCGGGCGTTACCTCCGCGCACTTTTTGTTACTTACTGTTGACTGGATCCTCTGCGGTGATGTAGTCCTGTAACACAACTTAATACTATGTTTCTGTGGGCGCCACTTGGAATCGTTTG
Organism: Magicicada septendecula; assembly: GCA_034769895.1. NCBI lineage: Eukaryota > Metazoa > Arthropoda > Insecta > Hemiptera > Cicadidae > Magicicada > Magicicada septendecula. The sequence continues at coordinate 145,174,446 of CM068368.1, forward strand.
TTCCAAGAATAAAATGTGATTATTAAAGAAATTAAAATTTTTAAATAATACTTCTATGAAAAAAATATAAACCAGTCAGTTTAGCTTGAAAAAAATCAGGTAAGTTTAATGATTCTTCAAAAACAAACAAATCGCCTGAAGGACTAACATTCATAAAAAATTGTACAGTTGCAGAGTTACTAAAAAAATTCACAAGTTATTAGTATTATTATTGACAATTTTATTTATCCAATCAAGTATCGGCTAGTATTTTCAATTTTTTACTCAGTTGAAAAGCATGAGTTTATTACGTGAAAAATCTTTACTCTCAGGACGTGACTCCTTTGAACTACCAAGACATATCAATAAGATGCCTTACAAGAAAAATTAAGTGATTTGAAGGTGTGTGTGGCATGTGTAGTACAACTGTGTGATAAATGTAACCAGGTAAAAAAAAATGACTTTAATTTTGGTAACTCACGTTCCAATGATTAATTAATCTCGCACAGGACACTCCTCTCGGGTAGTTTTTTCAATCTCGCCTCTTCATATGTGCACTGAATCTATTTTAAGTCAAAATTGCGATCATTTACTATTTCCGCACTTTTTGTGAAAACGTTTGGCAGTAGATTCTCGTTCAAACCCCGCCACGACAACTCAGCTGCTCCGCGTTGATTCTCAAATTGGCCGCCACAGCGCTAATTCCCATGCAGTGTCGAGAAAGGTTTTGTGTTTGTTTGTTTACGTTAAGGGGGTTATTGTCAAGTTAGTCTGTCTATGCGAACACAGCAGAATTGGTTCTCTATTTAAAGTTTTGGTCCCTCCTGGGCCGTTGACGTTCTGGCTGCGTGATTTCTATTAAAATTTGCCGTGCTGCTGCTCTATTTCAGCAACACATTGGCGTAGATTCTTGTAGAGGTTGTGTCAGTCTGTTTGTCAATGTACGGGAAAAGCCTTTCTTCGGGTCTTGTCGATTTCTCGCCTCTCGGTTTCGCCTTAGCTGCGTTGATCAGTGTCGTGGGTGATGCATCTGTTCTGGAGTTCAAGTTTCAAGTGTTTTTGGGTCGAATTTGGTCTCTCTTTTATACTAATTCAGGCTGATTGTTTACATCGACTTCCGGTATATTTGTGTAAAAATTCTTTCTAGATTGTTCGAGAATAAACGAAATGGAACATTATGGAACAAAATTCATTTCCGTCGAAGCTTTTAGAACAAATTTCTTATTCTTCATACTAAGGATATTTCAAAAATTACTCTGGTATTTATCAAACAGTTTTACATTAGTACTCACAATTTGTATGCCATTATTACATTTAGATTCTCCGTTTTCAACTGAATCTAGTGATACTAATTATGATTGGTTTTTAATTAAATTAAGTCTAATAAGTAACACAATATACAACTCTCACCTTGGGTTGTTGTCATTAAAATTCAATTTTTTTAGAACAAAAATTGTTGTGAAACTATTATGTCTCTTCCACAATCTGAACATATAACATTACTATCTTCCTATAACAAAACAAACAAATTTTAACATATATAATTCATAAATAATTACAATTTTACCTGGCCCCTGTCCATGGCCTAGGTTTTTGTCAATGTTATAACACAATAATTAGTCTCTTTCTTTAACATATGTAGTATTTCACTAGGGTACACTCAGAGTTTATTATATTGTCTGTCTTTTGTGATACCTGGTTACTCTTTACATATATTATTTTTATTACAGGATGACATAGCATCATATTGATTGGTCTTGAGATGCCCTTTTTCATGGTGTGACAAATCTCACTCTTATAAGTTAAATTCTTTTATAATTGATCTTATTTTCAACTGAGTTTGTTCGTTTTTAAGGCATACTGAAGTATTGTACCATTCTATTTTATTTTTGTTAGCATTTTGTAAATATTTAGCCAGATATGGTTATTTTTGTACTGGTTGATTGGCTTCAGCCATACATGGTATAGGTAAATATTTTGCTAACTCGATTATTACAATGTTAAAGTTAGTCAAATATATTAGTATAGTCGCTTTATATTATATTTCAACTTTCTAATGCAATTTAGTTGCATTTTGGCAACATTAAATCCATAAATCATACAATATTATACGCCTACCACATGTTTTTTGTTAATACAGTTTTTGGCTATTTTGACTGACTTTTATTCATTTGACAGCTTTTGTTATTTAAGATACATTGTTCACGTTTGTCTGCTTGACAATTACATATAGTTTTTATTTCAATCTGATAATAATTAATTTTTTCATGAAATCTGAGTGTTTGGTCTCAAATCCAACACATTAATATTTTTTGTCATAACAAATATATAATTTTTATTTTAACTTAGCTTCTTTCTAATAATGTATTTAAGTCATTTAATACATTTATTTTATTTACATTACATAATATAATAAGGGATCATGTCCATTCATTCACAAAAAATAGTTCTTAATACTCTATTCAGACTTAATAATTAATGACTTCATTTTGGTTGATTCTGACATTATTTGTCTCTCTTGTAGTGTTTTATGGTTCTTTCACTGTCATTCACTTTAATAATATATATGGGGTTTGTGTCTTAGTCATAGTTTGGTCGTTTTTCATGTTAGTAGTAATAATTATTAGACAATATTACACAATTTTTTAGGACTACTTGGGTTCGATACTGTTCACCTCACCTTCCTCTTATGATAAATTGCTATGTAAATGATTTCCTTTATAGAACGTTCTGTGACCTTACATTGTTAATAAAAAAAAAAAAAAAAACAGAGAGAAATGTATTTGAATTCACGTTCAGAATAAATTGAAGAATTTACTAAAGTAAAATGTATTTCGTGGGGTGAGATTGTATAAATTCTAATCTAATTCTGTACGAGCGATGTGCAGGATTCTTAAAATGTTTGCCGCACAGATTAAAATACAAAGATGAGATTAATAACGGTTACGAAGAAAGAAGGGGAGAATAAAAATCCTTGTTCACCTTGTGTTGCAGGTAAACGAGATATTGTTATCAAGTAGCCTATTATTTTTTCTAACATATTATTGTAATGTTATTGAAAAACTTTAGATTCAACTCCCCTATAAATACGTGTAACAACTCTTCGTTTATCTAGTTGTTAATAATTTACGGATTTTGGACACTAGTTGTTTTTGGACACTGATTTTTTTTATTACTCTAAATATTTCTGTAGCCTACAAAAATTATAATCTTACCATGAAAGCCACCGCATTAGTTAGGAGGAATTATAACCTCTTGTCATTTATTTTTTCAACAGATCATTAATTTTTTTGCAATTATTTAATCAAAACATTTGTTGTAGTGTGAAAAGAAATGTTACTTTCAGCTGGGAACGACCTCTGATTTTCAAATGATACCAAAGGAATCAAAACGTTGTGTTTCTTTGTTTATCCTAGCCTAACAATTATAATATTATAATTCATAATAATAATAATAAAAGCGTTCCATATATTTGACATATTAATAACTCTAGTAACGTTTTACATACTTGACGTCTATTACACTTTTATCAATCTTTGATAAGTACGAAACGCTAGAGTATATACCACCGGATTTGGTATATCGTTCTCTCCCTTCCAATCTGCTCACCGTCGTGCGAATGTCATTATTGGTAATCACTGTTTTGTAGTTACCCACCAGGTGCAATGTCACGACAACTGGTCTATACTATAATTTTTACAGCAGAGTGATTGAAGTTTGCAATGATGTCATCACCATGTTGCCACTTCGTAACCACGTGTTTCTGTTGAATGTCCCCCAAGCGTAAGTTTCGTTACTGCATTCACTCAAAACATACTTCGCGCAGACAAAACAAATCCAGTACGGTACGCGCAGACTAAATATGTATTCCCCTACAGCTTAAAAACGAATATTTATTCAGTTGTAACTACATATAATTCATAAACTAAAAATGTGAGTTTTTACGAGAATATTAAACTAGAATTTAATTAACTTCAGTGTTTTTTTTTAATTCAATTCAAATATTTAGTATCTTTGATTTTTTGATTTAACGATAGATGTCACAATGTGCAATCATCAACTTAGTGTATAAATATGTGTAAATAAAATAAAAATTAACAATAACAAAATATATAAGACAGCAAAATAAGAGTCAATGTTTTGTTTTTATTACTTTTACCATAAAAACAAAACTGAAAATATAGTTATTATTACCTGTCTGTAGTTTTCCGCCTGTGCCGTTAATGTAAATGTGTTACACCACTTATGTCGCTATCAGAGTCACTCGAGTCACTGGATTCTGTGCCCAAATTTATTACCAGTTGTTCCACGGCGTCTTCTAATATTCCTTCGTTGCTCCATGCTTCGTCAATTACTTTCTTTTAATGCATCAGTGGTTTTCCCCAATCGTCTGGAGTAACATTCGTAATACCCTCGCTTATCAATTTTTCTACTTCAGTTCCTGTAAAAGCCTTATTCTTTCTTACCACATATACCTTTACTTGTGCCAAAATTAACTCAATGGGGTTAAAATGACAACGATAGATACGGTGGTAATCTTACTACTTTATGGCAATGTTCTTGCGCTACTTTGCCAATTACGTATTCCGGAAATCGGGGTTTACAACCTAACACCAGCTCCAACAGCTCTGCTTTTTTCATGCTAACAGTGGTAGAAATGTTATGTTCATGAAGCCACTGAATAATTTCTTCTTCACGTGTATCTAATGTTGGCGCTTTGTCGTATATAACCGAGTGATAAGGGGTGTTATCCATTAAACGTTTTGACGGCACTGTGAAGTTATTTAATAACGAGTCTGTGAACCATATGGTAAAGTTTTCAGAGTTCATTTCTTCGTGGAAGTCACTCGTTTTCTTTGACTTAAAGGCATAAAAACAGTTAGGTATGAAAACGTTTGATGTCCCAGCATGTACAATAATATATCTACCCCCTCGTCCTAAAGGTATTTTCATTGTTCCTTCCACAGTAACATCTGTCCAGCCTTTTCGTAAACTGTGACCTGTATTTACCCAAGTTTCGTCTAACCAGACTATGTTTTCAATAGATTTAGTTTGAATTTCTCGTATAAATCTACAACGTAAAGCAACTACACTTTCACTTTCCATAAGAACTTTTCTGCCCGAAATGTTTGTAAACTTAAAACCGATATTTTGCATTACTTTCCTATCAGATGATTTACTACCGACAAAAATATCAGCTGCTCTTTTTGTGTGCTCTTTTCTACAATAGTAGCTATAAATGAGCTATCGAATTCCATTTTCTTGGAAAGAATCTAACTTCGTAACCCTTTTGTCTATATTTCTTTTTTATTAAGTGGCTGAAGCTTGGGCTCTGTATCACTAAAATCAGTAAGAAGATCGTGTTTCTCTTTTCCTGTACATATTATAAGATTCTTCCCTAATTCGCATGCGGCAGCTGTACGCTCTAAAACTTTATTAACGACCCGCGTTTGCTTTTTATTTTTCAAAATTATTCACGTAATGAAGAGATAAGTTGTCTTGCCTGTCCATTAAATACTTTCCTTTTTCTTGTCTTGCGTATAGCTGAAGCACTCGTACTGGCGTCGGACATAGCTGAATGGATAATATTAACAATCACTATCAGTTAGTACACTAGATACTTAAATTTTACCACAAAATCACTTTTGAATATTAGACTAATAATCACTAGATTTTAAAAAATATCAGTAAGTCATGCAAAGGCACTAAAATATGATAATATTGTAAATTTTAAAACTGTTAAATTTCAATCACATCAAACAGAAGTAAACGCACTAGGGCTACTGTTCAATTTACTATGCGCACGTGGTAACGCACAAACAGCGGAACAAGAAGTACGAGTTGGCAACACTGTGTTGTATAGTTTCGGCCAATCAGACCGCTCTAAACACCACTTCCCCACCCACTTGCAGAGAAACGTCAATCCTTCTCAAGAAAAAATTTTGCTGTAGGCTGAAGGACTTAAAGTCTTTACGTAGAAAAGAAAAACTTAATTAAGACAGGAAGACGGAGCAGAACTGCTAGGGCGGATCTGATCAATTGTAGACTAAGACAAGGGTGCCCATTTCCACATTCTCTTTTTAATTTGTATATAGACAATGTCACACACAATTGGCGAAATCAAGCTTCCAGAATGTTTATGTTTAGTGCAACAGCTGACGCGTTGTTATGTGCTGATTACCAGGTTATTTTGTCAAACTCGACAAGATAACAGGAAGATAATACTTTGCTGTAGCAGGTCAGTAATTTTAAATATCTGGAATGCAATGTGTCTTACAATACTAACAATGGTGTGGTGGCGAAGCTTCGTAAGTCCACCATATGTGTGAGACCATTAGGAAAACTTCAAAATCAGCGAGTAAAGAAACACGCCTGAAGTTCTACAAGCTAATTGCTCTCCCTACACTTCTCTATGGATCAGAACATTGGACTTCAACGAATTCCCATGGCAGCCGCATTCAAGCGGCCGAATTGAGATTTCCCAGGAACGTCGCAAGATATACTCTTTACGATCATAAAAGAAAAAAATAAATGTGAATGTACGGCAGGAACTGAATAGTATGAGTATACTTAATAGGAGTGCACAATATCGGCTAAAATGTTAGAGCATCTCAAACGAATTGACAACTGCCGCATCCCCAAACAAACCATGGAATTATAAGCCGAAAGTAGGGAGCGGTTTGGGGCGTCTGAAGAAGCGTTAGAATGAACCGATTTGCTTGGGACCGGAACAAATTATTTTTGGTTTAGTCACTGCTGAAGACGATGAAGACATATTGCGTACTTATATTTTTGTGCGTGCGTGCTCGCGCGCGTGTTTAAATACTATAACGTATGTATATTAACCCAGTTTCTGCTTTATTATTAACAAAAAGTGCAGTAAAATTAACTCATGTCATTATAAGAAAACACAAGGGACAAGCTAACATCTAAATATTAAAAATGATGTTTACTTCCTGACTTCAATCACTTGCGTTCCCTTCAATCGCTGTACCTGATTCCTGAAGGAAGAATTAAATACCCTTTGATATTTAGATGCTAACTTGACTCTTGTGTTCTCTTACACTGACGCGAATTGATGTTACAGTAATTTTATGATAATAAGAAGGCAATACTCAATTAAACTCACGTCAGCTATTTACAGTTTCCTGTTATTTTTAACATTTAAAGGTATTCACACAAAACATAAATATTGTAAACCTAATTCTGTTATAAGTGTGAATGTAATGTGTACGTTGGGCGCAAAAGTAAAATAAAACTTATTTAAAGCTTATACAAATTTATAAATATTTGATTTTAGTAAAATTGTTAGTTGTTTTATAATCTTGATTGTATGTAGTTTCATTATTGTCTATTGTATTAGCAGCATAATTTTGTTAAGAAAGACTAAAATAATTTTATTTTTCTCAAGATTATCTTCAGTCTTGTGCATGTCTTACTATTGCAGGAAAGAAAAAAAACTTCTGTAAGTAGTTAGCTTACAGCGGAAAGTCCACTAGATAGAAACGATTTGTCAGCTTAACACAGATCGTACAGTCTGAAGTACGATTTAGTTTGAAAAATCTCTTACAGTTAAAGTGAACTTTCTATTAAATTGAATTCATCGTACTGCATCGGGAATAATGAAATGAATTCATTATTTATACTGCATTTTTTATTATTCATTTCGTTCAGTGTTTTTAGTTTTGTTGTTTCTCTGTTGATAAATCTACTTGTATAGTTACCATATCACCTTTATATGTTTCACCATCCAAATATGTTAACAGGTAAGTAACATTTGCAACATTTAGAAAGGTTAACTTATTTTGTACAGAAAACTTGATAGTGTAAAATCGATACTTTAATCTCCAAATAACCAAAAACAAATTATAATTAATATGAAAAGTCTAATCGTTCTTGCTTCACACGACAATTAGTTCGAAATATGTCGTAAAACGAAATCATGAAAAATGCTATACTATTTGCAAATACAATTATTTTCATTAAATAAGTGTTTTAAATATACACGTCTACTGTTTACCTAATATCAGTTCTTCAAATTATAATAAACTTAGGCCAATATACTTAAAATAACGTAAATTTAATATCTTTATTAGGATAATATAAACTGGTAGTTTTACTTCACAAGCAGTATCACTCGTGTCAGTTAAAACATAATGTGGAACAGTTCGTTATTAGTTAATTATATTAAGTGAGTTTAGTTAATCCATTTTTCTCCAAATGAAAAGTAGTTACTTGGTACTACTACGTAACTTTTATATGGAACGTAAAACGTGGTTGCGGGGTTGGACAGGAGCCTCCACTAAGATTATGACCATTACATCCAGCAGCTTACGAGATAACGTTATACAGCTTGGCAATTCGAAGAAGGATTGCACAACACTTTACATAGTAAAGGTAAATAGGCCTATCATCTAAATCTACGAAAAGACTATATCGTACAAGAAAAGACCATATGTCCTCTATTATTATTTGAAATATAACATATTAAATCCACATTAAACGTCGTCCTTTTTAGCATTACCGAGTTCTGTTCCTACACAATGTATGCAACAGTATGTGTAATACACAAGTCGATCTCTTACCTGAGGTAACGAGCAAGCAGCGCATAGCGCCCTTGGTCTGCGGTCGTCATTACCTTCATGAGTCTTTAGTCAGTGTGGATTATGAAAAGATATTTCGTTTGAGCAAATGTTTTTACACTTTTACTTTTTGTAAATCTATTTTTCTACACTCAAATTTTAAGCATTACTTCTTTAAATTAATATCTGACGGTTACATAGATCTTATAACAGTAACGAAGCGATAAGAAAAATGACTAACTTACCGACGCTTAAAGATAAGCTTCACATGTTTTAAGAAAGGCGTCTGATTGCAAGTTAACCGTCTTATGTGATAGTTGCGTTACTCTAAGCGATAAGGCGCAAATACGGTTTATTGAATGCTGTGCAAAAGGCAAGACTTTTAAATCAAGCAGTGGAAGCCTGATAAAGGAATTCAAGTTTTAAAATTATTTTATTATCGCTGAGTGCCTACTGACTAATATACTACTGTGTGTATTTCTGTACACACGATCCTCAGTAAAATTACGTGACATTCATGTATTAGGCAAGCACTCTGCAACGCTGACCATAGCTTTCTCTTCTAGGAGACCAAGATCTTGTCCTCGCTGAGTGCCTACTGACTAATATACTACTGTGTGTATTTCTGTACACACGATCCTCAGTAATATTCCGTGACTTTCGTGTATTAGGCAAGCACTCTGCAACGCTGATCATCGCTTTCTCTTCTAGAAGACCCAGATCTTGTCCTCGCTGAGTGCCTACTGACTAATATACTACAGTGCGTATTTCTGTACACACGATCCTCAGTAACATCACGTGACTTTCATGTATTTAGGCAAGCACTCTGCAACGCTGATCATCGCTTTCTCTTCTAGAGGACCCAGATCTTGTCCTCGCTGAGTGCCTACTGACTAATATACTACTGTGTGTATTTCTGTACACACGATTCTCAGTAACATTCCGTGACTTTCATGCATTAGGCAAGCACTCTGCAACGATGATCATAGCTTTCTCTTCCAGAAGACCAAGATCTTGTCATCGCTGAGTGCCTACTGACTAATATACTACTGTGTGTATTTCTGTACACACGATTCTCAGTAACATTCCGTGACTTTCATGTATTAGGCAAGCACTCTGCAACGATGATCATCGCTTTCTCTTCCAGAAGACCAAGATCTTGTCATCGCTGAGTGCCTACTGACTAATATACTACTGTGTGTATTTCTGTACACACGATCCTCAGTAACATCACGTGACTTTCATGTATTAGGCAAACACTCTGCAACACTGATCATCGCTTTCTCTTCTAGAAGACCAATATCTTGTCCTTGCTGAGTGCCTACTGACTAATATACTACCGTGTATATTTCTGTACACACGATCCTCAGTAACATCACGTGACTTTCATGTATTAGGCAAACACTCTGCAACGCTGATCATCGCTTTCTCTTCTAGAAGACAAAGATCTTGTCCTCGCTGAGTGCCTACTGACTAATATACTACTGTGTGTATTTCTGTACACACAATCCTTAGTAACATTCTTAGTAACCCACTTGCGTCTCATTGCATTACACGGATTACAGCGGAAACGCTTAGTCTTGACAAAATTTGCAGCGGGATGAACATGCTAGTCTCAAATAATTTGCTACTCGCTTTGTATTTTCTGGTCTTATCATCGAGTCAAAATTCACATTCCACACTGTGCACTGTTTTTTTTTGTGACTACACTATACACTGTTAAACGTCTACGACTAACAGTGTCTGATATGTAAACTCATATTTCTTTGGACAATAGTACAATGCTTGTAACTTGTGCTGTGCAATGTGTACATTAAATATTGCATTAACCTGTAGGCCTAATATCTTATGTGAATCTAAAAGATATGACAGCAGACGTTAAAAGTTTGTCCATAAAGTTGTAGCGTTAACAAATATAGTGAAGACTTTTTTCCGTTACATTCTAATACCGAAAATTAATTTGTACAACATCGTAACAGTATGTTCAAGCAGGCAGGACATAATGAAGTTGTTAAAACGTACAGAGTATGAATCTGCAAACAAATTAATTTTTACCTTTTTTTACAATAATCGAAACACAATTTTAAGTATGATAATATCATTTATCATATGAAAAATTAGGACATATTTTAATAATATAAGTACCTTGTATTTTAATTGTAAGAAAATATTTTAATTGCAATGTTGTTGTTTTGTTTGCCGTAAAGCAATTCCTACGTTTTTCAACTTCAAAAATAACATTCGCGTCTCCTTATATTAAACAATCTCTACACATTTAAATGTAAAGTGTAGGAATGTAAACATCTATTGTTATTGATTATGTGCTAAAGTATTTGGTTTTATAAAAATAAAGTATTATTTTTCGATAAGTCTATAGTTATTCAAAATTCAATATTTACCGTCATCTGTTCACCAAATATTCGTCTTTTCATCAGACTCAACTCTTGATCGTATTTTAGAATGACAAGTTAATTAAAGTTAAAGGAAGAAATTTGTCACAAGCATTTTTACTGTTAGTGACAGATGAGTAAGAGTCTGATCCTTTGTTCTAGCACAATGACTGGTTTTACACTTTTCTTTTGAAACACATCTGTGAAACTGGCGTCAAAGAAATCAATTTGTCACTAAGACGAGGGGGGATTAACTGATAATATATCTTAGTTCTTGAAAGTGTTTCGATGTAAGAAACTTTTCTTGACAGAACCTAGTTCAAGTCACCAAGAAAATGACAAAGTAATAAGATGACACTTTTAAAAATATAGTAACAATATTAATTTTAAATATATATTTTATCTCTTATGTTGCGTTATTTTCTATGAACTACTCAGGTTTTATCAAATAAACAGGACACGAAAATGCTGCTACATAATGAAGCATCTGTATCAGTTTTCTTGCGACGACAGAAAATAATAATAAATAATTAAATAAGTAACAAACATTTAGTATATATTTTATATATATTATACTAAGTAAAGTTCTTACGTACGTGTTTAAATAATAGAGACACGTTGATTGTGTCGATTTATACCTTGGTTATTAAATAAATTTTTAATTGTTTATTTAATTTGTATTTTTTTAATTAATTTTTTTTATTTAATTAATTAATTATTGCAATCGGAATTGTTGTTCACTTCGATATCCTCTTGAAGTTCCGTAGCACTTCCGTAAACCTGAATCGTCTTTGTACAGTAAAGTGTTGTTTTGACAATATTATTAAATAATTATAACTCTCACGTACCTTTAGTGTAGCACTGGTAGTTTTGTTCTGTCTGTACTGGTTGTTCAGATGGTCTCAGTGCGTTCTAAAACTGTTAAGTTGTCAAAGAGTATAACTTCACTGTTTGTAAGTAAGTGAGCTAAATTTATGTTACTTGGGCGCCATATGGAATCTCTGGTCCTTAATCAATAAAATAATTTATTCAAAGAAAAAAATTAATAAATTTAATTGATGTTGTTAAATTATTTCTTTGATTGAATGATTAAAATAACTTAATTACTTAATTTCCTTCTGGTTTTTTTATGTATTTAAACGGTTGGCGCTTTACCCGTCCAAGCCGCCAACTTAACTGTTTGAGTGCCTTGAAATTGCAGCTCTTTTGAATGAGAAAAATAACTAATAATTGCTTCAACAATTGCTTACAACGTTTGTTAATTAACAATTTACTGGTTTATTGCTCACAGCGTGCTTACTTTAACTCTATACATTCAATTTAACAATAATACAAGGATTACAATCTACCTGGTTTAAATCTCTCCTAAACCAGAAGGTTGGCAATGATGACTCTAATTATGGGTTTGTTTATTTACAAATTTTTTATACCACAAGGGTGATTTTTTTAGAACTACAGAATAAAATAACTGTGCCTCGAGTTACGATGCTTTACAAAAGTTTACTTTAGTATGTTAGACACCTTTAAAAATTCAAATTGATTAACGAAATGTTCGTCTGTCCTCTACAAGTTTTGAGGTTAACTATGGTTAGCCTAGATCATTACTTATTATATTTGAATCGTATAATTCGTCTTAAAAAATGTATAGACAATGCTTATTCCTTATAGTATTAATGTTTTGCGTTAGTACATAAGTGTATTATTTCTTATACTAGTAACATATATTCATACACTGGAATTATATATGGCACTGTACTCCCTGTTTAATAATCGCTTTGGATTATTTTTTAATTCACTTTACGATCTTGTACACTGATCGTACACTTCACTTTTACGCGAATGAACGATTATAACTTCTTGAGATTAAATGCTTGGTTAGGTAATTCACCTAACCTCGTTCTTTTTGTTTCGCACCACTAGTTAAAAGAACACTGCTTGTTGTGATGCACTTTAATAGGTATGTTACTTCTTCACTGCTGTGGTTTAATAAAATTTGCTGAAAATTTTGATCTGGAGTTCTGTAGTATCTGCCGGAATGGAATTTGACAAAATGTGTTTCTTCTCACTCTTACATCTGTATATATAGTCCGCTGAAAATTCCGCTAGGCAGCGACAATTAATTTTTCAAGTAATTTTCTGATTGGTTAAAAATGACGTCATGATGCGGTAATTCTATTTTTAGCTCTTACATAATTGTTTTAAGCGCGGGGTTATTATTGTTGTTGGCGTTCTTTGTACCCTTCCAGAATTCAAAAAAATTTATCATATTTATGTTTGTTTTTCAGTTATACTAATTACAAATTTGGTTCTATTACTAGCATCGTATTGTTCGTTCCTTTCTGGTTATTTTGAGATGAATAGTGGCCAGTTTGGATACATTTTTCATTAATAAACTCTATCTTAATGATGGCCTTCTTAATGGTCTGCTACACTTTGCAGATTCTATTTTTGTATTTTTTAACATTGGTTCAACCCTCATTAATTTCTATTTTGAACACAATTACCTTATTGAAATTAACATATTACTATCTTAATTTGCTGTATCGAACTGAACATTAACAATCATTATAACATATTAGTTTCTTATTATTTAATGGCTTCCTTACTTCATTATTACTTATTCAAAATTATTCTTACTTCCTACACTTATTATACTTGACATTGGTTGGTGACTTACACCTTTTTCATTATTATTACATCTCTATTTTCCATTACTCTGTATGGTCTCTTTATGATACGTGATTATGATTTTCATAATCTGTTTTGTCATCATTTGTTTGTCTATTATTTCAAGTTTAGAATTATTCTACTTCCTTCAGTATGGACTCCACATAGGTTGCCGTGAGTCATTATCTTGAGCTTTTATTATATTATTTATTATTCAATGAGTCATCTTAACTCATCTTATGCCATTCTCTTAGTCTACACAATTCATAATAAGGTTTTGTTCACCTTAACAGATAACACATTTTTCTACAAAATTTACCCTCTCATAACATTTTTAAATACATATAGTTTTTACATTGTTGATTACATTGAGATCATATTATTATTAGAACATACACAATTTGTTCTCTCATTAATTATTCTGTCATCATTATTCATTATGCCTTAGCATACCCTTCTTTCAAGGTTGATCTAACATTGCGATTACACTGTTAATCTTATTTTAATGGTTCATTTTTTATAATTCATCTATAGTTTGTTATTATCAACAATATATTTCCTTTTATTTGTTATGCAAATTATTACCCTTCATTTACTCAGCTAATGTGCTGTTTACATTACTTTAATACATGTTGTAACTATCATTTCTTTCACCTTTTATTCTACTCATAGTGTTTAACTTTGTTTAATGGTCTTTTATGCTCACTTAACTAATCTATTTGGGAACTAGTCTTTGTCAACGTCTCTGTCAAATCGTCTGGTTATGTTGTATTGTCATTTAATGCTGATTGTAGATTTACTCCTGGTTATCATCACTTTTGCACTTTTGGTTACTTAGTTAGTTGATTTTTATGGGACAGTTTGTACTGTTACAATATTTATTTATAAATATACACAGTAGATACATAGTTACAACCGAGTAGCTCTCCAACTTCAGCCATCTCTCCTTGCAACTTCAGTCTTTAAACTTGCTTATCTAATCCATGTAATCACCTTGCACCAGTTGCCTCGAATCCATAGTTTTGTTTCTACCCCATTCCCATCTTAGCATAAATTTTCCTATCTTCTCATTCTCACCTGGTAATAGAATTATTTTTTAACTGGTTCTGATTATCTTTCGTCGTCATGCGCCTTACATGACCAAACCATTTCTTTTCGGTTTCCTAAAATGCAATCGTTACAACCTTATCATATTTTTAATCTCTTGATTCCTTATTAGAGTTAATTTAGAATATTTACAGCTTGTACACCAAAATCATTTTCTTCTTCCTCTTCTCCTCCTTCTATTCTGAAATAAGTATAGACACCTATTCCGGTTTCGAAAGCCTTCTTACATGCATTTTGAATGTAAAGCCAGTAACTACGGTTTTAGGTATTCATTTAGTTCCCCTAACCCTGTTCCTTATTTGCTACACTCTGAAATTATTTCAAATACAACCCTCTTCTTTGAGCATAATTCTGTACTCTTATACTGCAAAACTAAACTTATATAATAATAAAAAAACTAATTTTTATTTTTATCTCTTCTTTACTAGTTTCTGTATTTTCAATACGGTGCTTAAATACTTCTACTTTCTGACTCACTTTATCACACGTATCTTTAGTGCAACTTTTTGTCCTTATTACTTCCATGGAGTGCATAATCATATTTTCTTATGCATACGATCAAACCAG
Organism: Magicicada septendecula; assembly: GCA_034769895.1. Classification (NCBI taxonomy): domain Eukaryota; kingdom Metazoa; phylum Arthropoda; class Insecta; order Hemiptera; family Cicadidae; genus Magicicada; species Magicicada septendecula. Next base: position 145,189,738 of record CM068368.1, read on the forward strand.
CTTGTTCGTAGTAATGGTTAGTTAATAAAGTCATATTAAATGTAAATAAACATTGTTCAAAAACTGTTAATCATTTCAGCGTGCAAAACGTGAAACCACATTTTTACACAGACGTAATAAAGTCAAGTTGATAGTGTATTGCTTGATTAGCGTATAAAGACGTCTGAGTCTGACGTTAATTAAATGAAGTTTACAGACATGGGATTATAAAATAACCTACACAGTAGACTTACGTAATAGATTTGTACATAACAGGAATAGGCAACACGACTCGATAACAAATGGAATTCACGTTACAAGAGCAGTGTGGATAACGTGAAACAAAGTATATATCGTAACTGTCATTGTATAACAGTGTAAATCTTGTCGCGTCATCTGAGGGAAAAAGTAATGTTAGTGACTCGTAATCGTGACCACCTTGTTGGGTTTAATCATCGTCTTAGCTCCTTCGTACAGTCAGGTGTACCTATACCGTCGATATAAATAAATTTTGTAAAATGTAATCCAATTTGCAATATTTAATTTTTTGTTAGATTAAGAATACATCAATTGTTCATTTTTTTCTTTTCACAGCCAGTTGTACTCTCTTCAGGAATTCCTTTTATTCTCAAAAAATACCATATACATAAATGGAGTCAGTCTTTTTAAAAGTACTAACTGCTCTTTAACTTCTTCAGCAATATTCTACTAGTCATGTGTGAGTGGTAACCAGCTTCACCATCATTCATTCTTTGACAGACTTACACACATAAAAAAAATTCAACATTTCTTGTTATCTGTACGACACATCACCCTATTCATCTTATTCACTTTATTCACGGGCACAATTTAATATTGCTTAAATAAGAAAAACGTCGCTCAATGCTCAATGCATAATTGTCTGTAGTTACACGTGACAATTATTCTGCAGTCCAGCTTTATAGGATCTTACATAAGATTTTGTATAGATTTTATTTAGCTTGTAAATTGCTCGTGCAAGCAAATAGGTTCAGTCCTTTTCTTGTCAAAGTATCTTACAAAATACCATTTTAATTACTACATATCAAGTTATGGCGCTAGAGATTTGAAAGTGTTTCGTTTTTACTTTTAAAATATTTAGAAGCTGTCAGAATTGACGCAACAGTAAATCTTTACTATTTGTGAAGAGCTGTTTTGTTTGCTACATTCTTGTGTGTTAGAGATTATGGCAACTTAAAATATAAGCATTTTTCGTTTAGTATTTTAGCTTTTTTTATCAATAAGCAATTTTATAAATATGAGGTCATTCTGTGTATAATTTCATTTAAATTGTGTTATCACATAGTACCACATTTTGTCCAATAATATTACTGAAGCCATAGAAAACGCATATTTATCAGAAGTGTAATTAAAGAACTCGGCTAATGTAGACAAGGCAAGTAGACATCAAAACATGTCAAAGACAAGGAGAACGATTTTTCAAAACATCTCAGCAAGCAGAAAGTTGTCATATTCCTGAAATGGCGTAATTAGCGACACAGTGTAACATAATTTACTAACTTTGAGAGGTACATTTTCCAGCCCCATTATATTATCCACTGAAATGGCGTCCCTATCTGGTATAAGTCGTATAAAAGACGGACGCAAAACGATTGGAAAAAGAAAATATTTCTTTAAGAGGATTACGTTTTGCTATGCATTTAGTATAAAGCAAACCCCTAAAGCAAGCAAACAAAAAAATAATTTTAATGGAAATTTAGTAGAAAACGTTGTATAGATTTTTCTGTCTTGAGCTAGTACTTACTTGTTCCAAGTTAAATTGAATATGTACAGCTTTTAAAAATTTCTCTGTGATTACCATGTTTTAATGACGTTACGTGCGCCTTATAACAGTAATCTTTTGAAATGGGAAAGAGTATTTTATATCATTGACTTATTTTAATGAACATTTTTGAAAAAGAAACAAATTTATACGTGTGAAGGCCTGACTCTCAGATACTGTTCATGTTCCACGCAATATTTTACGCAATATTTTATTTACATAAAACAGAAGTGTAAAAAACGGAAAGCGTAAAATTATCTCTTCTACAGGAATTTGTTAATGTTAAAAGCGGTCTTCATCAAACGAAATTTTTACAAACTTCATCATACTTAACAATCACTAGATATTGGTAGACAAGAGTGATGTACTTACTATTAATAGTTTGTATATAGTAATACCACTTACTTGGATGGCGAAATGTATATATGAAACCTCAATCTGTCAAAGCTTGCAGTGAGATTTCAACTTATAGTACAAAACTTAGAATTACGCCTGTATCTAAGTTTTAGTTGCGGCAGAATACTTTTACGATGATAACGTTAAAAGTTTTCAATATATATTTAAAGTTATTTTGAATTAGTTAGTAGACATTGATCTACCGAATTCCACCAATAATTTTCCAACTTTATTTATTTTGATTAACATTAATAATTGCTTAAAAGATTAAACAAACTATATAAATTCTGATTAAAAATTAAGAGTAATAATTCGCAAGTAATTAAATAATTAACATGTATTTTGCAAGTTAATTATTATTTTAACCTTAACAGACTCATACTGTCCTGTTGCTATGAAACGACAAACGTGTGAGACAATTTACGTCTCAATTTGAATTTCTCACCACATTTGGCTGTAGGTGATTGATCGGGTAAGTTTGATGTATTTGGAAGACCTGCATGACATCAAAATGGCCGAGTCCGGAAAAAATCGAAGAACGGCAATAGTTAAAGCGCTTCTCGTCGGGAATTCGCCGACCGAAAATATTTGGGTCTTCGGATATCCGAGATTGACCGATTCGGCAACGAGCAAAAGTATGCGATTGCGGATGTTATGTTGACCTACCGACATAAAATTATTGGAAAAAGAAGACTGCAAGGACCCCGGATATCGTTCGTTATTAGATTATAAGAAAAAAGATACACAACTATAAAACATAAACCTGTTGTTATAAACTAACTTGAAAATTCGATAGTCAGTAGAATCTGTTCAAATAGTGTTTCAGCACCGTACATAAATGATTACGTACAGACTTGCTATGAATCGTCAGTAAAGAAGTACTGTACACAATTCCCTGTACTCTGTCACACAGAAAAGCAGACCTTTCACATTCTGAAATTGCAGTCTATTGTGTACAATGCATATTAGATGAAGGACACAAAATAATTATTGTAATCCCAGTGTAATTGATATTATAGGTTGTGAGTATTGGTTTTTCTACCGTTTAATCATCAATTTGTCTGGCATGATATTTCTGTAACAAAAGAAGTTTAAAAAATAATTGTATATTAGTGCGTTGTAAGCAATCATTGCTTTCGTCATCTTATTAAAATAATTAAATTATCTATTTCTGGGATTGGTTTAGTATTTTAAGAAAGTCACAACCTACAACTTCCCAAGACAGTAAACTCAGATTACAGTGATATTCGTGTATTCATAAATGTTAATGTAGAATCCGCTGACTATAATCGTGTGTAAGTTAGAGACTGAAGAAGGTAAAAACCTGAGTTCAGCTGCGCTGTCATGTCTTGGTGTTAGTCCAGCATACGAAAAATAAACACCCCCTATTACTACAATTATATAACATTATTTTTAAATTTCAAGCCGCTGACACTACATAATATATTTTGTATTATATAGAATTTTCTTTGCTTCGTTTAATTTTTCTAGAGAACACTGCAGATATAATACTAAGTACGTATTACACAGTAGGGAAAATACTAAATTGAATTAAGGAACTGTCATTACATGTAAATAAGTAAAATAACTAACGTCATACAAATCCAAGTATTTAACATAAAAAATTACCACAAAGCCATATCCTATTCGCGAGTGTTCTGATTTTAGTCAGAACTGATAACTTACAAACTAGTGTTTTTGCTTCATAAGAAACGTGTTTTAAGTGTCTGCCAATGTAGCAGTCCAGATTAGTAGAAGCTGAATAGTAAAATTATGAAAGAGAAGAAATGATATAATGTAACGTAATGTACCAAAATGTGATGTGATAGTAAAAAGTGGTAAAAACACCAAGTTTTTAGAACAGGCTTCTTGTGCATAGTAAATGTTCATAGCATAAATTGTATACATCAAATCTTTAGCGTTCTATAAGCCATAGTAGTTAAATTATGTAGATAGTGAATTGTATATTTATTTTAACAATTTATATTTTATAATTTGTTTCAACTTTAAATTTCATTTACTGATGTGTCACAATTGTTGATGTTATCATGCATATCGTTTAAATTAGTTTAAAAAGTTGTATATTTTGTTTAACAAATTACACTAAGAATATTAAAAAAAAGTTATATTAATAATAAGTCACAGGCCTACTATTTTAAATATAATATAAAAGTTTTGTCATTTTAATATAATAATTATTATATTAAAATGAATGTTTTTTCTCCAGCGAAACGTTATTCACGTGTGCACGATGGTTTTGTGTAATGGTGTAAGCGTGTGATAGTATTTGGTTCTCGTCTCACCCACTCGTTCTCACTATGGGGGACGTTAACTGACAGCCTAATACGGTGATTCATTACAGCGCATACGTCGGCTGATATACACGCTTCATTAAGGCATCTCGCCTTCATGAAAGTCATTGTACCGCAAGTAATTCATGTAAATAAGGTTCAGATTCGCGCGAATATTGAATTAAATTCAACCTGAGAAACTGAAGAAAATGAGAAGGAAGTTGTATATATGAGATAAAAATTTATTGATGTTAACAGCTAGAATGCGTTAACATACATTCTCATTCTTCTGCCTATTGTAGCTTAGAAATTTCAATTAAAGCTTTTTTTTAAATTATCGCACTCTTACGAAGTTAACGCTGAAATCATGGAAAGTTATATTCTTCAAGATAATGTAAAAATTAATATGGTATAAACAAAATTACAACATTAAACAATTTACCAAAGATCTTACTATATTAACTTATAAAAATTTTGAGATACTATTAGTTTTTCCGTATAATTTAAGCGTAACTATATTATTTATAATTAATTAAAACTAAAACATAGAAGTAATTGTGGGACTTTTACAATTTTAGTTTTCTGTGTTACTAAAATATGCTAAATTGCTACAGCTTATAGTGTTTACTGAGCACTGTTGGAATAATACGTTATTATATGCAATAAATTTTTACCTCCCTACTTTTAGAATAACTGCTCAGTTTATGTTGACAGCACTTACCAGTAATTACACACTGTATATTTTCCTTAAATTATGTTAATTTATATTGGTACTTCATTAATGTGATGATGGTTTTTAAATATATATCACGTTACATTGTATGTTAAACAAATTAAATTTAAAAAATCGGTATGGAGAACCATACATGACTTCCATATTCTAAGATTTATATTTAAAATCATGTTCGAAATGAAATATTACCATAGAAACTACTTCTTTCTACTTACTGCTTCAGCCTTAACCACAGTACTGTGGTCACTAACGTATACCACCTCACGTTATCGCACTCGATTTCACTGATGATGGAAGTCGATGGCATAGCCGAAACGTCTGGTTTTGTAGAAAACATTGGACTACGGCTAAAGAGCCCGGGAAGGAATTTTAACAAAAACTACTTCTTTGTTGCCGATAACGTTGTACACATATATATAAAAAATATGCATAAAATTAATGGCTTGTATAAGTTAATGATTGATCTCCATTAAGTAGTGCTCAAGTTTCCAAAGTTTTAATGTTATGATGTCCGTAATTAAAACATCAGAGCAGCTTTAGTGTGTATGAGGGTACACCGTGGACAAAAATTTTCAACATTTCCTATTGAGCGTTGCTTAGAGTAAAGCTGCGAATCTAAAGTGTATTGAAACATACACTGTAGATTCGCAGCTACAGAACAAACACGCGAAAAAGAAGGAGCGCTCCGAAGTCACTCATGGACCCTCAGCATCTTGCAGAGGGTTCATTCCCTAAAGACGAAAAGTCTGTCTATGAATCGTTCCTCTGTAAACACGTGCAGTTACACTGCCCAGCGATCCACAGGAAGCAAATCGCTATCCACGCTGGACACTTTTTCGGCTTGCACGCGTTATGTTGGTATGCGGTTCGGCACTTACCATTTAAAAAGCGTGCAAATGTAAAAAATAAACATGAATGAGGCCAGAAATAACGCTAATTTTGTGTGTGTGTGCGTGTGTGTGTGCGTGTGTGTGTGTGTGTCTTCCCTGCATTTTTATTGCGGTAGTCATAATAATAAAATGGAAACGTAAACATTACATAACTGAGATATGCTTGCCTGCCACGAACGATATATTATTTTATACATGTATATTAACTCATACATGATTTACATTAAAATGAAAAAATTACAATTTTATTGCCTGGCAACAAAATTATTTTATTTTTAACAATTACCATTGTTTCAAAAAGTTTAAATAAATTTTCAAGTACTTTACTGTTGTTAAAACGTAAAAGGTTGCTGGTAAACTACCCCTTCCCCTTAACCGATCTTCACCAAAATCGAAAGTCCTTGAGATCTCTACAATTGCGGGACGTATGCAAAAAATTATTTGATTCTGTTTGAATTTGCGGCTGTTATCGTTTGCCATAGAAAATTACCCTTGATAAAAAAACGTTGCCGGTAAACCTACCCCTTTCCTTAACCGATCTTCACCAAAAACAATAGGTCTTGAGTATTCTACAAATCAGGGCTGAATGCAAAAAATTATTTGATTCTGTTTGCATTTGCGGCTGTTATCGTTTGCCATAGAAAATACCCTTGTTAAAAAAACGTTGCTGGTAAACTACCCCTTTCCCGTAACCGATGTTCATCAAAAACAATAGATCTTGAGAACTCTACAATTTAGGGCTGTATGCAAATAATCTTTTGATTCAGTTTTATTTGCGGCTGTTATCGTTTGCCATAGAAAATACCCTTGTTAAAACATAAAACGTTGCCGGTAAGCTACCCCTTTCCCTTAACCGATCTTCACCAAATTCAACAGATCTTGTGAACTCTACAATTTACGGCTGCATGCGAAACATTATTTAATTGTGTTTGAATTTGCGGCTGTTATCGTTTGCCAAAGAAAAATTATCCTTGATAAAAAAAACCGTTGCTGGTAAACTACCCCTTTCCCTCACACGATCTTCACCAAAAACAATAGGTCGTGAGTACTCTACAAATCAGGACTGTATGCAAAAAATTATTTGATTATGTTTGAATTTGCGGCAGTTATCGTTTGCCATAAAAAAAAATCTACAGACAGACACAAGACAGACAGACAGACACACACACACACACACACACACTTTTCGAAAAACGACTTTTTTTCATGTTTTGAGTGTAGTACAATCAGAATCTGCAATAATCTCGAATACGATTTTTTTTTGCCATCACCATACTTCCATTTCCTTAAGGAATATGGAAGTAAAAAAATTTTGAACGCTTGTATTCAAATTAGGTGAAATCGAACATGCATTAAAAATACTAGTACTTTAATGTAAATAAAATAAACACGTAGTAAGTCTTCTTAAATATAACAGTAACTTTAGACTTAAGATCATAGTAAAAGCCTATGCGTTCGTAATCATGAAATACAGTAACCGAATATCATTTCCAAGAATTTATACAATTTTGAAGTTGTGTTATCTCTCATATTTGCGTTAAAGACTTTCCATATCCGTCTTCTATTATGTGTAATGAGCCTACATTTCACGTACGTAATAATTCTACTACTACTATAATTGTAATAATACATCTAATAACTCTACTACATGTAATATACTTATCGCAAATCCATCACTGTTTTAAGTAATCCGCTCTACTTCCATGAGTAAGTTCCTTACGATTCGAACCGTTCACTCAAAACTACACGCAACGGAAAGATTCCTCTTATTGGCAATTTCCCGGAATATCACAAAACCATAGTATCGAAAGACGAAATGCTATCAAAGTTTTTGATTCGAAGCATTGTGAATAATTTGTAATACACTAAAAACTCGTTTATCCGAATTTGATGGGACCGAGCCCGTTTCGAATAAACGAATCTATTTAAATAAAAATACATATGTAAGTACAGTAACTTTATTTAATAATAATAATAATTTAAAAGTTACTTTCAGTGAATATGACACAATAAACTATAAAGTGGCACCGCACTGTAAATTATATTTTCTATAGTACTGGAACAGTCCTACTCCTTGTGCGTACAGTAGTCAATCATAGTTTTTCGCCTAAGCTTTGAAGCTCATTTGCTGGCTGCCCGATCTTGAAGTCGTTTCATTGTTAGAAGTTCTGCAGGGGACTTTAACAATATACAGTACCGTACTTTATGTTTACCATATATGAACATAATAATTTATGTTCGAAAATCTGAACAAATCGATAATTCGGAGGACCCCTTATCCCAATTACTTCTGATTATTGACTTTCTACTTTATATCACGTGGAATCGCTTCTCTACGCTTTTAAATATAGATTATAGCGACAGGAAAATGCTTTTTTGTGTTTTTAAAATTTACTAACAATTGTTTCGGATAAACCGGATTTTCGGATAACGCGATTCGGATAAACGAGTTTTTAGTGTATTTTTTAAATTGTATTTTGGATTTATAGTTTAGTTTTCTGACATAATTTTTATTAGAACTGACGAGTAAATACAGAATACATGTATGGATGTTGGAAAAACATAAGGATAAATGTATATAACACATAAGTTGTAGTGTGACTCCTCTTTCCTTTTTATGCTTTTATTTATTTTTATTTATTTATTTTTTCTATTTCCTTATTTATTTTTTTTTGAAAGAGAGGCCACAGGTTATTTAGAACTAGGCCGGAGCCTAGAGAAGCCAAAATTGTGCTGGGTCCAGTATGACGGGACTTGCAATGAAACTCGGCTGTAATATAACAATAACAGTTTTTATTGTATCCCATCATTCGCTACATGTAGATAAAACTTTATCACATAATTATCACCAATAAATCACAAATATATCATAAATAAATAATCCCCATGTTTTAACAGTGTGGAAAGACAAGATCTGTATATCATAACAAGTATTTATATATATATATATATATATATATATATATATATGTGTGTGCATAGAATAATGTTCAGTAAATATATAATTCTCCCCCATTTTGTGACTAGCATAACATAGACAAAACATAACAACACGTACAGAAACATAAGGCACATATACTCACAATTATACACCAATATTCTAAACACGAATGCCCCTGGAATGCACCTGCCTTGCAGGCAGTGTTACTACCATGCCCAGAAACCAGCAGTGATAAATGTTTGCCCATCAGCAACCCGTTTCTATAGAACTACATAAAAGCGAAAACCCCAGAAAGGATGATAATCACTCATAACCCATAAGCAAGACCGTACCGCCCGTATGTATACAATTCCACTGATAATGACCCATCATGAGCATATGAACTTTAAGTTCCTTCAACAGCATTAAATAAAAATATAAGGACTACATCACCTGATTCTAAGCAATTGTTATACGGTTCTAAAATGTTAATTTGTTTTACAAATTCAGAAGGATTCAATTAATCAGCATATACTTTACAAGTAGGAAAATTAATCCGTAGATGCTTTACAAATTAAAAAAAATTAAACAGTATATGTTTTACAAGTAGAAAAATTAATCAGTAGATGTTCTTTGTAAGGTACAAAATTAATTAGTATATACCTAGAAAAAATGTGCAAATTCTTTTCTGTTAAAAGCCGACTGGCTATATATATATATAAAATGAATTTACAATAAGGACGGTTGTGCCCTAGCAGCTGTGGGAGCGCGCCAGCATGTGGTTAACAAAGTTTGACAGGAATCTAACCTGCCTCAGGCTGCACTAACATGTGCCAGCCAAAAACATGTCCCTTTTAATACCACAGAAAACAGCCAAAAAGGAAAACAAAACCCCCTCCCCCAGCCCTTAAATGTTAAACCCAAGGTGATTTTAATATCAACTCCATTCGGTTCCAACCGAAACCGAATTCCTAACATGTCATTTAATATTTGTAAAGAGTAAGATGATGAATATATGCAACTGTAAAATGTCTAAATGTACAAATATCTCTGGCACGCTCCCCCAGTGCAGCACACAATTACAAGCATTGCACTTAGTGTTAGGTAATTCAGTTATTAAAGTGTTCTTTGAAATTAACTCATAATGTTCAGAATGATGATCAGCTGACACCCTTTATAGCAGACTGCCTGGCCACGTGGGCACATGGATTCAAAAGATTTTTACAGTAAAACAGGTGCACTGCCGGCCCGGCCCCAAAAGGAAAATAAAAGAGTGCATATCACCTTAATTGTGCTGACTCAGTGTTACATCTCGATCTGGTCACCGACTCCTTCTCCGAACAGAATAGTTTCTAATGGTCCATGGCTGATGCGGATAGAAGTCAATCAGCAAGGCCAAATCTCCGTCTTAATCGAGAACCCTGTTAATTCATAAAAATTAGAAAGATGTTCACAAAAAATGTGCACCCAAGTTCAGGTAATTAACCTCAGAACGGGCCTTCAACCACTTCAAGATAAAAGCACAAAGTTTCGGTAATAAAGTCTTTGCAACCAGCTTAAAGAGTAGAAAAGTCTGCCATGGAATAATTAATTAAAAAATAAAGGATTTTATTAAAAGTCATAGTGTAAAAGTCATCAGCACAATCTCAACACGCATCGACAGAAAGCAGCAGGTCAGCAGGCCACGTGGTGACACGATAGTTGCCATTTTTCCAAAAAAAAATTAACTTCAAAGCACTCACGGTATTACTAATGTTTTAATATTGATAATGTTTCCTCTACGGATGTTCTCACAAGTAATTTCTTTACTGTAAAGTTAATTAAAGAGCACTCCGACAATCTGATGCATGAATGAGCATAGTTCATTACCTAACTACGCACTAACTTTTAGCCTCGAATTCATATAACATTCTACACATTTATCATGACAATGACAATTACAGTACCTCTCACACTATTCTAATAATAATAAAAGGAACATGGGCTATATACTGCACATTAAGTAAATTTTCTTTTAATATAGAAGTGTCGGATCGCACTCACATGCATACGTCCTTTTCATACGGTGCATACACCTTGTTATTAATTATTTATTTAATTCTAATTATTTTTGAACGCATACAATAATATAATATCTTACCGGGAGTCTCGTAAGTTTCAGCCAGCCATAATAGTTGAAGAAAACTACGCAGTAAACTGTTCGGAGACGAGAGTCGGTGTTTCTCGGAGTCAGACGGTGAATAGAATACAGCTGATACCGTCTGAGCAAGCCGACACTTACTACGGTTGCGCGCGCAGCCTTAACAGTTCGTACAAAGTTCAGTACACCCGCCCCTTTGCTCTCGCGTTATATTACCATTAAATATTCCACAATTTTCGACGGCCGGCATGGGGCCGGCACACCCCCACCCCGGAAGGGCAACCCGGTTGCCCCACTCTGAAACTCGGGAGAGTACCCTGCAGTGTACCCCCTTCCCAAAACAAGCTGGTGGACTTCGTGGATATGGTGGCCCGGCGGCACTTGCTGTCAGAAGAACAGAGGCTCAGAAGGGAAAACGAAAGAGGCGAAAGAAGTCGTGTAGTATGTAAGTGTGTAGGTGCGGCACGCTGACCTGATCAGGGACAGCCCACCGCAAAGAGGGACAGAGAAGAAAGACGAAAGAAAAGTTCGGGAGCTCCCTGAGTTCCGACCTCCTGAAGCTTGTCCACTCAAGCCAGAACACGATAGCCACATTAACAGGGCCATCTGCCCTATATACCTACGGGGTAATTCTCTAATACGACCCCCCCATTCTAAACAAACCGTCACGGCACGGGGCAGGGGAAAAAGGGGAGATGACGGTCTCCATGATGCGGTGGTCCCCACTCTGGACCCGACGGAAAGCCATGTCAACTGTGACTATGACCCTCATTTCACATACAAACAAAGTTTAACATGTTTGCTCCAAGGGCATGTGGGCAGGAAGTAGTTCCCCAGAGCGCACAACCGGCCCTGGGAAACCACTCCCTACCATCCTCTCTCCAACTCTCCTTTTTTTGAAAATCGGAAGGCGGAAGGTCAAGGATCCTCGAACGGTCATGGGCTAGGACTGAAGGTAAGGACATGGCTCCCTCCGGACATAAGGACAATTGGAGAAAGCCAAGGCTCGCGCAGGCAGGGGCGCATCCCTGAAGTAGACGAACCCCACTGGGACTGTGGGAAACATCTACCCGCTACCATATCATTCTCAATACCGCCCCCGGAGCACACCCTCTTAAAATTGACAAACATAACCAAACATAACTTCAAAGGGAACGGCCTTATGACTGTCATGCAGGGCCGTATTGAAAGCTAGCTGTAACCACTTAAGCTTCTGGTCCCAGGTGGTCTGTTGCTCGGCATGATAAGCAATAAGCGCGGACCTGAGATTCCTGTTGAATCTCTCCGCGTGGGACGGCTGTGGGTAATAGGGGGAAGTGGTTACATGTTTGATGCCATTGGCGAAGCACATTCGCCGAAAATCGCCTGAAATAAATTGTGGACCATTGTCCGAGACAATGATGGCCGGAAGACCGAAGTGCTGAAATACATGACTCTGGAGCGCGCTTATGGTCAATCGAGCAGTTGCCTGCCGTAAGGGCAGTAGCCAGGCAAACTTCGAAAAAGCATCCACACAGACAAGTAGGTAAGCATTACCTGACTTGCTACGCGGGAAGGGTCCCACGTAGTCGATGAATAGCTTCTCCATCGGTCTGCTCGCCACATCAGATGACAACAGCCCCAACTTGGTGTTCTGGGCAGGCTTGCTTAAGCCACAGAGATGACATGCCTTCACACGAGTTGCTATGTCCCTATCCATGCCCTTCCAGATGAAGTGTTTCCTAATACTGGAAATGGTCTTCGAAATCCTCTTATGTACACCTACCGGGGAATTGTGGTAGTAGCTGAAGACCATGGGCACGAGTTTGCTAGGCAGCACTATCTTCGGGGCCCGTCCTTTTTCCTCTCTGCAACATAGGACGCCCCTGGACAAGAAGTAAGGGACCTGCACGTTACCCTCTTTTAGATTTTGGATGATCGGACCCAACTCTTCATCATCTAACTGATGGGGTAACACATCAGTAAAAGCTAAAGTAAAGTCCAGTAAAACAGAACAGGGTTGCTCCGGCTGGGCTTCGCTGGGTTGGAAAAACATACGGGACAAAGCATCTGCAACCACATTTTGAGTTCCCCGAATGTGTTGCACATTGAATTTAAAGGATGAGATCTTAACCACCCATCGTCCAATCTTACCCAGCTGCCGGGGATGAGCGAGAAGCCAAGAGAGAGCCTGGTTGTCGGTCTCGAGCAGGAACTCAGCGGTTTCCAGAAAACGCCTGAACTTATCTAGAGCGTATACAACAGCCAAACACTCTAGCTCATAGACTGAAGACTTCCGTTCTTGTTGGGTCAAAGTTCTAGATATAAAGGCCACAGGCTGCCTAGCACCATCAACAACTTGGGACAGAACCGCCCCGAGCGCAATCGAACTCGCATCCGTCTGGAGTATGAACGGCCTCGAGAAGTCTGGCTTTCTCAGTACTGGAGGGGAAATGATGGCTTCCTTCAGGGTCTCGAAAGCCTTCTGTTGTTTTTCCCCCCATACAAATTTGGCGCCCTTTTTCCGGAGTTCATTAAGAGGTACCGCAATCTCCGCCGCGTTTGGGATGAAACGCCGATAGAAATTGACCATCCCCACAAATCTCGCGATGCCTTTGGCATCCTTTGGTGGGGGAAAGTCCCTGATTCCCTGTGTTCGCTCAGGATCCACAGTGACACCTCTATGGGAAATCAGGTGGCCCAGAAAAGAAATTTGTGTCTTGGCGAACTTCAACTTTTCGGGATTGACAGTGAGGCCGGCACCCCTCAACCTGCACATCACCTCTTCAAGATGACCCAAATGCTCCTCGTACCCCTTGCTGTACACCAGCAAGTCGTCAAGATAATTGAAAACGTACTTGAACTTGACATCGTGAAAAACGGTGTCAAGTAAACGGGTGAGTGTTTGGGCCCCTACCGCTAGACCCATAGGAACCCTAGTGTACTGATAGAGGTTCCACGGAACACAGAATGCCGTGTAGGGCCTACTTTCTTTCGTCAAGGGAATCTGGTGATATGCAGAGTTGAGGTCAATGATGGTAAAATACCTCGCCTCACTGAACCAATCGAACGCGGAATGAAGGTCAGGAAGTGGGACCGAATCTACCTCAATGTTAGCGTTCAGCTTGCGGTAGTCGATGACCATCCTATGCTTACCTCCAGGCTTGGGCACTAGGAACGCTGGACTGGCATAACTGGACTGAGAAGGTTCAATCACCCCTTGATCTAATAACTCTTGAACCTTCTCCCTCAAGATGCTCATCTTCGGAGGGGCAAACTTATAAGGGTGGGAGCGCACCACCTTGGAGTCCGTTAGCCGGATCTTATACTCCAAGAGATGTGTGAGCCCAAGGGCCGGAGTTAATACAGTGGGGAAACGCTCACACAACTGATCTGAAGCGGACCGCTGGGACTGGGAGAGGTGGTCTCTAGATGTGTCGGGGCACCTAACCTCTTGGATATCTTGCCTGGTCCCCTGATATCCAAGGAACGGGATTACAACTCCCCGATTAAATTTAAAATAACATTGGTGCTCTTGGATGTCAATAACGAGACCACTTTTGCAGATGAAATCGGCACCAATAATGTATTCAACTCCCAGAGCAGGAGAAACCAGAAAGCTCCACACCCAAGAAAATCCCTCGATTTTAAACTTGAATGAAACTACCCGGGAAATGGGCAGAATTTCCTGGGATGCCGTCCAGCACACTACGGAAGACTCTTCTGACCTTTTAATTAAACCCTGTCGTTCAAGGTCCTCGCACACTTTGGATGAAATGATGGATCTTGCTGACCCGGAGTCAACTAATGCTCTGAGTTGACTCTTTTTCAACTCCAACAGCAAGAAGGGGCATACGGAAGTGGGCCTAGAGATGGTTTGGAGGACCTTGATGCCCAAAGACTTGGGACCTACAACTGGCCTGGAGGCGCGTACCTTAGAAGACCCGCGACAGGTAGGGGAAGACCTCCGACATATCTTCCCCTCATTGACCCTTTTCTGAATGACCTTGGGCGCCTTGGAGAGGGACGTTGGACTCGTCCCAACCCCGGTACAAAATCGTCTGAGGTGGCCCAACCTACCACACCTAAAACAAGTCACATTAGGCGAACGACGGCGCCTCTCGCTACAAGAGTTTATAATTCTAATTTCATTACCGCATGAGGATGGAACAATTCGCCCCCCATGCCTCTCGTGTATTACCTTATCATGGGCCACGTGCTCACGGGACTCGTCGATCCCCTGGACCGTTCTAGAAACTACACATAGCCGTTCGAGGTCCGCAAAACAACGTGGACGGTTCGCGAACACCAAACGGGATCCCTCTTGGGGCGTCACCCCTTCTAAAACAATTCTAACGACATCCTTCTCGGGCAACCCCAACCTCAAAACCCCGGGCACATTTACGGATATCCTGCACAAAATCCCCCAACGCCTCCCCGTTGGCCTGTGCACGATAGAACCGGCTATGTTTCAAATGCTCACGTTGCCGACGGGGTATGAAAGAGTCCAACACCAACAACATGGAGAGAGTCGATACTGCCACCACGACGCAGAGTGTTGGTGACCAGCTCAGCCAATGAACCCCGGCAGTACGGATATATAACGGACAAGAGGACCTCATCGGACAGCCCCGGAAAATCCGCCAACTCCAGGACGATGTCCAGAAAAACCAACAATTTGCCCTCATCTTCTCCATCCACCACAGGAAGTCTCTGGAGGATGCCGGAAATAGGGTTGGGTAGTCTCTGATAACCTACCCCCGCCAGAATCACACAATAAACCTAACACAAAACATAACCCACAAAAGCATATTTACAAGAATCAGAAAAACCCAAGTACTGTCCTTCCTTTGAGTGGACCCCCGGGTTCTCTAGCTCTGCGGAAACCTGGCCTATTCTGAACCATTCACTCCCACTACAGAAGGAGACAAGTGACAACCAACAATACTGAACACACATAACATCAAACATCAATTGGACACACACGTCGTACCAACACATAACTCACAAAGAAAAACAACTAACAATCAAATTCATAATTCGGTAATTTAGTCGGTGACGGTACCGACTTCCGATCGGGCCATACCGCATCCCGCTAATGTCACACGCTAAACTCCGACCCTGAATTAACATTCCGTCATCCAGGCCACCCTTGAGACTCCCCGGCAGTACAACCGATCACCCTTTCCAAACACAAATAACCGCCTCAGTGGTGCGACCCGACTCACAAGTTATCCAACCTACAACTAGCCTACACGGGCATATACCTAAGAAAACAATGTCACAACAATCGCCTTAATATTTCCGAGTTTGCAAGCCCCGTCACACACCAGGACCCAAGGGTTCAACCCTAGAATTAACCACGCTCACTGCTACCATTTGCAGTATCAGACTTTATAAACCACGCTCTGCGGTACCATTTGTGACTCCTCTTTCCTTTTTATGCTTTTATTTATTTTTATTTATTTTTTTTTTGAAAGAGAGGCCACAGGTTATTTAGAACTAGGCCGGAGCCTAGAGAAGCCAAAATTGTGCTGGGTCCAGTATGACGGGACTTGCAATGAAACTCGGCTGTAATATAACAATAACAGTTTTTATTGTATCCCATCATTCGCTACATGTAGATAAAACATTATCACATAATTATCACCAATAAATCATAAATAAATAATCCCCATGTTTTAACAGTGTGGAAAGACAAGATCTGTATATCATAACAAGTATTTATATATATATATATGTGCATAGAATAATGTTCAGTAAATATATAATTCTCCCCCATTTTGTGACTAGCATAACATAGACAAAACATAACAACACGTACAGAAACATAAGGCACATATACTCACAATTATACACCAATATCCTAAACACGAATGCCCCTGGAATGCACCTGCCTTGCAGGCAGTGTTACTACCATGCCCAGAAACCAGCAGTGACAAATGTTTGCCCATCAGCAACCCGTTTCTATAGAACTACATAAAAGCGAAAACCCCAGAAAGGATGATAATCACTCATAACCCATAAGCAAGACCGTACCGCCCATATGTATACAATTCCACTGATAATGACCCATCATGAGCATATGAACTTTAAGTTCCTTCAACAGCATTAAATAAAAATGTAAGGACTACATCACCTGATTCTAACCAATTGTTATTCGGTTCTAAAATGTTAATTTGTTTTACAAATTCAGAAGGATTCAATTAATCAGTATATACTTTACAAGTAGGAAAATTAATCCGTAGATGCTTTACAAATTAAAAAAAAATTAAACAGTATATGTTTTACAAGTAGAAAAATTAATCAGTAGATGTTCTTTGTAAGGTACAAAATTAATTATTATATGCCCAGAAAAAATGTGCAAATTCTTTTCTGTTAAAAGCCGACTGGCTATATATATTATAACAGCACCAAATATTAACTATTTGGGGTTATATGTTTACCGCATCCTGAAAGCATATTTAAATAAAAAGTAACAGTCAAAACTCCATTTGAATGTAGAGCATTGAAAATAATGCTTTGTAAAGCGACGCACACGTGGTCATTATGTAATCAGTTCGCTGTACAAGGAAGCGAACACACCCAAACTGTTAATTATTAATATCTCGGAAACTAATAAATAAAGGCGAAATCCAATATAGCCAAAATGTTTACCGAAATATTAATAATAACGTGTGCAAATTTGATGCAATATAATTAACAAATGAAAGAGTTAATTAAAATAATTGAATAACTTCTGTAAAAATAGAGTTACAGTAATGAGATTTTAGTATGTTATAAAGATAATAATTTCTGACAGATTGTATATTTTAGATTTCACACAACTTGGTTTGCAACCAAGTTATTGCAAAATTAAATAAGCACAGGATATCCGGAGCGGGAAATTGGTTCAACCGGATAATTATAATAAGAATATTAGATAATAATATCAATTCTCCGTCTGTGGGAACCTAACTTCATTCTCACGGACCAAGGGAATTCAAAATTTTATGTGGTAGGGAGAGTGTGCCAACCAATGAAATCATTTCACGCGAGCCACGGCCAGTGCGGTGTTTTCTGGTTGAAACCTCACTCTTCTGTCAGTACTCACGAAGTTAAGACGTAGTCCTTCGATCGTCTAGTAACCACAGTGGTGAAGATCAACAAGAAGACTCTACGTGGTCAACACACACGCAATTACGAACACACTAAGTACAGATCATCTGTATAGCTCGTAGTTGTTGCGTAAAGGCGAGATACTCTTCAGTACATCAACCAAGCTTATTGTGTACTACCAGTTAGTCATAAGCACGCAAGAGATCCACCAGGCTTCAAGACCAGATTTCAAGAATACAGCAGAGAGGCCGTCTAAATCATTGGTGAACAGCTGACGAGCAGAGCGACCACCCGAACGAAGCACACACACAAACGCTGACGTGCAACGTGCGAATCGACGAGGGACAAGAAGCAGTTCCAGCAGACAACAGCAGACGTTAAAATATTCACAAACAGCAAGGAAGCAGAGTGTTGCCGAATTTTGAACTCCACGACCGAATCCAGCAGTTCTAAGCAGATTACTTTCTCTAACCAAGGACTCGAATCGACGAGGCACAAATCGGAACGACATCCTCTTCAGTAACAGGAAAGCAAAATCCACTTATTTATTTTTCAGATCAAATTTTCTATTTTTCAATTAAAACATTGTAATTCAAATAATTCAGGTGCCAAACAAAAAGCAAAGACTGTAGTAATTAAAAAGTAAATTCGTTGTGATAATCTGTATAGCAGTTTAAGGCTTTAGTAAGTATAGTTAAGAAATAGAAGTAGTATAAAAGCGCTATACAAATCTTAACTGACAATCTAATCTTAGATCATACTGCAGTAGATCAGAAGTAGAATCACTAGAAATGAAATAACGTGAACTAGACTGTCACGTCTAATTTATTTTAATTAATTATTCTAATTAATTTCAGAGTTTTATATTTTGTTTCATGAACATTTAGATTCAATTAAATTAAATAAACTTAATTAAATTCAAATCAATTAATAAAGTAAAATTTAAATTGCAATTAACTCGCCAAAGAACGAGTTCAGTTTCTTTCAACTATTGACCAATCGAAAAACATCGATTCATTGTGTAGACTGTAAGAAATTCATAAGATAATAACCATTCTATTCTTGTGTGTTGTTGGTGTAATAAACAACGTTTCATTACCCCATATAACAGTGTTTTATTGTTGAACGATAAAGCCTACCAGTCTCACAAAACTCTCCCCCTTTAAAGTAACCTATTTTGTGTGTTGTTGTAATAAATTTGAGATTACTAGCTTGCGAACTTCAAATCCAAAATCTACACGCCCTAGTCGGAAGAATCTGCAAGATCAGACAGCAGGTGGGTACTCACACACAACACAACATAACAATAACGCATAGAAGTAGAGTTATAAATGGCGCTCCAATCTCGTGGGGCTCGAGAAAATTAATTAAATTCAATTTAAATTTAATTTTCACGTGTAAAACAAACTTTGCTGTTTTAATTCATAAAACAGCTGGCGTCCAACTAAACAAATCCCAAACAGTTTTGTGACTGGTGTTCGTACAGCAGTAAGGTTATTGTGTGTATTTGAAACTGTTCTGTGTATTTTAAATTGTTTACATTTGAAATTGTTGTGTATTTAAAATGGATATGGATAAAATACTTAAACAAATACAACAAATGAACGAGAAAATGAGTGCGGATTTGACCGCTAATATGAACGCGAAATTTGAACAAATAACAGCCAATGCTGAGATAAATATCGCAGAATTAAAGTCTAATATCGAGGCGCAGAGAGTTAGTCTAACAGAGAAATTAGATCACAGTAACGCCGACATAAACGCCGAGATTAAGCAAAGCATTAAACAAACAAATAAAGAAATTAAAGAAAGTAGTAAAGAATTAACTGCGAAAATAGACGAAAGCGTAACCGAGTTAACCGCTAAAGTCGTTGAAATCGGTGAGAGTAATAAACAATTAACGGAGAAAGTCGCTGAGATCGGTGAAAGAGTAAATACGGTCGATACTAAAATCAATGAACGGTTTAAGGTTTTTGAGACCACTATGCAAAAATCGTTTATTGAACAAGTAACACGTATGGAAGGCCGGTTCAAGGATCACATAAGCCGTTGCGAGAAGCAAACCCTAGGCGTCTCAAGGAAGATGGAATCACTAGAGGTAAAGATTCACGCGGACGTGACCGAAACGCAACGACGAGTAGATAAATTAGACGCTTCAATTGTAGAGACGCGATCTAACATTGACTCTAATAAAGAGAGCGTCTTACAAACGTTAAACGACGAGATTTTGAAAGTACGACAGGAGGTACGAAGGAGATCTGCTCCTAATATTTTGGTACAAGGTCCGGTCGACGAGAAAAATCGCGTGTATTTTACGGGGGAAAATAACGAAAACCCCATTGAATTTTTATTAGCGTGTGAGAGTGAAATGGCTAGAGTAGGTTCCCGACTAGAAGATCAAGACAAAATACAGTGGGTGGTTAACGCGATGCGTGATTCGGCGCGTAAGTGGTATAACATTGTACGCGATAGAGTGTCCACATACGCGGAGTTCAAACAAAAATTTGAAAGCCGGTACTGGAACTCGCATACCCAGAGACTTCTGCGCAATGAACTGGAATATGGCCGATTTGATAAGAAAATGGGTATTACCGCCGAAAATTATATAATCCAGCAGGTCGAACGCGCGAAGCATTTAACCCCAGCATTTGCGGAGATTGACATAGTCACGAAGCTTGCCTACCATTTTAATCATAACATTAGAGTAGCTGTATTTACGCAGGGTATTCGCACGATAGACGAACTCCTCATTCTAGTGTCCCAAAGTGAGACGGTTTTTGATTTTGGTGGGTGGCGTTATAATCCCGATTTTCGCCGAAATAATGAAGGGCAGAATACGCGAGAACAATACCAGCAACCTGACCAGAGACCGAGTACTAGTTCTACTCCACCCCAAACATCGTCTAAACCCCCAGATAAGACCTTTGAATACAAAGGCAAACAAAATATTGCTAGATCGAAAGGGCAATATAAGGGTAACGACGGGGCCCCGATTAGAGCTATGCAAACGGTTGAGATAGCTAGAACTGATACAATAGAGCAAGACAGCGATACTCCAAGTAATAAAGACCCCAACGAGAGGAGAAAGAATCGTAAGTTTCCAAAAAACTTGGAAACGGGCGCCTCCAGGGGGGAAGCGCCATAAATCATGCTAAAACGTATCGCAATAAAGTAGGTAAAAATAAGAAAAATGTTAGATTTAAGAAAAGTGATTTTTATACAGAAATTTGTACGCCAGTTGACAAAGTATTTCAACCGGAAGGCAAGGAACCGTGGTTGGCCGTCAACACAATGCAACAATGGGCACCGACAATTGTACGTCCGGAGGAACAGGAAAGTGACGACGACGTTCCCACACAGTCAGCGTGGGAAGACGTAGAAATCATATCCGGGGACGCGTACGAATTCGACGAGTACATAGCGGAATATTGTCGAGCCACTCATAAAAATGCATACGATATACTGGATGCTCTTTAAAAATAATGATTTTATTATAATAATTAAATTTAAAATAAATAACTTGTGATTTATAATATTATTAATAATAATTGTAGATAGCTTGTGTATTAATAATAATAAGGTTTTTCTATCGCGGTAAATAATAGGCGTGTACAACTGAACGAGCACACAGCAGGAAATAGTTACGTCACGCGATAACCTGCTGACCGACATTTGAAAACTAGGTCAAGCAATTAGACGCGCGCCAGGCGATAACGGTTGTAATTAGACTGTCAGCAAATTCCTTTGCACGCGTGCTACTGTTTACAAACAAACGCTACTGTTACATATTAGACGTTCTAAAAACATCAATACGCAGATAATTTCAAATGTAATATTATTAACAAGAGTATGTAGAATTAAGTTGTATGTAATGAAATAATATTAACACACATGTATGTTTTCTTTTGAATAAGTAATACAATGTATAGGTAATAAGTATAATGATTACAGAATATGTGTGTAATGATTAAGAAAAAAAAAATAGCTGTAATTATTACATTCATTTTTTTTTTAAAGCGGGTGTGGGAATATATAACAGCACCAAATATTAACTATTTGGGGTTATATGTTTACCGCATACTGGAAGCATATTTAAATAAAAAGTAACAGTCAAAACTCCATTTGAATGTAGAGCGTTGAAAATAATGCTTTGTAAAGCGACGCACACGTGGTCATTATGTAATCAGTTCGCTGTACAAGGAAGCGACCACACCCAAACTGTTAATTATTAATATCTCGGAAACTAATAAATAAAGGCGAAATCCAATATAGCCAAAATGTTTACCGAAATATTAATAATAACGTGTGCAAATTTGATGCAATATAATTAACAAATGAAAGAGTTAATTAAAATAATTGAATAACTTCTGTAAAAATAGAGTTACAGTAATGAGATTTTAGTATGTTATAAAGATAATAATTTCTGACAGATTGTATATTTTAGATTTCACACACCTTGGTTTGCAACCAAGTTATTGCAAAATTAAATAAGCACAGGAAATCCGGAGCGGGAAATTGGTTCAACCGGATAATTATAATAAGAATATTAGATAATAATATCAATTCTCCGTCTGTGGGAACCTAACTTCATTCTCACGGACCAAGGGAATTCAAAATTTTATGTGGTAGGGAGAGTGTGCCAACCAATGAAATCATTTCACGCGAGCCCCGGCCAGTGCGGTGTTTTCTGGTTGAAACCTCACTCTTCTGTCAGTACTCACGAAGTTAAGACGTAGTCCTTCGATCGTCTAGTAACCAAAGTGGTGAAGATCAACAAGAAGGCTCTACGTGGTCAACACACACGCAATTACGAACACACTAAGTACAGATCATCTGTATAGCTCGTAATTGTTGCGTAAAGGCGAGATACTCTTCAGTACATCAACCAAGCTTATTGTGTACTACCAGTTAGTCATAAGCACGCAAGAGATCCACCAGACTTCAAGACCAGATTTCAAGAATACAGCAGAGAGGCCGTGTAAATCATTGGTGAACAGCTGACAAGCAGAGCGACCACCCGAACGAAGCACACACACACACGCTGACGTGCAACGTGCGAATCGACGAGGGACAAGAAGCAGTTCCAGCAGACAACAGCAGACGTTAAAATATTCACAAACAGCAAGGAAGCAGAGTGTTGCCGAATTTTGAACTCCACGACCGAATCCAGCAGTTCTAAGCAGATTACTTTCTCTAACCAAGGACTCGAATCGACGAGGCACAAATCGGAACGACATCCTCTTCAGTAACAGGAAAGCAAAATCCACTTATTTATTTTTCAGATCAAATTTTCTATTTTTCAATTAAAACATTGTAATTCAAATAATTCAGGTGCCAAACAAAAAGCAAAGACTGTAGTAATTAAAAAGTAAATTCGTTGTGATAATCTGTATAGCAGTTTAAGGCTTTAGTAAGTATAGTTAAGAAATAGAAGTAGTATAAAAGCGCTATACAAATCTTAACTGACAATCTAATCTTAGATCATACTGCAGTAGATCAGAAGTAGAATCACTAGAAATGAAATAACGTGAACTAGACTGTCACGTCTAATTTATTTTAATTAATTATTCTAATTAATTTCAGAGTTTTATATTTTGTTTCATGAACATTTAGATTCAATTAAATTAAATAAATTTAATTAAATTCAAATCAATTAATAAAGTAAAATTTAAATTGCAATTAACTCGCCAAAGAACGAGTTCAGTTTCTTTCAACTATTGACCAATCGAAAAACATCGATTCATTGTGTAGACTGTAAGAAATTCATAAGATAATAACCATTCTATTCTTGTGTGTTGTTGGTGTAATAAACAACGTTTCATTACCCCATATAACAGTGTTTTATTGTTGAACGATAAAGCCTACCAGTCTCACAAAACTCTCCCCCTTTAAAGTAACCTATTTTGTGTGTTGTTGTAATAAATTTGAGATTACTAGCTTGCGAACTTCAAATCCAAAATCCACACGCCCTAGTCGGAAGAATCTGCAAGATCAGACAGCAGGTGGGTACTCACACACAACACAACATAACAATAACGCATAGAAGTAGAGTTATAATATATAAAATGAATTTACAATAAGGACGGTTGTGCCCTAGCAGCTGTGGGAGCGCGCCAGCATGTGGTTAACAAAGTTTGACAGGAATCTAACCTGCCTCAGGCTGCACTAACATGTGCCAGGCAAAAACTATGTCCCTTGTAATACCCCATAAAACAGCCAAAAAGGAAAACAAAAACCCCCCCAGCCCTTAAATGTTAAACCCAAGGTGATTTTAATATCAACTCCATTCGGTTCCAACCGGAACCGAATTCCTAACATGTCATATAATATTTGTAAAGAGTAAGATGATGAATATATGCAACTGTAAAATGTCTAAGTGTACAAATATCTCTGGCACGCTCCCCCAGTGCAGCACACAATTACAAGCATTGCACTTAGTGTTAGGTAATTCAGTTTTTAAAGTGTTCTTTGAAATTAACTCATAATGTTCAGAATGATGATCAGCTGACCCCCTTTATAGCAGACTGCCTGGCCACGTGGGCACATGGATTCAAAAGATTTTTACAGTAAAACAGGTGCACTGCCGGCCCGGCCAAAAAAGGAAAACAAAAGAGTGCATATCACCTTAATTGTGCTGACTCAGTGTTACATCTCGATCTGGTCACCGACTCCTTCTCCGAACAGAATAGTTTCTAATGGTCCATGGCTGATGCGGATGGAAGTCAATCAGCAAGGCCAAATCTCCGTCTTAATCGAGAACCCTGTTAATTCATAAAAATTAGAAAGATGTTCACAAAAAATGTGCACCCAAGTTCAGGTAATTAACCTCAGAACGGGCCTTCAACCACTTCAAGATAAAAGCACAAAGTTTCGGTAATAAAGTCTTTACAACCAGCTTAAAGAGTAGAAAAGTCTGCCATGGAATAATTAGTAAAAATATAAAGGATTTTATTAAAAGTCATAGTGTAAAAGTCATCAGCACAATCTCAACACGCATCGACAGAAAGCAACAGGTCAGCAGGCCACGTGGTGACACGATAATTGCCATTTGTCCAAAAAAAAATTAACTTCAAAGCACTCACGGTATTACTAATGTTTTAATATTGATAATGTTTCCTCTACGGATGTTCTCACAAGTAATTTCTTTACTGTAAAGTTAATTAAAGAGCACACCGACAATCTGATACATGAATGAGCATAGTTCATTACCTAACTACGCACTAACTTTTAGCCTCGAATTCATATAACATTCTACACATTTATCATGAAAATGACAATTACAGTACCTCTCACACTATTCTAATAATAATAAAAGGAACATGGGCTATATACTGCACATTAAGTAAATTTTCTTTTAATATAGAAGTGTCGGATCGCACTCACATGCATACGTCCTTTTCATACGGTGCATACACCTTGTTATTAATTATTTATTTAATTCTAATTATTTTTGAACGCATACAATAATATAATATCTTACCGGGAGTCTCGTAAGTTTCAGCCAGCCATAATAGTTGAAGAAAACTACGCAGTAAACTGTTCGGAGACGAGAGTCGGTGTTTCTCGGAGTCAGACGGTGAATAGAATACAGCTGATACCGTCTGAGCAAGCCGACACTTACTACGGTTGCGCGCGCAGCCTTAACAGTTCGTACAAAGTTCAGTACACCCGCCCCTTTGCTCTTGCGTTATATTACCATTAAATATTCCACAATTTTCGACGGCCGGCATCGGGCCGGCACAGTAGTTGATTGTCGGTGCGGTCGGAAAGTTTGGATGCCCAAGCAAGTCACCGTTACACGAAATAACATGCCGGTCAGAGAAGGCTCTTTGTTATGTTCATGATTGCACAATGTCTGGCCGCATATTTCAAGCACAGCTCCTTAGCTGCTGAAGATTTCATCTGCAGAATTTCAGACCGTGTAAGCGTGGGCGATAGGACTGCTGCTGTAGGGAAGCACTTGCCTAGTAGGCTACCATAGAAACTCGGGCTTGAACCACAGTGCAGCCAAGGCTACTAATCTAGTCAAGCATGACTTATTTTCTAGCACACTTACCAGGCAACTAATCACGGGTTGATTCAGAAGGTGGATGGTTCACATAGTCGGAACTAATTTTGGCTAGATTGTTTCCAGAATAAGATTCATAGATTCATTGTTGCTGAGTTCGTAAATTTGTCGTCCCTATTACAGTGTAATATATTTTTAAATACAGTTTTATCTTAAGAATTGTGACTAAACATGTAACAAATCATTTCGTGTTACAGCTAGGAGGTTTACGTTAAGAAGTTAACGGTTTTCCTATATTCTTGGAATTATTAAAATAACGTGAACACGTGAAACCCTAACGTGTTCCTATCATTTAAAATTGTTTCAACTTTAAAATTTTATATGCAATATTCATACAGCAATAAAACGTATTTTTACTTAAAATTGTGTCATTATATTAGCTCACAAAATATTTTCAAGTTAAATAGAACAATTATTTATTATTTAGGACCTACAAGTTGAGTTTCGCTTCAGATTCCTAGTTTGTCAGTAGTCACTTCGTTTATGGAAAGAAAGCGAAAACGTAGGATAGTAACATTTGGCTGAAATATACTAATACTGCATGCTACATCAAGGCGTTAAGTGTATTGCATGTCGTACTTATCCTTTTGCAATGAAAAGTGAAAGAGAAACTGGAATACGTTGGCAACAAATAATTACTAGCATACGGTTGAACAACTGAAAATGAAAGTATTGAAAGTCTAGGCAGTGCCTTTTAAAATACGTCAAGTAGGCACTAATAAATTATAAGCATAACCTATAAATTATAAATTTTTAATCGATCGACGATATCTTTTAACTTATTTTGTCTTATCGTTTTTGTATATCCGTCAAATACTACAAATTTCTGCCATAACTGTTGCCGTTGAATTCAACGCATTAGGGTTCTTCCATCGATCGCGTAAGTAAATTCCTCGGGATCCCTTGGGAAATCAATTTTATAGTTAATCATAAAACGTTCTATCGTTGTGTTCCGCATTCCAAATTGACAGGGTAGATGGGGAAAACGAACTGAACTTGTAGAGCATGATGTTTAAATTTTGAATTCCTATTTTTTTTCTAAATGTGAATACTTTGGAAAAATAATTTTTTATCACCTACAACTAATTCTTGTTTATTTAACCTTTTTCTTTTTAACTGTTGGTGAAATAACTTTATTATTGATTAACTTTATTTCTTTAAAATTCTTACCACATATATTCTTTATTGTTTTAATGTCCTACTCAGAGGTATTATAACAATTAAATTTGTCGTCACTTGTTGTTCATAAATATTTGATATATTAGAATAAACAGAAAAAAGATGTGTGCTGTATAAATTCTAATCTTTTACGTCATCAGGCCTATCTTCTTGTTTAGTATGTATGGTGTCACCGAGCTGAAAATATCCTTTTTCGGTAATATCCTTTGTAATAATCAATATTTTTACCAATTTATATACAATGCAATCGTAACATTTTGTTTCAAAAACCATCATTTACACGAATTAATGCTACTAAAGTTTACTAACATCATTAAAGTTTGGCAAGAGTGTACTACGCCTGAAAAGAATTTTACCTAGTCGTTAAAAAGTCTAAAATCTTACATCAAAATTTTCAAAATTTCTCCGTGTTCATTTGTTATTACTGCTTTCATACTTTGCACATAACCTTTTAAGAAATCGCAGACGGAAAATGCTTACACGTATGAATCATATGAAAAACGTAGTCATTAGTTCAGTAGAGTGTAAGTGTATTTCCCAATCGCCCATGCTTTCAGAAACTATTCACGTTTAAAAATAGTTGGCCCTCAATTTGGAAATATTTCTTTGTTAACAACTTATTTTAAAAACATGTAATAATTTTTAAGATGCATGATGTTTTTTAATTATTTTTCGTTGTTTTTACACGAAAAAAATTAACTATAATAAAACTGATTACTATTACTATTTTGATTACTGATTATATTGCGATGTGCCTATACATACTAGCCAACAACGTTTTCCCCTATACTGTCCAAAATTTTATTTTAAATGTCCTTTGGGTCGTACCTCCTAATCAAAAAACGTTAAATTACTTCTCATGCCTAAATCAGATATTTTGTTTAGGCAATACTTTAGTTTGAGCAGTACTTTACATTACATTAAAATCACTTAGAGATAATTTATATATAGCTAAAACCAATAAAAGAGATATTTTGTAAATTGTTTGTGTATATTTTAACAATTATTTAAGTTTCTATGAGGTTTTACGTACCCATTTCATCCCAAAAATTGTATTTACTTTAATTTACCAAACAAATACAAAACTAAGTTAATCGTGTTTCAGTAAATTGTAAATTGAGTAGGGCAGGGGAATATTACCTTTCTCAACAATAAGTTAAACTTCCGATAGAATATCCTTAAACTAGTAATTGGTTTTCTAGGGTGTATATCTGTACATATAATTTCATT
The DNA here is from genome assembly GCA_034769895.1 of Magicicada septendecula. Lineage (NCBI taxonomy): Eukaryota > Metazoa > Arthropoda > Insecta > Hemiptera > Cicadidae > Magicicada > Magicicada septendecula. Next base: position 145,218,442 of record CM068368.1, read on the forward strand.
AAAAAAATAACGGTTCTTAGAATAACACAATTTATTTTAAATCGATTTGGTCAGAAGGCCTGGATTCCGAAATTTTGTTCTTTTCAAGTCTAACGTAACTCCACTATCTGTATTCTTTACCTTCTTAATTTATTATATTTACTAAAAGTATGCATACGACCCTGAAAAAGAAAAACGAACCGTTAGGTAAAAGTTTGAATGCAAGTATAAATGAACGAGATAAGTAATAACTGACGATTAACTAGATACTAGTACGAACCAATATCTAGACGGTGCGACACACTCGCGCGCGCGCGCGCACACACACACACACATACATTCATTTTTAATGTTTTAGGTATCCAGGTTGTAACAGCATTAGTATTCTATATTTCCAAATTTACAATTTAGTCTGATATCTTGCTGAGTATAACATAGTTTAAACTTAAGATTTGCGTAAATTAAGCTTCTCTTTAGTTATATATCAGACAGTGTTTTATAAGAATCTTACATTTAATAAAATGCTGAAATAACCAATAAACAATAAAAATTTTTATTTAACTTTAAAGTAAATTAAAGTGTTTATTAAAGGAGAGGGATGCAAAACCAGTTAGTAGTTGTATTACTCTGGTTCCAAATTGAAAGGAACTTTTTTTAATATTTGGAAGTACTAACTGTACACATCACAGGCCCCATGCCCCAGTTTAATTTTACGCGCATAAAAATTGATCACCGCAAATATAATACGTGCTCTTCGTACAAGGTGAGCCTTAAGTCATTTGACAAAAATGCAGACCTCCCAGGTGTACAGTAGTAAGTAACCCATTACTGAACTAAGGATAGCTTACAGGGTCACGCGCCTTATGGGCCTCTCTGTGCTTGTGATTTTAACAAATTAAACGTGTTGTTTTTATTAATTTCTAGCAAACATTTATTTAAAAGTGCGAATAACTTGCAGTGGCGTGTATGGCAAAATCTGAACAAGTATAAATTTATTCGTAAATGGAAAAAATAATGATATGGTCTCAAATTATTAAAACATTTCAAAAATGATATGTAAATATCGGTATGGAGAACCATACATGGTTTCCATGTTCTGAGATTTATATTTAAAATCATTTACGAAATGAAATATTTCCATAGAAACTACTTCTTTCCACTTATTGCTTCAGCCTTAACCACCGTACTGTGGTCACTAACGTATACCACCACACGATATCGCACTCAATTTTCACTGATGATGGCAGTCGACGGCACTGCCGAAACATCTGGTTTTGCAGAAAACATTGGACTACGGCCAAACAGCCCGGGAAGGAATTTTAACAACAAACTACTACTTTGTTGCCGATAACGTAGTACACATATAAACATAATTCCCTCACCCTTCAACTATAATTTTCATTTATAGAAAATTACCCTCACGCTGTTCAACTAGCCTCTTCATTTATAGATGTTTCATCTACGTTTCAACAGTGGATTATTAAGATCATCTCATCAGGATACTTTATTTATCAAAATTAAGTACTTTACTCTTGTTACAACAAAAAATGTTTCAGGTAAACAGCCCTTTCCCTGTAACCGATCTTCACCAAAATCAATAGGCCTCGTGTCTTCTACAACTCAGGTACATATGTAAAAAATTATTTGATTCTGTTTGAATTTACGGCAGTTATCGTTCGTCATGGAAATATTTCTCTTGTTACAACATAAAATGTAGCCGGTAAACTACCCCTTTCCCTTAACCGATCTTCACCAAAATAAAGAGTCCTTGAGACCTCCACAATTCAGAGACGTATGCAAAAACTTATTTGTTTATGTTTGAATTTACGGCAGTTATCGTTTGTCATAGAAAAAAATTAACCTTATAAAACGTTGCAGGTAAACTACCCCTTTCTCTTAACTGATCTTCACCAAAATCAACAGGTCTTGAATCCTCTACAATTCAGGGATGCATGCAAAACATTATTTGATTGTGTTTATTTCATGCGTCATGAAAATATTTCTCTTGTTACAACATAAAATGTAGAAGGTAAACTACCCCTTTCCCTTAACCGATCTTCACCAAAAACAATAGGTCCTGAGAACTCTACAATTCAGGGCTGCATGCAAAACATTATTTGATTCTGTTTGAACTTTCAGTTGTTATCGTTTGCCATAGAAAAATATTACCCTTGATTTAAAAAAAACGTTGCTGGTAAACTACCCCTTTCCCTTAACCGATCTTCACCAAAAACAATACGTCTTGAATACTCGGCAAATAAGGGCTGTGTGCAAAAAATTATTTGATTCTGTTTGAATTGCGGCTGTTATCGTTTGACAAAATAATCTACAGACAGACAGGTAAGACAGATAGACAGACAGACAGACACACCGACACACACAGACAGACACATACAGACACTTTTCGAAAAATGACTTTTTTCCATGTTTTGAGTGTAGTACAATCAGAATCTGCAATAATCTCGAACACGATTTTTTTTGCCATCACCATACTTCCATTTCCTTAAGGAACATGGAAGTAAAATTACCGTTGTTAAAACATAAAATGTTGCTGGCAAACTACCCCTTTCCCTTAACCGATCTTCTCCAAAATCAACAAACATTGAGTTATCGATAGCTCAGGAAGGTATGCAAAATATTATTTCATTCTGATTGAATTTACGGCAGTTATCGTTCGTCATGAAAATGTTTCTCTTGTTACAACATAAAAAGTAACAGGTAAAGTACCCCTTTCCCTTAACCGATCTTCACCAAAAAAATATATCTTGAGAACTTTACAATTCATGGCTGTATGCAAAACATTATTTGATTATGTTTGAATTTGCGGCTGTTATCGTTTGCCATAGTAAAATATTACCCTTGATTAAAAAAAAAACGTTGCTGGTAAACTACTCCTTCCCCTTAACCGATCTTCACCGAAAACAATGGGTCTTGAGTACTCTACAAATAAGGTCTGTATGCAAAAAATTATTTGCTACTGTTTGAATTTGCGGCTTTTATCGTTTGCCATAAAAAAAAATTACAGACACAGACAAACACACACACACACACACACACACACACAAACACTTCGAAAAATGATTTTTTTGCATGTTTTCAGTGTAGTACAATCAGAATCTGCAATAATCTCCAACACGATTTTTTTGCCATCACCTTACTTCCATTTCCTTAAGGAACATGGAAGTAAAAACAATTAAAAATTGACCTGCATTATAAGTGCAAAAGCTTTTTGAGAAGTTTTATCTAAATGAATATTATGCGGAATAATTCAGGAATGTTATATGTCGTAATAATTATTATTAAATGTAGGGCGTATCACACTTAAGATTGTTGTTTAGTAGGGCGTACTTATAGGTTAATCAACTTCACTCATTTTGTCACTATGTCAACTAATAAGTAAATTACCGTCTACTACTTGAAATAAAAGTGTTCATTTCCGTTGTTAATATCCCATACAGGCATATAAATAGACCAAAGTAGTGTGAACAATTTTCCCTTCATTACTAATCTACACACGCTCCGCCTGCTGCGCCACGAATCCATCCAGTACATTCATTAAATTGTCAAGATTTAAATTTGGCAGATTCTACGATAAAACTTTGACTTTATTAGTATCACTATAGCCTATATCTAAACCGAATATAGTTAACGACACTGTATACTCAAAAACAATTATGTTGTTTGCAAAAATACTTTTTCAGATATAAATCTGTAAAAATACTAATGGTAAATAATAACTGCTTTAATTTTATTGGATTATAGGATTTTTCACCACGTTACGTGTACCTGGAAAGGCTATACAAACTATTTTTTTTTAATTTATTAAATAAATTTTCATGCTAAATACATGGTGTTTGCTTTGTTCTCTTTATATTAAGAATTTTAAAATTAATAGAAATTCAAGAACGCGTATTTTCTCAGAAAAAACTTCATCAAATGATTAGAATAGTTGATTATAACTAATGTAATATTATACGTAGTTTAAATCTGACACTTATTTGTAGAGAGAAAAAGAAAGAGGAAGAAGCAAACCTAATAAATACGTGAATTAAAAGTACCATGACGAAGATATCACATTCTTCTGGGATAATACATTGTGTGTATTATATACAGTAATGTTTCTATCACTTCTTTTTACTTCTCTAAAAAATACAAACTCATTATTTAATATGTAATGAAACGGTAAGTTTATAAAAGAATAGAGACTGCTAATGTTTATTTTAATTTTAAAATACTGAAACAGCGCATGTGTCCACTTATATATCTGCATATAAGTAAAAATGTAAAAAATGGTTGAAATAATGTAAAAATAAACCACACTGTGAAACTTTATTAAATACTAGCTGTTACCCGCGGCTTCGCACGCGAATATTTGACTTTTAATAAGTATTTTCATAAATTTTTATTGTCTATGTCTGCATGGCGTTGTCTCAGCTCGTATAAAATTTTGTACTCAATTAGTCAAATTCTCTCCAAAGCTGTTTTCAACACTTGTAGTATTTAAACTTGTACTAAATTATTATTTGGTGCAACAGCCTTTGGAGTTTTAAAAGTACCCGTTTATAAAGCCTTTGGAGATATTTATAAAGTACCTGTTAAATCAAAAAAGCTAAATTCTTTATTTTAAGTGCTACTGTGTTAGAAGCATTGTATAACACATAAAACGTTATGTTTTCCTCAACCATGACTTTTATTTATTTCAGCAGTAAACTAAAAACCAAAAACCGTGGTCACCTAATCTCACAAATGAAAACAACACGTATTTTTCCTGTGCATTAAGTAATAAGACAATTTAAAATTAGTACACTTCTTCTTTTCCACATCATAATATATCAATAAAATCACATATAATATAAAACTTGGAAAATGTACTGCAGGAATGGATAAATGTACAGTTCCGATGCCGCTAAATAGCTTTTGTTTATTTACTTGTTACTATGGTAATTAATTCTGGTCTCCATGGTGTTGTTGGCATCTTTAGTAGTAGTGTTTAATATATTTCATTACTTATTCATTGCATCATCAGAAATACGTATAAACATAAATTTTATAATCGTGTAAGACAATTACAAAATATATAGACGTATCTGTATACAAAATTACAAAATATATCGATACAATCTTATATTAAAACATTAAAAACTGCAGGAACTTATAAAGGTACAGTTCAGATGCCGCTAAGTATCATTTGTTTTTTTACTTGTTACTAAGGTAATTAATTCTGGTCTCCATGGTGGTGTTGACATCATTATACGTGTCAACAAAAAGGCATAATTAAAAGAGCCTAAATCGTGCGAATGGGGCAAAATATCATATTCCAAGTTAGACAGTGTTTTTCGACTTGTGACAAAGGTTACCTGTGCAAAATTTGGTGGCAATCGGTGTAGTGGATTTGTATTCAGTACCCATAAATCCTCAGACTTTGAGTTTTGTATAATATATAGATATAGATACAGATTCTGTACAGTACCTGTACCTACTCTGCCGTTAACTACGTGCTCTATTCTAAAACTTATCAGTTTGAAGGTTTGATAATTTTGTAGATTTTTGTTTCCTAGTCTACATTTGGAAACGCTAGCACAGATATTTTATGATCGCTTACAATCCTTTTTGCCATGACAGATGACTACACTATTTGAAAAAACTTAACACCTTTTTTAATTTGTACCTTAAATCTTTGCTTTAGCTAATATCCAATTAGATGTGATTTTAAAGAGCCTTATCGTTGATTACTTCATTACATTCATTACGAAACGTTTTTCATCACTGCTAATTCGTACACGATTTAGAATACACGTATTATTTGCCTATATCAGATAATATAACTTGTGTATTTAAAAAATAATTTCTGTAAATTTCAAGGCTCGGATATAATGGCATAATGAGAATGTCTCATATTTATATCATTACAACTTCTGTATGCACATTGATTCATACGGAAGAATGTTACATTTCTTATTTTCTCTAACAATAACAAATTACTTACAATGCGTGTTTGTTCAAAATGTTTTACATCATTGTTAAGTTTCTCTTGATATAACCTACACTCACAAGATCAGCTCTGAGTCTAACTGTATGGCACAGATTTATGTACACTCTTACTTTCAGGCAAATCAATTTGTCGCAACTAGATTCAGACTTGATATGCTTTACACTCCCCTTTTGAAAACAGAACTAATGTATATCCTAACGACTTTCTCATTAAAGAAGCGCCAGCATGACCACTCGAAATACTAACTAAATGCTGAAATTCATCAAAAAATTAATTTAATTGTCTTAATGTGGCCAACGTATGTCATGATATTATAATAATATAAACGTTCAATACAATTTTAGAAAAGATCTCGGACTACTTTGAGTGCAGAAGGAATATTTCATATAGGATTTCTGTCGATAAAAATAATTTACAGTTAACTTTTCAATGTTGTTATAAAACAAATAAACTAGATAGATAATAATTAATGTGTATTGTGTTGATAATAAAAAATTTTGTTGTTAGTTATAAATTTAATAAATTATTTTGTTTAATTAATTAATTGAATAATTAATTAATTGTAATTTTTTTAATTACCTTCAAATGAATAAATAAGATATTATGTTTTTTAAAATATTTGTTCTCTATAGATAATCTAGTTGTGTAGTCGGATCTAGTATTCTGTTTTCTAACTTCGCTCCTCTTCTTCTTTTTCTTGGTATATTTCTCTAATAACTTTAAATTATTTTTAGAAGAAAGAAGAAACTAATATTTATTGTACAAATAATTATGTACATGTAATTGAGTAATTGTGATGTTTATTTCTTAAAATTTGAAATTGTGCGCCAATCTTACGCGGATGGACCAGGCATTGATTGAGATTCGCTCAGGTCGATTGTGAACAAAAATGACAAAATATAATGTTACAAAATTAATTATTTCGGGTTCTTTTAACTGTCGAAATGGTCAGAGAGGGCAAGGAACAAGATACAATACTTACAATTATCTTAAAAAAATTATTATTTGCTGAAAAATAACAGGATTATGAAAATTGTCAATTATTAAATAAAGATCGAACCATTTCGTAGAATGACGTCACTGACTCGTGGAGGCAGTGTCGATGTGCTGGTCGCTCTGCAATGAAAATGGCCGCCGCTCACCTCGATTTCTGTCACACTCGCCGACTGCTATGTGGGCTGCTCCCTCAAATATAAACGTGTATTCCTTCCTCTGCTAGGTTGTATTATCCCTGGAAAATTGTGTGAAGTGTTCTTCCCTCCTCGGCGATGTCGTTCTGTGATAGTTTATTGGTGCAGTGTTCTGTGTTCAATTTGTTGAGTTCGTGTCCAAATAGTATTTGTTGAATTTTGCTCAAAATGGCGGTTAATTTCTCGTTCTAGTAATGGATATTACTATTGTAGTTGTTCTGGTTCAGTTTGGTGTTAGTTATTAAGTAGTGGTGTTGTTTTCCATTTGGTAACCTCAGTGACACTTTTTGAGGTTGTTCGTCACTATTTCTATTTTTTAGATCTTCCGTCAGTAAATTCTGATCTGTACACATTCACGATTAACAATAGACTGATGACATAACGTCGTCGTTTTGTGGTAATTTATAAAATGTCTTTTTCCTCTTCCCATTGTTTTTTCAAATTTACATGTCTTGGATTTGATTTCAACTCATAAACATACATGACAAGTTTCCTATTTATTGCTGTAACTTAATTATTTATTAATTTTCCGAAAATCTAACTATTCAGCAATATTATTAAGCTAATTTTACATAATTTGATATATAATTGGGTCTGTTTTATGTTCAGATAAGCCTAAAATTTACAATTTTTGCTATTTATTGTAGGCCTTGTATTTTTTACAATTTTAGTATTTAAATGGTTTGCAAGTGATTTTATGTTAATATTTCCATTAAATAATCTTACTCACTCCATGATTATTGCTTGTTGTTAATAATTTGTTGTTATAATCCTCAAATATTGATTAATTTACTTTATATCTGAGTTGAGTACTCCTTAGGCCTAATATTACTTATTTCCAGATAAAGTTAATTTTATTCTTTTGTCATTACATTTGTTAATATTTGTTTCTGTACTGATTACATTTTCATATCTTTGTGTTTTATGGACTAGTTTCTATTCATTATATGCAGTTTGATTGAATTTATTTATTTGGGTTTTGACTCTATGATAGGTGATTTTGGTTTACAATGCTGGTTTGTTTTTCTATTGTGGTGTGTTAGTTAATTTGCCTTATTACTCTTTATATGGTTTACAATTTAATAAAAATACAATATTCCTATTACCTACTTGCCTTCTCTGCCTTAAGAAACTTGGAAATTATTGAACATTATTTCAAATACAACAGAATATCTTCTACCTACTAAATTTTTATTTATATCACTTAAACATAACAAAACATCTTATGCCTATTATTTTTTATATATATAGAATTATAATGGAAACATCTTATTATCAGCAATATTATCAGTCACTGGCTGTCCTTTGTTTTTATGTTTCCTTTTATAACAAACCTTATCCTGTGACGATTTAAATTGTAAAATAAAAAAACAATTTTATAATAAAAATATAAAATGGGAAGTTAGTGAAAACCATTAAATCGCACTATTAAACCAAATACCCCTGAACTAACTCATAATAGTAATGAGAATAAAAAAAAGAAAATTTAACTAAAATAATTAATTAAAACTGTGAAAGCAAAAGTTAAAAAATAAAACTGTCAACCCTTTATTAAATTTATCATGCTATGACCTGTGTATTTCGGATCCGACCTGCATACCGACCCGGCATTAAATAAGAAATACCTGAAAACTTTAATGTAAATAGTTAATAATTTAAAGTCACTAGTAGTAGTCGTAATAAATTCTGTAGACAAGCAAAGTCTCGATTGTTTATGTTGTCAAACTGTAAAACTGTATTGCTAATTAAAAGTTGGAACTATATTATGGCGGAGTATTCTCTCCGCGTCGTTGCAACTTTCCTGTTGTAACAATGTAGGACTAATGATGCGGCTTTCAAACTGTAAACAGCTCCGAGCGGGGCTCTTAAGAAATGTTTTTTTTTTTTGTATTTTATTAGAGTGTTAGCTTCCACTGAAAGTGTAGAAAGCTAGATATAAGTAACTAAGATGTAGTGAGTATTTTTGTGAAACAAAGATGTGAAAAGGAGAAAACGAGTGTAAAAGGTGACATCTCCTGTTAATTAAAATAACCAATCAAATATGGTTCAACTTAAAGGTAATTCTAACATAATGTAAAGAAAATATGTAAACTGCAATACGACGGTGCCACTAAACATGTGAAGTGAAAAACTGAATAGTGACGACTTTGACCTATACTGCATTTACACTATCGCAGATGTTCAGGACGACTTCACGCTAGATGACACCACAACATCCTTTTCATCATTAATTGCCTCCGAGGACATCCACTGGAAAGACTACCCCGATGACCACCCCGACTAAGAGAGTACAGAAGAATCACACTCCGAGGACATGGACAGACAACGTTTAGCTAAGAGGTGACGCGGAAGCTCGTCTTCCGTGAATTATGTATATTTAAAGTATAAGTAATTATCAATGAAAAAGACTTTTAAAAGACAATCTATAAGCGCTAACTTTTAAAATGGTGTAACCAGAAATTTCTGAAATCATACGTTGTAACATAACTCTTGTGATGTAAGATTGAATCATGCTCAAACTAAATAAAACCATTCTTCAAATGGTACTTAAGTAATAAAGTAATCGTCTAAACAAGTAAAGTAAATTTGAAACTTCTTAACTAGGTTAAAGACAGACTCGGATCCGAGGTAAACACTTTGTCAGTATGATCATTTTTAAGACAGAAAACCCCCTTACAATTTCTGAGTAAGTAAAATTTTTATTTGTAATGTGTTACCTATCATATGTAAATAAAGGGATATCATCTTTGTTGCATACTAGAGTGAGTGCATAAATCAGCTAAATTCCCTCCCCTAGTTTCCTTTAATTAGAGTAAGTATAATTATTGTTAGTGAAGTGTTTGATTTTTCAGTTTGTTACAATATAGGCAGCCTGTATAATTGGCCAGAGTCAATTATTACGGGTTCCCTGGATTATAACGTAGCCGACACGTTATAATCATATTAAAACATCTTATTCCTAATAACACCTTCTGTCGGGATTAATTATAGGCTCCGATAAACACTGGTTCTTTTGAAAGCTAGAATTGGTTGTTAACGGTGGAGTAAGAGCTATCTTCACAGTCAACTTCAACGCTCCAAGTGGAACAAGAACTCGGCGTCACTCCATGAAGGGCAACTTGTACTATTACAAGACGGAGAGTCAGCACCACTGCACTGGCCTGTCGGACGAATCCTCTCCCTTCATCCCGCTCCTGATTCCGTTACCCGAGTTTTGACCGTACGTACCGCAAATGGTACCGTAGTGCGACCCGTCAATAAGGTTGCACCCTTTCCAGTTTTGTAAATGCACGTGGTCACCCCCGTCACTATTTGAAAAACCATAGATTTTTGGCGGGCGGTGTGTTAGATGTAGCGTTTAGCTAATTTTCAGTTGTAATTAATTTTCATTGTGTAAGTGTCCTGTGTTTGTCTTTCCTCGTAACTTTAATTTCACGTACGATTTGGTAAGTTCAAATAGTGCGCGAGTGCGTGTGTCGTTTTATGCAAGACCAACCACAAATCGATCTCTCGCGCGTGCGCTGAACTCTGTTCTGTTGTTCGCTTCATAGTATCACACGTGTTCGCGTCGCTTCGCAGGCCTGCCTTTTTTTCGTATGTAACGTTTTCCGAAAATACGGTAAACGGTATAAAACTCACGCAAAAGTTCGAAAAATCGCGTATGTGCGAACTGTTCATCAACACCGCAGTTTCCACTACATCAACTACCACAACAAGCAGCTTCCGCTACATGCGGTCTTACATCCTACATGAGTGCTTCCCATCAAATCACAGGTACTGTAAGTAATTTGTATTTCATCAGTGTAAATGGCAATTGCTGGGAGGGAATTAACAACTCCCACAACAATTCCAGCAATCGACCAAGTTCAGTTGGGGTTAACAACCAATTCTAGCTTTCAAAAGAACCAGTGTTTATCAGAGCCTATAATCAATCCCGACAAATGGTCCTCCGCGCCGGATTGTTCAAATAGTGGATGGTTCGAATTCGCAGTGTCGTTTTTGTGAAATCATAAAAACTTGTGAAACGTGGTCGGGCGAGCTGTTACTACCGCCCATTTCGTCGGTTACCAGTAACGGTGGTTATGTTGTGCAACTACTCTCGTATGTCTCCATGTAAACAGTGTACGGTAATTGTTATTAGTGTCAAGTAGCTGTTATTTCATAAGGTACATTTCATTGTAGCGGTCTGAGTTGGTCACCAGTCTGAGTTGATCAAATGACGTCACTGGCTTATGACATCAGAGATAAAGAGGCCCTGGTAGCTGGTTTCCGCTGTCTCTGTTTACATGTACGTTGACGAATTGGAACGTGTGGAAAAGCATTGCATTGCAAAAAAAAAAAATATCGGTATGGAGAACCATACATGACTTCCATGTTCAAAGATTTATATTTAAAATCATATTTTAAATATGATTTTATTGAAATGAAATATTTCTATAGAAACTACGTCTTTCTACTTATTGCTTCAGCATTAACCACAGTACTGTGGTCACTAACGTATACCACCTCACGTTTTCGCACTCGATTTTCACTGATGATGGCAGTCGATGGCACTGCCGAAAAGTCTGGTTTTACAGAAAACATTGGACTACGGCTAAACAGCCCGGGAAGCAATTTTAACAAAAAACTACTTCTTTGTTGCCGATAACATAGTACACGTATAAAAAATTCTCCCCTCCACCTTCAACTATAATTTTTAATAATAGAAAATTACCCCCACCCTGTTCACCTAACCTCTTCATTTATAGATATTTCATCTACGTTTCTACAGTGGATTATTATGAGCTTCTTATCAGGATACTTTATTTATAAAAATTAAGTAGTTTACTCTTGTTAAATCATAAAATGTTTCAGGTAAACTACCCCTTTCTCTTAACCGATCTTCTCCAAAATCAATAGACCTTCAGTCCTCTACAATGCAGGGATGCATGCAAAAAAATAATCGATTCTGTTTGAATGTGCGGCAGTTATCGTTCGTCATAAAAAAAATTACCCTTTTTAAAACATAAAGCTTTGGTGATAAACTACCCCTTTCCCTTAACCGATCTTCTGCTACATCTAACACCTTCAGTTATTAACTGTCTCTTTTAATTACTATAACTATTTTGATAACACATTAAAATAAAAACATCTTATAACTAATGACACTTTCAGTTATTAACTGTCTCTTGTATCCACTATACCTAATTTGCTAATACAATAAAATAAAAACATCTTATACCTATTAAATTCTTATATTACTTAATTTTTAAAACACTTTTATTATTAAAACTATTCTTAGTCACGAGACTGTCTTTTATTTTTAGGTTTTTTTTATAGGGTAATTCTCTACTGATGGTAGTCTTTTTAATTGATTTCTATTTATTACACCATTCTTTATTATAGTGTGTCACTTATTATTGTCTACACTAATGGTAGTCCTTTAAATAATTTTTTACACTATGGTAAGTTTTGGTTGGTTTCTACACTATTGGTAGTCTTTTTAAATGACTTCTCACACTAGGGTAAGTTTTGGTTGGTTTCTACACTATTGGTAGTCTTTTTAATTGGTTTCACTCTATTCTTAAACTAGGCTTACAATTTAGTTTACAATTTTATTTTTACTGTATTGTATCCTGTAACTTGTTATTTGGTCTGACATTTATTATTGGTTTCAATTAAGTAATAAATGGGGTATATTCATTCCTCATAATGTTTTAGTGAATATCCTTTCTTGTTGATATATTCCCTTTATGAACCTTGACATATTTTGTCTCTTCCTTCTCATTATATTTGTATTTTCTTATCTTGTGGTTTCATGTCCTTGTATTATTAATTCATTGACTCTGATTTAATTATTCGGTTTCATTCCCTTTCTCCTTTACAGCTCCTTATTAATTTGTTATTGGTTTTGTGTCTTGGGGTTTCTCTGCTTCTTAATTTAATACATTTCCCCTTATTAATATTTTGTTTACCTTTTTACCTTTGTCTTTTCTTTTACTGCTCCCCAACCTACTGGGTATACTGCTGTTTTATTGGGGTTTTATATAGTTGGTTATTTATATATGGACCAAGAGTTTTCTTTGTCATTCAGTTTAATTTTATTAACATTTTATCGACTTAATGAACAGTTTCTTTAGTTTATTTTTTAACCATTTACTTCTTCTCACTCACTATTGACCTTTTCTTCTTTATCCATGTTGTATTAAGTTAAATTTTAAGGTGAAAATTCTGTTATGCTAGAATGTAAATCTTTACTTTTTAAACTTCATTAAAATACTATTTATTTTAATTTAACAACTCTGTTTTAACATTTATAACAATTATGAAACTAACTTAATTGTGACACTTAGTCAGTTAGAAACGACATGTGAAGTTTATATTAATCCCGTTTTTCAACTGACTTTCGCATCATCAGCCGTTTACTGATTATTTAAATAATTATGATTTTTCAGTAGAATTGTCTTTACTGAGCATAATAAGTCTTCAGAATCGCATAGTCAGTAACTAATGTATGTCGCACCTTGTGATGCATGCGTTTGAGAGTGAACAATCGTGAAATACGATTACTACATAAGAAATATCAGTCACAAAAATACAGAACAAATAAAGTAAACTATAAACATAAGTAACTGATATATGCAACACTTGAAGCGTTTACATAAACCAGAAAAAGCTGCTTAAGTAAAACCTCTTAATGGGTTGAGCCATAGAGCATTGCTGTATAAAGTGGTGCGGCTTAATATAAACCCAATCGAGGGATTTTATTTGCGGTTTTTGTTTATTTGTAATTCATTTGCATTTGTTTATTTTTTAGTATTTTACATTTTTTAACTTGAAGAGCAAAATACCCAAAATGCTTTCCTGTTAAAATATTGAAATATTATTTAACGCTAAAAATGTTTCCGCTAAGATTTCGTAATATAAAAAATACGGGATGATAACTTGTATTTGAGCAGCATAGTTCAATATCATATTGTAGCTGAAAACAGTATCGAACAATTTACAAATCTATGTTACACGAAGAGACTACAAACCAGTAGTATGTAATTTATTGTACCAATTATTAACATAATTACCCGATTAATCTTAAATTTAGAATGAGATGTGAAGCTTGAAAGCGCTAATCAGAATAACTTTTCTATAGTGGTGTGCAACAGTGATAATTCTGTTTGTGATTATAACCACTAACACAACTTTCTTAATTAAAAATTAGATATGCTAAAAAGGGAACCGATTTCTTTTTATTTTTTTTAAGATACTACCGTCGAATACCAAGAAGATATCACCTCACTAGAGCGTTATTTCATTCAGGCATCCGCATTACTATAACAGCTTTTATTCAAGTAAATATATTTCAAATTTTGTTAGTTAAATACATGCATGTATGATAGTTGACCAGGTACCTATTTACTAAGTAGTTACTAACGGGGTGAGTAACATTTAAAATTATTAAAACTAATACTTTCTTTCGGCAATACATAACTATTAAAGCTATTCTATAAATAAGAATACTCTCTTTTTAGAATACAAACGTTTATTATCTATGTGTCCCTGACACTCTATAATCTGGTAAATGAATTAATGGTAACAATGTTTTCATATAAAACAATACACATGCCATTCTTCTTTTGGCAAAATCTGGAATTTTGTTTATACGTTCAACGTCTGTGTAATTGTTACAATCACCAGTGTGCATGGCCATGTGAGCTATAACTTTTCTACGTATCTGTTATTTTGGATAGAAACAGTCGAATATATCTATTAGTGGAATGTCTTTTATTAGTTTAGTATTTCCTGACTTGGGCAATCCTCGCGTAACTGTAGATCAACAGATCCTTTGAGTGACGTAGATTCTTGCAGAGCGCATCACAATAGGATATAAGATGGGTTTCCGTTGAGATTTATGTTGCAATAGTTATTAGAGCGTAACTATTAATATAACGATCACTGCAGCTAATGTTAGATATTACTACAGTTACGAGCTCTAAGTTAAATAGCTCCAGCAATCAAACGCTGTACAATAAGTGTTACAGAAAATTTAATTCCTTCACTTCGTTTTTAAAAGTAGGAACCATTAAATAATTTTCAAAGTTTGTGTTCTGTTGAATGTGGTATTGACTTTATAGAGTAGTAAAGAGACGTCTCAAGCACTGGTAAAAAATTTGTATAATACAAATATTTATGTGCAGGTTTCTAACATCCTTGAGTACCGCTTTGTCACTATAAGCATTATCTACAAGAATTACAGCCGTAGCGAATCGAACCATTATATTCTGTAAAGGGTTGTAAAGCGGTTTGTTTTGGTGGAAGCAACAGGTACAGTTAGAGACATTGCTAGGGGAACGGGTAGACCAAGGATACTCATATGTATCGATAATAATATTTCTTGCCACTACTAGTATATTCCAAGGACCTAACAGTTTGTTGTTCACCAGCACACAGCATGTAAGAAATACGTATTACATAGTAGCTACATTTGAATCACAGTTAATTCATTTCTTTTATAACTAATATGTCATATGAAATAATGGTACAGTTGCGCTAACACATAAGTTTGGTTTCTTATTCTGTGTTAAATTGAAACAACGATCTCTAAAACCTAAGCGTACGCTTTCATTTTAAATTGTTTATTGAAAATAAATTTTATTGCAATGTACCCAGAAATGTTAATTAGCAATAATGATGACTGAACACTAAATAATAACAAGGATGCTTTCACTTTGGGATTCCTTGTGCCTTACAATACTGCGCTCCCTTCATTCACAGATGGTTTAATTGGAATTTGTGGATACCCTATTCTACTACTAAGAAGAATATAACTGAACGTTAGTTATCTTCTTCACTAAAGTGATAAAATTGTACAAAATAGCGTAATTCTATGTCAAGGGGAACATTACTAAGGGGAATATTATTTATTTTCCACGTGATCCTTTCATTAACACAATTTCGTCAGTTTCATCCTTTATATATAAATAATTTTATTCACTAAAAACCTACATTTATTAATAAATCATAGGATATATTGAAATTAGTAACTATATTTGGTTTCATTTAAAATTTTAATTTGTTGCGTTTTTTATATTCTTCTAAAACTGAAATTGAATTAATGAAAACTGCGTAATCGAAAAAATACATCATATACGTAATTTGTGTGATAATCAAAATAAAATGCAAAAGCAAAATTTAGTTTCAATACGAAACTTTTACAAAACACACTTAGTAACAATAAACAATATTAATATGTTTAAATTGCTTATGCCATAACAAAATTATTGAAAGCACATTAGGAATAAATAATGGGCAATGAGAATGGAAAATTTTCTCATACCTTAACATTTTAACTTTTTTCTTGGGCATATAGGCTCTTTACTTAGGCAGATTACAGCCATCAATCATGATGTAATGCAGTTGCAGTAAATTAAGATTTGACAATTCAAAACCACTTAGGTTTCTAGTGAAGGTCTCTTAAACCAATCTGGAAAGTACTCCTATACTTTATAATGTAACAAACCATATGCTGGTACGATCTCTTTAAAAGATTTATTCCTAGTACAAGATCGATCTAAAACTAAAAACTACACATTACAAACCTATGCAATTAACAAAAATTAAGTGTTTAAATTGTTGTCCTAATAGTTAATCTAAATCGCCGAACTAAGGTAAAAACACTTTTTTAAAAGAAAGTTTCCAGTTCAGTGTTCAAATAGCAAGAGATAAACGTTTTCCAAAAGTACGTTATTATTTTGCTAGTCAAATGTCATGTCTTTATAACTTCCACAAGTCAGAGTCCATAATACATGGAGAATATAACTAGTACATCAAAACAACACAAGTACTCATGCATTGATTACGCTTTACGACTGAATTCTTAGCTTAACGGAGGTTACGAACAAGAGTGATTGGTACTTTGAGTTACACGCCTGTCGTGTTGACAGTATAGAGCGTATCAGTCTTTTTGATGTAGCAATCACGTGAGGAAACAGAAACTCGTTACTTCGCAAAATAAAGTGTGCGGATGAAATTTATTGCAGACCAAATCCTTATTTATTACACTAAATCTGTCTGTAAGCACAACACGCCCTTTTAGATAATATTCATAGGTATTTTAACTGTTTAAAAGTTATGATGTCAGAGTTAGACACATATCGTCTGAAACATTTAATGCACTAATGGACAGAAAGTGTGCGCATGCTCCAAGGTTCAGTGTCTTGTGAAAACAAGGAACAAAACCTTTTACGAGTACACAAATACATGATCGTAAAGTGCATACTCGTCATCATTGCAAGACTTTACGATAAACCAGCAACACAGGTATGTACCCAGTAACGTCAAAAATAAATAAAAATGTACACAAAACTAAAACTTAAAAATTCTTGGATACTATAGAAATGTTGAGTAGGGTCAAATAATTGTGTAGATTTTCGAACGTGACACTGTAATAAAAACAGTTCATTTTCACGCAGTGCTGTCAGTAACTGATTCAGAGTTAGTTAGTAAAGCGGGCGATATCTTCATTAGACTATTTGATTTCTTTATTATGGTTCCGGCGTATTCGTTTATACTGTGAGCGGCTAATGAGCCATTTTACAGAACATCACGAAATTGAACAGTATATTCCAAACACGTAGTCGTTGGAATGTAAGAAATGATTTCATATTATAGTACCTTTTGAAGTATACAAGTTTAACGATAATTTATATAGATATTAACAAAATATATTTTTATTTTTTAAAAATAAAGTAATTATTCAATACCCGCTCATTAAAGTGGTCAACTCGAACTTAATATTAATTATATTATATTTGCCGGGAACTGACAATACTAAATTTAAAAAACAAATGTGATTCTGATTGGTCAAAGGCATTCAGAGCAAGATTAGTGGGGTCCATGTAAGACAAAAGAACATACTTATGCCAACACATAAATCTCAAATTCTTTCCTTGCACCAATTAATAGGAAAGGATATATAATTAAGTCATGTATATTTTAACGTTTTGCTTTGAACTTCACTGAAAAACAAATTAACATAGCTATTTCTATTTATTCTTATTCCTATTGCAATAGTGATGAAGCTTGTATAAATAAGTAACCATTTACGCAATAGTTTTTTATGACACTAAACTAACATATATGAACTATTATTTCTAGCGTTAAGTTTGTAGTATTTGGTCACCTGACTACTCTCAGTTCTCTATAAATGAAAAATGAATCGCAATTTACTTTTATTACAAATGAATTACTTGTATCATTTTGTTTATTCTGATTTCTTTGATAATTGGCAAATTGTTTTCCTTTGATATATTTTTCCTTTATGAACTTTGAAAAACCTAGAAAACATACATTAACTGCGCGTATAACTTTTTTTATTGATATTTGTTTAATTACATGTATATGCAATTACAATTATTTTAATTATTTTAATCATTTTAATTATTACTTTTTTAATTACTTTAAATTATGTTATTACCGTTGAGACTGTATCTTGAAATGTAACAAATCTGTACAATCAAAAAACCAGTAACGGAACATTATACACAAACAAGTTAGCATTGTATTTGCAAAAAATGGAACAGTGAAAGTATATATAAGTTTAAAAGTAAGACCTACATGAAACCGGTAATGAGTTTTATAATGTAAAAAAATCATTGATGTGTTGAAACCCTATTTTAAGAATATTTTACAGCTAGTTTTTATAGTTTTCTAACGCCTACTCCATATGAAGTAGAAATGCCTGAGTTATAATAAAAATATATTATCTTTACCTTTAATAAAATGAACCGTAATCTTGTATTTTTTTCTGGTAGCTAGAGAACGTATAAAACTCAGTACTTTCACCTGCACGTTATATCATCTCCCTCCCCACACTCAGCACTCGATGAAGCCCATAAATTTCTGCTTAAGAATTCAATTTCTGTTGGCCTGCTTTCAACGTGGAATTCCTACAGAGCAAAAGGTAGGGCAGGATTGGTTTAGCTTTACGTTCCTCGTTTATAATAAATCTTTCGCAGACGTACAAGTAATAGTGTAACTCTCTACCCAGAATAAACAATTCCGCAATTACTTTCAGAGAATTTCTTAGATATTCAGAAATATTAAAAAAGGCTGAATAATAAAGAGTTCTATTTAGTCTTTTATTAAGGGGAGTCGCTACTGAAAATGGCAAAAATGTTTATTTTGTAACTTTTTAATTTATTCAGATTTTTTTATTATTTATTGTTGCACTAAATAAAGGGTAAAATTTTGTAACTGGAAAAAAAATTATTTTAGTACCAAAAATTCAATTTTTTAACGTTTCTTAGTTTGGGAATATTTTTCAAATTGATATTCCAGAAAAACTAGAAGTCCTATGACCTTTTGGGTGGTGTCATTTTGAAGGGGATAAAATTATCTAAAAAAACGTGTATTTTTATTAGGATGTAATTAAAAAAAATTTTTTTGAGGAAAATAGTAAAAATATTTTATTTTTATTTTTACATTTATAAATACAAATTTATTACCAAGGAACTATAAGCCCAAATTAAATACAAATATGTGATTTTTTAGGTAATTATATCCCAAAGACCTGTGCAAAATGTCAGCTTAGTAAGTAAGATAGTTCGTTAGATATATCAAAAAGTATGTATAAAAACATGAAAAATTGAATTTGCGGGAAATGCGGATTTTCTAAAAATATCCCTTTCTATTGGAAAATTAAATATTTATGGAGTACAAAGACTTTGTATGTTTTTTATTACTGTATGGGTATTAAAATAATAAATTATAATACAATAAACAATAAAATATTTAATTTTACATATTTTTAATAATTTATAGAAACATCGATATTCTTATCGGTCATGTCTCTGTAATCCACATTTCACTTTTTTACAGTGTTGATCAATTGTTTGTATCTTTTACTAATGATCAGTAAACGTTTCTTCTTCCTTCCCATATTTATTATTGGAAAATAACAATTCAAACACAAAACTGTTCCAAATCATATCCACAAAGCTCAACACAGCAGGAAACAAAATAATGCAAGTTATCAACAATACGTCAATCAGCTGTTTCAAAAGTCTGATTTTTTCTTTGTAAATAAAATAGCTGATGTTTTATACTTGCAACATTTATTTCCAAATTAGTACTAATATAATATATATGTGTAAAATTATATTAAACAGTATAAATAATAGTGTTTTGTTATACTTATAATACCTAAACGAAACGTAAATCGCTTAGGTGCTAGGATTTCCCAAACAATTTGTTTTTGCCTACAAAATATTTCGGAAAAAATGTTTTAGTGTGTTTTTTTATACAAAGAACTAATCGTAGAACAATTTGGGACAAAAAAATTTTTTGCATTTTTTATCAATTTTTGGCGATTTTCAGTAGCGACTCCCCTTAAAACAATAAATAAGATTTACTTTCGTCATACTCAAAGCACTTATCTAGTATCATCTTTATATTCACACACACACACATACACATACACATACGTATCTTTTGCAGTTTGTAAGCAATAAATTTTAATGTATAAATTTGTTACGTACAAATTTATGAAAGAAAAACAAACATATTGTCAAAGAGAAGTTATATTTGATATTGAATACATTCATAAAATAACCTGAAACTTGAGACTTATTTATGAAGTACAACGATCTTTTTTTTAATATCCCCACGATACCGTTCGTAATGTAAACTTTATTAGCAAAACTCATTTTCTAGAATAAGTATTTTCTTGTTTGATAGAGTCAAATTACATTGAAACGTATAATCTTTTAAAAAAGGAAAGAGAAAATATTGAATTGAGGTTACAACAGTGACGATGTGACTGAAGGTGTTGGTAGAGATTTGCTAGCAGCAAAGAAAAATATAGAGGTGTGTTTATTTATTTAAGTATATGCAGTGTTGTACAGCTGACGTGTAGTGTTTAACAAGAATCAGATGCTTTAGTTTACGGTGCAATATAATACCGGCTTATGCTCGCAAATCAATGTAATGACACACCGTGTGGTCTGTGGTGTAACGTATGTATTACATACACTGAATATAAAATCTTTTGTTCTGTACAGATTTGTGTGACTCGTTTTACTTGTTGTACGTGTTGATATTTACGACAACGTGTGCTGAATCGGTACGTGAAGTACGTGTGTTTAACAACAGAATTCTTAATTGAACAATTCTTCCGTATGCGAAACGTTCGTTATGTTACTTGCCGTATGATTTGTTGACTTTGCTTTACTCAAGTAAGCTTTACAAAAGTGCTCCATAATACGTAGGCAGGATTTAATGACCCAATGCAGATGGAGATTAATCTGTACACACCGACGCAGCTTAGTGGCAATATAACGTGAAACATACCGTCGCTTTAGTTGTTTCCCGATTACAGTGAATACAGGATACTCTGGGATTACTGGTATCTGAAACACTTAGACAGTAACGTAGCATAAACAAAATACTAGGAATAAGAGAGCAAATAATATTGTTGTTCGTATAATCATAACAATAATGGTAACGATAAGTTATTTATTTACAGCTTTACTTCGGCCGATCCACACATCACAGAGACCATATCCGTCTACGCTATTCTACATGAGAGACTGCGTACTAACTACTTTTCCATTATGTCTGTAATAACAAACTGGGCTTTCACGCTAAATCTTCTGGTTTATTAAATCATGATCGGTAGCAGGCCATACTTTACTTTGCACGGAATGTCGTTTCCAGTAGCCGTAGCAGAAACCCAACTTAAACCTCGGAACCGGGTACCATCGCTGACGTCAGGTTTTCCGTCGTCTCTCAAAGCCTCCGTTCCTTTTCATTATTCATTCTTCCAAATTTTTATCCCGGTCATCCCTCTTTAACCAGAGACGACTTGTTCGAGACAACTGTCTGTTATGACAGTATAGGAATTACGACAGATTTTTACAACGGCAAGATATCGAAACTTACTTGTACCACTAGGATAGATATACCTAAAATGAAGTCGGGAATCCTGTAATTGGTAACTGATGTAATCGCAGGCTGATTAAGTTAGCTCAGTGAGAACAAGAAGCGAGTAAAGTACCTATCAAAGACATTACTCAGACCAGACCAAATTTGCTACCCCAAGCAGCTAGAGATAAACACCTATCTTCATCAGGACTGATATGGATTGACAGCGGAGAACAGGCCAAGGGCAACTACACTCATTTGTTGCGTCAATGAAGAAAGAGAAGTGAGGCCAAATTTCTTGGTCCTTAAGAAATTAGCGGAGTAGCGAGGCTTTTCAATATGGATTAAACTTACGTATCAAACACGTTAAACGTAACAATGTTCTAGTATATTAAGAAAGCTACACACACACCATTAGTTATCAGAAATAGACAGCAACAGACTACATTTATATAAAACCACACTACGTAAATATAAAATTTTAAACATTTAAACTAAAACAGTATATATTTTTTTAAATTTACAATATAATATGTAACTAAAAAAAGCAATATATTTAAACAATATTTTGGAGTTTAATTAGTTTTATAACCTGTAATACGCATAAACTGACTATGTGTACGATAATAGAAAATTACAGATGTTTAACGTTATTCTAACCTAATAAATGTTATTTAAGGATCTAAATGAACAACATTCTAAATGAAAATGCTTTTTTAGATCTAAATGAGTGGTTGTTGTATAATTTCAAAATCAAATACATGATTCATATTTTTGTGCCTATCTATGCGTAAGGCGGTGGTTCCTTTTATTCTAGGAGTGGCAACTGAAAGGATAATTAAAATAAATAGTAGGTTTTCAGGTTAAGAATTGTTTACTAAGAATCTGGTTTTACTGTTTTCTGAGATCACTTCAGCGACCAAATGCTATAGCAAAAAAAAATACTTTAATATTATTAAACTCTCTCTCTAGTTATGCACCTAAGCATTCAAAGAATTTCGACGAAACCGAAACATAGAAGCATGATAATGTTTTTAGGTTTTAGAAACGTGTAATGTGGATTACGTTTGGTGGATTACGTAAATCATTTCCAAACCACAGACGATCACAAACAGAGCATGTAAAACCAAATTTATTCTCACTAAAACCTTTGCTAAACTCAATGTCAGCAGGGATTATTTCTGTCTTGATGCGTTTATATATCAAATTTCTAGATTGTGGGGAATCGAAAGTGTGGAAGCATTAAGTTTTTCGATGACGATTTTTGTGTAATGACCCCCAACCTTAAAACGTTATCATGTTAAAAGTCGTCGAATACGAAATGAAAATGACAACGGTTTACCAGTATAGTTAAATTACTCTGTCACAATTTTTTTTCTAGAGTAAAAACAGTGACTACAGTAGACGGAAATGGTGCAAAGCTTTTTGTATTCTACTAAAGAGAAAATATTCTCCTCAAAATGTGGCTTTCAAATAAAAATCACTACGGAGTGACCAAGGATATTTAAAGAGGCCTTATCTTAAGCATGCAACATTTTACTAGTCCTGCAACATTTGATGTCTTTTACAAACAAAAGTCTTTTACAAATGCTTTAATGTAGTATAAATGCATTAAATGTCACACATTATGTCCTGTAGCGAATCCCCTTGATACCTGAAGATAAAAAGACGTCTAAGCATAGGTACAGAAAAGCTGAAGACGCAGTTACAGTTTCTTCCTCAAACTAAAAAATACGTGTGTGTTGTGTGTGTGTGTGTGTGTCGCACGCAGATGATATTACGCCAATTCAACATTGATATACAATAATTGTGGTTTGTTTGCGTTTGAAAATTTACATAGTTTGCAAACTAGAAAGAGTGATATGAAAGATTTAAACATGAACAAAAGTCTAAAGGCTCCTTTTCACTTCTTCTGCACCATGAAGAAGCCAACATGCATCCCCTGCCTCTCCCCTTTCTCTCTCTCTCTCTCCTCCGCCTCTAGTTGTTTGCTTGCTAGACAAAATATCGCTGTATGGTGGAAGATATAGACAGAAAGAATAGTGTGACGATTTAGGAGAGGGCACAACGGAGATTACTCCTCATTTGTTGTTTCGTGATTAAGGAGGCGACGTCATTCATCCTATAGACGTTACAGGATTACACGAAGTTGTACCAGTGGGTGGTCTTATATACATGAACCTGAATTTAATTTATTGTATGATTGGTACCCTCCCCCTGGTCGGCAGTAAGCCGATTTAAGGGTACACTGTGGATAAAATACAGTCACCGAAATTTATGCTAAATATTTTACTCTGTAATACAAAATAGTTGAAATTCCTGTAACAAATAATTCTAGTTTATTCTTACTAATTGTTATTCACGAAAGAATTTAATTTAAGAAGGGTGAGAATTTTACAATGCAGGGCGCTTATAATAGATATCTTGTTACATAAATTTAAATAACAGACTAAGCTTAATATAAACATTAGAACTTAATGGCTTTTGTGTCAAAGATTACACTATTATTGTCCCTCATTTATGGTGCTACACAAAACACTTTTTAAAGTTAGTTAACAGAAGGAAATATACATGTTAGTAAAATATATTTGATGATAATATTTTGAGAATATGATACATCTTTGTGGTAACGTTTATTAAGCATATACTACGACTGTGTGCTAACATACGGAGTAATGTACGTGTGGATCTAGTCGACTGAACCTTTTAGTAAAACACCACGACAAGAATAAACATGTAGACATAAGTTATCAGAATATCCCAGGATAGTGTACTTAATATATTAGGACTTATGTATGCCGGCGTTTACCATATGCGGAATTATTACGAATGTCCAGGAGAAGAAAGAAAGAGTACTGCAATTTTATGGCAGTATTACATTATATATACTACTCCAGCCCCTGCTTCGAAATGTATGGAAATTAGATTTAATAACTTAAAATGAAACTGGTACAAAATAAAAATAATAAGACTTTACACATCAATATAAAGTTACTTACATTTTCCTGGATTACTCCAATCTTAAATAACTTTAAATCGTATATAAATACAAACAAATGGTAATAATTATTTATAAATATTTAAACCAGAAAATGACACAGCGTAAGCGCATATTCAAAGGAACTTTGACTTAAATTGTACCGCATGTACTGAGTACTTTAAAAAAAATATAACTTTCTTCAAATATCAACCAATTTATATACAAAGCAAAAATGTAAACTATATAATAATCGCTATCACCTTTGAGAACAACAATTAGTCTAATCTGAACTGAGGTTTCAACATGGTTGTCTTTGAACAACTACTCTAAGTAATCCATGGTAGGTCCTCAATGCAGTAAGTGGTAAGTGATGGTATGTCAAAGTTTCATCTTAACGATAATAATTATAAACTTTTGTTGTACGAGAATAAACTGCGAAATCATCCTACCGCAGTTTAGCAAAAAAAAAAAAAAAAAAAAAAAAACAATTGAACACTAAAGGAGAAGATTGCCAGTTAAATTCAGTTAAACTCAATAGTTGGAAATGATAGATTTTAAGGTTTCCATTAACCTTACAAATATATTAAATTTATATTACCTAGCTGTATTGTATTCAAATTAGAGGTCACTGATTGCTATTTGCAAGTTATATTGCAAACAGGTTATATCCAGTATGTGGGATATGTCTTAAATTATTCTGTTTTGTGCATGTAAGAAGAAATTGTACATACACATGGGAACAACTATATAAGTATTTAGTGATTTGATTATTGTTATAACTTAAAAATTGTCTTCTTCTCGGATATCATTGCTATTAAAAATGGTTTTCATGTGTGTCGAAACTAAAATTATTACATAGGTTATTGCTTATTTAGCTAGCAGCTTCTAGAGGTGCAATCTATT
Organism: Magicicada septendecula; assembly: GCA_034769895.1. NCBI lineage: Eukaryota > Metazoa > Arthropoda > Insecta > Hemiptera > Cicadidae > Magicicada > Magicicada septendecula. The sequence continues at coordinate 145,244,381 of CM068368.1, forward strand.
AATACAGACAAATTACAGTAATAATAAATTAAGTGAGACTGGAGTACATAATAAAACACAAAATTTAGAAATTTGGGCTTTGAAAACATTTAAATTTCAGTAAAAAATTAAGTTTCATTTAACTCCTCTTAATGAAATATGTAGTACCTAATGCCACCGTAGGAGAATTTACTAGAAGTTAAAGAGAGATTCAGTTTGCCGGTAAACATATTCGGATGTTCGTTAGATAGTGTTTATATAAACTATTAAATGAAGTAGGAGAATTAATGAAAGAAAATCAACCGAAGTGGTATTATGTATTGCTGTTAAAACGTACCGTCAAGAGTAAATGTAATTGAAGAAAGCTGGCTTATCCCACGTAGTCAAATTAAGTTAATTTAGACGCTATCTGTAAAGTATATGAAGTGCTCAAAAGTTTGTAACTTTATTGAGATTATCTGTAGTTTGCAGATAACTAGATTCAACTAGTTCGTCTGCGCTCTGTGCCACATTACACCATTTACGGTACGTAAACACTGGTGGACGCATAAACACTCTGATTTTTTATAATTGTTATTTTTTTATAAAACACCTAAATGTTATATATTGTTCTATTTCTGTTGTAATGGGCCATTTGATTTTAAAAGTATAATTGTAATAAAGAGCCGTTGTATAAGATTTGTAATACTCAACAAATATTTCAAAAAAAAATTATATATTCCCTAAATTACTTTTTTCCTCTAAAATACGAGGATTGTTCAATAGAAACACGTTTAGGGGGTCGTAAAGCATTTTTTATTCTACGATTTTAAAAGAAGTCACCAGTAACATTAAGGCATGAGTCCCCTTGTTGCACTAATCTGTAGATTCCTTGCTGGTAAAATGTTTGCAGCTGTTTGCGGAACTACTCGCTAACTCTACCTCAGCGTCCGATTTAAACCGCCGTCCTTTTAGTGATTTCTTTAATGAGCCAAAAACATGATAATCGCACGGGGACAAGTCGGGACTGTAAAGTAGATGCTGTAAGACTTCCCACTTCATACGACCAAGCAGATCTCTAATCATCTGGGCTACACGGGGTCGAGCATTATCATGCAGACGAATGACACCATTTGTAAGCTTCCCAGAACTTTTATTATTGATGCTGACCCGTAAGATTTTTAAACTGTCTGCATACCGCTCAGCGTAGATGTTGACACCAGGTTCTTTAAAATCTAAGAGCTGCACACCTTGATAATCAAAAAATACTGTCACCCTTACTTTTCCTGCCGAAGGTTGGAATCGACAATTTTTTGTATTCGGAGATTGTGCATGCTTCCACTGCATACTCTGAAGTTTGTATTCTGGTTCGTTTATACTGTGAGCGGCTAGTGAGCCATTTTACAGAACATTACGAAATTGAAGTAATATATATTCCAAACACGTAGTCGTTGGAATGTAAGAAATGATTTCATATAATGAAGTATACAAGTTTAACAACAATTTATATAGATGTTAACAAAATATATTTTAATTTTTTATAAATAAAGTAATTATTCAATACCACCTCATTAAAATAGTCAACTCGAACTTAATATTAATTATATTCCATTTACCGAAAACTGACAATACTAAATTTAAAAAACAAATGTGATTCTGATTGGTCAAAGGCATTCAGAGCAAGATTAGTGGGGTCAATGTAAGATAAAAAACATACTTAACCCAACACATAAGTCTCAAAGTCTTTCCTTGCACTAGTTAATAGGAAAGGATATCTAATTAAGTCATGTATATTTTAACGTTTTGCTTTAAACTTAACTGAAAAACAAATTAACTTAGCTACAGCTGCGTATTTATTCTTATTCCTATTGCAATAATGATGAAGCTTGTATAAATAAGTAACCATTTACGCAATAGTTTTTTATGACAATAAATTAATATATATGAGCTATTATTTCTTGCGTTAACTTTGTAGTATTTGGTCACCTGATTACCCTCAGTTCTCTATAAATGAAAAATGAATTGGAATTTACTTTTATTACAAATGATTTACTTGTATCATTTTGTTTATTCTGATTTCTTTGATAATTGGCAAATAGTTTTCCTTTGTTATATTTTTCCTTTATGATCTTTGAAAAACCTAGAAAACATACATTAACTGTGCGTATAACTTCTTTTATTCATAATTATTTGTTTAATTACATGTATATATATGCAATTATAATTATTTTAATCATTTCAATTATTACTTTTTTAATCACTTTAAATTATGAGTTTTATAATGTAAAAAAATAATTATGTGTTGAAACCCTATTTTAAGAATATTTTAAAGCTAGTTTTTCTAGTTTTCTAACGCCTACTCCATATGAAGTAGAAATGCCTGGGTTATAATAAAAATATATTATCTTTACCTTTAATAAAATGAACCGTAATCTTGTATTTTTTTCTGGTAGCTAGAGAACGTATAAAACTCAGTACTTTCACCTGCACGTTATATCATCTCTCTCCCCACACTCGGCACTCGATGAAGCCCATAAATTTCTGCTTAAGAATTCAATTTCTGTTGGCCTGCTTGCAACGTGGAATTCCTACACAGCAAAAGGTAGGGCAGGATTGGTTTAGCTTTACGTTCCTCGTTTATAATAAATCTTTCGCAGACGTACAAGTAATAGTGTAACTCTCTACCCAGAATAAACAATTCCGCAATTACTTTCAGAGAATTTCTTAGATATTCAGAAATATTAAACAAGGCTGAATAATAAAGAGTTCTATTTATGTCTTTTATTAAAACAATAAATAAGATTTACTTTCGTCACACTCAAAGCACTTATCTAGTATCATCTTTATATTGACTCACACACACACACACACACACACACACACACACACACACACACACACACACACACGTATCTTTTGCAGTTTGTAAGCAATAAATTGTAATGTATAAATTTGTTACGTACAAATTTATGAATGATAAAAAAACATATTATCAAAGAGAAGTTATATTTGATATTGAATACATTCATAAAATAACCTGAAAATTGAGACTTATTTATGAAGTACAGCGATCTTTTTTTTTTTATCCCCACGATACCGTTCGTAATGAAAACTTTATTATCAAAACTAATTTTCTAGAATAACTATTTTTTTGTTTGATAGAGTCAAATTCTATTGAAACGTATAATCTTTTATAAAGGAACCAGTAAATATTGAATTGAGGTTACAACAGTGACGATGTGACTGAAGGTATTGGTAGAGATTTGCTAGCAGCAAAGAAAAATATAGAGGTGTGTTTATGTATTTAAGTATATGCAGCGTTGCACAACTGACGTGTGGTGTTTAATAAGAATCAGATGCTCTAGTTTACGCTCCAATATAATACCGGCTTATGCTCGCAAATCAGTTTAATCACACACCGTGTGGTCTGTGATGTAACGTATGTATTACATACACTGAATATAAAATCTTTTGTTCTGTACAGATTTGTGTGACTCGTATTACGTGTTGTTATTTACGAGAACGTGTGCTGAATCGGTACGTGAAGTACGTGTGTTTAACAGAATTGTTTATTGAACAATTCTTCTGTATCACGAAACGTTCATTACGTTTCTTGCCGTATGATTTGTTGACTTTGTTTGCTTTACTCAAGTAAGCTGTACAAAACTGGTCCATAATACGTAAGCAGGATTTTATGACCCACTACAGATGAAGATTAATTTGTACACACCGGCGCAGTTTAGTGGCATTATAACGTGAAACATACCGCTGTTTTATTCCCGATTACAGTGAATGTAGGATACTCTGGGATTACTGTTATCTGAAACACTTAGACGTAGCGTAAGTAAAATACTAGGAATAAGAGAGCAAATAATACTGTTGTTTGTATAATCATGACAATAATGATAAACGATATGTTGTTTATTGACAGCTTCACCTCGGCCACACATTACAGAGACCATATTCGTCTACGGTATTCTACATGAGGGACTGCTTACTAACTAATTTCCTATTATGTCTGTAATAACTAACTGGGCTTTCACTCTAAAGCTTTTGGTTTATAAAATCACGATCGGTAGCAGGCCATACTTTACTTTGCACGGAATGTCGTTTCCAGTAGCAGTAGCAGAAACCCAACTTAAACCTCGGAACCGAGTACCATCGCTGACGTAAGGTTTCCCGTCGTCTCTCAAAGCCTCCGTTCGTTTTCATTATTCATTCTTCCAAATTTTTATCCCGGTCATCCCTCTTTAACCAGAGACGACTTGTTCAAGACAACTGTCTGTTATGACAGTATAGGAATTACGACAGATTTTTACAACGGCAAGATATCGAAACTTACTTGTACCACTAGGATAGATATACCTAAAATGAAGTCGGGAATCCTGTAATTGGTAACTGATGTAATCGCAGGCTGATTAAGTTAGCTCACTGAGAACAAAAAGAGAGTAAAGTACCTGTCAAAGACAATACTCAGACCAGACTAAATTTGCTACCTCAAGCAGCTAGAGATAAACACCTATCTTTCTCAGGATTGATATGGATTGACAGCGGAGAACAGGCCAAGGGCAACTACACTCATTTGTTGCGTCAATGAAGACAGAGAAGTGAGGCCAAATTTCTTGGTCCTTAGCAAATTAGCGGTGTAGCGAGGCTTTTCAATATAATGCATTAAACTTACTTATCAAACACGTTAAATGAAACAATGTTCTAGCATATTAAGAAAGCTACACACATACCATTAGTTATCAGAAATAGACAGCAACAGACTACCTTTACATAAAACCACATTACGTAAATATAAAATTTTAAACATTTAACTTAAAGTAAAACAGTATATAATTTTTTAAAATTACAATATAATATGTAACTAAAAAAAGCAATATATTTAAACAATATTTTGGAGTTTAATTAGTTTTATAACCTGTAATACCCATAAACTGCCTATGTGTACGATAATAGAAAATTACAGATGTTTAACGTTATTCTAACCTAATAAATGTTATTTAAGGATCTAAATGAACAACATTCTAAATGAAAATGCTTTTTTAGATATAAATGAGTGGTTGTTTTATAATTTCAAAATCAAATAATTGATTCATATATTTGTGCCTACCTATGCGTAAGGGGGTGGTTCTTTTATTCTAGGAGTGGTAACTGAAAGGAAAGTTAAAATAAATATTAGGTTTCCAGGTTAAGAATTGTTTACTAAGAATCTGGTTTTACTGTTTTCTGAGATCACTTCAGTGACCAAATAATATAGCAAAAAATATACTTTAATATTATTAAACTCTCTCTCTCTATTTATGCACCTAAGCATTCAAAGAATTTCGACGAAACCGAAACATAGAAACATGATAATGTTTTTAGGCTTTTGAAACGTATAATGTGGTTTAGGTTTGGTGGATTACGTAAATCATTTCCAAACCACAGAAGATCACAAACAGAGCATGTAAATCGAAATTTATTCTCACTAAAACGTTTGCTAAACTCAATGTCAGCAGCGATTATTTCTGTCTTGATGCGTTTATATACAACATTTCTAGACTGTGGGGAATCGAAAATGTAGAAGCATTAAGTTTTTTAAGTTTTTCGATGACGATTTTTGTGGAATGACCCCAGCCTTAAAACGTTATCATGTTAAAAGTCGTCTAATACGAAATGACCGTGACCACGGTTTACCAGTATAGTTAAATTACTCTGTCACAAATTTTTTTTCTAGAGAAAAAACCGTGACTACAGTAGACGGAAATGGTGCAAAGCTTTTGGTATTCTACTAAAGAGAAAATATTCTCCTCAAAATGTGGCTTTCAAATAAAAATCACTACGGAGTGACCAAGGATATTTAAGGAGGCCTTATCTTCAGCATGAAACATTTTACTAGTCCTGCAAAATTTGATGTCTTTTACAAATAAAGTCTTTTACAAATCCATTAATGTAGGATAAATGCATTAAATGTCACACATTATGACCTGTAGCGAATCCCCTTGATACCTGAAGAAACAAAGACGTCTAAGCATAGGTATAGAAAAGCTGAAGAAGCAGTTACAATTTATTCCTCAAACTAAAAACTACGTGTGTTGTGTGTGTGTGTGTGTCGCACGCAGATGATATTACACCAATTCAACATTGATAGACAATAATTGTGGTTTGTTTTCGCTTGAAAATTTACATAGTTTGCAAAGCAGAAAGAGTGATATGAAAGATTTATACATGAGCAAAAGTCTAAAGGCTCCTTTTCACTTGTTCTGCACCACGAAGAAGCCAACATGCATCCCCTGCCACTCCCCTTTCTCTCTCTCTCTCTCTCCGCCTCTAGTTGTTTGTTTGCTAGACAAAATATCGCTGTATGGGGGAAGATATAGACAGAAAGAATAGTGTGAGGATGTAAGAGAGGGCACAACGGAGATTACACCTCATTTGTTGTTTCGTGGTCAAGGAGGCGACGTCATACATCCTATAGACGTTACAAGATTACACGAAGATGTACCAGTGGGTGGTCTTATGTACATGAACCTGAATTTAATTTATTGTATGATTGGTACCCTCCCCCTGGTCGGCAGTAAGCCGATTTAAGGGTACAATGTGGATAAAATACAGTCACCGAAATTTGTGCTAAATGTTTTACCCTGTAATACAAAATAGTTGAAATTCCTGTAACAAATAATTCGAGTTTATTCTTACTATTTGTTACTCACGAAAGAATTTAATTTAAGAAGGGTGAGAATTTTACAATTCAGGGCGCTTATGATAGATAATTTGTTACATAAACTTAAATAACAGACTAAGCTTAATATAAACAGTAGAACTTAATGGCTTTCGTGTCAAAGATTACACTATTTTTGTCCCTCATATATGGCCCACAATACACTTTTTAAAGTTAGTTAACAGAAGGAAATATACATGTTAGTAAAATATATTTGATGATAATATTTTGAGAATATGATACATCTTTATGGTAACGTATATTAAGCATATACTACGACTGTGTGCTAACATACGGAGTAATGTACGTGTGGATCTAGTCGACTGAACCTTTTAGTAAAACACCACGACAAGAATAAACATGTAGTCATAAATTATCAGAATATCCCAGGATAGTGTACTTAATATATTAGGACTTATGTATGCCGGCGTTTACCATATGCGGAATTATTACGAATGTCCAGGAGAAGAAAGAAAGAGTACTGCAATTTTATGGGTGTATTACATTGTATATACTACTCCAGCCCCTGCTTCGAAATGTATGGAAATTAGATTTAATAACTTAAAATGAAACTGGTACAAAATAAAAATAATAAGACTTTACACATCAACATAAAGTTACTTACATTTTCCTGGATTACTCCAATCTTAAATAACTTTAAATCGTATATAAATACAAACAAATTCTAATAATTATTTATAATATATTTAAACCAGAAAATGACACAGCGTAAGCGTATATTCCAAGGACCTTTGATTTAAATTGTACCGCATGTACTGAGTACTTTAAAAAAAATATAACCTTCTTCAAATATCAACCAATTTATATACAAAGCAAAAATGTAAACTATATAATAATGGCTATCACCTTTGAGAACAACAGTTAGTCTAATCTGAACTGAGGTTTCAACATGGTTGTCTTTGAACAACTACTCTAAGTAATCCATGGTAGGTCCTCAATGCAGTAAGTGGTAAGTGATGGTATGTCAAAGTTTCATCTTAACGATAATAATTATAAACTTTTGTTGTACGAGAATAAACTGCGAAATCATCCTACCGCAGTTTAGCAAAAAAAAAAAAAAAAAAAAAAAAAAAACAATTGAACACTAAAGGAGAAGATTGCCAGTTAAATTCAGTTAAACTCAATAGTTGGAAATGATAGATTTTAAGGTTTCCATTAACCTTACAAATATATTAAATTTATATTACCTATCTGTATTGTATTCAAATGAGAGGTCACTGATTGCTATTTGTAAGTTATATTGCAAACAGGTTATATCCAGTATGTGGGATATGTCTTAAATTATTCTGTTTTGTGCATGTAAGAAGAAATTGTACATACACATGGAAACAACTATAAAGTATTTAGTGATTTGATTGTTTTTATAACTTAAAGATTTTCTTCTTCTGGATATCACTGCTATTAAAAATCGTTTTCAGGTGTGTCGAAACTAAAATTATTACATAGGTTATTGCTTATTAGGTAGCAGCGTCTAGAGGTGCAATCTATTAATACAGACAAATTACAGTAATAATAAATTAAGTGAGATTGGAGTACATAATAAAACACAAAATTTAGAAATTTGGGCTTTGAAAACATTTAAATTTTCAGTAAAAAATTAAGTTTCATTTAACTCCTCTTAATGAAATATGTAGTACCTAATGCCACCGCAGGAGACTTTACTTGAAGTTAAAGAGAGATTCAGTTTGCCGGTAAACATATTCGGATGTTCGTTAGATAGTGTTTATATAAACTATTAAATGAAGTAGGAGTATTAATTAAAGAAAATGAACCGAAGTGGTATTATGTATTGCTGTTAAAACATACCGTCAAGAGTAAATGTAACTGAAGAAAACTGGCTTATCCCACGTAGTCAAATTAAGTTAATTTAGACGCTGTCTGTAAAGTATATTAAGTGCTGAAAAGTTTGTAACTTTATTGAGATTAGCTGTAGTTTGCAAATAACTAGATTTAACTAGTTCGTCTGCGCTCTGTGCCACACTACACCATTTACTGTACATACACACTGGTGGACGCATAAACACTCTGATTTTTAATAATTGTTATTTTTTCATAAAACACTCAAATGTTATATATTGTTCTATTTCTGTTGTAATGATCCATTTAATTTTAAAAGTATAATTGTAATAAAGAGCCGTTATATAAGATTTGTAATACACACAAATATTTCAAAAAAAATTATATATTCCCTAAATTATTTTTTTGCTCTAAAATACGAGGATTGTTCAATAGAAACACGTTTAGGGGGTTGTAAAGCATTTTTTATTCTACGATTTTAAAAGAAGTCAACCGTAACATTAAGGCATGAGTCCCCTTGTTGCACTAATCTGTAGATTCCTTGCTGGTAAAATTTTTGCGGCTGTTTGCGGAACCACTCGCTAACTCTACCTCAGCGTCCGATTTAAACCGCCGTCCTTTTAGTGATTTCTTTAATGAGCCAAAAACATGTTAATCGCACGGGGACAAGTCGGGACTGTAAGGTAGACGTTGTAAGACTTCCCACTTCATACGACCAAGCAGATCTCTAATCATCTGGGCTACACGGGGTCGAGCATTATCATGCAGACGAATGACATCATTTGTAAGCTTCCCAGAACTTTTATTATTGATGCTGACCCGTAATTTTTTTAAACTGTCTGCATACCGCTCAGCGTAGATGTTGACACCAGCTTCTTTAAAATCTAAGAACAGCACACCTTGATAATCAAAAAATACTCTCACCATTACTTTTCCTGCCGAAGGTTGGGATCGACAATTTTTTGTATTCGGAGATTGTGCATGCTTCCACTGCATACTCTGAAGTTTGTATTCTGGTTCGTAGTGATAACACCAAGACTCATCACGGGCAACAATTTGGTATAGAAGAGCATTACGTTGTTGTTAATAGCGCATCAAATGTTGAATGAAAAGGCCGAACGCAAATTTTTCTGCTCATCAGTAAGCAGTCGTGGAATCCATTGAAGAGCAACTTTGTGATAGCGAAGACTATGAATGATGGAATGAACAGTTCCCACGCTGATATTCAACATTTGAGAAAGTTATCTAACTTTGATGCGCCTATTTGCGCGTAAAGTAATTTGCAGCTGTCTCACATTTTCATCTGATGCTGCAACACGTAAGATCCGGGACGGGCTAAATCTTTAGTGGATTCTCTTCCTTGACAAAATTTATTGTCCATTCAACCGTTGCCGTATGAGAATAACTATAGTCACCATATACAGCTTTCAGTCTTGTATAAATTTCCATTGGCTGACCAATTACTAATTACCTTTGGATAGATTTTCTACCATAGATGCTATTTTTAAACCCAGTCACAACGCTTAGAAAAGAGAAAACTGCAAATATTGTTTATATACCCGTCATTAGTACTTAAACTGACAACATAAACAAATGAATTTCAGTACCATGGTGACGAAGTCACGCAGATTAAAAGTGTTTCTATTGAACAATCCTAGTATTACCATTTGCTACAAAATTGTTCTTAAAATTTGTGTATTTCCTTTTGTTGTATTGTACTCCGTGATAAGCAAAAAATTTAAAACTACAATATTAGAAAAACTATGTATTCTTTTTTTTTTAATATATAGTATGTTATTAAACTACGTGATACAAAAACTTTTTTTATAGGGTGTTTATAAGTAGACACACACACACACAAATTTCTGTATAAATAAAATTATACATAGATCTACGTTAAATACTAAAATCATATTCAGTTAATAGTAGTAATAGTTTGTGCAGTTTCAGCAAATGAAATAACTCAATTCATATACCTTTCATCGTTACAAAATTTTGTTTAAATAAAATTAAATTTAAAAAATTTGTTTTCCGAAACATGTATAGTTTATATAAGATATAAATTCTCAGTTTGATAATTTTTTACTGTCGTACACTGTGAAAAAAAATACAATCAAAAGTAAGTGTTCAATCAAAACTCTACGAGTTTGGAAGTCATCTTTGGTTCCAGCAAGATGATGCCATCGCTAGTATGACAAGCAGAATTCTTCACTAACCGTTCGTTTCATGACATGGTGGGACTATTGGGTTGCCCGCTATCTCCACTTGCCTTCCGTGATTACCTGCTTTGCGACTATCTAAAACATAATTTTTATTGCCGACCACATTTAATTTCTGCACTCGTGAATATGAGAAATTCCAACAACATTACAGATGATCCAACAGTAGATATGAGGAATTCCAAAGTGTGGTTAAATAAACGCTTAAAAAAAGAGGGAAAACCTTTGAACGATTCACATTTGAATACAATGAAATTAATTGTAAATACAACTGTAAAATTTACTTATTACTTTAAAACAATAAAATGTTTATTATGAATGATTTTCAATTATATTCAGCCTTCCAAAACTGTCGATTATTGTGCCGGATTCAGTAATACTCAGAAGTATAAAATACTTAAATTTATTTAAATATCAATGTACTTTTAAATTTTAAATATAGGCATTGAAAGGCATTATTTTAAATATTTCTCAATGTAGTGTATTCAAGGTATATAATTTTTAAAGTAACTTCAATTCAACACCATTGTAAGAGTAGAATTAGAGCATATTTTTCCAGACTTCATAAAATATGGATGTATACTGCTTTATGCTAAAGATCTGGTGAATATTGTAATTTGCATTAAATATAAGGAAGAACGTAACTTAAATTAAATAAAAATGAAGAGAAGGAGATATTAATAAACTCTGTTACTTAGATTAAAATTTTTCGTCTATAATTTTAAAATTATAATGATGTTTTCATACAGATCTTGTATATATTATAAATCGTTTACATGTAACAATAGTTTAGCTGAAATACTTTTAAGTATATTTCAAATTTTATAAAATGTTGCAACTAACGTTGCGTCGTACGGCGTAGTTGTTGGACTCCCGGGTGTATGTGTTAGCAAATACAACTATAATGTACTTATATGTAATCCCTTTAAAATATGTATGACGTTATATTTAACGTCGGTTTTTAAGATATTGTGATTTTTCAACACTTATTATATACAGTAATCTTAATTATAGTACGATAAATGTTGTATACCATTAGAATATTTATACAATTACGTATAATTCAATAAATTGTTCCATAGATTTTTGTAGACACGTAATTGAGACTACAAAAATGTTGTTTGCCCAGCAAAAAAATGATTGTAGCAAGTAAACACTAATTTACTTCAATATTTCTATATATTGAACGTCAATTGTTAAATAAGCAATTACTTTTAATGTACTGCGAAAAAACGAAAGATTGTTTTTAAGTTGTTACTAAGTGTTTGCAACTTGTAATGACAATGCAGCACTAATTAACGTAGAGAGTATAATGCCATTATACGCAGTAATCTAGTAGATATTTACGATACAAGTGGGATAACAGCATTATTAATATACGCGTGTGAAAGTTTGGACGACGAGTGCGTAGCATGAGTCGTATAATCACACAAGTATATTAATAATGCGTTATCACTCGTGGGTCGTACAATATTTTATCTACACCCGCTGAAAAATAAAAAATGTGAGAATCAGAAAATTTAAGCTATCTACGAAGCAGTTGAGATAATGTTGTGAGCTATACGTTCCCATAGCAACCACGTTGTTATGATTAAAAATAGTTTGTTTTTGCTGGATATTAGTAATTTGTAAGTTGTTTTAAAATGAGTGAATCTGAAAGTTTGCCTTCAGATATTGAAGAGGAAGCTTTAAAAACCAGATCCAACTTAATACCAGAGAAGTGGAGATCAAAATATGAAATTGCATATGGAAGATATGAAAAATGGTGCACAGCGAAGAAGATTATAAACAATGCGAATAAAAAGGTAATTCTAGCATATTTCAGTAAGTTATCTAAATTTTGTAAACCTTCATCTTTATGGGCTTATTATTCCATGATATATATTATGCTTTCTGAGGAATTCACATATTTACTTCTGAGGAATGTAAAGGATGAAGGAGATTGTTTTCGCTGTATGCTGCCACACACTAAAACTAAAATAGGTAGAGAATTTTACGTGACAGTGGGAAACATTGATGGAATTGATATGGTAAAACTGGTTCGAGATTATATTACGCTTCGTCCGAGTGGTGTTGGTCATGACCGATTTTTCCTCCAGTACAGACAGGGCAAATGTAATAGACAGCCTGTAGGAATCAATACTTTTGGATACTTGCCACAACAAATCGCTTTATTTTTGAAGCTGGATCATCATAAGAAGTATACAGGACATTGTTTTAGAAGGTCATCTTCGTCACTGTTGGCTGACTCGGGAGCAGATCTCTTAACTGTAAAACGCCATGGTGGCTGGCGTTCTAATACTTTTGCCGAGAGATATATTGAAACTTCTGTCGAAAATAAGAAGAAAATAGCTTCACACATTTTGCTGATATCGACAATAAGGGCAAGGAGCTTGCAACTACTTCTGACGATCAAACATTTAACTTGGTGACGAAAAAGTTCCAATCTTCTTCTACAGCAGGAATTTACTTAAATAACTCTAAAGACTGTGTTATTAATATTTACAATAAGTAGATAACATGTTTAGATTGTAATATTATGTTGTATTTTGTGTTATATTTCAATAAATTTTAAAATATAAACGAGTGGGATAACAAAGTCAGTGCGATAAGGGACTTGTTATCCAACTCAAAATGAGTGGGATAACACGCTATTACGTTACGGGTGTAGATAAATTAGTTTAACACATAAAATACCATAAACATAGATTAATAACTTGCAAACTCATGTTATTTTAATAATGATTGTCGTTATAGGAAAACAATAAGCAGAAGAAGCAGGAAGGTGATATGTAGCCCATGTCGCAAAATGTCGCAAGGAGTTAAAAGGCTTTTTACCTATTACAAGAGTTTCGGAACCTTGTTTAATGTGTTTATTTTTTTCACTGTCTACACTGAAAGTAGATTCAAGTGTTATTACGGTATCTGAAAATTTAGTGGTAAATGAATGTTGCACGGAATTTAGACTGATTCAGGCTGTGAAGCATATAAATGAAAATGATTGATAACAATGAATCAACTTCACTGTTTAACTTTTGGATCTAATGCAAAAAATGAAGCTTTGTTACTTTTATGTAAACGAGTGACGAAGCCCACATCCATTTGATTGGTTTTGTGAATAAGGAAAACTGTTGTTAATGTCTAAACGGTAATCCTCGACAAATGTGCCAGTGGCATTACACAGTCGAGACAGTCAGAGTGTGGCGTGAGTTCTCTTTAATTGGAATAATCGGTCCTTAATTTTTTAAGCGTGACACATTCTCCACAGGTATGTCAGCACTCATGGTACTTAAATTTCATGGTTTTTAGATGAGCACTTTTTCGTTTCAGCAAAACGGCGCTATGACTCACTGTGGGAGAGTTTGATTGGAAGCCGAGCATTGACATTGAAAAGCAGCTCGTATTCAGGAATGGTGTCATGGAGGTGAGTTTGTCTCCCCCTAAGGTCGACTTGATCAATTATTTTTGTTGTATTGAGTAATTAGGAAAATATTTGTGACACTGATAAGTGGTTAAAGCCGCTGTAAACATTTATAAGTGGCTGAAGCGTAAGTTGCTATAGGGAATATGTTCCTGCTTTAACTGTATTAAGACTGACATAGCGTGCTTGTCCTGTGTCGCTACAATATTATATTATTTCGGCTACTTAAAATAGAACTTGTTATCAAATTTATCATTCTCTAATCAACTAAGTTACAAGAAAAGAGGTTAATGGACTTTAAGAAAACATTTTTTATGACAAAGTTATTAATATCCGTGATTCAAAAATTCGAAATTTACTTGCTCTATTTTCTACATGTTTTGCTAGGAAATGTTAATAAATTTATAAATAGAGTAATTAACGCAAAGTGTAATTCATTTTGTGTACAGTGAGTTGTGTAGGTACGCACTGTTAAGAAAAGTAACGCTTGTGACGTCAGTTGAGTCAAATCAACTTACGTAGATTACGTCGACTCGGTATAAATATGGTTGGCTGCTGTAATACATGCCGAGAAGGGTAGAAATATTAATTTGCATATGCCTTGCCATGGATACTGTTTCCTAATGAAGCACCAAATGACGACGGTGGTAAGCCATTAGCATAGGGAGTTTGTGGGGGGGGGGGGAGAAAGAGTAAGAGAGCAGTGAATCTCGCTATAAACCTCACTCGTCTTTTATCATGTTCATGTTACCACCTTTGCTTCTTCTAGCATTTAGCAACAAGTTAGTTAACAATGACATGTACGTTTTCATTTTGACTTCACTATAATTGTACCTGTAGTTTCTACTTGCTTTTGCATTTATTTATGCATAGTGTCGTTGTTAATTGCGTCTGTGGTATCTTATGTACATAATTGCACGGAGGAGACAGGAAAATTGCGTACTTTCCATAACGCTTTACATTATTAGCAGATTGGCGATGTTCTCTTGTATTGTTTAGTAACTTTCCGATGCTACTGTACTTTGTACACAGTGAACGATTACTCTACTGGAAACATAAAAACCCTTTAGCAATCGCCATTACGATTCACTATTGCTCCTACCGGCTATAAATACAGCAACACAATGTCGTCCGGACGTAAGCTGAGCTTCCGGATCAAGTTATTAGAAAGCGATGCTTGGTCTGAAGTGTTCATTCTTAATCAGAGAATACAGATATTTGTAATCGGAAAGGGATTTCTAATTGATTGCAATACGCACATTATCATATGTACACGTGATAGCGCGTATTAGACAACGGCATGAGTAGAATTGTTGTAATACGGGTCCTTGTTTCATAAACATGCTATTATAGTTTGTGACTATCTAGATCTCCGAGTTCAAAAATTTATTCCACTATTAAAGATAACGATCCACGTAAATAATACAAAAATCATTTGTTTTTGTAAGTTCAAATAACAATTGTTTTCATAACAATGTATTTAATAAATCTTAAAATGCTTTATTATTTGTAGTGTTGAAATCAGATTTTACGTCAAAGATTATTATGCATTTAAAGATTATGCTCTCAATCCGTAGGGGCATGTATTTAGATTGTAGTGTATGTTGTTACAATAATCTCAGAGATCGTCACTTTTAGAAGTATAATCAAAGCGAGAGAAATGAATACTCAAATTGTTGTTATTATTACTGCAAAACAGACTAGTATTAGGGTCAGTTACAAAATCGTCTAATAGACACTGTGCAGAAACAAAAATATGGGCAATTTTAGTCAAGCAATTTCAGTGCATCGTGATAGAAATGAAACGTTAAATACTTGACATTTTCACAGTACACATTCGTAGCACTATAATTCCTATTTGCAGCAACAATAAGTGTTTTCACGTTTACAGTAAGAGGATGAATCACAAATATATGTCAAGTAGTAAACGCTCTTTTCAGGTAGTAAACTGACAATGATGTCAAGTAATAAAGATTTGTAGGTATTTACTTAACCGTGAATATACTAATTAGATAATTAGTATATTATATAATAATATACTGTAGTTTAGCATAATCACCTATGTAAGCATGGTTTCTGTAATAAATGAATACAGCTTACAACTTTTAATCAACTGGTTGGTTGAATCGTTACGGCAGGTAGCAGACCACGTTACTTGTTGGGTAATGTTGATTAAAAGAAGAATCCGGTTGCATGTGTAATAAGGAAACAATATTTCGGTTGCAGCCGCCGGAATGCTTTGAACTGTGTCATCCAGCAAATCTCGGAATATCTTAGCGACGCGACGTGACAAAGCGACGTTGATAACGTGATTAAACTGCTTAATAATATAAAAATAAAAGTTTTCTTTATTTATTTTTTCATGTAATAAGCTCATTGGCTGATATACTGATTCAAATTAACTCCTTGAGGTATAGACTATCATTAGCATCGTAATTCAACGCTTGAAATAATATAATTATATGCTTATCTATGTGCAACTGCTAGGAAGTTTCTATGTACGTATTTTTCATGCCAGTAACTCTAACTGAACTATTAAATTAAAAATAATTTGATTTCTGAGACTAGTCCGTGTAGTGTAGCAGACAGTGTACGCTTTTCCAAACCAATCCTTATCAATATTGTCCCCCTCGTTAGAATCTACTGGTGATGAAGTAGATCATGCGTTATTCCTCTGTCTCTGAGAATCATGAGGAGCGTGTAACTTAATCTAAATTTTTTAGCTATATTAACCTGCATGCCTCCTGTGTAGTTAATATGAACCTTAACTCTTGACAAGTATGGCTACTCTCTATTGATCTTACTTCTTAAGTAAATTTAAAATTCGGTTTCTTGTTGTACGAATATATTATTCCAGACGGCCATAGATAGAAATCCTTGCTAATATCTGAAGTAAGAATCTAACAAAATTAAAATGTAACTTGAATTAAAATTTTGTTAAAAAAGGTAATTATGAAACGTCATTTGGAGTACACCTTACAATGTTTTCAGAAAAAGTACTGAAAAACTAATTATAAGTATAATACTACTGACTCGGAACACTAAGTTTTTTGTTGCTAAAAATTTAAAATTTGTAGCTTATAGCCTGAAACAGTTTCCGCTTATTACAAGCTTCGTCAGAGTCTGCCACTAGAAGCTCTCTCTCTTCATCTTGTTCTTGGTGACCTGAAGAAGATGCAGCTTATTTCAAACAGAAATGACATTCAAGTTAGTTTATTCTTAATGTATTCGGTCTAGTCTGTAAGCCTAACGGTAAAAAAAAACTATTGCCACATTCTATTATTGGACTGGTTTTGTTAAATTTTATATGTTGAAAAACACCCGCCTTCCTTTAAATGTTAATATCGCAAGTGACGTTACGCGAACTGAATAAGCAATTTACTGAGTACTAAAGATTGTAGTTGAGTTCGCCTTACACGTAGTCAATTTCAGTAATTTCGTTCCTATGGTCAAGTGTCTGACAAATGGCCTCATTGTCACTTCGCAGTGACAAAGTATTCATTACTTACTGTAGCTAGAATTCCGTAGGGTCATATAAATAAATCAGAGTAATGTGCACAATGTTTGCTTCATTAGTAATTTGAACACGCTTCGCCTGCACAACCTCGAATCCATCTGATCTATTTTATGTCACTGTTAACATTTCTATTTAGCAATTTCCTTTTACGCTTTTAGTTTACGCGGAACAATTTAGATTTCATTAGTGTCAGTGTACATTAAAATCAAAGTTGATTAGAATATACACCTATACGCCAATGCTATTATTATATACGGGAACAATAATAAGTATTCCGTGATAAATCTTTAATAATGATAAGTAATAATCTTTTACATTTATTACACTTAATAGAATTTATTATCGTTAACAAATATTCCTTAATAGACCATTAATAGACCTCAATAGAATTATATTCACCGTTATACGTACCTGATAAATTCACTTAATCTGGTTTTCGTGTGTCATGGAAGTGAAAACTCTACACTAAATACGTACTGTCTGTCATACGCTTAAAATACTGATACTTTTAAGTCTTTCTGGTTGAATATAATTAAAATTATTGTTACGTTAAATACAATAGCTTCATCGGGAATATTGTAATAGTTGATTATAACGTCTGCTATATTATGATTATTTTGGTTGTGAGAATTATATAGGAGTGGAAGGAAATCAGGAAGTGAAACAACGATAATAAATACGTACAATAAAAATAAAACGATGCGAATATCCAGCGGAAATTATACTGGGTTGCAGAATAAAATCATATATTGTTTGAATTGTGTGCAGTAATATGTTTGTCAAATCTGCTTCCTCCTCAAATTGTTATAGTCTCGTTAATGAATGGTCAGTTAAACAGTAACTTTATAAAGTATATGTTGATATGTTTATAAAATATATAAATTTTAGGAAAATAAAAGAACGCACTGTAAATAAGCACTGCATATAAATGAAAACTATAGACAACTGCAGT
Organism: Magicicada septendecula; assembly: GCA_034769895.1. NCBI lineage: Eukaryota > Metazoa > Arthropoda > Insecta > Hemiptera > Cicadidae > Magicicada > Magicicada septendecula. Next base: position 145,262,972 of record CM068368.1, read on the forward strand.
TGAAATACAAAAAAATAAAATAAATAAATAAATATTAATTCACAACTCTGAAGAAAGGTATATTTCAACTCTCTGACATGTGTCTATCTGTTCTAAACACATTGGTTTTAAAGCGTGGAAACATCGCAGTATTTTATCTTTCTATGGTGTATATAACAATGTCGTGAGGAATTCTTCGTGACAAAGGTAGAAAATATAAATTATACCAGCACTGACTAATGTTAAACTAATTAACAGTGTTGATAAATATGTACTTAACAATACTGTTTTGCGTATATCAGAATAACCAAATTTAATAATCTGAGTAATTAAATTAATTAAACGATTAAACTTTTAAATGTATCTTTGCGAATGATATAGATTTTTTCAATAATAAAAAATACTTGTCAGGTTTAACCTTTCTGTTGTAACAAATCCGTTTAATTGTAACTTGACTGTGTATCAAACCTTACAGTTTAAACTCCGCAATACACCATTGTAGCCTACGTCGTTAATAAATGTAGATTCTATTGCTGCGATGTGGTGTTAGCTATACTATGGGTTTAGGGCAAACAGGCCATGGGCTTAACGTTAGAGGAAATATGAGTTGGTATCCTACAGTAAGAATAAAAGTTAACAGTTACAGTACAGTAAGAGTTACAGCAGTGAAGTACAGTGGGTTTTAGTAAAGTAACAGCAACAATAACAGTACATTAACAGTTACTACAGTATAGTACAGTTGGTTTTACTACATTTGCTCATCTGGCTGCATCAGATGCTGTCAGTGAAACACAAAAAACAGTAACATGGTAACCGATTATAATTAGTAAAAAGGAAAAACGACAATATTGGAAAGTATAAAAACATTATTTAACGATAAAAATAATTAACCTAGATTTTTGCTGTATACAAAATACAGGTAACTAATAGTCACACATTGTTACTACAAAGTTACCCTTACTTTGTAGATAATAAGCGTATTGTAGTAAATTTATATTCATGTTAGACTAATCTTATTACAGCGTCTCACGCATCTTACGCATTCTGGATCAAAACTGGGTAATTTAATTATCTTATAAACCACACATTTTATAAGGCACTTTGCAAAATTAAATATGCCAGGAAGGGGACTGGCGGGTTTCTACTGCGTTGACGATATTGTCCTGCAGCATCAAGGACACTTACCGCAACACATCCTTAGATATATGCCTCCTGTATTACAGTATCGAATTCAGTTTACTAACAAATATTCAGATTAATCTAAACGTTCTGACTAAGAAACTAATCAATAACACTCTCGGTTGCTAATTTAGTAATAAGTCTCAAAACAAAAACACATAATATTTGTTGTATACACTGCAGATCTTATATGCTGTGCTGTGAAAACAATAAAAACTAACATTTTTAAATGTTGTAACCTTACATAATCAGTACCTAATACTAAATGAACTAAAGGTCCAATATTCTTTATTAAAAAATAAAATACCTATTATTATTATTATTATTAATAATGATAAACAAATTCAGTAGGTATCCCATTCCTCAAGTTAGAAAATGTATTACACTAAAGTATCATACTATAAAACCTTTGTCGTAGATTAATAGTACACTGGACAATAAACGCTTGAGTAGTGAATAAACAGTGTGATGAGTGGTGCTATTGAAGTGCAGTGTACACCAAGTGCGATATAATATGATTAGTGAGATTAAAGAGACATCAGTCACCAGTTGTGATAAGGATGCAGGAATATTGTAATAGATAATAAGCAGTTAGTAGTAAGTTATTACTGTTTTATTTTTGTTAGGCCACAAAGGCAATATTTTAATGTACAAGTAGAATATTATTATGTTTATTGTTCTGAAAGATCCAGGGTTAGAGAAGGAATTTATCATTGTTAATTGGAATAAATTATAAACAGATAGTGAAAAATAAAATAGGGCCTAGAGCAGTAATACATTTACAAATATAAAAGTCAGAAATGAACTAATTAATCACATCTAGTAAACCGAAAATATAAAAGAAAACTAAATTTTAATAAAAAAAACACTTTCAGGTGATGACAGAAGGGTATAATAAATAAGTTTATGTAATTGTATGAGGAAATAATGTTAATGGAAAATAGTTCCTAAAAAACAAGATCTTGTTAATAAAAAAACTATGGATTATCACCACTAAATTATAACATATAAGTATCTAAGCATATGTAATAGTATGAAGAAAACCACTATGTAAATTAAATTTAATTAGAGTTACCTTTATAAAGGAGTATTTTTCCTAAAATGTGAAAGAAATAATAATATCTTAATTCTAGCCTAATTACTAAAACTGTACCTAGGTTAGCCAATAAAAACTCATCAATTTCTTGTTTACTAACGGTAAAGAAGGTAACAAGATGAGAGGATTGTTAATTTTGATTTCAAGAAGGTACATGACTCAAAAATAATGTCCAGAAAATTTCAGAAATATTAACTAAATTTCAAACCGTTCGCTATTCAAAACTGAAGAAAAGAATCAGCATAAGAAACTGTGTCTGGGACATCACTTGAAACATACTAATTGATGCGAGAATATAAAAAACATTGAAGATTTGTCCAGCCACCAGATAGCTTGAAAATTGTACCCTAGTCACTGCCATTGGTGAGAAAGGCCTACCTTCATAAACTAAAAAAACTACACATCACCACCAAGTAACGAACACTAGAAACCAGTACAAAATAATTAAATCTATAAGAAAACTTAGTGAGAACGTTTTAAACTTTATTTATTTAATTCAAAACAGTAAAAAATATAATCTCATTAGAACTTCACAGCGGCCATGTTTCGTGGTTGCCAGCTGTAGGAATTCGTGTGTCCGCGCTCTGGCGTCTATAAAACGAACTCTTTGACCTAGTCTTTAAGAATAAAATATTTTTCTTGTAAAGTATGATACTCTTATCAAAGCTTTCTTACAGCTCAAAGAATCCCCAAAAAAACCCTGAGATAAATAATTTATTAATTTTGTTTATAACTATAATTGAATATATCTGTTGTATGATAGAAATACATATATCGAAAGTTGTTATAATTTCGATAATAGTTGATTTGACAATCGATGAACTGAATTTAATAGTTTCAAAAAATAAACCAATATTAGATAATAAATACCTTTTTGAGGGAATTGACTTTGTGTTATTCTTTGTAGATAGCAAATTTGTTACAGAAACTGGTAAATAGCAGAGAAGAGTGAGCAAACTAACGCAGTCATCATAGCGTACGAGGTATAAACGGCGAACATAACCTTTCGGGTGTTGCCGCCTTGAAAAGAGCTGTTGTAAAATACGCTTACGTTATCAGTACACCGGAGAGGAATTTACTCTCTCTCTCTCTCTCTCTCTCTCTCTCTCTCTCTCTCTCTCTCTCTCTCTCTCTCTCTCTCTCTCTCTCTCTATCTCTCTTTTTCTCTCTCTCCGTCTCTATCAACTGAACTGTAATACCTACAAGGAGATAAAAACCGCAAATGATCCCGTGGTTTATTTTAACAGAAAGCAACGACGAAAAGAGATTGTTACAATGTACACACTGAAATACATTTTGAAAAATGAAAATATTTATAAACTTACTGTTAAAAATTTATTTTTGGTTAGCTTGAATATATATTAGTGATTTAAAACAATTGAATCAGTATAAGGTTTTAAGATACAGAATTCATTTTTAAAACACTTGTTTCGCAATCAGATCAATGTCTGAGCTTCGTCTTCTCCCTTGAAATATGATACCTGCAGCATTTGAGCGCCTGGCTCACATTTCACTATTGCGAGAGAGAAAAATCAACTGTGGCATGGCAGCGTATCACACAAGGCCCGGATGTCTCATTTAATTATCCGGTCACTCTTACCTTAGCCTTAGTTCTGTAAAGCAAAACCTCTCTTTCTTCTAATGCATACGAGCAACTTTTTGTACGTTAAATTAGTTCACTCGTCACTCGACACTGAAGTCCTTATCACTGTGATGTGTTTCTGTTACTTATCTATCCCACCCATGCCCCGATAAGACCGGGGGTGAGCAGGAAGACCGACTCGTGATTTTGACTCAATACCCCTACCGCAACACTGCCTTTCCGATTCTGAGTCGCGTACAAATCCACTGTGGCGGCTAGCGTACAAGTCCTAATCCAAAAAGTTGTCATAATTTTTACATACAAATTTAAACACGAATAGTTTATGTAGAACATTTTAGTTGCAAATAACTTCGATAATAACGTACAGCTACAAATTATGTGTATATTAAAAATAAAATTTGTTATATAAGAAATTGGATTTTATTATCTTACATAACTTTTAATTATTTGCTTAAGACCATTTTGCAGAAGCTACTCTTCGTTTTTACATTCTATATTCAGGCACCAATAACAAGTAACGTTGTATAACTCGTATTATTGACATAATGTGTAGCCCCCTTAATTTCAATTGTAATTAAAGATGTAAAATAAACAAATTTAAGCTTTAGTTAATGTATAAAGCTTTAGTCATTTTTATAATGCAGTTTAAACTTAACGATAAATTCGTTTTGTTTGTTAGATGCATGCAAAAACTAGTTTAATAAAGACAATTTTTTTAAACAATAAATCAAGTATTTTTTAGCACGAGCACACAATTTTTAAAAAACTATTTCTTACGCAAAAGTCCAAAATTAAAATATTTTCTAAAAATTTCTAGATCCAGTTTTAATGATACTTGAAACTGTAAGCTATTAAAATGTAGGGAAACGGAAAATACGAACAGAAAATATTATTTTATAATTTTTTTTTCTTCCAACGTGATACTTCAAGACATATTAGGCTTATATAACTTAACTGTTTATGTTTATTTTAACTCTTCTTCATCACGTCATCAAATAAGAAGTAATCTCCTTAATACCTTATTTAAAATTAAGGTGTTTCCTTAGTTTATTTTGTCTCGACGCCTCTTTCGATCATTCTTTCACAATTCTACAACGACCGGTAGCAGGCCACGCCTAGTAACCACACATATCATCTACGTATGATAATTATTTACATACGTAAATAATTGTTTATGTTTAGTGTTTACGAAGAATGAAACGTAAACACCTGGAGCTGATGATTACCTGATGTTTTTACAGGTCGTGCTTATGTCCTAAAAACACGGAATATAAAAACAACTTTATTGACTGTCCATACTGTGGATACATTTTAACGTTCGCTTCTCACGTCGGAGCACCGCTCTACATTCATCCTTCTGTAAAATACACGTCGTCACCGTACACTCGGTTTTATACATTGAATTGGGATAAGTAGTAATTTTGTTTGTAAGGGAAACATCCATAAAAACACATTATTCCGTTAAAAACACTAGACGAACAAATTAAAAATATAAACAATATATCTACCACCTCCTAACAAAAATCTGGATCCCAACGTGCTGACATATATTACAGGATAAAGATTTTCTACGTAGCTAAGGAGCTGTTAAGGACACAATAACAATAAGTAGACGATCATTCCTATGATAGAAATGCGCTTTCTCCTGTCTCTCTTGTAATGTGTGGGATTTCATCAATTTCTTAAGGTGTGTTTTGTCGCAGCATTAAATTAAAATTATGTTTATTTCCTTAAGCAGTTTACAGTTTTACTTCCGGGTAGATTCTTAAGTCAAATAAGGAGGGGCTGCACAAACAGCAGTAGAAATTGGAATGATTAAACACTGAGGTAAATATAGACTATAAATGATAATTGAAACGTTTCGTAAACCAACTCATACTACTCTACAGGATAGTAAAACGTCTGAAACAGTAACATCTATTTCTAGTTTTCTTCTATTACGGTTTCTCGTTACTTCAACTACTGTTTTTATTCCAAAGATATAAGCCCACCCTCTAATAAATAGTATTCTGAGTACTCTGGCAGCTGAAATATTTTTATGCAGCTGAGATTGTAGAGACCATTGTGAATGTCTGTAGAAACCACTAGTCGTTTAATGAAGTAATCGTTTCATTGTTTTCATATATTTCTCTTTCGAAAGTAGATAGGAAAAACATACAGAAAGTAACGCTACAGGAATTGAGAGAAGAAATTAAGAGCAATCTAAGCGCAAAAAAATCCTCGGGTTTTGACCTGATAACAGGCCAAATACTAAAGGAACTGCCTGGAAAAGCCATGAGAAAACTACTCCATTTGATCAATGCTGCCTTCAGGCTGAAGTATGTGCCTAGTCTGTGGAAGGTGGCTGAGGTTATCATGATTCTAAAACCTGACAAAGCACCAACAGATAAAAAGTCTTACAGGCCAATCTCCCTGCTACCGGTGATCTCAAAACTATTTGAAAAACTGTTTTTGAAGAGATTAAAGCCTTTGTTAGAGGAAAGAACCCTGTTGCCGGATCATCAATTCGGATTCAGAGAAAAGCACTCCACTATTGACCAGGTACAAAGAATCACCCATGTTATTGAAAAGGCTCTTGAAGGGAAGAACATTTGCTCAGCCGTCTTCCTGGATGTAGCGCAAGCTTTTGATAAGGTCTGGCATCATGGGCTTGAGTACAAGTTACATAGGGATCTCCCAGAGGAATTCTATCTGATACTAAAGTCTTACATCTCAGAAAGATACTTTAGGGTGAAGCATGAGGATGAATATTCAACTTTAAAGAAAATATCCGCGGGAGTTCCCCAAGGGAGCGTATTGGGTCCAATTTTGTATTTGTTATACACGAGAGATTTACCAAACAGTGAGGAAACAACCGTTGCGACTTTTGCGGATGATACTGCTGTTCTGGCGGTAGGTAATGATGCCGAGACAGCGGCCAATAAACTGCAAACTTCAATCGCAGAGGTATGGGATTGGACTCGACGCTGGAGGATCAAACTCAATGAAACGAAATCAATACACACCAATTTTACCAACAGAAAAATAGAAATACAAAGGATCTACATCAATGAACAAGAAGTGCCATACTCTAACACTGCTAAGTATTTGGGTATGACTCTGGACGCAAAACTTAAATGGAGGGAGCATGTAAAAAAAAAGAAAGAGGAACTCAACATAAAATTCAGGAAATTGTACTGGCTGTTAGGTAGGAATTCACAACTAACAGTTGAAAACAAATTGCTGTTGTATAAACAAGTGCTGAGACCTGTGTGGACTTATGGTGTACAACTCTGGGGATGCACCAAGAAATCTAACATTCAAATGATACAAACTTTTCAAAACAAAGTACTTAGGAGTATCGTTGATGCCCCCTGGTATATTAGGAATGACAATCTGCACAAAGATCTCAAAGTAGAATATGTCAGTGAAATCGTAACAAAATATGCAGTTAACCATGACATGAGAATTCAGACTCATATAAATCCTGAAATGCTTTGCGTGGTGGAAGAAGCTCCGCACACGCTAAGAAGGCTTAAAAGATTGAAGCCCCAAGATTTGGTGACACATTAGTGCATTTAAATCTGTAAAACTCTAAAAGAGAGAAAGACAATAATCTCAACCCGGGGAACAGCCAGTGGGCTTCTACCCCATAAACCGTGACGTAATATTAAAGAAAAGCAACTTGTTGGGCTCGCTCAGTTGTTGCAAAGGGAGGTGTTTTTAGTGGGTTAGAGCCCCACACTACCTGGAGCTACGGGGCTCCAGTGCGTCTATAGAGATTTTCACCTGCCCTGCCGGAAAAAAAAAAAAAAAATATATATATTTCTCTTTGAAGTCACTAGCCTTCGTATAAATCTAGTAAACTAGTAACAAAACTAGTTACGGAAATTTTAAATAAAAATCATACGTTTGAGAAGACCCCTAAGTTTAAAGAAGGCAAGTAAATACTGTATAATTTGGCTTTCATAATTTACTTTAAACCTCTCTTCTTATGGCATTAAATTTATTATCACACTAAATTTATGTCTCGGGGACATGTCAATTTACACACTTGAGCGCTAGCGTATGAACCTTGTACCACAAACAACAATATGGTTTGGATCTGTGATCTACAAGCTGTTTCGATACTGATAGTAAAATGCCACTTTTGATCATAAAAGGAAACTCTGTTACAACTATTATTCTTTAAAATAACATTATTATCTCGTTTAATGCATGAGTAATCTTGTAATTTATATAAGAACCGAAAATATTTGGTGTAATATTATACTAAAAGTAGAATTATGTTGGTATTAAAATAATTTAAGAAATGTGTTTGAACAGTCAGGTATATCACTCAGATTGTCACAAATGAATTGTAAAACCGTACTTCAAGCGGGGGAGTAAGGTGGCAATATTTTATTGCTTTATAATTTTTTAACTGAAACAAGTAAATCGTTAAAGTTAATAGCGTTTTAATGGTAACACATTTTGTTTAATACAAGACATTGATTATTTTTAAAAATAATTAATTATAGAGAATTTATTATTTGTTATTTTAATAATTATTTATTAATTTTATTATTCATTTCTAATGCCGTTTAATAGACTACTAACTGCGTAAGTGTTACATCGTAACTATATGTGAAATTATAGCTATGTAAATGTTACACGCTTTTAGTTCTTACGGTTTACACAGCAATTGATAACGCTGCAAGTAGTGACCGAAATTCAGTTATAAAAGGAATTAACATGAAAATGTTTTATCCATGTGTTCTTTATAATGAAAAAAATAAATTTTGTCTGCATGCTATACAGGTGCTAGTACTTTAACAAAATTATTGCGAAATTTATCGTAGGAGATTCAGCTTTTATCAATTTTCAGCTTCATAAAAATGTAAAGAGAAATCAAAACTGCATCAAATTGTTTGAAAATATATTTACTATACAAAATGGGATCATATGTTACGCATTAAGGCAGGTATGGATTAACGTGGATTGTTAGTTTAGATAGATGTATAAGTATTTTATATTTTAAATAATAACAATAACTGTTAGCGATCAATCCGTTCTGTGGTTTAACATTGAAGTAATGTTGCATCAAAACTGTCAACTCATAAAAAATTAAGTTCCAAAACATATTGATGAACCTTGGACAGTTTAATTTAGCCACAACGATTTAAGCCTTTTAAATGTTGTCTAACCCAGTTGCTGTCCCTCTTAAAGGGGACATACTTTCCGGGTGCATATCAATTTCAAACGATACAGTGTTACGTAGTTGTCTTAAATTTACTTAATTTTCAAGTAATACTATTAATATGTAGTTTTCTACGTGACTCGTAAGACTTTTAGAGCAAACAATATGTTGAGCTACTGTTTTTTTTTTTATTTTTTTTTTTTAGGTCTAGCACAAAAATGTCGGCTTCTTCAAAGATGATCATATTTCACCTTATTTTTTTACACAAGGAGCATACGAAGTTCAGAAATATAGGCTATTCTTATCTTATTCAAATTTTTAATGAAAGGAAACCATTTACCACCGCTTCGGTACTTAACAAGGAATTAATAATACTTAATTATATTAATCCGCCTCCTACCTGCGTTCCTCATCCTGTCGTTTCTCCGTCTGTAGTCTAACACCAGCGCCTGTAAATTTTCCATCATCTGACTGGCATCCATTGTTTTCCGATTAATTACGAATTACACTCGTCTTGTACAAAGTGTCCACTGTTACCACTGTTAACCGTTCTATCCCATTTCCGACACCACTGTTAGGACGGTCTACTTGATCGTCGTAGGTACAGTGGACAACAAAATAAGTAGAAGACACCAATTAAGTCACTAATCACCAACTTTAATTTTCACAGTTAACAGTTCGTACTTAACAACACAGTCTCTTATAAAAAATCAAATAAAAATTGTTTACACGCAAATTTTATATCAACTAATATTAAACACAATTGTTATTACAATTATACCGCTCGATTATAAAACGCAATACTTCACTAATAACCACTTGAATGTACACAGTAATAACTCGAACCGCCCTGTAAGTATATCGCCACTAATACTGAAAACTAAGGCCGCTGCCGCAATATATTTATACCTGCGCTCACAGACCAGAACGTTCCTAATTGCGTCTTAGCGCCCGTGTGAACTACGTAATTAACTGCTGCCTTGACACAGTCCGCGCGGCTGGCGGCTTCGAGAAAACTCTCGCGGATGCGTCGAGAGTCACGTACGCCACACACGTTAGAGCGAGATTCTTCTGGCACATTCGACAAACACCTAGACTGTTCTGTAATGTCGTAACAATACTTAATGGAATAAATATTATTAAGGTAAATCGTGTTTTCCTAATTTGATACCATCCTTGTGCCAACGTTTCTACAGTTTATACTGAGGCGGTACATCTTCATACCACGCCGCACCAAATGTTTGTCTTACATCTTACATTTACTGCTTCAGTCTCCTAGACCGAAACGTTATAGTAAAACGTGAAGATGAATATACCGAAATAAAACTCATTAAGCAGGAGCTCCCCGGGGTAAAGGCTCTAATATCTTACGGCATGTGTTGTGCCGAACTCTAGTGTAGAGACGGCGCAAAACCAGTATATAACGGCCTGTAAGTTAAACGCAGTACTAATTTGTAGCGCTTTAATCGCTGCTGCACTCTTGTAGCGAAGATAAGGCACTAATTCTCAGCTTATTAAGTGCCTGAGACGTGCTGGCATCTGGTGCCAGACGCTGTAGGCAAACGAGAACGGCGGAAATAATTCTGATTAAGTTCGTCTGGCTTCAACCTCCATCGATAATGGCCGCCTTGTTCTTCTCCGGTAAGATGAAGATATTAACACCTTTAAGCCTTCACACTATGTCAGGCTAGATAAATACACGACTGCGAGTCCACCGAACAAGTCGAGAGAAAGCCTAACAACATGACCTGAACCTGTAACACCATTCGCTCTCTTCTCATCTACCGGAGGAATAGCCAGGAAGCCACACCAACACCTGGAATGTAAGCCACGAGATTGCCACCTCACCCCCATGGACAAAAATCAGGTGATCTCAAACCAATATATTATGTACACGTAGAGTCAGCACTCAATAAGACCCAGTGAACCAGTTCTATCTATCAACCACAACACTTTCAAGTTTTTAAACATTTAATGGGATCCCCAATTAACGGGACAGTTTAGTGTGTGAACTGGGTGTAAAATTATTTGTAAATTTTATTAAATTTGTTGTAAAATTGTCAGCTCAGAGACTGGCATGTATCTTAGACAGTTCAACATTCAAACGTATAATTTCCTCTTATTTCAGTATATGTGTTTCTTTACAGCTTTTAAGTCATTCATTTAATTGGTAATTTCTCGAGTTCAATTTAGTGTTCATTATATATATTTTTCTAAATTTTAAATTCAGTTTGGTTCATATTGTATAGAAATTTCTGGGGTAGTTTCGTGGATTTTCACAAGTTTAATCCTGAATGGGTGCATGTTCATACAGTATTAAACTTGTTGTTGAGACAGGTTAAATTATGCATCAACTGGCAAACTAACATGTCGGTCTCTGGGCCAAAAGTAATTTTTAAAAGGGTTATAATATTCATGACATATTTCTATTTTCACTACTAAACAATGTTTCTATATATATATAAATTCTATTAATTAATTATGATAACTGGGGGGGTGTTCATTGTTTTCTAAATTTTTATTTCTCACAGTATAAGAGCCCAGTGGGGCAGAATTGTATAACAGTATTAGGCACTTAGCCAAATTTTGGATTTTATTATGTCCTGGGGACTATTGGAGTTGCATAAGCGTTATCTGATACACATGTCATGTGTTATGAACCACTTAAGTATTGTAATCCTAATATGGATGTCCGTATAAGAATTAATAATATACCTCATGGGGGTAAGGAAAGGGCGTGGCAAGAGATCTTTGTATAATTGTATTGTATTGTGGAACATGTGATGTTTTGTATATTTGTGTGTGTATTTTGGGGGGTTATATGTATTGTACATTTAGATGTATTTTTGGTGGGGAGTTTAGATATAGGGTTTTGAGTAAAGAAAGATGAAACATAGGATTATATATCCTTTAGATTTTAATAAAAAGTATTTATTCTATCTCAATTAATTTTTGCTGAATATTTCTTCTAAGAAAGTAATTTAATTTAATTAACGTGAATAACAAGGATGTGGATTGGTCACTATTTTATTTTAATTAATCTGTTCGAGAATTTGTTATTCTAATTTGTATTATCAAAAAGTCTAGAAAAATTATCTCCATTAAGGTCAATGGATCATTTTAAAGAGAACATAGAAAATAAATTTTATATTATTAATATTTTACAGGAAACTTTATTTCAAGAATAGTAATGATTTTAAATTTTAATTCATTTTAAAGAGAGATAGCAAATATATTTTATATGTGTTAATAAATATTTTCGGGTGTCCTTGTTGAAAGAGTATAAATTATTTTAATTGACAATTTAAGGGAATAATAGATTCTGACTGTTTTGTTTATTGATTTTGTTATTAATATTGTTTTCAAATGGAGATAGAATAATAAAAGGGATTTTATTAATTGTTTAATTTATGAGTTTTCATTGCAAGTCCCGTCTCACTGGATCCAGCATATTTTTGGCTTCTCTAGGCTTTGGTCTAGTGCCCCTCTTTTAAAAAAAAAAAAATTAAAAAAAAATAATCTTTTTTTTTAACTACCTAAGTTAAAGAGGGGTTACAGTGTGGTAAATGCAAACACCACGTATAAGCTACTAACTGAAACGCTAACAAGAATAAAATACTGCTGGTATTATCATTACATACTAATTCGTCTGTACTTCAAAACATTTGCAATAAAGACTTCATAATATACACAGCTTGTTCAAACTATACAGAATAAAAGCAAAAACTAAAAACTATTTACGATATGAATTAAACTGTAAATAAAACCACTAAAAATATAAAATATAAATGTATACTATCTCTCTAACTTTGAGTAACTATAAATTATATATTACTACCAATAAAGAATTACGTCACCTTATAACAAAATTGGACCAGAAGATAACAAGGGGTAAGAGTACATTCTCCCAAAACACAACAACTTATATTTAAATTTTAGAAACGTAAGAGATAAGTCGTAAAAAGTAATAATTTTCAGCAGACTAAATAATTCCTTTCATACACAACTATGTTTGTACAAATTGAAAAAAAATCTGAGGGACAAACGGACTACAATTGTACGGTAGCGCGATAATTTCGCTTTCTAGGTTGGCTAATCTGCTTACTGCCTTGCTTCAATTTTTGGGTGTTAGAACTTTGTACAGTGTGTATCAAGCGCTCACGGCGTTCGGTTCGCCGAACCTTTTCGCTGTCATTTATTGTCGACATTTAATGTAGGCTTTAGGCCGCACATTCTTGCTTATGGCCGACTAGGCCCGCTTTAATGTAATTCAAATTTATAATACTTGGCAACACGCATTATTAGCCGACCTGATTTCAATAAATTAAACATTTGTAATGTAACTTAAGAAAGGCATTAAAATCAATTCAAATACAGTCCACATCTTATCATTTTCATCCCGCTGAATCTATTCATGTATTACATACTATTCTTAACAAGCATGGAAAACCAGCCGACAAGATTATTCACTTCAAGAAACATCTTTTAAGCCCACTTGGGCCTAACACACAACAACAATATTAACTAAAGTTTCAAAACAAAGCTCTTAAAGCGACTATTCTGTTTTCAGTACGGTATATTCTTAATACTGACTTAACAGGAAGTGAAAAGATATACAGTACAAGATTATGATAATGTGGACTATGTAGTCATCTTAATCATTTTATTTACAAGACACGGGTTTTGCGAAAGACAAATTATACATAATTTTTACATATTTCTGTGCTTAATTATTCTGAAACAATCGTTGATTACCCTTTCTTATATTTTAGTCGTAACTTCCAACAAAATAGGTGAGTTATAATAATTTAAAGTGATGTGACATGTACACTGAAATTGTCTTAAATCATTTTTGTTTCATAACTTTTAAGACATTTACGTGTTTATTAATAGTATCAAATAGTATAGGCTATTTAGTATGGCATTTACTAAAAGTCAAATCAGTATTCAATTTACCTATAGGCCTATATTAGGATTCCCATTGCGTAGAAGTAATGTTTATTTAAGTTAATAAATAAAGAAGCAGAATTAATTCAAAATAATATGAACACTATTATTCTGTGGGTTTAAAACTAAATTTCAGTACTAAATTACTTTGAAGAAACTGTTACAGTCTCTATTCAGTTTTGGTGAATATAGATTTGCTGTTGTACGTCACCATATTGCTGTTTCAAACAGAATTATCACTGTTGCACACCGCTATAGAAAATTATTCCGATTAGCGCTTTCAAGCTTCTCAGCTCATCGTCAGACCGGATTTCCGATCTGACGATGAGCTGAGATGCTTGAAAGCTCTAATGTTAATACACTAAAAGGGATGCTTCAACTACCTAAAATATTTAAATGAGACGTTTTAGGAACTCAAAACTCATGTTTTAATAAAATATGATCAATCTTAAAATTGGGTTGCATTCATTCCTGTCGTAACAAAATATGTAGACCAGAGTGAAAGTAATATAGAGATGTTATAGAGACAAAGACACATTTTAAGCGTTTTTAAAGTAAATGTAAATAATAATCATATTAATTGTATCTTATTAAAATTATTTAGGTTTGGCTGATTCTGTGTTCTTTCATATAGTAGTTTATTATATAGTGGCCTAATGAGAATGCATGATGGTTTAAACATACTGACTTGTTCGTATTTTTCTTCACCTTTAAAATTATTTTAAAAATTATATAGTGATTTACGTAATCAACTATTATTGATGCACCTGATAAAAGTAGAGGAGAGTGGCAATGTAAATTATCGTACAGTTTACATTCAGTTACAGAGTGTAAAAGAGTAACTACATTTTTCAGCCAGCATATGCTATGAGAAACACTTCACCAACTCATAAAATATATTTCCAAAGCATATAAGAGTGTATATATTATTTTAGTATGCACAACATTTGCCGAGAATATTATCTAGGTTAAAGAAACATACATGTTATAACGTAGCTTAGATACATTCATACAAGTGCTTAAGGAACGCACTACTTTGAATAATAACAGGCGTATCCGTTATTCTAGTCAAAAGGTCGTTGAATTTTAAACAGAGAGGGGGAGTAGTACGTGACGCATGATTGTACTGAGTGGGCCGATAGCAGACAGAGACCTGACCCTACTACGCACATTAAACTAAAATATTCACAACGTAACATACATCATATGCATATATAAAGCATCTAACTTTTGTAGCAAATCTTTTCCATGGTACATTTATTTTCTCTTATTGAATAATCAATAACACGTAAAGTAGACTGTAACGTTTGAGTACTAAGGCAGACAGTAGTGATGCAGAGACAGAAATGCATGTTGGAAGCCGTGATACAAATATAAGTACAAGTGCTAATTCAATGGATGTGGTGTCAATTATAGTAATTCAAATCTCACAGACTACTCATCTCATTCTAAAAATTTGAATCCACGTCAACATATAGATTACAACCTTCAAATTAATTGTGTCTAAGAAGTTAAATCTGATTTAGCCGTGTTAGTTATATTAAAAAATTTTAACGATAAGATCTGGAATTTCGTTTTAACTGCATTTTAAAACTCGTCACGTAAACATTCATGCAAGTAATGTATTCAATGAACATAACGCGTATAAATTTTGAAATGGAAGTACCAAAGTTTTAGTTGCAGAATACCGACGTAGGCTTCTGGACACGCACGCACGCACAGTTCTGGAGGTACTAGAGGTATAAGATACATTCTGCAGTTTCCAATAACTCCAGTGAAAATAGTATTTCTCTTTGGGTTCAGATTTTGTCTGTACGTCATCTTGAACAAAAATATGAATGTTATAAACTATTAACCAAGTAGTTAAATATAGTCCCACTGTCCATTGGAAGGATCCGTAAGCAACTTAATAATACTAGAAACAAGTGAATTGCGAACAGTATATTTTCGTGATTTGTGTAGCCTATATTTCACGTGCAAAAAGTGTAGCACTTCCAGGCAGGAAAAGATGGTGGCCGACTGCACTTTGAGAAAATATTAATGTAAATCGCTGTACTGTTTAAACACAAGCAATTTTTACTTGGTTTGTATCAAAAACACGGAAATTTCTCATTGATAACACATAGCGTTACAAACAAAGGTTATGTAGAATTTTCATGGAATGTATATTTTCTCAATTAAACCCAGCGTAATTAAAACAATAATGTTTTATACTCTTGGCTGATGTATAAATAAAACAGGAGTTACTTAATACATTTGCTATTTCAGTCAAGTCTGAAAAGGCGTTTTATTGTGTATTCAGTTGTTTCAAAAATGTTATCTTTGGCAAGTAATGATTAAACATCAGCAAACGGGTTGCCAAGAAAACGGGAATTTTAAACATTACGCACATTTTTTAGACTACTTGTAGTCTCATTTAATTTTAAAATACAGCGTAACTATAGTACGGCGTAAGTTTCTTTTAGAACTTACGCAGTAATTAAAAACGTGACTTCGTTAACGTTGACCAATGTGATTCCAAAACTCTTAAATCGTTGCATCTACAAAACAACGCCACAATGATTACATTACTCCAAAACGAATGTATGGAATTTGCATGAAAATCTATTTTTATAATATCAAACAAACAACACAGTACATTTTTACTATACAAACGAGTTGCTAAAACTTCCAGAATCTGCGGTAAATAGTGATCGGTTACCGTTACAACTACACAACACTTAGAAGGCTATCAGCTTTCAGTACAAAGCCAAGGCAACTAGGAAGTTTTTGGTTCCTTGACATAAAAGTCATAATAAAATTTCCGATAAACTCCAGTTTGGTTAAGATTTCGAAATCCAGGAATTATAAATTTTCTATTAGTGATCAAGATTTCAAATCTGCAACTAATTACCTACATTTTATGTGGGAAATCTAGTACGTTCCTCTACCATCTGCTCTTACCTACCATAATCATTGTTACATAGCACCAACAAGAATTAATATGTCCACACAAGCACGCGCTAGCGCAAACATACACTTTGAACTGTGCGATCCCGAAAATTTGTATTTCACCACTGATAGGAAAAATAATTAATGCAATTTTTGCTAATACATAAATTAATTAACTAAATTGGTAGAACAATCCTTTTTTATTTACTCTTCAAATTTAGTGTTTTATTAAATTTACTGGACGTCATATATTTATATTATATAAGCTTCATATTAAACTTAAATGAAACTGTTGCCCAGTAAGCTGTGTTTCAATATTGTTACGATATCACAGAACAATCTACGTTTTTACCGAACTTTCCAGAGGGATCCGGAATATAACGTGTGTGGCGTACGTGACTCTCGACGCATTCGCGAGACTTTTCTGGAAGCCGCCAGCCGCGCGGACTGTGTCAAGGCCGCAATTAATTACTTCGTACAATCTGGCGCTAACGCGCATTTTGGAATATTCTTGTCTGTGAGCGTTGTATAAATACAAGGCGTCAGCGGCCGTAGTTTTCAGTTATACCGTAGTTTTCAGTGCGGTTCGAGTTTATTGTCAGACGATAGGCCTACTGTGTGCGTTCAAGTGGTTATTAGTGAAGTGCTGTGTTTTATAATCGGGCGGTATGTTGTAATACAATTGTCTTTTAAAATTAGTTGACATTTTATTGCGTGTGAACAATTTTTATTTGATTAGCTGTAGGAGACTGTGTTGTTAATTACGAACTGTTTAACTGTGACAATTAAAGCTGGTAATTAGTGACTTAATTGGTGTCTTGTGTTTTGTTTTCCACTAAACACCTACGATGTACCTACGATGATCAAGTAGACCGACGTAACAATATTATTAGATTGTCACCGGACAAAAGGGTTGTCGCATGACAAATGGCGCCAATCGTACAACTCTTAGTTATTTTGGTGACCCTAAAAAGGGCCATGTGGCGAAAACGCTGTAATGTTAGTTCGCCCGAGCCGCGCTGAGATGTTCGGCGGCTGCGCCCGCTCTTCGTGGCGTACTGCAGTCTTCGGCATTGGTTGCGTCGAGTCCGCTGCCGGCCCAGCGAAGTCCATCGCTGGTGAGTTACAGGGCGAAGAATGGAAGAACGTCAGTTCTACTCTTCGGCTGTTCCTTCCGGCTGACTCCCCGTCGATGTCGTCCGATAGAGGAGAGGACATGAAGTGCGTCCGATGGCGTGGCGAGGAAGTACGCCAAAAAACACACTGCCAGAGATGTTCGGATGCGTGTCGTGAGACGTACCAATGGTTTCCCAGTGTCGAGCCTCCGGAAGGGGCTCCTACCTAGTGGTCCTGTCCAGACGGAATTTAATTAATTATTTATTGGCCGCTACAACGGCATGCTCGTACCAGGCCGTTCTAGTACAGTATTTGCCGAGGCCGTTTCCAAGAATCACCTGGACGTGGTCCGGTACTTGCCAAGGCCAGCTATGAGTGGGTTTGACTAGGTCCTCGCAGCTCGGACGTAAATTTTACGTGCAAGTCGCCTTATGGTGTCATCCAAGGTGCGGACACCGAGTCTTCTTCTCAAAAGTCAAGAAGGGAACCGATAGGGGGGTTTGGCCGCCAGCCGAAAACCCCTATCGAAAACGCTTTGCAACTTTCTTTTATGAACGGTTGCAAGGTAACCCCAGCCGGGAATAGCGTAGGTAATGATCGGCAACAGGTACGCGTTGACAATCAACTTATCCAGGTTGCGGGTCATATCCTTGTTGGCGATTATAGGAAACAGTTGCGCGAGACGAGCGGACGCTCTCTGACGCATAGTCTCAGCGTGGGCACACCAGGTGAGCCGACGATCAAGGTGGACACCGAGGTACTGTATTTGACTTCTCTCGACCAGGGCAGATACGTTCTACAGAGTCTCATTCGGCCTCGTGAAACGCCGGGTTATAGTCCACGAGGCCGAGGGAGGTCCCACGAGGGAGTACGAGGTTATACCTGCGTACTACGTGCTGGTACGACGTGTATCAAGATGGGGAGATGATCGGACGACAGTTCCGTTAGCGCGGAGACATGGACTGGGCAGTCAATTCCTTGGATCACCGCTAAGTCCAAGACATCGGGAGCTGCGCGGAGTTGTGAGGGGTAGAACGTAGGTTGGGCAGGCCCAATTACCGTCACCCTGCGAGAATCTGCAAACCTGCGTAAGCGCTTCCCGTTTGGGGCAGTCAAGCGACTGTTCCAATCGCGATGCTTAAAATTCAGGTCGCCGGCCATGATGATCCTCCTGTGTGCATCGAACGCGACCGCTAAATCGGGGTGAAGGAGCTCTTTGTTCGGCGCTTTGTACGCCGAGACCACGAGGCCACCGCCCAGAGTGTTCAACATCTCCACAGCAGTGACCTCTAGGTGAGCCGCGGCAAGAGGACGCGGTGATGATCAAGATTGCGCCTCACCGCGACCGCAGTATCGCCACCAGCAGTGCCCGGCCTGTCGTTTCGATAGAACACATAGTTGGCCAATCGGAACCGGTTCGCAGGGGTCAAGTTGGTCTCATTGAGAAGCACTACGTCGGATTTGATTCGGGCCAATAATTCTTGGAGTTCCTGGATTTTGTTAGCCAAACCGTTGGCGTTCCAGGAAAGAATTGAGAGGTCTCGTTTGAGGACCCGACTCATAGAAGTCCTACACAAGTAGCGGCTTCCACCGAAAGCATGAACCTCTCGGTTGTGTCGGCAGTCTCCAAGCGGGAGCGGATGGACCTGAAGGTTTGGGCAACTTTGCGGAGGTCAAATTCCGCAAGGAAGTCTTCGACGACCTGATAGTCGTCAGGTACGATTTTCAAGGCAGAATGCCCGAAGACTTTTTGCGCATAAGAGCGCCGAGGCTTTACAATCGGGGGATTGGTGGAACCCAAGGGTGTAACAGGGCCAGGTGTAGCGCCTTTTGCGGAGGCGCTAGGAAGAGGGACAGATGCGATAGCGTCGGTCTTTTGAACACGTGGCGCAGGCTGTCCCGACCGTGCGGCTGGGTTCGCAGGAGCCCGGGAGCGAGCGCCACGGGAATTGGGATGCCGCTTCTTTTTGCCTGCTTAAGGAAACCGAGGGAGTGGGAGGTCAGGCGATGCTGCTTCTACAGCAGGGTCAAGGTTCTCCGGTGTTGGGGAGGATTGATTTGTCTCAGGCTCCACAACCGAGATGATTTCTTGGGGCTGGACAGTCTCACTTTCTGATGCCGCGGAGTTTCGGCTCTTTTTCGCCTCAGGTGAGGCCGGGACCTGGGGAGGAGCCTGAGTTGATGTTGCCTGTACCACAGGTGATTGCTTCGGGCCTTTGCTTTTCTTCTGCTGCTTAGGTTTGGCAACAGTGGCGATAGGCACGGCAGCCGTAGCAGCCGTAGCAGGAGGCTGCTCGGTTGCAGGTTTGGAACCAGCTACCGGATGCCTCGGACGTGTTAGGTGGCCTTTTTGGCTTTCGCCGCTCGAGCTCCGGTTTGTACACCGGGCAGGACCGATAGTTGGCGGGGTGACTTCCGCCACAGTTGATGCACCGATTGAAAGCCGGCGCGTCACAATGCTTAGTGAGATGCGGCAAAGAGCACCTCACGCACGCAGGAGCGTATGAAAAAGTGTCAGAATGGTGCCCGAAGCGTTGGCATCGGTGGCATTGAAGTAGAGCCCTGCGAGCGTGGCTTTGTTCCATCTTAACACGGAACCCAAAAAGCCGCGTTAGAGAGAGTAGGCTTCCTTACTTTTCTCCGCCAGGGTGCGAACCAGGGGGAGTGGTCTCTTATGTGCGGCTGGGGCATTTACCCGATGAACCGAGCCAACTGGATAGCCCAACTCGCGCAGCTAATCGAGGATTTCCCCGAGAGGTTATTCCACGTCCAAGCCTCCGAGCACGAATGACAGATATTTCACGTGCTTAGGGGAGAAGGTATGGAACTGCAGCTGAGCGGATTCCACGAATGCCATGACGCTACGATGCACGTCCATTCCCCTGACAACGATCTTGACAGTGTCGCCCCCAAGGAGCTTCATGTCGACGTTGGTCGGGGAAAGTCCTGGCGCAGCTATGAATCGCCGGTAAACCAGTGACATTGCTCACGCCGTGTGCGGACACGGGCGGGATGCGACCAGGACCGGCGGTGCTTGGGCATTGCCGGACACAGTCGGCCCCGTTCCGGATTCGCCATCGGCGGGGACAACTTCCATGGCAGACGCCGAGGAAGAGGTTGAGGAAGATCGGTTCCGCCTCGGTTTCTTAACCGGGCGCCCACGTGGCCCAACCGCCACGAAGGCGTCGGTCTCGTCACCGGGCAGCGGGACCGTATGGGGATCAACTTGGTCCGTAGCCATCGGCGGAGATTTCGGCGAGTCACTCGAGTGGGGCAGGGCAGATGCAAGGGACTGCGTGCTCGCTGAATCGCCGACCAGAGACAGCAAGGCCGCCTCTGCCGGTAAACCAGGGACCTAAGGTCCGGCCCGATTCGGACCTCGACTAGCTGGATGGGAACGCTCAGGCTATATAATAGAGCTGGTCCAATGACCGGCTTAGTTGTATACCTCTCCTTACCAAGAGAGGTGTCCACCAGCTCCTTTGCCCCGGCGATATCCAAGTTCGCTTACCACTGGTGGCGGCTCACAAGGATCGTCCGGGGCAGCGCTACTTAAGAGATACCCTGCGAAAAAAGAGGCTCTGGCAGGCTAGTGCTTCCTCCTCTTCGACAGGCGAGATGACGTTGCCTGGTCCTGACAAGGGTCGCTCGAACTGGTGGTCCTGACAAGACCCGACGAGTCTCAGCTGTACTTGAGACAGCTACTTAATTTACCAGCCAGCTGAGTCTTGGTCTTCTTTCTTCTTGTAGATGCCTGTAGTGACGACACACCAGACAGGGCAGAGATGTTGATGAGCTGTCCTTTCCAACGTAGGGCAGCAGGGCAGCAGCTGAGAACACAGCGAATCGCTTCCAGATGATCGAGTAAGAGCTGTCCAAGAGAGGAGATCCTTTCAGGTCGAGAGCTGGATGCAGAATGAGTGCAAGTGGTCAAGTGTGTATGTGCGCCAAAAAATTCTAGCCGGGCTCTTTTATGCCTTGACCGGGATTGCTGATTGGCTCGCTCCGAACACGTCAGGTGTCACGTGTCGGCTGCTGATCCCTGATTGGCTCGTTGTGTCTTCGTCAGGTGTCACGCGCCGCTGGTAGCGGAGGGCAGACGTTCGCCTCGCTGCCGTCAAAACTCCCCCGGGTCTTGAAAGCTCTCCGGTAGCCAGCCTACTGTTCTTCTCCGGATGCTGTAGCGGTGTCTGTTGGGCGCCACGTCGGTTGGTGTTCCGGCTGGTAGCTCGCTGGCGTGGCTGGATCGGGCATCCGCCCGATGATCGCCGCCCCAATTTGGGCGTCAAGATATATGCATATCATGTCTCGTGTCGCCAAATGTGTCGTCTTTGTCCGTCCACGTCGTCCGATGGATGGAGGAACCAGAATTGGAACAGAACGGATCTCTCTTCTGGACTGCTCTCTCCAGCTTGGAAGCTGAAGTTTTCGCTGTGATCAGCCGCTGCCCTGCTGCCTGCTGCTTCGCCGCTGGACAGCCATCATCTTGGCCCGCTTGCTGCCTTTGACAACAAGTAGACAGAAGACCACAACTCAGCTGGCTGGTGAATTGAGTAGCCAGCGCAAGCACAGCTGAGTGCGTCGGACCTTCTAAGGGCCACCCGCCAAATGACCCTTTTCAGGACCACCTTCTTGCCGCAGAAGAGGAAGCGAATAGCCTGCCAGAGCTGTAAGTTGCGCAGCGCATCTAGGCCGCTGACGCTCAGGCTCTTAGGTAGCGCTGCCTAGGACGATCCTTGCGAGCCCCCACCAGTGGTAAGCGAGCTTGGATATCGCCTAGGTAAAGAGGCCGGTGGACACCTCTCTTGGTAAGGAGAGGTATCTAACGAAGCCGGTCATAGCCCAGCTCGTAGAAAGCAAGCGATCCGGCTCGGGCCGGACCCTAGGTCCGTGGTTACCGCCGGAGGCAGCCTGGCTGCCTCTGGTCGGCGAACCTCCCGCTCGTTGGCGGAAATGCCCGGTCCGGGCGCGTCAACGAGCACGTAGTCGCTCGCCACTGCCCCGCCCCACACGAGCGATTCGCCGTGCTCTCCGCTGATGGAAGCGGACCAAGTCGATCCCCGGTCGGTTCCGCTGCCCGGTGACGAGACCGACGCTTTCGTGGCGGTTGGACCACGGGGGCGCCCGGTTAAGAAACCGAGGCGGAATCGATCCTCCTCAACCTATTCCTCGGCGTCCGCCATGGAAGTTGTCCCCGCCGATGGCGAATCCGGCCCGGGGCCGACTGTGTCCGGCGGTGCCCAAGCTCCGCCGGCCTCTGCTCGCATCCCGCTTGTATACGTTCACGGCGTGAACAACGTCACCGGTTTGTACCGGCGATTGATAGTGGCTCCCGGACTTTCCCCGGCCAACGTTGATCTGAAGCTCCTTGGGAGCGATACAGTCAAGATCGTTGTCCGAGGAATGGACGTGTAACGCAACGTCGTGGCGTCGTGGCGTACGTGTAATCCCAGCAATTCCAGTACCACACCTTCTCGCCCAAACACGTGAAGCCTCTGTCGTTTATCCTCAGAGGCTTGGACGTGGAATCTCCTATCGAGGAAATCCTCGATGAGCTGCGCGAGCTAGGCTATCCTGTTCGCGCGGTCCATCGAGTGTTTGCTCCTGCCGGACCAAGGCGTCCAATTCCTCTGGTCCGCATCATGGCGGAGAATAGCGAGGCAGGCACAAGCCTACTCTCACTTACGCGGCTTTTTGGTTTCCGCGTAAAAGTGGAAAGAAGCCGCGCTCCCGGGGCTCTGCCTCAGTGTTACAGGTGCCAACGCTTCGGGCACCACTCCGAATCTTGTTCAAACGCTCCGGCGTGCTTGAGGTGTTCTCTCCCTCACGCCAGTAAACTTTGCGATGCACCTGCATTCAAAAGATGCATCAACTGCGGCGGGAGTCACCCCGCCAACTACCGGGCATGTCCGGTGTTTCAGCGGGAGCACGAGCGGCGAAAGCCGAAAGGGCGCCTGCCACCACCGAGGCATCCGGTAGCTGGTTCAAGACCTGCAACCGAGCAGCCAGGCCCTGCGCCTCCTGCTACGGCTGCCGTGTCTTCCGCCACAGTTGCAATCAGGCAACGGAAAAGATCAAAAGGCCCGAAGCAAACACCTGCAGTACAGGCAACCCCTACTCAGGCTCCTTCACAGGCCCCTGTCCCTCTGGCGAAAAAGCGCCGTAACCTCGCGGCATCTCAAATAAGTGAGACAGACCAGCCTACTCCAGTCATCTCGGTTGTGGAGCCTGAGAAACTCAACCCTCCCTACCAACTGAGAACCCTGACCCAGCTTTAGAAGCAGCCTCGCCTGACCTCCCGCCCCGCCTTTCACCAACGCAGGCAAAAAGAAGCGGCATAGAAAGCCCCGTGGCGCTAGATCCCGGGCCCCTGCCAACCCGGCCGCACAGTCCAGACAGCCTGCACAGCGCGCGAAGTCCGACGCAATCGCATCTGTCCCTCTTCCTAGCACCTCCGCTAGAGGCGCTACACCTGGCCTCAAGAAACCCCTGGCTTCCACCAATCCCCCGATTGATAAGCCTCGGCGCTCTTATGCGCACACAGTCTCCTGGCAATCTCCCTCAAGAACCGTACCAGACGACTACCAGGTCGTCCCACAACTTCCTTGCTGAGTTCGACATCAACAAAGTTGCCCAGACCTTCAGGTCCATCCGCTCCCGCTTGGAGACTGCCGATATAACCGAGAGATTCATGCTCTTGGTGGAAGCCGCCACTTGTGTAGGTCTTCTATGAGTCGGGTCCTCAAACGAGATCTCTCGATTCTTTCCTGGAACGCCAACGGGTTGTCCAACAAGATCCAGGCACTCCAAGAATTACTGGCCCGACTCAAACCCGATGTAGTGCTTCTCAATGAGACCCACTTGACTCCTGCGAGTCGGTCACGACTGGCCAACTATGTGTGCTATCGAAACGACAGACCGGGCACTGCTGGTGGCGGTACTGCCATCGCGGTGAGGCTCAATCTCGAGCATCACCTAGTCGTCTTGCCTGCAATGACTCACCTAGGAGGCACCGCTGTGGAGTTGTTAAACACTCTAGACGGCGTACAGATGGTCGCGGCGTATAAACCGCCGCAAAAAGAGCTCCTTCACCCCGATCTAGCTGTCGCGTTCGATGCACACAGGAGAGTCATCATGGCCGGCGACCTGAACTGTAAACATCGCGATTGGAACAGTCGCTTGACTGCCCCAAACGGGAAACGTTTACGCAGGTTTGCCGATTCTCGCAGGATAACAGTGATTGGGCCTACCGAACCTACGTTCTACCCCTCACAACGCCACGCGGCTCCCGATGTCTTGGACATAGCGGTGATCCAAGGAATTGACTGTCCGGTCCATGTGTCCGCGCTAACGGAACTATCGTCCGATCATCTCCCCATCTTGATACACGTCGCTACCCAGCACGTCGTACGCAGAGATGTCAGGAAGGTGGTAGAATGGGACCGCTATGGTCCGGCGTTAAGTTGCCGATTGCCAGACGCGGGACCACTCGAAACCGTCCACCAAGTCGACGAGGCAGTTGCCGCGTTTGACGAGGCTGTCGTATCTGCGATCGACGCGTCTTCCAGGATGGAGCCTGGCGTCACGCCCCACTGGCAGCAGATCCCAGAGGAGACGAGTGCTCTCGCTTGCGAGAGAAATCGCCTCCGGGGACGCTGGCAGCGGACCCGTGATCCGGCCGACAAGGCAGCGTACAACCGGGCGACCGGCATTTTACGTCGTGAAATGCAGGCCTACCGGAGACGCTGTTGGGAACTCGCCGTGGCCCAAGCAGGGGACGGATCGGACGAAAGTAGCCCTTACCAGATACCTTCGGCGTTGGTAGGGAAGAGGCGCCGGCCTCGTATCCCGGCCATTGCTGGACCCTTTGGTCAAATCCTGGCTCGCCCGGAGGCGAAGGCCGAGTACTTGGGCGAGTGTTTCGAGCGACAGTTCGCTCCTAACCCACCCATGGATTGGGACGTCGATGAAGAAGTCGAGAACGAAGTGGAAGACTTTCTGTCTCTTCCGATCACTACGGAGCCCGAACCCATTACTAGGGAAGAGGTCACAGATCGGCTCGTTGAACTCGTGCCGAGAAAAGCTCCTGGCCCGGACGGCGTCTCGAACGCCGCTCTTACTCGACTCCCGGAGCGAGGAGTACTTTTCTTATTCGCGCTGTTCAACGCGTGTCTTAGACTGGCCTATTTTCCCCAGAAATGACGTAAGGCGACGGTCATAGTGATCCCGAAGCAGGGAAAGGAGGCTTCCCGTCCCGGCAACCTCCGGCCCATTAGTCTACTGTCAGCCACGTCAAAGGTCCTCGAACGTCTCGTACAACGGAGAGTACTAGATCATCTAAGAAAATTCGATGTACTGGTCCGCGATCAGTTCCGCTTCCGTGTGGGGCATTCCACCACTCATCAGCTGATGAGACTGGTGGAATACATCACGGACGCCGGGTGTCGGAAAGAGCAGACTGTCGCCTGTTTCCTAGATGTGGAAAAGGCCTTTGATAGTGTCTGGCATGACGGGCTCTTGTTCAAGCTCCGGGAAATCCAGCTCCCAGATTGCTACCTTCGCTTGATTGCTAGCTTTCTGACGGAGAGGACTTTCTGCGTGCGAATGGACGACCATGTCTCTTCCGAGAGACGCATTACAGCCGGGGTACCTCAAGGTAGCGTGCTAGGGCCTCTCCTGTTCTCCGTGTATGTCAACGACGCACCCAGAGAGCCTGGAGTCCAGATGGCTCTGTTTGCCGACGACACGGCGGTCTATACCGCCGATCGGAACGCAGACTTTGCTATCCCACGACTCCAGCGCGCACTCGATGTGTATTCGACGTGGACGGAAAGCTGGAAAGTTGCCGTCAACGAAACCAAGAGCTCCGCGGTGCTATTCACAAAGCGCCGGAAAGAACCACGAGGCCGAGTGAGACTCGGTAGAACGTACTTGCCCTGGTCGAGAGTAGTTAAGTACCTCGGTGTCCACCTAGATCGTTGGCTCACCTGGCGTGCCCACGCTGAGACGATGCGAAGGAAAGCGTCCGCTCGTCTCGCGCAACTGTTTCCAATACTTGCCAACAAAGCTATGACCCGCAAGCTGGGTAAGTTGATCGTCAACGCGTATCTGTTGCCGATCATTACCTACGCTCTTCCCGTCTGGGGTTACCTCGCAACCGTTCATAAAAGAAAGTTGCAAAGCGTTCTCGATATAGGTCTTCGGCTAGCGGCCAAAGTCCCCTATCGGTTTTCTTCTCGTCTCCTGAGAAGAGGGCTCGGCGTCCGCTCCTTGGATGACACCGCAAGGCGACTTGCACGTAAATTTTACGTCCGAGCTGCGAGGACCCAGACAAACCCGCTCATAGCTGGCCTTGGCAGTTACCGAACACGTTCAGGTGAATCTTGGAAACGGCCTCGACAAATACTGTACTAGTCGACCTAGTACGAGCATGTCGTTGTAGCGACCATTAAAAATTAAATAAATACATTCCGTCTGGACAGGACCACTAGGCAGGAGCCCCTACCGGAGGCTCGGTACTAGGAAACCATTGGGTCGTCTCACGACGCACAACCCAACAGCTCTGACCTGGTCAACTGGTCGCCAAATGTTCTAATTTATATGAGCTTGGTTTCTTACAATTCGAAATAATACTATTACGAAGCAACTATACCAACAAACAATATTATGTCACACCAAGCTCCATTTCTTAATTTTACACGTTAATTTACCTTGCTTTTTTCATTGCCATCTTTTATGTGTATGCGTGAGTTTACGCTAAGTGCTAAGAACCCTTGTATAACGCAAGTCGGTAATTTTAGCCAAGGATTAAAATTACGGGATTCTAGATACATGATTCCAGAATAACATAAATGTCACTAAATATTTATTTTGAATTAAGTTGACATTAACGCAGTAAATTAATTAATTCTGTTAAAATTATTTTACAAAATTTTAATGTTAAATTAATTAGTTTGTTTAATTGGTCTCATTTTTTTAATAATTAAACCTGTAGATGGCAGAATGAAAACAATCAAAATTGGTTTCATGGCTCAATTCTACTTTCCTTGATTGCACAACGTGGTTAATTGGAATTTTTAATTTGATGTTACAATTATAAATTGGAAATTATACGTAATTTCTATGTCAATAAAAATATATAGTGTTAAAAATGACACTAGCTGATATGCAGATTACTTCATTTTTATTTAAATTTCACAATCAACTATAACTAGTTTGTCGCAAAATAACATCAATTGATTTCTCTAATGTCTGTTGGTGCATATTTCAGGGCACTAAATTTAATTAAAAACTACATAATTAACAGTAAATACAACAAACGCTGTGTACATTAAATAAACAAATAAGCTTTTTAAATGTAAAATTAACAAACCAAATTCTTTGTTGTTTTTCATTAATTATTTGTTGGTGGTCTTAATTAGTAAGAACATATTACTTCTAAGAAAAGCAACATATTTCGTCCGGTGTTATGATAAAACTCCGATCACCCAAAGCCTGGTTTATTTTCAGTATTACAGTATCAGATTAAGTTTTATTATATTTACTAAGTGGTTGTTTTTAGTTTACCTTGTAGTGTTGCAGTCATATATGTCAGAAGCCTACTCTTTAAAACCCGTTTAGCCTCGATGTAAATAACTAATTAGGGGATACTCATTACAGTTACAACAACTTATTATAATCTGTTTATTTTAAGTCTGAATGTACAAAAATGGTTAAAATACAAATACTCTTACAAGAAGGCATTAGGATTTACCTGTAAGGTTGGTGGCTGTGCCTCGAGTTTGAGATAACCTAATTTGAAAAGCAGGGATGATAGAATATCGGTACGTTGATCCTTACGTGAAGCAGTTTGAGGTTTTCTCACATTTTGCTGTCATAGAATGAAATTAGACGTTTTGCCATAAAAAGTTCATATTTGCCGTTGGAGGATAATAATGATATTTTAAATTTGTTTTAATTTTAAGAGGTTTTAATTTTTAAGACTCTTTAATGTTATGAAAGTGTTCTTTGCTAAGAGTGGCCCGTACACGTGAATCGCTATATTAAGATATAATACTTGCCCTAATGGCAGTGTTGTCTGACTAGTTTTTAGACTGCAGCCGTCAAATATCCTAAAATAAGTAAGTCATTTTTTTCTAGAACATCTTTGCCCTGCATGGCTGATAAAAAATATGTATTGAGATTACCTGTCCATCAAAATACATTCCATTAAACAGATGAGGATATAAACCTACTCGATGCATCTGTGTGAGGGGGAGCGTGCGTGAGTCCTCTCGCCCGCCTTTTTCCGTACCGTGCGCTATAAAATTTTTGTAAATAATCAACAAGCTGCGTTATCAATGATTATTTATTAATATGAATATTTATGGTAAATACAAGTAAGGGCGGCCAAAGTTTGGTAAAGAGTCTTGGAGGTTATGTAGGCTGCTGCCGACGCGTACATAGCAACAAAACTCTGGAAAACGCTCACTGGTCAATCAGCTTTGCCAACATATCCTTCTTCTACGTCTACGTCGTGACCACTGGGCAATATGTGATGTACAATGGATGTGCTTAACGTAGCAAACGGAAGAGGGTAAAAGGAGAGCTTCCAGCGCCTGAAAACCGGAACCGATCGGCTAAGGGAAGATACCCCAACAGAAAATCTGGGTCCTCCTGCAGGGGTTGTGACAATGGGCTTGCTCTTCATTTCACATAAAAAATTTGAAATGCTAAAAAAACTAATACTAGCCTTGGACAATAGGACGGTCTAAATGGGAATCGGCTAAAGCATAGGAACCAGATGATGATTTTTGGAACTTTAAATGAAAATCCGTACATACTGTTCACTATTAACATTATCATAAAAGAGAATCTATCCAACTGGCAGATATTGTGTACCAAGATCAGTGAGCGATAGATGACTAAACGACGAGAACTGCAACGACAGACAGCGAGATTAGAAAGTAAGCAAAACTATATTCACAATACCAAATTTTTTTAATGTTTTTACGGCACCATCTACCTCTTAATTCAGAGTTGAATGGAGCCTCTGTCCGTGCTCCCCACCCCATTCCTGTAGATTCAAAAACCTTTATTCACTTATCTTTTCGCACTGTCGAATGGCAGTGTTTTAACCTGAACCTGATACATGATATTTTGGTTTACTGTATGTCTCTGAACGTTAGACTTTACCTCCTCGTACTGTTTTTTCTTCACCTGTCATATTTGTATTCTCTAGTCACTTCAATTGTCTCATCTCCCTTAAGTATAGATTTCAATTCTAGTTCCCGTCTGATGTCTCACTTACAATATAATCTCATTTAAATTTTTCCATTCCACCTCTTTTGTTATACTGCTTGCATTTTTATCAAGTTTGGTCAAATGTTCTAGTCCATGCATTCTTGTTGGTAGGTAAGTTATACATATATGCTAAGGTGAATTACGTAATATTAAAACGTTAACACGTTCTCACCAAAATAGAAACGTAAATTGGTACCTAACGTAAAGTGTAAGTACTATATAAGTTGTAATTATTTATTGTGTATTATATAATGTGCGCTGTGCTGTGTTTATAATAAACACTGCTCCTTGTCCTATAAAGTCAGTCCTTTCTAACTATCGTTAATAAAAACTAGATTCTACAGTAACTTGTTCAGACTGCGGTTTCGAGTTGTCGACTTTATTTACCTTTCGAGAAGAACAGAAAAACTTAAATACATCTGTATAAAACATATGTTAAATAACTTCTTTTGAGCATCGGAGTACGAAGTACGTGGAGCTGGTAGATATAAATTGACCTGAGAAAACAATTTTTCTCCGTTCGTACCAATACCTGTTACATACCATTCACACCAAACAAGATCAATAATTAATTCACTATATACACTGAAATGTTGCAAAAAATATTAATACGTGACAACGTAGGCACAATCACCTTTTATACTAATATCTTGTAAGAAACTGCCAACGTCGTTCGACCCATTCCTGCCGACGTCTCACATGGGTGGGTCAAGTTTACCCTTGACGGCGAAGTACTAAAAGATACCACACTTCTTGGCTCCATATGAATACTGGGTTCTGGATTAAACTAGACTGTGCTTGCTAACATACGATGCGGCAGAATATGCTGTATATTTACATTTTATTTGTCAATGAATTGAAAGTTATCAATGAGACGTTACTTCAAGTATTCAGAATCTCAGTCTACATTTTTATTTATCTCTTCGCTTCATTTGTCGCCGTATGTCATATTTTTCAGACGTTAAAATGGCAGTGACTGACAATATTATATAATGAAATAATTTATATATAATAAATTTATCGTCGCAAGCTCATGTGTGTATGTGTGTGCTCCAGTTTGGGTGTGTAAAGTCACACATATATGTACGCTTACATACACTGCTGACTGTAGTTAGTGTTTCGCGTTAGTTAATTCATTACTAAATACACTAGTATGCTCCTTCAGCTGCAGAACTCACTCAGTGTATTGAACAAAGTTTTATATTATTGGATAACTTTGATATTAGATAGTTTTTTAATTATACGAGAAATGACGAAAATCCCGATTACACCGCAATTTTTCGTTTAGTAAACTAACAATTGTAAGGCACTCATCATTGTAAGGCACTCATCATTGTAAGACACTCATAATTGTAAGGCATTCATCATTCAATAAACGCTAAACATTCTATACAATAGGAATTGTATTCCCTTTAATATAATACCCGGCTGAAATTTTACAATTAGTTTAAAAATTTTGTTTTTACAATGCTTAAAAGTTTATAAAATTTAAGTAAATAGATCTGACGATCTGTCAATCATTAGATAGATCGTAATTTCTCACAAACACAAACACACACACACACACACAATTGGTTTGTCATTATATCTGCAATACCTTGGCTATATTCATTTATTTTTAAGATGCAGCAGTGTTATTATATGCCTTGAAAATTGTTTCCCTATATTATATTACACTATATGAAATTTTAATTACACACTGCTTTTGTATAAAATGTCTAATATTTACAACCATATAATCTGGTGAGACAACTCTCTTAGATGGGAATAAGATTACTATAAATACTATACTATACTATAGTATACTATACTGCACTATACTGTACTGTACTATAAATATTATAAATTGACAGTCGGGTAGGAAGAAGCACATTATTACACTACTGGCATATTTACTATTGAATGCTCTAAATAAAAAATTATGTAAGTTTGAAAATATTTTCCTAATTTCTGACATGTTTAGTGCATACGGATACAAGAATATTACCAGTAACGTTGTTAAACAAGGACAATATTAGATCTAAATAAAATTACTAAATATAAAACAATTAAATTGGTTTTACAGATTTATAATTTTAATATCTATCCCGTCCCTATTGGACCATTATAAGTGTTTTATTACATTACTTACTAAATTTACAGAAATAAATATTATTTTTAAAGCGTTACGAAAACACGATCTAAGCTTCTTTATCATTCCTCTTACTGAATTGGCATAATTATTGTTTTATTGTCGCTTTAGGCTTAGTAAACTTTCGCTAGCACGAATGTGAGTTCATATGCCTGACGTCTTAATTTCTGGTCGATATGTTCATCGATTTTATATTTATTCTCTGTTTGTATATGTTATTGGTTCATTCACATTTATTTTTACCTTAAACATGATATTGTTTTTATCGATGTCATTTATTTCCATTCCACTCAAAAGGTTTTTTCAGTCTCCTGAAACCCTGTTACCAGTCATAATTGAAATTAATTTTTAACAATTAAATGTGCTTCATACATATCGCTGTTAAGTATTGTTACAACGGCATACTTGATCGTCGTAGGTACAGTGGAAAACAAAATACAGGACACCAATTAAGTCACTAATCACCAGCTTTAATTTTCACAGTTAAACAGTTCGTAATTATCAACACAGTCTGTTACAACGAATCAAATAAAAATTGTTCACACCCAATAAAATGTCAACTAATATAAAACACAATTGTATTAGAATTGTCCCGCCCGATTATTAAACACAACACTTCACTAATAACCACTTGAACGCGCACAGTAATATCGCCCGATAATCACTGAACTAAGGCCGCTGCCGCCTAGTATTTATACACCATTCATAGACCAGAACATTCCATAACTACGCGTTATCTCTAACTGCGACGTAGTTAATTGCGGCCTTGACACAGTCAGCGAGATGCCGCGCGAATTCTGCAACAGTCTAGCAAATGTGTCCAGAATCACCTACGCCACACACACATTCAACTGGATTCATCTGGAACATTCGATAAACACGTACCTTGATTGTTCTGTGATGTCGTAACAGTAGTATATATATATAACTACTGTATTAGATGCATCTTTACAACTATATATTGCTCCATTTGTAGTCGTTCTGGTGCACTTTCCAATGTTAATAAGGGTGTGATTTTAGATTTAAAGTATAATTATTGGTTTACGCCTTAGGAACGTGAGCGTGCACATTGGTCCTCAGATATGATTTCGCAGCAGTCGTTACTGCTGGAATGTATATTTCTTTATATTATTTACAATTTAGATACATTTGTTGGGCATAAATCAGTATACTAGAGGGGATGGGTCAGCAGAAATTATTTAATCTACGACTTTAATCTCGTTCTGCTTGAAATAAAATGTAAAAAAGGCAATATAAGCGGTCTTATGCATTTGCTTCGTCCTATAAGAAGTAGCAGGTACCGTAACTAGTTAAACATTAATCAGACCCCCCTTGCGAAACACCGTAGCTGGGTTACTTATAAGCAAGTTTAATTATGTAAGTTACTTGGGCGAATAGTGTGCATGAGTTCCGTTGCTTGTTTTTTGTGAAATACCCCTCACCACTGCAGTTCCTTCCGTCTTAAATTTTAATTTCAATTCGTTCGTCGTATTAGTTCTAATGTGCCTTATAACGTCGCATGTTTTAACATTTAATGCGTAGTACTGAGCTTTTTGCTCTTATTGCACACTTCTAGTTAACTAAACTGTCAGTGTGTACCGCGTAAACAGTTGGAACTCTTATCATACATTTACGTGGTAGAAGTAACAGAAGTTATTGACATCGAATTCAAGTTACATACTCCTTCAGGTATCACAAAAACAGAGGCGTTTAATTGTACAGAAACTCAAATGAAATTGTTTGGAAATTGAGCTAAATCAACGCAATTACTAAATCTTGAGCATAATAGTACAAGACCTTAGACTGTTTACGATCGGAAAGAACAGGGCAGCATGAAAAATATAAAAAACAGTAATTTAGTTTACAAAAAAGCATGCTAAATGTATAAGGTAAGTTACTTTACCGTCATCAGTAGTAACTCTACAGCCAGGTTACTGAAGACATTAAAAACACGTTGAAAGTAAATTTGCTGTGCCCTTCCTTCTCTTTTTGACTTGCGAAAGATTAGATATTAGTCTCGTTTCTTGAATATTTGTTATTGATACTCTGGGTAGAATGTCAAGCATGGTTTATCTAGTTTTAGTTTCTTAAAATATTCTATGGTAGTTTTTCCATCTATATAATAGTAATTACGTACAATGCAATTTTTGTCGTTTCTGATTGGTTTTTTCATTTCTTCTTATGTACTGTGACACCCTCATAGAAAGCAGGTAAACGTTTGGAACATAATTATTAAATAAGAACTTTCTGTGAATCTACAGTGATAGAGGTATAGTAACGAGAGTTATAAACTAAATAAACATTCCCGATCCTTTCCTCGTTGTTGCTAATTGAAAGGAAACACATTCTGTGTAAGAAGCAAAACTCTTATTTTAATACTTGAGGTTTAGTAAATAATGAAATACCTGCTTATGTACAGTAACTCTTGAGCACTATGTTCTGCTTGAACTATAGTCTATACGTATAATAATTCTACCCTAATTTACCTTCTTGAAACCTATTTGAAAAGTGACAACACACTAGTAACAAAAATTTAAATTTGATATTTACAAGTTTAGCAATTACGTTGACAACTTTAGTACATTATTTAAATTAATACTGACGATAAATTGCAATTAGTCTCTTAAACAAATATAAATATGCCTTGGCACACCTTCAAATATGCATCATACATTGGAAAAATATTTGGAAAACAAATTTATCTAGTTTACGCACTTTATTAGTTTAACTTTAAGAAACTTTAAGACTTTAGGTATGTTAAGAAACATACTTTATAATAAATTATAAAGATTTAAAAGTATTCCTATTTCTGGCGTTACTTGTTCATATTAAATTAATTAACGGAATACTCATAATCTTGTAGACCCCCTTAAGATAACCAGTAAGATAATGTTGCACACGACTAATATGCGAAGATAGCCGGTTAGATTATCTGAGAAAGAGTGACGATAAGCAGAAAATGAAACAAACAAATAAGCCAGCTGGACACCAACTGCTTTATAAGTAGTAACCTAAGTGAAACAGGTAGAGGGAATTAAAGGGAGAGACGAGTTGATGATATTGGCTGAAACATAATTTAATGTTATCAGAAGCTACACAAAGGCGGGTAATATTACAGGCACTAACCACAAGATTCTCTTAGGTTCTGTGAATTTGATACGGCTGGGGCAACTCATCGGCTGTCACACAGAGATAATACAACAGCCACTCAGCTAAATGCATCACCCCCATATATCCTTCAGAATCTGTTCAAACACCATGACAACGCAACTTGTCAGAATGTTGACAACAGATTGTAAATAGCACTTAATTTCGACATACGAATCTGTATAATTTATTGTATCTTATAGCAATTACTCAGGTTTTTAGTGTCACTTTGGAACAACAGGTATAGTAGCTGCCCTGAATGTCTTCTACTATTGTATCGCATCTGTTCACGTCCTAAGCTTGGATGACGCTGATAACAGTATTAAGTATTTGATATGTAAAACACTATCCTTCCACCGACACTTAGGTATTTCCCTCCGTTGCACAGCACCTGGTGGTATGTTCATGTAGGACGTTCTCACGCAGTCCTGTAGGACATGATGACCCAACCACTGTCAGCATTAGTAAGTAGGGTACTGTCGAACATTGTTAATTCAATATATATTATTATGCCTATGCGATAAACACCCTGCGTAGCGTGTGCGTCATTCGGTCTGCTGGAATGTATACATGGCGTAGTACGGAATCCCCCACATTTAAAACAGAAAGTGTTAGACTCAGTTTTTTGAGAGGTTATTAACTTATTCAACGATTACGATCCATCCAATTTCTGTAACAATACAGGGCTAAACAATTTTAATTTTAAATTAAATTTTCTTTTTAATTAAGTTAATTTAATAACAGAAATACAAAAGCAGACGACATATTAAAACAAATCAATAACATACATCCAAAAATACAAATCACAAAATAAAAAGAAAAGCACAACAAAATCAACTATTTAGACATAACCGTCACAAGAAACAATAACCATCTGCAATGTGCAATATACATAAAACCAACATCCACTAACATCATTACACCTAACCATTCTGACCACCCACCACAACATAAAATGGCAGCTTTTTAATCACTGTTTAACTGAATGTACAAAATACCCCTAAACAAACAAAGAAAGAATGCCAAGATTGCAATAAATGTTACATAGGACAAACAAAAAAATAACAAAAAACATTATTTTGAACACTTAAACGCTTACAAAAAGCCAGAAATATATAATTCTAATTTGGCCACACATGGAATAAGCACAGGACATGAATTTCCAGACATAACCAAAATGGCACTAATAAAACACATACCACACAAAAGCATCATAACAAACATATGGGAAAATTTACAAATATACAAACACAAAACAAATACCTGAACAAATGCAAATCAATACAAAACATGACACAATTTTCGAAGCACTCAACATGGAAAGTACTCAAAAAGCTAAACTGTATACTACAATCACACACAAGTATAAAATACCAAAAATCAACAGAAGACCATAACAAAAACCAACCAAAACACAAATACTCCACAAGATATAACATCAGGAAGGCTGAGGGTGGAAACAATAAGATTCCCGAAGCGTGTACCAAATAAGAGAAAATAACACCTTGAGGTAAAGAATTTACAAATATTAAGTAAATTGTATATGCATCAAGAAATAGACTGTAGCAAAAAGTATTTGAATGTAAATACGAATATATGCAAACGAAAAACTCGTCGTTGTTTTCGTAATACTTGTGTGTTCAACGATTGATTCTGAATAATATGGAAACTATTCTTGAGGGATAGTTTATTTATTTTTAGTAGTTTATTGTAATTACGATGTGTTTTAGATACTTTGTTGAGGAACGAAAACGGATTTGTTTTCGCACCAATTCAAAACTGTTCAACCAGTACAATATCTGCAAGAAACAATACCTATGTAAGATATATCAATGAACGTGTTTCTTATTATGCAGTGAGTAACGACTATCAGTCTTCTGATTATTTACAGTATGTAAATATAGTGAATATTCTGTCATAGCAACTTTGCCAGAATATCTTTTATTCAGTAGGAAACATTTTTCCGTTTACGTTTATGGAAAAGTGGCAAAATTGAGAGAAAAAGACAATTATACGCGTCATGTTAAAACAGAAAGGGAGTAGATTAGCAGTAAGGCCTTTCGGTAAATCCTTCCAGTAACACTACACCAATTTTTTTCGATTTTCCTTACCTGTCTCTGTCAATGGCTGTCTATGTGTCTGTCTTCCTCGCTCACACTCCAAACCAACTAACTTTTTTGTAGTGGTACTTTAGCTTTGACAATTGTTGTTTGAACAGTGGAAACTATTCGGTAATACAATGAGACCTCAGAGATTTCAAAAGTGTCGTTATGCTAAATGATTCACTGTGTTTAAAAACAACAATCATACACATGACTGATGTCTAGAAATATAGAGATATAGTGCACAAATATACCTTTGTGAATTACTTTATTGCATTGTGTTACTTACATGATGGTACTGTATTACCCAATTACACGGAATTATAGATATTACAAATAAACTTCTGTAACAGAGAAGCATCGCCTATCACTCTAGGAACAATAATGGGATTGAAATAAATAATAGGTTGAGAAGAGTAATAAAAATACCGGAAATAAACTAATTCCTTGTGAATAACAATGCCTTGGAAATAAACAAGTCTCAGCTGCAGGGAAATATTAAAATACACTCCGTAGATAAGTGAACAAGAAATTTGATTTGCCTTACAATTTTTTAAGAATTTCTTAGTTATTCGTACCATAATTCGCACCTATTATAAGGACAGTACAGGGATCTCTAAATATTGTGTAGAAATTTAGTTTTGTCTCTTGAAGTGCCCTGTTTCTAAAACTACGATTGATTGTTGCAAATATTTATAGTATCAATATTCATATAAATACAAAACTTTATATTTTTCAATAGAAGAGTATATTTTATTGTTGTTTTTATTTACAGTGTTTCAACAACTTTATAAATGTTGACATTATATCATAAAAGTGTTGGAACACTGTAAATAAAAAACAATAAATTATATTCTTTTATCAAGAAATATAAATTATTACATTATAGGCCTATATATTGTAGCGTGACAGATGTAAGCATAATATTGAATGGCAATTGATCATTAGAATAATGAAGTTATAATGTTTAAATTTGGAAGAAAGCATTAAGGTTAATATAAATTAATTAATTCATAGCAACTGTGGAAAGAAATCATTATTATAAAGAAAATACAAGTTAAAATAAAAGGAGTTACTAGTGATGAGTCATCCAAAACCAGTCTCATAACCAAAGGTTTTCAAGGTATAACCCAGGAAGGTAAAATAGTAAATAACAAAGCAGTACACAATATGACCAAACCCACAACGAGGGAGAATAAATAGAATAGAAACCCTAAAATAAGCCAAGATCAACCAATACAGGTTGTGTATTTCTGTAATAAAGAAGAAGATGGAGAAGATCCCAAGAAACCTGATGGCAACAAGAAGAAGATGGAGAAGATACCAGTCCCAGAAGGCAGGAGAAAAGAAGACAGAAGAAAGAAGAAGAGGGCAGCATCCTGAAGAAGATATCATGCTCTTATAAAAGACACCCAAATCCCTATATCCCCAAAATAAATATCTAAAAATAAAAGTATAACGAAATAAAAACCACATGTATATAAATTTAAGAGAGAGGAGTGTATAAAGTAAAAGTTTCCTGTGAACTAAGATGAAACAATAATATAGTACCCATGGAACAAATCTCCATTGAAAAAACGCTAACCAATTTATTATGTTAATAAGACTATACGACAATTTAGCATTAACATAATATATAAGTGCAAAGTGAACCAGTGATAGTTTTGGGTATTATAAAAAATGAACCTTGTGTTTCATTCTTGGCAATCACAAACATTGGATGCAATGAAATATGCATTTTTCAATGACTTAAAATATGTACTGTGACAATATGTTGTTCATAAGACATGAATCTGTTTAAAATAACATTTTGTTTTACATGAAAAAAGAAAAACAGAGTTCATAATACCTTTTGAACAATTAATACTATTTATTTGTTAATGACAGGGTACAATTCCCCAAAGACAATGTAAAAGACAGTATAAAAACTGTAGAATCCTACTTATAATAATGTTTAGAAATAAGAATATAAATATAAGGTTTTTATGTAATAGTACAAGAATGTTTAAAAATGTATTAGATATAAGGCCATTTGTTTGGGTCTGAAACAACTAACATCAGAACTATAAAAATAGTTACCACTTGTAAATAGTAGAGAGTAATTAAGATGTTAGTTAGTACAAAACCTTTTTTATAAACCATGTTTCCATGTTGGAAATGGGAATTTTGTTGCAAAATGTCTGATTTGAAGACAACCATTTATTTAAAAAAAAATGTTCTTTATTCTGTTTAACTATTATTTGTATTGTAACCAATACTAATTGTTTTTGTGTAATTTGAAAGCATGTTTAATTTATAATACTATTTGTAAAAGTCAGAGAGGGTATCACACATCATATATTGTTTGTAAATTATTTTGTAAGAAAAATTGTTAAAAAATCATAGGCCAAAAGAATGGAAACCAAACTTCATCAAAACAGAGAAATTGCTCAATTAAATGCAAATAAACAAAAGGGGTTTAGACAAAATAAACTTGAGATCATGCCATATAATTGCACATACCATTTAGAGAGATTTTAATAAATTATATTCAGAATTATAAATAAAAATGAGAATGACTAGACTCAGAAATTTAGACATGGGAGTCATATATTTCAGAATAATGTTTCAGAATACAACTAATTCAATTAATTACCAGAAAATAAGGGAATAGGAACCTTTTAATACAATATAGAATTATTAATATTAAATATAACTGATAAAATGGCTGAATTTATATAATGACAGGAAGTAAATTTTAATGTTTTGACTTCCAAACAGAGTATACCAAACTGAAAGTGAAATTACTATTTTTTGGACAGAAAACACTATAAAATGGCATTATTTAATCTGAAAATAACCAGAATGAACTGAAAGATTAATTTAAATCAAATCTAGTGAATAAAATTGACAAATAACCAAAGTTTAGGCATTCATATAGTGAAAATGTAAAAATGTATACAGGATGTGAAAAAATATTTGAACAATGTTAAGGATAATATTATATGGGCTAAGAGTTTAATTGAAACTGAAGGAAACAGTTAGTTAATTATTGGTAGTTGAACGGTTAACATGACATACGTGTGATAACGTGGATAACCTAACCTATAATCGTCATACAAAGCGAGTGTATAGTGAGTTATTGTGAAATCGCGAGTGACTTGTAAAATACTTCTGAAACTATCATATTATAACAGAAACGATCAAGTAACACTCCATAACACAGAACAATATAAATCTACTCCGAAAAACACCATAAAACACTAGAAAACTGTATAATACATTAAACCAAATTAGTGACGGAATCGGGGAAAGTGTTTGACTTATAATTACACAGACATACTAAATACAACCCAGAATCACTACACCAGTCACTACACAACATATAACAAGAGATTTGCAGACACAAGAACAGGAATATTACGTCAAAATACATTATTTGGAATGCAGCAGCAACGAGCAACATTTTCATCGACTTGACGGCAGCCATCTTTCTTTGACAATCCCAGTGCCTCTTCTTGGTTCAGCACAGCTGTTTGGTGAAAACAATTATTATATTTACAATTTATTATTCAATGTCTGTGTTTATTAATAACTATTAATTTGATTGTAACGTTATACTTTTTAAATATTAGCCCGATTTCTCTGACTTTGGTAATAACTGGCTGTTTAAAGAACCCTATATAATTTTTAAAACATATACTTGTAACTTTTTTCGATATCCTGAGAATCGATACTAATCGATAAGAGTCAATATTGCTGTTACTTAATAAAACATTAATACTTTTCGATACTTAATAGTTCTTTATTTCTTCAATAATACTAATTACCAATAATATAATTATAATTGATAATCTACAAGGACTTTACCACCCGTAAGTGAAGATAACCTAAAAAATAGAAAAGTAAACAAATATCGATTGGTTTACAGACAGTCT
This sequence comes from Magicicada septendecula, assembly GCA_034769895.1. NCBI lineage: Eukaryota > Metazoa > Arthropoda > Insecta > Hemiptera > Cicadidae > Magicicada > Magicicada septendecula. The sequence continues at coordinate 145,304,560 of CM068368.1, forward strand.
TATGAGTGGTGATAGATTATTTAAATTATACTAAAACTTTAATAAAAATTTTCAGAAGAGCATTACACTGTTTAAAACTTCACAGCCCTATATTAATTAATTGATCCTAATTAATTAATTAATAAAATTAAAATTTTTTTTTTTATTATTTTTTTCTATGAACATAATTTTTTTTTTAATTTTCTTCAAAACAATAATTTTTGTTTTGAAACTTTCGGTGAAGCTGAGCATATATATTTCTTCATCAACTTTACGCTACTCGACCGGTCTTGCTACCATTGGGACTCGACCAGCTGGGAAACTTAAGGAAGTGTTTCAGGCCAGTAAGACGTCGAGAGCCACACCAATTAAACATATTACATTGGACTTGATTACATCAGAGTCACATACTCCATAATAGCAGTATATCATCAACACACAACATCATCTATATTAATTTAATTTGTATTATTACAAAATATATATATATATATATATAGAGAGAGAGAGAGAGAGAGATTAATAAGGGGGAGAATGGTGTAATAAAAGAATGATGTCCTTGCACCTTTCCTTCAAACTGACTGTTCAGAGGCCGCGAATCAATAACACACGCATACTACAAGTATGGCGAGATAGGTCGCCCATATATTGGAGCAGACTAGCAGTGTATGTGTATGCTAATATGCAATCCCTGTTTTACCTTTACAAGTACAGAATATGTGCAGAATCAACTCACTGACGTTACTATCTGTAGCTGTTAACATTATTTCTGCATGACCTTTGTTATCGGTTTAGAAAATAAATTACTTTGTGCATATGAGGCTTATTAATGTCATGTTGTTATACTTTGTTTCATTTCCCTTCTTCATTTAGACGTTTTTTATAATTTGTCTTAGTTTTTTACAGTGCGGATATCTTTAAGTAAGAGATATTTACGTTCTCTTAAACGAAACCTAAACACTGAATACACATCTGAAAGCAAATAAACATAACCAAATACACGTTTATTAAACTAAATTTAATTATTTTACTTTTGTAAACTTTTGAGTGCGTACACACGTAAGTTTTTGTTTTAGTTTCTCCCGTTTTATCACTTTTTTCTTCTCACAATAACCATTTCACCGTATTCTAATAACTAGTGTGCATGTTACTTTATCAGCACTACCAATTCAGATAATACGTTAAGCTAGTTTTGGAACAAAAACAGTAAGTATTGGACAACATAAAGAACAAATATATGTTGTGGAGTTCATAGTGCGGTACGGGATATACGGTTACATTTTTACATTTTCATATAAAATGATATAATTTCATTATAAATTCACATGTAAAAATAAGGCTGAATAAAAGATTTAACGACTGTATGGCCTTAAGTGACGTGTACACTTACACCTCAATACGTCTACATACTGTCGTTGAAGTAAAAATAATAATGGTTTATAAACGATTGTTTCAAAAATTATATTTACTCTACAAATTCTTAGTATATGGTGAAATATATATTACTATATATTTTTAGTATATTTTTAGTATACGATTAGTATATCGTATTTTTAGTATACGATAACAGGTATCGTAGTATTTAGCACTGAAAGTATTATTTCAGTAATAATAGTAAATTACTTTTACTGAAATTCCTCTCTTTATTTGTTAAATACTTCGATTAAGATTAATAAATAATATCCCTCGTATTGCTGTTTGACCTTGTGTTTGGTTTTCTGTTTTGTTCTCACTTATTAATGAAAATGTAGTTAACTTTAATATATTGTTTAGAATACATACCAGCAACGTGTATACGCATACACTAATAAATGCCACTAAGTCAATATCCGTGCGATGTTACGTAAACTCTCTTCGAAAACACTGAGCAAGTTAATAAAACTTGTTGATTTTTATCTGCTTCAAGTATTACAACTGCAACTTGATAATATAACTTACATCCAGTTTTATAAAATAAATATTTACTAGTCCAATATTTTAATAGGTTGCACAAGAAACATTTATTTTCTTCGTATTAGTACTGTTGATCCCAACGCCTATTCTTCTTTTCCTATAGGCTATATTTATACCACAACTCAAAATTCTTTCCTTGCAGTGCTTTCTCATTTCTTAAAATTCTAAGCATACATGACAGGAAGTGTTTTGAAAATCTCTGATCGTTTTTTCCCTAAGATTTCGCCGTGTAGTGCTACAGATGTCAATATACGACATATGTGAATATCGCTTTGTCTTTTTCATATTATATCAAAGCTAATATATTTAAAAATGCTATCTGCCCGAGCATTTGATTGCCAATTATGATTTTTATTCAAACAGCATTTTTTTCTAAGAGTAGCAGAGACTTGAATTTTGCACTGATATTTTAAAATTTTCGTACTTTATAAAACAAATGCTTATGTTTGTAATCCGTTCTTGTAAATTTTGCAATTTAATTTATTGAGTTTTTTCTTAAGTACTTTTTATTGTTGATATAATCTAGCATATTGGATTATTTGTTCGGTCGGTAATTTACTTTATTCACTACGTGTTTTTAAAGTACTAACTTGTAAATCCTTAAGTAAAGACCTCATGTGTGATATAACTTATAAGTCATTACTTACGTCATATGTTATTAATGGATGTTAATTAAAAGTCGATTTTCTTATACACTATGTTATAACAAATTTTTTGGAATGATCTATGAATGTGGTTAGGTAACGTTTCTCACATAAACGAAGATTTAACTTCCAACTAAATTTTAAACGCACAATAAATTTATTAAAGCAGGTGGAATCACGAGGTCAGTCAAAACTGACCCATATATTTTGCAGCTGCTGTTTGTTTATAAGTAGGTAAAAACAATTTATAAAACTTGCTAACTTCACGCTATCGTTCGGGTGTGCTATTTTAGTTTTGTTTCATGTTCAATGTTACATTTTTTATCTCCAGAGTTTTATATTTTTCTTCGTATTGTTATGTTTTCGACATCCCAAATAGAATCAATTGTTATCGACCGCAAACTATCAGAATAATATAGGATGATCAGCTGTTCTTTTATTTCCTTAGCTTTTGGTTTTTCTGGCGATAGTGGTCATGTGTCCGAAGCCAGCAGGGTAACACAGTGCCGTACTGAACGTCTAGGAAAGACTATCCGATGTTAGGAAATCTTAACTCTATCTGTTTATATCCCCATCATCTGGAATCTTTTCATCAACGTTATGCAATACGTGACTTAAGCTGGACTAATAAGTATTATACAACTGCATTTCAGCCAGAAATCAGCTATCTATACAGGCGACGAAAGTGTGGTATTATGCGTATAATTGTTTAATTATGTCTGGGCTATTGTCGTTTATTTAACTTAGCAAATTTTATTATTGTTAAATGCATAATTAATTATTGCATTGCTACATTGTAGTACGAGTGTTAGTGCGTTAGAGAATTGGAAATAAGTTAATATCTGAAAGAAACATTACCTGTTATGAACTTGGTATGTGAATTTTTGACTACTCTAATAATTTTCATATTTCGCAGATACTAACACTTACATTACATAAACATATCAGATATTATTGATTCTGCATATCTGTTACTGCAAGCTTTTACCAAAAAAATGGAAATAACGATGCCAAAAGATTTGGGAAAATAAATTTATGAAGTTTCATAGTTTCACCATCAGCGACTTGGATAACTTGATACCCAAATAAAACATGAAATTGACAAATTTATTCATACTGTTACGACATTACAGAACAGTCTACGTGTTGTAGAATGTGCCAGAAGAATCTCGCTCTTATGTGTTTAGCATACGTGACTGTCAACGCATTTGCGAGAGTTTTCTCGAAGCCGCCAGCCGCGCGGACTGTGTCAAGGCCGCAGTTAATTACCTAGTTCACATTGGCGCTAAGACGCAATTTGGAACGTTCTGGTCTGTGAGCGGAGGTATAAATACATGGCGGCAGCTAGTTTTCAGTACTAGTGCGATACATTTACAGTGCGGTCCGAATTATTGTCGGGCGATTACAAGCGATATTACTGTGCGCGTTCAAGTGGTTATTAGTTAAGTGTTGTGTTTTATAATCGGACGGTATATTGTAATACAATTGTGTTTTAATATTAGTTAACATTTATTTGCGTGTGAAAAATTTTTATAAGAGACTGTGTTGTTAATTACGAACTGTTAACTGTGAAAATTAAAGCTGGTGATTAGTGACTTAATTGGTGTCGTGTACTTATTTTGTTTTACCACTGTACCTACGACGATCGAGTAGACCGTCATAACAATACATTCCTGAAATGTTATTGGTATGATATTTTTAATTTAGAAAAAATCTATTATTTAATTCAGAGGTGTAACGTTCAAGGCTCTTGAACGTTTCAATTTAGACTGATCAGATCGTAAGCTCCAACCTCTTGACACTTATTGATTGCAAATAGTGACATTCAAAGTAACTTGGTTTGAAAAGTGACCCAAATACTAATTATCCAGTACATCAGTCACGTGTCCAACACATCGGGAAAAGATGGCATGAAGGATTTGGTATGAAAGATATTATCTCAGCAGAACTAGTTTTAAATTAATTTTAAAGTGTACCAATTATGACGAATATTTAATTTTGTGATGAATAGTTTGGCGTATTCTAATTTTAAATCCTACATTCTGGATGTAGTAGGGAAAGCCTGGTGAAACCGTTATAGAACTGAACACATGACAACCACTCTCATATGTCACGAAACTCATTTCTGTTATGTACATTACTCATTACCTCCACTAGGTTTATTTTCATAGTTTGATAAAAAATATTTTTATTTTAATACATGGTATCATGAAATATTCTTTTTCATCGACTTCACAATTTACGGGCGTTTACATACAGCACGTGTGCTTTATAGGTTGGCGCAAGAGGCAAGAGCAGGCTACTCAGGCTAGGGGATCCACATAATACACTCTCGATGCTAGGTTACATGTGAAACTATCATGTTGTATAACCCCACTTTATTATTCAGTTCGTTGAACATGTTCATGACACATTTAAGAAGAGCTACACTGACGTATTGCAATTTGTTTTCTTCCCCACATTTGGTATCTGCAACATTCTTGATCTGGATTACTGAAAGTGTACATCACACCATAGGTAGCAATCTTTTCATCATATAGCCGTGGATAATTATGAAGCCGCATTTCGTCGTTGCTTTTTAGAAAACAAACCACACATATTGTTTAAGACTTTGCAATCAAATAAGTCCATTTTGACTATTTAGACAATAATTTAGAAAATATAATTTTTGCTTAAATATACGAATGCACATTTTTGCGAGTTATTTATCACGAATCCACAATCCCTTATCCGAAACCCTTGGGGCCAGTTTTGTTTCGGATTTAAGAAGTTTTCGGATTTCAGAATAAAGGTAGCTCCCCCAGTGGGGTCTAGGGCAGCACCCCACAATCAAACATTAATACTGCAGCAAAAACGTATGAATACTGAATCTAAGTGGGATAAATAAAGACTAGAAATACTACTAAAGTTTATTTATAGAGTAATTTATTGATAAATGGAAATAATGTAATAATTAAAGACCATACATTCTCAAAGACATTTTATTTCCAAGAAAAACATTCGGTAAAACTAGAACATACACAGCTTCAAATGAACTGTAATCAAACACATTAATATTTCTGTACAGAAATGTATAAATATTCATATTAAGTGGGATATGTAAAGATTATAAATAATGCAGGTACGGTATTACAGATTATTTATAATAAACAAACAAGCCTTGTTATGCAGAGATGACTGACGCTCCACACTCCAAGAAAACAACTTTCAGATTTCGGAATTTCGGATACGGGATTGTGGACCTGTATTACCAATGTACGTACATGTTTTGAGGTACTGACAATGTTGTCGGCTGTAAGCATGATATTCACAAGACGTTTTTGTGACACATCGCTATCAATCTTTTCAGATTGTTGTAATCTCTATTGATTTGGGGATAATTAAACATCTTATTTTAAAAGAAAATTACATCAAGTGAGGATTTTTGAAACAGAATAGTTTCCATCCAGATTAATTAATAGTGTCCTCTGTTAACTAGACTAATTAACGTATAATAATAATTATTATTATTGAAAGATGTACAACGCAAAGGACGTGACACTAAAGATCATTAATTTAAACCAATATTGGTCACCCGTTCACATCCTCTATTGAAGTGGGTGGTCAGGAAGTGATGGGAGACCAGTAACTGCTAACTTTACAGTCTCAAATAGTGTAGATGTATTAAATTACATTCTGTATTTAAAAAAAAAATTTTAAACACCGATTTAAATGTTAAATAATTTTGTATTACGTACACTAAAACATTCTGTATTGCATCTATTTATTTAAAAAATGTATTTTTTATTTATAATAAAGCTACCTGATGGTAACATTAGAATCAAAAGAGTTTGCAATTTCTTCATGTCATACGGTTTGGGATTCGCTCACAATAAAATCTGAGAAATGAACAATATTGGGGCAAGGAAAATAAAACAGAAAAAATGTTAAATGTAAAATGGTCGTCTAAAATATCGTTTGTGTAATTTATATATTGTTTCACAAGAGAGAAAAAACGAAATGTTAGGAATTTCTCCCTCCACTGACATGTCGGTCTTGCTTTTGACGTCTCTGCCTCCCCCATAACCTCTCTTAACATCATTGTATTAAAACTTTCTTTTCAACAAAGAAAACACTAAACCTTTTAGAGGCAGTATGTAAAATTTATAAAATCGTAGTTTAATTTGATAGATTTGCTAGTCAAACAAATCAATTTTATTTTTAAATATGACTTTGAAACAACTGTGTGTTATAAATGTATTACAAAACATGCATGCATCTGTTACGATAAATTCTTTGGTTTCGTGTAAAAACGAGACATAAATCGTTAATCGTTGAGTAATTCATGTACTCGTTATGCTAATAAGCCTATTTGTTGGATAAAATTGTTGTAATTATAAAACCACAAGGAATATAAATCCAGTTGACACGGCGAAACTATTCAAATGTAAGTCTATATGCTTCCAAACGCTTTCTTAACAAACGATTATTAAAAAGTTTGAATTCCATTTAAATTGAAGTAACAAAAGTAGATATATGAATATTCATATACTAGACTGTACGTGCATTTCACTAATTCAACATGCAGTTATACTACAAGACAGTTTAAAATTAAAAAAAAAAAACTCACATTAGATAGGAATGAAGAATGGCAACAATTAAAAAAATCAACTTTTATTAAGTAACAAAAATTGTTTAAAGTTCATGATGAAACATATACAAATGCACAATTATTGTGAGTGCTTTAGTACTCGTATCATCTGATATTGAAGGAAATAATGTTTTAAAACCTTTTTAATCATTTGAATGATTTTCAACGCTAAAATCGAACTTTCACATAATTATATCTGTTACTCTGTACCAATAATGTATAAGATTTCAGTAATATTTATGTAAATTTTTAATTTTAAAATGTCAGTTGTCTCAATATTATATCAGTTACTTAGTAACAACAATTACTAACTTTCCGCGCGTTAGTAATTTTTCAGGTATTACTGATTATTCAGTAAACGAAATTGAAAAAATAGTTAAACGATCACGATTAACAACCTTATGCATCATAAAATTATTTCAACCACTTTTTGACAAAATACACAAAAACAGTCAAAAAAAAGTCTATAGTAATCATAGGTTACAATTTTTTTTAATAACTAAGAAATTACCGCAAATCTAATTAAAAATATCGGTATGGAGAACCATACATGCCTTCCATATTCTAAGATTTAAATTTAAAATCATTTTCGAAATGAAATATTACCATAGAAACTACTTCTTTCTACTTACTGCTTCAGCCTTAACCACAGTACTGTGGTCACTAATATATACCACCTCACGTTATCGCACTCGATTTTCACTGATGATGGAAGTCGATGGCATTGCCGAAACGTCTGGTTTTGTAGAAAACATTGGACTACGGCCAAATATCCCGGGAAGGAATTTTAACAAAAACTACTTCTTTGTTGCCGATAACGTTGTACACATATATATAAAAAATATGCATAAAATTAATGGCTTGTATAAGTTAATGATTGATCTCCATTAAGTAGTGCTCAAGTTTCCAAAGTTTTAATATTATGATGTCCGTAATTAAAACATCAGAGAAGGTTTAGTGTGAATGAGGGTACACCGTGGACTAAAATTTTAAACATTTCCTATTGAGCGTTGCTTAGAGTAAAGCTGCGAATCTACAGTGTATGTTTCACAGAACAAACACGCGAAAAAGAAGGAGCGCTCCAAAGTCACTCATGGACCCTCAGCATCTTGCAGAGGGTTCATTCCCTAAAGGCGAAAAGTCTATCTATGAATCGTTCCTCTGTAAACACGTGCAGTTACACTGCCCAGCGATCCACAGGAAGCAAATTGATGTCCATTTTTTCGGCTTGCACGCGTTATGTTGGTGTGGGTTTCGGCACTTTCCATTTAAAAAGCGTGCAAATGTAAGAAAATAAACATGAGTGAGGCCAGAAATAACGCGAATTGTGTGTGTGTGTGTGTGTGTGTGTGTGTGTGTGTGTGTGTGTGTGTGTGTGTGTGTGTGTGTGTGTGTGTGTGTGTGTCTTCCCTGCCTTTTTATTGCTGTAGTCATAATAATAAAATGGAAACGTAAACATTACATATCTGAGATATGCTTACCTGCCACGAACGATATATTATTTTATACATGTACGAGGTGTGTTCAAAAAAAGACCGAACTATTTGTGTAGCACGTCAACTAGCGCATAGAGCGAGCTGCAGAATTAAGTCCTGCTAGCGCCAAGTTTTGTCTCCGGAATGCCATTTTCTCTGTTCCGTCACGATCTTCAGTCTTTGAGCTACACGCGCTGTAGTGGGCACGGGCACACACCGTCCGGCGGATTTATAACGAAGTGAGAATGAAGATCTTAACACAACGTGTGTGTATAAAATTTTGCTGCTGACTTCGTAAAATCTTTACAGAGCTATTTCCATTGTCTTCCAAAGTTTTCATTACCATTTGCATTGGTACGCAGTTGTTGACCGATTTCAAAACGGGTCTCTTTCTGATCGTCGTCAACAAACACAGTAAGAATTTTTCAGTGATACGATACATTTAAATTTTTCTATCAAAATTTAATTTTACGATCTTAAATGGATTCTGTCAGAAAGTATCGGCATTTAAACGATGATTTACAATTACCACATCACGAGCTCTCTTCCCATGATCTTCGATATCGCTTTGATCTGCACCGACCATTATTTTTCCCACTTTAAAAATTCTTAAACTAATCGTTCGCCTCATGCAGGCTTCCGTATATGCTTAATTGAAAACCAGAATGTCTCTGAAAAGTTTTAACCTAGTTTTGCTGCAAAATTTCATACGCACACGTTGTTCTCGCGGTCTTTCTTAATCGCTTTGTCACTAATCCGCCGGCCAGCGTGTGCACGTCCCCACTCAATGTGATATACCTCAAAGACTACTGCTAATAGCGAAACACAATAAGTGGTAGTTTGTTGTCAAAAACAATCGCTAGGTGCGCGCAAAGTCGCGGCGCGTCGTTTGTGCGGATTGATGTGTTACTCAAAAAGTTTGGTCTTTTTATCAACACACCTCGAATATTAACTCATACATAATTTACATTAAAATGAAAAAATTATTATTTTATTGCCTGTCGACAAAATTATTTTATTTTTAACAATTACCATTGTTTGAAAAAGTTTAAATGCATTTTCAAGTACTTTACTGTTGTTAAAACGTAAAAGGTTGCAGGTAAACTCGCCTTAACCGATCTACACCAAAATTGAAAATCCTTGAGATCTCTACAATTCAGGGATGTATGCAAAAAATTATTTAATTCTGTTTGAATTTGCGGCTGTTTGTGGTTTGCTATAGAAAATACGCTTGATAAAAAAACGTTGCCAGTAAACTACCCCTTCCCCTTAACCGATCTTCACCAAAAACAACAGATCTTGAGTACCCTACAAATCAGGGCTGTATGCAAAAAAATATTTGATTCTGTTTGAATTTGTGGCTGTTATCGTTTGCCATAGAAAATACCCTTGTTAAAAAAACGTTGCCAGTAAACTACCCCTTTCCCTTAACCGATCTTCCCAAAACAATAGGTCTTGAGACCTCTACAATTTAGGGCTGTATGCAAATAATCTTTTGATTCTGTTTGAATTTGCGGCTGTTATCGTTTGCCATAAAAAATACCCTTGTTAAAACATAAAACGTTGCTGGTAAACTACCCCTTTCCCTTAACCGATCTTCACCAAAAACAACAGATCTTGAGAACTCTACAATTCAGGGCTGTATGCGAAACATTATTTGATTCTGTTTGAATTTGCGGCTGTTATCGTTTGCCAAAAAAAAATTTCCCTTGTTAAAAAAAACCGTTGCCGGTAAACTACCCCTTTCCCTCAACCGATCTTCACCAAAAACAAAATTTCGTGAGTACTCTATAAATCAGAGCTGTATGCAAAAAATTATTTGATTCTGTTCGAATTTGCGGCTCTTATCGTTTGCCAAAAAAGAAAATCTACAGACAGAGAGACACACAGACACACACACAGACACTTTTCGAAAAACGACTTTTTTCATGTTTTGAGTGTAGTACAATCAGAATCTGCAATAATCTGGAACACGATTTTTTTTGCCATCACCATACTTCCATTTCCTTAAGGAATATGGAAGTAAAATACCGGTATGGATATCCACACATGACTTCCATGTTCTAAGCTTTATATTTAAAATAATTTTCAAAGTGAAATATTTCCATAGAACCTACTTCTTTCTACTTCTTGCTTCAGCCTTAACCACAGTACTCTGGCCACTAACGTATCCCACCTCCCATTAGCGCACTCGATTTTCACTGATGATGGCAGTCAATGGCACGAAAGCGTCTGACTTTGCAGAAATCATTATACCACGGCCAAACAGCCCGGAAAGGAATTTTAACAACCAACTACATCTTTGTTGCCGATAACGTAGTACACATATAAAATATCGGTATGGAGAACCATACATGACTTCCATATTCTAAGATTTATTTTTAAAATCATTTTCGAAATGAAATATTACCACAGAAACTACTTCTTTCTCCTTACTGCTTCAGCCTTAACCACAGTACTGTGGTCACTAACATATACCACCTCACGTTATCGCACTCGATTTTCACTGATGATGGAAGTCAATGGCATTGCCGAAACGTCTGGTTTTGTAGAAAACATTGGACTACGGCAAATACCCCGGGAAGGAATTTTAATAAAAACTACTTCTTTGTTGCCGATAACGTTGTACACATATATATAAAAAATTGCATAAAATTAATGGCTTGTATAAGTTAATGATTGATCTCCATTAAGTAGTGCTCAAGTTTCCAAAGTTTTAATATTATGATGTCCGTAATTAAAACATCAGAGCAGGTTTAGTGTGTATGAGGGTTCACCGTGGACAAAAATTTTCAACATTTCCTATTGAGCGTTGCTTAGAATAAATCTGCGAATCTACAGTGTACGTTTCACAGAACAAACACGCGGAAAAGAAGGAGCGCTCCGAAGTCACTCATGGACCCTCAGCATCTTGCAGAGGGTTCATTCCCTAAAGACGAAAAGTTGTCTATGAATCGTTCCTCTGCAAACACGTGCAGTTACACTGCCCAGCGATCCACAGGAAGCAAATCGCTATCCACGCTGGACACTTTTTCGGTTTGCATGCGTTATGTTGGTATGGGTTCGGCACTTTCCATTTAAAAACCGTGCAAATGTAAGAGAATAAACATTAATGAGGCCAGAAATAACGCGAATTGTGTGTGTGTGTGTGTGTGTGTGTGTGTGTGTGTGTGTGTGTGTGTGTGTGTGTGTGTGTGTGTGTCTTCCCTGCCTTTTTATTGCGGTAGTGATAATAATAAAATGGAAACGTAAACTGTACATAACTGAGATATGCTTGCCTGCCACGCACGATATATTTTCTCTTATACATGACTAGCAGAATACCCGTGCTTCGCTACGGAGTTTCACGTTGTACGTAATGAAAATGTTAGTTTAATTAATAAAGTTTAATTAAAGTAGGCTTCTTAAAAATAAATAGCTGTTGCCCACAACTTCGTTCGCGTGGTCTTCAATTTAATGCGATAATATATTCAGAACAGAATCTATTCTATTGGGTTGCCATAGTAACCAGATCTAATAGATTTTTAAGACCGCAGAGGACCCCCCAGAGGATCGTATCGAAAAAAACACCTGTCCTATGTTGGTTCTCCCGTTGCGTAAAATATTTGTGCCAAGTTTGGTTGAAATCGTTCAATGGTTTAGGTGGAGAGGTGGAATACCCCAAAGGACCCCCCAAATGATCGTATCGAAAAAAACACTTGTCCTATGTTGGTTCTCCCTTTGCGTAAAATATTTGTGCCAAGTTTGGTTGAAATCGGTCCAGTGGTTTAGGAGGCGATGTGGAAGACCCCAAAGAACACCCAAAAGGACCCCATCGAAAAAACACCTATCCTATGTTGGTTCTCCCGTTGCGTAAAATATTTGTGCCAAGTTTGGTTGAAATCGGTACAGTGGTTTAGGAGGAGATGTGGAAGAAACCTTCACGGACGTGCGCACAACAACTCACCGAAGTCTCATCGCAATCGGATGAATGGTATAGGAACGCATACGGGACAAACAAAGAAACCTTCCATGTTCCTTAAGGAAATGGAAGTATGGTGATGGCAAAAAAAATCGTGTTCGAGATTATTGCAGATTCTGATTCTACTACACTCAAAACATGAAAAAAAGTCGTTTTCCGAAAAGTGTCTGTGTCTGTGTGTCTGTCTGTCTGTCTGTCTCTAGATTTTTTTCTATGGCAAACGATAACAGCCGCAAATTCAAACAGAATCAAATAATTTTTTGCATACAGCCCTGATTTGTAGAGTACTCGCGACCTATTGTTTTTGGTGAAGATCGATTGAGGGAAAGGGGTAGTTTACCAGCAACGGTTTTTTTTTATCAAAGGTAATTTTGTTTGTTTGGCAAACGATAACAGCCGCAAATTCAAACAGAATCAAATAATGTTTCGCATACAGCCCTGAATTGTAGTGTTCTCAAGATCTGTTGATTTCGGTAAAGATCGGCTAAGGGAAAGGGGTAGTTTACCGGCAACGTTTTATGTTTTAACAAGGGTATTTTTTATGGCAAACGATAACAGCCGCAAATTCAAACAGACCCAAATGATTATTTCCATACAACTCTGAATTGCGGAGTTCTCAAGACCTATTGATTTTGGTGAAGATCGGTTAAGGGAAAGGGGTAGTTTACCGGTCACGTTTTTTGTTTTATCAAGGGGTTTTTTTGTATGGCAAACGGTAACAGCCGCAAATTCAAACAAAATCATATAATATTTTACATAAAGCCCTGAATTGTAGAGTTCTCAAGACCTATCGTTTTTGGTGAAGATCGGTTAAGGGAAAGGGGTAGTTTACCAGCAACGGTTTTTTTACTTCCATATTCCTTAAGGAATGGAAGTATGGTGATGGCAAAAAAAATCGTGTTCGAGATTATTGCAGATTCTGATTCTACTACACTCAAAACATGAAAAAAAGTCGTTTTCCGAAAAGTGTCTGTGTGTGTGTCTGTCTGTCTGTCTGTGTGTCTGTCTGTCTTGTGTGTCTGTAGATTTTTTTCTATGGCAAACGATAACAGCCGCAAATTCAAAACAGAATCAAAAAATTGTTTGCATACAGGCCTGATTTGTAGAGTACTCGCGACCTATTGTTTTTGGTGAAGATCGGTTGAGGGAAAGGGGTAGTTTACCAGCAACGGTTTTCTTTTATCAAGGGTAATTTTGTTTGTTTGGCAAACGATAACAGCCGCAAATTCAAACACAATCAAATAATGTTTCGCATACAGCTCTGAATTGTAGAGTTCTCACGATCTGTTGATTTTGGTAAAGATCGGTTAAGGGAAAGGGGTAGTTTACCAGTACCGTTTTATGTTTTAACAAAGGTATTTTCTATGGCAAACGATAACAGCCGCAAATTCAAACATAATCAAATAATGTTTTGCATACTGCCCTGAATTGTAGAGTTCTCAAGATCTTTTGTTTTTGGTGAAGATCGGTTAAGGGAAAGGGGTAGTTTACCGGCAACGTTTTATGTTTTTAAGGGTATTTAATATGGCAAACGATAAGAGCCGCAAATTCAAATAGAATCAAATACGTTTTTGCATACAGACCTGATTTCTTGAGTACTAAAGACCTATTGTTTTTGGTGAAGATCGTTTAAGGGAAAGGGGTAGTTTACCTGCCACGTTTTTTGTTTTATCAAGGGTATTTTTTTGGCAAACGATAACAGCCGCAAATTCACATAAAATCATATAATATTTTGCATACAACCCTAACTTGTAGAGTTCTCAAGACCTGTCGTTCTTGGTGAAGATCGGTTAAGGGAAAGGGGTAGTTTACCTGTAACGGTTTTTTATCAAGGGTAATTACTTCCATATTCCTTAAGGAATGGAAGTATGGTGATGGCAAAAAAAATCGTGTTCGAGATTATTGCAGATTCTGATTCTACTACACTCAAAACATGAAAAAAAGTCGTTTTCCGAAAAGTGTCTGTGTGTCTGTCTGTCTGTCTGTGTGTGTGTCTGTAGATTTTTTTTCTATGGCAAACGATAACTGCCGCAAATTCAAACAGAATCAAATAATGTTTTGCATGCAGCCCTGATTTGCAGAGTACTCGCGTCCTGTTGTTTTTGGTGAAGATCGGTTGAGGGAAAGGGGTAGTTTACCTGCAACGGTTTTTTTTTAGCAAGGGTAATTTTGTTTGTTTGGCAAACGATAACAGCCGCAAATTCGAACAGAATCAAATAATTTTTTGCATACAGCCCTGATTTGTAGAGTACTCGCGACCTATTGTTTTTGGTGAAGATCGATTGAGGGAAAGGGGTAGGCTACCAGCAACGGTTTTTTTTTATCAAACGTAATTTTGTTTGTTTGGCAAACGATAACAGCCGCAAATTCAAACAGAATCAAATAATGTTTCGCATACAGCCCTGAATTGTAGGGTTCTCAAGATCTGTTGATTTCGGTAAAGATCGCTTAAGGGAAAGGGGTAGTTTAACGGTCACGTTTTTTGTTTTATCAAGGGGATTTTTTGTATGGCAAACGATAGCTGCCGCAAATTCAAACAAAATCATATAATATTTTACATAAAGCCCTGAATTGTAGAGTTCTCAAGACCTGTCGTTTTTGGTGAAGATCGGTTAAGGGAAAGGGGTAGTTTACCAGCAACGGTTTTTTTACTTCCATATTACTTCCATATTCCTTAAGGAATGGAAGTATGGTGATGGCAAAAAAAATCGTGTTCGAGATTATTGCAGATTCTGATTCTACTACACTCAAAACATGAAAAAAAGTCGTTTTCCGAAAAGTGTCTGTGTGTGTGTCTGTCTGTCTGTATGTGTGTCTGTCTGTCTATGTGTCTGTCTGTCTGTCTGTGTGTCTGTAGATTTTTTTCTATGGCAAACGATAACTGCCGCAAATTCAAACAGAATCAAATAATTTTTTGCATGCAGCCCTGATTTGTAGAGAACTCAAGACCTGTTGTTTTTGGTGAAGATTGGTTGGGGGGGAAAGGGGTAGTTTACCGGCAACGTTTTTTATCAAGCGTATTTTCTGTGGCAAACGATAACTGCCGCAAATTCAAACAGAATCAAATAATTTTTTGCATACAGCCCTGATTTGTAGAGTACTCGCGACCTGTTGGTTTTGGTGAAGATCGGTTGAGGGAAAGGGGTAGTTTACCTGCAACGGTTTTTTTATCAAGGGAATTTTTTTTTTTTTGGAAAACGATAACAGCCGCAAATTCAAACAGAATCAAATAATGTTTCGCATACAGTCCTGAGTTGTAGAGTTCTCAAGACCTATTGTTTTTGGTGAAGATCGGTTAAGGAAAAGGGGTAGTTTACCTGTAACGTTTTATGTTTTAACAAGGCTATTTCCTATGGCAAACGATAACAGCCGCAAATTCAAACAGAATCAAAAGATTATTTGCATACAGCCCTAAATTGTAGAGTTCTCAAGACCTATTGTTTGTGGTGAAGATCGGTTAAGGGGAAGGGGTAGTTTACCCACAACGTTTTTTTAACAAGGGTATTTTCTATGGCAAACGATAACAGCCGCAAATTCAAACAGAATCAAATTATTTTCTGCATACAGGCCTGTTTTGTAAAGTGCTCAAGACCTATTGTTTTTGGTGAAGATCCGTTGAGGGGAAGGGGTAGTTTACCTGCAACGTTTTTTATCATGCGTATTTTCTATGGGAAACGATAACTGCCGCAAATTCAAACAGAATCAAATTAAAAAATTGTTTGCATACGTCAGTGAATTGTAGAGGACTCAAGGCCTTTAGATTTTGGTGAAGATCGGTTATGGGGAAGGGGTAGTTTACCTGCAACCTTTTACGTTTTAACAAGAGTAAAGTACTTGAAAATTCATTTAAACTTTTTCAAACAATGGTAATTGTTGAAAATAAAATAATCTTGTTGCCAGGCAATCTGAAAATTTCAGATTTTGTACCACAAAATCTGAAAAGATTATACGATAGTTTATGAAATGGTTAATAATACGTTAGTGGAAGGTGTAATGAGAAATTAGCAGAAATGGAAACCTGGGGAATGTTAACTGTTCTGTAGATACAATTTTGTCAGAATGTTTGGAAATGATCATCAACATTGAAGAAAAAGTAAGCATATTAAGAAACATATGTAAGTACTTATTATAAAAAAATTATGTTTGTTTTTTGATAAAATCATTTTGATTATAAAATATAAATATTTACAACAAGAAAAGAATTTTCAGTTTTCAAAATTTAAATATATTTTTATAAAACAATGGGTTCTTCATTGAGGTGGGGACCATGTCACTCACTCCATCTCAAGGCTCTCCCATTTTGCAGAAAAAGAGGACCCTGTCAAGGCTGATACTTTGACG
The DNA here is from genome assembly GCA_034769895.1 of Magicicada septendecula. Classification (NCBI taxonomy): domain Eukaryota; kingdom Metazoa; phylum Arthropoda; class Insecta; order Hemiptera; family Cicadidae; genus Magicicada; species Magicicada septendecula. The sequence goes on from CM068368.1 coordinate 145,321,543, forward strand.
ACAGTTACAGGGCTTTCCACCAAATTCAGCAGAGTGACAGGTAGGCCCAACTCTGATTGGCTCCTCAGATTTCCCCAGCGTTAGTAGGTTCTATGAAAATATTTTATTTCAAAAATGATTTTAAATATAAATCTTAGATATGTTTTATAAATCTCATGTTTTATGTTTTAACATGGGTAATTTTTTATATGACGAACCATAACTGCCGTAAATTCAAACAGAATCAAATAATTTTTTACATATGTGCCTGAGCTGTAGAGATCTCAATGTCTGTTGATTTTGGTGAAGATCGGTTACGGGGAAAGGGCAGTTTACCTGAAACATTTTTTGTTGTAACATGAGTAATGTACTTAATTTTGATAAAGTATCCTGATAAGATCTTAATAATCCACTGTAGAAACGTAGATGAAATATCTATAAATGAAGAGGCTAGTTGAACGGGCTGGGGGTAATTTTCTATAAATCAAAATTATAGTTGAAGGGGGAGGGGATAATATTTTTTATATGTGTACTACGTTATTGGCAAGAAAGAAGTATTTTTTTGTTAAAATTCCTTCCCTGGCTGTTTGGCTGAAAATGATTTTAAATATAAATCTTAGAATATGGAAGTCATGTATGGTTCTCCATACCGATATTTATATATAAGATGTAAACTATACCACTTACTTGACATAAACCGTGATAGCTAAGCTAATGTACAACATATATGTATTAATTATACACATAAATGTTCCTCGATAGACACTCTATCTGTTGGCGAAAACTTGAATAAAATCCGTTCAGTACTTCCTGAGATTAGCGATTCCAAACACAGAGAGAAAACGGACCGACTTTACTTTATACTTTGTACAGATTTACATTAAAATGAAAAAATTATAATTTTTAATGTAACTTCGAACTTAATGACTTCGAATTTTGTTGCCAGGCAATAAAATTATTTTATTTTTAACAATTACCATTGTTTCAAAAAGTTTAAATAAATTTTCAAGTACTTTACTCTTGTTAAAACGTAAAAGGTTGCTGGTAAACTACCCCTTCCCCTTAACCGATCTTCACCAAATTCGAAAGTCCTTGAGAACTCTACAATTCAGGGACGTATGCAAAACATTATTTGATTCTGCTTGAATTTGCGGCTGTTATCGATTGCCATAGAAAATACGCTTGATAAAAAAATGTTGCAGGTAAACTACCCCTTCCGCTTAACCGATCTTCACCACAAACAATAGATCTTGAGCACCCTATAAATCAGGGCTGTATGCAAAAAAATATTTGATTCTGTTTGAACTTGCGGCTGTTATCGTTTGCCATAGAAAATACCCTTGTCAAAACATAAAACGTTGCTGGTAAACTACCCCTTTCCCTTAACCGATCTTCACCAAAAACAATAGATCTTGAGATCTCTACAATTCAGGGCTGTATGCGAAACATTATTTGATTCTGTTCGAATTTGCGGCTGTTATCGTTTGCCAAAAAAAAAATGTCCCTTGTTAAAAAAAAACCTTGCCGGTAAACTACCCCTTTCCCTCAACCGATCTTCACCAAAAACAATATTTCGTGAGTACTCTATAAATCAGAGCTGTATGCAAAAAATTATTTGATTCTGTTCGAATTTGCGGCTCTTATCGTTTGCCAAAAAAAAAATCTACAGACAGAGAGACACACAGACAGACACTTTTCGAAAAACGACTTTTTTCATGTTTTGAGTGTAGTACAATCAGAATCTGCAATAATCTGGAACACGATTTTTTTTGCCATCACCATACTTCCATTTCCTTAAGGAATATGGAAGTAAAATACCGGTATGGATAACCACACATGACTTCCATGTTCTAAGCTTTATATTTAAAATAATTTTCAAAGTGAAATATTTCCATAGAACCTATTTCTTTCTACTTCTTGCTTCAGCCTTAACCACAGTACTCTGGCCACTAACGTATCCCACCTCCCATTAGCGCACTCGATTTTCACTGACGATGGCAGTCAATGGCACGAAAGCGTCTGACTTTGCAGAAATCATTATACCACGGCCAAAGAGCCCGGAAAGGAATTTTAACAACCAACTACATCTTTGTTGCCGATAACGTAGTACACATATAAAATATCGGTATGGAGAACCATACATGACTTCCATATTCTAAGATTTATTTTTAAAATCATTTTTGAAATGAAATATTACCACAGAAACTACTTCTTTCTACTTACTGCTTCAGCCTTAACCACAGTACTGTGGTCACTAACATATACCACCTCACGTTATCGTACTCGATTTTCACTGATGATGGAAGTCAATGGCATTGCCGAAACGTCTGGTTTTGTAGAAAACATTGGACTACGGCCAAATACCCCGGGAAGGAATTTTAATAAAAACTACTTCTTTGTTGCCGATAACGTTGTACACACATATATAAAAAATATGCATAAAATTAATGGCTTGTATAAGTTAATGATTGATCTCCATTAAGTAGTGTTCAAGTTTCCAAAGTTTTAATAGTATGATGTCCGTAATTAAAACATCAGAGCAGGTTTAGTGTGAATGAGGGTACACCGTGGACTAAAATTTTAAACATTTCCTATTGAGCGTTGCTTAGAGTAAAGCTGCGAATCTACAGAGTATGTTTCACAGAACAAACACGCGAAAAAGAAGGAGCGCTCCGAAGTCACTCATGGACCCTCAGCATCTTGCAGAGGGTTCATTCCCTAAAGGCGAAAAGTCTATCTATGAATCGTTCCTCTGTAAACACGTGCAGTTACACTGCCCAGCGATCCACAGGAAGCAAATTAATGTCCATTTTTTCGGCTTGCACGCGTTATGTTGGTGTGGGTTTCGGCACTTTCCATTTAAAAACCGTGCAAATGTAAGAAAATAAACATTAATGAGGCCAGAAATAACGCGAATTGTGTGCGTGTGTGTGTGTGTGTGTGTGTGTGTGTGTGTGTGTGTGTGTGTCTGTGTGTGTGTGTGTGTGTGTCTTCCCTGCCTTTTTATTGCGGTAGTGATAATAATAAAATGGAAACGTAAACAGTACATAACTGAGATATGCTTGCCTGCCACGCACGATATATTTTCTCTTATACATGACTAACAGAATACCCGGTCTTCGCTACGGAGTTTCACGTTGTACGTAATGAAAATGTTAGTTTAATTAATAAAGTTTAATTAAAGTAGGCTTCTTAAAAATAAATAGCTGTTGCCCACAACTTCGTTCGCGTGGTCTTCAATTTAATGCGATAATATATTTAGAACAGAATCTATTCTATTGGGTTGCCATAGTAACCAGATCTAATAGATTTTTAAGACCGCAGAGGACCCCCCAGAGGATCGTATCGAAAAAAACACCTGTCCTATATTGGTTCTCCAGTTGCGTAAAATATTTGTGCCAAGTTTGGTTGAAATCGGTCAATGGTTTAGGTGGAGACGTGGAAGACCCGAAAGGACCCCCCAAAGGATCGTATCGAAAAAAACACTTGTCCTATGTTGGTTCTCCCTTTGCGTAAAATGTTTGTGCCAAGTTTGGTTGAAATCGGTCCAGTGGTTTAGGAGGCGATGTGGAAGACCCCAAAGAACACCCAAAAGGAGCCCATCGAAAAAACACCTATCCTATGTTGGTTCTCCCGTTGCTTAAAATATTTGTGCCAAGTTTGGTTGAAATCGGTACAGTGGTTTAGGAGGAGATGTGGAAGAAACCTTCGCGGACGTGCGCACAACAACTCACCGAAGTTTCATCGCAATCGGATGAATGGTATAGGAACGCATACAGGACAAACAAAGAAACATTCATTTTTATATATAAGATGTAAACTATACCACTTACTTGACATAAACCGTGATAGCTAAGCTAATGTACAACATATATGTATTAATTATGCACATAAATGTTCCTCGATAGACACTCTATCTATTGGCGAAAACTTGAATAAAATCCGTTCAGTACTTCCTGAGATTAGCGATTTCAAACACAGAGAGAAAACGGACCGACTTTACTTTATACTATGTACAGATTTACATTAGAATGAAAAAATTATAATTTTTAATGTAACTTCGAACTTAATGACTTCGAATTTTGTTGCCAGGCAATAAAATTATTTTATTTTTAACAATTACCATTGTTTCAAAAAGTTTAAATAAATTTTCAAGTACTTTACTCTTGTTAAAACGTAAAAGGCTGCCGGTAAACTACCCCTTCCCCTTAACCGATCTTCACCAAAATCGAAAGTCCTTGAGACTTCTACAATTCAGGGACGTATGCAAAACATTATTTGATTCTGTTCGAATTTGCGGCTGTTATCGATTGCCATAGAAAATACGCTTGATAAAAAAATGTTGCAGGTAAACTACCCCTTCCCCTTAACCGATCTTCACCAAAAACAATAGGTCTTGAGACCTCTATAATTTAGGGCTATATGCAAATAATCTTTTGATTCTTTTTGAATTTGCGGCTGTTATCGTTTGCCATATAAAATACCCTTGTTAAAACATAAAACGTTGCTGGTAAACTACCCCTTTCCCTTAACCGATCTTCACCAAAAACAATAGATCTTGAGAACTCTACAATTCAGGGCTGTATGCGAAACATTATTTGATTCTGTTTGAATTTGCGGCTGTTATCGTTTGCCAAAAAAAAAAAATTTCCCTTGTTAAAAAAAACCGTTGCCGGTAAACTACCCCTTTCCCTCAACCGATCTTCACCAAAAACAATATTTCGTGAGTACTCAATAAATCAGAGCTGTATGCAAAAAAATTATTTGATTCTGTTCGAATTTGCGGCTCTTATCGTTTGCCAAAAAAAAAATCTACAGACAGAGAGACACACAGACAGACACACAGACACACACACAGACACTTTTCGAAAAACGACTTTTTTCATGTTTTGAGTGTAGTACAATCAGAATCTGCAATAATCTCGACCACGATTTTTTTTGCCATCACCATACTTCCATTCCTTAAGGAATATGGAAGTAAAAATTATACCCTCACACTTCAACTATTATTTTCATTTATAAAAAATTACCCCTCCCCTAAAACTACTCTTTTTATTTATAGATATTTATCTACCTTTCTACAGTGGATTATTATAACCTTCTTTTCAGAACATTTAAATATCAAAATTAAGTACATTACTCTTGTTAAAACATAAAACGTTGCAGGTAAACTGCCCCTTCCCCTTAAACGACATTTACTAAAATCAATACACCTTGAGTTCTCTACAACTCAGGCATATGTGCAAAATATGTTTTCATTCTGATTGAATTTACGGCAGTTATCGTTTGCCATAGAAATAATTCTACACACAGACACTTTTCGAAAAATGATTTTCCTTCACGTTTTGAGGGTAGTACAATAAAAATCAGCCCTTATCTCGAACACGATTTTTTTCGCCATCATCATAGTTCCATTTCCTTATGGAACATGGAAGTAATATAAATTTTACTTAGGTGACGAACAGTTTGTAAATCATTAGGAGAGTGTGTGTGATAGTCTAGTTAGAATAGCGTAAAAACGTTGACGCAAATCAAGAAAGTACAAAAAGAGAGACTAAAGAGAAAAATAAAAATTAACTTTTTAAGTAACCAGTAACCAACAGCGTGCAATGAGCCTAGTTAAAACTATTTTCTGTCATCTTTTCTACTGAAATAAAAAAAAAATGTATCCTACATTATTTACATGAACACCTAACATCTGGTTACAAGATTATCCATTTGTTTTCAGCGCTGGAGTCAAATCCTGTTCACCTCTGGCATGTTACGTCAGGAAGGGTGTAGGGTGGTTCAAATTATCTGAAAGGAAGCAATTAGCTATTGTGCTGGACTTTCAGCATGCGGGCAAGCATTGTTTGGGAGATAAAATGATTCCCGCGCTGAGAATACTGCATCCTTTGTTTACCGCTGAGCGGTGGAACACATTCATCTCAATAAATTCCCATAAAGTAGCATCGGTGACATTAAATGGAATTTCCTACACACGGCAAAATCTGTTTATATTTTAAATGTTTAAATAATACGTGCTTATAATATTTAATATAAGTATTTTATTCGTAAGAACCATACTCTCTCCGGTTAGGTAACACACAGTGTCAGACAACAGTAGGAACTGCTATCGACAGAGTCTTATCACTTAATATGGTCAGAAAAGTTAATATACTTTAAACGTCCAGTAGCGATTGTGATATTTAATAAATGACTAAAGGTTTGACGATGTTCATTTCATTGGAATGACACAATTTAAACAAGATATAAGATGTTTCGACAACATTTGTTGTCATTTTTAGGACAACGTTTCTGTAGTTGTGATTCGGATATCATAGAAAGTCATTAATATTATTCTTAAAATTAACAATAAATTTTCTGTGAACATCGACACAAAGAGTTTACGTCATGCCTAGTAAATTAACCGATTTCATCAACTCGTTACCCGGAACTCAATGACCGAGTAATTTTAAACTTGATTAAAATCAAACTAGTTTGATAGCAATTACAATGCGTACATGTCAAAGATCATCTATGAACGTTACTATAGATTACTAGGTAGTTATTTTAATATTAGTAATGATCTTAATAATGCATGGTAACTTCTACTCTCTGCTCTATAGCCACAATATATAAAATTTAAAATATACAGACTCAACTTTCCATTAAAATATTTAAATGTATGTAAACCACAAAAAAAATGTAAAATTCTGTTTAAATATCAACCCAAAACAAATAAATCTGATATATAAAAAGATTAAACATGGTTTGGATCGTAACAAAATTAGTCAAATAAGCACATGTAGCGTATGGCGTTTACTTGCTTCTTGAAGAAAACTCGCAAAAAAAACTCCCGCTCTGACGACCTGTAATGATAAGAATTAGATTTTACTAGTAACAGACCCTTCCATAAGTTACGGTTTTTTAGGGTTTTTTATTATTTTAATGTGTTTTCCGTATATGTTTTTTCAGTCCATAATAGTACCGACATAGGTTGCATGTCCACTCTTGCTACATTATATTATTTCGATAGTTCATAAAGAAACCTGTTATCATATTTATCATTCCTTCATGCAGTTAAGTTCCAAGAAAATAAGTTAGTACTCTTTTAAAAATACGTTTTAACAATAACATTATTAGCCTTAGTGAATAAAAATTTCGAAACATACATGGACAAATTCTGTTCTTGTTTTTAGAAGAAATGTTAATATATTTAACAATAAAATAATTAATGCAAAATGTAATTCGTTTTGCATTTAGTGAGTTGTGCAGATACATATTCTGTTACAAGCAGCGCTAGTGACGTCAGCCAAGCCAAATCAGCCACGTAGAGCACGTCGACTTGGTTTAAACTTGGCTGACTGCGGTAATACACGCCGAGAAGTGCAGAAATATTAATTTGCATATGCCTTGCCACGGATACTCTGTTACCTAATGAAGCACCAAATGACGAGAGGGCTGAATCTCGCTAGTAACCTCATTCGTCTTTTATCATGTTCATCTTAGTCATCTTTGTTTCTTGTACCATTTAGCTATTTTTACAAGTTAGCTATCGGTGACATAAATGTTTTTATTAATTTTTAATGTATTACAATTTTACCTGTAGTTTCTGATTATTTTTATATTTATTTACTCATAATGTCGTTGTTAATTATTGTTAATTGTAAGGAGACAGGCAAAGTGCGTAGCTTCCATGATACTTGGCACGCATTAGGTGAGTATCAGAATGAGGCAATGCTCTCGTATTGTGTAGTAACTTTCCGATCCTTCTGCACTTTGGATACAATGAACGATTCGACTTACTCGAGTGGTAACAAGAAACCACCTACTCATCGCCATTGTACTGCACTATTGCTCCTACCCGCTATAAATACAGCAACACAATGTCGTAATGACAAGCTGAGTTTCCGAAGAAGTGACAGCAGCCGCCAGAATGTTTTGAACTGTGTCACTCAACAAACCTATCAATTCGTTTCTAACGTGCAAACCTACCACAATCATTGCATATCGCAACGGCGTAACAATACGAAAACAAAAGTATTTTTATTATGTTTTTTCATATAATCAGCCCTCTTGTTTACATACTGGTTCGAACTGCCTGCTTGGAATGTAGAGTTCATTAGCATCGTAATTTCACGTTTGTAAGAATATAATTAAAAAATTACATACGCTTCTTTACACACCAGTTCAAGGAAGTGATTATAAGCTTCTATGTAGTTGTGTGTGACAGTATTTCTAATTAACCTATTAAATTAAAAATGTTTTTATTTATCATACAAATCCATGTCGTGTAGAAGACTGTGTATGGTTTTCGAAAGCGGTTCAGTTTGGCAATACGCTCTAACAACGTGTCTCTGGTTAGAAAGTACTGGAATGTAAATGGTTTGTTACCACACGGCCCTGGCAGATGTTCCGTTCTTTCATCTTATTTCGGCTTCTGGGAGTCATGACGACCTTCCTGTATGTACTCAGTGTACTAGCTACATTATCGTACATGTCTACTGTGTGGTTAACATGAACCTTACACCCTCAATATATATGGTTAATTTTATTGCTTGAGCACTTACCCACTGTTGACCTTACATCTTTGGTGAATTTGAACTTCTTTTTTTGTACGACTATGTTATTCGAGACAACCATAGACAAAAAAATCTTATAATATCTCACTCAATACAAATACAAAATATTAAAAACATAAAAATTTAACTTAAATTAAAATTTTATTTTTAGAAAGTAAACTATAGAAACTCATTTGGAATGCATTTACAATGTTACTAGAAAAACATTATTGAAAACTTACGATACTCTTAACCCCAATTTTTTAATTTAATGTTTACGAACAATAATCACCGCGAAACTTGTAGGATTATTTGTTGTTAATACTTCTATTAATCAATAATTATAATAACCAAAATTGTAGTTATCCTATTTACTTTACACCAAACTTTGGATTATATTTGTGTTTAATTATCAATGGGTATAGCAAACCTGAAAAGTTTCAGTTATTTTACAAAAAAGCGGCATTCAAATTAGATTATTATCTAATTTTATTATGTATTATTATTATTAGATTATTATGTATTCAGGCTATTTAGGCCTACAGGTAATTAAAAATTAATGCTACATGCTACTATTGAATTGGTTTTGTTAAATTCAAAAATGTTGAAAAGTAAGCGCCTCTCTTTAAGTGTTGATATGCGAAATGATTCAACACTCCATTTACTGAGTACTAAAGATTTTAGCTTAGTTCGCTTTACATGTAGTCAATTACAGTAATTTGGTTACTACGGTCAAGTGTCTGACCAATGGCCGCACAATGTCCCTTCGCAGTGACAAAGTGTTCATTACTCTAGTTTGTATTCCGTAGGGACATCTAAATAAATCAGAGTAATGTGTACAATTTTCGCTTCATTACTAACCTGTTCACGCTACCGCCTGCACCACCTCGAATCCATACGATCTACTTTAGTTCGCTGTTAACATTTCAATTTATCAGTTTCACTGTGAGATTTCGCTGTGATTAGTTTACGCGAACAATTTAGAATGTATTAGTATCGATGTACATTAAATTCGAATGTTAATTGTATTATACACGTATTACACTAAAATGCATTTATTATATATGAAATAATATGTACTTTCAATTACAAATCTGTAACAGTTATAAGTAATCTTTCTTTTATATTTATTACGCTAAATTGGATCATCGTTATCATCATCATCCTCAAGGTTTAAACCAAGAATGGTTTGTTCCGGTCTCAAATAGGAAAATAATACAACTGGTCACTCCAGCCCTTCCTCGGATCTCCCACATCTCTCCGCCCCCTCGGCTTATAGTTCCATAGTTGTTTGGGGATGCGGGAGTCATCCACTCGGCAAAGATGTTCCTACCAATTCAGCCGATACTGAGCGATCCTGTCAAGTATACTCTAAATGTTCAGTTTCTGCCGTATATCTGTGTTTCTTCTATGATCATGGAGAGTATACCCTGCCACGTGCCTAGAAATCCCATTTCAGCCGCTTGGATGCGACTGGCCTGGCCTTTCGTTAAAGTCCAATTCTCAGACCCATAAAGAAGTGTGGGACGAACCATCACCTTGTAGAATTTTAGGCGTGTTCCTTTACTTGCTGACTTAAGGGTTCGTCTGATGGTCCCGCACATAAGGTTGAATTTATGCACCACGTCGTCGCTTGCATTATAAGACACACTGTAGCCCAGGTATTCAAAACTGTTAACTTGTTCCAGGACAGTACCATCTATAACAAATTTTGCCCATACGGGGTCAGTTCCACAAAAAGCCATCACCTTGGTTTTAATTGTGGATATCTGCAATCCAGAGTCTTTGCAGATTCCATTTAACAAACGTATACACCTCTGCAATCTGTTATCAGAGTCCGACAGAATAGCCTGATCGTCCGTAAACAACAAAGTGTCAATTGTAGAGTGACCAATCATAAAATGGTCTGGAAGACACATCTGCCAGTTTTGTATGACATCGTCAATATAAAATTAAACAGGGAAGGCGATAAGGCGATAACACCCCTCTCGTACTCCACAATTGATCAGGCCAACTCTAGGAGTTGTTCTCGGTCTCCCTGCTTCTATTAAGATTTTGTTCTCCATATACGGACTCTGTATTGCTCGAATTAGATGTTGTGGGATTCCTTTCCTTACCATTACTGCCCATAGTTTGCTCCGATTCACTCTGTCAAAAGCCTTCTCGAAGTCGATGAAAGCTATGTTTGTGGGCAGCTGATACTCTCTACGCTTTTCAATGAGCTGGGGTATTGTAAATATACAATATAAACATGATCTGCCCTTCCTCAAACCGTTCTGGGTCTCTGAAAGTATGGTCTCCGTTATCGCATTCAGCCGTGTTCGTATTATAGATGCATATGAAGTATTAAGAAGGCTGACTCCTCTGTAGTTCCTGCAGTCATTACGATCACCTTTTATGAATATGGGAATTACCTTTGCAATCCGCCAATCGTCAGGAACATGACCAGTGGTCCAGCATAGATCAATGAACTGGAGCAAACGATCATGCAGCAAGGCTGGTGCACACTTTATAAGCACACGTTCAGCCCATCAGTACCTGGCCTGGTGCTTTTCTATTCTTAGAGCGGTGTAGAGCAGCTAACAATTCACCCATTGCTATTGGATCCACACAATCACTGATATCAGCAAAGTTTGTTTCTTCCAGTTGATCCTAGGTTCATAGTTGCTCATAGTATCACCATTATACGTAGGCCTATATGAAAATTGATTTTGAGGGTTTTTAGTTCCCTAAACTGGTGGCTTTTATGTTTGATAACCTGAAAACGCCAAATTAAATACGTAGCGTCTGACACACACTCCAAATATTGATGATACGTTTCAGTCATTTCTGTTTCATTAAAATTGAAATGTTTATCATAAGAAGTAAAAAAACTTCATGGAGATGATTATAATAGTTCTTTATAACGGCTGCAATATTATAATTAGTTGGGTTGTGATGATTATTTTTGGGAGATAATAAAATAACGAAACGAAGCAGTGACAATAAATATTGTAACATAACCAAATATGGCAGTTACATAAAATGAGCCTAAAGGACGGCAAGTAAGATAAAAAATATGAATGTAAATCTAGATAAGTAAATCCATGCATATAAAGTGTGTATCTACAAATGTGTTGTAATAAATTAAATAAATGAGTGTGTTGATGATATACTGCTATTGTGGAGTATGAGACTCCGATGTAATCAAGTCCAATGTAATATGTTTAATTGGTGTGGCTCTCGACGTCTTACTGGCCTGAAACACTTCCTTAAGTTTCCCAGCTGGTCGAGTCCCAATGGTAGCAAGACCGGTCGAGTAGCGTAAAGTTGATGAAGAAATATATATACGCTCAGCTTCACCGAAAGTTTCAAAACAAAAATTATTGTTTTGAAGAAAATTAAAAAAAAAATTATGTTTATAAAAAAAATAATAAAAAAAAAAATTTAATTTTATTAATTAATTAATTAGGATCAATTAATTAATATAGGGCTGTGAAGTTTTAAACAGTGTAATGCTCTTCTGAAAATTTTTATTAAAGTTTTAGTATAATTTAAATAATCTATCACCACTCATAAGACTGTCTGTAAACCAATCGATATTTGTTTACTTTTCTATTTTTTAGGTTATCTTCACTTACGGGTGGTAAAGTCCTTGTAGATTATCAATTAGAATTATATTATTGGTAATTAGTATTATTGAAGAAATAAAGAACTATTAAGTATTGAAAAGTATTAATGTTTTATTAAGTAACAGCAATATTGACTCTTATCGATTAGTATCGCGTCTCAGGATATCGAAAAAAGTTACAAGTATATGTTATAAAAATTATATAGGGTTCTTTAAACAGCCAGTTATTACCAAAGTCAGAGAAATCGGGCTAATATTTAAAAAGTATAACGTTACAATCAAATTAATAGTTATTAATAAACACAGACATTGAATAATAAATTGTAAATATAATAATTGTTTTCATCAAACAGCTGTTCTGAACCAAGAAGAGGCACTGGGATGGTCAAAGCAAATGGCCGCCGTCAAGTTGATCAAAATGTGACTCGTCCCTGCTGCGTTCCAAATAATGTATTTTGACGCAATATTTCTGTTCTCGTGTCCGCAAATCTCTTGTTATATGTTGTGTAGTGACTGGTGTAGTGATTCTGGGTTGTATTTAGTGTATCTGTATAATTATTAGTTCAAACACTTTCTCCGATTCCGTCACTAATTTGGTTTAATGTATTATACAGTTTTCTAGTGTTTTATGGTGTTTTTCGGAGTAGATTTATATTGTTCTGTGTTATGGAGTGTTACTTGATCGTTTCTGTTATAATATGATAGTTTCAGAAGTATTTTACAAGTCACTCGCGATTTCACAATAACTCACTATACACTCGCTTTGTATGACGATTATAGGTTAGGTTATCCACGTAATTAAACGTATGTCATGTTAACCGTTCAACTACCAATAATTAACTAACTGTTTCCTTCAGTTTCAATTAAACTCTTAGCCCATATAATATTATCCTTAACATTGTTCAAAAATATTTTCACATCCTGTGTACATTTTACTATTTCACTATATGAATGCCTAAACTTTGGTTATTTGTCAATTTTATTCACTAGATTTGATTTAAATTAATCTTTCAGTTCATTCTGGTTATTTTCAGATTAAATAATGCCATTTTATAGTGTTTTCTGTCCAAAAAATAGTAATTTTACTTTCAGTTTGGGTATACTCTGAAGAGTCCAAAACATCAAAATTTACTTCCTGTCATTATATAAATTCAGCCATTTTATCAGTTATATTTAATATTAATAATCCTATATTGTATTAAAAGGTTCCTATTCCCTTATTTTCTGGTAATTAATTGAATTAGTTGTATTTTGAAACATTATTCTGAAATATATGACTCCCATGTCTAAATTTCTGAGTTTAGTCATTTTATTTTTATTTATAATTCTGAATATAATTTATTAAAATCTCTCTAAATGGTATGTGCAATTATATGGCATGATCTCAAGTTTATTTTGTCTAAACCCCTTTTGTTTATTTGCTTTTAAATGAGTAATTTCTCTGTTTTGATGAAGTTTGGTTTCCATTCTTTTGGCCTATGATTTTTTTTAACAATTTTTCTTACAAAATAATTTACAAACAATATATGATGTGTGATACCCTCTCTGACTTTTTACAAATAGTATTATAAATTAAACATGTTTTCAAATTACACAAAAACAATTAGTATTGGTTACAATACAAACAATAGTTAACACAAAATAAAGAACATTTTTTTTAAATAAATGGTTGTCTTCAAATCAGACATTTTGCAACAAAATTCCCATTTCCAACATGGAAATATGGTTTACAACAAAGGTTTTGTACTAACTAACATCTTAATTACTCTCTACTATTTACAAGTGGTAATTATTTTTATAGTTCTGATGTTAGTTGTTTCAGACCCAAACAAATGGCCTTATATCTAAAACATTTTTAAACATTCTTGTACTATATACATTAAAACCTTATATTTATATTCTTATTTCTAACTATTATTATAAGTAGGATTCTACAGTTTTTATACAGTCTTTTATACCTTGTCTTTGGGGAATTGTACCCTGTCATTAACAAATAAATAGTATGAACCGTTCACAAAGCACTATGAAATCTGTTTTTCTTTTTTCATGTAAAACAAAAATGTTATTTTAAACAGATTCATGTCTTATGAACAACATATTGTCACCGTACATATTTTAAGTCATTGAAAAATGCATATTTCATTGCATCCAATGTTTGTGATTGCCAAGAATGAAACACAAGGTTCATTTTTTATAATACCCAAAACTATCACTGGTTCACTTTGCACTTATATATTATGTTAATGCTAAATGGTCGTATAGTCTTATTAACATAATAAATTGGTTAGCGTTTTTTCAATGGAGATTTGTTCCATGGGTACTATATTATTGTTTCATCTTAGTTCACAGGAAACTTTTACTTTGTTCACTTCTCTCTCTTAAATTTATATACATGTGGTTTTTATTTCGTTATACTTTTGTTTTTATATATATATTTTGGGGATATAGGGATTTGGGTGTCTTTTATAAGAGCATGACGTCTTCTTCAGGATGCTGCCCTCTTCTTCTTTCTTCAGTCTTCTTTTCTCCTGCCTTCTGGGACTGGTATCTTCTCCATCTGTTCTTGATGCCATCAGGTTTCTTGGGATCTTCTCCATCTTCTTCTTTAATTCAGAAATACACAACCTGTATTGGTTGATCTTGGCTTATTTTAGGGTTTCTCTTTTATTTATTCTCCCTCGTTGTGGGTTTGGTCATATTGTGTACTGCTTTGTTATTTACTATTTTACCTTCCTGGGTTATACCTTGAAAACCTTTGGTTATGAGACTGGTTTTGGATGACTCATCACTAGTAACTCCTTTTATTTTAACTTGTATTTTCTTTATAATAATGATTTCTTTCCACAGTTGCTATGAATTAATCTATTTATATTAAACTTAATGCTTTCTTCCAAATTTAAATATTATAACTTCATTATTCTAATGATCAATTGCCATTCAATATTATGCTTATATCTGTCACGCTACAGATTGCTCTCCTCCAGAAGTAATTATTTCAGACATGTTTATGGATGAAATAATTTCTTATGATAATTTCATCATTTCTTATAATTCATTTTCTTCTCCATTTTTATATCGACTTTTTTATATTAGAGTTTTATTAATTTTATATATAATTATTTGTTTTACTACTGATCCTTTTCGGATAGTTAGTGTCTTCTGAGATATATTATAATTGTAATACATTTTCTTTCTATATCAACTTCGTGTTGTATCCTTGGGATATTAATTCCCTAACATTCCCTATCACGTGGGCTGGGGCAGATCAGAGGGGCACTGTACGCTACTTCTCTGCTGGCCATACACCACTTCTATAAATTGAGTACAGGGGCATATCCATCCCTGCTCAAAAAACATAATGCTGCTGGAATTATCTTCAGTCAGTCATCGAATAAATAAATAAAAAGTAGTCTCATTTTCGACTAATAAAAATATCTTTGGATTCTCCACTTCGTAGTCTCTCAGATTATCTCACATTTTCTATCTTAATAAATCTTCATAATCATTATTATACTCATTACATATATATTTTTTCAAACTCTTAAATTGTCTGATATATTTAATTTAATTATGGTTGAAAACCTTTCTTTTAATAATTCTGGTTACTGTTTACAGTGTAACTCTCTTTCTTCTCCATCTGAATTCTCTTTATACTTTCTTCTGGTTATTCATAGTATTAGCAAGGTCTTTATAAATAGTCTTTCGTATTCATTATTTGAATGGTCTTAATATATTATATTTAATTTTTTAACATTGTACCTTTACATTAGATATACAGGTTGTTATATTGATCATTTTATTTAAACATTTTGGTTCTTTCCTTTCTCTTAGAAAGTTATTAATCCACCTTTGCATTCATTAGCATTAATTCATTTATATCATATTTCATGTGGTATTTCTTCTCTTTGCATTTCATATAGGTCTTATTATTATCATTGGTTCAAAATCATCTTCTCCATATGTTTGGTATGAGTTGTTCTTCTTTGCTCTTAATTAACTTTTTTTCATTATCGTTTCATAGGTAATTAGTCTCTTTGCTTCCAAATTTTTTTTCTTCTCTGGCACATTACACTCTTTTTTGTTAGTCTTCTCTACTCCTTCAAATGCTATTGTGAATGTCTAGCATTTATTCTGGATTAACGTTAATTCTCTTTTCTGAATTAACCACTTTATTTTCTTCTCAATTCAATCATAATTGACACATAATTATTTTTTGGAACTTGGTTAGTTTTAATATAAAATTCAAACTATTCTTTTTATTTAATTGAAAAATATTTCTCATAAATCCTTGTAATATGTTGATCTTATCTTGTTTCAAAGTTCTGACGTTCTATCAACATTCAAATTCTGTTTAATTCATTTATTCCCAGAATTGTCTCATTCAGAATTGTTTATAGTATTGTGATTTTACTATTATTTCTGAATGTTTTGGTATTTCTCCAAATTCAAATTCTTCTTAATTATTTACCATAAAGTTTTCTCATAAACTTAGTTATAGTAAGTTGGTCTTACTTCATTTTTAAATTTTTCATATAATTAAGTTCAAAATTCTCTCTCTTTCTCTTTCTTCCATAAAGTTTTGTTCTAAATTATCAGGTTGTAGTAAGATGTACTTACTCAATTTTAAATTTTTATAATTAATAAGTACAAAATTCTCTCTCTTTCTCTTTCTTCCATAACGTTTTGTTCCAAAATTATTAGGTTGTAGTAAGATGTACTTACATATTTTAGAATTTTTTCAAATTATAAATTCTAAAT
Organism: Magicicada septendecula; assembly: GCA_034769895.1. Classification (NCBI taxonomy): domain Eukaryota; kingdom Metazoa; phylum Arthropoda; class Insecta; order Hemiptera; family Cicadidae; genus Magicicada; species Magicicada septendecula. The sequence continues at coordinate 145,338,433 of CM068368.1, forward strand.
TCCTTCTTCTTATAATTCTCCAGAATTTTCTTTTCAAAATATTAGGTTGTAAGATGTACTTACATTATTTTAAAATTTTTTAAAAATAAAAATTCTAAATTCCTTCTTTTTATAATTCTCCAAAATGTTCTTCTCAAAATATTAGGTTGTAGTAAGATGTACTTACATTATTTTTGAATTTTTAAAATTAAATTCCTTCTTCTTATAATTCTCCAAAATGTTCTTCTCAAAATATTAGGTTGTAAGATGTACTTACATTATTTTTGAATTTTTAAAATTAATTAAAAAATTCTTTTAATTCTCCAGAATGTTCTTCTCAAAATATTAGGTTGTAAGATGTACTTACATTATTTTTAAATTTTTATAATTAATTCAAAATTCTAAAACTCACAACTCATTCTTCATAATATTTCTTCATAGAAGCTTGATTGTACACTCCTTTGATTTTTCCTGAAACGATTTCCTTCAACTCATATGTATTGTTATGCTTATCATTTACCACAACATATGGTTATATATTGTACTCTACACTGGCCCATATTATTTATACTTTTGTAAGTTGATCTTCTCTTTTTCTTTTCTTATAAATTTTCTTTTCTTCTATATACCCAGGAAGATGGACGATTTTCTTTATGTCGTTCCATTGCTCATATTTTTATTTATAATGTGCATTTTCTTAAATAGTCTTCACTCATAAAACCCAGTTTTGTTTCTATGTTTATTCTTCGTATCATTTCCTTTCAATGATATTTATTTCGTCTCCTTCAACGTTGTTTTTCGCCGTAGTCGGTTATCATGATCCGTCCCTTTTCTTGATGTCGTGTGGTATTTGTGTCAACCAGGGTCCATCATCTCAGTTGCTCTTATAAAATTTACCTTAGGGCGCGACACTCGGTTATTATTACTGTTATTATTGTTATTACTAAATTTATCATTATAGTAATTTCGGTTAGGTTGGCAAGGTCTGTTATCATTATTGTTGGGATATGGATTTCTCTGACTGTATGGGACATTATTATGTTGGTATAAATTGTTTCTATTATATGGATAGGGGTTGTTATCCCTAACGCCGTTAAAATTACCGATACACTGGTTATTACACGGCGGGTTGTTAGGGCCGTCGTAATTACTGGGTTGGTTCCCTCTATCATCATATTGTATACACCAATACTTTTCTGGTCCATGTTTTGTGTTACTTGACAAATCTCTGTGAGGATCTTCATCTGGGTTATCACTTATTATTTGTTTATCTGAAACACCATAAGCTGGTTTACCATCACATATCCACTCTGAAGGAATATATTTTAGTCTAACCGTACCCTGGAACTGTCCTGGATGGCACGTTAATGTAATACATTCCGGTGATTCATCTGTGCCGTCATTACAGTCTGGTACGATATCACCTTTCCATCTTTCTGAAATCCACTGTCCAGTCTTGCGCTGAAATTGATCTGTTCCATATATCGTATTCTGTTTATCTCTGGTCCTTTCCCATTGGTAGACTACTGTCTTGTGGTAAATTATTTCTGAAATTACTTCGATTTTCCTTCTATAATTCATAGAATTCATGATGTCTTTGTCATAGGTAATTGGGATATTATTGCCATCAATTAACCCATGTTTCATCATCTCCAACTCTTCCTTCGTTTTTATTATATTTCTTGGATACATTCTTCTCATCCTTGACTCTCCTTCCCTTTGTTTAATATTTTCCTGGTTTCGGTTAGTTTCAATTTCAGGTACCACCATTACTTGTTCCTGCGTTTTGTCATTTAGTACTTCTTCTGGTTCTGGTTGGCTTCATTTTTTATTTCATCGGTCTTCTCCTTTCTTAATTCTTCCCTTTTTAATCTGCTCTCTCTTATTTCCTTAATCCATTTTTGATGCTCCTCTTCCCTTTTCTTATTTGTTTCATCCAGTCTCTTCATCAGGGACTGATTGTCTTCCTTCAATTCTTCTAACTTCTTATTCACCCCACTTAATCCTTCTTTCAAAGACTGTGTGTCCTTCTTCCTATTCTCCTCCATTTTCTTGTTACTCTCCTCCATTTTGTCTTCCATCTTTTGTAGAAGTCTTTCCATGAATCTGTCCATTTTATCCTCTTCCGTTACTTTGGATTTTTCTACATGTCTTTCCTGGACATTTACTTCCTCTGTCTGTGTAGGCATCTCAGGTTGTTCCCCTGGTTGTTCATGTTGTTTGGACAACACTGGTGGCAACAAACTTTCCGCGTCTACTGGCGTCGCTTCCTTGTTGTCCATGTCAACTTCTATTTCTTTCTCGGCCTCCGCCGCCCGTTTCTTAGATGTTGCACGTCGTTGCATTTTCCCTTGAAATTCTCTGGCTTTGTAGCTGTTGCCTAGCTCCAACTAGTGATTGGGCAGAATGTATTGGCCTTCCAATCGCTAATTAAAGCCCCTAAAGTTGTGCGCCAATTTGTAATAATATAAATAAATGAGTGTGTTGATGATATACTGCTATTGTGGAGTATGAGACTCCGATGTAATCAAGTCCAATGTAATATGTTTAATTGGTGTGGCTCTCGACGTCTTACTGGCCTGAAACACTTCCTTAAGTTTCCCAGCTGGTCGAGTCCCAATGGTAGCAAGACCGGTCGAGTAGCGTAAAGTTGATGAAGAAATATATATATGCTCAGCTTCACCGAAAGTTTCAAAACAAAAATTACTGTTTTGAAGAAAATTAAAAAAAAAATTATGTTTATAAAAAAAAATAATAAAAAAAAAAATTTTAATTTTATTAATTAATTAATTAGGATCAATTAATTAATATAGGGCTGTGAAGTTTTAAACAGTGTAATGCTCTTCTGAAAATTTTTATTAAAGTTTTAGTATAATTTAAATAATCTATCACCACTCATAAGACTGTCTGTAAACCAATCGATATTTGTTTACTTTTCTATTTTTTAGGTTATCTTCACTTACGGGTGGTAAAGTCCTTGTAGATTATCAATTAGAATTATATTATTGGTAATTAGTATTATTGAAGAAATAAAGAACTATTAAGTATTGAAAAGTATTAATGTTTTATTAAGTAACAGCAATATTGACTCTTATCGATTAGTATCGATTCTCAGGATATCGAAAAAAGTTACAAGTATATGTTATAAAAATTATATAGGGTTCTTTAAACAGCCAGTTATTACCAAAGTCAGAGAAATCGGGCTAATATTTAAAAAGTATAACGTTACAATCAAATTAATAGTTATTAATAAACACAGACATTGAATAATAAATTGTAAATATAATAATTGTTTTCACCAAACAGCTGTTCTGAACCAAGAAGAGGCACTGGGATGGTCAAAGCAAATGGCCGCCGTCAAGTTGATCAAAATGTGACTCGTCCCTGCTGCGTTCCAAATAATGTATTTTGACGCAATATTTCTGTTCTCGTGTCCGCAAATCTCTTGTTATATGTTGTGTAGTGACTGGTGTAGTGATTCTGGGTTGTATTTAGTGTATCTGTATAATTATTAGTTCAAACACTTTCTCCGATTCCGTCACTAATTTGGTTTAATGTATTATACAGTTTTCTAGTGTTTTATGGTGTTTTTCGGAGTAGATTTATATTGTTCTGTGTTATGGAGTGTTACTTGATCGTTTCTGTTATAATATGATAGTTTCAGAAGTATTTTACAAGTCACTCGCGATTTCACAATAACTCACTATACACTCGCTTTGTATGACGATTATAGGTTAGGTTATCCACGTAATTAAACGTATGTCATGTTAACCGTTCAACTACCAATAATTAACTAACTGTTTCCTTCAGTTTCAATTAAACTCTTAGCCCATATAATATTATCCTTAACATTGTTCAAAAATATTTTCACATCCTGTGTACATTTTACTATTTCACTATATGAATGCCTAAACTTTGGTTATTTGTCAATTTTATTCACTAGATTTGATTTAAATTAATCTTTCAGTTCATTCTGGTTATTTTCAGATTAAATAATGCCATTTTATAGTGTTTTCTGTCCAAAAAATAGTAATTTTACTTTCAGTTTGGGTATACTCTGAAGAGTCCAAAACATCAAAATTTACTTCCTGTCATTATATAAATTCAGCCATTTTATCAGTTATATTTAATATTAATAATCCTATATTGTATTAAAAGGTTCCTATTCCCTTATTTTCTGGTAATTAATTGAATTAGTTGTATTCTGAAACATTATTCTGAAATATATGACTCCCATGTCTAAATTTCTGAGTTTAGTCATTTTATTTTTATTTATAATTCTGAATATAATTTATTAAAATCTCTCTAAATGGTATGTGCAATTATATGGCATGATCTCAAGTTTATTTTGTCTAAACCCCTTTTGTTTATTTGCTTTTAAATGAGTAATTTCTCTGTTTTGATGAAGTTTGGTTTCCATTCTTTTGGCCTATGATTTTTTTTAACAATTTTTCTTACAAAATAATTTACAAACAATATATGATGTGTGATACCCTCTCTGACTTTTTACAAATAGTATTATAAATTAAACATGTTTTCAAATTACACAAAAACAATTAGTATTGGTTACAATACAAACAATAGTTAACACAAAATAAAGAACATTTTTTTTAAATAAATGGTTGTCTTCAAATCAGACATTTTGCAACAAAATTCCCATTTCCAACATGGAAATATGGTTTACAACAAAGGTTTTGTACTAACTAACATCTTAATTACTCTCTACTATTTACAAGTGGTAATTATTTTTATAGTTCTGATGTTAGTTGTTTCAGACCCAAACAAATGGCCTTATATCTAAAACATTTTTAAACATTCTTGTACTATATACATTAAAACCTTATATTTATATTCTTATTTCTAACTATTATTATAAGTAGGATTCTACAGTTTTTATACAGTCTTTTATACCTTGTCTTTGGGGAATTGTACCCTGTCATTAACAAATAAATAGTATGAACCGTTCACAAAGCACTATGAAATCTGTTTTTCTTTTTTCATGTAAAACAAAAATGTTATTTTAAACAGATTCATGTCTTATGAACAACATATTGTCACCGTACATATTTTAAGTCATTGAAAAATGCATATTTCATTGCATCCAATGTTTGTGATTGCCAAGAATGAAACACAAGGTTCATTTTTTATAATACCCAAAACTATCACTGGTTCACTTTGCACTTATATATTATGTTAATGCTAAATGGTCGTATAGTCTTATTAACATAATAAATTGGTTAGCGTTTTTTCAATGGAGATTTGTTCCATGGGTACTATATTATTGTTTCATCTTAGTTCACAGGAAACTTTTACTTTGTTCACTTCTCTCTCTTAAATTTATATACATGTGGTTTTTATTTCGTTATACTTTTGTTTTTAGATATATATTTTGGGGATATAGGGATTTGGGTGTCTTTTATAAGAGCATGACGTCTTCTTCAGGATGCTGCCCTCTTCTTCTTTCTTCAGTCTTCTTTTCTCCTGCCTTCTGGGACTGGTATCTTCTCCATCTGTTCTTGATGCCATCAGGTTTCTTGGGATCTTCTCCATCTTCTTCTTTAATTCAGAAATACACAACCTGTATTGGTTTATCTTGGCTTATTTTAGGGTTTCTCTTTTATTTATTCTCCCTCGTTGTGGGTTTGGTCATATTGTGTACTGCTTTGTTATTTACTATTTTACCTTCCTGGGTTATACCTTGAAAACCTTTGGTTATGAGACTGGTTTTGGATGACTCATCACTAGTAACTCCTTTTATTTTAACTTGTATTTTCTTTATAATAATGATTTCTTTCCACAGTTGCTATGAATTAATCTATTTATATTAAACTTAATGCTTTCTTCCAAATTTAAATATTATAACTTCATTATTCTAATGATCAATTGCCATTCAATATTATGCTTATATCTGTCACGCTACAGTGTTAATATGAAAATCCAACTATGAATAAGATAATATCAATCTAGTGACATCAACTACGAAAAATAAGAAAGAAAATGAAGTGAGCCAAAACCAAATACCAATTATAGACCCAATAGGATCCAAAAGTGAGGGGAAACGACGAAATAAGAATTAACAAACTCCAAAAGTGAGGGAAAACGACGAAATAAGAATTAACAAACTCCAAAAGTGAGGGGAAACGACGAAATAAGAATTAACAAACTCCAAAAGTGAGGGGAAACGACGAAATAAGAATTAACAAACTCCAAAAGTGAGGGGAAACGACGAAATAAGAATTAACAAACTCCAAAAGTGAGGGGAAACGACGAAATAAGGATTTAACAAACTCCAAAAGTGAGAGGAAACGATTAAAGAATAATGACTACGATGAAAATAACAAGAAAGAAGAAAGAAGAAGGACAAGAAAGCTGACTCAGAAGAGAGAAGAAGATGAATAAATCATACCAGAAATCAACATAAACCACGTGCACCAAAGACTAATTAAGTGACAAGTGAAATAATGATTATCAGATGTGAGGATGAAAAACAGTGATTAGCATTTAAGGAAACACAAACAATAACAGTGCGTACTTAATAGATGTGAAACATGTGAATAACCAACTATTTCTACTGATAAAACCACACAAACAATTATAGTGAGGAAGTTTATAAGTATATGAAAATATGTTAATTCCATGATGAAAACAACAAGATGTTAAATAAGTCAAATAGACACGAACAATGAGTGTGACGCGTTTAATAAAGTTGTGATTAACACAGATAATCATAAGTCCACCAAAATGAAACAAAATAGAACAATATAACTATGTTTTATTTTTGGTAAAGAACTGACAACAATATAAAAAACCATTGTATCAAACAAAAGGGATTGAATTGAATTCAACCTATGACTAGAAAAATATCATAAGTAATACAATAAGATATATATTAATGTTTAAGAAGGAATGTATAAACATGTGTCACAAAATAAGTAAAATATTATTGTGAAAGACCATACTGATACCATGTAGGTAGTAGAGACATACTGCATTAAAACAGATGGTACATTGTTACATAACCCATAGAGAAAGTACCTGTTAAACAGAAAACAAAAATATCAATGAAAATAAATGATTATCGACAATGATATCAATTAAGGAATTGTTATAAATAACAATACATCCTAATAGACAATGCACTATAATGCAACCATGTAAATAAAACCAATCAAAAGCAATGACAGACAGCTATAGCAAAGATGCAACAAATATGCCAATTCAAATAGGCAAAGTGCAATATCAAAACCAATACTAAAGTGAATAACCATATTACCAGTAGTAAGACTAATATCTGGTAATGGTTTGAGAACAGATCTTTAACATAATAACATCAGTATTATAAACAAAATAATGTAAACTAACTAACCATGTACAAACAATCAGATGTAATATGGACCACTGTATGGCCCATTAGTTAAGGAAAATAGTGTATTAAAACTTAAACACAGATTGTTCACAATATTACCAGTAGTTAGAGGGAAAATCAATACAACTTTGAGAACAGATTAGAACTATAAAAACAGTCAGTATATATGCAAATAATTAGAAACCAACTGACCATAGTGACAGAAATCATATATAAACCAACCATGTTAAGTAAATTACTTAGGTAAAATATGACATAAATTTATCTAAGAGTAAATGAGAACATTACCAAAAGTAGGAGTAATGTCTAATACCAATGTAGAAACACAAACATAATGTAACAATAACAGTTTAAGTATTGTTTTTATGAAAAATAAATGACCATTATGTTGAAACACCATAGGAACAAGCCCATTATTAGAGAATTGAAGGGTACTAAACTAGCTAGAAGCTGACCAATATATGTAATACATTAAGTACAATGTATGTACACTAATGACATCTAATACATAATATAATTCACTTAGAAAAGACTAAAATTATATTGACAATTGTATGAGAAAGGTAGAAGAGGAAGAAGACAATATATGTATTATGTTTAATACAATCATGTGAGGATACTTAAGTGTGAAATCATGTACATAATCGTTTTAGTATCATAAGATTGTAAGATTACTTGTATTAGATAAGGGAAATTCATTTTAAATACTTTTATATAAAAACCAAGATGGATGCCTAATGACGCTAAAATAAGCTATTGTTAAGGAAATAATTATTTCCAAATAACCAATCAAACCAAGTGAGAAATGGACTCCAAGTGTTTATTTAGAGAGTGTTTTTATTAAAAATAATTAAATCTGGTGTCAAAAACTTATAAATATAAGAAACACCAAGATAATTAATAAAAACATTATTTTTATAGAAGCAATGTAAATAGAATAGTGTTGTTTAGACTTAAATTAAAGAAGAAAATGTCTATAATTCAATGACATAACTCATGTAACGATAGGACGTTCAATAAGGAAGTTATTGTAATTATTAACTTTTCAAGTATTTTTTACACTAGTGCTTACGTCACATAAACCAGGACCCAAAGTCGAAATTTGGTAAAACACCAAATATTTTAATAAAACATAGGCTTTTGGGGTGAAGACTATAGTGAATACAGCCAATCAAATCAACGCATTTTGTCAGACGCGAGAGAGACGCTTTGGCAAATTGTAACAGTCTCCGAACAGCTTCCAGACGAATAGGTCACGCCACTCAACGCCATGAAAAAGTATTATTTTCAAATTTGTGCGCGTACATTGACATTAAGTTGATATACAGATATAACCTTGACACAACAAATACACTTCCGAGTGATATGTGCGGGATTACCGAACAATATAAGTACGATAGTGTATAATCCCGGTCGTACTCGCGTGTGTTGTGATAATAAACAGGGAGTACATTATTTTATTTAAATAACTTTGATTTTCAGAAATAATATTTTTGAAATAGACATTTTGATACTACGCGAGTCATTACTAGCGCAGCATCAAACTTGTAATGGAATTATTAGAATTTCAAGAAATGTCAATTTTGACTTATTAAAATATTAAATAAATATTTTAATTAATTTTATATTTATAAAAAGTATGTTTAAAGTAATTATCACTAATTACAAGAGTTTACATTTAGTCACTCTTTTGACTAAACTTGTTTTGATTATTCGATGTTTTGAAATAAATAACATTGACTTACGTAAAAAGTATAAAGCAATTTTAATAGTAACATGTTAAAAAGTTACTAATATTATGTTCAGAAATATAAATTAAGAAATATTAACCATTAAGAAATCCTTTGCTGTAATAGTATTACCTGTGATCGCTAACCTCAAATTGGTAGCGGTAGCTTATTAATTTAACTGTTGCATCTGTTCTCAAATAGTTTCCAAACTAAATAGAAATCATAGCAAGAGTTTTTTTTGTATTTTATTAAACTTTTCTCTTGAAAATATATAGTTATCAAATTCATGGTTGAAAATAAAACGATACATTGAAACTGTACAAGCCACGAGTCTGACGCTTGCTATAGAATGTTATAAGGTGCGTGCGCATCCAAACGTACGATAATTACATACTTACCATACATATGGTATTAAATTTCATTGTTTTATATTTATTCGTTATTTTTTAACCATTGTTTAATTTTATTGATTCTATTAATATTACATCTTGACACTGATATCATGTATCCTCAAAGAACCTAACAACCTGATAATATATTAACAAGAAAACATAACCTTATAAATTCAAATTATTGTACTAAAGACAGGACTACCAGCATTGAGCTGGATAGAGTTTTATGTTAAAATTAATCAATTGTAATTATTATTTAAAGGGTTATTAGCCAAATGATTGTTAATTGTTTTTGAAATTTGCCATTTTAAAATTTGTTAATAAACCTTCACTTATTTACCTATGAACAAGAGTATCATTTCAAAATATAAATTAAATTGTTTCTTGTAAAACAGTTCTACCAAAGGTGGCGGAAGAATTCAAACAGAGAGTAATTTAAAGTATTACATATACGTGCTAACTCATTCATATTGTGTGTACTAACTGTTTTGAATATTCAAAATTGAATATTTGTGTGCATTTTAAATGTATATATTTCAGCAACAACCGTCATAGAACAGGACTGAAACGGATACTTGTGGTAAGTGAGGGAGGCATACAACAAAAAGTGCGCGAAACTTATTTAAATCGAAAGAGCGAAATCTTCATAAACACTTATACAGATTATACAATCACACTAATAACTCCTAATAATTAGTGGAGGAGATAGTAGTGGAAGAAAAAGACAAACAAATTGAACCGGCGGAGGGGGTTCAACAGCCAGATGAGGAGCCCGAAATAATACAACCAGAAGTTCTGCCGGAAATACGCCAACCAGAGGAGTCAAGGGCAACAATGGATGCCAGTATTTTAGAGATATTACGGTCATTGAAAGAAGACTTAAACAAGAAGATGGACGAAAATAGCCAATCCACCAGGGAGTTAGGCAAGAAGATGGAGTCGTTGAAGGAAGACAATCAAAATTTGAAGGCAGACTTAAACAGAATAGAGGAAGGTCAGCGATCCACTAAGGAGGATTTAAGCAAGAAAATAGAGGAAGGCCAGAGGGAGAACAAGAAACATATGGAATTATTAAAGGAAGAGTTCAATAACCAGATACGGGAGACGAACAGGAGGATGGAAGATGGACAAAAGAAAACTGAGGAGTTACTGGAGAAGAAAATGGCCATCATGAAAGAGGAGTTATCGACAGAGTTGGGAGTCAGAATGGATCAGGCCAACCAGAAAATGGATGAAATCACGGCTAAGTTCAATAGAGACGTCGAAACAATACAATCTGACCATGAAGGAATGTGGCAACAAATAAGTATCCAGAGTAACAAGATGAAGGAAGCCGCCAAGGATACAGAAGAGAAGATAGAAAAAAGATTGAAGGAAAATGTCGATGAAATCGAGAAGCGCATGGCCATCCTATCAACTGAAGTTAATGTCGAGATGGAGGAAGTACGAAAGGAGGGAGAAGGTACCAGCCTGAGACTAATACAAGCAGAGTTAGACATCAATCAACGCATGAACGAAATGGAGAGAACGCACGGCACACAAATTAATGTGATAACACAAGAACAGACCAACATGAAAATAGCACAGTCAACACTAACAGACAAGTGTGAAGAAGTATCTGGAAGAGTGGACGCAATTAAGCAGCAGGTACATGATGATCGAACCCTATTAACCGAGCGTCAACGAAGAGAGCTAGATGACCTCCGCGACGAGATGCATCGTATACAAACGATACCAAATTTACTATCCGGATTGACTCATCTAGACAACAGAGACCAGATTGAATTCAGGACTTATTATAAAAATCCGCTAGAATTTTTAGAACGGATGGAAGAAATCCTACGTAAAAACAGAGAAAGTAGATGGACTACCATTAAGGGGATGTTAGACGAAGCTTTCAAAAGCACGTTCGACAATTGGTGGACGGCAACCCGTAACGAAGTGGGGAATTATGACAACTTCAAAGTGGCGTTTAAACAAAAATATTGGTCAGAAGCCACCCAGAACATCGTCAGGGACGACATCACAAACGGGAGATATGATATACATGGAAGGCAGTCAATGACAACGTATTTCTTGGGAAAGATTTGCCTAGCCAGGAATCTTGAACCCGCCATTCCAGAAGAATGCCTAGTGACGAAATTAGCCTACCACTTCAATCAAGGCATATCACAAGGGAGGCTAAATGCACAAATAAAGACAGTCCAAGGGATGTGCGAACTGTTGGAGAACCATGAAAGAGAACGCTACCAACGTAGTCGGCAAGGACCAAACCAGACATATGATCGAGGAGGACCTGGGAATAATAGCCCCAACATATCCAACGAAAGAAATAGCCCAGGAAGAAATCACAATTACCCACCAAGATACCAAAATCACCCTATACCACGTCAAGATGGAGGGGGCAACAACATCAACAATAGAGGGAATAATAATAATCAGCATTCAGGTGGATATCAACGAGAGCCAGCTTACCAAAGAGGTAACAATTATTACCGGCCATACCAGAATCAAGCTCCCAATCATCACCCAAGACAAAGCAATGGCAACCAACATAATAATCACTTTCGTAGAGTGCATTATACTCAAGCCAGTCGAGGGGGAAATCGTCGAAACTACTACCAAGGAAGGAGGAGTTTACCTAATCAACATAGTCACTCCAGCAACAGCGATAGAGAGGAGCGGGAATCTGGATACAGATCTAACGGAAGCGACAGTAATGGAAGTCAAGGAACAACAACGCAAAATACAGCAATCTACAATAATGGACATGGAAATGGGAATCAAGAACCCATAGCTTCGACATCGCAAGACAGGCACGGGAATGCCTTTAAACGCCAGCCGGCAGTGAAAAACTAAGTAGTACCCTCACTGAACCGGACTATTGGGTCTAGAGTTTTGGCAAACTATCCAAATCTTCGCAAAACTTACACCAATAATTATTTGAAAAATATTAGAAGAGACTTAATGGAAGAAAAAGAGAATACCATCAGCGATACAAGTAATAGTGAAATTGCATACATAGCGGTAAAGGTCAACAATATAAAAGCAACGGCAATGATAGATACCGGAGCAAATGTATCATTGATTGATAAAGTGGAGTTAGATAGAATTCAATCTGAAAATAAAGCGACAATACCCACTTTACCGATTAACAACATTGTACTCATTGGAGCTACCGGACGTCAAAATAAGACGATTAGACAACAAGTGCAACTCGATGTATCCAGTAACGGAAACACGATACAGATGATATTCCTCGTAGCCAGTGGGTTACCTTTTACCCTGCTCATTGGGTGTGATATACTCAGGAAATACACTGCGATAATTAACATGGACACAAATACAGTGAGAATGAAGACAGGAGAAGTTGAGTGGACAGCCAAGCTAACAGAATATCAAAAGGCACCCGCAGACCATGTAATCTATTACATTAGGGAAGGCCACCAACATCAGGAAGGCGCCATCAACGAGAAGCCTCACAGTAACCCAGAGGAAGATTTATGGTTGACCAAGATTAATGAGATACGAGAATTCAAGACCAACCAACATAACCAAGAGCTGACATGGGAACAAAAGGACCATCTGATAAACATATATTGCCAGTATCGTCACATATTTTTCGATACACCCGGAAAAATCAAAAATTTCCAATGCGAGTTAAGATTCAAAGACCAAACCGAATTTAAACGAAAATCTTATCCTATCGCCTTTTCGCTGAAGGAAGCAGTCAGGGAAGAAATCCAGCGTTTGATAGCAAATGACATTATCGAAGTAAGCAATTCACCATACACCAACCCTATTGTCGCCGTACCGAAGAAAAATGGTGCGGTACGAATTTGTTTAGATGCTAGGGAATTAAACAAAACCATAATTAACGACAGGACATCACCTGGAGAAATTGATGAGATCTTAAAGAAGTTTTATGGTTCAAAATTCTACAGTATATGGGATACGGTATGCGGATATTGGCAAGTTGAGCTGCATCCGAATAGTAGGAAGTATACTGCCTTTATTTTCGAAGGTAGAAATTACCATTTCAAAAGACTACCGTTTGGCTTAGTAAATTCGGTAGCGATATTCGTCAAGTGTATGGACGAGATACTGGGCCACAATACACTGCAATTTACAACAGTCTATGTTGACGATCTCTTAATCGCCTCCAACAATTGGGAGGAACACTGTGAAAGGGTGGCACAGGTCTTACAGAAACTAGAAGATAATCACATTACATTGAAGTTAGATAAGTCTCAATTAATAGCAAAAGAAGTCCAATTTTTGGGGTTTAACCTATCTGAACATGGAATTACACCGTCCCAGGAAAAGATGGAGGCAATACAGCGTTTCCCCGTCCCACAGAACAAGAAACAACTGCAATCGTTCCTCGGTATCTGCAACTACTATCGTAAATTTCAAGAGAATTATTCCGATTTAACAGATCGATTTTCAAAACAGCTTTCATCAAAAGAAAAGTGGAAATGGGAATCAGAACAAGAATCTACATTTAAGTTAATTAAAGAAAAGTTCTTAGAAACCGTTATGTTACATCACCCTAACTCTGAAAAACAATTTTTCATGAACTGCGACGCCAGCGATTTGAGTCTCGGATCCGTGCTATTTCAAGAAGACCAAGACGGGAACCATGAAGTAATCAGTTTTGCAAGTCGCACGTTGAACAAGTGTGAACGCAACTATCACACCACAGAAAAAGAATTATTAAGTATCGTATTCGCTTGCGAAAAGTTTAGAACCTTTATTTTGGGATATAAAGTGACAGTAAGAACGGATCATAAATCCATTTCATTCCTCAAGAACTGTAAATTGAAACACGGGAGATTGACAAGATGGACTCTCACACTCCAAGAGTATAATATACAGTGGGAGTACATACCGGGAAAAAGCAACACAGCTGCAGACGTGTTGTCCCGGATTAACATCGACGCCCAAACATTTCAAGGAGAGAGAGAAACCATCGCGAAGGTCTACCATTTGCTAAAAAATAAATCTGAGCTTACTAAAATACTGTCAGATATAGCTATACAGCAACAACAAGATCCCAAAATACTGATAATTTTTAAAAAACTAGCAGATAACGATGCAAACATTAAACAGTATTTCTGTATTCATAATCAGCTAGTGTTCACCAAAAGCAATAAAAATGGTGAAGACTGGAAGATCGTTATCCCAAAGGTTCTAGAGAGAGATATGACCATCGACTATCACATACGATATGGTCATATGGGCGCAGTGAAGGTGGTAAAAGCACTGCAAGAACATGTGTATTTCACTGACATGAATAGGAAGGTAAGAAAATATATACAGAATTGCCATATTTGCCAGCTAGTCAAATGCAGTAACGAAAAGAGAGAAGGAGTGATGATACCGATAACATCTGTGACAAAATTAGAAAAAATCTTCCTGGACATTTGTGGGCCGTTTCCACGGAGTGGTGGAAGACGTCAGTATAAATATATCATTATTACCTTTGACCACTATACAAAATATACGAAGCTGTATCCACTTAATCGAGCCACAACAAGCAAAATACTAGAAGTAGTTATAAACAAATACATACCCGAAGTGGGCCGACCAACATCAATAGTTACAGATCACGGAACGCAGTTTCGAGGACGGAAATGGCGGGAAACACTGCTCCATCTGGGCATCAAAACGTATAAAACATCGGTGTACCACCCCAAAAGCAACCCTGCTGAGAGAGTGTTGAGGGAAGTAGGAAGGATTTTAAGAACCTACTGTCACAGCCAGCAGAGGAAGTGGGAGGAGTATTTGTCCCCAGCTGAAGACTTCTTAAACCTCGCATACCATCAGTCAACTGAGGAGACACCATACATGGCAATGCATGAAAAAAGACCACCCCGAGAGATCACAGAAATAATTAACTTTCCAATAAGTGCAGAGATCAAGTTTGACCAAACCAAGTTCTATAATAATGCTGTTGAAAGAGCCCAGAAACTGAGAATTAAATACAAAAAATTGCAGCCCAAAATTATAAAATACAAAGTGGGAGACCAAGTGCTAATTAAAAATCGAGAACTCCCAAGCACTATCGAGGGCATTGCAAAGAAATTACTACTATTATATACCGGACCATATACTGTAACAAAAGACAATCTAAACAACACCTATGAATTGCAAAACCCTGTTACAAAAAAGATAAAGGGTACATATAATCAGACTTCGATGAAAAAATATGTTAACAATTGAAATATGAAGTTACAAGTGAAAAATGAGCGATAAGGATTATTTTATTATTGATACTATGTAAAGGATGGAAATGTTTATTGTGTAAAATGAAAAGATAATTATGAGAATAACTGTTGACTATATCAAAATGAAAAATGAAATGTGGCCATGAAGATTATTGTCATATACAAAATGAGAAGTGAAAATATGATTATAAAAATAAATATTGACTGAAGAAAAAGGGTGAATTATTATCATGAAGATAATTATATGTTTATATTAAATGAAAAGTAAGTATGTAATTATGTATTAAACATTGAATGTATAGTGTCATTTTATAATGTGGGAAAAAATGATCCCAGAGAATTTATGTAAAGGAATCAGAACATTGTATTCATCAATATCAACTACTATAAAAAAGGAATGTCAATACGAGAAAGACACACACCAACCTTGGCACAATTATTTCCAAGAGCCTAGTCAACCAGTAGAACAACAACATCTCACCCGTACTACTATAAAAAGGAATGTCAATACGAGACAGACACATTACATCCCAGGCATATATGAAGCAAACTCATTATTTCCAAGAGCCTAGTCAACCAGTAGAACAACAACATCTCACCCGTACTACTATAAAAAAGGAATGTCAATACGAGAAAGACACACACCAACCTTGGCACAATTATTTCCAAGAGCCACGTCAACCAGTAGAATAACAACATCTCACCCGTACTACTACTATAAAAAAGATGTCAATACGAGGCCGACACACTACAACTTTGGCACAAATTAATTCCAAGAGCCAAGTCAACCAGTAGAATAACAACATCTCACCCGTACTACTATAAAAAAGGAATGTCAATACGAGACAGACACATTACGTCCCAGGCATATATGAAGCAAACTCATTATTTCCAAGAGCCTAGTCAACCAGTAGAATAACAACATCTCACCCGTACTACTATAAAAAAGGAATGTCAATACGAGAAAGACACTCAACAACCTTGGCACAATTATTTCCAAGAGCCTAGTCAACCAGTAGAATAACAACATCTCACCCGTACTACTATAAAAAAAAGGAATGTCAATACGAGACTGACACACACCAACCTTGGCACAATTATTTCCAAGAGCCTAGTCAACCAGTAGAAGAACAACATCTCACCCGTACTACTATAAGAAAAAGAAGAGTTGGAAGAATAAACCAAGTGAACATTATTACTGTAGAGAAACGACCACACACGACAAATTTGTATTTGAATAAAGAAAAGCCAGCACTACATGAAGTACAAATACCAGCTAAAACCTGGAAAAGGAAAGAAAAAATAAATGTACTAATACATTGTATCTAGAAGAATGAATTTGGAACGAAGATTGTGACGAAATAACGTTCAAGGTAACACAGAATGAAGAGATTAATCTATGATGAAGAAGAATAAAAAAGAATATACTAACGAAGAAAATGATGAGAGTATACCAGTGAGGAAATGTAAAACAAAATATCCCGATGATATGTCAAGAATTAGTTAAGTTGAATCAAGAAAAGAGAGAATCACAATGTACAAACCGCAGATGCGAGAATTAATCCCAAGAATATTTATTATTTGTCGGAAAAACGACCACTATTATTATTATTATTAATGATTTGAGATGAATTGACTGAAGAGTAATGCCAGCAATCATTTATTATTATTAAAGGAGATATTTGCCTCCATATTTATTGAAATTAGTATGGCCAGTAGAGTCGAATAGCCAAAGTGAGCCGCTCTAAACTGCCCCAGCTAAATGTATATTAGGGAACTAAATAAACGAGGGAAGTAATTACATAGAGAAGAAATAAATATGATTCAAAGAGCAGAAAGCGAAAGGATATATAGAAAAAAAAACATGTAAATCAATATGGAATGTACAATAATTGATAAATTCTTCATAGAAAAATATAGTATAATCATAACTCAGAATTAATCAATTCTTAAAGGAAGGCATATGTAACATAACCAAATATGGCAGTTACATAAAATGAGCCTAAAGGACGGCAAGTAAGATAAAAAATTTGAATGTAAATCTAGATAAGTAAATCCATGTATATAAAGTGTGTATCTACAAATGTGTTAATATGAAAATCCAACTATGAATAAGATAATATCAATCTAGTGACATCAACTACGAAAAATAAGAAAGAAAATGAAGTGAGCCAAAACCAAATACCAATTATAGACCCAATAGGATCCAAAAGTGAGGGGAAACGACGAAATAAGAATTAACAAACTCCAAAAGTGAGGGAAAACGACGAAATAAGAATTAACAAACTCCAAAAGTGAGGGGAAACGACGAAATAAGAATTAACAAACTCCAAAAGTGAGGGGAAACGACGAAATACGAATTAACAAACTCCAAAAGTGAGGGGAAACGACGAAATAAGAATTAACAAACTCCAAAAGTGAGGGGAAACGACGAAATAAGGATTTAACAAACTCCAAAAGTGAGGGGAAACGATTAAAGAATAATGACTACGATGAAAATAACAAGAAAGAAGAAAGAAGAAGGACAAGAAAGCTGACTCAGAAGAGAGAAGAAGATGAATAAATCATACCAGAAATCAACATAAACCACGTGCACCAAAGACTAATTAAGTGACAAGTGAAATAATGATTATCAGATGTGAGGATGAAAAACAGTGATTAGCATTTAAGGAAACACAAACAATAACAGTGCGTACTTAATAGATGTGAAACATGTGAATAACCAACTATTTCTACTGATAAAACCACACAAACAATTATAGTGAGGAAGTTTATAAGTATATGAAAATATGTTAATTCCATGATGAAAACAACAAGATGTTAAATAAGTCAAATAGACACGAACAATGAGTGTGACGCGTTTAATAAAGTTGTGATTAACACAGATAATCATAAGTCCACCAAAATGAAACAAAATAGAACAATATAACTATGTTTTATTTTTGGTAAAGAACTGACAACAATATAAAAAACCATTGTATCAAACAAAAGGGATTGAATTGAATTCAACCTATGACTAGAAAAATATCATAAGTAATACAATAAGATATATATTAATGTTTAAGAAGGAATGTATAAACATGTGTCACAAAATAAGTAAAATATTATTGTGAAAGACCATACTGATACCATGTAGGTAGTAGAGACATACTGCATTAAAACAGATGGTACATTGTTACATAACCCATAGAGAAAGTACCTGTTAAACAGAAAACAAAAATATCAATGAAAATAAATGATTATCGACAATGATATCAATTAAGGAATTGTTATAAATAACAATACATCCTAATAGACAATGCACTATAATGCAACCATGTAAATAAAACCAATCAAAAGCAATGGCAGACAGCTATAGCAAAGATGCAACAAATATGCCAATTCAAATAGGCAAAGTGCAATATCAAAACCAATACTAAAGTGAATAACCATATTACCAGTAGTAAGACTAATATCTGGTAATGGTTTGAGAACAGATCTTTAACATAATAACATCAGTATTATAAACAAAATAATGTAAACTAACTAACCATGTACAAACAATCAGATGTAATATGGACCACTGTATGGCCCATTAGTTAAGGAAAATAGTGTATTAAAACTTAAACACAGATTGTTCACAATATTACCAGTAGTTAGAGGGAAAATCAATACAACTTTGAGAACAGATTAGAACTATAAAAACAGTCAGTATATATGCAAATAATTAGAAACCAACTGACCATAGTGACAGAAATCATATATAAACCAACCATGTTAAGTAAATTACTTAGGTAAAATATGACATAAATTTATCTAAGAGTAAATGAGAACATTACCAAAAGTAGGAGTAATGTCTAATACCAATGTAGAAACACAAACATAATGTAACAATAACAGTTTAAGTATTGTTTTTATGAAAAATAAATGACCGTTATGTTGAAACACCATAGGAACAAGCCCATTATTAGAGAATTGAAGGGTACTAAACTAGCTAGAAGCTGACCAATATATGTAACACATTAAGTACAATGTATGTACACTAATGACATCTAATACATAATATAATTCACTTAGAAAAGACTAAAATTATATTGACAATTGTATGAGAAAGGTAGAAGAGGAAGAAGACAATATATGTATTATGTTTAATACAATCATGTGAGGATACTTAAGTGTGAAATCATGTACATAATCGTTTTAGTATCATAAGATTGTAAGATTACTTGTATTAGATAAGGGAAATTCATTTTAAATACTTTTATATAAAAACCAAGATGGACGCCTAATGACGCTAAAATAAGCTATTGTTAAGGAAATAATTATTTCCAAATAACCAATCAAACCAAGTGAGAAATGGACTCCAAGTGTTTATTTAGAAAGTGTTTTTATTAAAAATAATTAAATCTGGTGTCAAAAACTTATAAATATAAGAAACACCAAGATAATTAATAAAAACATTATTTTTATAGAAGCAATGTAAATAGAATAGTGTTGTTTAGACTTAAATTAAAGAAGAAAATGTCTATAATTCAATGACATAACTCATGTAACGATAGGACGTTCAATAAGGAAGTTATTGTATTTATTAACTTTTCAAGTATTTTTTACACTAGTGCTTACGTCACATAAACCAGGACCCAAAGTCGAAATTTGGTAAAACACCAAATATTTTAATAAAACATAGGCTTTTGGGGTGAAGACTATAGTGATTACAGCCAATCAAATCAACGCATTTTGTCAGACGCGAGAGAGACGCTTTGGCAAATTGTAACAGTCTCCGAACAGCTTCCAGACGAATAGGTCACGCCACTCAACGCCATGAAAAAGTATTATTTTCAAATTTGTGCGCGTACATTGACATTAAGTTGATATACAGACATAACCTTGACACAACAAATACACTTCCGAGTGATATGTGCGGGATTACCGAACAATATAAGTACGATAGTGTATAATCCCGGTCGTACTCGCGTGTGTTGTGATAATAAACAGGGAGTACATTATTTTATTTAAATAACTTTGATTTTCAGAAATAATATTTTTGAAATAGACATTTTGATACTACGCGAGTCATTACTAGCGCAGCATCAAACTTGTAATGGAATTATTAGAATTTCAAGAAATGTCAATTTTGACTTATTAAAATATTAAATAAATATTTTAATTATTTTTATAATTATAAAAAGTATGTTTAAAGTAATTATCACTAATTACAAGAGTTTACATTTAGTCACTCTTTTGACTAAACTTGTTTTGATTATTCGATGTTTTGAAATAAATAACATTGACTTACGTAAAAAGTATAAAGCAATTTTAATAGTAACATGTTAAAAAGTTACTAATATTATGTTCAGAAATATAAATTAAGAAATATTAACCATTAAGAAATCCTTTGCTGTAATAGTATTACCTGTGATCGCTAACCTCAAATTGGTAGCGGTAGCTTATTAATTTAACTGTTGCATCTGTTCTCAAATAGTTTCCAAACTAAATAGAAATCATAGCAAGAGTTTTTTTTGTATTTTATTACATTTTTCTCTTGAAAATATATAGTTATCAAATTCATGGTTGAAAATAAAACGATACATTGAAACTGTACAAGCCACGAGTCTGACGCTTGCTATAGAATGTTATAAGGTGCGTGCGCATCCAAACGTACGATAATTACATACTTACCATACATATGGTATTAAATTTCATTGTTTTATATTTATTCGTTATTTTTTAACCATTGTTTAATTTTATTGATTCTATTAATATTACATCTTGACACTGATATCATGTATCCTCAAAGAACCTAACAACCTGATAATATATTAACAAGAAAACATAACCTTATAAATTCAAATTATTGTACTAAAGACAGGACTACCAGCATTGAGCTGGATAGAGTTTTATGTTAAAATTAATCAATTGTAATTATTATTTAAAGGGTTATTAGCCAAATGATTGTTAATTGTTTTTGAAATTTGCCATTTTAAAATTTGTTAATAAACCTTCACTTATTTACCTATGAACAAGAGTATCATTTCAAAATATAAATTAAATTGTTTCTTGTAAAACAGTTCTACCAAAGGTGGCGGAAGAATTCAAACAGAGAGTAATTTAAAGTATTACATATACGTGCTAACTCATTCATATTGTGTGTACT
This sequence comes from Magicicada septendecula, assembly GCA_034769895.1. NCBI lineage: Eukaryota > Metazoa > Arthropoda > Insecta > Hemiptera > Cicadidae > Magicicada > Magicicada septendecula. The sequence goes on from CM068368.1 coordinate 145,360,263, forward strand.
AACTGTTTTGAATATTCAAAATTGAATATTTGTGTGCATTTTAAATGTATATATTTCAGCAACAACCGTCATAGAACAGGACTGAAACGGATACTTGTGGTAAGTGAGGGAGGCATACAACAAAAAGTGCGCGAAACTTATTTAAATCGAAAGAGCGAAATCTTCATAAACACTTATACAGATTATACAATCACACTAATAACTCCTAATAATTATAATTGGAGCAGTTTTTATAGAAACAACATAATAGCAGATACCGGAGCGTATCTGCAAGCACACTACAACTACAACTATAAATACAATTATACCTACACAGGATTATATCATAATTATCTATAATATTACATTATAAATTGGCTAGCCCAACAGTGTGGTTTAAGGAGAAATACAAGACAGCATAATATAATATCATATCATCATAATCTATAACTTTACGTTATAGATTGGCGCCCAACGTCTGAGCTCGAGTTAGGAAAATATACAATAACCAATAACCTAAATATACTAATTCGTGAGAAGACAGCAGGAACATTATCAGAAGATCAAGATGTATACAGACAGGTTGAAATCTAGATCAAAATCAAGGTCAACATCAAGAAAAAGGATGGCGCAAGCAGAGAAGGAAACCAGAAAAGAAGAGAAGGAAGCTATGTCAACAGAAGACGTGGAGGAGATAGTAGTGGAAGAAAAAGACAAACAAATTGAACCGGCGGAGGGGGTTCAACAGCCAGATGAGGAGCCCGAAATAATACAACCAGATGTTCTGCCGGAAATACGCCAACCAGAGGAGTCAAGGGCAACAATGGATGCCAGTATTTTAGAGATATTACGGTCATTGAAAGAAGACTTAAACAAGAAGATGGACGAAAATAGCCAATCCACCAGGGAGTTAGGCAAGAAGATGGAGTCGTTGAAGGAAGACAATCAAAATTTGAAGGCAGACTTAAACAGAATAGAGGAAGGTCAGCGATCCACTAAGGAGGATTTAAGCAAGAAAATAGAGGAAGGCCAGAGGGAGAACAAGAAACATATGGAATTATTAAAGGAAGAGTTCAATAACCAGATACGGGAGACGAACAGGAGGATGGAAGATGGACAAAAGAAAACTGAGGAGTTACTGGAGAAGAAAATGGCCATCATGAAAGAGGAGTTATCGACAGAGTTGGGAGTCAGAATGGATCAGGCCAACCAGAAAATAGATGAAATCACGGCTAAGTTCAATAGAGACGTCGAAACAATACAATCTGACCATGAAGGAATGTGGCAACAAATAAGTATCCAGAGTAACAAGATGAAGGAAGCCGCCAAGGATACAGAAGAGAAGATAGAAAAAAGATTGAAGGAAAATTTCGATGAAATCGAGAAGCGCATGGCCATCCTATCAACTGAAGTTAATGTCGAGATGGAGGAAGTACGAAAGGAGGGAGAAGGTACCAGCCTGAGACTAATACAAGCAGAGTTAGACATCAATCAACGCATGAACGAAATGGAGAGAACGCACGGTACACAAATTAATGTGATAACACAAGAACAGACCAACATGAAAATAGCACAGTCAACACTAACAGACAAGTGTGAAGAAGTATCTGGAAGAGTGGACGCAATTAAGCAGCAGGTACATGATGATCGAACCCTATTAACCGAGCGTCAACGAAGAGAGCTAGATGACCTCCGCGACGAGATGCATCGTATACAAACGATACCAAATTTACTATCCGGATTGACTCATCTAGACAACAGAGACCAGATTGAATTCAGGACTTATTATAAAAATCCGCTAGAATTTTTAGAACGGATGGAAGAAATCCTACGTAAAAACAGAGAAAGTAGATGGACTACCATTAAGGGGATGTTAGACGAAGCTTTCAAAAGCACGTTCGACAATTGGTGGACGGCAACCCGTAACGAAGTGGGGAATTATGACAATTTCAAAGTGGCGTTTAAACAAAAATATTGGTCAGAAGCCACCCAGAACATCGTCAGGGAAATGATGGCAGTTTTTGAAATTTGCCATTTTAAAATTTGTTAATAAACCTTCACTTATTTACCTATGAACAAGAGTATCATTTCAAAATATAAATTAAATTGTTTCTTGTAAAACAGTTCTACCAAAGGTGGCGGAAGAATTCAAACAGAGAGTAATTTAAAGTATTACATATACGTGCTAACTCATTCATATTGTGTGTACTAACTGTTTTGAATATTCAAAATTGAATATTTGTGTGCATTTTAAATGTATATATTTCAGCAACAACCGTCATAGAACAGGACTGAAACGGATACTTGTGGTAAGTGAGGGAGGCATACAACAAAAAGTGCGCGAAACTTATTTAAATCGAAAGAGCGAAATCTTCATAAACACTTATACAGATTATACAATCACACTAATAACTCCTAATAATTATAATTGGAGCAGTTTTTATAGAAACAACATAATAGCAGATACCGGAGCGTATCTGCAAGCACACTACAACTACAACTATAAATACAATTATACCTACACAGGATTATATCATCATCATCTATAATATTACATTATAAATTGGCTAGCCCAACAGTGTGGCTTTAAGGAGAAATACAAGACAGCATAATATAATATCATATCATCATAATCTATAACTTTACGTTATAATATGTAGGATGAAAATAAAATTATGAAAATAATGAGGAATAAAATTAAACTAGCTGCAATGTAAAGTTACACATTATGTGAATTATATTCATATTTACTCACACTATACTTGTTATTCAATATTAATAATAAATAACCTTTTATATTTGTGAACAAGAAATAAATTTTTATTATTTATAATAATGTTTCAACAATTTATTTTACTATTTCTTTTATGAATTTGCTAACTGCTATAATTTTTTATTGTTCGACTAAGCTTTTCGTCATTACTGACATCTTCAGGTCTTAAACAACCTGAATTTGCTAACTGCTATAATTTTTTATTGTTCGACTAAGCTTTTCGTCATTACTGACATCTTCAGGTCTTAAACAACCACCTGTTGTGTAAGACCTGAAGATGTCAGTAATGACGAAAAGCTTAGTCGAACAATAAAAAATTATAGCAGTTAGCAAATTCATAAAAGAAATAGTAAGGATGTCTGCTAATTTAAACAATACGAAGAATTTATTTTACATTGCTAATATCTTCAGAAATTGAATTTAATTTTATTATAATAAATTCTGCTCGTCTCTCAGAGTTTATACGATCATTACTGAATAATTATTGAAGCAGTAACTATAAAATATATGTTACTACTTTAAATATTTGTATCTTGGAAAAATGAGTGTGCGTATTCATAAATGTGTATTGCATTCAAAAGGAAATTGTATAAGCAATTGAAATATAGTAAAAGTAAGTTGTAATGCAAAATCCTGAATTAAGTTTTCTTTTCAACTCTGACATCTATCACTCTGTCCTAAAAGTCTAAAAAAATTGAAAATTTCTGTCTTTCTAGACTGTAAATAAGCGAGTCTTGAGAAATTCTTTTTGACAAACGTATAGAAAGCACAAACTGTTCCAGTATTGGGTAATGTTAAACTCACATAAGGTGTTAAAAACGAAGGTGCTTAACAACACTCTTTTGTTGTGTTTAACACACGACTTTTTATTTTGTTTGAAACCAAATCAGTTTCTTATGCTATGATGATGGATTCAAAGTGGCTCGACTGAGACATTGAGTCTCGACCCACTGTGGATTCCTCACCGTATTATGGTTTAAGCGTTTGGGTTTAAAAAACATGAGACGCAAAAACCAAACATAAAACGCGTGTGTTAAACCAAAAACAGTGTTGTTATTAGCAATTTTATTAAGCGTTATCAACTGTTTTTTTTCAATTACGCGTAATAGCATTAATTGTGTACTTTCAAACATCCTTGTGAAATGGCCTCCAGTAGTGTTAATTATTTCCTGCATGAATGCAGTAAGAAATCCTCTCATGTGCGTTAGATATTTTGACTTGTGTTACCTAAAGTATTTTTGATGTATTTCGTAACTTATGTTGGTCTATAGTAATTAGATAAAAAAGATTTCTCAAGGCCTTACGTGGCCTCGCTTGAAAAAACTGTATCTTCTTCATCTTCCTTCGAGCCCTTATATGTATATTCTTACGCTTATGAGCTTCTTAGTGTTTTTTCAAACGCACCTTTTTCCACATAAAATATCGCAGAGACAATTAATGCATTTTACTGTATGGACTCTTTTGAAAATAAATTCCTTGCAGCTGGATTACTTTTTTCATCTTGAACTTTTCAGTTGTAACAGCTCAATTAAAAGATAAGTTGATAGTGTATGAATTTTTGCTGTTCTAGTTTACTACAGTTCAAATTCTTACACACTATGTCATAGGCCTAAATGATAGTTTTTTTACAAAATTATTACCATGTTTTTTAACACACTTTAATGGTATAAACGGTATTACATTACCTTTTACTTTCTTACCTTTTGTAAACAGACTGAAAATAATAAATCTATCATCTGTGAAATGCTGATTAGCTGTTCTTATATTGGGTAAACAGCCCAGTTGTTGGCACTTTAAGGCCACTGTTCTATTTGCAGTAGGATATAAACTGTCATACTTGTTTTTTGTATAGATAATTTAATTTTTCAGAAAGAGGAAGCTTTGCTAAATATTTTGATATATAAATTATATGTATTTACAAAATATATAATTATACAATAATTTTACAATAATTATAATTATTGTTTGAGTTAATTTTGAAAATATGAAAATTATGAAAAATCTCAGTTATTGGCACTCCTTTCCTAGTAGTTGACACACGTGTGTCCAGTAGTTGGCACTTACCTCTCATGTTGATTATCTACATTACTACTCTTAATTAAAAGTCAGGATTGGATACAATGCTGTACGATATATATGTTGCTCAGTGCAATAAAATATTTCATTCATTATCTTTACAATTAAAAAAGAAAATTAACACTAAACAATTTATGAAAGCAAAGAAATTACTACCAATTCGGAGAAACACTTTTGTGAAGATGTGTTTTTCACACATGCTATAAACATGGTAACTTAAGTCAGTAAACCAAAATCTAAATGGCATTTAAAGAAATTACTTTTAATTAATTAGCCTTAAACTTCAAAGAGAAAGTGTGCATAAATAAAATATTCATATCAAAATGAAACTTGTCTGTCGAATACAAAATAATTTCGATTTTTATGGTGAGCAACAATTTATTTTACATTGCTAATATCTTCAGAAATTGAATTTAATTTTATTATAATAAATTCTGCTCGTCTCTCAGAGGTTATACGATCATTACTGAATCGTATAACAATTTGTTGATGATGAAAGAGAAGTGTACAAAATAATAAATTTTCAAAGTTTATTCAATTTTTATCGTTATTTGTTTTGTTTGTACCATATAAAAATTTAAAAATTCTTACACAATAAAAATAAGTAATAATACTTCTATTTCAAGCAATACAAACAATAATACGAAATTCACAAGAACTATTAATTAATAAAATAACTAAAGTTAATTAACATGGATAAATAAAATGAACGAACTTTTAATGTGTTTTGAAATTACAACCTTACAGTACATTAAAATAATTCATCATCAAAATCAGATTGAATTATTAAAAAATTGGGGCATACAAATAGATCATCATCTTCAGAGTCTTCTGGCATATGAACTTTGTGATTTTTAGGGATACACTTATAATGAAAAATTTTATCACACATTGAACAGGTGTAACCTCTCTTTACATTTCCAGTACAAACAACACATTCCTAGTACCTGTGCAAGAGTCTCTTGACTTTGGTTAGGTATTGCTTCAGCTTCAGAATCATGTTTAATTATACTACAAGATGTACTTGCACTAGCTGCAATATCTGAACAATCTGAAATTGCTTTTGTTTTGATTTTTTTCTTCAAATGAATTAATTTATTACCTGAAATAGCTGTAGACTGTTTTTCCTTTTGAGAAAATTCTGCTCTTTTTTTATTTGCATTTCTTGCATTCTCTTTTCCTTTCTTTTTTCTTCCTGAAGTTTTTTCTTCTCTTTTCTTTCTGTATTTCATTCTATTTCTCAGAAGTAAGAACAAATGGGATTTTTTCTATTGATCTTTTACACTTTCGTTCGGGAGTATCAGGCCATGTTAGAATATCATTTAATTGTGTACTTTTATTTTTTTCAGGTGTTTTGTTCTGATTTAAGTTATCAGCTTCCTCAGTCTTAGAAGTATAGCTGATTTTGTCACTAACATTTTCAGAATTGTTTTCAGGACGTCCAACACTGCACTGCATAAAAATAGATTGGTCACCAGGACTATTTCCTATTTCAGTATCATTAGTTTTCCTTTGACTAATATCACTTTCGTTAACTCCTTTTTTAAAATTGTTCCATATTCTATAAAGAATGAAGAAATCATCATTTGCTACATTTTAATTTACAGGAATTGGCAAATTTTTCATCAGTTTAAATTTATCAATTCTTTCCTCCCCTACTATTTCACAAAATTTGTCATATGTCAGACTGCACGGATGGTTCTTTGAATCTTCTACAACAGTTGATGTAAGCCTATGTTTACCAAGACACTTAGAGTAATCAATTGCGGCAGGATTCCATGGAAATAAGCCTGTTGCTTTAACCCATTTATTATAGTTGACGTCAAGTCCAATGAATCCAATAATTCTTTTACAATTGGTGCAAAATCTTCTTTTCTGACAGCAGTATTTGGATTTTTTCTGCGCCACATTAGAACAGCATTTTTCCATCCGCTCTTGACAAGTCTAAAAGCAGCAACATCTGCCGGCTGAAGTATGTGTGTTGAATTCGGATAGAGTGCCATGAGAACTATTTCGAATTCTGTGCATAAATTACTCACTTGGTAAGTTAAGTGAGTTTTATGTCCATCAACAAACAACACAACTGGAAATTTAATATGTTTTTCAATCAGAAAAGGATAGAACACATTGCCAATATATTAAAAAAACACATCGGACTTCATCCATCCATTATCGCTCCTTCCAATTCCCACTTTTCTGGAACACTACGTATAACTTCATTTGGTATCCTGTGGAATGAGTATATTATCAATGGTGGACACACTATTCCATTTGCCGCAAAAGTACACGTAACAGTTAAAGAAGACTTAGGATTCCCTTGCCCCACTTCATAAACTTTTTTTGCACCTGTTGGAGCTAAAACTAAATTTTGTTTAGTGTCTAGTACAAAATTTGTTTCATCTCCATTATATATTCTAGATCTCGATAAATGGATCTTGTAGTATGTCAAAAACGTTTTCTTCTACCATACGTTTTTGAACAGAATTGAACCAAGACCGTATGTCACTTTCTGTAATTGTTACGCCTTCAAATGTTCTACGTGAAAATACTGGATGTCGATGAAGAAAGCCTTTATACCACTTTTCACCAGGCAGATTGTTTTTGAATGGAGTTTTGCGTTTGTTCATTTGCAAGAACTCTTGGACACTTAATTGCAGATCTTCCTTTTTCCTGGGGAATCCTTTACGGGAACATTCAAATATCCACCTATAAACAAAGTCAATCAGCTTGTTGATCTAAAAAGACTTATAGACTTATACCAAGTTTGAAGCATAGCAGAATATAATCATGCATTATAAAATTAAAGATATACAAAAATTACTGACAAACCGCTGAAATTGAAATACTGTACATTCATATGCTTAAAAACTATGCATTATTTAGGTCCATTCTATCTGTACGACATGGTAAAGAATAAAAATCAATTAAAAAATTTTGACACACACACACACACACACACACACACACACACACACACACACACACACACACACACACACAAAGGTAATTGATCAATTTTTATAGTCTAAATAATTATTTACTGAATTCCGTAAATGGTAAAAAATCAGAAAAACTGTGAACAGACAGACGTCTAATGGACAGAAGCTGTTTCAAACTGGTGTCAAAAATTATAATTTATTGTAAAGTACAATGTGAAAAATTTAAATTATGAATTTACGCAGTAAGAAAATAATAATAACAATAATAATCTTCAACATAATTTATTACAATTTCTATTAGTTCTGAGGCAGAGAGAGGTGTACTGTAAATTGTTAAAATACCTCTGCACTTTGTCGTGCCTTTTGTTTTCCTGTCAAACTAAAATAAATATTTAGGCCTACCTCACAAGTGTGTTTTCCTCTTCTTCAGTCATTATAGGAGGACCACGAGTTGCTTTTCTAAACTTACTGCTACAACGGAACTGAATTGTAGCTCTTGGTACATTAAATTTTCTTGCAGCTGCTTTAAAGGCCATTCCATTTTTCACGGCTTCCACAGCATCAGAAAGATCTATCTCCTTGTAATTTTTTAGAGTCTATTTTTTTAAGCAAAAACTACAAGAAAAAATAAAGAACAAATAATAGTACACCTTCAAAGAAAAAGAGAACTGAAAATAATACACGAACGTGTATGTCCTTTAAAAATATTGTAAATTAGGCCTATATGATAAATCATGCCATTATTTTATTACAATTTCATCTAACTAATCACTAGGCCTACGGATTAAAATTATTTAATTTAAAGAAATAAAAAATTGTTGAAGATTAATATTTTTCCAGCAACCAGTAGTTAGCACTAAATCTTCTTCTTCTATCTATCTATCTATCTATCTATCTATCTATCTATCTATATAATGAAGAATGTTTCTCTGTTTGTATTTTATACAGATCTACAGTTTTATTCCGATCGTGATGAAATTTTACACACTAACAGTTCAAAACAATAGGAAAATTCTTATTTACATTTTATTTTGAAAAACTACCCCCACCACTTTTACACCCCCTTAAGCCGAATTTTAACGAGCAGGTTTGCTGTTTTTCGCGAATATCTGAAAAACGGTGAGGAAATCGACCACAGTGGAAGTTAATTTTCTGAAAGCCCATAACATATGCTACAAACTACAATTTTCCCGGCTCTAATAGCGTTCTTAGTTCTGACGTTATTAACATTCAAAGTTGAATTTTGGTGCACAACTGTTTTGTTCTTTACCCCGTTGTGAGTGTGAGTCACCATTTCATCTGCTAACTCGCGTGCCCTTCCCATTCCTCCTCGCTTCACACCGGCACCTGCGCACTGCCCCCTCCAACATCGTGGCTGGGTATATAAGGACGCCGGCCGGTCTGGGATGACATTCTGGGCCGCTAGTGGTGAAGGTTATCACAAGGGCGATTGTCCTCGTGAACGCACCGCCACTGCCACGTGCGCACACTGTCGTGAACCACACCCGGCAAACTCTCGCCAGTGTAAACAATATCAAGACGCCCTAAAGCGCATCACCAAGGCCCAAAAGCCTTTCCCACCTGCCCCCAAGAAACCCTCAGCCCCTGCATCTGCCGCCCTGGCGGCCCCACTTTCGGCTACCTCGTCTGCGCCTGCAGCCGCTGTAGTCCCCCCAACCTGCCCAGCGCCTGCCGGAGCGCTCAGTTACGCGGCAGCCGCCGCCTCCGATGCATCTTTCCCTCCTTTGGCCTCGTCGCGAAAGCAACCCGCGCCAAAGAAGAAAACGTCATCGACCACCACGCAGCACAAGCCCGCTGCAACTAGGTCAGCATCTGCCCCAGCTCCCAAAGAGCCTCGGCAGCCTACAACTACACCTCGGCCCGATAATGGCATCATGTATCGACTGCCCCCGCCCACGCCGCAGGCGCCATCGACGGAGGAAGGGTCCTCGGACCCGACCTTTGCCGATCGTTTGCGTGTCTGGGTCGAGACCCTCATCCCTCAAATCTTGGCTGCCAAGGACGTCCAGTCACTGCTAGTCACCATTCTTACCTCCCTCATGACTCTCCTGCCTCCCTATGTCTAGGCCTCTTCGGCTGGTGCCATGGAACGCGTGTGGCGTTCCGTCTCGCCGAACCGAATTGGCTAACTTTGCCACTGAGTATGACTTAGATGTCATCCTACTCTCCGAAACTTTCCTTACCCCTGCTGCTTCCTTTCAGCTTCCGGCGTACACTACATATCACCACCCCCCGCTCGTCCCAGCGGGGGTACTGCCATTCTCGTCCACAGGCGCATTGCCCATCGTCTCTTACCCCCTCCAGATACTAGGTATTTGGAGACGACGGCGGTGGCCCTCTGGATTGGGGATCGGGAGGTTCGCCTAATTTCGGCGTACCTTCCTCCCGGGCCCGGATGGCCTCCGCCGCCTGAGGAGTGGGACGCCCTCCTCGACCACGAACTATCTACTATAGCTGCCGGAGACTTCAACTCCAAGCATCCCTCTTGGAACAGCCGTGTCACGAACCCGCGTGGCCGCTCGCTCTACAGCTACGTTCAGCGTCATCTGCAGGTCTCAGTTATTGGTCCTGACTCACCGACCCACGTGCCCACTAGGGGCCTTCCGGATGTCCTTGACATTGTCGTTGTCAAGGACCTGGCCACTCCTATCACTGTAAGTGCTGTATCGGACCTCTCGTCCGACCACGACCCGGTACTTATCACTGTTCGTCCCCTGTTGGACACACCTCTCCAACCCCCCTCTCGTCCGCGGAGAGTCAACTGGCGCTCCTATCATGACGAACTCCAACGAACAGTGCCATCTGACCCCCCGGCCCCCATCGCCTATACGGCTGATGCGGACCGTATGGCCGACTATCTTCAAGAAGTCGTTACGTCCGCTATGGACACACACACCTATCTTGTCCCAGAGACAAATCGCCGGTCTCAACTACCTGAAGAGGTGCTCCTCGTAATCAAAACTCGGCGCCAACTCCGCCGGAGATGGCAACAAACCCGGGATCCTGCTATCAAACGCAGGCTAAACTCCCAATCTGACCTTGTCAAGCAGCTTCTGCTTGATGCCACTGCACATCGTTGGGACTCGTACATCGAGTCTCTTGAAGTCCGGCCCGAGTCTGTCTGGCAGGCTGCGAGTCGACTTAATGGCGACAAAAGGACCCGCCATCCCCTCAGATCACCGGATGGCATTGTGTACTCCGCGGCCGGCAAAGCTAAAGTCTTTGCCGCAACCATGGAGGAGCAATTCACCGTCCACGGAGGCGTGTGCGACCCCGTCCACTCGGCCGAGGTCGCAGACTTCCTATCTGGATATTTTTCCCGCCCTCCAGCTGACATCCCTGACCCGTTCGACCGAGCCGATGTTGTCTCGGCTATTGGTCGACTTCGCCCTAAGCGGGCGCCCGGCGATGATCGTATCGGCGAGAACTCAATAATTTTAGGGAAGAAGTTAATTTATTCCGGAGTCAACCAATCCAAGTGACTGGAATAACGAACGTAGAGATTCGTGAACTGATAAATTTCCAACATTATAAAAGAAATCCTATGGAGTTCATCGAAAGAGTGGAAGAAAATATCGCCCGTGCACGCGAAACTAGATGGTCTACTATCAGAAACATGTTAGACGAGTACTTTAAGGACGTGCGCGATAATTGGTGGACGGCTACCCGACATGATATACAGAATTATGCAGAGTTCAAGGCGCTGTTTAAAACGAAATACTGGTCCGAATCGGCACAGAACATAGTGCGGGACGACATCTGCAACGGGAAGTATGATCGCAGCAAAGGGGCATCACTCACTGCATACTTCTTAGGCAAGGTGTGTATGGCCAGAAATCTTGAGCCGAGGATACCTGAAGAATGCCTCGTCACTAAATTGGCGTATCATTTCGAAGAGGGCGTGGCCAGAGCGAGACTGAACGGACAAATAAGAACAATCCAAACTATGTCCGCGCTATTAGAAAATTATGAGCAGGAGAAGTATTATCGGAGGAGTCGGCAGGGACCCGACCCATACTTTGATAGAAACGGTCAGGCCGGATACCGAAATAATTATCGAGGTAATTATAATAATTCAAACCAAGATAATACTGACCAGAATCCGAGGCCAAATAGTAACGGGAATAATCATCCGCCAGATAGAAATAGCCCGAATTATAGGCCAAATTATAATAATAATTATAATCAGAATCCTCCTAATAACAACCACCGTCCTAATTATAATAGTGGAAATCAACATCGGCCAAACAATGGTAACCACCCCTACCGTCCAAATAATAACAATCGCCAGTACCGACCGAACAACGGGAATAACCACAACCCGAGCAATTTCAGAAGAGCTAATTACGTTCGTGCTGACGACAGAAACGGAGGGAGACGCTTCTATCAGGGACGACGAAGCTTCAATGAAGATAATAACCCGTATAGTCAGGACGTAAGGAGTAGCGAATCCGGGTACAACACACGAAGGAGCCGCAGTAGCGAAGATATAAACAGAAATAATAATAGCGGACGTCAATACAACAATCCGACTAGACCCGAAGGAAGGGAGGATGCCGAAAATGTACGACGGATTCATCATATTGAAGGAGTCAGGTCCGGACGCGGAAACCAAGGACAGGACGATCCATCTACGAGGGTCCGGATGGCTTACAATCAACAACACCCACCAGAACGCTGGCTTCCTTTAAGAGGCACGGGATTCCAATCCAACACACCTCAGAGAGGGGGAGACGAAATAGATGAAGAAGAGGAAACGGCCGACCGATGGAACGCCTAATCCTAATTAAACAAACCAAATTTTTTTACCAAATACAATATGAGTGTACCACAATAATAAATAAATGAAAATGAGGCCAACGACTATTGGGTAAACGACAAATACTAAAGAAAAATATTTATCAAACAACCCTACCTACTCCACTAAAAATGAAGAAATATAATCATCCAGAATAAGTGAAAACCACCATCACTTGAATGAGTAGAGAAGAAGAATAACAAAGAGTGTAAAAAGAAAGAAGGATATTATTATGGAAAGAAGAGGAAAAGAAAAATGTTTATTAAATGAATAATGTAACCCCGAGAATGTCTATAAAATCGGATATCAATATGTTGTTTTTATATGATCACATTATATTGTAATTAACAAATATTGTATACACAAAAAAAAACAAGAAATATAATCATCCAGAATAAGTGAAAACCACCATCACTTGAAGGAGTAGAGAAGAAGAATAACAAAGAGTGTAAAAAGAAAGAAGGATATTATTATGGAAAGAAGAGGAAAAGAAAAATATTTATTAAATGAACCATGTAACCCCAAGAGTGTCTATAAAATCAAATATTAATATGTTGTTATTATGTTATCACATTGTATTATAATTATCAAATATTGTATACCCAATAACTCACCAACAGAAGAAGAGGCTATTCTTATGGAAAGAAGAAAAAGAAAAATGTTTATTAAGTAAATATTGTATATAAAAGAAGAAATTTTATTAATCAAATATTATATTAAATATTGAACGAAAAATGTTTGTCAAATGAAGGTTATATGTAACACGAGAAAAAGAAGACTAGTATCTGATGACTAAACCATAACGAAAACAAGCAAGTAGTGAACACACTTAAGATATTTTAAACAATGTTTACTATCACTTTGAGAAAAATTGTGTACTATTCAAAATAAAATGTTGAAAAATTATGACATTTGCTGGAGGAGAAAAGGAGACCATTAATGAGAATATTATGTAGAAAAGATTGTGAAAAGGAGAATTGACCAAGAAAAAAGAAGAAAGAACCAATCAATGTGAAGAACAATTTTGTCACGATAAGGAGAGAAGAAAAAATGAAGAATATTTACAAATGCTATTTGTCAACAACATTAACTAATGAAGATCTGCAGAAGTGAAGAAGGAATCCAGAAGAGAGTGTATAATAAAATATAAAAGGCAAGAAAATGAATAACCCCAAGAGTGTTTATTATTATTAGTCGAAAGAGACTGCTTATGAGTATTATTATTTGATGAATTGACTGTAGAAAAGTTCCAGCAATCATTTAACTGGGCAGGGATGAGGTACCCCTGATCTCAGAAAGAATGTAGTTATGGACGACGGAGTTAGGTAAGCCATAGAGCCCACCTGAATCGATTCCAGCTACCAAGTTAGGGAAAAATGTTAGGGAAATTAAATATTTAAGGGAAAAAACATGACAAGCCAAGAATATAATTAAACAAGATTCCAAGAGTATGAAGAAGAAGGAGATGTAGAGAATATAGTGAACTGAAGACAAGTGTAAGAGTAAATACAAGATATGAAAACATTATATGTGACTTAAGAGTGAAATAAAAAATTGATAATTTCTTCAATCATAAAACGAAGATATCAGAAATGATCAATTCTAATAAGGAGGCAATATGTAACAGTACATATGTCACCACATCCACCTAAGTACTGAAAATTAATTTAAAGGCCACCACTAGAAAAAATACATTAAAAGGTCTAGAATACCACCAAGTATACTAAAGAAAAGTACCATAAGTTTGAATAAGTGAAGCATCATTGAAAGGAATTCACTAGTAAATGCACCAAGAAAGAAGAAAAGAAGAATAAAGACGAGACGACCGACATACTATACCCAATAGATCAGTAAGAAGGACACAACACAACAAAAGAAAAAAGAAAAATCAGTGAGAAGGACACTAGACAACAAAAGAAGAAAGAAGAGTCAGGGAGAAGGATACAACAAGGACAACTTCAAGAAAGAAGAAGGAAGAAACAGAGTGAAGAAGACAAGTGAAAACCTCATCATGTATAAAATGAACAATAGTGAGGAGGAGATCAGTGAAGAAAGAAGAAGGAAGATAACCAGACCAAACACAAGAATAAGGGAAGAAAATTGAAGTATAACAAACTAACATAAACATTGAAAGAATAATTGTATTAAGAAGAAGGAAGAAGTGTTAAATAATTATGTGATATAAATCCCTAAGCTGTATAGTAAAGTCAACACTGACAACAACTCATTTAATGAACACATTTATTGTTTATGTGAAACACATTATTGTAAATAAGGATTAAATATTGTAAATAAAGAGTCACAAGCAACCTGAATGAGGACAAGATGAGTTTATGATAGCTAAATGATGTGTAGTTATAGAATAAACAGAGGAATATACAACCAAAATGGTGAATGACCAATTGTACAGTGGGAATGATGTACATACAAACTCATTAATTAACAACAAATAAGATAATACAGGAGTTAACTAAATGTAAACTATTGGTAACCAATAACCAATGTACAAACATGAAACGAAAACCAGTCGAATAGACTAAGATAGAAATACACAGCCATAAACAACACATTAATGTTTACTGAACCTATGACATAACCTAATCTGGGCATTCAGTTTCCAATGAAACTTGATAAAAAATGAATCAAAACAATGTTAGACCAAAATGTAATGAGCTAGGAAGTAAATAGAGCATATAAGGAATGTTTTGTACACGATAGCTAATAGTATAACAGGATATAAAAGCTATATTTATGTAATACAAGTATGACCAAATGCTGGTAATAGCAAAGTGACACTATGCAACCAAAATTATGTAATAAACACATTGTACAAAGAAAGTAACCCAATTAATGATTTGATGTCAGACAGAATATTATTCATATGAGCAATTTCAACCAAAATAACCATTTAAATCGTTTATATAAATGTAATTATAAATAAACCATTATGACAAGTAGCTGCAAGTAAAGTTTACAGCAACCAAACCTTGCTAAAAACAGAGTCAAATGCAGAGTGAACTGCATCAGAATAACGATAAGGTCCTAGTGACTATTTCAGTTATCAATTAGAAAACAATACAACTAAAATGTCTATGATATTAAGCATACTACCAAGTAACGCCATATAGGCATAACAAGCCTGATTCATAAGTGATAGTTAAGGCAATTAACAAATAATATAGGGAAAAGGAACACTGTCAGTGGTGACTTAACCCATCAATATTTAATTACAACATGTTAAAAGCTAATTAAATACTCTTATTACTGAGTAATAAGCAAAACAAAAATGTATGACAATAAGTTTAATTGTGAATCTATGAAAACGGACATAGTATTAATATTAGGACATAGTTTTAAGGAAAAATTGTACAGTAGCTTAAGAATGAGACATTACAATAGAAAATAAAATAAAAACCATGAAATATTAATAATTAATGGTTTAATGGACAATAAGCATAAATGCTAAGTGCTAAGTCAGCTAACCCTAATCAGAAATATATGATAAGGGGACTCAAATTAATCGTCTTTCAAAAACACGAACAATGAGAGTAAGCACAACATCCTCAGTACAATTATAAGAAAGATATTAGACTTTTAAAAATAATTGTATTGTGCTTAGCCCTTCCGCGTGGGCGTGTGAACCAGAATTTGTTAATCTTGTTCCCAAAGACTGACGCTTATGATAGCGTCTATTTTGACGAAGTCTACCGTAAATAAACGAATTGGAAAAAACTGACCAATCAGAGCCTATAAAAAATCCGAAATTCATCATTCCAACCGAGGAACCACATACAGTCTTTCAACAAGAACGAAGCGGACGGCACGCTCGCCGACGCCTCAGAAAAACGTGCGTTTGACAGCAACACAGCCTCAACCATATTAACCTCAAAGTGAGACATAGATTACCTACATTGAAGAATCAGTGCAGTATATTTACATGTGTACTCTATTCGGAGTTTATGCGCATAGGAGTGTGTACGGTGTTGTGATCAAAGTTAAATAATTAATTAATAAATTTTAATTAATTAAAAAAGTGTTTATAATCAAAAAGGTGTAACCCTTCGAACAACGAGAGACGCAGGTATTCATAACCACAAATATAATGTTATGATTAGTTTATAAGCATAACAACTGAACGCTAAAAGCGATAAAAATTGAAATATAGAAACAATTAAATTCCCTATCCTTAACAGAAGGGAACTGATAAAATACAAATGAACAATGTTGAAATTGAACGTTCTGAGTAATGACAGTTTTAACTATTTGTATACAATAAATACCTAGGATAAGTAAAGATATTGTAACATCAATGAAGAGTATATGTGCTCTTATGCTATCAGTAGACTAGAGTATGAAATATTTTGTTCCTAAATTCAATTAATAGTTTTCGCCGGAGTGCGATAACTATAATAAATAAATTACCATTACCTGAAATAGGAATATCCAATTTCACAGATGATTGTAGTACCTGATATTGGATTATCACAATTACTATTAATTAATAATAAATAATTCACTACTTTTAACCAAATAAGGTTGCACTAAACAATATATAAAGCATGTGCCTAACGATGAACAGTAGTACATATTTTATTTTTTTATTAATAATCATTGAATTTTTATTTTATATGTTTGTTCTAACCGTAGCTATTATATCAAAGAAGTGTATTTTGCAGTCTAAAAGAACCTACTACTTTTATTATTATAATCATTATTAAATTTTCAAGTCGAACCATCCGACATAACCTATATGTTTGTCAACACATTGTATTACTAACCAGAGGCAGTCATGCCAACTCGAGCTCATCATTAGTTTTAGAGTCAATGTTCACTTTTAAAATATTAATTGTTAACCAAAAAGAAGAGCAAAACGCCTTATTGTATTGAATTTCACTGTGTGTTATTTGAATAAATTACCATTATTATTTTTTTCTGGTGAAAGAGTTGACTTTTATTGTATCAGTAAAAATACAGCTTAGAGGAGAAAAACGAGGCGGTTGGTACCATGCTGAGAATGCGAGTTATTCAGATTGAATGATTCCATGTTTTGTTTACAACCGCTCAGATCAATATATTTACAATCTTATACAATAATACTATACATGAGTCATTATGTGTACCATGCCTATGTTTGTGTATGTTAGTGTACAGGAAGAAACAACTGATCTCCTCACAACCGCTGATCAACAAAGTGTCAACGGAACGTCAAGTGGACATCCTAACAGTGAATATAATACATAAAATTAAACTATTTAAACAGACAGCTAATCCGACGAAAAAAGAGTAAGTACCGACTTATTCAATCCTGGATTCAACAATAGGTTGAATTGAGGGGAATAAGTCCCTAAACGGTAAAATAATAATAAAATTTGATATTGAACAATAACGATTAGCCGAGAGCAAGACCCATTAACAGTAAAAGAACCCTCAGACTACTATTCAATAATAAAATAATTATAAACTAAAGACGGATACTCGTCTCTTTACAATATATATACATATATATAAAAACTCATTTATCCAATTAAATGTAGGTGCTGTTTTGAAATTAATACTTGAAAATAACATTGTAAAACACTAGAAAATTTACAAAAACTTACGCATATAAAGGAAGAAGGTAAAATAAAAGTAAAAGTAAGTATATGTAATAAATAAGCCTCATGTATACCATGTAAGTTTAAGTTATTTTCTAAACAGGTAACAACGATCTTGTGGAAATAATGTTGAGAGTAGTTACAGACAGTGAGTAGATTCTGTACATATTCTGTACTTGTAAAGGTAACAAAGGGACTGCATAGTGGCATACACATACACTGCTACTCTGCTCGAATATGGGAGCGACCTACCTCGCCATGCTTGTAGTATGCGTGTGTTATTGATTCTCCTACGACCTAGTACTTAACGTGACCTCTGAACAGTCAGTTTCAAGAAAAAGTGTTATAATGCAAGGGCGCCATAATAATTTGTTTCATAATGTTTCTTCTTCTCCTTCTCGTTAACTATCTGTATCATAAATTTAAACATTTATTTTCCTGTAGTTAGCCCAATGTTCTCTAGTTCAGTAATTCTGCCCTACATTAACTCTGCTGACGAGATTTAAGACATCTGAGGAAAAGTATAGGCCTAAATAATATTTGGTCGTATATTTCCTTTCAATTATTTAAATCAAGGGACAGCAGATAATCGAATATCAGATTACTAATTATGAATAGATAAGATGCTGTCATCAATTAAAACAATATGAAATCACGCATTTAAGTCGTCTGTACGTAATGTCACACGTTTAGTACTAAGTTACAATGAATTTGTTTTGCCTGGTATTTCAATTTTTTACATACTTCATTACGTACTTCAATCAACATACTGTATCAATAATTCAATTTATATTCAATTATATTCTCAGACTCAAGAAATCTACAGTCGACGTTACGCTGCCCGTTGCGGATCGACACACACACACACACACACACACACACACACACACACACACACACACACACACACTACCACACTCACACAAGACGTATGGAGGAACTCAGGAGAAACAACAACAACAACAACCCATAGAGACAGAGAATACAGCATCATCATCATCATCATAAAATTCTCAGGATTCAGGACGCACACACACACACACACACACACACACACACACACACACACACACACACAACGGTAACGGCAGCAGTATGCAGGTGATGACTAAATATTTATTATTTTGTTGTGAAAAGAACTTTCAGAAAGACAATTTTACATGAATAGTAAGACTTAAAAATTTTAAATGTAAATAATAGTTAAAGTCAATAATTTAATTTTATAAGAAAAAATTTTGAAAGTTACTAAATCTTTTATTATATGTTAAAAATTTGGGTGTGTCAATAGAGTTAAATAATAGTTTAAAAGTAAATGTAATTAGTTTATTTTGTCTATAGGAACTAGTAATTTTATGCTTAAGTTTAATATTATTTTTTGTTTCTTTTTAAATTAGTTGCTATTAGCATTTGAAGACTGAATCAAAGTCAGACACAAAAAAATGAAAGAATTTAGCTGACTTATTTAACATGTCTGTTTAGTTAATAAGACTATATATGATTGTTTAGTTTTTAGATGTTATGAACAGCCTAATATGTGTGAAACTTATAAAAGTGGATATTTGATCTATCTAATGTTTGAATTTTTTAAAATTGGAATATTTTTCTATTAATGAATAAATCTTAGGATGATTATTTTTAAATGGGTTTAAATAACTGTTTCATATCAACAATATCTCATTCCTCTTTAAAATTTATTTAATTATTGTGCAACTACATATACTTGACACAAAGAGACAAAAATCCTGCGACCTGGCCGGTGTACTACACTTAATAGTTGCGTTGAGTACATGGTTCGGTATTTGTGTGAATTTATGAAATAATCGTAACCTTGCAATATACTTGTATATTGTATATTGTACTGACACTGAAACATTGCACAAGTTAAGTGAAAAAATAATAATAATTACATTGTCACAAATAATATTTACAGAAGTACGTAATTGTTTGTTTTTAACTATAGTAAACATGTTTTTGAATATTTGATAATAAAAGTTTGTAGAACATTATCACGTGGACTAACGTAGAACATATGCTACTTAAGATATTACTGTTAATAACAGTAGGAGAAGTTATTGCAATAATTGTTTAATCACAGAAGTACATAATAAAATATAAAGGTACATGCAACACACCACAGGTCATTTAAACGTTTCGTTAAGCATGCTGACTGATCTCTATACATTTTTCTTTCTTGTTTCTCTTCCTGTATTGTACTGTATAGTATCCCTTTTTCTTTTCCTAATTTTGTTATTACTGCAATGAGTTGCATATAATTTACAACATTCCACCCCTCCCTCTCTCACACACATGCATACACATTTGAAAAATTAAAATATTAAATAAAGATGATGAGTACAGTTTGAAGTTAACGAACCATTACCGAATGTTATTAAAACATTTGTATGTGACATACAGATCGTTATACGCCCATTACGTCGTCTACGTCGTACAGTAAGATACGCTGCGCATCACTCATACGGAAAAATAGCCGGCTAGAAATAAGCTGAGAAAAAGTGACGATGGGGAGAAAAAGAAACGGAAAAATGAGCGAGCCGGACAGAGATTTGCCAGACAGGCAATGACCGAAGATAAATAGACAGAGGGGTTGAAAGAGGGAGGAAAGACGACGATATTGGCTGAAACATTATATGTTAGCACAGCCCACACAACGGCGGTTAATACAACAGGCAGTAAGCACACAATTCACACTCTCCATTCGATGCGATGTGGCTAGTCATCAGCTGTCACACCGAGATAAATTAATAGCCGGGCAGCTAAATGCATCTGCTCCATACAGGCTAAAGAATCTATGTACACACTATGACAACGAAGCTTCTCTTCTATGACAACACCCACTATCAACCTATGAACGTGACACTACTGTACTGTATTGTGAACTATGACACGTTGTATTTTATGTCAATTTCTTCGCGGTCTTTAGTGCCGCATGAAATGACAGTAGCGGAATATTTTGTGTATCATGCGACTAAACAAATAGTTTCAAACAGGTTCTGGGAGGCCAAATAAAAAAACAAACAAACAAACACGTACTTGCACTATACTTTGTCTTATAAAGCGTGCAATGCAGCAACGTTGGAAGCTACCAGATCAGAAGTCTTCCGAAACGTTTCGGTGATAGAAACTGAGTCAACGAATTACACCTACATATTTCCCACCCGACAATAAAATCCTTTTACAGGAAACTCAAAATTCAGACAGGATTATCTTTATTTCGGCTTAATTAAGAAATTTAAAAGCGATTGTACTAAAATCAAACAGCTGTCTTACAATAAATTGAATTTATCGACTTTAGAAAGAAATATATTAAGAAATTTAAAAAAATTGTATTCTCTAAGAAACACGTAACTTAAAATATTGACATACTCAAATTCAATAACATACGACGGTCTCACGAATCGTATTATTATACTGTGGAAACAAAATACAAACACCAATGATGTCACTAATTACAAACTTTAATTAGTCACAACCACAATTTGGAAGCAACAGAAGTATTCTCAACAATAAATCACTTTAATTTTGTCCATACGCAATAACAATTGTAAACTATTACAGTTACGCATTAATAATAACACAATACTCACTTTCCTCTAATCCGCAACAATTACTTGATCCGCACTAAAGAAATCGCTCACTGCAACTGAACTCTAAGCTGGCCGTGGACGCTTATGTATACCCTGCAGACGTTACAAAATAATTCTTTATTTTTTTAGCGACGCGACCACATAATGTGTGTAGTTACCAGGGCTCGAACAGTCTGGAGGCTTTGTGCGTGAACGGCCTTGACACAGACATTGGACGCTGCGCTAGTCGAGAAATCGTGTCGAATGACACTCTCGACTTTTTGAGAGCTTTACGTAGCAATATTGTGGATGTCGTATATCTTTTGTCTACATTTATGCTTATTTAAAAAAATAACTGTGCCGAAGTGTGCATGCTACAACCTTTATTCTTTCAATTAAATTTAGTGAGAGAGTATAAATTATGTTTATAATTATTATCTAATACATAATGTACGGAAACCGTAATAATGGATTGCTTTTAGATATAGTACCGTGCAATCCACCGAAATGCAGACCTATAATTGTATTTCAATATTTTATAAAGACTATAATATTACTAATGTTTAATCGAAATTCAAAACAACGGTTTTGTTAAGAAAACCCTGTATAATGTTGCCATCTAGTTCAACAAGATAATTGCTAATTCTTAATAATCCTTAGTTATTAACTTAAACGTTAAATGTGATTGAATCAAACAGATATGAGACATTTTAAACATCTACATTTGGATCTTACGCACGTTTAAAGAATAGTTTTCTTAGTGTCTTAGGGGGAAGGGTACTTGTATTCACTTCCGTTGACCCCCCCTCATTACTGTTTAAGCAAATAAAGTTTAATGGCGTAATAAATTTTGCCGCATGAGTAAAAAATCTTTCACTTTTTATACTCCAAAATTATTTGCCTGATAGCGGTAGCCGAATTTTAAACAGCCTAAACCATGCTTTTTAAAAGTTAAATAAATAACTCGTTTTAAATTTTTCAGAATTGTAATGCGTGTCCAGACTCATAAAGTGCAGATGAAGTTATAGAACGTTACGATTACATAATCGTTATTTCATTCGATTAGTTCAGAGGCGTCTTGTGTCAAATTCATACTGTCCCCGGTATTAATGATGTCTTGGAGCAAAAAGTGCTTTAAGTGATCCAAAACATATTATCTGACGTGTATTGTGTCTAATCACACTGTGGAAAATATATAATCTTAATTATAGAATGACAAAATATAATATTTTTGAAACTGATTTTAAGGAACACAATATGAAAACACATAGACATATGTATACTGCCGCGTACCCACATACACGGTAATACGACGTTCCCAAGTGTTACAAATGTTTTAACCCTGAGTTCTGCAGATGGTCAGGGCACGATGGCATGAATATAAATGCGCTATAAAGAAGACTATATTACATTTGCCCGCTCTTCAACAGGTCTAAATATAAGCTTTAAAAAAGGTTAAATACTAATTTTGGAAAAACCTAAATACGTAGTAGTAAGACGCTTTTAAAAGTACCCTGAATACTTCGATAGAGCTGTAGTCTGTCTAAATAAGGCCTCTTTCTGCAGTGACGTTACAGGTACAATAGCTGCCCTAAGTGTCTTCTACTACTGCATCCTATCTGAGCGATATTAAGTATTTGATATCACACAAAATACTATCCTTCCACTGACCATTAGGCATTTCTCTCGATTGCACAGACACAAGTATGTTCTTTCATAGTTCTCATAGTATCCTGTAAGACAAGACCCAATCACTCAGTATTAGTAAATACTTTCGCACACTATTAATCCAATTTACATTCTTATACCTATGTGAGAAGTAGCCTCAGTGGCGTGTGGGTCATTCGGTCTGCTGGAATGTATACACCGTTGGCAACGACGTAGTACAGAATCTTGCAGACATAAAACAGAAAGTGACAGACTCAATTTTTCTAGAGTTCAATAACTTATTCAACAACGTATTCTGTCTTTTAAGATTACGACCCATGAAATTTCTGTAGGCCTACAAAATTTTAATTTTAAATTAAATTTGAACTGAATAAATAAACACTTGGTATATTTTTACAGATAATTATTCAATGTTCAAAGTTAAAATCTAAACTCTGAAGCTGCCGTAAATGGTGAAACAATTGTCAGGATAATGAAAATTATCTACTACACTATACCAAGTGTGTATTTATAAAATTCGAATATTAATAAAATGTTTTAACAAGTGTCGAGCGACCATTTTTAATCAGTGTAATTTAAACTAAATTTTACCATTATTTCTCTCACTATCATATGTTGCATTGTGTCCACGAGAAACTAGATAAAGTCATGATATAATAAAACAAGACATTAGCAAAATATTTGTATTCCAAACTACTATTGACCTCAATTCTTCAGATCCTTACACATAAATTTTACAACGGTATTATGCTCACGTGAGAAAAACTCAAGTAGAAGTATGCTAAAGATATTTTTAAAATGCTTAAATAAAATAATTGTTACATACAAATTTATGAACAAAACAAATCTATTGCTTAAAAATGAAGTGTGTTAAAAAGTTTGAGAGTAAATACCTGTGAAAAAGTTTGGTGTAAAGGCTACTATTAAACTTTCATTGCTATTGTGTGTATAAATCATTTGCAGGCATAATTATGTATGTAAAACACATGCGTCCCCTACATTTTGCAATGTACGAGGTGGCTGAAGTGGAAGGTGCGAGGTGACTGAAACACCTTGATTAAAAGCCCTTTACCATATGTCAAAAAATTAATTCAGAACTTCTGTTGCTGACAGCACCAATCCCCCTGTCAAACCAAAATGTGTTAGCGGTAGATGTCAAAAAATCGGGTCTACTGCCGTTTTCCCTCTTCCACGAAAAAAGTGATTAATTTATTTTTCATTAACCATTTCATTAAATGGCATATAGTAGTATATGATTGACGAATATAAATTGAATTATTGACACAGTATGTTGAGTGAAGTACGTAATGAAATATGTAAAAAATTGAAATACCAGGCAAAATTGTAACTTAGTACTAAACGTGTGACATTACGTACAGACGATTTAAAAGCGTGATTTCATATTGTGTTTTAATTGATGACTGCATCTTATGTATTCATAATTAGTAATCTGATATTCGATTATCTGCTGTCCCTTGATTTAAATAATTGAAAGGAAATATACGACCAAATATTATTTAGGCCTATACTTTTCCTCAGATGTCGTAAACTCGTCAGCAGAGTTAATGTAGGGCAGAATTACTGAACTAGAGAACATTGGGCTAACTACAGGAAAATAAATGTTTAAATTTATGATACAGATAGTTAACGAGAAGGAGAAGAAGAAACATTATGAAACAAATTATTATGGCGCCCTTGCATTATAACACTTTTTCTTGAAACTGACTGTTCAGAGGTCATGTTAAGTACTAGGTCGTAGGAGAATCAATAACACACGCATACTACAAGCATGGCGAGGTAGGTCGCTCCCATATTCGAGCAGAGTAGCAGTGTATGTGTATGCCACTATGCTGTCCCTTTGTTACCTTTACAAGTACAGAATATGTACAGAATCTACTCACTGTCTGTAACTACTCTCAACATTATTTCTGCAAGATCGTTGTTAACTGTTTAGAAAATAACTTAAACTTACATGGTATACATGAGGCTTATTCATTACATATACTTACTTTTACATTTACTTTACCTTCTTCCTTTATACGCGTAAGTTTTTGTAAATTTTCTAGTGTTTTACAATGTTATTTTCAAGTATTAATTTCAAAACAGCACCTACATTTAATTGGATAAATGAGTTCATATATATCTTTTATCTATGTGTTCCCTTAAACGAAACATTAACACTGAATACACAATTTTACAAAATCAAATGAACCTAGTCCAAAAACAATCATAAATGCACAAAAATAACAGCCTACTTGAAGCAGCCTACGAGCTTTAGAATAAATTCTGTTTTGAACGTTTTCCAAAGGTAAGAATATATTATCATAAAAGTTTCTATTTGTCCAAATATACGTTTGTAAACTATCAAGCTGTGTTTGTGTGTGTGAGAGAGAGAAAGAGAGACAGACAGACAGACAGAGTATTAGCATTTTAGTTTGTACCCCGTTTTTCCACTTTTTTTTCTTCTCACAATAGCTAATTCACCCGCTGTTTTCATACATCAGCAAGATCTTCCAAATTATAGATCGATAAGTCGAGGCTATAACTGGGGAACTGAGGTGTCCCTGCGATGTCGACACACAAATTCTACGCGTTGTCCGGCCAAGGCGGATATGCTTTGGCATCTTACATGTTGTGCGTAAATGCTCCATAGCTGCGAACATAGTACTTCACTATACGACTTGACATAATGACGGGGACAGCAGTGAACAGCAGTATGCTCGTACGGACTTCCCGATTTTAATGCGGGGAAGTAAAAGTAGATAGGAGGCCGCATAAAGTGGCAAACTATCGACCGCCCTTAGGGAAATTGTATGACTGAGTACAGTGATATTCAAGAAGCTTGATGTTGGAAGTCTATGGAGAGGTCAAATTAGGGGTTTCCAACAACATTTTTTTCCAGACTTCTGCAATTTTACACACCCAGAACTCCCCCCCCAAAAACACACACACACACACACACACACACACACACACACACACACACAATGTGTACAATGTTTTTTAAAAGTTTTGTAAAAATATTGTTAAAATATTTATGCTAACATATAAAAATATCGGTATGGAGAACCATACATGACTTCCATATTCTAAGATTTATTTTTAAAATCATTTTCGAAATGAAATATTACCATAGAGACTACTTCTTTCTACTTACTGCTTCAGCCTTAACCACAGTACTGTGGTCACTAACATATACCACCTCACGTTATCGCACTCGATTTTCACTGATGATGGAAGTCAATGGCATTGCCGAAACGTCTGGTTTTGTAGAAAACAATGGACTACGGCCAAATATCCCGGGAAGGAATTTTAACAAAAACTACGTCTTTGTGGCCGATAACGTTGTACACATATATATAAAAAATATGCATAAAATTAATGGCTTGCATAAGTTAATGATTGATCTCCATTAAGTAGTGCTCAAGTTTTCAAAGTTTTAATATTATGATGTCCGTAATTAAAACATCAGAGCAGGTTTAGTGTGTATGAGGGTTCACCGTGGACAAAAATTTTCAACATTTCCTATTGAGCGTTGCTTAGAATAAATCTGCGAATCTACAGTGTACGTTTCACAGAACAAACACGCGGAAAAGAAGGAGCGCTCCGAAGTCACTCATGGACCCTCAGCATCTTGCAGAGGGTTCATTCCCTAAAGACGAAAAGTCTGTCTATGAATCGTTCCTCTGTAAACACGTGCAGTTACACTGCCCAGCGATCCACAGGAAGCAAATCGCTACCACGCTGGACAATTTTTCGGCTTGGATGCGTTATGTTGGTATGGGTTCGGCACTTTCCATTTAAAAACCGTGCAAATGTAAGAAAATAAACATGAATGAGGCCAGAAATAACGCGAATTGTGTGTGTGTGTCTTCCCTGCCTTTTTATTGCGGTAGTGATAATAATAAAATGGAAACGTAAACAGTACATAACTGAGATATGCTTGCCTGCCACGCACGATATATTTTCTCTTATACATGACTAGCAGAACACCCGTGCTTCGCTACGGAGTTTCACGTTGTACGTAATGAAAATGTTAGTTTAATTAATAAAGTTTAATTAAAGTAGGCTTCTTAAAAATAAATAGCTGTTGTCCACAACTTCGTTCGCGTGGTCTTCAATTTAATGCGATAATATATTTAGAACAGAATCTATTCTATTGGGTTGCCATAGTAACCAGATCTAATAGTTCTTTAAGACCGCAGAGGACCCCCCCAGAGGATCGTATCGAAAAAAACACCTGTCCTATGTTGGTTCTCCCGTTGCGTAAAATATTTGTGCCAAGTTTGGTTGAAATCGGTTCAATGGTTTAGGTGGAGACGTGGAAGACCCCAAAGGACCCCCCAAAGGATCGTATCGAAAAAAACACTTGTCTTATGTTGGTTCTCCCTTTGCGTAAAATATTTGTGCCAAGTTTGGTTGAAATCGGTCCAGTGGTTTAGGAGGCGATGTGGAAGACCCCAAAGAACACCCAAAAGGACCCCATCGAAAAAACACCTATCCTATGTTGGTTCTCCCGTTGCGTAAAATATTTGTGCCAAGTTTGGTTGAAATCGGTACAGTGGTTTAGGAGGAGATGTGGAAGAAACCTTTGCGGACGTGCGCACAGCAACTCACCGAAGTTTCATCGCAATCGGATGAATGGTATAGGAACGCATACGGGACAAACAAAGAAACATTCATTTTTATATATAAGATGTAAACTATACCACTTACTTGACATAAACCGTGATAGCTAAGCTAATGTACAACATATGTTTATTAATTGTACACATAAATGTTCCTCGATAGACACTCTATCTATTGGCGAAAACTTGAATAAAATCCGTTCAGTACTTCCTGAGATTAGCGATTTCAAACACAGAGAGAAAACGGACCGACTTTACTTTATACTATGTACAGATTTACATTAAAATGAAAAAATTATAATTTTATTGCCTGGCAACAAAATTCTTTTATTTTTAACAATTACCATTGTTTGAAAAAGTTTAAATGAATTTTCAAGTACTTTACTCTTGTTAAAACGTAAAAGGTTGCAGGTAAACTACCCCTTCCCCTTAACCGATCTTCACCAAAATCAAAAGGCCTTGAGTCCTCTACAATTGAGTGATGTATGCAAAAAATTATTTGATTCTGTTTGAATTTGCGGCTGTGATCGTTTGCCATATAAAATACCCTTGATAAAAAAACGCTGCAGGTAAACTACCCCTTTCCCTTAACCGATCTTCACCAAAAACAATAGGTCTTGAGAACTCTGCAATTTAGTGCTGTATGCAAATAATCTTTTGATTCTGTTCGAATTTGCGGCTGTTATCGTTTGCCATAGGAAATACCCTTGTTAAAACATAAAACGTTACAGGTAAACTACCCCTTTCCCTTAACCGATCTTCACCAAAGCAATAGGTCTTGAGAACTCTACAATTCAGGGCTGTATGAGAAACATTATTTGATTCTGTTTGAATTTGCGGCTGTTATCGTTTGCCAAAAAAAAAATTTCCCTTGATAAAAAAAAACCGTTGCAGGTAAACTACCCCTTTCCCTCAACCGATCTTCACCAAAAACAATAGGTGGTGAGTACTCTACAAATCAGGGCTGTATGCAAAAAATTATTTGATTCTGTTTGAATTTGCGGCAGTTATCGTTTGCCATAGAAAAAAAATCTACACACAGACACACAGACAGACAGACACACACACAGACACTTTTCGGAAAACGACTTTTTTTCATGTTTTGAGTGTAGTACAATCAGAATCTGCAATAATCTCGAACACGATTTTTTTTGCCATCACCATACTTCCATTCCTTAAGGAATATGGAAGTAATATATTATTTTAAAATATTGTCTAAAGTTTTTGCCGATTTATGAACTGTAGCTTCTAAAATGAATTACTCAAATGGTTTTCGTAATTTGGGCATTACATATGTTTCCCATTGCTATATTTTTAATGACATTGTATTTCCTTCTTTCTAGGATGCTAATGTTCCGTTTTATACTTTCTCTTGCACGAAATATTATATAAAGAAGTCCGCAAGGAACAGAACTGAAATCAACAATACTTTAGCCTGTTGTATAAACGTAGTGTATTATAATAAAAAACAAGTCATAAAATTTTGTTAGCTATAGGATTAATGGTATAAATGTTTACGCTTAGTAAAAACTTCTTCTAGAAATTATTTATTGCGCAAATGATTGTAATACTGCTTGTTGGCAGTTTTTATAAGAGTGACCTGATATTTATAAAAATAGATTAAGTATCATACTGAAAACACCCTATAACTATACTAATACTTTTCACCTCTTTTCTGCTCCCGGATTGTTGGAATTGATAATTTAATTTTCGGTTATTTCCGGTTGGGATTGACAGATTTTACTATCCAGAATCCTCTATCCATGGATCAGTCTTACTCCTTTACACCATCTGCTCAACTTCCTTAATGTCTTCATGTTTCGGCGGATTTCTTGGGTTCTCTCCTTTACTTCCTCTAAAAAAATAATTAAATATTTTTCTAAAATAATAATTAATTTAATCTACTTGATAGAAATTAAAAAAAAAATTTTTTAATAGTAATTTAATGTTTTAGTTCTAGTAAACTTATTTTCCCTTAGTTCTGGAAACTTAAAAGCAATATAACTTTATTTTCCATAAATTTATGCGGTAGCGTACATGATGTCTGCTACTGGACAAATCATAGGCTATTTTAATTTCTGTTACTACCATTAGGCCTATACATGTGCGTGCGCGCGTGTGTGTGTAAATGACTGTGTAACTGGATATGTTTTTGCTCGTTTTCTTCTAGTTACATCATAAACTGTTATTATCGTTATTTTATTTTCGTATGAAACGAAGACTTTTACAGCTACAAAGGAAAGAGTAAGTTTAATAAAATCGTTTTCTCAATGCATGTGCAGCGAGATACCATATTTATCTTACTATAGCATTTTCACGGTAAGCAACAGTGGTAATTAGAATACAATAATGCAGGACATAGGATACCAGAGGAATAACTAACCGAAGAGTTAGTTTAATGTCTTTTTCCTTAATGTCTCTTAATAAAGGTCTCTTAATAATAATGTCTCTTATAAAAGTCCCTGTTAATTCATGTACTTTGTTACGACGTTATTACCAATAATTTCCGTTAAAAGGTAAAAGGGGTAACGCTGTTAGTGCATACAGCACCTCGTTCACACCTTGACATTGCATGAAATGACACATTTTATCTACCAACTACTACGTATAGAAAATGTTGTCAAATGATGTTTGAGCTCCAGGTTAAGATTTTGTACAACGTATGCCTGATGGTTTTCTTAATATTTAAAAAAAAACATTATTTATATAATTATTATACCTGTAATATTATCTGTTTATTATATCTGCCACGTTTGTCACAGTTATACAAGAAACACACGCAAACGCACATGACCCAGTCATATATGTAACATTAATGACAACGAGTAACCTATATTGAAATATTGGTGAAATTCTTAACTAATACTCAGTGAAACTAATGTTAAGACTTTTAGATACAATACACAAATACTAAAGGAAGAAGAAATAAAACGGAGGTTCGAGGAAGTTGCTAATGAGAAAATTAGACAGTGGAGACTTGAATGCCGTGAGGAACAAGATATAGAAAACCACTGGCTTAATCTAAAAAACATGTTAGTGACCACGGGAGAAGAAATCGTTGGTTTGAAGGAGAGACATGGGCGAGATGAGTGGTTTGATAAGGAGTGTGAAGAGGCAACTGATTTCAAAAACAAGACATACAAATTTATGATCCAAAGGAAATGCACTAGGGCTGTTCAAGAGGAATACAGGAAGGCCAGGCGGAGGGAAAAGAAGATTCATAGAGGAAAAAAGAGGGAGTATATGATGAGACAGATGAAAAAGATATAGGAATATAAGAGTAAAAGGCTGAGCCGAGATATGTACAGGAAGGTGAATGATATGAGACAGGAATTTCAGCCTAGAACAAATGCCTGTAGGGATAATAATGGTGGCCTTGTGAGTGATAATGATCAGGAGATGGACAGAACACGTCGAAGAGTTGCTAGGCTCAGTTGGGGAGGCTTCGATGGAGGCATCTGAGAATGAAGAGGAAGTAGGAGAATTCGAGGATGATAGAGAGGAGTTGGTGCCATCCTATGACAAGGTGTATGAAGCTCTAGAAAAGCTTAAAAATAACAAGGCAGCAGGTTCCGATGGTTTACCAGGGGAACTATTAAAGAGCGCAGGAGGAGATTTCATAAAGAAATTTGCCCATCTTATAGAGCGAATATGGCTGGAGGAGGTAATGCCTGATGAGTGGAACAATGGGGTGGTGTGTTTAATACATAAAAAGGGTGATCCGCTCATATGTAAAAATTATAGGGGCATCTCTCTACTTAATACAGCATATAAGGTATTGTCCAACATCATATTTTCTAGGCTGCTTCCCTACGCTGAGGAAAACATAAAAGAATGTCAGTGTGGATTCACTAGGAATAGGTCAACAACAGACCAAATATTTACACTAAGGGAAATCCTGGAAAAAACGTTGGAATATGGAGTGCCCACTCACCATCTCTTTGTGGATTTCCAGTCGGCATATGATTCAATCAACCGGAAAATGCTATATAGAGCTATGAAGGTGTTGAATATACCATCTAAGTTGGTGCGTATGGTTGGAATAGTTATGTCCAATTCTAAGTGCCAAATCAGAATACAATCAAATCTATCTAACTCCTTAAAAACATTGAATGGGTTGAAACAAGGAGATGCCTTAGCGTGTCTGTTGTTCAACATAGCTCTAGAAAAGGTCATCAGGGATTCAGGAATTCAAACTAGCGGACACATATTTTACAAGGAGGTACAGCTTCTGGCCTATGCCGATGACATTGACGTCATAAGTAGGTCTGAATCTGGCTTAAAGGAAGCCTTTCAGGAACTGGAGTTGTCCGCTAAGGCTATGGGCTTGGTTATAAACCAAAGCAAAACTAAATATATGGTTGTAGGTGCCAACACTCGTGCCCTGTCCCTGCGCATTAACGATTATGAATTTGAAAAGGTTCAGGTTTTTCCATATCTCGGGTCATATGTGGACTCTGGAAATGACTCCTCTAGAGATATTGAAAAACGAATATTATGTGCTAATAGGTGTTACTACGGACTGGTGAAACATTTTAAATCAAAATTAATAACTAAAGATACAAAAGCCTCCCTATACAAGACCTTGATTAGACCAGTCCTGATGTATGGCTCGGAATGCTGGGTGTTAAAAAAACTAGATGAGCAGAGACTATCCGTTTTTGAGAGGAGGGTACTGAGGAGAATCTATGGCCCTGTGAGGGAAAACAACATTTGGAGGCGGCTGCATAATCGAGAGTTGTACGAAAGGTTTAAAGATCTTCCGATCGTGCAACTCATACAAATTAACAGATTGCGTTGGGCTGGTCATGTGCAGAGAATGGCGGAGGATAGAATCCCAAAAAGAGTGATGAATTATTTGCCGATGGGAAGGAGAAGGAAGGGAAGACCGCGTACAAGATGGCTGGACCAGGTTGGTAAGGAGGCAGTGAGGCTGGGTGCAGCAAACTGGTGGACATTGGCCGGGAGTAGAGACCAGTGGGGAAGATTTCTTTTGGAGGCCAGGGCCCGGACTGGGCTGTAGCGCCGAGGATGTATGTATGTATGAAACTAATGTTTTTTCAAAAGACGTAAATGTATTCTTACCGTAACGTAGAGCGCAAAAATGTTCTTTTCCAGTAAAAAAATTATAATGTTTTAAAATGGACTTCAAATTAACGAAATAACAAAAAAAACTAATTACTTGCGCCACGCTGGTTTTGAAACTATCCGCCTAAGAGTAGAAATCATGACATAGAAAATCCATTTCCTACTTAGCTTTGCGGTCAGCCATTGGACGTTCATTCCATTATTCGATTTGAGACGATAACATTAGGAAAGTCCACACTCTCATCTCAGTTTTGCTTGAATGACTTCAAGTTCGTTTAACATACTTAAAGTATTATATAACTGCAAACTTTTGCACACACGCTTTATGCAGCAGAGGTAATGTCAAGAAATAAATTAACACCTAGAAAATAAGTGTCTAACATTTTAAAAAAGAGGGGTAATCCAATAAAACAGCAGTATAATAAAGTATTTTTTAATTACAAAATCACATTTTAAATATGTAAAATTAAGAGTGATACACCAGCGTCACTTTAAATAAGTGATTTTACTTTTGCAGGAAGGATAGCAATTGAATGCCATGGAATAGTAAGAAACCATTGTAATCACGTAGTACATCTAATACGGTTAGCTGCCAAAAAAAGAAACTATTGAATTTGATAACCAGTGAAAAGCCTACACTTAATGGATAAATGAAGCAAAGTTTGTCCACTTTCACTTTGGTATATGATCCATCGCCAACATGATGTGACATAAATCTGTCTTAATGTAAGTTCCAAATGCATGGGGTTTCAGATAGTTTTTTAACCACGGTTATTAATATAGACAACAAAATTCAAATCAGGGAAGTAGACGAAAGATTTTCATTGGAATAGGAACGATTTGCGAATTTAGGGGAATTGTTAATAACATGTGATGCAAGATCCACTGACATGCGCCTCTTCTTCTAACATTAGTGTACCAACGTATCTACAGCTCCATTCATTTTCACTTTACCAACGTATCTACAGTTCCTTTCATTTTCACTTACCACTTTTCACTCATCCTTTATCCTTTCCTTATGCTCTCCACAATTCTAGTTAAAACTTGTCATCCGTGTTTTATGCATTATTTTTTTCTCTTCTGTTAGCATTAGTGGTGTACCTGTTTTGTATCAATATGACAAACAGTGCTTTTTGCATGCTTCTTTCGGTCTTCTTCATTTTGTCGACATTAAATATTGTTACCCATTCTATTAAATATAGACCTCGGTGAGTATCCAAGTTTCGACACATTTTGTGTTGGAAAAATTCAGATATTTTAGTGGTATATGGATCGTTAAAACAAATTTTAAAAGCTTATTGTCTCATACTGCATGCTATAGCAAACACTTTTGATGATGATCTATGAATATGAGTAAGTAGCCTTTCCACATAAATGAAGATTTAATTTCCAATAAATATTTTTAAACGAGGAGTACAATTTATTAAACGTTAGATTCACGAGATTAATTACAGCTGAGACACATATCGTATGCAGTTGGTGTTTGTTTTGCAAAAAGTAGGTGAACACGATTCATCAAAACTAGGTAAGTTGTAACTTACCGCTATCGCTCGTGTGTGCTATTTTTAGCTTCGTTTTACTTTCAATGTTTAATTCGTTTTTATCTCCAGCGTTTTATATTTTTCCGCGTCTTGTTAAACCTTTGTCACTGCAAATATAATAAATTATTACCGAACGCAGTAACTGACAGGATAAAATAGATTGATCAGCTGTTCTTGTTATTCCTCTTCGGTTTGTCTAGTAGTAGTCGTATGTGTATTTCTGCTGTTTTCCTCGCCTTTTGGTAATCAATATTTTGTTTCGCTGCCCCTCTACACTGTCGACAAGGCTCTGTAGTTATCAAGTTCTATGTGGCTGAGTAGATTAAGCAGTTCAGTCGACGAGTGCGATGGAGGAGCATCGTACACATCAAAGAATGTTTTTTTATTCCTTGTAAAGTTTCTTTATCTTAATCTATTTCAATCAGTACAATACTTTTAAAAGTACTTTGCAGACAATATATTCAAAAGAACATTTTAAAATATTTTTTTACACTTATAAAATAAATTCACAAATTATGCAAAAGTAATGAACAGGAAACAAATTTCTATGGTGTAAATAAATATTTTTATTCGTAATAAGTATATTCCACAAAAATTGTATTAATTAAATATTATTCTCCATTAGATTATTAACACATATTTAAAACATATGAGTACAATTCGCTAGATTTTTACGTGATTGCATTTACGATTTTGTGTAGATTCGTAAACCAAAAAAGAACGGAAGATAAGAAATTAGAGAATAATCTACTACTGCCGCACAAAGTGTTGCATGATAATATTACTAATAATGATAATAATAGCCTATAACGGTATAACGTT
This sequence comes from Magicicada septendecula, assembly GCA_034769895.1. Lineage (NCBI taxonomy): Eukaryota > Metazoa > Arthropoda > Insecta > Hemiptera > Cicadidae > Magicicada > Magicicada septendecula. The sequence continues at coordinate 145,395,774 of CM068368.1, forward strand.
CATGTGATTATTTGTCTAAAGAAATTCCCTATTGGTTTTCCTTCCACTCAGTCAGGTCCATGTCGTTCGTACTTTCGTTCAACATTACTAGTTAGTGTTCTTGACGAGTTGCGTAAAACCTTTGCCGGAATGCCGATAGTGAAATCTATATACTGTCCAACTGCATCAATGCCTTAAAGTCTTAAAAGGTATACTCTGCTGAGATGGAGACTACTATATTGTCAGCCTTATGAAAAGTCGAAAGGATCAACGATCGCATTTTTCCCAGCAACAAACACAAGTAGGCCTACTTTTACCTCTCCTCCCTCTTTCCTGGGCTTACATTTCTTTAAACTAATTGGATGAAAGTATAAACATGACATGATTAGTAATATTCCAGTGACGATTCGTCACTGGACAATTAGCTAGTAAGAGGATTCCAATCAGGCCATTTGGCCACGTTGTTTTGAGTCTTCGGTTACTTCTCTCTACAGTAGCAGTCCCAACACAGAGTTCTCGTAGGTTCCAAGTTTAACATGATTACCAATAAGAAGCTGTAAATATTATTCTGATTTTTTAAACGCACTATATTTTTTACTTTATACAAATGAATTATTTAAATGAGAGAAGTAAAAGCAATGTTAATCTCCAAGGCTTTCACACTGGTCTCTTAGAATGATCAGATCTTTAGTTCCAACTTATTGACACTTATTAATTGCAAACAATGACATTAACAATAACTTGCTCTGAATACGTCTGAAATATTACTTAGCCAGTAGTTTAATTACGCTCACAACACATCGCGAAGCAATGACGAACGTTACTGTTTACCCAGAAATTAAATTTGAGATTAAATTTAAGGTATACTATTTGTGTTGGTAATGGATATTGCGTCATAACAATTTTAAATTGTACACTCTGGATGTAGAAGAGAAATCGTGCTAAAAAGCTTTATAGGATTGAACACGCGAGTTATCACAAAACTCTCAAATTCCTGTTACATACATTACACAATTACGTTCACTCCATTTATTTTCATACTTTGGTATAAAATATTTTCACTTTGTTCCATGGTATCATAAAATACTCTTCTTTCTCGGCTTCATAATTTACGGGCGTTTGCGTACAGCACATGTGGTGTTTTATATGTCGGCGCAAGAGGCAATACAAGGCTAGTCAACCTAGGGGATCCACATAATGGACTCTCGATACTTGGTTACGTGTGAAACTTCATCTTGTAAGTCCCACTTTATTATTCAGTTCAACGAACATACTCATTACACGTTTAAGTAGAGCTACACTGATGTATGGTATGGCAATTTGTTTTCTCCCACTTTTAGTACTTGCGTCATTCGTGATCTGGATTACTGAACGCGTACATCACATCGTAGATAGGAATATTTTTACCCTATTGTCGTAGAAAATTTAGAAGCGGCATTTCGACGTCGCTTTTTAGCCAACATTGAAGCACATATTGTTCAAGACTTTGCAATCAAATAAATCCTTTTTGGCTATATAGACAGTCCTTACGTCTAAAGTACTGACAGTGTTGTTGGTTGTGAGAATGATATTTTACATGATGGTTATGTAACACATTGCTATCAGTCTTCCTAGAATGTTGTAATAGCCATAGAGTTAATCCCCTTACGATTAATCATTTTCTTTGAAAAGAAAGTTATATCACAGGAAGCAAGAATAAAATATTTTCCATCGTTTTATAACTCGGAGCTTTAGTAAAATTAATATATTTAAAAATATTTGAGAGCTAATAATAAAAATACTATATTTCATAAAATAAAGTGCAAAGTAATAAAAGAGTAATAATTGGTATTATAAAATTATAAAATATATAGATATAACTTAATGGATAAAAGAAATTTTATATAAGTCTAAAACAAAATAAGCCCTTGATATTTATTGAGATTTGTAACAGACATAACAGAAAAAGTATGACATAGAATATAAATAAAGTACAGTTACCACTGTATAATTCAAAAGTTATTTGGAAGAAGAAAAAATGTAATACGCTAAGTCCATAAAAATAACAAATGTTTATATCTTGGTACTATGCACAGGTTTGATGATATAGTGTATAGAAATTTGTGTGTAAAACACAATGTAATGTGTGTGTGTGTGTGTGTGTGTGAGTGTGCACGTGTGCTTGTGCGTGTGTCATGTGTTTGTCTCACTAATATCCTAAACTATTTAGTTGGATTTTAAAAATAGATTCAATCTATTTAAAACTAATGCAATAGTCGACCATTTACTACAAACATGTAAAACAACTGATATCATTGAAATAGTGTTAGAAGAGAAACATTTTCCTTCAGAAACATCACTTATATAGCGCAAGCTTTGATACAGTTTGACGTGAGAGTTTGAAATACAACATAAAATAATAATTCTTCCTTAACGATTCGACAAAATGTCCAGATTATATTTAATGGAAGGTAACTAGAAGCTAAGAGATTTTTATTGTGAACTAAAAACAGTACTTACAGCATAGTCCACCAGTGCATAGTACTACCAGTGACCTTCACAAGTTTCAAAAAGTATATGCAAAAATATGCTAACAAAATTGTGATATAGACAATGGGATGAATCCTTAATGCGACTCAGATACATACTACTTATATACTAGAAACACCTCTTAATCAAATTAAAAATGAAACGAAAATTAAACCCTAAACGTAACTAATTAAAATGTATTCTTCTGATATTAACAAATCTCGTGGTTGTCCGGGACCGCGTAGGGGTATCGAATCACTTCAAAACTCGATCTCAACATTTAAATGGAAGTACTGGGGATCAAACACATTAATTTTATGGGAAAAAGAGGGGAACGTAAAATGTTGCTTGTAACCAACATAATCGACCTCAACTAACTTTTGTAAGTAATTTAAAAATTGTAAGCAGTCCCTTACAAATTGTGATTTGGCATTACGTGTGCAACGCGGCAAGTTCTACTAGTGAAAATTATATTAAGTTATGCTATTCGTACTCGTAGTAATTTGAACATTTTGTATTTCTACATAAATGCTGTGCGTACGGAAGTACTGAATAAAATGAAATAAATGCGACTCAGGTTCAAAATAACGTCAAAGTCTGTCAGCTATTAAACTCTTACGATTAAATACTTGGCAAATGGATTATGGATTATTGTTTCTTCTGTCGATCGCGTTGTTAAATTGGTGCACAGAAAACAAGAGTAGAGGCTAACACGTAAAGTCAAACAGGTGTTTGTGACATTAAAATATTTCAGAAACATAATACCCAGGTACAACGTTTAAGGCAAGTCATCACCATACTCTTATTACGGGAATGGCACCCAGAGATTTTCGTATAAATTGTATGTGCCAATGCCCGCTACGGGCCACTTCCTAAGTAGATATATTATTAATGAGATATTGCGAAAGAAATCCTAATTACTTAATGTACTGGTAATAATATTAGAATACTACAAATCTTGTACGCGTCACACAAGGGATTAATTTTTTAACTTGTGGATTTTAAGCCAGTAGTTAGTGATGCAATACAGTAGCATAAATTACTGTTACGTTTATTGCAAACTTAAAAACAAATTACAATTAACTTTGAATTTAATTTAATCTTTTATAGGTGTAAAGGTTTTAGGCAACCGCGTTGGAGTGTGGTCATTCATCTAAGTTTTGTACTCAGATAAATGCTTGCTTTTGTAAATGGAACACCAATGAGTCATGCGCTTACAAAGTAGTATCAAAAGTTTTATAGCAACACAATGTTGGATATTGTAACGTGATGTTTCCCTCTACATAAAGAATATATCCTAACCTAAATAATTGTCTTATCCTAATAATGAAGAACAGAATAATAATTAAGTAAGGAACCTGTATAATGTAAAATTTGTGTTAAATAGTAAATTTAAGATAAATGTAAAATAAAAAGATAAGACCAAAATACCAAATATGATTATCTGGAACTTAATAATAAATAACTCTAGTAAACTGCATAAGTAATGTTGCCAAAAATAGGTGAAAGCCTATAGAGCAGAACTTAAATGGTTTACCAATCAGGAAAATTTATAAACTAGATAAAATTTGATGTAAAAGAACTATAAAGTCAGAGTATAATCATATCTGAGTGTGAATGAAGTCACTAAAACAATTCAGAGAATGATTAGTATAAAATAAGTGAATAATAACAGTTTTAATTGTATATAAAAGTGTTATGATGTAAGTTAGGTTAAGCACCATATTTATAAGTTAAAGCAAGACCAAGAAATAAAGAATATGGTAGGATAAATAATTTCATGATAAAAAGTATGAACAACAAACAGAATAATAAATAAGACAATTATAATTAACTATTGATGTTTAGGAACTAAATAATAAGGTAAATAGTAAGAAACTGATGAGACAAAAGCCTACCTGTACTGGGTAGGAAAACTGATAAAAATTTATGCAAATAAAACCCGTTAAATGATATAGTATAGATTATAAAATAATGTTTGTTAGTAGAATAAGAAGGTAATAATGAGAAATGTCAAGAATTGACCAGGCATAATGTAAATAATAAGTTGTCAGCCTTGACAAACACTTCATACAGCTAATGTGGAAGTTTATAATGGACAGTACAAGGAAAAAATCTTTAACTAGGGAAGGAAACGATTTTAACCAGGTAATCCCAATTTTTATTATATAAAGTCAGTAATATTGAAGCGAATATAAATACTACTGCAGAGATCATATAAAAATATAACACATAGAAATCCCGTGTTACAATATGTGTATGTAAACACTTTAATAATCTAAGTAGGATACATTTACAGTTAATATTACAATTATTACAAAAATGATAAGCTGTCGAAATGTTGTACCTTTTTTATTCATTTAATAATTAACAGGTCTACGTTCGAGAACTTTTGTATTCTTATTATCTTAATTGTGCATTAATAGCATTTCACTATTTTTGTCCGTGTCCTAACAAAGTGATATATTTTACATTTTATAAAACTAATGTTACCATTCAGTCTGTCTTACCCATGTGTTTACTTACGGCAATAACGTCTAGTGTATAATCGTTATTATACTCGACTGTTGTCTTCAAGCATTAACCAAGGTATTTTAATCAAGGGCGAGGGTCTTAAGAAAACATTAATTTTGATTTTCCGTAAATACAATGTATTTTTAAATATTGTGGAGTACTCTCTTGGTAATATGAACCAAAAATTGTCCGTATCATGGCCTGCTCTAGTAAAGTAAATTTCTCTTTCAACTCATACGAAAAAATTAACCTTTTCTATTTTCTCCCTGTCTGTATAACAAAGTTTTCCACAGTTTACTCAAAAAATTCTTTCCGTGATATATTTTATTTTTCTACGCAAACAATCGTGACTATTTACAATGTATCCTATTTGTAATCAACAATTAAATTTTTTACATTCATTGTGTCCTTAATAACTGTACTTCTAATTTTTCCACGTCTGGATATTTGTCCCGAATGCCTCCAAAAGTCCAGCTCTGCTGTCATTAATTTTGCAGTTGTGTGTTATTGGTAGTCCAAACTTCTGAGCCGTAATTCATGATACTTGTAACAATGGTTTTAAATATTTTGGTTTTAGTTTCTGCTAAAATTTGCGTATCTAACAGGATTCCATTTAATGTAGATATAGACATCATTCTCAAATTAATTCTGGATTGTACTTCTTTGTCTTGCTTCCCATTGGACGTAATTTTCAACCGTAAATACTGTATTCCTCTGCATATGAAATCTTTCCATGTTATAATATCAAGTCTTGCTGAAGGTCATCTATTGCCATGTATTTCGTTTTATTCATATTTACCTTTAGTCCCGATTTCTGACATTCCTGTATCAATTTTCTAGTCATGTACTCTAGGTCCTCAAAATCTTGAGCCAAAAGTAATTGGTCACCAGCAAACTGTAACGAATAAAGTGTATCACCATCAAGTGGAATTCCCGTGTTCCTGCACATTTTTTTCCAAGTCTCTATTGCTTTCTCCGCATAAATTTTGAAAAGCGTGGGTGATAGACAACATCCCTGGCGTAAACCTCGGTCACATGAAACTCCGGTGACAAATTCTTTCCTGTTTTTATTCTCGATACTGAACTGTTATAGAAATTTTATGTTGTTTTTGTGATAACCAGTTGATCTTGAAACTGTCCACAGATTGGCTAACGGTATAGTGTCATAAGCTTTTCAATGTTGATAAAAAATTAATGAAGAGGTTGTGATTGAACTGTTTTCTTTTCAATTGTTTGCTATAAGGAGAAAGTTTGATCTTTAGTTGATCTACCAACTCTGAAACCTGCTTGTTCTTCCGCCTCCATTTCACTGTAATTAGCTTCTAAAAAATGTTTAAGTACTCTTCCATAAAGCCTACTTAGTGTGCTAGTAACTGTTTTGCCTCTATAATTTTTGCAATTGTCTTTGCTTCCGCTCTTGTGTATTGTAGAAATGTATATCTCCTTCCAATGGCATGGTACCTCTTCTCCATTCAGACATTTTTTAAAGATATCTTGATAATTTATATAAATTATTTGTACAATTTCTTAATAATTCTACGGGGACGTCTCCAATTCCAGCTGTTCTTTTATTCTTTAGAGATTTTACAGCTACTCTTACAATATTAATATCCAAGCGAATATAATCATCCGATATTTCTTCTAAATTCTCTTCAACGTCTTTCAAATATTATTTTCTACTCTCTACCAACAGCTCTTTTCAAATAATCTTCCTAACACTGTAGTGAGGTGTACCTGAATCCCTGAATTTTCCAGGATATTCTTCTGAAATTGTGTAATATTTTCCAGGATTCTGTATTTTTTCCTCCATTGGATTATTTTACCTTTCGGCATGATCGTTCCCAGCTTCTATTTTTTGCTTCTGTCACCTACTTCCTAACTTTAACCTGCTATCTTCTAAGTTCAATTTTGCCTTAAATATCTTTAGTATTCAACCATTTCAGGTACGCATCTTTTTTTCTTTTCACATCCTTTCCTATTTTATCATTCCAATAATAAAACAATTTTTTCTATGACATTTACTTTCCTCTCCTAATGCTTCTTTACATGGTTCATGTACCTTGTTTTAAAGATATTGATACTGAATTTCTCTATCATTGAAATCAGCTTTAGTTAGCTTCTCATCCAGTCTCTTTCTGTATAAGGTACTTTCATTTTCCAAGCCGTTGAGATTGTACTTCAAAGTACATATTCTAGTTTTGGGAATATCCCCATCATTAATTTATATTCCTCTGGTATCTGTCGCTTTAAAAGGAAATAAAATTTTTTAGTTCACCATAAAATGATCACTGAGCATAATTAGTCCTTCAGTCTTTTAGTCCAATGAGTCAGTACCTTTAGTATTTTACCTTTATTGAATCCATTCGGCTGTAATCTATTTGGTTTTTTTACATTTCCTTTTTTTCTAATGAAAGGGGAGTTGGTCCATTCCATTGACGCCAAATTTCGTTACTCCTCCGCAGGATGTGATTTCTTGTACGTTTAATTTTGTTTGCTGCTGAACTATTATGTAGTCTATAATTGACTTCAGCTGTAATATGTCCTGATTCCATGTATATTTGTGTATTTCTTTATGTTGATAATAACCATTTAAAATTCTTCAGGAACGTTGTCCACAAATGTCAACTGATGCCATTGTCATTTATAACACCTTCACCAAAAGGTCCCATGATTTGACTGTCCACTTGTTTCCAAGTTTCACCATTACTATCTCCTCCAGCTATGATAACTTCTCTTGAGCTTCCACTTTCCTCTATTATATCACTTAGAGCAGCCGTTCTCAACCTGGTGCTCGCGAGCACTGTAGTGCTCGCGTAACTAAAAATGGTGCTCATCATGGATGTATAAAAAAGTGCTCGCGAGCAACAGTGACCCCTAATTTTTAATTATGAACTATATAGCACGGCCGTACAGCTGTTGTCCACCAACAACTGAGTATAGCAGAATACTGTTTGGAAACCTTTGTTACTTCTAAGAGCACTACTTGCAATAGTTTCCGGAATTGTCCGTAGTTTACAAGCCGATAACGACTCTATTGTTTGCAGCTTTAAAAGGCAGAGACAGCCTACGAGGGGTTTATTACTGTAGGCGCCAGGTTGTCCCATCTTGTAAATGGGCTGTTAAACGCGTACTAGTACCTTCAAAAGAAGCGGTTATTCAAAATATTTTAATTTTATTGCCTCTGAAATCCCTAAACTTGGCAGCTTTAAGTACGTTCTCACAGAAATAGTCACGTAGCATTTTACACTTAGCTCAACCAATCAATTTTCAGATTTTAAATAGAAATTTCGAAATCTGCCAATGAGACTTTAAGAGCAGCCACTACCATAGAGGTATATAGATAGAGGTGGTGAACTGGCTGAGAAACCGTCCGGCTGGAAAAGAGAGTGGAATCACGTAGGGATCATTTCTGTCCTTGTCTGCCTCTAACGCTGAACTGACGCTGAATCAGCTGATCCGCGCGAGTTCCACTCTCGCGCATGCGTCAGTAGACAAGGATAGAAATGACCTCTATTAATTGCGTGGAGATTTCCACTTACACGAGCGACATTTGTGACTGGAGTGACATAGTGTAGCGGTGTACACCAGTTTTGTGACGTATTTTGGTTGTAGTATTGCTGTTCTGTTATTTGTGAAATACGCGTAATTATTGTCAGTTTGCAATTTTCCTTTCGCTTCGAAGTGTGTTGTGAACGTTCTTAAAAAAGAGACATGGATAAATTTGTAATACGAAAACGTAGTGAAGAATCGATACCTAAGTTACCTTCTTCATCAACCCAAGATTCCAACAAAAGTAGCGAAGCAAAAACAAAGAAACTGTATTCTTTTCAAGATAATTGGGAGACAGATTTTTGTGGCCACTAATGACGAAAATACAGGAGTTATTTGCGTTTTGTGTCATGCACCTTTATCGGGTTTCAGAAAAGCAAATTGTTAAAGACATTATGAAACTCATCATAGTGCGTTTTCTGATCAATATCCCACGGGATCAGATGCAAGGATACATAAAATCAAAGAGTTAAAATCACAACTCCAACGTCAACAGAAGTCTTTTTCATTTAATGTTAATAGTTCTGTTAACAAACTTTCAACCGAAGTGTCTGTATCTGTGTCTCATATACTTGTTCAGCATGGGATGCCATTTACAAGTGGAGAAATTATGAAGGAGTGCATAGTTTCCGCAGTGACAACTCTCGCTGAAAGTTTACCTGAGAAATACAGAAGTGTTTTGACTAATGCGGCAAAAAATGTGCCACTTAGTGATGACACTGTTGCCAGGCGCGTTGACCTCATCGCGGCTCAAATTAAACAAAAAGCAGTCCAGAAACTTTCTGAATGTAGTTATTTTTCTCTTGCTGTTGACGAATCAACTGACACTGCTTTTGTAGCACAATTGGCGGGCTTTGTACGTTGTATAGATAATGTGGGAATTGTAGAAAATTTCTTTTTAACAATTTTACCGCTCCCGGGTACAACTACGTGGCAAGACATTTACAACGCTGTCGCGGATTTCCTGAAACCTAATGGCATTGACTTATCAAAGCTCGTGTGTGTGGTTATTGATGGCGCACCTTCCATGGTAGGTAAAAATAAAGGATTTGTCGCTCTTCTAAAAATGATGAACATTTTCCTCCCTTTGTTCACTATCATTGTTTAATTCACGTTGAAACCTTAGCCAGTCATCTTATATCTGTTCCTGAAATTTCAGAACAGTTAAAACTGATAGTTAAGTTGATCAACTTTTTGGTTTCTAAACCCCTGAATAAATGCTTACTAAAAGTCTTCTTGCATGATTTATCAGCACCACATTCAGAACTAATCCTACATGCGGATGTTCGTTGGCTAAGTGGCGGGGAAGCAATTTACAAGGGTCTGGAATTTTTCGAAGAAATGAAAGCATTTATTTCTGCCAACGATTATGTCACTAAGGTTCCAGAAATATTCGCGTATAATTTCAAGATCAATCTTGCTTTCATGGTAGACCTATTTCAATATCTCACCGAGCTGAACAAACGTCTTCAGGGTCAGAAAAACACAATTTGTGAACTGAAAGAAATTATATTTTCCTTTCGATCAAAGTTACAAAGATTCCTCGGGACGGCAAGTAAAAATGACTTGGTTCATTTTCCTGAACTGGCACATACACTCTCGAGTCTTGGTCGTCCCCACTCGGAGTGTCCTAAAATTGTCGTTCTGGCAATTCAAGATCTGTTGAAAGAGTTTGCTACACGTTTTCATGTACTCGAAGAAAATGAGCCGTTGTTTAATATGGTGCTCAATCCATTTTAATTCAATGTGGACTCTCTCAGAAAAATTCAGATTATTCAACAGCACAATCTTGCTCGCGCGGAACTCGAATTATTAGAGCTCCAGTCTTCACAAGCCTTCAAATATCTTTACGAAAAGGAAAGGATCACAGATTTCTGGGGTGCAAATGATACAATGAAATTTCCGACATTGCAAAATGCTTCTCTCAAATGCTTGGCGATGTTTGGGACAACCTACCTGTGTGAAAAATGTTTTTCATTAATGAAATACATCAAGAACAAAGCACGATCAAGATTAAATGACTCACATTTGGAGGACTGTTTACGTGTGGCTGCAAGCGACTTCTCCTTAGATATTAGTGAAATTCTGAGTAACATTCAGGGCCAAGGATCTCATTAGCCTGGTGAGTGCATTTATTATTATTATTATTATTATTATTATTATTATTAAATTTTCATGGTGCTCTCCCACTTGCCCCGGATTATGAAAGGTGCTCTCAATCACAAAAAGGTTGAGAATCCCTGACTTAGAGCATTGAAAAAGACATCTTTAGTAAGCAATATTTCATCTTCATTAATTGCATATACACCTATTATGTACTTTTGTATCCATGCAGGTTGTAACAAGATACAAGATACAGAGATATAGTATTTAGGTGCGTTTTGATTGTAATTGTGTTACTTGTATGTTGCTTGTGTTATTTGTAGATACGCACCGGTATCCACGATTATGTTGTATGATAAAATGTTCAAATTATAATTATTATTATTAGTTTGGTTGTGATTGACAAATATGTGGGTATCGATGGTTAACTCTTTTAATTTAAAAGTATTTCTCGCACTCTGTTGGTAACCTCCCCCACTTACCATATGTGGATATTGTTGTTCTGTTAGGTGACTGCTCAGCTGTAACACACACGCTACATATACGAGTAGATATACTGTTTGAATATCCAACGTGACTAGCATGCACAATAAAAATAATATAACAGCTAAATCAAGTTCTGAGCTATCAGAAATATTTGAATTCTTCCGCCACCTTTTGGTAGAACTGACTATGAATAAATGAACTAATTTAAGTTTGAAATTAAACTCTTTTTCCACTGGTAACAAAATGTAGAGGTTTATTAACAGTTAATAATGTTATAAAATCTTTTAAAAATTGACAATCAGTTACTAATAATTTTACTGAGAATAATTACAATGAACAAAAGTTAAAATAAAACTCTCCTTAGCCTGAAGGCTGGTAACCCTGTTGGTTATACAATAGTTTTTATTTTGAGAGGTTATGTCCTCTTATATCAGTTAATTACCAAGTTCGTGTGGTTCTTTTAAGTAGCATGATGCCAGGTACAAGGTGTGGCGTTTTATAATGAGATTAAATGAACAATAAATAAAAAACAAACAAACAAAAATATTAAAACAGAAAATTGGTACCATATAACAGATAATTATGGTATTATCGTACGCGGGAATTCGTACGCAGTATACAGTCGTTGTCTTGACAATAAACAAGTGCGCTGGTTTGCACTGCTAAAATGTAGTACTATATTTTAATAATTCACTGTGGGAATTATTTATTTACAAGAGAAAAAGTTATTAATAAAAAAAAACTCTTGTTATTGTTTTTATCTGGTTTGGATTATATGAGAACAGACTTGTGACAAAAAGGTGGCAAATTATGGTTATGATTTTAAGGTTATCTCATAACGTGAATTGTTATTAGAGTTAATTATCTTGAATATTGATTTCTTCTTAATCTAAGCATACACATATTATTTATAGTAGTTCTGATGCATAATTATCAGTAGCATAGAATATTCTTTCGCATAAAAATTAAAATATTTATCTTCAATAATAAAAAATCAAAAAAAAACACAACGTTAGTCAATTGAGCGACTATTTACTATGCTCGTATTTTGTAATTAGTACATTAATCGTGATTCTTTTAATTATGAAAAATAATTAAAATATTTATTTATCATGTTAAAAATTGCGAAATAATACTTTCGTCAATTCTGATAAATTTCATTAGCATTATTATACTTCGCTATTATTGATTAGCGTAGTATATAAACGATCGGTATTGACAGAAATTTTTATTTCTGTTTTATTGTTAATTAATGAAAAATATTGTACTCCCTGGTTTATTTTTCGCACAACACTCGCAAATACGATCGATATTGTACACTGATCGTATTTAAATATTATTCACTCCGCACTGTACACACGTTATTGCTTGTGTTGTATTTAGGTTAGATGTGTGTTGATTACTGATGTTCACGTGTCGCGCACAATTCAAAATAAACTTCTTCCTATATCTGGTTCGCAGAGTGACACGTCCTGTCTCGTTGATGATTGATAGATGACTGTGACGCTCCTTTGGAACGTCTCCGGCTTGTCTGCCGATTTCCATTCATTCGATTGGCTGAAATGTTTGAACTCTTCGACCCAAAGTACTCTGGCTTATTAAAATTTTTAATTTTTTACCAATTTTGTGTTTGGGTTTGAGATTAGCTTGACGTCAGCACTGGTACAAAAAATAATTAAAAAGTTTACAATCGTAATAACTTTCTTAATATTTGTCTTATCGTTAAACGGTTAGTGTCAATAAATTGCGGACATCCTGAGCTTTAAATAAAGTCCAAACAAGATTATAATCCGTCCATTATTTAAATCACTATAACGATTCTATCGATTTTTATGGTGCATCTTATATTTAATAAGTTTATTACACCAAACTTAACTAATTACACTAAAACACTTTTGATTAAACGATCTGAGTCTATATCTCAACTTGTTTAATACAAAATTTGGGAATAATTGTTACCCAAACAATGTCTGGTCATGGCGTCTTTAGCGTCCATATTTGACTATTCACAATTGTCCTTAAAACTATTTTTCCTTATCTAGTAACATTGATATTGTAACCTAACAATAATATAAACGTCTATTTACATGAATTTGTACTTTAGTATATGTAAAGGGCTGTGTTTCATATACTATTAGCATTGTTTCAGTACCCTCCTATCTCTTTTCTTAAAATTGTCACTTTATTTATGGTTTTTTTATATAAGGTATATTATGTAATAAATGCAACTAGTGTACAATTATAGTACCTAATTCCTTTCATATATTTGTTAGCTTTTAGCTATCTGAGAACCCTTCAATTTCTAGTAATGGATTTGTTTACATTATGTCATAGCATGGTAGTCAGTTATTTTTGATAAAACAATAATTAAATTTTTATTGCTATACTTTACATAGATTCTCAAAGTAGTATCAGACATTCTTCTGATCCTTGATAACATTTTTATCTACTTTTAAACAAGTTTGTATGTTGCATTTTGCATAAATAACTTGCTACATATTGTTTGTTCACATTCTGATTCCACCATCATGGTCTTTTAGTTTTTAATAATTTATATATAAAATGACTATTCTCATGGTTATGGTCTGTTCTCATAGTAGTGTTAGGTGTCCCTCTTACTACTGGTAACACTCTTATTAATCTTTGTTCAAGTTTTAATAAAGTATCTTGCTTTACTAGTTGGTTACATTGTTTCTGCTTACTACTGGCTATGTATTCATAGTCAACTAGTTTACAATATTTTGGTTACAAAACTATTGTCATTATATTTATAATCTGTTCTCATAGTAGCACCAGATGTTCATCTAACTACTGGTAATACTTTCATTAATCTTGGTACTAGTTTTAACACTGTATTTTGTTAAACTAATTTGGCATACTAGGTCCCATTTCTTCTATCTTTGTGCCATCACATTTGATCTGCTTTATTTGTATTGTCTTTCAATATAATACACTGTCTACTAGGGTGTATCATTACTTATAATGAATCCTTGATTGATATCATTGTTGATGGTTATTTGGTTAAACTAACATGTATGATTTTTTGTTTCATAGGTGCCTTTCCTATGGGGTTATGTAACAATGTACAACATATTCTAATGCAGCATTTTGCTACTACTAACATGACTTCAGTATGGTATTCTATTACAATATTTTAATTGTTTTAATACACATGTTTACACTACTTCTTCTTAAACAATAATACAAATATTCTTGAACTAATGACAATATCTTTCTTGTCGTTGTTTGTAACTAATTCCTGTCACACTTGTTTGATATTTAACAAACTACTTTGTTTGTTATTATTCTTTATGTGGCCTTTCTTTGCATTGTATTCTGTTTTGCCGTGGCATTCAGTTACATTTCTTTTAAAATTTACAAAGGTTTTTGTTGTCAGTTCTCTGAATAATATAACTGTTCTATCTTACATTATTTTGGTGGTCTTATGATTATCTACTTGGATCACAATCATTATTAAATTAGTCACACTAACTGTCTATGTATATTTGACTATTTAATTCTTGATGTTTTCACTATGAAAGTAACACATTTTCTTCCAATCACTGGAATTGTTTGTGTGGTTTATTAGGTTAAAATTAGTTAACTGGTCACAGGTTTTCACACTTATATTAAGTACTCACTATAATTGTTTGTGATTTCTTAAATGTTAAACACTGTTTCTTCATAGTTGACAATCACTATTCTTTTGGTTACTAGTATTGTCTCTAGTACACTTGATGAATAATGATTCCTTGCATGGTCTATCCATTTTCTTCTCTCTTCATGTCATGTTTCCTTGTCCTTCTTCTTCCCTTCTTCTTTAGGTTTGTACGTCTTCTTCAACATTTTCATTGTAGTAGTCGTTGTTTCATAATATTCATATTTGTCAATATATCGGTTTGTCTGCCATCATTGTGGTTGCTCTTGAGTTGTTTCTTCCTTTTATTTGGCATAGTTACTTTTGATGATTCCCCTCACTGTTGGAATCTATTGGTATTGTCGTTATGTTGTTGGTATTGGTATTATTCCCGTTATTTCCCCTCACTGTTGGATCCTATTGGGCCTGGTTACTAACATTTTATTTTGGCTCATGGTCATTTTCTTTCTTCATTTCGTATATGATGCTGCTATGTTACACTTTCTCCTTCATCGTTGGAACTTTGCACTAATATATCTGTAGGTACACACTTTTTGTTCACATAGTTTTATTTATCTAGAAATACCTTCATGCTTTCCTGTCATTTGGAGTTATTCTTGCTTACATTATGTAACTACCATATTTGGTAACGTTACAAGGTTAATATTAAGTTTTATCAGATTTTCATCAATATGATCCCTGTTTGTTTATTTCATAAACATATTTCTTTTGTTTATTTTTATAAGCACGGATACTCCTCTCTTTGCTCTCTTCTCCTTAGGTACACCACTGTAGAAATGTATATAGGAACCATATGTTTCTACACCATTCCTTTTTTCTTGTTTCAGTCAATAAAATTATATCGATGTTTCTACTTTCGAATTCGTTAATAACTACTCCTACTTTTCCCTTAAACCTCGTATATTCCATATTCTGATTCTCATAGTCCGTTTACCTTTAGTCCTTTACTTTTATTGAATCCATTCGGCTGTAATCAATTTGTTTTTTTTTATATTTCCTTTTTTTCCAATAAAAGGGGAGTTGGTCCATTCCATTGATCCCTAACCTAGAGGACCAGGAAATTTTTAATCAAGGTTTACTTCCTTTAGCCTTTGATTAACCAATATCCATCTACAAGGCAGCAGCTGCTACTTTTGGTCCAACCCGAGTATTTTATTTCTCTGGTACCCGCCACACCTCGTGAGCATTCCCCTACCCGCCATCTGGGGAGGCGCCCGATTGAAGACTAGAAAACCCAGATGAGTAAAATGAGCATAATATCTAATTAATTGAGAATTCGGCTTTTCTCCTAATAACTTTTTCCTAGAGTAACGTTGAAAACAGATTATTTTCCTAAAAGCTATTTATCTTGTCTAACTAGTATAATTTTATATATACAATAATTATGTTCTTAACTATCTTTATCAGGCTGTCGTGTCAACAGATACGTACTGGTCACTTGTTTGGATCTTACCAAAAGCAATCTCTAAGTAACGGAATGCTTTCCAAAGTACGTACACTATTCCGTCCAGGAAATGGAAGTTTCTTGATGAGGTTCGTTACATTGAGCCACTATAGAATCAATTCCGTTCTCCCAGATACAATGAGCCTTGTACAAACAATGCAACAAAAACGTGGCACAGCTGGTTTCAATCCATTGTATCAAAAAGTATCCTTCATTATACAAGTTAATTTATGAGTTCAGAAGGAGGAGTATGACACAGAAACGATGATCTATGAGTCGGTGGCCGAACGTCTGCAAAACTGTAGAAGCAGGAGTATAAATACCGGAGCCTAAACTTGCAGACCATCAGTTGCCGATAACTTCAAAGAACAAAAGGGATATTGGAATACGTGCATGCTCGTTATCATAGCGTAGCTGTTTAATTTGTCTTGCCTCCCAAAATTCTGTTATAGAAATATTCTGTTTATATATACGCTATAAAATATTGCTTCGTAATATTTTATTTACTCAATGAAAGTAAGGAAGCAAAGAAGAATTTAGATTAGCAATCATATTCTATATAATATAAATATACTGGTTTTCCTTATGTAAATTTCAGAAGAATGTTATAAATGCTGTTATTGGAGATATTTATTTGCAGAACTGTTTTGTAATTAAAGTTATTTCCTGATAACTAAAACGCTTAACATTATGAATAATTATTTACTTCTTATCACATTGTCTTCAGAACTTATATTAAATGCTCCGGACAACTACAGCAAAGGCAATATCTTCTGTAGTTTTGGTAACTCTGAACTACTGAGAACTTTTTTGTAATCAGTAACACAAAGATCTGTCTGAAATTAAAATTGTATATTTCTCCTACAATTGTTTTGCATATACAGTATATATATATATATATATATATATATATATATATATATATTGTAACGAAACAAAATGTTACAAAAGAATAGTAAATAATAGTGAAATCCGATCCAGAGAAGAAACAAGAAATAATAATTGAAAGCAAATTAAAGGAAAACTATTTGGTTTGACTTATATAATATTATCCAGAAACCCAGAAATAACCCAGTAGAATAGGGCAGTAAACAGAAAAAAGTGAAATAAATAAACCTAGTAGGCCTAATCAACTTACCCGGAATAATAATCCAAACCCAATAAAGAGTACCTAATCCATATAATAAAATTGTATTAATTATAATCATATAGGCCTATAATCAAGGAAAGGAAAAGGGACACAAACCTTTAAAGTAATGAGTGTGATCATAAGAAATAGCGACACAGACTACCGTTAAACAGTGTAATTATTTTTGATGAAGGTGTTTTGTTATTATTAGACAGAATTTTAGTTTATCATACAGACAATAGTTTAGCAGTAGAAATACACTAAAACTGTCAAAAACAATTATTATTATTAAAAGTTTTGTTGTATGTTATAAGATTTTATGTCACCAGTTAATTTATGTAAATATATTTATCTCAGGTAGTCAAAGTAGAAATTACAATAAATCATAACAAATTGTTCCACCACATATCATAGAAATTCAAATTAATAAGGTTTTACAGTTATAAACTGAGGCATGTTTAGTATCAAATTGTTTATAATTATCTAATTAATAATTGTATAAACATTGCATATATATTTAGAGTATAATAATAAAATTATCTATTAAAGGTAATTTATAAAATATAATGTAGGTAATGGGTGTTGATCCTATAACATTTAAACTGTACATAAATGACCAATCAAAATTTAAGAAATTTGTATGAGTTAGGTAACTAAAAGAAAGAAGAAATAACACTTAATTGTTAATTGTGATGGAAAGCAGTTGAATAGTGCGTGTCTAGAGGTAATTAAAAGTATATAAAAAATAGATAACCCGTTTGTGAAAGAAGATCTGAAGGACCATCATCGAAGATAATAATCCTTCCACTACAATTTTCATGAACAAATAATACACACAATCAAGAAAAATATTCAGAATAGACCAGGAACCCTTCAGCAATATCGTCTAGATGTGTAAAGTATAATTTGACAATATTTTTTTTTCAACAAGGAACAACCACTAGACAACATAACAATTTACACTAACACTAATCACTAGTCAACATTTTAAAGTGCAACCAAATTCAATATATAAGCTAACAGTGATTACAAGGAAACATTTATTGTACACATTGATAAACTACATTATTTTCTGAGACGGACAAATTGAATATCGTCAAAACTTGTATGTAACTTAATATATAATTTGTGTAAATTTTTAGATTATAAGTAATATATTGTTTGTAAAGGTACTCTCTATTATTAATCAACATGCAAAGGAACTTTTCGTAGCAGCCACAAGAATTCCCACGAAATATATTAAAATTATTTAATTATAAATCCTGAGATAAATATCGACCCTGTGACAACCTTATGTATCGAATGGAATTTTCCAATAATTTGAATTTATGTTACACAGATTAAGTCATTATGTTATTAAATCATATCCATGAGTTATTATTTCAGGAAGGTAATTTATATAATAGTATTATAATATATATACGTATGTGTGTGTTTAGTAAGAAGAATGTTGATTAAAAATGTGTATTGAGTTGATTCGCCAGGATGCAGAAATGATGAAGAGAGTGGACTGTATACAATTTATTTATTTGAATTCAAGTTACATTTGAAATATGAAGTTAGCAGTTGTTATGAATCCCAGGTTGGCTAATAAGCATGATGTATGTACAACGTATCAAAATATTAAATTACATTAATAACGGGCCTAATGGGCCATAAGTAAAGTGTGTTAACCTAGGGCCTACATTGAATGTCGCGACAAGAAAAATATGACAGTGAAAGGCGGGCGTGCCGACCGCCGCTTTCAAGCGTTTGACGTACTGTACAGAGCTTCGACATGAATAATCAGATTACAACAAAAAGTAAAGAGCAGATTAGCCAACCTATAAAGTAAAATTATCGCGCTACTGCACAATGTGTATATCTACATATTAAATAGCAACTTGTATTGTTTTTCAGTAAGATGTCTGTTACATTTTATTAATAGACTTCCTAAATTAAATAACATTATTTTCTATTAACCAGACTAATTAAAGCATTATAATAAATTAGTATAGCTGTTTGTATAAGCTATTTGAAAGAAGGAGAAAAATTGAGAAGAATACAAGGCAATGAAGTGTGTCACTAAAGAATATTAGTTTAAGCCAAAATTGGTCATCCGTTCACAACGTCTATTGAAGTGAGATCAACTTTCTCGTCTGAGTAGTGTTAACACTCTTTAATTTAAAGAAAAATATAAAACCCATATTTAAATGTTAAATGACTTTGTATTTCGTGACTAGAACATTTTGTACTGCATCTATTTACTGAAAACAGGTAGTAATAAAAAAAGCTTTCTGGTGGTAATATCAAAATCAAAAAGAATTTGCAATTCTTTCATCTCGTATAGGTGGGATGTATGTACGTTAACTTTATGGACTGAGATATTTGCTCAACATAAGCTCTTGAGAAACGTACAATATTGGTGCAAGGCAAATAAAACAGAAAAGCACTGGAATGTAAAATCGTCGTCTGAAATATCGTTTGTATAATTTATTATATATTGTTTGACAAGAGAGAAGAAGACGAAATGTTAGGAATTTCTCCCTCCTCTAACTTCGGTCTTGCTGTCAACGTCACTGCCTCCCACATTTACTGTATTATCATCATTTTATCAAAACGTTTAGTATCTAAGGAACCTCGAAACATTTTAGAAGCAGCATGTCAAAAATTAAAAAAATCATACAGCCTAATTAGAAAGATGTATTTGTCGCACAAAACAATTTTGTGAGTAAAATATTATTTCTAAACAACTTTGTGTTATTAAAGGTATTACAAAACATGTATGGATCTGCAAAGGTTAATTCTTTAGTTTAATGTAAAAAGAGATTTAAATTTTAATTGTTAAATAATTTATGTATGCGTTGCGATAATACTTGGTAGATAAAACAACAGGAACTCCAAAACCGAGAAGTACATAAATCTAGGTGGCACGGCTGAGTTATACAAAGGCACGTTTTTTGCTTACAAACGCTTTCTTAACAAACGATTATTAAAACTTTGAATTTTTTTTTAAATGAAGTAGGTATATTAGATTACATAAATGTTCTCATACACAAGATTGTACGTACATTTCACTAATTTGTCACGACTTTATATGATCGTTAAAAACATTTTGGGGAAAAATTCATTATCATTTAGGAATTTATCTATGAGATAGACATAATTTAAATAAAAATGTGTTTTATAAAGTAACAAAAATTGTAAAAGATACGCTGGAAAATATACAAATAGAGTTTTTGTGGTTGAATTACTATGAACCGGCTTTGAAAGAAATAATGTTTAAAAACATGAAAATAATTCATAATTTAGAAGATTAAAATTAAAATTAAATAAAGATTAAATCAAGATAATATCTGTTACTTTGTAGCAACTTTTAAACATGTCAGTAGCAATATTTAATGTCTGCTGTATTTTTAACATTAAAAATTCAATTATCTCAAAATTATGTCAGTTACCTAGTAACAATTATTAGTGACTTTCCTCCCATGTATAATTCTTAAGTTAGTATTGATTAAACAGTAAATGAAAATTAAAAAACTATTTAAACAATCACGGTTAACGACCTTATGCCAACATATATCTAATACAACAAATCTTTTTGACAAAATACATTCTATAATAACCACAGGTGATAATTTTCGGTAATAATAAAATAATTAAGGCACTATTGTTAATCTTATTAAATAATTTACGTGTAGTATTTAGCCTACGTCAAACGAATCAATGCTAGGCCTAGATCACAGTAAATATCACAGTCAACGAAAAGTCGGCGGGGGCTGTGTCGGAGCCACGCCCGGAAATCTTCAGAGCGTAGAGTACGTCTGTGTGCTTTAGGGTTGCTAATGTGTTATGAATAAAATGAACAAACACATATTTAGTTTTACAAAGTAAAACATTTTATTTGCAAAATCATCACACAAGTTAATTAGTTGGTTCAAGCAAGACTTTATTTATAATGGGCCTATGATAGGAGAAGTAGCTGATATAAGGTCAGATATCAACGCTGATGTTTCTGGTGAAAGTCAAATCGATGGTGGTGTTACCCAGCGTAGTCGGTGGCGACGGCACGTGGTCTAAATTGAATTGTTCCTTCATGAAGTCCAGCGCAGGAAAATTACTCTGTGCGTCGACGTTGAAATCCCCATTATTAATTCTGGTCTCCATGGTGTTGCAACGGCATCACTTTAACAGCCACTATCTTTACGTCCATCTGGAACCACAGTCTGTCACAAACGTCACACGCGTGTCCAAATTCATTATTAAAGAATGTTTTGTGGATGTGCTTTGTAGCTAACTGCCACGTTTTGCTGAATTCGATCGGCTGAAACGCTTGCGAAGTCGGACGCTCTTCCTCATCCAACTCGACTTCAGTATTTATTTTTTGTCTTTTAAGCGTTGTCGGTAAATCCTCTGACGTTCGGCATTGGTCATTTTGGGTTTTCTGAATGCCCCATGATTTCCTCTACTCTCCTGTATGCGTTTACGATACTTTTGAGCACGTTTAGCATCCATATACCGCGACATTTTGTCCGAACACACGATTTTTACAACTTGAATTACGATTATTCAAACCTCTTAATAATATCACCGCTATCACGGTACACTATGTAGACAGTACTCGATGAGACAATTTTAACGACACCTCACTCAACGTTCTATCGCATCGGAAACCGGAGAAATACTAATTTTAGTGCACGTCGTCGGCGCAAAACATTTCTATTTCTCCCCCCGCACTGGATGATGCCAATAGCCTCCTTATATTGTGCTATTTATTATTTTTGTTCCTTTATCTGTCGAATGGTACCTCATATAAGCGTGAATATTTTGTCGTTTAGATAATATTTCAACGTCAAACGTGACGTGAAAACGTAACGCTCCATTTTCTGGTCGGGGGTGCCTATTGCTGGCCTGAAAGGTAAGACGTATTCTACGTCAAAACTTATCAAATAATTGTGTCTAGTTGTCTAATACGAACAACTAGTCTAGAAAAAAGGTCTAGAACCAACATTTTTGAACTTATAGGGCATCATAATAATTTGCGAGTTTCTAGAACATTGTTATCTACTTTTATTCCACAATAACCTTGATCACACACATAAGCTTCCGTTGGACAACTGCATGCCTACGGTATTTGTTCGTATCTGTAATAAGGTGCGTAGATTCCCTTTTGTAGCAACTGAATTTTAAAAATCTCTTCTACAATATTTTATTTTACAGTCCTGTAATACTTACAGGTCTTTATTACTCTTCAACCATATTACAACCCCTCACTATAATATGAACTTTACTAACGTTATAGTTTGTTTAATTGAGCTAATTCATTTTCATCGATAACTTCACACCACTCTTGCCACCTGTAAATCAGGATAAATTCTCTTCAGACAATTCTCTGGCGACCACTGTTGGAATTTTAATTCAATCGTTTGATCACAACAGAAGGTATATTTTTTCCTCGACTTCAAGAAAGAAGTTACAGATCTGCTTGTTAAACAGAAGCTTCTATCTTATTCAGCTTCTCGTGAAATATTTTCTTAAATAGGAATAGCTGTTCCTAATTGAACTGTACAACGTATGTCTCAGTTGAAGTAACGTTATCTTGACATGGGAAACGATTGCTTTGATCGCAATGGTTTAGACGGGAAAGAATATTCTCATGCGAACAACTTCTGAATTACGAAAATAATAGTTTTTCCATATCAACAGTCTTAAAGAAATTTACAGCACACGATAATCAGAAACATTTACCTACAGAGATCCCTACGGATTTCTTGAATTGTATGTATATAGTACCTTAAATTTAAACATATTTTTACGTGAATCTGTAATTATTTCAAAAGAGTCTTAATTTTTAATTGTATTTCAAAAGAAAAATCTTCCACGTGTTTCAAAGCAAGCGCAAATCTTATTCATATAAATATTTTGTCCAAAATTAAATTGGTTAAATTTCTTGTAACTACTAAAACTAAAAAATAGATTAACTGGAAATAACATTTAAATTCTATGTAGATGATATGAGAGTTTGTAAGCCATTAGGAGAGTGAATGTCAAGCGTAGTTAGAATAGAGTAAAAACTGACTAGAATGAAAAGAGAAACTAACTAGAAAAAATGAAAATGAACATTAAGTTTCCAGTAGGACGCGGTGAACCCTAATTATAAATATTTACTGTTATAAATTTTATTCTGAATAACATAAAAAAAATTGTATTTATGTCAACAACTGACACTCGGTTGCAAGATTATTCATTTGTTTTCAGCAATGGAGTAAAATTCGCTCTGCCTCTCGCGTATTACGTCACGAAGGGTGTAGGGTGGTTCAAATGCTCTGAAAGGAAGCAATTAGCTATTGTGCTCGACTTGCAGCATGCGGTCAAGCATTGTTTGGGGGACAAAATGATTCCCGCGCTGAGAATACCGCATCTTTTGTTTACCGCTCAGCGACGGAACACATTCATCTCAATAAATGTCACATTCCCATAAAGTAGCGTCAGTGACATTATCTGGAATTTCCTACACACGGAAAAATCAGTTTATTGTAAATGTTTAAATAATACACAGATTCCAAAAATTAATACAACTAATTTATTCATTAAATCATACTATTTCCCGTTACGTTACACACAGTGTCAGACAGAAATAAAAATGCCAACGATTGGCTCTTATCACTTCAGTCAGAAAAGTTAACAATATATTTTTAACTTTTCAATAGCGATTGTGATTTAATAAATGACTAACAGTTTGACGTTATTCAGTTTATTGTCATGACACAATTAAAACTAGACATAAGCATGTTCCGACAGCAAAATGTGTATTGTCATCAACGTCAAAGATGATCTGTCTTCTTTAGAACAACGTTCCAGCAGTTGTGGTTTGGATATCACAGGCGCTCTTCAGCATTTTTACTGAAAATAATAATAAATTTTCTGAAACATCGACACAAGTAGTGTACTTTAAGTCTAATAAATTAACCGTGTTTGATAACTCGTTTGCCGGTACTCGTTGACCGAGTAATTTGATTCCCTTTATTCAAAATAATATTTATTCAGAATAATATTTAATATTATTTAAAATCAAACTAGTTTAAACAATACGTACATGGCAATAGCCGTCTGTCAATGGTACTCTGGATTACAGAGTAGTTATTGTAAAATGAATGATATAATGTATAATGTATTTTAACTCCTACTATCAGCTCTACGACCTGTGATAATAACTGCATTGGACTGATTAACGGCCTTCTGTAGTCTACAGTACTGGAGCAGGTTATGGTGGGTTGCATTGACGTCTAAATAGTTAAATCAACCTGAAGACAACAGATCCGCTTGGAACGATGTAATTAAATGCACTGCCTGGGATGGTCGTTAAATACGCTAACTGACACAAGTAGTTAACACACAGAAAATTAATACTACTAAATAATGAAGAAATAATTATTATTTCATTTAATAACTAAGAAATTTTAAATATTGGCATGAAAAGAATTTGGAAATCAAAATATATTATTTAATGTTACTCTAACAACTGAAAAGGTGTGTAAGAGTTTGGAAACAGCAAATAAAACGCGATATTTATATTTAATGTTTAAACCCAATATTTATACTCAATGTTTCCTAGATTGTGGATTTTGCTGTAGTTCGTCTTTACTGAGATGAATTCTATTGCTCAGGAAAAACGTATTACAACTAGCGACCAATTCTGGAACAAATCGTGATCCAATTATTTTCAATTCAACACTGTATTAATTGTCAAAATTTGATGGCATTTATTGCCACTCCTGCTTCTTCAATAATACTACCTGAGTGACCTGTGAATTGGTTTCTAAAATAATTCACTCATCTATTCTTGGTTTATCTACACCTGCATCTCCCAACTATGCCTTACTTTTCACTATTATTACAGCGACTACTCTAACTTCCTGTTGATCTGTATTGCCTGCTTGTGTTACGTAATTGATTACAAAATAAAAACTAAAAACAAAACAAGAATAGATAAACAAATTACATGAAATTCAAAGAGAGAATTTTGTAAATAGTGTAAATTGTAATTATTTCTGTACAATCTCAAATATGCTTTATAATTTTCTGCATTTACAATTTTTTTTGGAAAAAATATGTTGCTTTATTTTTTATGGAAAATATGGCAACTTGTTTACTTACACCAAGTTTATTAAATAATGATAAACGGAAATAATTTTGTCTGATTCATAATGCAGCGAACTTTCTGGAAGAGATGTCTTAAACAGCTGTGTAAAAAACACATTAATAAAGCCATTTGAATTACGTAAGCTATCGTAGGTGACGTTAAAAAATAAATTTGGTAGTATTATTAGAACACATGAATTTTATTTTCCTTTCACAGATTCCGTTTCCGAGTTATACATTTTAGATATGACTCTTTTGTGTTCGTAAACGTTTTGTCGCTGAACATTTGTTATAATAATAATAATAAATATTATATTTAATAATATAAATATAAATATAAATATGAACATAAATATAAATAAATATAAAATAAATAATATGTAATAATATTATGTTTATATGTTATATTATTATTATTATTATTATTGTCTTTCTTCTGTTATACATTTTTTAACTAATTAAACTGATAGTATGGTAGTCCACGACCTACGACATTTCTTTACTGCCACAATCCTAGAAGAAGAAATTCAACATGATGAACTCATTTACATCCAAATTATTAGTCTCTCTCTCTAGATTAAGTAAGCTGTCTTCATTTCTTTACGATACAGTTTTTATAATTTTAATCTCACTCACAACTACGTGATTCAATTTTCACTCATATTGCAAATTATTTCCGTATTTAAATAACTCTAGAAGAGAAATACTGATTTATCAAAAAAAAGTATTCAAGTGGAAATTTCTTTTAAATTGTTTCATTTCCATAATTTACCCCTCTACGTTTCTATTTCGTATCGACATTAATTTATTTTACTGTTATTTTTAAACGTTTGTAATTTCTGACCAGTTTGGCAAAGTGTTCATTTAAACCGATAATTATGAAATGAATACAGGGCAAGCCCTAAAGAACCATTAAATTAGAACGTTCTGAAAGTAAATGTATATTTAAGTGTGATGAGGATGAAAGCGTAAATTATTTTTCTCGCTTAGAAATATCAATTAAAAACTCATCCGCAAGATGGCAGGTTTAAGTAAATTGTACTTTCAGTGTAGACGAGTTCATGACCTACATTCCAGTTTAACTCATACCAGAAAGTAATGTCTTTATTAGTCTCCTCCGGAATTATTCCTGTCTTATCAGCCGGTTGCTTCATCTATAAACAGTTCAATTAGAAATTACCTTTTGTCATATACTTCATTAATTCTTTTCTAAATAGCTTTGACAACATCTACTAGTATGGTCTAATAAATTCGTATTAATAAAAACAATCAAAAGTCACCTGTCAACGTCTCCGAATCAAGTCAACACTCCCCATTTTAAGCATTTAATCATAATTTTTTTTATATTTAAAATCTGTCTTAATTTTACTGTCAAAATAAAATTATAGAACTTACTAAAACATAATATCTTACAAGCACTGTGACATTATATAATTTACACTTAGGGTCAAACCGGCAAACTTAATTTTAAAACGTAACACGTGTTATGGGAGACGAATAGTATTTTAAGGAAACAGAGAAAAATCTAACAAAAACGAGAACAAGAGGAAACTGATATAACTTACTGGGTATAAACTATAAATAATAGTAACAGGATTACGTAATGAACCATGTATGTTTATTGTGTAGAAGCATATATTTGCCTTTCGTGTTAGAGCACGTTTACGTCCATAACTTAATGTTTACTGTACAACGCAGAAATGTACTTTAAATGTTATAAGTTATACTGTGTATGTCGGTATTTCCAGTTACCGGTGAATGATACTTATTGTAGCATCACAGATAATCCACTAAGTTATAATTCAAATATGATCATAATTACATTTAAATTAATTAAAACAAAAGAAAGTTCGAAGCAAAATAAATAACTATCAAATGAAAATAATCAATATCAAATGAAAAGAATTAAAAATCAAATGAGAATAATTAAATATCAAAGTGAACAACACCACCATAAAAGAAAAGTATAATTAAATAATAAAATGCAATGATAAAGTATCAAGGAAATTAAATCAAAAGAAACTCATATAAAATCAGGAGATTACCCAGGAAGGTTAGGAGCAGGTGATAAAGAAGATACCCCGAACTCAAGAAGGAACAGGAAGGTTAGGGGCAGGTGATAAATAAGATACCCCGAACTCAAGAAGGAAGAGGAAGGTTAGGAACAGGTGATAAAGAAGATACCCCGAACCAACCCAAGAAGGACATAATGAAATACTTACCTTGGAAAACCCAAGACAGAAGAAATGAAGAAAAATAAGATGGAGGATGGGAGAACTACGAAGAATACCAATAAAAAACCTATTAATAAAAATAATAAACACCGAACCAAATATTAATATAACCCTAAGAAAGTACAACACCCCAAAACCTCATGTAAAATAATTATAAACAAAACTGTTTAGTAGTAAATAGAAGTGCACCAACTAAAGTTATTATGTAATAAAATAAACAAATCTTCACAGTCCCTTGTAACTAAAAATTTGGTCTTAGAATATTGTAGAACTCAAATATAAATAAGAACCAACAGTGGAAGTGTACCAGTGCAAGTGATTTCTATTTAATAAACTTCAAGTGTAAAGGTGTAACTTATATTTTAACTATGTACAATCAAATAACTTTAAGTTTTATAATAAATACAGAAATGAAATATCATGAAGTATTATTATGGAAATATGTTAAATATTTCATAAAAGAGGCCACATCTTTTTATCAAAAAACATTCATAGAAATGCAAATGATAAAGAGAGCTGAGGGGAAATAATTACTGTGACAGGGGATTAAAAAATGTAATATACAATTAAACAGAAAGGACTGTAATTAGATTAAGTTTAAAGGAAAATTTAACAATCAAATGGCTAATTATGTTCATGTTTAGAGCCTATGAACTCCACATTTCAAAGTGGTAATATAATATAGAATAATAAGTAATATAAGAATGTTTATTATGTATAACAGTGTTCATACAGACTAAAGTGTTTCTGTATGCATACTAGACTAATTTGTCAAATGTTTGTTATGTATTTTTAGAAATAGTTAAAACCCAAAATCTCTAGCTTTAAAGACAGATAATTAATGTTCAATATTGTTTTTATAGTATGAACATGATTTCAATGCTACATGTTCCAATAGTTGTATAAGGAATTTTTATTTGATATTATGTTAACTTTAGACAGTCAGAGAGGGTATAGAATTAATAATATTAAAAAAACAATATATGTAAAACAATAGAATCTAGGCCAAAATGGAAATGTCAATAACATTAATATTTGAGTAAGGAAGTTAAAGAAACCAAGCAAACTAATTAGATTTATATAAGGTAAATCAATCACCAACTACTATAACTGAAACTATACTTTAAAAAAATCATATAAAAAGATTGTATTAAATTATTAAAAAATTTCAAAATGTAATACCTAACCATTTCAGAGGAGTAATGGTAGATTCATGAATTACAACTAAAAGGAGGATCAAATTGTTAAATTTATAAGAAATTAAGGAAAGCTAAGGATTTATATCAATCAGAAATTTATTATAATCATATTTATAACACTTAACGTGGCTAATATGTTGGACAAGAACAGGAACCAGATATTAGGACTATATTTCCAAAAAGACAGAAATATAGCAATTTTTAAAAAATCTTTATAAATATGGACTATTGCATATCAAATTAAACAGAAAGAGTTAAAGAAACCAATTATGTAATTAATAGTTCACGAAAGTAATCCATAAACAAAAAATATTCTGGATATAGTGTATTTTATAATCACATGGAGAGGAAGTGAAATATATTTAAACAATACTTTCCTAATATTAACTTGGCAAGATATTTCATGAGACGAAGGAAGTAAAACAGTTCTTAATTAACATTCAACGCGAACGGTTGTTATAAAATCGCTCTAAGAACCTATATCGAGTATATTCAATGGCGTATAAGGTTATGCATTAAAAAACGAGAGTTACTGAAATTGTCATTTTAAACTTAAAATCAATGAGACACACCACCACAAACAGTGAGAACAAACAATACTGAACAGAATACTTGTGAAATAAACCAGTAAAATTATCACACATTAAGAATTCACGTTACAACGAAACTCATGATTTTAGCTACACACAAACGAAAGTGAAAACACCAATATACAAAACAATTAAAGCCAGTGAACGAAGAACACTCAAACAGGACACCTGAAACAACACAATAGACATTATACACTATTTCGGAGACCAATAAAACCGTTGTGAAAGTGAATTTATTGTCAGAATTTCCAGCAACCATTTATTCGTTTACTTCATCAACTCAGCTAGCCGCCATGATGGTTCCGTGATGCACTGCGAACTCTCCAGATTGACTTCATCGACACGGCATTCGTTTGAATATTTCAATTTTATAAACATTATAGCTTATTATCAACTTTGTCATCTATTAATTATTAAGAATTCTTTTGTACATGTTATACTTTCTATGCTTGTCCCTTCTCTGTCTATATAATTATAACCGCTAAAAGAACCATTCTGAACATTCATATAATATAACCTGTTTTTTGAAATCGATTTATCCCTGTACAAGAGTCAACATCATATCAATATCGATTTTCAATCGATATTTTCCCAAATAAATGTTAATAAATCAAAATAATTCTATAATCTCGTTTTAAAATTATTTCACACATTAATATAAGAGTGTTTATTAACAACAGGACTTACTGGAAGACGACCTTTACTAAAGGAAAGTGATAATCTGTAGTATAGAAGAAAATCGTCAATCGATTAGTAAAGTTAGACAATCTGATTAACTCCAGATTCATTTTAAAGTCAACCAGAAGTGCATATATCAACATAATAAACTCACAGAAGTTTAAATTTTCAACGGAACCTCACAACAAGAATTATTTATAAATTATTCAACAACAAACAAACATAAAAATTTTTTTTGGAAAAATTTTTTTTTTAATCAAATTAAAATTTTTTTTGTACAGTACACAGATAATTTATTTGTAACCAGTGTAAACAGGTCATGTTACAAATTGGCGCTCACAACAGTGGGGCTTAACATAGACGAACAGCGGCTTGTTACAAATTGACGCTCACGACAGTGGAGCGTAACAACGTTGAAGAACAAAGAAAGGTTTAAACGAACAACATTAATTTATTTGTACTTGTTACATTATTCAATTCAAACTCTAGCATAACTAAATAAGAAATCTATCCGAAATAAATCTATTCTGGATATAAATATGCAGAATGATGAAAATATAACAAATTTCTCGTGCACAAAATTTGTTTCCAAACAAATTGCAATTGGTAATATTCAACGACTGCTATTGCAAATACAAAATATCGGTATGGAGAACCATACATGACTTCCATGTTCTAAGATTAATATTTAAAATCATATTCGAAATGAAATATTTCCATAGAAACTACGTCTTTCTACTTATTACTTCAGCATTAACCACAGTACTGTGGTCACTAACGTATACCACCTCATGTTTTCGCACTCGATTTTCACTGATGATGGCAGTCGATGGCACTGCCGAAAAGTCTGGTTTTACAGAAAACATTGGACTACGGCTAAACAGCCCGGGAAGCTATTTGAACAAAAAACTACTTCTTTGTTGCCGATAACGTAGTACACGTATAAAAAATTCTCCCCTCCACCTTCAACTATAATTTTTAATAATAGAAAATTACCCCCACCCCGTTCACCTAACCTCTTCATTTATAGATATTTCATCTACGTTTCTACAGTGGATTATTATGAGCTTCTTATCAGGATACTTTATTTATAAAAATTAAGTACTTTACTCTTGTTAAATCATAAAACGTTGCAGGTAAACTACCCTTTTCTCTTAACCGATCATCACCAAAATCAACAGACCTTCAGTCCTCTACAATTCAGGGAACCATTCAAAAAAATATTTGATTCTGTTTGAATGTGCGGCAGTTATCGTTCGTCAAGGAAACATTTCTCTTGTTACAACATAAAATGTTGCAGGGAAACTACCCCTTTCCCTTAACCGATCTTCACCAGAATCAACAGAACTTGAGTTCTCTACAACTCAGGCAAGTGTGAAAAAAATTATTTGATTCTCTTTGAATTTTCGGCAGTTATCGTTCGTCATAAAAAATTACCCTTTTTAAAACATAAAACTTTGATGATAAACTAACCCTTTCCCTTAACCGATCTTAAACAAAGTCAACAGACCTTGAGTTCTCTTTAGTTCAAAAAGGTATGCTAAAACGTAGTTGATTCTGTTTGAATTTGCGGCTGTTATCGTTTGCCATAGAAAAATTTACCCTTGATAAAAAACCGTTGCCGGTAAACTACCCCTTTCCCTTAACCGATCTTCACCAAAAACAATAGGTCTTGAATACTCTACAAATCAGGGCTGTATGCAAAAAATTATTTGATTCTGTTTGAATTTGCGGCTGTTATCGTTTGCCATAGAAAATACCCTTGTTAAAACATAAAATGTTGCAGGTAAACTACCCCTTTCCCTTAACCGACCTTCACCAACACCAATAGGTATTGAGAACTCTATAAAACAGGGCTATATGCAAAAAATTATTTGATTCTGTTTGAATTTGCGGCTGTTATCGTTTGCCATAGAAAATACCCTTGTTAGAACATAAAACGTTGCTGGTAAACTACCCCTCTCCTTTAACCGATCTTCAACAAAATCAACAGACCTTGAGTTCTGTATAATTCAAAAAGGTATGCAGAAGAGTAGTTGATTCTGTTTTAATGTACGGCAGTTATCGTTCGTCATAAAAAAATTTACCCTTGTTAATACATAAAATGTTGCAAGTAAACTACCCTATTCCCTTAACCGATCTTCACCAAAACCAACAGGTCTCGAGAACTCTACAATTCAGGGCTGTATGCAAAATATTATTTGATTATAGTACGTAGGCTTTCACGGCCGGTGTCACTATGAATACTTAAACCTTCCGGGCTGAAAGGGCGTGGTCGAATGCTAGATCTTGTGTAGCTAGACGTTTCGGCCACACCACCGGTGGCCATCTTCAGTAGCAAGAAGTGTCCGAAATAGATGGTATGCCGAACACGTCTCCCAATGAACTGGGAACAAGCAATTGGCCACCGGTGGTGTGGCCGAAACGTCTAGCTACACAAGATCAAGCATTCGACCACGGCCTTTCAGCCCGAAAGTTTTAAGTATTTATTATTTGATTATGTTTGAATTTACGGCTGTTATCGTTTGCCATAAAAAATACCCTTGTTAAAACAAAAAACGTGGCCGGTAAACTACCCCTTTCCCTTAACCGATCTTCACCAAAAACAATAGGTCTTGAGTACTCTATAATTCAGGGCAGTATGCAAAAAATTATTTGATTATGTTTGAATTTGCGGCTGTTATTCTTTACCATAGAAAATACCCTTGTTAAAACATAAAATGTTGCAGGTAAACTACCCCTTTCCCTTAACCGATTTTTACCAAAATCAACATGTCTTGAGAACTCTACAATGTAGGGCTGTATGCAAAATATTATTTGATTGTGTTTGAATTTGCGGCTGTTATTGTTTGCCATAGAAACAAATTACCCTTGATTAAAAAAAAAAGTTGCAGGTAAACTACCCCTTTCCCTTGACCGATCTTTACCAAAAACAATAGGTCTTGAGTACTCTACAAATCATGTCTGTGTGCAAAATATTATTTGATTCTGTTTGAATTTGCGGCTGTTATCGTTTGCCATAAATAAAATCTACACACACACACACACACACACACATACACACACACACACACACACACACACTTTTCGAAAAACGACTTTTTTCATGTTTTGAGTGTAGTACAATCATAATCTGCAATAATCTCGAACACGATTTTTTTTTGCCTTCACCATACTTCCATTTCCTTAAGGAACATGGAAGTAAAAATGGGTGACCCCAAGTTCCATACTCTACTGTTATTACTTTACGTGCATTAAGAGACTGTGTCGTCACGTAAGCCTTAATCGTATTATAAACAAGCCAATGGCACTTGTAAGCAGCTATTTTATTTTAGTTATGTTCTCTGGATATGCAAACAATGATTACACAATCATATAATGTAACAAGTCTTATATTATTAAATGACAAGTATAACGAGTTGAAAATTTGTGTACATTGTAGGCGTGTAGTCCCATTTAATATGTGTGCTTAAACTTTACAGAGGTTCAATTAGTAAATTGCCATGTAACAGCTGTTGATAAGTTTTATTGAAACGTGTACTGTTCAATGAGCACTGCTGACTGCACACTTCTGACTTCCATGTTATAAGTATTGGTACCCATTCAACGTAACAATCAAGAACAAGCCGTTGTCAGATGTTGTTGTCAGGTGAAGCGGAAAGAAAAGACGACGTTCTGTCAACACGGAAGTGACATTACGGTAAATGGTGTCGTGTAGGACATGCGGTATATTGTGTCATTTGCTTCATACTGCTTTTCAGAGGAAAAAAGTTTCCTCTCACTTATTACATAAATTATTACACTTCTAACCATAAAAACAATTTTTCTGTCTAGTGTTTAACAGCTGCACTATTTTTTACAATTACGGTTTATGTTACCGTTAATTTCTTACAAAAGTAATATGATATTTACAATTGTGATAACGACTATTCTTACTTTACAAATTATTTACAATTCATCTAAACGTAAATATAAATTTTCAATTTTTAGGGCTAGCATATTTTCAACATATTTCTTAAAGGAATGGAAATATAACTGAAGAAGTTTCACAATAGCCAATACATAAAATATTAGTAAATTTATGGCACTCCTAAACATGCATATAAATTTATAGGCTATATATTATTTGTATTAGGTATTTATATATTATTTAGTACTCCTAATCATATTCATCTATATTATTCTTATGTTTTAATTACACAATTTCTTATTTAATGGTAAAAACAACGGCAGTCACAACGAGAATTTGGATAAAAGAGCAGTCATATTTTTTACTGTATCAAGAAATACTAACTTGTGTACGTACGTTGTAGCGTGACAGAAAATCCACTACTTATTAAGTCATATAAAATCATAAAATTTAATTACACCACATATGTTAAAATAATATTGGTTGAGATTTAATGAAATCAAAGGAATGAACCACGATAAAATAAAAATCCTCATTACATTATATAAAAACCACTGTTTAAATATCAAAGAAAGTATTGAAAGCAACTCATATTATAAGATCAGTAATCTACCCAGGAAGTTAGGAGCAGTAAGCAAATTAAATAACACCATGTCAAGAAGAAAGAGAATCAGTTTAAGAGTGGTGAACACCAAAATACCCCAAAGACAAGAAGAAGGAAGAATTAAGTTTGTGATCAGGAAGAAAACAATACCCTGAAACCTTTAGAGAAGAACAAGGTCCGTGTCAGTAAATAAATTAGATGCTCCAAACTAAACATCAGTCGAGATAACACGAAGTACCTTGGTTTACCCAAGAGTGAAGAATGAAGACAAGAAGACCAGAAGAATGAAGATAAGAAGAAGGACAAGAATGAAGACAAGAAAGAAGATAAGAAGAAGAACAAGAAAGAAGATAAGAAGAAAGACAAGAAAGAAGACAGGAGGAGAGGAAGAAATAGTATGAAAGAAACACCGTAGTAAAACCTATTATTATTATTAACTACCATCAACCCCAAACCCATAAAAACGATTAAAAAGAAAGTATAACATACCAAAATCCTATAAAAATGTAATTATTTAGAAACCTAAAGTGTTGTATAGTATTATAAGAAGTGAACCTACTAAAGCTATTGTGTGATAAAGAAAATAGACAAGTCTTAACGTCCATGATTACTAAAGGTCTGGTCTGAGATAGTGAGACTCAAAATATCAGAACCACCAGTGAAAGTGAATTTGTGTAAGTGTTTTTTGGAAATGCAATAAACTTAAAGTTAGTGATACTATGACTTATCAATATGCTATATAACAACTTTTATATCCAATAGTACACAGCATCATAAAATAATAAAATGGAAGATTTCCAGTATTTTATTATTTTAATGTAACTCTTTATTCACAAGACATTTGTAAAAAATGCTAATAACTAGAGTATGGGTGGTCATGTTTACTGATGAAGGGGATCATAAATAATAATGGTTTAGACCAGAAGGGACTGGCATGAATTTAGTATTCATAGGTTTAAAATGTTTAAATAGGCTGTTTGTTCACAGCCATAAAATCAATGTATTTGTAAGATTTATTAGAAAATAAGATTTATATTATGTGTTTAAAATGAATTATGTTTGCTAAATAACAGCATACATACCATTAATAATGTTTCAGTAGGTATGCTGTGTTAATTCAAAAGGAGTTAAATGTATATGTTCAAACCATGTCAGCAATATGTTCAATTGTACAGATTGCTAAATAATGTTCATATTTATTATTTTTTTTTTTTTACAGTAGTGTTAATTAAATACTACACCTCACAATAAGTTATAAACCATTTTATTTTCATGTAATAATAACTATGTAAAGTCAGAGGAGTGGTAGTATTAAATTTATTTGAGAAAGACAGAAATGTAAAATTCTAAAATCTAGGCCATTTGGTGAATTCACAGAAACCATATAAACCAGTATAATTCACTTATAAATCCTGTAAACTAGCAAGATTTAGATAAGGTAAATCAGTTAACCACTACTGGGAATGATCCTATGAGTTAAAATGATAATAAGGAAATGTACCTTAAAATATTGTAAATTTTCAAAATATATAAATTAATTAATTTTAAAGAGCAATGTCAAATTCAGAGACTAACACAAAAAACCAGTTCAAAGGTTTAATTTATATGTATTTAAGGAAAGGAAGAGAAATATGACTAATTAAATTTTATTATAATAGTATTAATAACAATTAAAATGGAAGAAAAATTGTATGAAGGCGGAAATCAAATTTTGAGCCTATATTTCAAAAAAGGAAAGAATTTTGGTGATTTCCACAAAATGTCTACAGATATGGACTATAATATA
Organism: Magicicada septendecula; assembly: GCA_034769895.1. NCBI lineage: Eukaryota > Metazoa > Arthropoda > Insecta > Hemiptera > Cicadidae > Magicicada > Magicicada septendecula. The sequence goes on from CM068368.1 coordinate 145,432,266, forward strand.
TCAATTTAAAAGGAATGAGATGATTAAACCAATGATAAGGTTCATAATTCATGAAAGTGAAGAATAAAATAAATAAATTCCATGTATAATGTAATTTTGTATCATGTGTATGGGTAATCGAAATGTGTTAACAATAATTTTTCAGAGATTAACTGGGCCAGATTTTGACCAAGTTAAAATAGTCTTTTGTTGAATATCAAGCTGAATAGTTGTGTGAAAAAACGTTCCTTATAACCGAGTCGAAAATGGTACTACAGTTAGCCATTAATATAAGTGAATCGAGAGTTAGATGAAATAAACACTTTTGTAACTAAATTTACCAAAACGTTAATGACAATAGTGAAAACTAACGCCTAAATTCATTATACAAGTGATCTAAAACAGTAAAACAATATATTTGATCTAATTCACGCTACAAATCATAACCACATTTTGGAGCAACTTAACCCACAGAAGTGAACACATACAAAATAACCTAATTAACACAAGTTTACACGGAACACTTCTTCAGAACACACCAAACAATCTAATAGACATATTACACCAGTGCGGGGACATTTCAAACATTCATGAAGGTAATTTTGCTGTGATTTTTTGACACGATGACATCGCAGTAAACTCGCCAGATCTAGTAGCGGCCATCTTTGAATTTACTAAGCCCTGCCTGCCTCATCAAGTGGTGACGTCAGTCTACATATGGTTTGACTTCAACTTACTTAAACATTATATATCAGAATTATTTAAATACTGTTAAATAATAATTATTGAATTTACTTTAATTGTTAATGTTATACTTTCTCGTCACCCTTCTCTGACTATTAATTTAGTCGCTCAAAGAACCTGTCCTTTTATAATACTTATAATCAACTTTATACTGTATGCACAATCGATAATTCCCTGAGACGGAGTCGATAATTGTTCTCAATCGATAAAAAATCGATTATTTATTAAATTGTTTAATAAATCCATTTATTTCAATTGTATTTATCTGTTATTATTTCACAGGCTAATTTAAGGTTATTTATTAAGGCAAGGAGACTTCAAGAAGAAGAAAATATTTTTTTTTCAGTGAGATATTGAACCAGCAAGAAAAATCATCAATCGATTGCTGACTGGAGTTAATCTAGTTAACTCCAGACTTGGTTCAAATCTTCCAGAAGTGCTCGATAGTTAGTAAATATCTTCCTAATTATTAAAATTTTTACAAAACCTTTAAAACAGCCTTATTTCTTAATTACAAACATTGATTAACATAAACAAAATTTTTGTCTATTGAAAATTTTATTTTTATAAAATTTTTCCTCTACTATTTTATTTTTTGTAAAGACCGGCATACAGGGTCTTATTACAAAGTGGCGCTCGCAACAGTGGGGCTTAAAAGAGTTACTACACTACCACAGCGGAGCGAAACCTTACTAGAGTGGAGGTTTATTTTGAACGAACCTCTAATCTCTTATATTTTTGTAACGGACTGTTACAAATTGGCTAGCCCAAACAGTGGGGATTAATTAAAAAGGAAGAAGCCAAGAAACCATTTGTAACACGTCTTCTTACAAAGTGGCGTCCAACTTAGAGGGCTTAATAATCTAAGCCTGGCAGCGGTTATCCAGTCAGGAAGAAGGGCAACAACGATAAATCAAAATGGCAGAACTTACACTAGATGAGATGTGGGAGGGACAAGATAATGGAAATGTGCCAACGAATAATAGAGAAACTAGATGACCATGATAAGAAAAGGAGAGAGGACAGATTAAAAAGCGAAGAATTAAGAAAGAAAAAGACCGAAGAAATAAAAAATGATAGCAAGCCAGAAACGGGAGAAATACCAAACGGAAAAACCTTGGAACAAATAGTAGTGTTACCTGAGAAGAAAACCAACGGGAACAAAGAAAATACTAAAGATATGGAAGTGGAACCAAAGGAAAGGAGGAAAACAATTCCAAGGAAATTAATGAACACCAAGGAAGAAATAGAGATGATGAACCATGGTTTAATGGATGTAAATAATATTCCAATTACCGACCATGAAGAAATCAGGAATTCCAGAAATTACGGCAGGAGATTAAAAGTAATCTCAGAAATAATGTACCAACAGACAGTAGTTTACCAATGGGAAAGGACCAGAGGTAAACGGAATACTACATGTGGACCAGATCAGTTTCAGTGCGGGACTGGACAGTGTATTTCAGAAAGTTGGAAATATAACATCTTACTAGACTGTGATGATGGCACAGATGAATCATCAGAAGGTGTTCCATTGAGGTACCATCCAGGACGGTTCCGGTGTACAATTACACAAAAATGTATACCTTCAGGATGGATATGTGATGGAGAACCAGCTTGGAGGGCTTCAGACAAGCAAATAATCTATAATTCAGGTGAAGATCATCACAGATATTTTTCAGGTCATACAGCATATGGACCAGAGACGTATGGGTATATAAAACAGTATGATAAAGGAAACTATATGAGACTTTTAAGTTTTACCTTAATCCGTCTATGTGATCGCTTAACTTTTCTTCTTTTCTTCTAACGCGTTTCGGATTGTTAATCCATCATCAGAGGTTAAAATAATTCGTCGGTTAAGACTTCGTTAAACATTAAAAGTTGCGTAAAAGACATTTAAAAATTACACTAAAAGAACATTTAAAAAATATAGTCCACAAACACAGCGACGTAGCGGATGTGAGTGCGCACTCAATACCGGTCAGCGACGTACTGCACAGTTTATTGGAGTTTTCATGTTATCTATTGATGTGTTGGGGCATGTATTCTATGGCTATGTTATCTATAATCTTATCGTATAGTGTATGCGATTTAAATGCCAATTGTTCGTTTAATATATTATTGGGATTATTTCTGAAGGCTCGGTAAATTTCGAACTCTTCTACCGCATCCATATATCGTCCCTTTCTGCAAATGTGTAAGGGTTTGCAATTTGTCTCAAAATTTGTATAATTATGATTCAATGTGACGAGATGTTTAGCGTAGTTTGATTTACTTATATTTGAAATGCTCGTGGGTAAGTGTTCTTTATATCTTTCGAAAAATGTCCTGCCAGTCTGACCAATGTAATGCATGTTGCAGTCATCACATATCATTTTGTATACACCCGTTCTTTTTTCAATTGATGTACGTGTGGCATTATTTAGCATTTCACGGATATTGTTGGTTGTTCTAAATGTGATGTGGATGTTATGTTTTTTAAAGGTGTTTCTGATGAGCATTGAAAAGTTGTTAGTATAATCAATCGCCATATATATTGCGTTCGTCGTGACACGGTGAGGGTTGTTAGTTCTGCGTTTGTGTCTAAGCATCAAGTGTTCCACTAATGAACTGCGGTAACCGTTCGTAATTGCAATATGTTTAATTATATCTACTTCTTCTTTGTGGTTTGCGGGATCTAAAGGTACGCTGTATAATCTGTGTATCATACTATTGAATGCGGCCATTTTTTGTGAGTGCGGGTGGAAAGAATCAGCATGTATAACACCATCAGTTGTGGTGGGTTTTCTGTATATTCTGTATTGAAATTTATTATTATGTTTCATAAAAGTTAAGTCCAGAAAATTTATGGCATTGTCTGATTCTATTTCAAGTGTGAATTGTATGTTTTTGGTAATGTTATTCATGTAATGTAACAACATGTTTGCCTGTCTCGTTGTCCCGTCAAATATTACAAACGTGTCATCCACGTATCTTTTATAAAATGAGATGTTAAGTTGCCATTTATTGTGTGGGGATAGCAAATATGTATTTTCAAAGTTATTCAGGAAAATGTCAGCCAGCAAACATTTGATACACAGACTATACAGCGTACCTTTAGATCCCGCAAACCACAAAGAAGAAGTAGATATAATTAAACATATTGCAATTACGAACGGTTACCGCAGTTCATTAGTGGAACACTTGATGCTTAGACACAAACGCAGAACTAACAACCCTCACCGTGTCACGACGAACGCAATATATATGGCGATTGATTATACTAACAACTTTTCAATGCTCATCAGAAACACCTTTAAAAAACATAACATCCACATCACATTTAGAACAACCAACAATATCCGTAAAATGCTAAATAATGCCACACGTACATCAATTGAAAAAAGAACGGGTGTATACAAAATGATATGTGATGACTGCAACATGCATTACATTGGTCAGACTGGCAGGACCTTTTTCGAAAGATATAAAGAACACTTACCCACGAGCATTTCAAATATAAATAAATCAAACTACGCTAAACATCTCGTCACATTGAATCATAATTATACAAATTTTGAGACAAATTGCAAACCCTTACACATTTGCAGAAAGGGACGATATATGGATGCGGTAGAAGAGTTCGAAATTTACCGAGCCTTCAGAAATAATCCCAATAATATATTAAACGAACAATTGGCATTTAAATCGCATACACTATACGATAAGATTATAGATAACATAGCCATAGAATACATGCCCCAACACATCAATAGATAACATGAAAACTCCAATAAACTGTGCAGTACGTCGCTGACCGGTATTGAGTGCGCACTCACATCCGCTACGTCGCTGTGTTTGTGGACTTCATTTTTTAAATGTCCTTTTAGTGTAATTTTTAAATGTCTTTTACGCAACTTTTAATGTTTAACGAAGTCTTAACCGACGAATTATTTTAACCTCTGATGATGGATTAACAATCCGAAACGCGTTAGAAGAAAAGAAGAAAAGTTAAGCGATCACATAGACGGATTAAGGTAAAACTTAAAAGTTTAATTATAACAATTGTGACGCGGATACCAATACAATGACTTTAAAACTATATGAGCTTTGTGGCTAACAAACAAATAACGATTACAAGAATGAAATACAAGGCAAAGGATAAAAATGTCACTAGGACCGGAACAATTATGAAGACTATGGTCATACGGACAATGAGAGCAACTGAAATGACAGACTATGGTTAAATCAAATACCACACACCTCCACAAAAAGGGACTGATGTCATGATAACCGACAACGGTAAAACTAATGTCAAAGAAGAAGAAAATAATTACCAACGAGGAAAATAATTAGAAGAAAGAACGAAGAACCAAAACGGGGTTTTAAGAAAAAAAAAATTAATTAAGAAACTACACCTTACAAAGGAAATATGAGCAACTGTGCAACCTAATAAAAATCATCCACCTGGGTATAAAGGAAAAATAATGATAAGAAATACTTTTGAAATAAAGACCAGAAAGAGAGTCATACAATATTTATGAAACTAATATGATATGTTTACCACATAATTATGAAAACTACGACAATTATTTATGGAAAGGCAACATAAAAAAGAATTTTGAAGAAACCCTTAAATTCTAAAAACAATGTAAGGCAATTACATACAATTTATTTGAAAGAAACTATTTGGAAAGAAGAATATAACAAGAAGAATTTAGAAATAATCAACTAAATTCAAAAACAATGTAATATCACCTTACATACCAAAGATTTAAGAAATAAACTATTTGGAAGGAATATAACAAACGGAATTTAGAAATAAATCAACTAAATTCTAAAAACAATGTAAGACAATTACATACAAGTTATTTGAAAGAAACTATTTGGAAGTAAGAATATAACAAGAAGAATTTTGAACAAACCCTCAAAATTCAAAAATAATGTAATACCAGATGACATACAATTATTTAAAAGAAACATTTTGGAAAGAGAAGAAAGAGAATTAAGAAACCCATCAAATTTCTAAAAATAATGTAATACCAAGTTACATACAATTATTTGAAAACTTTATGGAAATATAAGAAGAGTGAATTTTGAATGTGTATAAGTCAAGTTTCCAAACCAAGAGTAAGTACAACTTACCAACCAATTATTAATAAAACACTTTGGTGAAATAAACAGAAGAGATTTAATACCATATTTATGGTAAGCATCAAATATATTTACCATGTTTATAAAGGATCATAATGGGATGAATAAAGGAAACAGACTTTAGAATTAAAACAAATAATTCTGGAAAGTATGATCATGTCTAATTTCAATATAAAGAGTAAAAACATTTCCATAAAATGATGCCAAAGGAAATAAAAAAAAAAACTTTTTGATACGATTTGAGTTGATACGATTTGAGTTAATACGATTTGAGTGATTGAATATAATAAAATACAAAAACATATATGGAATTATGAGATAATGAAACTTTGAAGTGGTATGAGGAGAAATTATGACCTCATTATAAAATTAATAAAAAAACATTAATTCGAAAGTATAATAACCATGACAGGAATAATGTGAGAATAATATCAAAGATATGTGTAATTAAATGAAGTAATATAAAATGATGTATGAATTAAATGTCAATTGTGATAATGACAGTTATAAAAAGTTCTAGAACATATAACCAGTGGAAATAATAAAAACGGAGCAATAAAATAAAAATGTCATAAAGATATGCAACTATAAACAATGCAGATTAAAAAAAAAAAAACCAGAAGGTAATAAAGAATTTATAACCAAAAGCTTTATATGATAAGAAAAGTTGAAAAATGTAATAATAGAAGAGCTTCCTACCATAATATCAAATGAATGAAACATCCAGTTAACGAGTCAGAAGAACAACTGAGATAGGAATATTAAAATCTCTGAGAAATATAATAAGTAATAAGTGAAGTATCCCAAAGATATTTTTTAAATAGTAACAAATGTGTACTACTCTGAATAATTTTTTAATCTGTCTGTAGATAATTCCAGCAGTATTAATATGTTTTTTGAGCAGAGATGATTTGCCTCTGTACTCAAATATGTGTGGAGTATTGGACAGCAGAGGAAGTACCGTACAGTGCCTCTCTGAACTGAACCAGCACACAAAGTAGGGAACGATAGGGAGGAAATATCCCAAGGAGAAAATACTAAGAAGAAATATGAAAATGAAATAATAAATATGAAACTCAGATGACTATTACTATCAAGGAAGATCAAGTGAGAATGAGAAGGAAATAAACTCAAATATAAATAAGAAAATTTTTAAAATGGAAGGAAGTCCAGAAAAATAACAAACCTTGAATAATTATCATAAGCAATTGTTTCAGACAAAGCAAGTATAGTCTGAAAAAATTACTTCTGGAGAAGGGCATTCTGTAGCGTGACAGAAAATCCACTACTTATTAAGTCATATAAAATCATAAAATTTAATTACACCACATATGTTAAAATAATATTGGTTGAGATTTAATGAAATCAAAGGAATGAACCACGATAAAATAAAAATTCTCATTACATTATATAAAAACCACTGTTTAAATATCATAGAAAGTATTGAAAGCAACTCATATTATAAGATCAGTAATCTACCCAGGAAGTTAGGAGCAGTAAGCAAATTAAATAACACCATGTCGAGAAGAAAGAGAATCGGTTTAAGAGTGGTGAACACCAAAATACCCCAAAGACAAGAAGAAGGAAGAATTAAGTTTGTGATCAGGAAAAAAACAATACCCTGAAACCTTTAGAGAAGAACAAGGTCCGTGTCAGTAAATAAATTAGATGCTCCAAACTAAACATCAGTCGAGATAACACGAAGTACCTTGGTTTACCCAAGAGTGAAGAATGAAGACAAGAAGACCAGAAGAATGAAGATAAGAAGAAGGACAAGAATGAAGACAAGAAAGAAGATAAGAAGAAGGACAAGAAAGAAGATAAGAAGAAAGACAAGAAAGAAGACAGGAGGAGAGGAAGAAATAGTATGAAAGAAACACCGTAGTAAAACCTATTATTATTATTAACTACCATCAACCCCAAACCCATAAAAACGATTAAAAAGAAAATATAACATACCAAAATCCTATAAAAATGTAATTATTTAGAAACCTAAAGTGTTGTATAGTATTATAAGAAGTGAACCTACTAAAGCTATTGTGTGATAAAGAAAATAGACAAGTCTTAACAGTCCATGATTACTAAAGGTCTGGTCTGAGATAGTGAGACTCAAAATATCAGAACCACCAGTGAAAGTGAATTTGTGTAAGTGTTTTTTTGGAAATTCAATAAACTTAAAGTTAGTGATACTATGACTTATCAATATGCTATATAACAACTTTTATATCCAATAGTACACAGCATCATAAAATAATAAAATGGAAGATTTCCAGTATTTTATTATTTTAATGTAACTCTTTATTCACAAGACATTTGTAAAAAATGCTAATAACTAGAGTATGGGTGGTCATGTTTACTGATGAAGGGGATCATAAATAATAATGGTTTAGACCAGAAGGGACTGGCATGAATTTAGTATTCATAGGTTTAAAATGTTTAAATAGGCTGTTTGTTCACAGCCATAAAATCAATGTATTTGTAAGAGTTATTAGAAAACAAGATTTATATTATGTGTTTAAAATGAATTATGTTTGCTAAATAACAGCATACATACCATTAATAATGTTTCAGTAGGTATGCTGTGTTAATTCAAAAGGAGTTAAATGTATATGTTCAAACCATGTCAGCAATATGTTCAATTGTACAGATTGCTAAATAATGTTCATATTTATTATTTTTTTTTTTTTACAGTAGTGTTAATTAAATACTACACCTCACAATAAGTTATAAACCATTTTATTTTCATGTAATAATAACTATGTAAAGTCAGAGGAGTGGTAGTATTAAATTTATTTGAGAAAGACAGAAATGTAAAATTCTAAAATCTAGGCCATTTGGTGAATTCACAGAAACCATACAAACCAGTATAATTCACTTATAAATCCTGTAAACTAGCAAGATTTAGATAAGGTAAATCAGTTAACCACTACTGGGAATGATCCTATGAGTTAAAATGATAATAAGGAAATGTACCTTAAAATATTGTAAATTTTCAAATTATATAAATTAATTAATTTTAAAGAGCAATGTCAAATTCAGAGACTAACACAAAAAACCAGTTCAAAGGTTTAATTTATATGTATTTAAGGAAAGGAAGAGAAATATGACTAATTAAATTTTATTATAATAGTATTAATAACAATTAAAATGGAAGAAAAATTGTATAAAGGCGGAAATCAAATTTTGAGTATATATTTCAAAAAAGGAAAGAATTTTGGTGATTTCCACAAAATGTCTACAGATATGGACTATAATATATCAATTTAAAAGGAATGAGATGATTAAACCAATGATAAGGTTCATAATTCATGAAAGTGAAGAATAAAATAAATAAATTCCATATATAATGTAATTTTGTATCATGTGTATGGGTAATCGAAATATGTTAACAATAATTTTTCAAAGATTAACTGGGCCAGATTTTGACCAAGTTAAAATAGTCTTTTGTTGAATATCAAGCTGAATAGTTGTGTGAAAAATCGTTCCTTATAACCGAGTCGAAAATGGTACTACAGTTAGCCATTAATATAAGTGAATCGAGAGTTAGATGAAATAAACACTTTTGTAACTAAATTTACCAAAACGTTAACGACAATAGTGAAAACTAACGCCTAAATTCATTATACAAGTGATCTAAAACAGTAAAACAATATATTTGATCTAATTCACGCTACAAATCATAACCACATTTTGGAGCAACTTAACCCACAGAAGTGAACACATACAAAATAACCTAATTAACACAAGTTTACACGGAACACTTCTTCAGAACACACCAAACAATCTAATAGACATATTACACCAGTGCGGGGACATTTCAAACATTCATGAAGGTAATTTTGCTGTGATTTTTTGACACGATGACATCGCAGTAAACTCGCCAGATCTAGTAGCGGCCATCTTTGAATTTACTAAGCCCTGCCTGCCTCATCAAGTGGTGACGTCAGTCTACATATGGTTTGACTTCAACTTACTTAAACATTATATATCAGAATTATTTAAATACTGTTAAATAATAATTATTGAATTTACTTTAATTGTTAATGTTATACTTTCTCGTCACCCTTCTCTGACTATTAATTTAATCGCTCAAAGAACCTGTCCTTTTATAATACTTATAATCAACTTTATACTGTATGCACAATCGATAATTCCCTGAGACGGAGTCGATAATTGTTCTCAATCGATAAAAAATCGATTATTTATTAAATTGTTTAATAAATCCATTTATTTCAATTGTATTTATCTGTTATTATTTCACAGGCTAATTTAAGGTTATTTATTAAGGCAAGGAGACTTCAAGAAGAAGAAAATATTTTTTTTTCAGTGAGATATTGAACCAGCAAGAAAAATCATCAATCGATTGCTGACTGGAGTTAATCTAGTTAACTCCAGACTTGGTTCAAATCTTCCAGAAGTGCTCGATAGTTAGTAAATATCTTCCTAATTATTAAAATTTTTACAAAACCTTTAAAACAGCCTTATTTCTTAATTACAAACATTGATTAACATAAACAAAATTTTTGTCTATTGAAAATTTTATTTTTATAAAATTTTTCCTCTACTATTTTATTTTTTGTAAAGACCGGCATACAGGGTCTTATTACAAAGTGGCGCTCGCAACAGTGGGGCTTAAAAGAGTTACTACACTACCACAGCGGAGCGAAACCTTACTAGAGTGGAGGTTTATTTTGAACGAACCTCTAATCTCTTATATTTTTGTAACGGACTGTTACAAATTGGCTAGCCCAAACAGTGGGGATTAATTAAAAAGGAAGAAGCCAAGAAACCATTTGTAACACGTCTTCTTACAAAGTGGCGTCCAACTTAGAGGGCTTAATAATCTAAGCCTGGCAGCGGTTATCCAGTCAGGAAGAAGGGCAACAACGATAAATCAAAATGGCAGAACTTACACTAGATGAGATGTGGGAGGGACAAGATAATGGAAATGTGCCAACGAATAATAGAGAAACTAGATGACCATGATAAGAAAAGGAGAGAGGACAGATTAAAAAGCGAAGAATTAAGAAAGAAAAAGACCGAAGAAATAAAAAATGATAGCAAGCCAGAAACGGGAGAAATACCAAACGGAAAAACCTTGGAACAAATAGTAGTATTACCTGAGAAGAAAACCAACGGGAACAAAGAAAATACTAAAGATATGGAAGTGGAACCAAAGGAAAGGAGGAAAACAATTCCAAGGAAATTAATGAAAACCAAGGAAGAAATAGAGATGATGAACCATGGTTTAATGGATGTAAATAATATTGCAATTACCGACCATGAAGAAATCAGGAATTCCAGAAATTACGGCAGGAGATTAAAAGTAATCTCAGAAATAATGTACCAACAGACAGTAGTTTACCAATGGGAAAGGACCAGAGGTAAACGGAATACTACATGTGGACCAGATCAGTTTCAGTGCGGGACTGGACAGTGTATTTCAGAAAGTTGGAAATATAACATCTTACTAGACTGTGATGATGGCACAGATGAATCATCAGAAGGTGTTCCATTGAGGTACCATCCAGGACGGTTCCGGTGTACAATTACACAAAAATGTATACCTTCAGGATGGATATGTGATGGAGAACCAGCTTGGAGGGCTTCAGACAAGCAAATAATCTATAATTCAGGTGAAGATCATCACAGATATTTTTCAGGTCATACAGCATATGGACCAGAGACGTATGGGTATATAAAACAGTATGATAAAGGAAACTATATGAGCTTTGTGGCTAACAAACAAATAACGATTACAAGAATGAAATACAAGGCAAAGGATAAAAAATGTCACTAGGACCGGAACAATTATGAAGACTATGGTCATACGGACAATGAGAGCAACTGAAATGACAGACTATGGTTAAATCAAATACCACACACCTCCACAAAAAGGGACTGATGTCATGATAACCGACAACGGTAAAACTAATGTCAAAGAAGAAGAAAATAATTACCAACGAGGAAAATAATTAGAAGAAAGAACGAAGAACCAAAACGGGGTTTTAAGAAAAAAAAAATTAATTAAGAAACTACACCTTACAAAGGAAATATGAGCAACTGTGCAACCTAATAAAAATCATCCACCTGGGTATAAAGGAAAAATAATGATAAGAAATACTTTTGAAATAAAGACCAGAAAGAGAGTCATACAATATTTATGAAACTAATATGATATGTTTACCACATAATTATGAAAACTACGACAATTATTTATGGAAAGGCAACATAAAAAAGAATTTTGAAGAAACCCTTAAATTCTAAAAACAATGTAAGGCAATTACATACAATTTATTTGAAAGAAACTATTTGGAAAGAAGAATATAACAAGAAGAATTTAGAAATAATCAACTAAATTCAAAAACAATGTAATATCACCTTACATACCAAAGATTTAATAAATAAACTATTTGGAAGGAATATAATAAACGGAATTTAGAAATAAATCAACTAAATTCTAAAAACAATGTAAGACAATTACATACAAGTTATTTGAAAGAAACTATTTGGAAGTAAGAATATAACAAGAAGAATTTTGAACAAACCCTCAAAATTCAAAAATAATGTAATACCAAATGACATACAATTATTTAAAAGAAACATTTTGGAAAGAGAAGAAAGAGAATTAAGAAACCCATCAAATTTCTAAAAATAATGTAATACCAAGTTACATACAATTATTTGAAAACTTTATGGAAATATAAGAAGAGTGAATTTTGAATGTGTATAAGTCAAGTTTCCAAACCAAGAGTAAGTACAACTTACCAACCAATTATTAATAAAACACTTTGGTGAAATAAACAGAAGAGATTTAATACCATATTTATGGTAAGCATCAAATATATTTACCATGTTTATAAAGGATCATAATGGGATGAATAAAGGAAACAGACTTTAGAATTAAAACAAATAATTCTGGAAAGTATGATCATGTCTAATTTCAATATAAAGAGTAAAAACCTTTCCATAAAATGATGCCAAAGGAAATAAAAAAAAAAAACTTTTTGATACGATTTGAGTTGATACGATTTGAGTTAATACGATTTGAGTGATTGAATATAATAAAATACAAAAACATATATGGAATTATGAGATAATGAAACTTTGAAGTGGTATGAGGAGAAATTATGACCTCATTATAAAATTAATAAAAAAACATTAATTCGAAAGTATAATAACCATGACAGGAATAATGTGAGAATAATATCAAAGATATGTGTAATTAAATGAAGTAATATAAAATGATGTATGAATTAAATGTCAATTGTGATAATGACAGTTATAAAAAGTTCTAGAACATAGAACCAGTGGAAATAATAAAAACGGAGCAATAAAATAAAAATGTCATAAAGATATGCAACTATAAACAATGCAGATTAACAAAAAAAAAAACCAGAAGGTAATAAAGAATTTATAACCAAAAGCTTTATATGATAAGAAAAGTTGAAAAATGTAATAATAGAAGAGCTTCCTACCATAATATCAAATGAATGAAACATCCAGTTAACGAGTCAGAAGAACAACTGAGATAGGAATATTAAAATCTCTGAGAAACATAATAAGTAATAAGTGAAGTATCCCAAAGATATTTTTTAAATAGTAACAAATGTGTACTATTCTGAATAATTTTTTAATCTGTCTGTAGATAATTCCAGCAGTATTAATTATAACGTAAAGAAATGTATAGGGTGTGTGTAATTGTAAACTGTGTCGGGCGTTACCTCCGCGCACTTTTGTTACTTACTCTGTTGACTGGATCCTCTGCAGTGATGTAGTCCTGTAACACAACTTAAAACTATGCTTTTTGTGGGCGCCACTTGGAAACGTTTGTTCCAAGAAAAGTTAAATGTGATTGATAAAATTTTTAAATCTACGAAAAAATTTAAACAAGTCAGTTTAGCTTTGAAAAATCAGTTAAATTTAATGATCCCTTAAAAATAACAAACAAATCGTCTGAAGGACTATCATTCATAAAAATTATAAAATTGCAGAGAAAAAATTTTACAAGTTATTATTATTGACAATTTTTTATATGTCCAATCAAGTATCGGCTAGTATTTCAGATTCTGACTCAGTTGACAAGCATGAGTTTAATATGTGAAAAAACTTTAATCTCAGGACGTGACTCCTTTGAACTACCAAGACATATCAATTAGATGCCTTACAAGAAAAAAAACTAAGTGATTTGAAGGTGTATGTGTGGCGTGTAAAGTACAACTGTGTGATAAATGTAACCAGGTAACAACTAACTTTAATTTTGGTAACTCACGTTCCAACGGTCGTTTATTCTCTCACTGGACACTTCCTTCGGGTAGTTTCTCGATCTCGCCTCTTGTTGTGTACACTGAATCTATTTAAAGTTAATTTTTTCGATCGTTACTTTTTCCGCACTTTTTGTCAAAACGTTTGGCAGTAAAATCTCGTTCAAACGCCGCCACTACGAATCATCTGTTTAGCGTTGATTCAGAAATCTGCCACCGCAGCGCTGATCCCCATGCAGTTTTGAGGAAGGCTCAGTGTATTGTTTTGTTTACGTTCGGGGGAATTATTTGTCACGTTAGTCAGTCAATGCGAACACAGCAGAATTCGTTCTCTATTAAATGTTTGGGACCCTCCTGGGCCGTCGACGTTCTGGCTGCGTGCTTTCTATTAGAATTTGCCGTATCGCTGCTCTATTTCAGCGATACTTTTTGGCGACTCTCGTTGAGGTTAAGTCAGTCGGGTATGTCTATGTACGGGAAAAAGCCTTCCTGCCGTGTCTTGTCGATTTTTCGCCTCTCGGTTTCGCCTTAGCTGCGTTGATCAGTGTTGTGTGAGATGCATCAGCTCTGGCGTTCAATCTTCAAGTGTTTTTCGGTCAAATTTTGTCTCGCTTTTATACTAAATCGGGATGACTGTTTTCGTCGACTTCCGGTATATTTGTGTAAAAATTCTTTCTAGATTGTTCGAGAATAAACGAAATGGAATGTCATAGAACAATTTTCACTTCCGTAGAAGCTTTTAGAACGAATTTCTTATTCTTCATACAATGGATATTTCAAAATTTACACTGGTATTTATCAAACAGTTTCACATTAGTACTTACAATTTGTATGCCATTAATGTATTTAGATTCCTTGTTTTTTACTGAATCTAGCGATACTAAATATGATTGGTATCTAATTAACTTAATTCTAATAAACATTACAATTTACAACCCTCACCTTGAGTTTTAGTCATTAAAAACACAATATTTATAATAAAAATTGTTGTGGAGTTATAAATTTCCCTTCACAAGCTGGACATCTACTACTACTACTTTCCTACAACAAAATAAACAAAATTTAACATCAATAAAACACAAATAAATACAATTTTATATGGCCTCTGCTCTTGTCAGTTTTCTAATACAATGATTAGTCTTTTTCCTTAATATATGTGTTATTTCACTACTATACACACAGAGTTTATTATTTTGTCTATCTTTTGTGATACCTGGTTACTTTGTACATATTTTATATTTATCACAAGATGACATAGCATCATTGATTGTCTTGAGATGTCATTTTTTTATGGTGTGACAAATCTCACTCTAAATAGTTAAATTCTTTTAGAATTGACTTTACTTTCAACTGAGTTTGTTTCTTATTAAGGTATTTTGATGTATTGTACCTTTCTATCTTATTTTTGTTAGTATTATGTAAGTATTTTAGCCAGATATGATTATTTTGTACTGGATAATTGGCTTCAGCCATGCATGGTATAAGTAAATATTTTGCTGACTTGACTATTACAATGTTAAAGTTGGTCAGGTATATTAGTATAGTTGCTTTATATCATATTACAGCTTTTTAATACAGCTTGGTTGCATTTTGGCAACATTAAATTCATAAATTATACAATATTAGATGCCTATTACATGTTTTTAGTTAACACTGTTTTTGGCTATTTTGGCTGCTTTTTATTCATTTGACAGCTTCCTTTATTTAAGATAAATTGTTCACTATTGTCTGCTTGACAATTACATATAGTTTTTATTTAAATCTGATAATAATTAATTTTTCCATGAAATCTTGGTGTATGGTCTCAAATCCAACACATTAATATTTTTTGTCATTGCAAATATACAATTTTTATTTTAACTTAAACTCTTTCTAATAATGTATTTAAGTCATTTAATACATTTATTCTATTTACATCACATAATATAATGATGGATCATGTCCATTTATTCACAAAAAATAGCTTTTTAATACTATATTCATAGTTATAAAACTTAATAATTATTGACTTCATTTTGGTGGATTCTGACATTATTTCTCTCTCTTATAGTGTCTTATGGTTTTTTCACTCTTATTCACTTTAATAATATGTATGGGGTTTTGTCTTAGTCATAGTTTGGTCGTTTTTTCAAGTTGATAGAAATAATTATTATACAAAATTACACAATTTTTGGGACTACTTGGGTTCGATACTGTTCACTTCACTTTCCTCTTATGCTAAATTACTATATAAATGATTTCTTTTTATGGAACGTTCTGTGACGTTACATATGCCTCCCGTTAAAGTTGATAATTTTGGAAAAACATATCTTTGGTTTTGATGAAATTATCATCTCTATAATAACCCTTTATTAGCTTCTTTATATCTCATTCTTTTATCTTATAATTAAATTCCTGTACTACTCCTTTAATATATTAATCCAACTCAATATTCCTAGTTCGTTCTTTGTCATATCACCTATTCCTTTCCTTTTTACCTTGATGTTTTATAATTAATCTTTGATATAAATCCCTATCAATTCCCTAACTTACATAGAGGGTTGGGATTCAGAGTGGCTCGCTATGGCATACATTCTCTGTCCCTTCCTGTCTATCACTACTGAAATCAGAGGCAACACATCCCTGTTCAGAAAATAATAATTGCACCTTTGCAACAAATAATAATAATAATAATAAAAAAAAATACAATATTCAAAGATCATAGGCTCCTACACATAAATTCCCTTTCTTAAACTCTTCTGATTAATTCACAATTATATTAATATATCGTTCTCCGCAGGTTAAAATTATCGTTTAAAATCATTCAATGTTAATAGCTGTATTCATATTCATCATTACCTCCTTATGTAACACACTGTTTTCCCTTTTTTTTCATTTATCATTTTCATTTAAATATCAAATATATATGACAGTATTTCTCCTTCTTTTCTCCTTTACTAAGTGTCCATCTTGTAATATTTATTTATAATAATCTCTCTCCTTCTCTAAGTACGGGTAAGCTGGTAAATATACGTTGACATGGCTATTGGAAATAAATCTATATTTTATACATATATCATTATGCCTTTGGTGTAAGGTGTCCTTCTCGTAGTATTAATTAATAACAATCATAATACAATAATATTTATCTTTATTTAAAAATCTCTATCTCCTTTCTAATTATGGCTAAGTTAAAAAATTCACGTTGACATGTTTAGTCAAGGTACCTTCTCTATGATGCTGTATTTGACTTGGGTCTTTGGTCATGGTACTTGGTTACTGATTGCGTATTCGACTTGTGATTTTTTAATCATGGTACTTTTTTAATGAAGTCTGGTTATACGTTCCTTTTACCTTGTTCCTAATTGTGTCAGTTACCTCGTAGGTATTGTTTTTATTGTCTCTGGTTATCGTGAAAGGCCCTGTATATAAGAGTAGCAATTTCCTCGTTATGCCTTGTATAGCACTGGGCAATTCTCAATTTTTAACTAACACCTTTTCACCTACCTCATATTTAATTGCCTTAGGCTGTGATTTGATATATTTTTTCCGCTGCTGTTCCGTTTTTTCCAACACCTTGTTATAAAATGTTGCCCTTTCAAATTGGTATGCGGGTTCGTCGGGAAAATTAATAATTTCTTTTATCTCTCGTGGTGGGGGTCTTTCGAACATAACCGTGTATGGCGACATCTCGATGGTATTGTGATGCGAGAAATTGAGGAAATCCTCGGTAGAGGCTACATATTCATGCCATCTTTTCTGCTCGTTATGGCAGTATGTTCTCAGTAACCGTCCTACCTCCCTTAACACTCTCTCGGCTGGGTTACTATTCGGGTGATATACGGACGTCCTGTACGTTTTTATTCCGTGTTCTTCCAAGCTTTCCTTCCAAAGTTTTCCCCTAAACTGAGTACCGTGGTCCGTAATTATAGAATACGGTCGGCCCACTTCCATTATATAACGCTTGATTATTATGTCTATTATTTTCCTGGTCGTTGCCCTAGTTATTGGGTATAGCTTTGTATACTTGCTAAAGTGGTCGAAAATGATTATGATAAATTTATATCGGTGTCTCCCACCGCTGCGTGGAAAGGGTCCGCAGATATCGAGAAATACCTTTTCCAATTTTTCGGTAGATAATATGGGTATCATGACCCCTTCCTTCCTCTCGTTATTACACTTTACTTTTTGACAAATATCACACGACCGTATCGCCAGTTGCACCTTCTTATTCATCCCCTTGATGTATGTTTGCTCTTCCAATGCCTTCCTTACTTTAAGGGCACCCATATGTCCGTACCTCTCGTGATAGTCGATTATTAGCGGTCTCTCTATCGCTGGTGGAATCACTAATTTCCAACTCTCCTGGTGCGGTGTATTCCTAATAAACAAAGTGTCGTCGTGTATACAATAAAATCTGTTTATGACCTCATCGCCTTCCTGTACCCTTTTTCTAATAACTCCTAATTTCGGATCGGCCTCTTGTTGTGACTTTATTTCGTGCAAAATATTTTTTAAATCCTCCCTGCTCTTAATAATGTGATAAACCTTGGCTAATTGTTCCTTTTCGCCGTCAAAGGTTTGGTCTGGTATATTGACGCGAGATAAGACGTCGGCGGCTACGTTCTGTTTGCCTGGTATATATTCCCATGTGATATTGTACTCTTGCAAGGCCAAAACCCATCTAGTCAGCCTTCCGTGGTTCAGTTTACAATGCTTTAAAAATGATATGGATTTGTGGTCGCTTCTAACTGTTATGGGGTACCCTAATATATATGTCCTGAATTTACCGCATGCGAAAACTACACTCAACAGTTCTTTTTCGGTAGTATTGTAGTTTCTTTCGCAACTGTTCAGCACGCGGCTAGCAAAGCTAATTACTAAATGGTTACCGTCCTGATCTTCCTGATAGAGGGCTGCACCTAAACTCACGTTACTGGCATCGCAGTTTAGAAAAAATGGTTTTGTAAAGTCGGGATGATGCAACATTACTGTTTCTAAAAACTTTTCCTTTATGATATTGAGCACTCCATCTTGCTCTGGTCCCCAAGTCCATTTGTCTTTAGCTGATAACTGCTTTTGGAACCTGGCAGTTAGTTCTGAATAATTGGACCGAAACTTTCTGTAATAGTTGCAGATTCCTAAAAATGACTGCAGCTGTTTCCTATTCTTTGGGGTGGGGAACTTCTGTATGGCTTCTACCTTTTCTTTGGATGGAGTAATCCCTTGTTCTGTTAAATTAAATCCTAAAAATTTTACCTCATTTGCAATGAATTGGGACTTGTCTAATTTGAGGGTGATATTATTCTCCGATAATTTCTGTAGCACCTGTTCAACCCTGTTACAATGGTCGTCCCAATTCGCTGAAGTCACCAGTAGGTCGTCGACGTACACTGTCGTAAACTTCAGTACTTCCTGCCCCAATATTCTGTCCATTATCTTTACAAACACCGCCACAGAATTTATTAAGCCAAAAGGTAACCGCTTAAACTGATAGTTTCTGCCCTCGAATATGAATGCCATATATTTCCTACTATCAGGGTGGAGTTCTATCTGCCAGTATCCGCATACCGTATCCCATGAGCTTATATATCTGATTCCGTGGAATTTTTTTAATATCTCCTCTATCTCCCCAGGTGATGTGCGGTCGTTAACAATCATTTTGTTAATCTCCCTAGCATCGAGACATATACGTACCTTTCCGTTCTTTTTTGGCACCGCTATGATTGGGCTGGTAAAGGGCGAATGACTATACTCGATTATGTCGTCCTCTATCATCCTGTTCAATTCTTCCCTGACTTCATTCTTTAGCGAGTATGCGATCGGGTACGATTTCCTGTTAAATTCCACCGGAGTTTTGAATTTTATGGTGCACTGATAATCCCTGGCTTTGCCTGGAGCGTTCGAGAATATATGTTTATAACGGTTGTATACCTCGATCAATCGTTCCGCCTGTTTTTCGCTGACCAGACCCCTTGCTTTCGTCCTTTGGAAATCCCGTATTTCTTCTAACTTTTCTAACCACAACTCTGGGTTTTCCTCCTGATATAATGGCATATTGATTGGACGATCGGTACAATAATAATGGTTCACTATCGCTTGATAAGGTGTATTGTCTGTACCACTTCCTTGGACATCGATCAAATTACTGGTCCAAATCCCCTTGTTAGTCTTAAAAGTTATCCCCTTACTTTCCAAATCTATCACAGCATTGTATGGCCTAAGTATATCGCAGCCTAATAGTATACTCATGGGTAAATTACTCGCCACTAATAACCCTATTGGTATTGTTACCCCATTACTAGTCATTTCTAATGACACCTGTTTCTTTATGGATTTATTTTGCCTCCCCGTTGCTCCGACTAAAACAATGTTATTTATCGGTAGAGTGGGTATTGGTAAATTACTATGTTGCTTAATCCGCTCTAACTCAATGCTATCAATAAGTGACACATTTGACCCCGTGTCAATGAGTAGTATCGCTTCTATGCCATTGATATATGCTTTAATCTGCACGATACTATTACTCCCTTGATTACTATTTTTAATGATATCGTCACCTTCTTCTAATAACTCATCTCTAATATCCTTAAGGTAATTATTTATTCTTAATATAGTCCCGTCATTGTCCTGTCTATGTTCGTCGTTTGTCACCCCATAATATTGGTTCAGTGAAGGGCGGTTTTCCTTTTTCACTGCCGCGTTTAGTTTAAATGAGCCACTGTCTCATTGGCCCGGTCTCCCGGAACATTGGGTTGCTGACCCGTCTGTGTTTCCTGCCTGACCTCGGGATTACCGTTAATAGGTTGGCTATTCGCCGCGTTACCCTGGCTAGCTGGCGCTTGTTGTGGGTAAAACATGTAAGTGGGTATATTAGGTGGATATGGCCGTCGGTTATTGGCCATTGTATAATTTACCTGGGGCCTGTACTCATTTTGGTTTCTCCTATCGCTTCCTCCTTGGTTTCCCCCGTTGCGATAACCATTACGTTGACCAAAATTACTTCCTCTATAATTATTCCCGCGATAACCGTTTCCCTGGTGGAAGTTCCTACCGTAGTTATTCCCGGTGTAATTACCTCTGTTTGGTCCCGGATAGTTGCGGTTAATTGGGCCCTGAGTGGTATCATTTCGGCCGTTTGGTGGGATATTATTATTCTGATTATTGGTGCTTAGATTATTACCGTTCCCACCTCCATTCCGGTTTGGTCCGTTATTATTGTTCTTGTACTCTACCTTACGATTGGGGGGTTGGTAATCCTGGAACCTTCCTGTGGATTCGCAATTTTCCAATAATTTGGCCAGATCGGCTATTTTGCTAATTTGTTGGTATAATTGGGCATCCTTGATCCCATAGCTGTAATGTCCAGCTAACTGCCTTACCAAACATTCTTCTGGGATCGGCGGTATCAACTTCCGTGCTAAACATACCTTTCCCAGGAAATAAGACGTCGGGGACTGTCCATAGGACGCATCGTATTTGCCATAGAAAATGTCCATTCTTACCCTGTTTTATGCGGTCTCTGACCAATACTTTTCCTTAAACTGGCGTTTAAACTCTGCTAAATTCGTTATTTCGGGTCGTACCGCTATCCACCAGTTATCCTTAGTATTTTTAAACGTCTCGTCAAGCATCTCTCTTATCCTGTCCCACCTTGTTTCTCTACTTCTCCCAATAACCTCCTCCATTCTTTCCAAAAATTCCATTGGGTTTCGTCGGTAGTCCTGGAAGTTGATTACTTCCCTGTTTTCACCATGACACGTATGAGTGTTTAGTATTGGTGTGTCTCTCAGCGCCTCTAATCTTTCCTGCAGGTTTTTCTCTCTCTGGTCTATTTCCAGTATACTATTTTTGTTAGATTTTATTTGTTCATCCAGCCTGTTAGTGATGTCATATGTTTCCTGCATCCTCTCGCTAACGTCTTTCTGGACTTCCTGCATGATGGCGTCTTGGTTCTGCCTTACCTTGTTTTCGAGATTCCTAACATCTTGTTTGGTCTCTACTGTTTGCTCCTCTATACTTTCGAAACGTGTATTGTTTCCTTCCCGTAACCTTTCCAACTGTTTCTCCATGTTTTCGACCTTCCTGTCACTATCGATCTTATTATCATCGATCCTTTTGTTTACTATTTCGTATTTTATGCTAATTTCTTTTTTCAGAGACTCTATGCTTCCTTTTATTTCCTCCTTATCTTCCTGTCTGTTTTTATTCAGGGATTCTATATTTTTGTTCATACCCTCCTTTAAAGATTCTATGCTTTTGTCTAATTTCTCCTTGTTTCTGTTCATATTTTCTTCCATCCTTTGGAACATTTGCTCATTACTTTTTTTAGTATTTTCGTTGTCTTCCTGTCTGTTTTTATTCATATTTTCATTTAGCGTTCGGAACATCATCATTATCATATTCGTGTCAACGCTTCCTGTTATTTTCTCTGGTTCGGGATTCTCTGTTTGTTCTACCATTTGTATGGGTTCTTCTCCCGTTCGCTCCTCTAATTCCTCTGCCGTTTGTACCGATCTTTCCATTTCTAGTGTGGGCGGCTCTAATTCTGTTTCCTCGACCTGTACTGCCTCTCCGTCTTCCACACTTAACTCGGGTTCCACAGTCTTCTTCACCTTTTTTCCCTTTGGTTGCGGCATTTTAATATGTCGGTAGTTGCCGGGCTTGTTCCGTCTTTTTCAAGCCCCACGTTGGGCGCCAATTTATAACGTAAAGAAATGTATAGGGTGTGTGTAATTGTAAACTGTGTCGGGCGTTACCTCCGCGCACTTTTGTTACTTACTCTGTTGACTGGATCCTCTGCAGTGATGTAGTCCTGTAACACAACTTAAAACTATGCTTTTTGTGGGCGCCACTTGGAAACGTTTGTTCCAAGAAAAGTTAAATGTGATTGATAAAATTTTTAAATCTACGAAAAAATTTAAACAAGTCAGTTTAGCTTTGAAAAATCAGTTAAATTTAATGATCCCTTAAAAATAACAAACAAATCGTCTGAAGGACTATCATTCATAAAAAATTATAAAATTGCAGAGAAAAAATTTTACAAGTTATTATTATTGACAATTTTTTATATGTCCAATCAAGTATCGGCTAGTATTTCAGATTCTGACTCAGTTGACAAGCATGAGTTTAATATGTGAAAAAACTTTAATCTCAGGACGTGACTCCTTTGAACTACCAAGACATATCAATTAGATGCCTTACAAGAAAAAAAACTAAGTGATTTGAAGGTGTATGTGTGGCGTGTAAAGTACAACTGTGTGATAAATGTAACCAGGTAACAACTAACTTTAATTTTGGTAACTCACGTTCCAACGGTCGTTTATTCTCTCACTGGACACTTCCTTCGGGTAGTTTCTCGATCTCGCCTCTTGTTGTGTACACTGAATCTATTTAAAGTTAATTTTTTCGATCGTTACTTTTTCCGCACTTTTTGTCAAAACGTTTGGCAGTAAAATCTCGTTCAAACGCCGCCACTACGAATCATCTGTTTAGCGTTGATTCAGAAATCTGCCACCGCAGCGCTGATCCCCATGCAGTTTTGAGGAAGGCTCAGTGTATTGTTTTGTTTACGTTCGGGGGAATTATTTGTCACGTTAGTCAGTCAATGCGAACACAGCAGAATTCGTTCTCTATTAAATGTTTGGGACCCTCCTGGGCCGTCGACGTTCTGGCTGCGTGCTTTCTATTAGAATTTGCCGTATCGCTGCTCTATTTCAGCGATACTTTTTGGCGACTCTCGTTGAGGTTAAGTCAGTCGGGTATGTCTATGTACGGGAAAAAGCCTTCCTGCCGTGTCTTGTCGATTTTTCGCCTCTCGGTTTCGCCTTAGCTGCGTTGATCAGTGTTGTGTGAGATGCATCAGCTCTGGCGTTCAATCTTCAAGTGTTTTTCGGTCAAATTTTGTCTCGCTTTTATACTAAATCGGGATGACTGTTTTCGTCGACTTCCGGTATATTTGTGTAAAAATTCTTTCTAGATTGTTCGAGAATAAACGAAATGGAATGTCATAGAACAATTTTCACTTCCGTAGAAGCTTTTAGAACGAATTTCTTATTCTTCATACAATGGATATTTCAAAATTTACACTGGTATTTATCAAACAGTTTCACATTAGTACTTACAATTTGTATGCCATTAATGTATTTAGATTCCTTGTTTTTTACTGAATCTAGCGATACTAAATATGATTGGTATCTAATTAACTTAATTCTAATAAACATTACAATTTACAACCCTCACCTTGAGTTGTAGTCATTAAAAACACAATATTTATAATAAAAATTGTTGTGGAGTTATAAATTTCCCTTCACAAGCTGGACATCTACTACTACTACTCTCCTACAACAAAATAAACAAAATTTAACATCAATAAAACACAAATAAATACAATTTTATATGGCCTCTGCTCTTGTCAGTTTTCTAATACAATGATTAGTCTTTTTCCTTAATATATGTGTTATTTCACTACTATACACACAGAGTTTATTATTTTGTCTATCTTTTGTGATACCTGGTTACTTTGTACATATTTTATATTTATCACAAGATGACATAGCATCATTGATTGTCTTGAGATGTCATTTTTTTATGGTGTGACAAATCTCACTCTAAATAGTTAAATTCTTTTAGAATTGACTTTACTTTCAACTGAGTTTGTTTCTTATTAAGGTATTTTGATGTATTGTACCTTTCTATCTTATTTTTGTTAGTATTATGTAAGTATTTTAGCCAGATATGATTATTTTGTACTGGATAATTGGCTTCAGCCATACATGGTATAAGTAAATATTTTGCTGACTTGACTATTACAATGTTAAAGTTGGTCAGGTATATTAGTATAGTTGCTTTATATCATATTACAGCTTTTTAATACAGTTTGGTTGCATTTTGGCAACATTAAATTTATAAATTATACAATATTAGATGCCTATTACATGTTTTTAGTTAACACGGTTTTTGGCTATTTTGGCTGCTTTTTATTCATTTGACAGCTTCCTTTATTTAAGATAAATTGTTCACTATTGTCTGCTTGACAATTACATATAGTTTTTATTTAAATCTGATAATAATTAATTTTTCCATGAAATCTTGGTGTATGGTCTCAAATCCAACACATTAATATTTTTTGTCATTGCAAATATACAATTTTTATTTTAACTTAAACTCTTTCTAATAATGTATTTAAGTCATTTAATACATTTATTCTATTTACATCACATAATATAATGATGGATCATGTCCATTTATTCACAAAAAGTAGCTTTTTAATACTATATTCATAGTTATAAAACTTAATAATTATTGACTTTATTTTGGTTGATTCTGACATTATTTCTCTCTCTTATAGTGTCTTATGGTTTTTTCACTCTCATTCACTTTAATAATATGTATGGGGTTTTGTCTTAGTCATAGTTTGGTCGTTTTTTCAAGTTGATAGAAATAATTATTATACAAAATTACACAATTTTTGGGACTACTTGGGTTCGATACTGTTCACTTCACTTTCCTCTTATGCTAACTTACTATATAAATGATTTCTTTTTATGGAACGTTCTGTGACGTTACATAATATGTTTTTTGAGCAGAGATGATTTGCCTCTGTACTCAAATATGTGTGGAGTATTGGACAGCAGAGGAAGTAGCGTACAGTGCCTCTCTGAACTGAACCAGCACACAAAGTAGGGAACGATAGGGAGGAAATATCCCAAGGAGAAAATACTAAGAAGAAATATGAAAATGAAATAATAAATATGAAACTCAGATGATTATTACTATCAAGGAAGATCAAGTGAGAATGAGAAGGAAATAAACTCAAATATAAATAAGAAAATTTTTAAAATGGAAGGAAGTCCAGGAAAATAACAAACCTTGAATAATTATCATAAGCAATTGTTTCAGACAAAGCAAGTATAGTCTGAAAAAATTACTTCTGGAGAAGGGCATTCTGTAGCGTGACAGAAAATCCACTACTTATTAAGTCATATAAAATCATAAAATTTAATTACACCACATATGTTAAAATAATATTGGTTGAGATTTAATGAAATCAAAGGAATGAACCACGATAAAATAAAAATCCTCATTACATTATATAAAAACCACTGTTTAAATATCAAAGAAAGTATTGAAAGCAACTCATATTATAAGATCAGTAATCTACCCAGGAAGTTAGGAGCAGTAAGCAAATTAAATAACACCATGTCGAGAAGAAAGAGAATCGGTTTAAGAGTGGTGAACACCAAAATACCCCAAAGACAAGAAGAAGGAAGAATTAAGTTTGTGATCAGGAAGAAAACAATACCCTGAAACATTTAGAGAAGAACAAGGTCCGTGTCAGTAAATAAATTAGATGCTCCAAACTAAACATCAGTCGAGATAACACGAAGTACCTTGGTTTACTCAAGAGTGAAGAATGAAGACAAGAAGATCAGAAGAATGAAGATAAGAAGAAGGACAAGAATGAAGACAAGAAAGAAGATAAGAAGAAGGACAAGAAAGAAGATAAGAAGAAAGACAAGAAAGAAGACAGGAGGAGAGGAAGAAATAGTATGAAAGAAACACCGTAGTAAAACCTATTATTATTATTAACTACCATCAACCCCAAACCCATAAAAACGATTAAAAAGAAAGTATAACATACCAAAATCCTATAAAAATGTAATTATTTAGAAACCTAAAGTGTTGTATAGTATTATAAGAAGTGAACCTACTAAAGCTATTGTGTGATAAAGAAAATAGACAAGTCTTAATAGTCCATGATTACTAAAGGTCTGGTCTGAGATAGTGAGACTCAAAATATCAGAACCACCAGTGAAAGTGAATTTGTGTAAGTGTTTTTTGGAAATGCAATAAACTTAAAGTTAGTGATACTATGACTTATCAATATGCTATATAACAACTTTTATATCCAATAGTACACAGCATCATGAAATAATAAAATGGAAGATTTCCAGTATTTTATTATTTTAATGTAACTCTTTATTCACAAGACAGTTGTAAAAAATGCTAATAACTAGAGTATGGGTGGTCATGTTTACTGATGAAGGGGATCATAAATAATAATGGTTTAGACCAGAAGGGACTGGCATGAATTTAGTATTCATAGGTTTAAAATGTTTAAATAGGCTGTTTGTTCACAGCCATAAAATCAATGTATTTGTAAGAGTTATTAGAAAATAAGATTTATATTATGTGTTTAAAATGAATTATGTTTGCTAAATAACAGCATACATACCATTAATAATGTTTCAGTAGGTATGCTGTGTTAATTCAAAAGGAGTTAAATGTATATGTTCAAACCATGTCAGCAATATGTTCAATTGTACAGATTGCTAAATAATGTTCATATTTATTATTATTTTTTTTTTACAGTAGTGTTAATTAAATACTACACCTCACAATAAGTTATAAACCATTTTATTTTCATGTAATAATAACTATGTAAAGTCAGAGAAGTGGTAGTATTAAATTTATTTGAGAAAGACAGAAATATAAATTCTAAAATCTAGGCCATTTGGTGAATTCACAGAAACCATATAAACCAGTATAATTCACTTATAAATCCTGTAAACTAGCAAGATTTAGATAAGGTAAATCAGTTAACCACTACTGGGAATGATCCTATGAGTTAAAATGATAATAAGGAAATGTACCTTAAAATACTGTAAATTTTCAAAATATATAAATTAATTAATTTTAAAGAGCAATGTCAAATTCAGAGACTAACACAAAAAACCAGTTCAAAGGTTTAATTTATATGTATTTAAGGAAAGGAAGAGAAATATGACTAATTAAATTTTACTATAACAGTATTAATAATAATTAAAATGGAAGAAAAATTGTATGAAGGCGGAAATCAAATTTTGAGCCTATATTTCAAAAAAGGAAAGAATTTTTTTGATTTCCACAAAATGTCTACAGATATGGACTATAATATATCAATTTAAAAGGAATGAGATGATTAAACCAATGATAAGGTTCATAATTCATGAAAGTGAAGAATAAAATAAATAAATTCCATATATAATGTAATTTTGTATCATGTGTATGGGTAATCGAAATATGTTAACAATAATTTTTCAAAGATTACCTGGGCCAGATTTTGACCAAGTTAAAATAGTCTTTTGTTGAATATCAAGCTGAATAGTTGTGTGAAAAATCGTTCCTTATAACCGAGTCGAAAATGGTACTACAGTTAGCCATTAATATAAGTGAATCGAGAGTTAGATGAAATAAACACTTTTGTAACTAAATTTACCAAAACGTTAACGACAAAAGTGAAAACTAACGCCTAAATTCATTATACAATTGATCTAAAACAGTAAAACAATATATTTGATCTAATTCACGCTACAAATCATAACCACATTTTGGAGCAACTTAACCCACAGAAGTGAACACATACAAAATAACCTAATTAACACAAGTTTACACGGAACACTTCTTCAGAACACACCAAACAATCTAATAGACATATTACACCAGTGCGGGGACATTTCAAACATTCATGAAGGTAATTTTGCTGTGATTTTTTGACACGATGACATCGCAGTAAACTCGCCAGATCTAGTAGCGGCCATCTTTGAATTTACTAAGCCCTGCCTGCCTCATCAAGTGGTGACGTCAGTCTACATATGGTTTGACTTCAACTTACTTAAACATTATATATCAGAATTATTTAAATACTGTTAAATAATAATTATTGAATTTACTTTAATTGTTAATGTTATACTTTCTCGTCACCCTTCTCTGACTATTAATTTAATCGCTCAAAGAACCTGTCCTTTTATAATACTTATAATCAACTTTATACTGTATGCACAATCGATAATTCCCTGAGACGGAGTCGATAATTGTTCTCAATCGATAAAAAATCGATTATTTATTAAATTGTTTATTAAATCCATTTATTTCAATTGTATTTATCTGTTATTATTTCACAGGCTAATTTAAGGTTATTTATTAAGGCAAGGAGACTTCAAGAAGAAGAAAACATTTTTTTTTCAGTGAGATATTGAACCAGCAAGAAAAATCATCAATCGATTGCTGACCGGAGTTAATCTAGTTAACTCCAGACTTGGTTCAAATCTTCCAGAAGTGCTCGATAGTTAGTAAATATCTTCCTAATTATTAAAATTTTTACAAAACCTTTAAAACAGCCTTATTTCTTAATTACAAACATTGATTAACGTAAACAAAATTTTTGTCTATTGAAAATTTTATTTTTATAAAATTTTTCCTCTACTATTTTATTTTTTGTAAAGACCGGCATACAGGGTCTTATTACAAAGTGGCGCTCGCAACAGTGGGGCTTAAAAGAGTTACTACACTACCACAGCGGAGCGAAACCTTACTAGAGTGGAGGTTTATTTTGAACGAACCTCTAATCTCTTATATTTTTGTAACGGACTGTTACAAATTGGCTAGCCCAAACAGTGGGGATTAATTAAAAAGGAAGAAGCCAAGAAACCATTTGTAACACGTCTTCTTACAAAGTGGCGTCCAACTTAGAGGGCTTAATAATCTAAGCCTGGCAGCGGTTATCCAGTCAGGAAGAAGGGCAACAACGATAAATCAAAATGGCAGAACTTACACTAGATGAGATGTGGGAGGGACAAGATAATGGAAATGTGCCAACGAATAATATAGAAACTAGATGACCATGATAAGAAAAGGAGAGAGGACAGATTAAAAAGCGAAGAATTAAGAAAGAAAAAGACCGAAGAAATAAAAAATGATAGCAAGCCAGAAACGGGAGAAATACCAAACGGAAAAACCTTGGAACAAATAGTAGTATTACCTGAGAAGAAAACCAACGGGAACAAAGAAAATACTAAAGATATGGAAGTGGAACCAAAGGAAAGGAGGAAAACAATTCCAAGGAAATTAATGAACACCAAGGAAGAAATAGAGATGATGAACCATGGTTTAATGGATGTAAATAATATTCCAATTACCGACCATGAAGAAATCAGGAATT
Organism: Magicicada septendecula; assembly: GCA_034769895.1. Lineage (NCBI taxonomy): Eukaryota > Metazoa > Arthropoda > Insecta > Hemiptera > Cicadidae > Magicicada > Magicicada septendecula. The sequence continues at coordinate 145,462,350 of CM068368.1, forward strand.
CCAGAAATTACGGCAGGAGATTAAAAGTAATCTCAGAAATAATGTACCAACAGACAGTAGTTTACCAATGGGAAAGGACCAGAGGTAAACGGAATACTACATGTGGACCAGATCAGTTTCAGTGCGGGACTGGACAGTGTATTTCAGAAAGTTGGAAATATAACATCTTACTAGACTGTGATGATGGCACAGATGAATCATCAGAAGGTGTTCCATTGAGGTACCATCCAGGACGGTTCCGGTGTACAATTACACAAAAATGTATACCTTCAGGATGGATATGTGATGGAGAACCAGCTTGGAGGGCTTCAGACAAGCAAATAATCTATAATTCAGGTGAAGATCATCACAGATATTTTTCAGGTCATACAGCATATGGACCAGAGACGTATGGGTATATAAAACAGTATGATAAAGGAAACTATATGAGCTTTGTGGCTAACAAACAAATAACGATTACAAGAATGAAATACAAGGCAAAGGATAAAAATGTCACTAGGACCGGAACAATTATGAAGACTATGGTCATACGGACAATGAGAGCAACTGAAATGACAGACTATGGTTACATCAAATACCACACACCTCCACAAAAAGGGACTGATGTCATGATAACCGACAACGGTAAAACTAATGTCAAAGAAGAAGAAAATAATTACCAACGAGGAAAATAATTAGAAGAAAGAACGAAGAACCAAAACGGGGTTTTAAGAAAAAAAAAATTAATTAAGAAACTACACCTTACAAAGGAAATATGAGCAACTGTGCAACCTAATAAAAATCATCCACCTGGGTATAAAGGAAAAATAATGATAAGAAATACTTTTGAAATAAAGACCAGAAAGAGAGTCATACAATATTTATGAAACTAATATGATATGTTTACCACATAATTATGAAAACTACGACAATTATTTATGGAAAGGCAACATAAAAAAGAATTTTGAAGAAACCCTTAAATTCTAAAAACAATGTAAGGCAATTACATACAATTTATTTGAAAGAAACTATTTGGGAAGAAGAATATAACAAGAAGAATTTAGAAATAATCAACTAAATTCAAAAACAATGCAATATCACCTTACATACCAAAGATTTAATAAATAAACTATTTGGAAGGAATATAATAAACGGAATTAAGAAATAAATCAACTAAATTCAAAAACAATGTAATATCACCTTACATACCAAAGATTTAAGAAATAAACTATTTGGAAGGAATATAATAAACGGAATTTAGAAATAAATCAACTAAATTCTAAAAACAATGTAAGACAATTACATACAAGTTATTTGAAAGAAACTATTTGGAAGTAAGAATATAACAAGAAGAATTTTGAACAAACCCTCAAAATTCAAAAATAATGTAATACCAAATGACATACAATTATTTAAAAGAAACATTTTGGAAAGAGAAGAAAGAGAATTAAGAAACCCATCAAATTTCTAAAAATAATGTAATACCAAGTTACATACAATTATTTGAAAACTTTATGGAAATATAAGAAGAGTGAATTTTGAATGTGTATAAGTCAAGTTTCCAAGCCAAGAGTAAGTACAACTTACCAACCAATTATTAATAAAACACTTTGGTGAAATAAACAGAAGAGATTTAATACCATATTTATGGTAAGCATCAAATATATTTACCATGTTTATAAAGGATCATAATGGGATGAATAAAGGAAACAGACTTTAGAATTAAAGCAAATAATTCTGGAAAGTATGATCATGTCTAATTTCAATATAAAGAGTAAAAACCTTTCCATAAGATGATGCCAAAGGAAATAAAAAAAAAAACTTTTTGATACGATTTGAGTTGATACGATTTGAGTTAATACGATTTGAGTGATTGAATATAATAAAATACAAAAACATATATGGAATTATGAGATAATGAAACTTTGAAGTGGTATGAGGAGAAATTATGACCTCATTATAAAATTAATAAAAAAACATTAATTCGAAAGTATAATAACCATGACAGGAATAATGTGAGAATAATATCAAAGATATGTGTAATTAAATGAAGTAATATAAAATGATGTATGAATTAAATGTCAATTGTGATAATGACAGTTATAAAAAGTTCTAGAATATAGAACCAGTGGAAATAATAAAAACGGAGCAATAAAATAAAAATGTCATAAAGATATGCAACTATAAACAATGCAGATTAAAAAAAAAAAAAGAAAAAAACCAGAAGGTAATAAAGAATTTATAACCAAAAGCTTTATATGATAAGAAAAGTTGAAAAATGTAATAATAGAAGAGCTTCCTACCATAATATCAAATGAATGAAACATCCAGTTAACGAGTCAGAAGAACAACTGAGATAGGAATAGTAAAATCTCTGAGAAATATAATAAGTAATAAGTGAAGTATCCCAAAGATATTTTTTAAATAGTAACAAATGTGTACTATTCTGAATAATTTTTTAATCTGTCTGTAGATAATTCCAGCAGTATTAATATGTTTTTTGAGCAGAGATGATTTGCCTCTGTACTCAAATATGTGTGGAGTATTGGACAGCAGAGGAAGTAGCGTACAGTGCCTCTCTGAACTGAACCAGCACACAAAGTAGGGAACGATAGGGAGGAAATATCCCAAGGAGAAAATACTAAGAAGAAATATGAAAATGAAATAATAAATATGAAACTCAGATGATTATTACTATCAAGGAAGATCAAGTGAGAATGAGAAGGAAATAAACTCAAATATAAATAAGAAAATTTTTAAAATGGAAGGAAGTCCAGGAAAATAACAAACCTTGAATAATTATCATAAGCAATTGTTTCAGACAAAGCAAGTATAGTCTGAAAAAATTACTTCTGGAGAAGGGCATTCTGTAGCGTGACAGAAAATCCACTATTTATTAAGTCATATAAAATCATAAAATTTAATTACACCACATATGTTAAAATAATATTGGTTGAGATTTAATGAAATCAAAGGAATGAACCACGATAAAATAAAAATCCTCATTACATTATATAAAAACCACTGTTTAAATATCAAAGAAAGTATTGAAAGCAACTCATATTATAAGATCAGTAATCTACCCAGGAAGTTAGGAGCAGTAAGCAAATTAAATAACACCATGTCGAGAAGAAAGAGAATCGGTTTAAGAGTGGTGAACACCAAAATACCCCAAAGACAAGAAGAAGGAAGAATTAAGTTTGTGATCAGGAAGAAAACAATACCCTGAAACCTTTAGAGAAGAACAAGGTCCGTGTCAGTAAATAAATTAGATGCTCCAAACTAAACATCAGTCGAGATAACACGAAGTACCTTGGTTTACTCAAGAGTGAAGAATGAAGACAAGAAGACCAGAAGAATGAAGATAAGAAGAAGGACAAGAATGAAGACAAGAAAGAAGATAAGAAGAAGGACAAGAAAGAAGATAAGAAGAAAGACAAGAAAGAAGACAGGAGGAGAGGAAGAAATAGTATGAAAGAAACACCGTAGTAAAACCTATTATTATTATTAACTACCATCAACCCCAAACCCATAAAAACGATTAAAAAGAAAGTATAACATACCAAAATCCTATAAAAATGTAATTATTTAGAAACCTAAAGTGTTGTATAGTATTATAAGAAGTGAACCTACTAAAGCTATTGTGTGATAAGGAAAATAGACAAGTCTTAACAGTCCATGATTACTAAAGGTCTGGTCTGAGATAGTGAGACTCAAAATATCAGAACCACCAGTGAAAGTGAATTTGTGTAAGTGTTTTTTGGAAATGCAATAAACTTAAAGTTAGTGATACTATGACTTATCAATATGCTATATAACAACTTTTATATCCAATAGTACACAGCATCATAAAATAATAAAATGGAAGATTTCCAGTATTTTATTATTTTAATGTAACTCTTTATTCACAAGACATTTGTAAAAAATGCTAATAACTAGAGTATGGGTGGTCATGTTTACTGATGAAGGGGTTCATAAATAATAATGGTTTAGACCAGAAGGGACTGGCATGAATTTAGTATTCATAGGTTTAAAATGTTTAAATAGGCTGTTTGTTCACAGCCATAAAATCAATGTATTTGTAAGAGTTATTAGAAAATAAGATTTATATTATGTGTTTAAAATGAATTATGTTTGCTAAATAACAGCATACATACCATTAATAATGTTTCAGTAGGTATGCTGTGTTAATTCAAAAGGAGTTAAATGTATATGTTCAAACCATGTCAGCAATGTGTTCAATTGTACAGATTGCTAAATAATGTTCATAATTATTATTTTTTTTTTTTTACAGTAGTGTTAATTAAATACTACACCTCACAATAAGTTATAAACCATTTTATTTTCATGTAATAATAACTATGTAAAGTCAGAGGAGTGGTAGTATTAAATTTATTTGAGAAAGACAGAAATGTAAAATTCTAAAATCTAGGCCATTTGGTGAATTCACAGAAACCATATAAACCAGTATAATTCACTTATAAATCCTGTAAACTAGCAAGATTTAGATAAGGTAAATCAGTTAACCACTTCTGGGAATGATCCTATGAGTTAAAATGAAAATAAGGAAATGTACCTTAAAATATTGTAAATTTTCAAAATATATAAACTAATTAATTTTAAAGAGCAATGTCAAAATCAGAGACTGACACAAAAAACCAGTTCAAAGGTTTAATTTATATGTATTTAAGGAAAGGAAGAGAAATATGACTAATTAAATTTTATTATAATAGTATTAATAACAATTAAAATGGAAGAAAAATTGTATGAAGGCGGAAATCAAATTTTGAGCCTATATTTCAAAAAAGGAAAGAATTTTGGTGATTTCCACAAAATGTCTACAGATATGGACTATAATATATCAATTTAAAAGGAATGAGATGATTAAACCAATGATAAGGTTCATAATTCATGAAAGTGAAGAATAAAATAAATAAATTCCATATATAATGTAATTTTGTATCATGTGTATGGGTAATCGAAATATGTTAACAATAATTTTTCAAAGATTAACTGGGCCAGATTTTGACCAAGTTAAAATAGTCTTTTGTTGAATATCAAGCTGAATAGTTGTGTGAAAAAACGTTCCTTATAACCGAGTCGAAAATGGTACTACAGTTAGCCATTAATATAAGTGAATCGAGAGTTAGATGAAATAAACACTTTTGTAACTAAATTTACCAAAACGTTAACGACAATAGTGAAAACTAACGCCTAAATTCATTATACAAGTGATCTAAAACAGTAAAACTATATATTTGATCTAATTCACGCTACAAATCATAACCACATTTTGGAGCAACTTAATCCACAGAAGTGAACACATACAAAATAACCTAATTAACACAAGTTTACACGGAACACTTCTTCAGAACACACCAAACAATCTAATAGACATATTACACTAGTGCGGGGACATTTCAAACATTCATGAAGGTAATTTTGCTGTGATTTTTTGACACGATGACATCGCAGTAAACTCGCCAGATCTAGTAGCGGCCATCTTTGAATTTACTAAGCCCTGCCTACCTCATCAAGTGGTGACGTCAGTCTACATATGGTTTGACTTCAACTTACTTAAACATTGTATATCAGAATTATTTAAATACTGTTAAATAATAATTATTGTATTTATTTTAATTGTTAATGTTATACTTTCTCGTCACCCTTCTCTGACTATTAATTTAATCGCTCAAAGAACCTGTCCTTTTATAATACTTATAATCTATTTTTATACTGTATGCACAATCGATAATTCCCTGAGACGGAGTCGATAATTGTTCTCATTCGATAAAAAATCGATTATTTATTAAATTGTTTATTAAATCCATTTATTTCAATTGTATTTATCTGTTATTATTTCACAGGCTAATTTAAGGTTATTTATTAAGGCAAGGAGACTTCAAGAAGAAGACAATATTTTTTTTTCAGTGAGATATTGAACCAGCAAGAAAAATCATCAATCGATTGCTGACTGGAGTTAATCTAGTTAACTCCAGACTTGGTTCAAATCTTCCAGAAGTGCTCGATAGTTAGAAAATACCTTCCTATTTATTAAAATTTTTACAAAACCTTTAAAACAGCCTTATTTCTTAATTACAAACATTGATTAACATAAACAAAATTTTTTTCTATTGAAAATTTTATTTTTATAAAATTTTTCCTCTACTATTTTATTTTTTGTAAAGACCGGTATACAGGGTCTTATTACAAAGTGGCGCTCGCAACAGTGGGGCTTAAAAGAGTTACTACACTACCACAGCGGAGCGAAACCTTACTAGAGTGGAGGTTTATTTTGAACGAACCTCTAATCTCTTACATTTTTGTAACGGACTGTTACAAATTGGCTAGCCCAAACAGTGGGGATTAATTAAAAAGAAAGAAGCCAAGAAACCATTTGTAACACGTCTCCTTACAAAGTGGCGTCCAACTTAGAGGGCTTAATAATCTAAGCCTGGCAGCGGTTATCCAGTCAGGAAGAAGGGCACAACGATAAATCAAAATGGCAGAACTTACACTAGATGAGATGTGGGACAAGATAATGGAAATGTGCCAACGAATAATAAAGAAACTAGATGACCAGGATAAGAAAAGGAGAGAGGACAGATTAAAAAGCGAAGAATTAAGAAAGAAAAAGACCGAAGAAATAAAAAATGATAGCAAGCCAGAAACGGGAGAATACCAAACGGAAAAACCTTGGAACAAATAGTAGTATTACCTGAGAAGAAAACCAACGGGAACAAAGAAAATACTAAAGATATGGAAGTGGAACCAAAGGAAAGGAGGAAAACAATTCCAAGGAAATTAATGAAAACCAAGGAAGAAATAGAGATGATGAACCATGGTTTAATGGATGTAAATAATATTGCAATTACCGACCATGAAGAAATCAGGAATTCCAGAAATTACGGCAGGAGATTAAAAGTAATCTCAGAAATAATGTATCAACAGACAGTAGTTTACCAATGGGAGAGGACCAGATCTGGTTACAACGTATGTGTCTATGTATGTATGTATGTATATTATAACATGACCAAAGGTACAGAGAACAAAGAGTAATTATAAGCCATGAACTTAGGAAGAATACAGCAGCAATAACAGTCAAATTTAATGTAACAAAGTATTCATGATAAAAGGTGGCTAATATCGTGAAAAAAAAATAGAAACCCCAGATTATTATGATGATAAAAGATGATTGACCATAACCATCACCAGGAAGAGGAACTAAATAAAACTATAAAATTAATTAGGAGAGAACTATGGTTCAAGGTGAAGGAAACAAGATACCCCATTGACAGACCAGACTTATCCAAATACTGAATAATAATGACTGAGACTTAAGACTATTAGACCCCAACTAGTTTAGGAGTGTGATAAAATAAAGAATAAATGAGTGTAACTAATATAATAAGACAGAGTGTAAGAGAATAATCATGTACTTTAAATATTATCTATGACAGTGATGAAAATACTAGAATATCAGAAAAGACTGATTGCTAATTACAAATGTATGTAAAATAATAAGGTAAAACTGGATAATAATAACCAGTAGTATAATTAATAAGTACTATTGTATATAGATGATTATAGTTTAAAACTATAGCCAGTGAGAGCCAATAATTTAAATTAGATTTAGTTAGAAAGGGAAAGTGAGGTAAACTAACCTAGGAACCTATAAAAGCACTCTTATAATAATAATAAATGTAATCAACAGGATATAAAACTTGTGTGCATTATAACTAAATGAAGGTAAATAACACTAAGATCATTCTGATCACTAATACAAGACAACTAGAAGGTTGTATTTATTATAATTAATTTAATGTGCTTTGATGAAGTAATGCAGAAGTGAGGTACATATATTGTACAATACACACTAAATTAAATACTTATGAAACATGAGAGTGATTACTATAAAAAGTACCAGTAAGAAATCACCTAACTATTGTAATATAAACAAGGTAACACCTACCACTGGTCAAACCATGAATTATGTATTTATTAGGAATATGACTATTTGTACCTAGATGTAAGATCTCTTATGTAAAACCAGTAATAAGAAAGAAAATCAAGCAGAGACAAAATGTCACAAACTCCATAGTAAACATGATGTTTGATTAGAGATCAGATGTTAATTAAAATAATCAAGTCCCATAAAGAAACAATTGTAAATTACAACCATTCCATAGTACCATAACGCATATGTTTTTTAATCACAAAGTACAAGAATAGAATCACATCAGTAACCAGAATATGTTAACCACAAGCTGGTAAGAGTAGTCAATAACAAATAGAAAGTATTGACAACACTCTAAATAACCTGAGAGTATAATACAAATATAAACTCATTCATGATGTTACAGACACTATGAGCATAACAAGAATTATTGTAATTATTTTTATAATTAAGGGTATGGAATCTTACATCACCACAACAAAAGACATTGTAGGAGCTAAATTCGACAGAAACAATATGGAATTGTAAATAAATAGATAGTAAGAATTAGTTTAATAAAATTTATTGTATTAAGATATAAGTAAAATTAAGGATCGTTGTTATTAATGGACAGAATTATATCATAAGAGGTGTTAAAACATGCAGAATTGAAAAAGACAAATAGTGGTGAAGCCATATGTGAGTTTACTTGTGGTATAACAGAATTATGTCCATTAGAAACAATTTCAATCATTTTTAGTAAGAAAGTAAGCGTCTATTTTGTAATCTCCAATCCAGCAACCCCAGCTGACAATACAATTAAATTATTTCCGAATTGAGAGGGAGTATGACTTCAGTATGAAATAGCATAAAATTCCACCAATCATGAAGCGAGAAACGACAGAAGCCGGTAGTAGTGCAAATTGGAACGGCGAGTTTAAGCATCACCTAAAGACACTTTTGGTCAAACCTCGATGCGATGCAGTTGACGAATTTCTACGGATCAAATTGCCGCCATTGTTACCCAGCATCCTGTGCGACGAATGTCAACAAATGTTTATAACCTAACCAGTTCGGTTTAATATTTAATAAAGCATTATAATTTATAATCGATGAAGTTAAATCAAGTTAAAAGTGATTAGGGATTTGCCCAGTGTGAATTTGGCAATTCAGGGAAATAAAGGAAAGTATCGTGTACTTATTTTTACTTACCTGTTATGGTATAATCTAACCAAGTAATTTGAAATAATGACACTTTTATGAATGATTCTGTTAATTGAACACTAAACTTTATTCACAATATCATTTCTTTATTGTTCAGTTGTACTGTAGATATAAAAAAGTTTAAAAATGGTTCAAGTTGATTAACCAAATAACCTGAAAGTATTGAACATATTCATACTCCTCAGGCTTTCACGGCCGGTCTCAGATGAATTGTTCATGATATCCGGGCTGTTTGGCCGTGGTCCATGGTTTATAAAAAAACCAAACGTCTGATATTTTTTAAAACTTCCTCCCCGTCTGACACCGGCCGTGAAAGCCGGAGGAATAATTTACGACGCCTCTACGGGGAGGAAGTTTTAAAAAATATCAGACGTTTGGTTTTGTTATAAACCATGGACCACAGCCCTGATATCATGAACAATTCATATTCATACTCCATTTGTGTAATAATATTAAGATTTTACGATGATAGAATGTAAGCACTCTCCTATTCCGAGATTTAATAATTACAATTAACGTTTTAATAGTCCGTATTTTGCAGTTTAAAAGAACCTACTTATTCAATTTTACTTAAGACGATTCTCGTCTACGAATGTTTATTTTCATGAAACAAGATGACACCCTGAGATTGTAATTTTTCAACCAAATTTATTAATTGTGGACCCAAGTTAAAGTAAACCAATGCATTTACCATGATTTAGTAATATTTAACGCTGAATAAATTATTTTTGTTAACCCTTAATGGAGCTTTAATTCAATTAAAATTTATAATAACTATTTAATGATTAGAGAACAGATTATGTTTACTTGTGTAAAGGTTGGCAGCACTCAAAGCCATCGAAAGTGAAAGGATTCAATCATTATATTTGTTTATTTATAATCCTGACTTCTTTAATCATGACTGACTACACTGCATACAAAGTAAGTAAATAATTGTAACCCGACATGATTACTCCCAATATGTTTTAGCCGATTTAGAGTCGACGTCAAGTGGAGAGTACCACGGACGATGTTCCGCAACCGACTTCATTCCTAATTCAATTACACTAAATCAGACTACTAGGCTACTAGAAACCTACTGTTCCGTTAATGATGGGGTTTAGCAAATTAATAAATAATAAAATAATAATGCATTACTAAATTAATTCAAGAAGGAAGACAAATCAACATTAATACAATTAAATCAAACAATAATCAATTAATAAATCACGATAAATCTAAGAAGAAACTCAGACAATTAAAAATGATTGATAACAAATTGACGCAACAAACGTGTGGCTTTTAACCCATACGAAAGCGTAATAGTAACTATATATATATATATATATATTGTAATAATATAAATATTAGTGTAAATATAGATGTGTGTTGATGATATACTTATTATGGAGTATGCGACTCCGATGTAATCAAGTCCAATGTAATATGTTTAATTGGTGTGGCTCTCGACGTCTTACTGGCCTGAAACACTTCCTTAAGTTTCCCAGCTGGTCGAGTCCCAATGGTAGCAAGACCGGTCGAGTAGCGTAAAGTTGATGAAGAAATATATATGCTCAGCTTCACCGAAAGTTTCAAAACAAAAATTATTGTTTTGAAGAAAATTAAAATAAAAATTATGTTTATATAAAAAAAAATAATAATAAAAAAAAATTTTAATTTTATTAATTAATTAATTAGGATCAATTAATTAATATAGGGCTGTGAAGTTTTAAACAGTGTAATGCTCTTCTGAAAATTTTTATTAAAGTTTTAGTATAATTTAAATAATCTATCACCACTCATAAGACTGTCTGTAAACCAATCGATATTTGTTTACCTTTCTATTTTTTAGGTTATCTTCACTTACGGGTGGTAAAGTCCTTGTAGATTATCAATTAGAATTATATTATTGGTAATTAGTATTATTGAAGAAATAAAGAACTATTAAGTATTGAAAAGTATTAATGTTTTATTAAGTAACAGCAATATTGACTCTTATCGATTAGTATCGATTCTCAGGATATCGAAATAGTTACAAGTATATGTTATAAAAATTATATAGTGTTCTTTAAACAGCCAGTTATTACCAAAGTCAGAGAAATCGGGCTAATATTTAAAAAGTATAACGTTACAATCAAATTAATAGTTATTAATAAACACAGACATTGAATAATAATTTGTAAATATAATAATTGTTTTCACCCAACAGCTGTTGAACTAAGAGGAGGCACTGGAATTGTCAAAGAAAGATGGCTGCCGTCAAGTCGATGAAAATGTTGCTCGTTGCTGCTGCATTCCAAATAATGTATTTTGACGCAATATTTCTGTTCTCGTGTCCGCAAATCTCTTGTTATATGTTGTGTAGTGACTGGTGTAGTGATTCTGGGTTGTATTTAGTGTATCTGTATAATTATTAGTTCAAACACTTTCTCCGATTCCGTCACTAATTTGGTTTAATGTATTATACAGTTTTCTAGTGTTTTATGGTGTTTTTCGGAGTAGATTTATATTGTTCTGTGTTATGGAGTGTTACTTGATCGTTTCTGTTATAATATGATAGTTTCAGAAGTATTTTACAAGTCACTCGCGATTTCACAATAACTCACTATACACTCGCTTTGTATGACGATTATAGGTTAGGTTATCCACGTAATTAAACGTATGTCATGTTAACCGTTCAACTACCAATAATTAACTAACTGTTTCCTTCAGTTTCAATTAAACTCTTAGCCCATATAATATTATCCTTAACATTGTTCAAAAATATTTTCACATCCTGTGTACATTTTACTATTTCACTATATGAATGCCTAAAATTTGGTTATTTGTCAATTTTATTCACTAGATTTGATTTAAATTAATCTTTCAGTTCATTCTGGTTATTTTCAGATTAAATAATGCCATTTTATAGTGTTTTCTGTCCAAAAAATAGTAATTTTACTTTCAGTTTGGGTATACTCTGAAGAGTCCAAAACATCAAAATTTACTTCCTGTCATTATATAAATTCAGCCATTTTATCAGTTATATTTAATATTAATAATCCTATATTGTATTAAAAGGTTCCTATTCCCTTATTTTCTGGTAATTAATTGAATTAGTTGTATTCTGAAACATTATTCTGAAATATATGACTCCCATGTCTAAATTTCTGAGTTTAGTCATTTTATTTTTATTTATAATTCTGAATATAATTTATTAAAATCTCTCTAAATGGTATGTGCAATTATATGGCATGATCTCAAGTTTATTTTGTCTAAACCCCTTTTGTTTATTTGCTTTTAAATGAGTAATTTCTCTGTTTTGATGAAGTTTGGTTTCCATTCTTTTGGCCTATGATTTTTTTTAACAATTTTTCTTACAAAATAATTTACAAACAATATATGATGTGTGATACCCTCTCTGACTTTTTACAAATAGTATTATAAATTAAACATGTTTTCAAATTACACAAAAACAATTAGTATTGGTTACAATACAAACAATAGTTAACACAAAATAAAGAACATTTTTTTTAAATAAATGGTTGTCTTCAAATCAGACATTTTGCAACAAAATTCCCATTTCCAACATGGAAATATGGTTTACAACAAAGGTTTTGTACTAACTAACATCTTAATTACTCTCTACTATTTACAAGTGGTAATTATTTTTATAGTTCTGATGTTAGTTGTTTCAGACCCAAACAAATGGCCTTATATCTAAAACATTTTTAAACATTCTTGTACTATATACATTAAAACCTTATATTTATATTCTTATTTCTAACTATTATTATAAGTAGGATTCTACAGTTTTTATACAGTCTTTTATACCTTGTCTTTGGGGAATTGTACCCTGTCATTAACAAATAAATAGTATGAACCGTTCACAAAGCACTATGAAATCTGTTTTTCTTTTTTCATGTAAAACAAAAATGTTATTTTAAACAGATTCATGTCTTATGAACAACATATTGTCACCGTACATATTTTAAGTCATTGAAAAATGCATATTTCATTGCATCCAATGTTTGTGATTGCCAAGAATGAAACACAAGGTTCATTTTTTATAATACCCAAAACTATCACTGGTTCACTTTGCACTTATATATTATGTTAATGCTAAATGGTCGTATAGTCTTATTAACATAATAAATTGGTTAGCGTTTTTTCAATGGAGATTTGTTCCATGGGTACTATATTATTGTTTCATCTTAGTTCACAGGAAACTTTTACTTTGTTCACTTCTCTCTCTTAAATTTATATACATGTGGTTTTTATTTCGTTATACTTTTGTTTTTAGATATATATTTTGGGGATATAGGGATTTGGGTGTCTTTTATAAGAGCATGACGTCTTCTTCAGGATGCTGCCCTCTTCTTCTTTCTTCAGTCTTCTTTTCTCCTGCCTTCTGGGACTGGTATCTTCTCCATCTGTTCTTGATGCCATCAGGTTTCTTGGGATCTTCTCCATCTTCTTCTTTAATTCAGAAATACACAACCTGTATTGGTTGATCTTAGCTTATTTTAGGGTTTCTCTTTTATTTATTCTCCCTCGTTGTGGGTTTGGTCATATTGTGTACTGCTTTGTTATTTACTATTTTACTTTCCTGGGTTATACCTTGAAAACCTTTGGTTATGAGACTGGTTTTGGATGACTCATCACTAGTAACTCCTTTTATTTTAACTTGTATTTTCTTTATAATAATGATTTCTTTCCACAGTTGCTATGAATTAATCTATTTATATTAAACTTAATGCTTTCTTCCAAATTTAAATATTATAACTTCATTATTCTAATGATCAATTGCCATTCTATATTATGCTTATATCTGTCACGCTACAGATTGCTCTCCTCCAGAAGTAATTATTTCAGACATGTTTATGGATGAAATAATTTCTTATGATAATTTCATCATTTCTTATAATTCATTTTCTTCTCCATTTTTATATCGACTTTTTTATATTAGAGTTTTATTAATTTTATATATATAATTATTTGTTTTACTACTGATCCTTTTCGGATAGTTAGTGTCTTCTGAGATATATTATAATTGTAATACATTTTCTTTCTATATCAACTTCGTGTTGTATCCTTGGGATATTAATTCCCTAACATTCCCTATCACGTGGGCTGGGGCAGATCAGAGGGGCACTGTACGCTACTTCTCTGCTGGCCATACACCACTTCTATAAATTGAGTACAGGGGCATATCCATCCCTGCTCAAAAAACATAATGCTGCTGGAATTATCTTCAGTCAGTCATCGAATAAATAAATAAAAAGTAGTCTCATTTTCGACTAATAAAAATATCTTTGGATTCTCCACTTCGTAGTCTCTCAGATTATCTCACATTTTCTATCTTAATAAATCTTCATAATCATTATTATACTCATTACATATATATTTTTCCAAAACTCTTAACTTGTCTGATATATTTAATTTAATTATGGTTGAAAACCTTTCTTTTAATAATTCTGTTTACTGTTTACAGTGTAACTCTCTTTCTTCTTCATCTGAATTCTCTTTATACTTTCTTCTGGCTATTCATAGTATTAGCATGGTCTTTATAAATAGTCTTTCGTATTCATTATTTGAATGGTCTTAATATATTATATTTAATTTTTTAACATTGTATCTTTACATTAGATATACAGGTTGTTATATTGATCATTTTATTTAAACATTTTGGTTCTTTCCTTTCTCTTAGAAAGTTATTAATCCGTCTTCGCATTCATTAGCATTAATTCATTTATATTATATTTCATGTGGTATTTATTCTCTTTGCATTTCATATAGGTCTTATTATTATCATTGGTTCAAAATCATCTTCTCCATCTGTTTGGTATGAGTTGTTCTTCTTTGCTCTTAATTAACTGTTTTCATTATCGTTTCATAGGTAATTAGTCTCTTTGCTTCCAAATTTTTTCCTTCTCTGGCATATTACACTCTTTCTTGTTATTCTTCTCTACTCCTTCAAATTCTATTGTGAATGTTAGCATTTATTCTGGATTAACGTTAATTCTCTTTTCTGAATTAATCACTTTATTTTCTTCTCAATTCAATCATAATTGACACATAATTATTTTTTGGAACTTGGTTAGTTTTAATGTAAAATTCAAACTATTCTTTTTATTTAATTGAAAAATATTTCTCATAAATCCTTGTAATATGTTGATCTTATCTTGTTTCAAAGTACTGACGTTCTATCAACATTCAAATTCTGTTTAATTCATTTATTCCCAGAATTGTTTCATTCAGAATTGTTTATAGTATTGTGATTTTACTATTATTTCTGAATGTTTTGGTATTTCTCCAAATTCAAATTCTTCTTAATTATTTACCATAAAGTTTTCTCATAAACTTAGTTTTAGTAAGTTGGTCTTACTTCATTTTTAAATTTTTTGTATATTAACTTCAAAATTCCTTTCTTCTTAATTCTTCAAAAATGTTTTTCTCATAATTCAGTGGTAGTAAGCTGTACTTACTCAGTTTTAAATTTTCATAATTATATTTCAATTCAAAAGTCTTTCTTTTTCTTTCTTCCATAAAGTTTGTTCCAAAATTATTAGGTTGTAAGTTGTTCTTACATATTTTTGAATTTTTTCAAATTATTAAATTAAAAAATTCTTCTTCTTTTAATTCTCCAGAATGTTCTTCTCAAAATATTAGGTTGTAAGATGTACTTACATTATTTTAAATTTTTAAAATTTAAATTAAAAAATTCTTCTTCTTTTAATTCTCCAAAATGTTCTTCTCAAAATATTAGGTTGTAAGATGTACTTACATTATTTTAAATTTTTTAAATTTAAATTAAAAAATTCTTCTTCTTTTAATTCTTCAAAATGTTCTTCTCAAAATATTAGGTTGTAAGATGTACTTACATTATTTTAAATTTTTAAAATTTAAATTAAAAAATTCTTCTTCTTTTAATTCTCCAAAATGTTCTTCTCAAAATATTAGGTTGTAAGATGTACTTACATTATTTAAAAATTTTTAAAATATAATATATATAAATTGAAAATTCTAAAACTCACAACTCATTCTTCATAATATTTCTTCATAGAAGCTTGATTGTACACTCCTTTGATTTTTCCTGAAACGATTTCCTTCAACTCATATGTATTGTTCTGTTTATCATTTACCACAACATATGGTCCAGTGTATAATAATAGTAGTTTTTTGGTTATGCCTTCTAAGGTGCTAGGCAGCTCTCTATTTTTTAGGAGTACTTTCTCACCCTCTTTATATGTTACAATTCGCCCTATTGCCTTCTGGTATTTGGCTTGCCGTTTTTCCTGATCTTCTGCTACCTTATTGTAAAACTTCAACTGGTTGAATTTCCTATTGTTGTTCGTTGGAAATTCAATGATTTGTTCAATGTCTCGGGGAGTCGGCTTCTCATACATGGCTGAGTACGGTGGAATTCCTATAGCTGGATGGTGGGCGTAATTTAGGAATGTTTCTGTCGCTGCTAGGTACTCTTGCCACTTTTTTTGTTGGTTGTGACAGTACGTGCGCAATATCCTACCCACTTCTCTTAGTACTCTCTCAGCCGGATTGCTACTTGGGTGGTAGACTGATGTCTTATATGTTTTGACCCCAAGTGCTAATAAAGTGTCTCGCCATCTCCTCCCCTTAAACTGTGTACCATGGTCGGTAATAATAGAAAATGGTCTACCGATCTCTGGGATATACAAATCAATAATCACCGCCAAAACCTTTGCTGTCGTTGCCCGATTAACCGGATATAGCTTTATATACTTGGTGTAGTGATCCATTATGATTACCAAGTATTTATATCTGTGTCGACCACCGCTACGGGGAAATGGCCCGCATATATCCAAAAACACTTTTTCCAGTTTTGCGTTGGAAGTTATCGGTATCATGATACCCTCTGTCTTTTCATTGTTTACTTTTGCACATTGGCAGATCTTACAGGACTTGATATATGTTCTCACCTTGCGGTTGATATTCTTGATCTTACAATTTTCCTCTAGAGCTTGTATCACTTTTAACGCTCCCATGTGACCATACCTGACATGGTAATCGATGATGACCTCCTTTTCTATTTGGTGCGGGATTATCACCTTCCATGTCTCATCGTCCAATGCGGTTTTTATGAATAAAATTCCCTTGTTAAGGTGGTAATATTTAGAAATGGTTTCATCATTGGCTTCTAAACGACTCACAATGTTTTTCAGCTTAGGATCAGACTGCTGATGGATTCGGATATTTATTAACAAAGCTTGTAAATCGGCTCTGGTCGTGAATATGTTATAAATTTTTACTAAGCTCTCCTTCTCTCCCTCGAAAGTCTGATCTTCCAGATTTATACGTGACAACACATCCGCTACCACGTTCTTCTTTCCTGGAATGTATTCCCATTTCAGGTCATATTCTTGTAGGGCGAGTACCCACCTAGCCAATCGGCCGTGACTCAATTTGCACCTACGAAGGAACGAGATGGATTTATGATCAGTTCGTACCGTGACTTGATATCCGAGAATGTACGTCCGGAACTTGCTGCATGCGAACACCACGCTCAACAATTCCTTTTCTGTCACACTGTAGTTCTTTTCGCACTGGTTCAGTGTGCGACTAGCGAAGCTTATTACCAGATGTTGTCCCTCCTCATCTTCCTAGTATAAGGTCG
The DNA here is from genome assembly GCA_034769895.1 of Magicicada septendecula. NCBI lineage: Eukaryota > Metazoa > Arthropoda > Insecta > Hemiptera > Cicadidae > Magicicada > Magicicada septendecula. The sequence goes on from CM068368.1 coordinate 145,480,103, forward strand.
TTCCTAAGCTTAGATCGCTAGCGTCACAGTTTAGAAAGAACGGTTTCTTAAAATCTGGGTGACGAAGTATCACACTCTCCAGAAACTTCTCTTTTATCAATCGGAAAGTAATATCTTGATCTTCACCCCAAATCCATTTGTTTTTGGCAGATAACTGTGGTTGAAACTTGGCGGTCAACTCGGAATATCGGCTCTGAAACTTCCTGTAATAGTTACAGAGTCCGAGGAAAGATTGCAATTGTTTCCTGTTTCTTGGTTGCGGGAACCTCTGAATTGCCTCCACTTTCTCTGCTGATGCGGTAATACCTCTGTCGTCTAGGTTGAAGCCTAAGAATTGTACCTCGCGCGCTATGAATTTGGATTTCTCCAACTTCAGTGTTATGTTGTTCTGCGCTAGTTTGTTTAGTACAAATTCCACTCTGTAACAATGCTCCTCCCAGGTTCCGGATGTGATTAGTAAATCGTCAACATAGACGGTGGTAAATTGGAGCGCTTCTGGTCCCAAAATCTGGTCCATGCATGCCACAAATATGGCGACAGAATTGACAAGTCCGAAGGGCAGTCTCTTGAACTGGTAATTGCGCCCTTCGAAAATGAACGCTACATACTGGCGGCTTTGTGGATGCAGCTCTACCTGCCAATAACCACAGACCGTATCCCAGGTGCTAATAAAGTTAGTACCATGAAAACGCTTTAAGATTTCTTCTATTTCACCGGGAGATGTTCTGTCATTCACAATTGTCTTGTTCAACTCACGCGCATCTAAACAGAGCCGGACTTGTCCGTCTTTCTTCGGAACAGCAATAATTGGACTAGTGTAAGGTGATTGACTAATCTCAATTATGTCGTTTTCAATCATCTTGTTTATCTCTGTTCTCACGGCTTCTTTGAGCGACTGCGCTATTGGATATGACCTCCGGTTAAACTCTACGTTTTCTTTAAAACGAAGTTGGCACTGGTAGTTTTTTACCTTCCCTGGTTCATCAGAAAACACCGCCTTGTATTTCTCATATATTGCAATTAGACGATCAGCCATGTGCGTTGGTATTTTCTTGTTATCGCTTCCGCACTGGAAATTACGTATTTCTTGGATCTTAACTGACCATAAATCCTCTCCTCCATTATTGTATATTATGGGTTTAGAAAGAGGGCTGTTTCTTATAATATTAATTTTTCGAAGTTGTTGATGTATTGGGCTGGGAAGTATAGTTGTGCTTCCTACCAGATCTGCGGTCCATGTTACTCCGTCTGGGAAAAGTGATACTTTATTTAAATTAAGATCGATTACTGCCGAATATCTACGAAGAATATCGCAACCGACTAAGATGTCAAATGGTAATCCGGTGGCGATTAAAAATTCCATGTCTAAAGCTATATCACGGCTAACGACACTTAAGGAAACTTGCTTCCTGATGGTTTTATTTTGGCGACCAGTTGCACCTACCAATACAATGTTGTTGACTGGTAACATTGGCAAAGTTTTACCACATGTACTCTGTATTCTCTCCAACTCATTGGAGTTTATTATTGAAATATTAGCTCCTGTGTCTATCATTATTCTAGCGGGAACTCCTTCCACCTCCGCTGTTATATAAATTATCTCATTATTACTGTTGCTGAGACTCTTCTCGTTCTCTTCCAAAAGTTCAGTTCGTATGTCTTTCAAATAATGGTTACAGATAATAGTGATGTTTTTATCATTGTTTGCTTGTTGCAAATCATCCTTTTCTAACCCAGGAAGTATAAGCAGTAACGGGTCATCGTTGTTGATTACTGCCTCCTCTCGTTTAAAGCATTTTGGTAATTGTTTAAGTTATTGTTGACCGAGGCATCGTTCGGGAAACTCTGGTTTGTTTCCTGACGTTCTGTACCCTGGTTGATGTTTAACGCCCTGTTCGGTTGTCTGCCAAGATCTTCCAGGCTGGTACTTCGTCTTTCCTGTTCGTATCTTGGGCCGTCTCGTTCCGCACTCCGCCATCTTCGGTCAGCGCCGTGGAAGCTGCTCCTCCTCGGTTGATAATATCTCCTGGGTCCGCGATCTTCTGCTCTTATAAAATTTACCCTAGGGCGCGACACTCAGTTATTACTATTGCTATTATTATTATTATTAATATTATCATTATAGTAATTTCGGTTAGGTGGGTAAGGCCTGTTACCATTATTGTTGGGATATGGATTTCTCTGACTGTATGGAACATTATTATTTTGTTGATAAAAGTGGTTTCGATTATTTGGTAGGGGTTGTTATTTCTCACGCCGTTAAAATTTCCGTTAAACTGGTTATTACGCGGCTGGTTGTTAGGGCCGTCGTAATTACTGGGCTGGTTCCGGTTATTTGTATGGTTATTGCCGTTATTGGGGTAAGTAGTCGGCCTTGCTTCTGGTCTCTCATTTCTCTTCCTGCTCTGCCGATAATACTCTTCATTCTCGTATCCCTCCAATAACTCAGTCATTCCCTGGATCGTCTTGATCTGACTACCTCTCCGGGCCCTGATAATGTCCTCATCATAGTGATAAGATATCTTATTCACTAAACATTCTTCTGGGATTGCTGGCTCAAGGTGCTTTGCCATACACACCTTCCCCAAGAAATATGCCGTCATACTGCTACCTAATTGTGACCTGTATCTTCCGTTACAAATATTGTCACGTATCAAGTTCTGGGTGGTCTCAGACCAGTATTTTGTCTTAAACATTTTCCGGAACTGTTGGTAGTCGGAAATTTCACTCCGGTTGGCCATCCACCAATTATCTGTAATGTCTCGGAAGGACTCGTCGAATATCTCCCTGCTATGGCTCCATTGGGTAATTTTATGCTTGGTCAAATATTCTTCTACCCTTGCCAGGAACTCCATCGGCTTGCGTTTGTATTGCCGGAAGTTGAGCCACTCTCGGCTTTCGTTGACAGGCAATCCGGTGAAATGAGTCGGTCTGTTTCTAATCGCTTCCATCTCCTCTCGGCTTTGTCGCACCTGACCGGTGATACTGGCCACGGTCTCTTGTATATCGTTACATCGTTCTGTGACTTGGTCGCGTACTTTTCCGAAATCTTCTTGATTTTCCTTTCTCTGTTCTTCTACCTTCCTACGACTATGTTCTTCAATATTTGTGAACTTGATGTTCACCACTTCTTTAAACTCATTCACCTCCTTTTCGGTCTGGTTGCACTTTCCATCAATCTCTCGAATCTGTCGATTGACCATTATATTTTCTTCTTCCATCTTCTTATTCATCACTTTTTTGTTAACGTTGATTTCTTTATTCAGTTCTTCTCGCAACAATTCCATCCTTTCGTCCAGTTTGTCCAAATTCTCCTGATTGACTTCTCTTAATTCTTCTCTCAGAATTTGATTGTCCTCTCTCAATTCTTCCAATTTCTCCCCCATCTTTTCTTCCAACTTCCTGTTGTCTTCCTTCAATTCTTCTTTCAACTGTCGGTTGTTCTTCTCTATCTTCTTCCTGGTTTCATCGATTTTCTGATTAGTATTTTCAATTTTATTAATCAATTCTTCTTTGGTCGACTTGAATTCTTCCTTGAACAATTGGTTGTCTTCCTTCAATTCTTCCATGTTCTTGTTCATCCCAGTCAACTCTTCTTTTGTGGATTGATTATCCTTCTTCAATTCTTCCATCTTCTCTTCCATCTTCTTGCTGTTTTCTTCCATCTTCTTGCTGTTTTCTTCAATCTTCTCTTCCAGCTTCTTATTTGTTGTTTCGATCTTATTTCCTAAATCTTCTTTCAAGGACTGGTTATCACTCCCCATTTTCTTACTCAAGTCTTCCTTCCATTCTTCCATCTTCTTATTTGTTGTTTGGTTGTCCTTCTTCCTGTTCTCCTCCATTTGTTCCATCATTGCTCTGATCATCTCTTGTATACCCCCATCCTCCGTTCGTGTCGGCTTTTCCAATGGTTCCTTCCGGACATTGACTTCCCCTGTCTGAGTAGGCATTTCGGGTTGTTCAGTTTGTTTGGACAACACCGATTGTAATACCTCTTCCACCTCTACTGGCGTTGCCTCTTTGTTGTCCATATCGTTTTCTATTTCTTTTTCGGCCTCCGCCGCCCGTTTCTTAGATGTCGCACGTCGTTGCATTTTCCCTTGAAATTCTCTGGCTTTGTAGCTGTTGCCTAGCTCCAACTAGTGATTGGGCAGAATTTATTGGCCTTCCAATCGCTAATTAAAGCCCCTAAAGTTGTGCGCCAATTTGTAATAATATAAATATTAGTGTAAATATAGATGTGTGTTGATGATATACTTATTATGGAGTATGCGACTCCGATGTAATCAAGTCCAATGTAATATGTTTAATTGGTGTGGCTCTCGACGTCTTACTGGCCTGAAACACTTCCTTAAGTTTCCCAGCTGGTCGAGTCCCAATGGTAGCAAGACCGGTCGAGTAGCGTAAAGTTGATGAAGAAATATATATGCTCAGCTTCACCGAAAGTTTCAAAACAAAAATTATTGTTTTGAAGAAAATTAAAAAAAAAATTATGTTTATATAAAAAAAAATAATAATAAAAAAAAATTTTAATTTTATTAATTAATTAATTAGGATCAATTAATTAATATAGGGCTGTGAAGTTTTAAACAGTGTAATGCTCTTCTGAAAATTTTTATTAAAGTTTTAGTATAATTTAAATAATCTATCACCACTCATAAGACTGTCTGTAAACCAATCGATATTTGTTTACCTTTCTATTTTTTAGGTTATCTTCACTTACGGGTGGTAAAGTCCTTGTAGATTATCAATTAGAATTATATTATTGGTAATTAGTATTATTGAAGAAATAAAGAACTATTAAGTATTGAAAAGTATTAATGTTTTATTAAGTAACAGCAATATTGACTCTTATCGATTAGTATCGATTCTCAGGATATCGAAAAAAGTTACAAGTATATGTTATAAAAATTATATAGCGTTCTTTAAACAGCCAGTTATTACCAAAGTCAGAGAAATCGGGCTAATATTTAAAAAGTATAACGTTACAATCAAATTAATAGTTATTAATAAACACAGACATTGAATAATAATTTGTAAATATAATAATTGTTTTCACCCAACAGCTGTTGAACTAAGAGGAGGCACTGGAATTGTCAAAGAAAGATGGCTGCCGTCAAGTCGATGAAAATGTTGCTCGTTGCTGCTGCATTCCAAATAATGTATTTTGACGCAATATTTCTGTTCTCGTGTCCGCAAATCTCTTGTTATATGTTGTGTAGTGACTGGTGTAGTGATTCTGGGTTGTATTTAGTGTATCTGTATAATTATTAGTTCAAACACTTTCTCCGATTCCGTCACTAATTTGGTTTAATGTATTATACAGTTTTCTAGTGTTTTATGGTGTTTTTCGGAGTAGATTTATATTGTTCTGTGTTATGGAGTGTTACTTGATCGTTTCTGTTATAATATGATAGTTTCAGAAGTATTTTACAAGTCACTCGCGATTTCACAATAACTCACTATACACTCGCTTTGTATGACGATTATAGGTTAGGTTATCCACGTAATTAAACGTATGTCATGTTAACCGTTCAACTACCAATAATTAACTAACTGTTTCCTTCAGTTTCAATTAAACTCTTAGCCCATATAATATTATCCTTAACATTGTTCAAAAATATTTTCACATCCTGTGTACATTTTACTATTTCACTATATGAATGCCTAAAATTTGGTTATTTGTCAATTTTATTCACTAGATTTGATTTAAATTAATCTTTCAGTTCATTCTGGTTATTTTCAGATTAAATAATGCCATTTTATAGTGTTTTCTGTCCAAAAAATAGTAATTTTACTTTCAGTTTGGGTATACTCTGAAGAGTCCAAAACATCAAAATTTACTTCCTGTCATTATATAAATTCAGCCATTTTATCAGTTATATTTAATATTAATAATCCTATATTGTATTGAAAGGTTCCTATTCCCTTATTTTCTGGTAATTAATTGAATTAGTTGTATTCTGAAACATTATTCTGAAATACATGACTCCCATGTCTAAATTTCTGAGTTTAGTCATTTTATTTTTATTTATAATTCTGAATATAATTTATTAAAATCTCTCTAAATGGTATGTGCAATTATATGGCATGATCTCAAGTTTATTTTGTCTAAACCCCTTTTGTTTATTTGCTTTTAAATGAGTAATTTCTCTGTTTTGATGAAGTTTGGTTTCCATTCTTTTGGCCTATGATTTTTTTTAACAATTTTTCTTACAAAATAATTTACAAACAATATATGATGTGTGATACCCTCTTTGACTTTTTACAAATAGTATTATAAATTAAACATGTTTTCAAATTACACAAAAACAATTAGTATTGGTTACAATACAAACAATAGTTAACACAAAATAAAGAACATTTTTTTTAAATAAATGGTTGTCTTCAAATCAGACATTTTGCAACAAAATTCCCATTTCCAACATGGAAATATGGTTTACAACAAAGGTTTTGTACTAACTAACATCTTAATTACTCTCTACTATTTACAAGTGGTAATTATTTTTATAGTTCTGATGTTAGTTGTTTCAGACCCAAACAAATGGCCTTATATCTAAAACATTTTTAAACATTCTTGTACTATATACATTAAAACCTTATATTTATATTCTTATTTCTAACTATTATTATAAGTAGGATTCTACAGTTTTTATACAGTCTTTTATACCTTGTCTTTGGGGAATTGTACCCTGTCATTAACAAATAAATAGTATGAACCGTTCACAAAGCACTATGAAATCTGTTTTTCTTTTTTCATGTAAAACAAAAATGTTATTTTAAACAGATTCATGTCTTATGAACAACATATTGTCACCGTACATATTTTAAGTCATTGAAAAATGCATATTTCATTGCATCCAATGTTTGTGATTGCCAAGAATGAAACACAAGGTTCATTTTTTATAATACCCAAAACTATCACTGGTTCACTTTGCACTTATATATTATGTTAATGCTAAATGGTCGTATAGTCTTATTAACATAATAAATTGGTTAGCGTTTTTTCAATGGAGATTTGTTCCATGGGTACTATATTATTGTTTCATCTTAGTTCACAGGAAACTTTTACTTTGTTCACTTCTCTCTCTTAAATTTATATACATGTGGTTTTTATTTCGTTATACTTTTGTTTTTAGATATATATTTTGGGGATATAGGGATTTGGGTGTCTTTTATAAGAGCATGACGTCTTCTTCAGGATGCTGCCCTCTTCTTCTTTCTTCAGTCTTCTTTTCTCCTGCCTTCTGGGACTGGTATCTTCTCCATCTGTTCTTGATGCCATCAGGTTTCTTGGGATCTTCTCCATCTTCTTCTTTAATTCAGAAATACACAACCTGTATTGGTTGATCTTAGCTTATTTTAGGGTTTCTCTTTTATTTATTCTCCCTCGTTGTGGGTTTGGTCATATTGTGTACTGCTTTGTTATTTACTATTTTACCTTCCTGGGTTATACCTTGAAAACCTTTGGTTATGAGACTGGTTTTGGATGACTCATCACTAGTAACTCCTTTTATTTTAACTTGTATTTTCTTTATAATAATGATTTCTTTCCACAGTTGCTATGAATTAATCTATTTATATTAAACTTAATGCTTTCTTCCAAATTTAAATATTATAACTTCATTATTCTAATGATCAATTGCCATTCAATATTATGCTTATATCTGTCACGCTACAATATATATATATATATATATATATATATACATACATATATATGTGGGCATGTCAGGCCTCACGTTCAAGGGATACAAACTTATACAACAAATTTATACGTAAATTCGATATACAGTAATTCATGCAGGTTGTATAATTATACAAGGTGTATTTATAATAAGAGTATTTTTATTTATCAGTACTTAAAACTCATATTTATTATTTACTCATTATTATAAATATTCATAAACATCATTAATAATTGTCGGTCACGATATTGCTCATTATTAAATGTTTATATCTTATGATATGCAACATTACACATGTTTAAAAAAATCTCTTATATCTAAACATGTTAATAATCTTATATCTAGTCATGTTAAATAATTGGTTTATTAATTTATTATGAAATTAAAATACTTTTATATTGAAATAAATTGTCTTATCTCAGATCTGACCTCTACTCGCTCAGTCTATACCAAGGTTTAAAATTCAATTTAAATTTATTTTAATTTCTTGTAGAGTGGCCTTGTTTTAATATTCAACTTTAAATTAATCTTTCTATACTTCAAATATCTAATCAGTTTACTATCTATTTTGATAATAAACTTTACTCTCTTTACTTTAAATTCTCTTTCATTTATTAATGCTTTTATATATATGCGATCGCTCATTCTTACGACTAAACATTTATTTACATTTTAACATATTATTACTAAGTATAAACTTTCCTTTGTTTTAATTTACTGTCTTTTGAAATCGTCTTTATGAGCTATTTTTTTTTTTACAAATCATTTAAGATGCATTACGCATGTCACCTCGATTTCTGATGATCTTACGACTGTTGTCCGGGGTCCAGCGTTGTCCAGAGTTAGTTTTCCATTCCTCTTGTCCTGGCGTGGTCCTGGATACGTCTAGAGTCCAGCGTCGTTCTACGGCAGCATGTTCCTGGATGCGTCTAGAGTCCAGCGTCGTTCTACGGCAGCTTTTCCGTATATACTCTTGGTAGACTTACTATTGCGGTATTTACTTTTTCCGTAATATTGTCGTGAATTTAATGAACGTTATTTCGTTTGTTACTGCGACTTGTAATAGAATAAAAATAAACTGTTTTGCCGACGGACAGCATGTCCGGCTGCAACTGTGTCTTGAAATGAAGAGAAGGGTTTTTGGTCGAACCCCTAATTTATACCCTCTCGAGATTCCGCGCCATTCGGCTCCAAAATCGTCCTGTCGATACCTGCATATCTCGTGACAGCCCCCACTCCCGAACCTTTTCATCTATTTGCAATTATTAGCAAATAGCAATGTTTTGCACGTAATCGAGATAGCACAAATCATAGCTAATTCGATTAAGCACTCGCTATATTAATTTGAGCGTCTTCGGGTAATTTGCGTATTTTTTGGCACGTTTATTTTGCACTGTCTTCGCATAACGTGTTCTATTAACGTCATCTTTTCACTTGGGATAACTATAAATTTCACACACACTTTGGTGCCTTTGGTTTGATCATATACTAATTAGTTCTCGCACAGTGAATTATTTTATACCCAATGATGATTGGATGAATTCAATCGGGAGAGTTCGCTTTGCATCACGGAAACATCATGGCCGCCGCCTCGTCGTTGAAGAAAACCGAGAATGGTATGTCTATAATTTCTGACAATAATATTGCCTTCACAACTGTTTTCTGTTCTCCGTAATATTGGATAATGTCTATTGTGTTGTTAGAGGTGTTCTGGTTAAATGTTCTGTGTTCACTGGCTTTAAATGTTCGTATTTGGTGTGTTCAACTTTGTCTGTGTATTGCGAAAAATCGTGAAGTTCGTTTGTAATGTTAATTATTAACGTTTGATAGATTTATGGGTTTATTCCACATATAGTCGGTTAAGAATTATTTGTTTTCACTGTTTGTGGTGGTGTTGTGCACTGCTTGTATGTTTAATATATCAATGTCGGTAACTCTCGATTGTTCATTGATTTTAGGCTAAATTTTTACACGCCATTAAAATATTCGCTATATATGTTCTTAGCGCGAGCTAAAACAACCGTTCGCTTCGAATGTTAATTAAGAACTGTTTTACTTCCTTCGTCTCATGAAATATCTTGCCAAGTTAATATTAGAAAATGGATTGTTTAAATATAAATCACTTCCTCCACATGTGATTTTAAAATACATTATATTCAGAATATTTTTTGTTTATTGGTTACTTTCGTTAACTAGTAATTACATAATTGGTTTCTTTAACTCCTTCTGCTTAATTTGATATACAATAGTCCATATTTATAAAGATTTTTGTCAAAAATGCTATATTTCTGTCATTTTGGGAAATATAGGCTCAAATCTGTTTCCTGTCCTTGTCCAAACTTTTAGCCGTCTTAGGTGTTATAAATATGACTATAATAAATTTCAGATTGATATAAATCTTTTGCTTTCCTTAATTTCTTACAAATTTATCATTTGATCTTTCTTTTAGTTATAATTCATGAATTTACTATTCCTCCTTTAAAATTGTTAGGTATTACATTTTGAAATTTTTTAATAATTTAATACATCTTTTTATATTATTCTTTTAAAGTATAGTTTCGGTTATAATAGTTGGTGATTGATTCACCTTATATAAATCTCATTAGTTTGCTTGGTTTATTTACCTTCCTTACTCAATTATAATGATATTTGGAATTTATTATTTGGCCTAGATTTTATATTTTTACATATACTGTTTTTCAAATAATGTTATTTCTATACCCCTTCTGACTTTCTAAAGTTTACACAATATTAAATAAAATGTCTTTATATAACTATTGGTACATGTAGCATGCTATTCATGCTCATAATACAAAAACAATATTGAAAATTAATTTCTAGTCTTTAAAGTTAGACATTTTGGTTTTAACTATTTTTTAAAATACACAACAAACATTTTATAAACTGGTCTAGTTTACATACGTAAATATTTTTTGCTGTATGAAACTGTTATATTAACAAATCTTCTTATCTTAATAATAATTCTTATACTGTTACCACTTTGAAATGTGGAGTTCATAGGCTCTAAACATAATTAGCCATTTAATTTTTTTATTTTTTGTTAAACTTAATTTAATTACAGTCCTTTCTGTTTATATTACTTATTATATTGTAATCCCCTGTCACAGTACTTATTCCCCCATCTGCTCTCTTTATCACTTACATTTCTATGAATGTTTTTTGATAAAAAGTTGCCTCTTCTATGAAACATTAGAAATATTTTCACAACAATATTTCATGACATGTTATCTCTGTAATGGTATACAACATAAAATTTATTTAATAGCACATATTTCAAGTAACAGTTACACTTTTACTTGAAGTTTATTATATTTAAATCACTTGCACTGGTACACTTACAGTGTTGGTTCTGACTTATGTTTGAGTTCTACAATATTCTAAGACCAAACTTTTAGTTATAATGGACTGTGAAGATTTGTTTATTTTATTATATAATAACTTCAGTTGGTGCACTTCTATTCACACTACTAAATACTTTTGTTTATAATTAATTTACATTGCTTTGAGATTTGGGGTGTTATACTTTCTTTCGGTGACATTAAAATTTGGTTTGGTGTTTATCATTGTTAATAGTAATAGGTTTATCATGGGCATTGCTCGTAGTCCTCCCATCCTATGTCTTCTTTTCTTCTCTTCTTCCTTCTTGGGTTTTCCAAGGTAATTCGGTTTCATTATTTTGTCCGTTGGTTGGTTCGGGGTATCTTCTTTATTACCTGCTCCTAACCTACCTCGGTATTCTCCTGATTTTATTTAGTTTCTTTGGATTTTTATTTTCTTGATACTTTACTGTTGCATTTTTATTATTTAAGTTTACTTTTTTCCTTTTGTGGTATTTTTTTTTGAAGTTTAATTATTTTCATTTGAATGTTCTTCTGAGTTATTTGTAATTTAAATGTATTTATGATCATAATGGAATTATTACTTAGTGGATTATCTGTCATGCTACAGATTGCCCTCCTCCAGAAGTGATTAGTTCAGACTATACTTGGTTTGTCTGAAATAATTGCTTATGATAATTATTATGTTTTTTATTATTCTTGACTTCCTTCCATTTATAAATTTTTCTTCTCCATATTCGAGCTTACATATATTTTATTCTTAGTTGATCTTCTTTGATAGTAATAGTCATCTGAGTTTCATATCTATTATTTTATTTTCATTTTTCTTCTTGGTGTTTTATCCCTGGGATATTTATTCCCTATCATTCCCTAACACGTGAGCTGGGGCAGTTCAGAGAGGCACTGTAGGCAACATACTCTGCTGGCCAATACTTCACTTCTAATTGAGTACAGAGGCAAATCATCTCTGCTCAAAAACATATTAATATTGCTGGACTTATCTACAGACAGTTATTAAAAAAATTATTTAAGAATAGTACACTTTTATTACTATTTAAAAAAATATCTTTGGATACTTCACTTCGTATATTGCTCAGAGATTTTAATATTCCTTTCTCAGTTATTCTTCTGACTTGTTAGCTTGATGGTTATCTCAATTCTTATTATGGTGGGAAGCTCTTTTTTTTTTAATATAATTATCATTGTTTATTCTAATATAAAGTTTTTGTTATTAATTCTTTATTCTTCTCTGGTTTTTATTACAATCTGCTTCTGTTTATTGGTAGCATATATTTTATGACATTTTTCGATTGTTTCTTAGCTTTTATTTATTCCACTAGTTCCATGTTCTAGCATTTTCTGTTAATTGTCTTTATTACACTCGACACTTATTTCATGATCATACTCATTAGTGATTTATTTAATTACATTTATTTTTTGTTCCTTTTCTCAAATTACTTCTCTCTGATCTTTTATTCAAATGAATTTTTAATTACTTTTTAATGAGGTCATTGTTTCTCTTTGTATTACTTCAAAGTCTCATTATTTTTATTTCAATACAAGTTTATTCATTTAATCATATCACTGGTTTTTATTTCCTTTTATTTAATTTCATAGAATGTTTTTATAAAAATCATTGGTTGTAATTTGACATTACCATATTTTTAGAATTGATTTGGTTTATTCTAAATTCTTTTTCTTTTATTAATCATAAATATTTTTATTAATACTTTGTTTGTAAATTGATATTACAATATATTTGAATTTTGTTGGCTTTAACAAAATTATTTTCTTTTTATTCCAATATACTGTTTTCATAAATGTTGGTAGTTAGTTGTTCTTACTTAATTTTTGAATTTATTTGTTTTTTTTATTCAAAATTTACTCCTCATGATATTTTTTCATGGAAGCCTGGTTATATACACCCTTGATCCTACCAGAACCCATCTCCTTTATCTCATAAGTATTATTGTTTTTGTCCATGGAGACTATATAGGGTCCAGTGTATAATAGTAACAACTTCTTTGTTATTCCTTCCAGTGAGCTGGGTAATTCCCGATTTTTCAATAACACCTTTTCACCACTTGTATAGGTTATTATTTTACCCATACCTTTTTGATATTTGTTTCGCCGTTTCTCCTGGTCATCGGCCACCTTGTTGAAAATTTTAATTTGTCAAAAGTATAAATATTATTTTTTGGGAACTCTAATATTTCTTCAATCTCTCTTGGGGGGTTGTTTCTCGTACATGGCGGAGTATGGGGTAATTCCTATGGCTGGGTGGTATGCCAAGTTGAGGAATTCTTCTGTGGCTTCTAGATAGTCTTGCCACCTCCTCTATTGATTGTGGCAATATGTTCGTAATATCCGCCCCACTTCTCGTAATACTCTCTCTGCCGTATTACTGCTCGGGTGGTATACCGAGGTTTTGTAAGTACGAACACCCATAGATAGTAGGGTATCCTGCCATTTTTTCCCCTTCAATTGTGTTCCGTGATCGGTAATGATCGAAACTGGTTTTCCGACGTTTGGGAAGTACTGGTCGGTTAAAATGCCGAGATTTTTATTAGTAGTTGCCCGATTTGCTGGGTATAGCTTGACGAATTTGGTGAAATGGTCCATCACGATTATCAGATACTTATATCTGTGACGACCACCACTGCGGGGAAATGGCCGGCAGATGTCCAAGAATACCTTTTCCAACTTTGCCTGTGATGTTATAGGAATCATTTGGCCTTCCTTTTTCTCATTATTAGATTTAACGAGTTGGCAAATGTGGCAACCTTTTATATACTTCCGGACCTTCCGGTTGACATCTTTCATGTGGCAGCTCTCCTCCAGGGCCTTTATCACCTTTAAGGTGCCCATATGCCCATATCGAATATGATAATTAATTATTATCTCTTTTTCGATATGGGTTGGAACGATTACTTTCCATGTCTCCTTCATTAACGATGGTTTAATGAATAGGATATCGTTATTAATTTGATAGTATCGGCCGATAGTTTCGTCCCCTGCTTATAATCGATTCTTAATAGATCTTAATTTCGGGTCTGCTTGTTGGTGGGTGCTCAGGTTAGTTAATAATGTGGCTAGATCGGCTCTGGTGCTAAGAATGTGGTATATCTTGAGTACCCTTTCTTACTCTCCCTCGAATGTCTGCCTTTCTACGTCAATACGTGATAACACGTCTGCAACGACATTCTTCTTTCCTGGGATGTACTCCCACTTAAGATTGTATTCTTGCAGTACCAGTGTCCACCGGGTCAACCTTCCGTGACTCAGTTTGCAACTCCTCAAGAACGATATGGACTTATGTTCTGTCCGGACGGTAACGGGATAACCTAGGATGTTGGTGCGGAATTTGCCACACGCGAACACTACACTTAACAGTTCTTTCTCAGTGACGTGGTAGTTCTTTTCGTACTGGTTTAATGCTCTACTTGCGAAGCAAATCACGAGATGTTCGCCCTCCTCATCCTCTTGATATAGCGGTGTGCCGAGGCTAATGTCGCTGGCATCGCAATTTAAGAAGAAAGGTTTACTGAAATCTGGATGGCGAAGTATAATGGGTTCAAGAAATTTTTCTTTAATCAGTTGTAATGTCTTGTTCTGCTCTATACCCCAGATCGATTTATTTTTTGATGACAGTTGCGATTGAAATTTGGCGGTCAATTCAGAATACTTTTCCTGGAACTTGCGATAGTAATTACATAGTCCCAGGAATGACTGTAATTGCCTTCTATTCCTTGGTATCGGAAATTTCTGAATCGCTTCTACTTTTTCAGCCGACGGTGAGATTCCTTGGTCATTTAATATAAAGCCCAAGAACTGAATTTCCTTGGCAATGAATTGTGATTTTTCCAGCTTGAGCGTGATGTTATTCGCAGCCAATTCCTTCAGCACATGTTCCACACGGTAGCAGTGTTCCTCCCAAGTTTCTGAGGATACTAGCAAATCATCTACGTACACGGTGGTGAATTGTAGTGCTTCCTGTCCAAGTATCTGGTCCATGCAGTGCACAAAGACGGCGACCGAATTCACGAGTCCGAAGGGCAATCTCTTAAACTGGTAGTTCCGCCCTTCGAATATGAATGCCATATACTGGCGACCCTGTGGGTGCAATTCCACCTGCCAGTAGCCGCACACCGTGTCCCAGGTACTTGGTACCGTGGAAACGTTTTAAAATCTCTTCTATCTCACCGGGCGACGTCCGTATCATCTTATTGATTTCTCGCGCATCTAGGCATAGACGGACTTGTCCGTTTTTCTTAGGAATAGCCACGATAGGACTGGTGTATGGGGATTGGCTACTCTCTATTATGTCACGGTTAATCATGTTACTTATTTCAGCTCTTACAGCTTCCTTTCGTGATTGAGCGATGGGGTATGACTTCCGGTTAAAGTCCACTGTATCTCGAAATTGTAGAGTACACTGTTAGTTTTTTACTTTACCGGGCTCGTCAGAAAATACTGATCGGTGTTGTTCATAAGTTTTTATTAATTTATCTGCTTTGTGTTTTTGCAACCTTTCCCTTGTAATACCGCTCCGGAAATCCCTGATTTCCTGGATCTTTTGGGACCATAAATCCTCATTAGAGTTATCGTCTATTATCCGCTCAATCATAGGAGTATTGTTTATATAATTGATTTTACGGATTTGTTGGTGGATATCGCTGGGAATAGCTGTATCGCTACCAACCAAGTCAGCCGTCCAAGTTTGTCCGTTAGCAAAAAGTGATAATTTCTCCGTTCGTAAATCGATTATGGCGGAGTTCCGTCTGAGCACATCGCATCCCACTAATATGTTAAACGGCAGCCCGGTTGCCACTAAGAATTCCATGTCAATCGCTATACCACAGCTAATCACATTGGCTGAAACTTGTCTTCTTATCGTCTTGTTTTGGCGGCCGGTGGCGCCTAGTGGAATAATATTATTCAACGGCAATGTCGGTAATACTCTTCCGCATTCCCTTTGTATTCTTTCCAACTCTGTCGTATTTATAATAGAGACATTGGAACCAGTATCGATCATTAAACTTGCGGGGACTCCTTCTACCTCCGCATCGATACGTATTATTTCATTATTTATATTATTGTTGGGGCTAGTATCATCCTCCTCCAATAATTCGTGTCGAAGGTTTTTTAAATAATTACAACCTATTATTGTGATACGATTTGTGTCAGTTGCCCTTGGCAACTCATTTATATACCCAGGAGTTAGGAGCAGTAATGGGTCTAGGTTATTTATTACTGCCTCCTCCCGTTTAAATGTTCGATATCATCATTATTATGTGTCGCACTGATTGAGGCATCAGTCGGGAGACCTTGAGTGGGTCCCTGCCGCTCTGTGCGGTGATCCAACGGTTGTTCGCGGTTTGTCTGTCGTTCCGTATTGTCTAGACTTGTACTCCGTCTAGTCTGATTATACCTTGGTTCGTCACGTTCTCGGCTCCTCCGCCGTCCTCATATTCATGGTAGCTGTTGCGTTGCTGATGGTAGTACCTACGCTGGCGACCGTCTTTAGCTCGTATGAAGTTCACCCTCGGTCTAGAAAACCTATTATTACTATTGTTATTATTTGTTTGTTGCCCACGATTATTATTATAATAACGTTCATTGTTATTATAGTTGGGGTTTCTCCGACTATTACCGTTGGGGTTTGGGTAATATGGGTTTCTATTACCCTGATAACCATTATTCGTTCTGTTATTATTTTGATTACCTTGAACGTGGTTATTGTTATTATTATTAGAATTGTTATTATTGTTATTACTTGGTGGATTGGCGCGGTTTCCCTGGTATCCATTGTTATTGTTGTTGGTACCGTTGTTGGTATACGGATAGTTCCTGGGTTCTGGCCGATCATTCCTCCTCTGGCTTTGTCGGTAATATTCCTCGTTCTCATAATTTTCGAGAAGTTCAGTCATGGCCTGTATGGTTTTGATTTGGCTACCTCTCCGTGCTCGAATCACCTCTTCATCATAGTGATATGATAACTTGTTTATGAGGCATTCTTCTGGTAAGGCTGATTCCAAATGCTTAGCCATACATACTTTGCCGAGGAAGTATGCCGTCATTGAGCTACCCACCTGTTGTTTGTAACGGCCGTGACAGATATTATCACGTATCAAATTTTGGGTAGTCTCAGACCAGTATTTCGCCTTAAACAAGCTCTTGAACTGCTGGTAATCTTCGATGTCACTACGGTTGGCCATCCACCAATGATCGGTCATTTCTCGAAATGACTCGTCTAACAACTCCCGGTTATTGACCCATCTGTTGCCCCTATGTTTGGCCATGTACTCCTCTATTCGGGCCAAGAACCCATGGGCTTTCTTTTATATTGGCGGAAGTTTAACCACTCTCGATTTTCATTCATGGGGAAATTAGTGAAGTTAGTCGGTCGGTTTCGGATTACCTCTATCTCTTCCTGGCTCTGCCGCACTTGACCGGTGATATTGTTCATCACCGCTTCCATCCCGTCGCACCTTTCTGTGACTTGGTTTCGCACCTTACTTATTTCCTCCCGTGTTTCCTTTCGGTTTTCTTCCAAACTTGTTTTATGGTGTTCCTTGATCTGGGTAATTTCGGTATTTATTTCTTCTCTAACTTCCTGTACTTCACTCTCAGTTTGGCGATATCTTTCGTCAACTTCCCTGATCTGTTGGTTTATTATTATTGTCTCTTGTTCCAATTTTTTAATTATGGATCTTTTATTGTCGTTGATTTTCCTATACAGCTCTTCCTTTGCCAACTCTATTCTCTCGTCTACCTTGTTCATGTTCTCCTGGTTGACTTCTCTTAATTCTTCTCTTAATCGTTGGTTATTCTCATCCAGTTTCTCCTCAATCTTCTTATTGTTTTCATCCATCCTTTGATTAGTTTTATCAATTTTCTGACTCAAGGATCGATTGTCCTCTTTCATTTCCGTGCTGGTTTCCTCCATCTTCTCTTACATCTTCTTACTATTTTCTTCCATCTTCTCTTCCATCTTCTTTAATCCTTCCTTCATGGATTCTATATTCTTATTTATTTTGCTTAATTCTTCCTTGGTGGACTGGTTGTTGTCATCCATTTTCTTGCTTATTTTCTTTTCCATTTTCTTGCTATTTTCTTCCATGTCCTTACTCAATTCTTCCCTTGTGGATTTGAATTCTCGTAGGAGCATTTCCATCATTTTGTCCATTTTATTATCTTCTGTGGTCTTAGACTTTTCTATTTCCTTGTCTGAGACATTGACGTCCCCTGTTTGCGTTGGCACTACAGGTTGTTCCTCTGGTGGTGCGGGTTGTTTATGTTCCACCGGGGTTACTAATACTTCTATTTCTTCCACGGGTGTTGCCTCCTTGTCACCCATATCGATTTCCTTGTCGGCCTCTGCCGCCGTTTTCTTAGAAGTCGCACGACGCTGCATGTTGCTTCCTTCTTGATCGTATAACCGTTGCCAAGCTTAATTAGTAATTGGGTAAATTACTATTGTCTTCCAATCCTAACTAAAACCCTCTAGTTGGACGCCAATTTGTAACAAGTACAAATAATAGGTTCTTTAAACCTTTGTTCAACGTTAAGCCCCACTGTTGTGAGCGCCAATTTGTAACAAGACCTGTATATGCTGGTTACAAATAAATATTTTTGTATTGTACAAAAAAAAATATTTAATTTAAATTAAAAAAAATGTTAAAAAAAAAATTGTTATGTTTGTTTATTGTCTAAATAATTAATAAATAATTCTTGTTATGTGTTTTTGTCGAAAATTTAAAATTCTGTAATTTATTTATGTCAATTTATTCACTTCTGGTAAACGGTAAATAAATTTGGAGTTAATCAGATTGTCTCACTTGCCCAATCGATTGGCGATTTTCTTCTATGCACCAGTATATCACTCTCCTTTAGTAATGGTCGTCTTCCAGTAAGTCCTGTAGTTAATGAAAACTCTTATATAAACTGGTGAAATAAATTTAAAACCAGCTAATTGAATTATTTTGATTTATTGACAATTATTCAGAAAATATCGATTTAAAATCGATATTGATATAAAGTTCGACTTTTCTACAGGGATAATCGATTCTCAATACAGGTTATATTATATAGTTATTTTATGAATGGTTCTTTTAACGGTTATATTTATAATAGTGAGAGAAGGGGCAAGCATAGAAAGTATAACATTAACAAAAGAAATCTTATTAATTAATAAATAAACAATTTGATAATAATATATAATGTTTATAATGCGCAATTTTATACCCAATGATGACTGGATGAATTCAATCGGGAGAGTTCGCTTTGCATCACGGAACCATCATGGCCGCCGCCTTGTCGTTGAAGAAAACCGAGAATGGTATGTCTATAATTTCTGACAATAAAATTGCCTTCACAACTGTTTTCTGTTCTCCGTAATATTGGATAATGCCTATTGTGTTGTTAGAGGTGTTCTGGTTAAATGTTCTATGTTCACTGGCTTTAAATGTTTGTATTTGGTGTGTTCAACTTTGTCTGTGTATTGAGAAAAATCGTGAAGTTCGTTTGTAATGTTAATTATTAACGTTTGATAGATTTATGGGTTTATTCCACTTATATTCGGTTAAGAATTGTTTGTTTTCACTGTTTGTGGTGGTATTGTGCACTGCTTGTATGTTTAATATACCAATGTCGGTAACTCTCGATTGTTCATTGATTTTAGGCTAAATTTGTACTCGCCATTAAAATATTCGCTATATATGTTCTTAGCGCGAGCTAAAACAACCGTTCGCTTCGAATGTTAATTAAGAACTGTTTTACTTCCTTCGTCTCATGAAATATCTTGCCAAGTTAATATTAGGAAATGGATTGTTTAAATATAAATCACTTCCTCCGCATGTGATTTTAAAATACATTATATTCAGAATATTTTTTGTTTATTGGTTACTTTCGTTAACTAGTAATTACATAATTGGTTTCTTTAACTCCTTCTGCTTAATTTGACATACAATAGTCCATATTTATAAAGATTTTTGTCAAAATTGCTATATTTCTGTCATTTTGGGAAATATAGGCTCAAATCTGTTTCCTGTCCTTGTCCAAACTTTTAGCCGTCTTAGGTGTTATAAATATGACTATAATAAATTTCAGATTGATATAAATCTTTCGCTTTCCTTAATTTCTTACAAATTTATCATTTGATCTTTCTTTTAGTTATAATTCATGAATTTACTATTCCTCCTTTAAAATTGTTAGGTATTACATTTTGAAATTTTTTAATAATTTAATACATCTTTTTATATTATTCTTTTAAAGTATAGTTTCGGTTATAATAGTTGGTGATTGATTCACCTTATATAAATCTCATTAGTTTGCTTGGTTTATTTACCTTCCTTACTCAATTGTAATGATATTTGGAATTTATTATTTGGCCTAGATTTTATATTTTTACATATACTGTTTTTCAAATAATGTTATTTCTATACCCCTTCTGACTTTCTAAAGTTTACACAATATTAAATAAAATTTCCTTATATACCTATTGGTACATGTAGCATGCTATTCATGCTCATAATACAAAAACAATATTGAAAATTAATTTTTATTCTTTAAAGTTGGACATTTTGGTTTTCACTATTTTTTAAAATACAAAACACACATTTTATAAACTGGTCTAGTTTACATACATAAACATTTTATGCTGTATGAAACTGTTATATTAACAAATCTTCTTATCTTAATAATAATTCTTATACTGTTACCACTTTGAAATGTGGAGTTCATAGGCTCTAAACATAATTAGCCATTTAATTTTTTTTTTTTTTGTTAAACTTAATTTAATTACAGTCCTTTCTGTTTATATTATTTATTAAATTTTAATCCCCTGTCACAGTACTTATTCCCCATCTGCTCTCTTTATCACTTACATTTCTATGAATGTTTTTTGATAAAAAGTTGCCTCTTCTATGAAACATTAGAAATATTTTCACAACAATATTTCATGACATGTAATCTCTGTAATGGTATACAACATAAAAGTTATTTAATAGCACATAGTTCAAGTAACAGTTACACCTTTACTTGAAGTTTATTATATTTAAATCACTTGCACTGGTACACTTACACTGTTGGTTCTGACTTATGTTTGAGTTCTACAATATTCTAAGACCAAACTTTTAGTTATAATGGACTGTGAAGATTTGTTTATTTTATTATATAATAACTTTAGTTGATGCACTTCTATTCACACTACTAAATACTTTTGTTTATAATTAATTTACATTGCTTTGAGGTTTTGGGATGTTATACTTTCTTTGGGTGACATTAAAATTTGGTTTGGTGTTTATCATTGTTAATAGTAATAGGTTTATCATGGGTATTGCTCGTAGTCCTCCCATCCTATATCTTCTTTTCTTCTCTTCTTCCTTCTTGGGTTTTCCAAGGTAATTCGGTTTCATTATTTTGTCCGTTGGTTGGTTCGGGGTATCTTCTTTATTACCTGCTCCTAACCTACCTGGGTATTCTCCTGATTTTATTTAGTTTCTTTGGATTTTTATTTTCTTGATACTTTACTGTTGCATTTTTATTATTTAAGTTTACTTTTTTCCTTTTGTGGTATTTTTCTTTCTTTGAAGTTTAATTATTTTCATTTGAATGTTCTTCTGAGTTATTTGTAATTTAAATGTATTTATGATCATAATGGAATTATTACTTAGTGGATTATCTGTCATGCTACAATATATATATATATATATATATATATATATATAATACAACAGTACACAAGCGCGCGCGAGCACGCGTGTGTGTGATTGCTGCACAATAAACTTTTCTTTGATAATATAGAGGAATCAAACCTTGATAGTATGAAATAACTAATTCAAAATGGAAAACAAATTGTCAACTTCTACATATTACATTAAAAATTATATATTAAAAGCAAAATAAAATAAATTTGAAATACTTTTTTTAGGAACCTACAATAAAAACGTCTAATACGTTTAAAAACCTACAATGTTATACGTCTAGTACGTATCACACAAGAGTAATATAAAAACATCAAAACATAAGCACACGCGCACACACATATAAAACATATTGTTACGACGGTCTCACTGATCGTTCTATGGTTCAGTGGAAACAAGTTACAGACACCAATGAAGTCACTAATTAGTCAAAAATAACAATGTGAAATCAACAAGGTACTCTCATACAACAATTCAAGTTAAATTTGTCACACGCAAAAATTATGGCGCATACTGAGAGTTCTGCACTAATTATAACACAGTAATCACTTTCCACAACCACTTGATTCGCACTTTACAACTCACCAGGTGTAACTAACTTAGCCGGCCGCTGTTGCTTACATACAACCCCCAGACGTTCCAGAATAATTTTCCATACTTTTGAAGGCGGGCCAGCAAAAATTGCGTAGTCACAAGTACTCGAACAGTCTAAAATGATACGTAAGTGGATGGCCTTGTCACAGACATCGTACGCTGTGCTAGTCGAGAAACGTTTGGAACGTCACTGTCGTCTTTTCGAGAGCGTTATATAATTGTTGTAACACTGCCTCTTTTTACGCCCGTTCGTCCCTAACTGGGAAACCCTTTCTGCAGTAATTCTTGTTCAGGCCATCTAGATGGACCGCCTTGAATTTCCGCTAACCTTCTTGTTGATCCGATAAACAGCATCGTTGATTCTTTATTTTTCATAATGTAAGGCCTTTCCCAGTTAGTTTAAAGTATAGATGAGAGACCACGACGGCGTTGTGGGTTGTCCAACCAAACCGAATCTCTTTCTTCGAAACCCTCACTATTGCTGCGAATGTCATACCGCGTTTTCATTTTACCACTGACTAAATTCAGCTTTTCTAATTGCGAGATATAGTTCTGCGGCTTTTGGAACTGAGTCTCAGGTGATCCGAACATAAATTCCCAGGAAGACGAATTTCCCGCTGGAACACCAATTTTTCTGGAGCCATGCCGTGGTGAGTCGTGTACTGATGACCTGTAAGCCATCACCTAGTCCAAGCCTGCTTGGTTCTGGTCAATAGCCTCTTGCGTAACCCCATCTTCTGAAACTTCTTCCCCGGGCGCTTCCATTAACTCAGGAACAAGCATGAGCTTTTACTCGACAAACTTAGTAGGCTTCCCAATCGCTTCTTTTGTCGTTATACAAATTGGGTTGCTTCCGCTAGTTCCTCTTCCATTTCCTTATGCAATCAAGAAGATTTCTCTACTCCACATCTGTTGAGTTTTTCTTCGGCTAGTGTCACTTGTTTAGTCAAATTGTTGGCGCGACAATGTCATTTTAGACATGCAAAACTTTATATTCTCTTGGTCAACTGTCAGGATACACAATCCGTTGGCCATTCTTTCTTAAGTCTACAACGAATCCGTAGGCATTCATAATGTCCGTGCCAAGAATGACTTCATCGCCTTGACACAGTCAGCGAGCGGCCGCGCGAATTCTTGTACAGTCTAGCAAATGCGTCGAGAATCAAGTACGCCACACACACATTCAACTGGATTCATCTGTAACATCCGATAAACATGTAGATTGTTTTGTAATGTCGTAACACTGCCCCCTCATTAAGCCTGTTTGTCCCGAACTGGCAAACCATCTCTGAAGTAATACTTAGCCAGGTTATCTAGGTGGACGATCTTGAACTTTCGCTGTCCTTCCTGTTGAATCCGATACACAACATCGTTGATTCTTTTTTTCACAGTGTAGGGTCCTTCTCAGTTAGTCTGCAACTTAGGTGAGCGACCACGGCGGCGCTTTGGGTTGAATAACCAGACCTGATCTCCTTCTTGGAAACCCACAATATTGCTACGAATGTCGTACCCAGTTTTCAGTTTATCACTGGCAATCTTCAGCAGTCCTCTTACCAAGCAATTCATTTCTCGCAGTTGGTTTTTCTAATTGTGAGGAATAGTTCTGTGGCTCTTGGGACTGAGTCTCAGGTGATCCAAACAGCATGTCCCCAGGGAGACGAATCACCCGCCCAAACACCAATTTTGCTGGAGTCATGCCGGTTGTGTCGTGTACTCATGATCTATACACCACTGGCTGATCCAAGTCTGTTTGGTTCTCGTAAACGACCCCTTGCGTTACTTCATCTTCAGCAACCTTTCCCCGGGCGCTTCTAACAGCTCAGGAACAAGCAAGAGTCTTGTCTCGACACCCGTAGTTGGCTTTCCAATCACTTTTTTTGTCGTTACACATATTTGTACTTCCTCTGCTAGTTCTTCCTCCATTTCCGCTTGCAATAGGGAGGGTTCCTCTTCAGCAGATCTGCTGACTTTTTCTTCGGCCAAAGCCACTTGCTTAATCGAATGGTTGGTAAACCCTGCCATTTTAACCATGCAACGCTTTATCTTCTCCTGGCCGATCCTCAGGACATTATGTCTTAAGTCCACAACGAATCCGTAGGCATTCATAATGGCCGTCCCAAGAATCACTTCATCGACAATGTCTGCAACGAGCATTTGGTGGCTAAAAGAAGACCCAGGCGTTCACGTACAGACGTACAGACACCTTCCTAGTACCTTGACGGGGCTTCCAGTCACAGTCTGTATTGTACAAGAGCTAATTAGAGGCTGCCGGTTGCTGACTAAGTCAGGGCACACAATCGACTCTCTTGCGCCCGTGTCAACTGTAAATGATGTTGGTTTACCTTCCGCAAATCCATTAACAATCAGGTTTCCACCGGTCTTATGTAGCGTGGAAACTGTGTGCTGTTCTGAGGCTTTATTTCTCCAATTGGTGCGATCACTCTCTTCTCTCGGTATCTTCTTCTCCCAGCAGTCTACCTGTAGATGACCACGTTTTCCACAGTTCTAACACTTCGGCCTTCTGTCTCTTTTCCATCGTTCAAATCGTTGCGACTTTCTTGAACTTCTAAATTGTTTGTCCAACAACATTGTTTCTCTGCACCCATCGTAACAGTAATGTGATACAGGGACCTTCTGACTTCAATGTGATGGCACAAACCCATTAATGTAGCTGGACGCCGACTTGGCAGCTTCAAACTCTAGGGCGTGAATAAGAGTTTCTGAGCTATTTCGGTGCCTTGACATTCGTAACACTTGCTGAATTTCACAATCTCCGATGCCATCATTAAATGCCTGCACCGCAAACCTTGTTCGAAAATCTTCTGGTGCTTCAGGATAGGCCAATCTAACCAGTCTGTCGATACTTGCTTCAAATTCTTGAATACCCTCCCCGGAACGTTGTCGTCTTGTTTTCAACTCAGCGTAGTACACATCTCGCAAATATTTATCATCGTAGCGTAATTCTAGAGCTTTTATCAACTAGGCACAGATGTTCTGGCTGCCAGATGGCACTTTCTGTAGTAGTTGTGCCGCGGGTCCTTTTAATTCGAGAAAGAGTGAAACTGCCTTGTCTTTCCCTGTCCAATTATTTGCGCATGCAGCAGCTTTAAATTGGCGGAGGTATGTTGCCCAGTGACTGCTTCCGTGTCAAAGGTTCGAGCTTTGACACGAACTGTCTCTACTGGAGACAAAGTGACTTTCTCTACTGACTTATTTTTTGTGTGGTTTTTTGTCTTTATCATTGGTAGGCCTACAGTCTGTTCAAAATTTTGTTTTGGTTGTATCTTCAGAAACTGCTCTCTTATGTTTGCCATTGAGATTTCTACTGCAGATATTTTATTTGACATGGTTTCTTCTATGACATATATTTTTGTAGACATCGATTCTTCCACACTCGAAACAGATTTTTCTACGTCAGCTATTTTTAATGTCATTGATCCTTGTACCTCCGATATTTTAGTAACTTGTTTATTAAGCTCACATCGTAGGAGTCTCAACTCTGCAGCGGTTTTTTCTGGTGTCTGCTTTTGCTCCTGTATTAACTCCTTGATGTCTTCTGTTTCATCGTTCCTCTGTTTCCTGCTTACTTTTTTCTTTTTGTCTTTCTTCTGTTTCTAGTATTAGTGCTTTCTGACGTTCCTCAGCCTCTTCTCTTTCCTGCCTGCGTTTTCATCCTGTCGTATTTCTGCCTCTTCCGCCTCCTGCTTGCGTTGCTCATCCTGTCGGCGTCGTTCCTCTGTCCGCAACAGCAGGGCCTGGAAATTTTCAATCATATGACTGGCATCCATTGTTTACCGATTAATTACGAATTACTCTCGTCTTGTACAAAGTGTCCACTGTTTCCACTGTTAACGGTTCTATCCCACTTCTGACACGACTGTTACGACGGTCTACTTGATCGTCGTAGGTACAGTGGAAAACAAAATACAAGACACCAATTAAGTCACTAATCACCAGCTTTAATTTTCACAGTTAAACAGTTCGTAATTAACAACACAGTCTCTTACAACAAATCAAATAAAAATTGTTCACACGCAATATAATGTCAACTAGTATTAAAACACAGTCGTATTACAATATACCGTCCGATTATAAAACACAACACTTCACTAATAATCACTTGAACGCACACAGTAATATCGCCCAATAATAACTGAAACAAGGCCGCTGCCGCCTAGTATTAATACCCCGTTCACAGACCAGAAAATTCCATAACTACGCGTTATGTCTAGCTACGACGTAATTAATTGCGGCCTTGACACAGTCAACGAGCGGCCGAGCGAATTCTTGTACAGTCTAGCAAAAGCGTCGAGAATCACGTAAGCCACACACACATTCAACTGGATTCATCTGGAACATTCGATAAACACGTAGATTGTTCTGTAATGTCGTAACAGTATAACAGTTTTACCGTAAGTTCTCTAACCACAATTCTCTAATAGAGTATTATTGAATTTGTGTTTAAGAAGGTGCTTTCATAAATTTTTTGATTATTTAAGGTATTTACGGTAGATTGGCTCCGAAAGTGAAGTAGGACCGCTACGTAAATACCTATTTATGTACGTTTAGGTACACGTGTGATTGTATTTAAAGCATGTAGATAATTGGTCCCAATTTTATGTATCGACCGTTGCAAAATCAAAAGAAATACTGCTGTAACTTTAAACACTGGATACAATATGTTTGAAGCATAAATTACAATACTGCTCCCGAAAAGTTATTATATCCTTACATACATATGGTTTTATCAACAAAGGCCACATTATCAACATTAACATCTAAATACTGCAGTTAATATTACTTGTTATTATTACTATTAACTTTGCTGTTAGAACAGTGAAAAAGGTTTACAATTTTTGCCATGATGTTAGGTATAATAAGGTAACGCCGTATTAATCTATACTTAACGTAAAAGACAAAATTCTTTAACTTATTGGTTTTTCTTAAGATTTGTAAATGGTGGCAAGAGTAGAAGAATTTTGAGACTAATGTATGAAGAGTAATTATAGAAGACAGCAGCCAGTCTACTAACCTTAATACGCGTAGCTTTCAACCCGTATCTAAGAAAAGTGCTGAACTAAATGGCAATTTTAAATTATGGTTTCTAAAATCCCTTTAACTAATGGAGCTGCTTTTTAAACAGTATTAAGCACCAGTGTTTAGATAAACGCGATCAAGGAAACCCGAATGAGAACTAGTCTTAAAGACATTCTTTCTTGGTCTCGTAGCTGTAGGCCTACAGGCGTTGGCATATTACTATGTTTCAGTGTCTCTAGACTGTGACTATCATAACATTATGAATGATAAGCATAGTATGCAAACAATGTTTGCATATTGTTTTCATATTTTCGTTATTATTGAAACATATTAAAAGTGCCATGTCACGTAAACGAATTGTGTTAAAAGTTTTCTGCGTCTGAATAACGCTTGACACTTGGCGTTAGCTAATAATTACAGTACCTAATACAATAATAATATTAATAATAATACTACGTTAAGTTAATATTTTTATTTCAATAGTAAATGTCCGAATAGCACTGTTGATAAAGGATAATAAATAATATGCCTACATTTAACCTGTACAAGGTCTGGTTAACAATATAGTAGTATCGTATAGGTTATAAATTTTTCTTTCGATGATATAAAATAATCTGTCATCTATTTTCCTTAACTCAGTGAAAAATAAAACGTTAGAAGTAGAATTTTTTATTATGATGTATTAAATATATTAGTCCTATAAATAAGAAGAAATTATCCAAGTTATATTAAAAATATAAAAATTAATCCATTGTTTACTGATGCTGTACGTAAAGAAATATAACACATTGTGCACTATACACCGCTATTTATTTTTAGTCGGAAGCCCATATGGCTTAAACCGTCATCTGCAAGCTATTCTCATTAATAAAGGTCATATATCTCTCACACAGAGGTAGATAGACAGACGAACAGATACGTACATACACCCACAACACACAAACAGACACCCACAACACACACCTCACTCGCTCACATACTACAAATGTTCTTTGTTTTCGTAGAAAAGTGGTTTTCCTCTTTGTTCGTCTGTCCTTTGAAAGCATCTTTTTCTGTATATAACGCGTTATTCACATTATTTGGGCTGGATTGTCACGGTATCGTCTACCTTTATAGCACGTAAGCATGTTTTAGACAAGTGAATCCCAACTTCTAGGTGTTTGTAAGTTTTATACAATTATTTCGTATGTAAAGGCTTCGTGAACAGACACGTCTTGCCAACACCTCTCAATCATATCGGCGACGTCAGCATGTGACAGTGTCAACCACGTCAGAGTAACTGTAAAATAAAGAAAAAATAAACAGAACATAACAAAATTAATTAAATTATCAAGTTCTGATGTACATATTTTGCATTGTAGAAGGCACCGTTAAAAAAGGCAATTACAATTTTTTTGTGATTACCTCAAAATTTTTTAAAAAGGCAATTATCGATTGCAAATGAACGTATAAATTCGTTTTAGTGAATGTTCTTATTAAGTACTTTATAGAGCAGAATAGTCTGTTAGTCGTCCTCCACCTCAAGCATTAACAATATTTACTAACCGACGTAAATATATAGTTTGGTGTAACCATTGTGATATCTAACCATAACGTGTGGTCTCAAACGTTTTTGTCAGTACACTTTTAATTCTGTAGCGCGTTTTCAACATCAAATATTTCTGTGGAGTATATTTTTTTAACTTGTTTGTCAACATCAAATAATGTGAACTTTACGTTACACAGTTGAAATTTATATTGCTCAAGAAATTCCTTGCAAACTACGCATATTACGTAATACGCTCTCTCACACAGCGTGTTCTGAATTGACAGCAGCGTCAATTTCACCAGTTTCTCAATATAATTAAGCTAAGTCTGATGTTATTTCTCTCATAATACTCCAAAATGGTTTAACTTAGTTAGTTAATTTATTTATCGTCAGTGATTAAGATACTTTTCACAACATAACATTCAGGCTTTTATTAGAACATAAGGTTTTCATGAATTTTTACTTAAATTTTGTGTACCTTTGATCGAAGTAGCTATTATTTATTCTTTCTATTCCAATAATTTACAAAAAAACATTTCCTTAAATATTTTGTATTAGTTTTTAAACGAAAAAGTAAAGGTTATTGCTATAGTATCTCGTTCAGTAATTGTTTACAACGTTCAGTGATGTTTCTAAAAAAATGAACCGTTTACATGATTTTCTAAGTAATCATCAAAATGATATTTTTAAACAAGGGTAAAAATATTCTCTTCAACTTGCACAGTAGGGTGTGGCTCTTAGACATTCCGTGACCTTTTGTTGCGATAAGTTGCCTTTGTTGTTACGAGTGTTGTGTTCATTAATCATATTATCCAAGCTTGAATGTATTATTTGTTTTATTTTCTTGCATTCATGACAGCATTTTTTATATTATCAGTGATGTCATTGTATTATGGTAATTCCTGTCTAACAAAATGTTATTTTCAACGACTGATTTTTAAATTTAAAGAGCAATAATAATTAATCTTATTACGTGGTTATGAAAATTGTATTACCGCTTGTAGACTATGTATATAAACGTGGAGACCTACATTTTACACACACTACCACGTAAATGTAAATCAATTTTTTATTTTCCTCTTTATCAGGATTGCTTATTGTACAATACATTATATAAATTTCATTGTAACACTGTGTAGATTGATAGGCTACGAGAATTTTATTGGACCAGTAGTCTTTCCTAAACCACTCTGTTCTTTTTATGAGAAATAGATTAACACACTGTTTGTGTATTGTACTACCCATATTACATTAGTCTACTGCCCATTGTACGAGGGATATCCAGAAAGTAAGTTCCGATAGGGTATTAACGGGAACTAAGAATAAATTTACAAAATATTTTTTTTATATTTGAAGTACACAAACTATTTTTCTATACAGTTTCCATCATTTTTGAAACACTTTTAATAGCGAGGCATCAGGCGTTCTGTACCTTTTTATAGAAATTTGCCGCCTGTGATTTAAACCACGTATTAACAGCTTGTTTTACGTCGTAGTCGTTATGGAACCGTTGGCCACCAAGGGAAGATTTCAGGAGTTTGAAAGGGTAATATTCGCTTTGTGCAAAGTCTGGGCTGTACGGCGAATGGCGGATAATCAAATTGTCTCCAGCCGAAGGTTGTGAGGAGATGTTGGGTTGCAGTGGCGGGGCGTAGGCGAGCATTGGACATCGATATGATTCGTAGCAACATCCCGGGTAAGCATCCTATGTCGCTAATTATGAATCGCGCGACGCAATTTCTTAATCGTTTTGCAATAGACATCCTAGTTGATTGTGGTAGCTCAAGTGGCCTTGAGGCAATAAATTTATAAGCAAAACCATTTTCCCGCTCCAAACGATTTTCTCCGAGAGGAAAACTTTGACTTAATTTTTTTCTTTGCCGGCGACAAAGTGTGTCTCCACGCCGTGAATTATTGTTTTGATTCGTAGGTTGCCTGTGATGCCCATGATTCGTGTCCGGTAACTGTACGACTCAGTAGTCATTCCCTGACTCTGTGAATCGCGTCAAAAAAGTCAATGGACTTTTACGCCCTATAATTTTGTGTTGTACCGTAGGCCTAAGCATTTTTGAAACCTAGCTGCACACAATTTCCAGTAGTTCGGTTTTTGCGACACAATTTCATGAAGAAGTGAACGATTAATTTCTGGAAAATGGAAGGAGTGGAAGGAGGTCAGCAAACGACCATTCGAATCTTCAGTGGCCCGCATCATGTTATTCACTAAAGAATTGCATGATGGCCCGCTTCGATCATCGTCGTGAACATCTTCACCTAGCTCATTAAAACGTCATATCCTCCTTCATACCATCGAATCGCTCATTCTCGATAAAGATCGCAAATTCGACGATAATTTCAATTGTTTTAATGACTTTTGCAACCAAGAACCGAATTACATACCTACTTTCACAAGCGTCATTACTTTTACAATATCTTCGATAATATACACAAGTCTAAAAAAGCTTACTGTTCACGTTTTCAAATGGCGTTGTTGGCTCGCCAACAAATCAACAAACTGGCCTCGCATGCGCAACAACATGACGGCATCGATACTGAGGCAATATTTGCAAAGAGAACTTACTTTCTGGATGTCCCTCGTACTTTCTAATATGTTTACATATACAGTACTCGTTATAGACTGTCATGCTGTCACTAGTCATGGTCATGAAATAGTTGAAGAAATAATTAAACACCAGAGAAATCAACCTTAACAACCTCAAAACATATTAATTACCATCCGCTTATTCACCCAATGCGCACACATTATCGCCAGACGCGCTCTATTTGCAAGAATAACAACAGCCACTAAGCTAAAAATTAACAGTATCGTAATGCAAATACAGACTTTACTTGCACTAATACGCTCTTACCTAGGTGGAAAACAATTCGCAGAACTTACAGCCGCTTATGGACTTGCTTGTTTATCAATGCCATTAATGTAACTAAGGTTTTAATCATTAGAAACCGTCTAGAATTTTTCATTTGTCGTTGTGTTACATTTTGGGCTACATATTTCAGGCCAAATCATTCACTGTAGACAGAGGCGGGTTTAACGGTAAGCGGACTAAGCGGCCGCGTGGGGCCCCGGGATACCATAGGGCCCAGAATTTCGCAGCATTCAATTTTGAAGTGAAAACTTCTTTAGGCGCGCCTGACAAATTTTTTGCATGAGGAAAAAATTACAATCTCGTTACGCTACCTACTCGGTTCGAGAGCCGATTATACCCGAACGTCGGCGAACCACTCCGGACTATTACTCATCGAGTTATTTATGTTTACGAAGATCCATTTCTTACTTTATAGATTTTATAGTCACTGTATATTTCAAATACAGTAAGTATAGTTTTTATTAATAGCTTAGTTAATTTCGTAGTGGGTACTTCTTCAAACAGCGAACGTTTTGGAATCAAAATTGTACAGTTGTTGTCTCGATAAACTTATTTCGTTATTAATAGTAAAGTGAGTCCTTCGAAGCTTGTAACGAATTATTATACTTAAAAATGTAAGTTATTATAGGATGTTGTAAATAATTTTAACAGAATTTAAGTAAAACCCATAATCGTTAGCAGTAGCTTAGTTAGGCTTTCTGGCGCCCACTAGTATTGTGACATAACCAAAAATCAATCTACATAACCAAGTCGCACGTTGATTGTCGTACATAATAGAATTAGCAGTTCTATAACTCCACATAGATAAAAAGTACGCTTGTAGTTTTTAGCAACTAATATAAATTATTCGTACAGAATTTGCATATATTGGGAGTTGATTGTAAACCCTGAGTATATACCTATATTTGAACAATAGATCTCGTTTTTGCTAACCTCTTAAGAATTGGACAGAGCCATATTTGTATATTTTGCAAGTTAGTAAAATGTACATTTGTTGGTATTTGTAAATATACTTAATAGCACAGGTTATATATACAAATATATTGCATTCACACTTTTTTATTCATTGTGCGTGTGCTATATAAAACTTAAGTGAATGATATAGTTTTCATAATGAATGTTGAATTTGTTTGGTAAGGACAGACCCTTGCATTTGTTGTTCCGTGTAATATTCCAAATATAAACGTTAAGCTTTCTTTGTTACCCTAAAGAAGTTATTTTTACGGTGTTTGCAGCTTTTTATACTTTTGTCAATGGCCTGTCGTTCTGTGTATAATTTACCGCCGCACGATGTCAATTTATTTACAAAACATTAAAACAAATTATTTCTTTACAGCAAAAAATGAAGAGACATCAAAGTGGGGCAGAAAAGCGAAAAAATGAAGAAAAATCTGGAAATTGTTGAGAGCCAAAGAAATGCATTGCATAAGTTTTTAACAGTAAATTCAGAGACACAGTTGCCATCAACATCTACTTCAGATAAATTGTCTGCGCTCGAAACTTCTTCTGAACCATACAGGCCTATAAGTGAAGAAGAGAAAAAAGAAGAACAAGTTGAGCATCAAGAGGTTAAAAATGCTATTGATAAAAGGAAGTGTGAAGACGCAGAAGATAGAGATAGTCCAGACAAACACTTGAATATAGACATCGAAGTAATAAATGATATAGCTTTATGGCCAATAATTTTTTCAGATGCTATTATTGACCATATTCTTAATCACAAACCAAAAGATATCGGGAATATAGAGAATTTGAAATCAGTGTAAAAAGACAGAGATGAAGTTTATTACAGAGGACTTTCTTATGATAATTTTTACAGAAAGAAATCAAATGGAATTATGGAAAAGAGAACTTGGCTGATATTTTCAGAAACAAGCAAAAGTGTTTACTGCTACCTTGCAAACTCTTT
This sequence comes from Magicicada septendecula, assembly GCA_034769895.1. Lineage (NCBI taxonomy): Eukaryota > Metazoa > Arthropoda > Insecta > Hemiptera > Cicadidae > Magicicada > Magicicada septendecula. The sequence goes on from CM068368.1 coordinate 145,513,809, forward strand.
TCAAAATCAAAGTCTAAATTAATAAATAATCTAATCTAAATTAATTAACCTAAATTGATTTGGAATACTATTTTGCAAAGAATAAATGCTACTAGTAAATCACTGCAATCAGTAGAGTGCGAACTATTCAAAGGATCTATCTTACTGAAGTCATTAGAAAATTTTATCAATAATTTCCGAGAAGAATATGAAAAAGTAGAAAAAGAGGCAACTGATTTATCAGGGCTATCATTTAGTCTGGAAGATGAACAAACTCGCAGACGACGTAAGAGAAACGTGTTTTTTGATGAAAACAAAGAAGTCGGACATGAATTCACAATTACAATTAGAGAAGATTTTAAAGTCAATTCATTTTATGTCATATGTGATAACACTAAGGCACAACTATCTCAAAGAGCTCAGAATTATGAAGTTGTTCTAGAACCTTTTCGTGTATTTTTTGACTGGAAATTGTCAATAGAAGAAAGAAAGAAACCGTTAGAAAAGTTGAAGGATATGTACAAAAATGACATTGATGTTTGTACTTTGGAAGATGAATTGGACCATTTCTTAATATTTCTAAAAGAAAACGAGGACACCATAAAAACCACACCAGACAATCCAGACATCTTAGGTTTCTCGTGTGATAGTGGTGTCGAATGTGTCGATAGATATCACATCTATCGAGCCGCCAAAGAAATGTCTTGCACATTTCCGAATATTGAAATATTATTGAAGATTTTTCTAATAATTCCCTTATCTAATGCGTCCGGAGAAAGATCATTTTCTGTTTTAAAGAGAGTAAAAAATTATTTAAGGAATACAATGGGAGAAGAAAGACTACATAACTTGGCCATTTTGTATATAGTGCAGGAAATTTTAAACCGCATTGACACTGACAAAATAATTGATGATTATGCAAGAAATAAACCAAGACGGAAATTCATAATTTAAAAATTAGGGGCTTACAAGATTCTTTAAGTAACCAATAGCTAGTGTTTCTGTAAATAATAATTAAATATTAATTTGTGCCTCTGCATACTGAAAGTGAATGAAGCTGTCCTGTCTATGTTAAATAAGACATTTTTGTTTTGCATAATCAAACGAATGTTTAACTTTTGATATTTAAATGTTAAGTATATACTTAAGTATAAGTAAATGTTAAGTATATCCATGTTTAGTAATGCTCTGTGTTTTATATCTTACATTTAATATAAACGTATTGTAGGCCTAATTAATAAAAAAATAATTATTAACAAATGTGTGTAATTTTCTGAACTTTCCGTATGTCAGGGAAATTTCTTGAAACCGCCAGAGTATGTCAGGGAGTTATACCACACTACGTTCCAGATATTTTGAATACACCATCAATGTTAAAAGTGTGAAAATACCTAATGCTTTCATTTGTAAAGTTAGGAAAGATTATTTTGGGTTTTAGTAAATGTTGTAAAGAAAGCAATACTCTATTTGATGAATGTAAACATATAATAATTGAACTAAATGATTGCAATACAGTGATATTAAAAACATAAAAATAATGGTTTGTAGTTTTAACACATTAACAAATAAAACACGGATTTTAAATAAATGAGTGTAATTGAAAACACTTATTTATTTAATGTGTAACGGTATGAAAATTTTCATTACTTTTCTTTTTTGTTAATAAGTTTATGAGGGTTTCCTTGCAACTTCTATTTCTAACTTGAGTTTGAGGGCCCCAAAATTTTTAACGCTTGGGGCCTCCACTTGACTTGAGCCGCCTCTGACTGTAGGACGTTTTTAGTTATTGATGCTGCCCTTGCTTCTGTTACATCGTAACATGTGCAGTGCACTACGCATTTAAAAATTTGATTTTCCTTATCTGTCACACCCATTGTAATTTTTAAAGAACATTAAACATAATACAAAGAAGTGAAAATGAGGCAGAGACAGTTCAGCTGAACATATTCTATAAACTAAATTCATTTATATCAAATTATATTGATCCAAACTAAATTGATGAGTGGAAAATCGACATATAATCTAACAGTTAAAATAACTGAAATATAAGTATTTCAAAATTTGCAAATATAAATAATTATATACATTTAATATTTATAATGAATTTACCTCAAGATATTTTTTTCCTTATTAGGAACATGTTTCGGTTACCATCATTTTTTTGTTTGTTCTATGTAACATTTATTGCAATCTGGACAACCAAAAAAACAGCTGGAAAAACGTTATTTTGAACAACTAAACGCATACAAAAACCAGTAATATATAAATCCAATTTAGCCACACATGCAATAAACACAGGACACGAATTCCCAGACATAACCAATGTGACACTAATAAAACATATACCACACAAAGGAACCATAATGAACATTTCAGAAAATTTACAAATATACAAACATAAAACACAAAACAAACTAATACCTGAACACATCAATACAAAACCTGACACAATATTCAAAGCACTCAACATCGAAAATACTCAAAAAACTAACACATGCACCACAATCACACACAATAATACCAATTTAAAGTACCAGAAGCCAACAGGAAGCCACAATAATAATAGTCAACCAACACATATGTACTTCACCAGACACAAAAACCGGAAGGCTGAGGATGGGTATAAGATGGTACCCGAAACATGTTCCTAATAAGGAAAACAATATCTTGAGGTAAATTCATTATAAATATTAAATGTATTATATATATATATATATCAAGAAACGGACTGTAGCAGAAAGTGATTGAAATAATTATATGTACCGCAGTACTATTGCAGTTCTCTTCAGCAAAGAGGAAGAAAATAAGGATACTTATTTAGAATTGAAAACAATAATTTGACTAGAAAACTAAATTGTGTTTAATTCCAAAAATCATTAAACTCTAAAATTTTACTGAAATCTGCATGCCATAAAATTAATTTAGAGACTACTTTGTACAAACAAAAATATTGCTGGCTCTGAAAATATTTCATAATGAGTAGTACACCATAACTTTTATACTTATAAACTTGATAATAAAATGCAGAAAACTTTGGCTTATAAACTACGTTAACATTTGGTTTTCTGCTTAAACAATTATACTTTTTTAAACCCTTTAGGCCTAATTTAAAATTCAGTAAAACGCTGAATTGTTTTTGTCTAATAATCATTGAAAATAAACGCAAGAATACCATACAAGTTTAATTAAATAATGATTAGGCACAATTAAAAACAAAATTAATACATCGGTTGTGTACAAGTACACAGTGCAGCAAACGTTTGTTTCATTTTAGTTTGGCTTTATTCATAACTTGTATAGTAGTTTTTAGAATAAATCTTTAGAATTATAAAGTAAATAGTTGTAGAATTTAAATCTTTATAGTAAAATGTAAATCTTTAAAATTTGCCGTTTTCAATTACAACAATGTGCGATGTTTCCAGTCGCCGACATGCTACAAGCTCCCCTCCAACACTCTTTTTATATTTATTCCCGGCTCCGATCGTACGAAAAGCATGTTTACTTTTAGTTTCTGCGTTCACTCATTCTAAGTTTCTCTTGTATTACACATGCTCTGCCTACCGTAACACAACAAGTCTTTGTTTTCCAGGATATTTGTGACTTAGCAAGTTACGCCCATATGTCTCCTTATATTGTCCATGTAGTTCCGTCGCGAAGCTGGAGATATTTTCTCATACAGTCAATCCCCCAGTGTCCTAAATGTGTCTTTACTACTTCAAACCATACGTAACAACTAAGTATACATCCAAATTAGGATATTATAAAATTGATTCTAAGGTCAATAAAAGTATCAGGATGGTTATCAAAACGATTTGTGTACTCATACACAAACAAAAATATTTATCGGAACACTGTACAGTAGAAAAAATCATGATTTCGCAATTACGTGGTTACTATGACTTGTGAGGACATACAATGTAAAAGATCACAATATATGCTAGTAGTAGTAAATAGAAATTTTATGTTAGTTCATTCAGAATTGTATTACGAATTGAATCTGGTTTTGCCTACAATCGTTTTGAAATATCTGATTGAACACATTCATCTTCAAATCCGTAATTTCAATTCCGCTGTATGGGGCACACAGTAAATTATAATAAAAAACACTTACTTATTCAATTAAGTTAAGAGCACTCTAAAATGTATAATATACAATAAATATTTATGTATTGCATACACGTAATAATACTTCTGGAACGCATGTTATAGATTTTTATATATAAAAGCTGCGGCGATTCTATTTTGTCAGCAGGATTTTAGAATTATATTATCTCGACATCGATCCGTATTTTAAACTAGTTTTACGCATAAAACCATGGCTTAGACTTGAACAGTAACTGGATTCTTTTTATAAGTAAGAAATTAACAACATACGTGCTGTTTGTTAAAGATCTTTTTGTTCTTTTATCACAACAGTGATAAAAGTAGATATCAAGAATTAATGAAATATAATTTTCCAATGTTTCCTTCTTGCTGCATCTGTAGCCATACTGATACATACTATACTGTATAAAACTCTCTCATAATATAAAATCCATTATTTATACTAAAACTGAATAAATAAATAATAAAATATTTTACGGACATAGTGGTAAAAAATACATAAAAATTTTTAAATTACAATGTAAAGTATTTATGCATTGTTTCCCTTAATACCAGGCATGATGGAAACATGCAGATAATTCATTTTATCAAAATGTTTATAATATGAGAAGTAAAGAATAAGGATAAAAATTATTAAGATCAATTACTTGAATTTTACTTCTTATTATAGATGATACACCTATAAACATATAAACCTAATTATATAATTTGATTTAGTAATATTAGATCAAATATTTTTGTTAGTAAGCTTTAAACACTCATTGTTTTCAAAATGTTATACACGGTTAATTTGTTCACTAGCTATTTCTCAGAAATAAACAATACTTTAGAAAAGTTAAATGTGGACAAATTTTATTTATTTTATTTATCACTTAGGCTTACTTTTCTCAAGAAAAAGATTTTGTAACAAAATCGAATCGAATTCTATGTACTAAATACTGTTAATTTTCCGACAGATAGTCCAATACATTGCAAAGATGTTGTAAACAAAATTTAAATAAGAAAGAAGAAATGTAAACTAGAGAAACTAGTGATTGTATGAGTACAGCAGAACATAATTGGCGCATTTTGTTATAAAATAAAAGTAATTTACCTTCGTCTTTGCCAATTAATTCTTTCATGTTGCATTACATATAGTGTCACATCATGAAGTCAATATCAGTCATAAGGTAACTTGTAACTATTATTAAATTACATACTCTACGTTAGTTTTTATGAATATATAATGTTCAAAAATATATTTTTGAACATTCGAAACTTACGCTTTTGCATTTCCAGATGTTAAATAAAGTGTATTTAAATGTAGTAAAAATGCTTCAAGACATAGTCACAACCAACATTTATTAAAAGTCCTATTTTATGAAATAACAATATCTTAAATTCCATCTTTTAGTATTTTCTCTGTTTAAAAAATTCCTGTTGGTTTTTGTCATAAAAAAAGCGATACTGTTAAACTTGGCACAAGACTGTTACTAAGAAACCTCATTATTGTTACATGTAGACTCCAATCCAATCACGCCTTTTAACTTTATGGGTTCAGCGAGTCGCAGTATTTGGTTTGTATGCACACTCCTGACTGGTAGAAATACTATTTTACGTTTTACCATGTAGGACATAGACTGTTATATGTAACTGAAAATATCTATAAGTTTATTTGTCCACAGTGTTTTTCTTTATTATTATCATTGTCAGTCAAAAGTACTTTCATTCCAGTCACAATAGGAGTACAATAAAATTCGATTTAATGTCACAAAAATGTCCAAATAAAATAAAAGTGGCTCGGAGACTACAACGTAAGACTACTTAAAAACATATATAGGCCTATATATCTTTAGCTCCTTTCTAAGTATATATGCAGATAGGTCACTAGAAGACACACAACACAGGAGATTTATAAACCAAGAAGTAGCTTCAGGTAATTTAATAGGCCTATACTTTTACCATATACAGTAGAATTCCATTTATCCGAACTAATTAGTCCCAGACGTAATTCGGATATGCAGAAATTCGGATAATTGGGACAAATATAAGAAAAAGGTTATGTTGTGAAAGAAAACGCGAAAATTGGTCAAAAATCACTTTTGTTTATTTTATTACATGAATACAGTTTCTCAATAAAAACCAGGTTACACGTGTTTTGCAAAATGTTTACTTCTACTACAAAAAAATTAAAAATAATACTCACACATAATTATAATTTTAGGCGAGCAGTAGAGTAGAAAACATTGTACTGCTCAGTACGTAAACTATGATGCATAGCTAACACAGTCTTATATGTAATTCATTTGCTTTTTTTTTGTTAGTACGGCAATTGTATTTTGAATAAACTTTTTTTTAGAAATTGCATTTTTTTAATTGCCTGATAACGGTTCGGATAATTGGCGATTCGGATAACTGGAATTCGTATAAGTGGAGTTCTACTGTATATTTAATAAATGTTTAGAGCCATAGAGTAGTGTAACCTGGGGTAAAGGTGCGCAAATTCTACGTTATGGATATTTTCCAAGTCAATTTGAAATATTTATTAATAAAAAAATTGTACGCTATACTTACGTCTGTGCTTTAGATAATGATGAATAAAAAGTCTGGCCAGAAGCACACAGTAGTTAATGGAAAAATATATTTTAGCGTAATCCAAATGCGTACATTTGCCCCGTGGTTGGGGCAAAAGTGCGCATAACTTGTAACGTTCTGAGGCAAATAGAGCGAGTTTAATTTGGTATTGTAGAATTTACATAGAATATCTGTAACAATTATTTTAATAATATATGTTTATTAACAGTAAGAAATTGATATCATGATATGATAACAGTAAGAGATTATCATAAATTGGATATTTATTAACGTGTAATAAAAATTGAAAAATGTTATGAACAACAAACATTAAAAAATAGTAAATATAAAAAAATGACGTTAAAAACATTTTACAAATCTTAAACACAACAGTTAAGGCTAATACTAAAGACAATAGTCACAGATAAAATCTCCTTGTTCATAAGAACAATTTTAATCGTTTTCTAAGGGAGGATTCTTTTAAATGCAATTTAGTACCTGCCTGCCTACGTGAAAAACCTTCACTTATCAGATTCCTAGCTTTTTCTAATAATTCTTCGGTGATAGGAGTAGCGTCGGTTTTCCGTTTGTATGTTCTAAAACAGAAAAGAAAAACGACGAGGTTATAGTGATAAGCACCAACATGGGGCAAAGGTACACACGCGCACTTTTGCTTCAGAACGCCACGTTTGTTTGTTGATACTCCCCACGCCTTATTATAGGTTAACTTAGAAGTATAAACTGTTCTAATTACACAAAAAATATGGGTATTATCATATCACATTTGAAGACTCTTGAACGTTTCAGAGCACTACGTTTTTTTAATCAGACTATCGTTTAACATCTAGAGTTGAAGAGATTAAAAGTAATTTTGGCCTCATTTTGAAGCAAAGAAATTACGAAGTGTAACGTAACTATGCACAAGGACACACCACAATGGCAGCTTACTTCTGTAGTAGCAGAGCTGCCAACATGCAAGCGATAAATGAAAGAACCCTAATTCGTACCTTTGCCCCATGGATACTTTTACCCCAGGTTACCCTACTGTCCAGTGGTCGAGCTACATAAGAAATAAAAAATCTAATGATAAAGTTTTGCTAAGAAACTCAAGAAAATGTCCACCACTTTAAACCGAGTCTCTTGCATACCTCGGTAAAACCAAATGTCTGAATGTGTATCTGGAAAACTGTATATCCACCAGTGATATAAAAATGTAATTTTTTTAATACTTTTACAAGTTTCCATCATGATAGGTGATGAAAATTTACATTCTAGTAATGACGTCTTATCATCACTTTAAACACAAAAAGAGGCAAAGTGCAGTCTTTGGTTGTTGCCAGTGCTCAAAATGACAAGCGAGCTACAAAGTAATCATATGATACTATTAGAAAATGGAACATTACTACAGCCTTTCAGACATGTACAGCTATTATAAAGCTTTAGCTCCCGATATGCCAATCAAAAAATATTCATGTTTTTCCTGACACAAAACATATTGAAATGGAAAGAAAATATCAGTCACTTAATATGTCTAATTAATGTAACACATAAAAGATGCTATTTCTTAATCGTCAAATTACCTAATAGTCAAATATGAAATTTCAAAATATGAAATTTGATGCCTCAAAAGTTAAATTTTTTTAAGCATACAGGTAATACGGATGCTCTCTTGTAAAAATTGTGGCATGTCGTGAGGTTGTCATATTCTAACAGGCACAAAGCTAACCCAGTTAAGTAAGTCAATAGAGGAAATTCTATTAACCGCATGACTCTGATTTAATTTATCTCTTAGTTTGTTTGCTAATATGTTCGTACTCTAGCGACTATCTGGGGCAATATTATTATTTCCCGTACTGAAACGTGAGATGCATTAATGTTTATGAAACAGAGCGAGTACCGTTGAGCAACACTTCATATTACGTCAACTTTAATTCGTAATTTTAATTATAATTTTTCATTATTAAGAAACTAACACAATGCAAAACAATTTCAGCTGCAACTGGCAAAACATTTTATGTTTAAAAATCATCAATAATTACTACATGGAATTGCCGTAAACACGTATGAGGCTCTTATTGAGGCTAGTAGACATTCCTATATTAAATTTCAAAATAATTTGATGTTGCTTGCTCTTTCAATTTCTAATTTAATTTAATTCCCCTTTTTTTAAATTTAAAATTAATCTAATATTTATTGTTTCATAAATGTCAGTGTCTGCTTACATCTAAAAGCATGTCCAACTGAATACATCATAATTACTAATCAGGATTAAAATTAATTAAAATAGATTATTATTGTGCAAATTGTTGATATAAACCTGACTATAGAAACTGAACACTGGTTCACGATGCGCATCGTACAAACACCTCGTTTCGATGATAACAAAATTTTCAGTCATTTCGCACATGCCCACAACAATCTTGTGCAGAGTTCCTTAGTGTGGAAATCGTCTGCAACAAGGCTGGGGAGAACACTGGAACCATGTGTGTGACAGAGAGAGAAAAAATGAGTAAAGTGAGACAGTGAACAGTTATTGCGTTATCTCCCCTCACTTCTCTCTAGTCAACTTAAGTGAGGATAATTCATTCGCTGGGTCTGTGCAGACCAGCTACCAAGAAAGGCTATCACATTTCTATCTTATGCCTGAACGCTATTTCATTAATTCTTAAATAAACTGTTATACTTGCATCCAAAAAATGTCTATCTTTCTCTCTCTCTCTCTCTCTCTCTCTCTCTCTCTCTCTCTATATATATATATATATATATATATATATATTGCGACAGTACAAATAAGTGATGTACTGAGCATGAAATATAAAAATTTAAATTTACTTAATAAACTGTAAATAATTAATAATATATTAGAAATAAGCATGTTATGGATAGCAAGCTTGACTCAGACAAAAATATGAACAGGTGTTTCGACCTGAATCAACGTGCACACACACACAAATATAACTGAAAGTGTGTACACCAGTATTTTGCTAGTGTGTGTGAACGCAGGTCTCTGCAGGCAAGTTTGCCACCCCAGTATGAATAATTGCACAATGACTGTTTTTCCGTAATTATTCATAAACTAGAATTAAGAATTAAAATCAAAAAGCACCATAAAATGTAAATAAATTTAATAAATACTGTGTGCGAAAACCACGCGAAAGTGACACGCCTTACAAGTGCAATAGTGAAATAACTGTGTACAAATCAAAAGGGTTAAGTTGCAATTTCCAAAATTACAATGAACATGTGTTGTAAAATTAGTTATAAGATAAGTATAAAAAAATACTTACAGGACTCTGCAATTCGCAGAAATATAAAAAATAGTGAATTTGACAAAGAGTGGGGGAACTGACGCCAAAGACAGTTTCTAACATTTTTATTTAACAGTTTAAATTGCCAGTTATGTACAAATACGTAACCAAGCTATAAGACAAACATTGTAATTAATAACAGCATTACTGAAGAAGTTCCATAGCGATATGACGCTGGACAAGAGGAGAGGACGAGAGAGTGAGAGACAGCCGACGCTGGACAAGAGGAGAAGAGAGACAGCCGACGCTGGAGGCGAGACGAAGATGAACACCGATGGAACAAAAATGATCGAGTAGGATTGACGACAATAAGGTGATAGACAACTTATTCATATCTTAATCATACACAGTATACAAAGACAGTTAAAGACATTAATATTTTATTTAAAAATAAGAGTAATATTTCTTGTATAGTAGAGTTAAAAATCATAGATGTGTTAGAAATACGATTAACGTAACAAGAGCTCAAATTAATATGATATAAAATGATTACAAAGAATATAAATAAAAACAATTAGTATTTGAGAAAACAGTACTGAGAAGTAATAACTATTAATCTTTTGAGTACGTACCATATATAGAAAAAATATTTAAAAATTGATTTTGAAACATATTAATAGACTGAGTAGTCTAAAAATGAGATTTTTCTTTTATATACTATTTAGTAGCATAGAATGTTTAGTTAGTAAGGATGTATATATCTTAAGCCTTACGGCATTATAACAAATAATAGCTAATGTTTTTTAAAACGAACTCAGTGCCATGTGCACATATTTTTTTATAGTATCAAATAAATTTTAATTACTGTTTCAAGTTCCGTAGAGTTCTTATTGCAGATACACCTGACCCCCTATTTAAATGTTATATGTTTAAAGAATTTGTCAATCTTGAACGTGAGACCGTTCATACCTATTTATGTATATGTAACGTTGTTTAAATTTTGTGCTCCAAGATCGAAGGACTTCACAAATTTAAATTAAATTAAATTTGCCAAATTGTCACGTTATATAAATTTGGCGCCCAACGTGGGGCACGAGATGCCTAAAATTACGTACAAAAATTTGTATACATACAGTATAATATTATGCAACTTTTACAAGGTTGTAATGTTGCATAAAATGTCGCCCTGCACGTGGGGCATGACATGACTAAATTTATGTACAAAAAATTTGTGACAGAAATTGTAGATCATGAATGTATGACCCGATACCCATCATTTGACTATTAAAATTTTTTTTATGTAGCTAAATGGTTGCTCTGAAATATATAAAGAGTGTTAAATGAAAAATGTATAATATGTAATTATTATTTGTAGTAAACAGTAACTGAATGTAATTTTAATTGTTGTGTAATCACACAGCTGGCGCCCACCACGAATAATATTGTTGTCTATGTAACAGGTGTAACTGTAATGAGTATTAATAATAACTATTAATAAAAATACAGAAATAAATAAATAAGTAGGGAACGGTTATCAATAATAATTTTTAAAGGATTACTATTAAATAAATATTTTAATAATAATTACTCAACATGGCAGAACTAGGAGGGTTGAATTTAAAAGCATTTAAAAATACGATACTCGCCATGATGGACGAATTAGTCATAAAACAAGCCGAAAAATTTAAAGAGGATGTGAAAGAGGAGAATGTCAAACAAATAAGAAAAATAGATGAAATTAATACAAAACAAACAGAAAGTTTAGAAAATAAATTAGCAAAACAAACAGAAAGTTTAGAAAATAAATTAGAGCTACAGTCCGAAAATTTTAGACAGGACACCATAAAAATTACAGAGAGTCTAGAAAAGTTAAAGATTGATAATCTTGAAATAAAACAAAGTATAATTGACAGTAATGCGCAGTTAACCGAAAAAATTAATGACAGCAACATACGTATTGATACTCTAGAGAATAATTTTAAACAAGCCTTACATGAACAAGTTGTACGGATTGAAAATAAACAAAAAGAATTAAGTCTCGAGTGGAGAAAAGATTTAAAAGAAACGCATAAACAAATAAATGACACTTTAACTACTATAACGAGAGAACAGGATGATAAAATCCAAGCTATTAATAATGTATCCCAAGTAAATACCAGTAAACTTAGAGAAATAGAAACACGTACTGTAGTTATTGAGAATAAAATTGAAGAAACTACGAAAGACCGTTCGGGAAACGTATCACATATGAAAGAAGAGATTCAAGAGGAAATGAACCAACTACGAAGTGAGTTAAGAAGACGACAGAACCAAATGACCATATTTCCTACACCAACAGAAGAAAGGAGCAGACTTAAGTTCTCAGGTGGTAAAGGGGAGAACAGTATGGAATTCCTAGCAAGAGTAGAGAAGGAAATAGAAAAAATTGGGAGTGCAATAAATGACGACGAGAAGATAGACTTCGTCACGCGATATCTTAGAGATTCAGCCAGCCAATGGTACTCTATTATTAGAGATAACGTAAGTACATATCAGCAGTTTCGTGAAGCATTCGAGAACCGATACTGGAATCTACATACCCAACGACAAGTACGGGATCAACTTGAATATGGAAAGTTCAATCCACAAGGACAGCAGAGTATTGAACAATACACAATTACACAAATAGAACGTGTAAAGCATCTCAAACCTAAATTCTCAGAATATGAGATTGTTTCAAAATTATCTTGCCATTTTCAGCGAGATATCCAGTTAGCAGTTTATACACAAGGGATCAAAACCATAGAAGAATTTTTAATCCTTGTAACACAGTCGGAGAATATCAATAAAGGTAAGAACACACAACACTGGGAACAAAAACACGCAAATCATCACCATAATTATCACAGAGATGACAAGAAATCAATACAAAACACTACACCGCAACGTGATAATTATAAAATAAATTATTCGCCACCAATGTACAACACTACAACACGCACAGCTAAAGAAACTGGACAAAATAATACAGCTAGACGACAAGGAGACGTTACATGGTCATCCAATCGTAAACAGTTTTCAAAACCAGCTGACAAACGCGTTGCCGCAGTACGAGGGGACGACGAAAAGAAATTGAAGAGAGAAGGCCAAGGAATGAATGAGACAGTAACATTCCACAGCCGACCGTTTACATCAAAGGCGTCACAATGACTGAATAAACGGAAGCAAAATTATGAAATAAACAACATATACCCCTGCGATATTAGGGAAGACTTATTAAGCACCGAACAGGATATAAAGCGAGACGCGCAGCAAACACAATGCCCTATTGTGACGGTGAACATAAACAGGTGTAAATTACGAATGCTTGTTGACACCGGCAGCCAGCTGTCTGTTCTTAACGCTGCATGGGTTCAACGTAACAAGAAATATTTTAAAAATACTGCAATTTTGCCCGTAAATAATTTAAATATTACAACAGCTACCAATAAAAAAGTAAGAGTTAAACAACAAGCATATGTAACTCTAACATATAAAAATCTAGAGTTAGAACACCCTATGATAATCATGCATAAATTGATTTATGATGGAATTTTAGGTATCGATATACTAAATACAATAAATGCTAAGATTAATATTAATGATAATATAATTATGTGTAATTATAAAAATGTTCAATATGAAATGAACCTGAACAGCGAAGAAGAAGAGTGCAAGGTAAGTGAAACACCTATTACTTTGTACAAACCACAAATACAATATGGTCCAAATCGACATGTGAATGCGGTAGAAGAAGGGATGACGACACAGGAAGAAGAGAAACTACACGAATTAATAGAAGAATATAGTGATGTATTTAGTGAAGTACCGACGCAGACGACAGTATACGAGCACTCTATAGTTGTGTCAGACCCTACAAAAGTCATTAGGAAGACATACCCTATCCCAATGCGATATGAGGAAGAGGTTGAACTCGAAATTCGGCGTATGATCGAAAGTGGAGTCATAGAGCGATCGAACAGCAACTTCCTGAGCCCTCTAGTGGTAGTGAAGAAGAAAAATGGAGAGATACGTCTATGCCTTGACATGAGGGAGCTGAACAGCATTGTATTAAAGGAGTATGACTGTGCACCAACTGCGGACGAATTATTTACTAAGTGTGAAGGAGCAAGGTATCTGACAAAGCTAGATTTACGCTCAAGTTTCTGGCAGATTCCAACTCGTGAAGAGAATAGAAAGTACACTGCTTTCCTGTATAAAAATAAATGCTACCAACACAGGGTAGTACCCTTCGGATTAAGCACGAGTTTAGCAGCCATCGTAAAGTGTCTAGAAAAAGCCCTAGGACCTGAAGTGGAACCCTACACCATGATATTTGTAGATGATATCTTAGTTGTATCTAAAACGTTAGATGAACATATAAAACATCTAAGCACGATATTCCAAAAATTTAGGCAAGCGAACATATCCCTTAACCTAGACAAATGCGAATTTATTAAAACCTCTATCCAATTCCTAGGTCACATTATTTCATCCTCTGGTATTCAACCCGACCCTATCAAAATTTCCAGCATAACTAATTTCCCTATACCCGGAAATCTCAAAGAGTTAAGAGCATTCTTAGGACTCACAGGATATTACAGAAGATTCTCACCGTTATATGCAAGATATACGCAACCGCTTCTAGAGCTGACGAAGAAAGAAAAAAAATGGAAGTGGGAGGAGAAACAACAAGTTGCCTTTAACCAAGTGAAAGAGTTGTTCATTGAAAATATTATGTTACATCATCCTCAACGAGAAGGAAAATTCGTAATATACTCCGATGCTAGTGACTACGCAGTAGGAAGTGTACTGTATCAACAAGATACGATGGGAGAGCACCGAGTTATTGCATACGCCAGTAGAGTCTTCAAAGGAGCTGAAAAACACTACTCCACATCAGAAAAAGAAATACTTGCTATAGTATACGCTCTTAAGAAATTCAGATATTATGTTTATGGTACTCATTTTGAGATACATACTGACCACCAAGCATTATCACTTTTATTAAAATGCAAGGTAACAAATGCCCGATTATTAAGATGGATTTTAGCCATTAGCGAATACTCATTTACCATTAAATACTGTAAAGGTAAAGACAATATTGTAGCGGACACACTAAGCCGATACATCAAAGAAGAACGTGAAGAAGTGTATGTGAGAGAAAAGAAAGAAGTACGATTGTTATCAATGAAATTCAAAGAGAATGATGAAGTAAAACAAATGCTGAAAAACTTAGCACATCAACAAGATTTGGATGTAACGATAAGGGAGATGAAGAACCAAGAACAGCTACCAAATCATTATGAGGTACTAAATGGAATTCTTTTCAAGTTAGTAAGACAAGACTGGAAGATAGTATTAACGAATGACATGCTACAAAAATTAATTCGACCAGCACATGAGAGTTTAGCACATGCTGCCGCTCTGAAATGTTATTTGAGTCTACGAGAAGATTTACAATCAATAATATGTATCGAAAGATAAAGAAAGAAGTAAAGAAGTGTTATGAGTGTCAAACGGCGAAAGGACCGAATTTACACACATATGTAGGAATGCAGAGTATACAGAAGGAAAACAAAGGAGAGCTAATTGCAGTGGATTTTCTGGGACCATTACCACGATCAAGTCGAGGTGTGAAGCACATATTGGTATGTATCCATGTGTTTTCCAAGGCAGTCCGACTGTACCCAATTATGCGACCCACAACCAAAGTTGTTCTGAAGATACTACTGCAAAAATATATTCCGTTATTGGAAAAATGAAGAAGATACTCAGTGATCAAGGTGTGCAATTCCAAAGTGAAAAATGGGAGAGGACGTTAAGGGAGAATGGAATACAACCAGTACTCACACCCATAAGACATCCTCAAGGAAACATTGCTGAGAGAGTTAACAAAGAATTAGGTAAATATTTACGAATATATTGCCATAATCAACACAATAAATGGGCAGAATATTTACCATTTATTGAAAAAGCCATTAACGAAAATTATAGTGAAGCAACAGGATACACTCCAAAGGAATTAGAAGAAGATAAGAAGCCAACCAGATTTTGGACTAAATATCTAAACAAACCTAATAACCAAAATGTATCTGTACCAATAAGTTTGAAAATTGAATACGCAAAGCAACGAATAAGAGAGAGAGGTAACAAGAGAATAGAGAGATTTAATCTAACTCACAAGTTACAACAATTCAACGTGGGAGAAAGTATACTACTTAAAGCAAATCCAGTGGGAAAAAGTAGTGATAATACGGCGAAGAAATTCTTCAGACTTTATAATGGACCGTATACGTTGTAATAAAATAAATTAAATAAGTATAGATGTGTGTTGATGATATAGCTATTATGGAGTATGTGACTCCGATGTAATCAAGTCCAATGTAATATGTTTAATTGGTGTGGCTCTCGACGTCTTACTGGCCTGAAACACTTCCTTAAGTTTCCCAGCTGGTCGAGTCCCAATGGTAGCAAGACCGGTCGAGTAGCGTAAAGTTGATGAAGAAATATATATGCTCAGCTTCACCGAAAGTTTCAAAACAAAAATTATTGTTTTGAAGAAAAATTAAAAAAAAAAATTATGTTTATAAAAAAAAATAATATAAAAAAAAATTTTAATTTTATTAATTAATTAATTAGGATCAATTAATTAATATAGGGCTGTGAAGTTTTAAACAGTGTAATGCTCTTCTGAAAATTTTTATTAAAGTTTTAGTATAATTTAAATAATCTATCACCACTCATAAGACTGTCTGTAAACCAATCGATATTTGTTTACCTTTCTATTTTTTAGGTTATCTTCACTTACGGGTGGTAAAGTCCTTGTAGATTATCAATTAGAATTATATTATTGGTAATTAGTATTATTGAATAAATAAAGAACTATTAAGTATTGAAAAGTATTAATGTTTTATTAAGTAACAGCAATATTGACTCTTATCGATTAGTATCGATTCTCAGGATATCGAAAAAAGTTACAAGTATATATTATAAAAATTATATAGGGTTCTTTAAACAGCCAGTTATTACCAAAGTCAGAGAAATCGGGCTTATATTTAAAAAGTATAACGTTACAATCAAATTAATAGTTATTAATAAACACAGACATTGAATAATAAATTGTAAATATAATAATTGTTTTCACCAAACAGCTGTGATGAACCAAGAAGAGGCACTGGGTTTGTCAAAGAAAGATGGCTGCCGTCAAGTCGATGAAAATGTTGCTTGTTGCTGCTGCATTCCAAATAATGTATTTTGACGCAATATTTCTGTTCTCGTGTCCGCAAATCTCTTGTTATATGTTGTGTAGTGACTGGTGTAGTGATTCTGGGTTGTATTTAGTGTATCTGTATAATTATTAGTTCAAACACTTTCTCCGATTCCGTCACTAATTTGGTTTAATGTATTATACAGTTTTCTAGTGTTTTATGGTGTTTTTCGGAGTAGATTTATATTGTTCTGTGTTATGGAGTGTTACTTGATCGTTTCTGTTATAATATGATAGTTTCAGAAGTATTTTACAAGTCACTCGCGATTTCACAATAACTCACTATACACTCGCTTTGTATGACGATTATAGGTTAGGTTATTCACGTTTTCAAAGGTATGTCATGTTAACCGTTCAACTACCAATAATTAACTAACTGTTTCCTCCAGTTTCAATTAAACTCTTAGCCCATATAATATTATCCTTAACATTGTTCAAATATTTTTCACATCCTGTATGCACTTTTACATTTTCACTATATGAATGCCTATACTTTGGTTATTTGTCAATTTTATTCACTAGATTTGATTTAAATTAATCTTTCAGTTCATTCTGGTTATTTTCAGATTAAATAATGCCATTTTATAGTGTTTTCTGTCCAAAAAAAATAGTAATTTCACTTTCAGTTTGGTATACTGTGAAGAGTCAAAACATCAAAATTTACTTCCTGTCATTATATAAATTCAGCCATTTTATCAGTTATATTTAATATTAATAATCCTATATTGTATTAAAAGGTTCCTATTCCCTTATTTTCTGGTAATTAATTGAATTAGTTGTATTCTGAAACATTATTCTGAAATATATGACTCCCATGTCTAAATTTCTGAGTTTAGTCATTTTATTTTTATTTATAATTCTGAATATAATTTATTAAAATCTCTCTAAATGGTATGTGCAATTATATGGCATGATCTCAAGTTTATTTTGTCTAAACCCCTTTTGTTTATTTGCATTTAAATGAGCAATTTCTCTGTTTTGATGAAGTTTGGTTTCCATTCTTTTGGCCTATGATTTTTTAACAATTTTTCTTACAAAATAATTTACAAACAATATATGATGTGTGATACCCTCTCTGACTTTTACAAATAGTATTATAAATTAAACATGCTTTCAAATTACACAAAAACAACTAGTATTGGCCACAATACAAACAATAGGCAAACAGAATAAAGAATATTTTTTTTAAATAAATGGTTGTCTTCAAATCAGACATTTTGCAACAAAATTCCCATTTCCAACATGGAAATATGGTTTACAACAAAGGTTTTTTACTAACTAACATCTTAATTACTCTCTACTATTTACAAGTGGTAACTATTTTTATAGTTCTGATGTTAGTTGTTTCAGACCCAAACAAATGGCCTTATATCTAAAACATTTTTAAACATTCTTGTACTATATACATTAAAACCTTATATCTATATTCTTATTTCTAACTATTATTATAAGTAGGATTCTACAGTTTTTATACAGTCTTTTATACCTTGTCTTTGGGGAATTGTACCCTGTCATTAACAAATAAATAGTATGAACCGTTCAAAAAGCACTATGAAATCTGTTTTTCTTTTTTCATGTAAAACAAAAATGTTATTTTAAACAGATTCATGTCTTATGAACAACATATTGTCACCGTACACATTTTAAGTCATTGAAAAATGCATATTTCATTGCATCCAATGTTTGTGATTGCCAAGAATGAAACACAAGGTTCATTTTTTATAATACCCAAAACTATCACTGGTTCACTTTCACTTATATATTATGTTAATGCTAAATGGTCGTATAGTCTTATTAACATAATAAATTGGTTAGCGTTTTTTCAATGGAGATTTGTTCCATGGGTACTATATTATTGTTTCATCTTAGTTCACAGGAAACTTTTACTTTATACACTCCTCTCTCTTAAATTTGTATACATGTGGTTTTTATTTCGTTATACTTTTATTTTTAGATATTTATTTTGGGGATATAGGGATTTGGGTGTCTTTTATAAGAGCATGACGTCTTCTTCAGGATGCTGCCCTCTTCTTCTTTCTTCAGTCTTCTTTTCTCCTGCCTTCTGGGACTGGTATCTTCTCCATCTGTTCTTGATGCCATCAGGTTTCTTGGGATCTTCTCCATCTTCTTCTTTAATTCAGAAATACACAACCTGTATTGGTTGATCTTGGCTTATTTTAGGGTTTCTCTTTTATTTATTCTCCCTCGTTGTGGGTTTGGTCATATTGTGTACTGCTTTGTTATTTACTATTTTACCTTCCTGGGTTATACCTTGAAAACCTTTGGTTATGAGACTGGTTTTGGATGACTCATCACTAGTAACTCTTTTTATTTTAACTTGTATTTTCTTTATAATAATGATTTCTTTCCACAGTTGCTATGAATTAATCTATTTATATTAAACTTAATGCTTTCTTCCAAATTTAAATATTATAACTTCATTATTCTAATGATCAATTGCCATTCAATATTATGCTTATATCTGTCACGCTACAACGTTAAGACAGCGAGTGGGACAGAACACTTTCATTGTATATGATGAGATACAGAAGAAAGAAATTGGTAAATTCCACGCAACGTCATTTAAGAAGTTCTACACATAAAACAGAGGTCATTGAAACCAGTCAAATCAGCTGTTTGTAAAGCCACCCTAATTCAAGGTCGCGAGCAGTGAGCGTACGAAAAAGGGGAGGTAAGACATTTATATACACTCCAATTAAGGGTGAAATGACGAATATTATTCTTTATTATTTGTTACATTTTTTGCAAATAATAATAATAATAAATAAACAAATAAAAAAAAATTTGTAATAAATAAATTTATTAAATTTTTTTTTGTTACCAAGCAGAGGAATAATGCGACAGTACAAATAAGTGATGTACTGAGCATGAAATATAAAAATTTAAATTTACTTAATAAACTGTAAATAATTAATAATATATTAGAAATAAGCATGTTATGGATAGCAAGCTTGACTCAGACAAAAATATGAACAGGTGTTTCGACCTGAATCAACGTGCACACACACACAAATGTAACTGAAAGTGTGTACACCAGTATTTTGCTAGTGTGTGTGAACGCAGGTCTCTGCAAGCAAGTTTGCCATCCCAGTATGAATAATTGCACAATGACTGTTTTTCCGTAATTATTCATAAACTAGAATTAAGAATTAAAATCAAAAAGCACCATAAAATGTAAATAAATTTAATAAATACTGTGTGCGAAAACGACGCGAAAGTGACACGCCGTACAAGTGCAATAGTGAAATAACTGTGTACAAATCAAAAGGGTTAAGTTGCAATGTCCAAAATTACAATGAACATGTGTTGTAAAATTAGTTATAAGATAAGTATAAAAAAATACTTACAGGACTCTGCAATTCGCAGAAATATAGAAAATAGTGAATTTGACAAAGAGTGGGGGAACTGACGCCAAAGACAGTTTCTAACATGTCGATTTTGTATCACTGAAGGGTGTCGACCAAGACATGGGTATAAATAGGACACGCAAGCTTCAGTGGTTCTCTTTCTTGAATCATCCACGATGCAGCGGGAGCTTATGCCCGTCAGCACGGCATATTTATTAATATTTTTATAAACAGTTTAAATTGCCAGTTATGTACAAATACGTAACCAAGCTATAAGACAAACATTGTAATTAATAACAGCATTACTGAAGAAGTTCCATAGCGATACGACGCTGGACAAGAGGAGAGGAAGAGAGAGTGACAGACAGCCGACGCTGGACCAGAGGAGAAGAGAGACAGCCGACGCTGGAGGCGAGACGAAGATGAACAACGATGGAACAAAAATGATCGAGTATGATTGACGACAATAAGGTGATAGACAACTTATTCATATCTTAATCATACACAGTATACAAAGACAGTTAAAGACATTAATATTTTATTTAAAAATAAGAGTAATATTTCTTGTATAGTAGAGTTAAAAATCATAGATGTGTTAGAAATACGATTAACGTAACAAGAGCTCAAATTAATATGATATAAAAAGATTACAAAGAATATAAATAAAAACAATTAGTATTTGAGGAAACAGTACTGAGAAGTAATAACTATTAATCTTTTGAGTACGTACCATATATAGAAAAAATATTTAAAAATTGATTTTGAAACATATTAATAGACTGAGTAGTCTAAAAATGAGATTTTTCTTTTATATACTATTTAGTAGCATAGAATGTTTAGTTAGTAAGGATGTATATATCTTAAGCCTTACGGCATTATAACAAATAATAGCTAATGTTTTTTAAATCGAAGTCAGTGCCATGTGCACATATTTTTTTATAGTATCAAATAAATTTTAATTACTGTTTCAAGTTCCGTAGAGTTCTTATTGCAGATACACCTGACCCCCTATTTAAATGTTATATGTTTAAAGAATTTGTCAATCTTGAACGTGAGACCGTTCACACCTATTTATGTATATGTAACGTTGTTTAAATTTGGTGCTCCAAGATCGAAGGACTTCACAAATTTAAATTAAATTAAATTTGCCAAATTGTCACGTTATAATATATTTCATTACTTTCTGCTACAGTCCGTTTCTTGATGTATATAATACTTTAATATTTATACTAAATTTACCTCAAGATGTTTTTTCTATTTGGAACATGTTTCGAGAGTTCCTGTTTTCTCATCTTCAGCCTTCGCCATTTTGTTTCTGGTGAAGTATTTGTGTGTTGGCTGCTGGATGTAATTAAGGTTGTTTGTTGGTCTTTGGTCTTTTAAAGTTGTATTATTGTGTGTGGTTGTGGTATATGTTTTTGTATTTTGTGTATTTTCGATGTTGAGTGCTTTGAATATTGTGTCATGTTTTGTATTGATTTGTATTTGTTCTGGTATTAGTTTGTTTTGTGTTTTATGTTTGTATATTTGTAAATTTTCCCAAATGTTCATTATGGTGCCTTTGTGTGGTATATGTTTTATTAGTGATACATTGGTTATGTTTGGGAACTCGTGTCCTGTGTTTATTGCATGTGTGGCTAAATTGGATTTATATATTTCTGGTTTTTTGTATGCGTTTAGAAAACCAACTTCCACTAACATCATTATACCTAACCATTCTGACCACCCACCACAACATAAAATGGCAGCATTTCATTCGTTATTTAACAGAATGTACAAAATACCCCTAAACAAACAAGAAACTGACAAAGAAAGAAATATAATATACCAAATTGGTTATGAAAATGGATACAATAAAAATACTATGATCAAAATAGAAAATAAAATCAAATACAAAATAAAAACTGAACAATTAAGAATTAATCAAAATGAACAACACATAAATAATAACAACAACAAAAAATGGGCCACATTCACATACATAAATAATAAAATGACAAAACTAACAAAACTATTTAAAAACACAGATATAAAAATAGCATACAAAACTAATAAAAATAAATTACAAATTCTAAATAGCTCACACAACAAAGATAATACAACAACTAATGGTATATACAAAATTGAATGCCAAGATTGCAATAAATGTTACATAGGACAAACAAAAAAACAGCTGAAAAAACGTTATTTTGAACACCTAAACGCATAAAAAAAAACAGAAATATATAAATCCAATTTAGCCACACATGCAATAAACACAGGACACGAATTCCCAAACATAACCAATGTATCACTAATAAAACATATACCACACAAAGGCATAATAATGAAAATTTGGGAAAATTTACAGATATACAAACATAAAACACAAAACAAACTAATACCAGAACAAATACAAATCAATACAAAACATGACACAATATTCAAAGCACTCAACATCGAAAATACACAAAATACAAAAACATATACCACAACCACACACAATAATACAACTTTAAAAGAAAGACCAAAGACCAACAAACAACCTTAATTACATCCAGCAGCCAACACACAAATACGTCACCAGAAACAAAATGGCGAAGGCTGAAGATGAGAGAACAGGAACTCTCGAAACATGTTCCAAATAGAAAAAACATCTTGAGGTAAATTTAGTATAAATATTAAAGTAATATATATATATATAAAGAGTACAAATGTATAGGGTACTGTGCATTGCACAAATTAATTAAAATAATTAATTAAAGTAAATAAATAATTCATATTGTTAGTAATAATAATTTAGCTTTCAATCTGAACTGTAAAAGGAACGACCAAACATTCATGTTGGGACAGGTTAATTACGCCACTCCGCTGTGTCTGTGTGTACACATGTATTTTACGTATGTGTGTGTGTGTGTGTGTGTGAGACCTGTCGCTTCCTGCAAAGCGTCAACCTTAATAAACGCTATTAATTATATGAATTTATTTAAATTGTAAAGAATGTGTGCATAATATCACAAAACCAAATACACCAAAGTGTGTATAAAAATAAGACGCACATATGTATAAAAAATAGTGCGAAAAGGATAAAAAGTGCGATTGTAGTGAACATAAATTTTAATAAAAATTATGTTAATTAAGATAAGGAAAAACGGTTTATACACAGTGAACACATAAAAATTACCGAGAAGCTGAATATCGGGTAATGTGCAAAAGACTTCGCATATCGCGAAGACAAGGGAATTAAGTGTGAATAGAATCGTGTTGAAAAAGACGACTACAGACTCAGACCTGCAGAATATTGTCGAAACATGATTTTTGCGCCCTAGGGTACAAATACTCGAGACGTGCTAACTTCATTCTCTTTCTCGTTCAACTATAGTAGCAGCCGGAGGCTCTGCACCATGATAACAACTTTTGGCTATCAACCACAGCAGCAGCCAGAGGTTCTTCACGACTACTCATCACTTTCGTGAGAGCACCTGCAACCTGAGGCCATGACGGGATACGAGGGAGCAGCCAAGTACATGAGATAAAATCCAGCTTATGGGACGAGGCAACGGACGGCGGAGAGGATCTGATGGACGAGGATCAAGGACTCCAGGACTACACGACTACAGAGGAGCATCCAGGATCGAGGACCTAGGACCGAAGAGCATACGCTGTCTATCTAATAATTATCATAGTAATGAGGAAGCCGAGAGCAATATTAGATTATTAAAAATGTTTATTATAGTATAAGATTGAATATTATGTATATGTGTAATACGAGATTATCACTTATATGTTAATAATTAGATGTGTGCTACGGCTACACACATGCAAATAATAATGCTATTTTTAAATCGCAACCAAATAAGAAATTTTAGATTAAAAAATTTTTAAATGATTCTAAACCATATTGCGTTTATTATTATTATTACGATTACACCTGTCATAAATTTTACAGCGAAAGTATTGTAAAAAAATGTCGCCCAACAACGTGGTGCGCGACCATGCGATTTAACTTTTTAAACAAATTTTAAAGTTAAATGTATGCTCTAAAAATTATGTTAAATGAAAAAATATAGTATATGTAATAACTAATATTATATTAAATATGAATGAATTTTATTTCAGTTTTTTGTGTTTTATAATAGCACAACTGGCGCTCAAAAGGTAATTATTGTAAATGAAAAGTGTAATCATAATAGTAATATTAATTATAATAGAAGTAATAATAATAAACAAAATAATAAATAAAGAATAGTATAACCGGGGTCACCAATAATAATTATTTTAAAAACATAATATAAATAAAAAAATATATAAATAACAAATAATTCAACATGGCAGAACCAGGAAATTTTAGTCTGGAGGCAATTCAAAATATGATACGAGCCATGATGGACGAATTAATTATAAAACAAAAAGAAGAGAATAGAAAACAAATAGAAGAGTTAAAAGAATTTAATGCAAAACTAAGAGAAGAGTTAAAACAAGAAAATATACGATTAAGACAAGAGTTAAAACAAGATATCATAGATAATACTACACAATTAGTAGATATAATGATAGACACTAATTCGCGCATAGATGCACGTGAAAATAAAGTTAAACCAGCACTTCATGAACAAGCTGTAAAAATAGAAGATAAGCTAGAATAACGTAGAAAATTATTAAGGACGATTCTAGTGAAATAATTAATATTAAAGAAGAGTATAAATATAATCCAAACAATCTTACCTCGTTCATAAGAACATCCAACTCGCTGTTTACACACAAGATATTAAAACAATTGAGGAATTTTTAATACTTGTAACAAAATCTGAGAACATCACTGGCGGTGAGAACACACAACACAATTATCAACAGCACGATAATCCCAATTATAACCATAACCACAACAGTGATTATTATAAACTATTAACGCAACAGACGCGAAGTAAAACTTACGTTAACGTGAGGTTTACGTACCGGTCAGGTTTCTTTAACACAAGCTAATAAGCAAGGCGTTCGTCAAGAGAGGGAGAGCGATCAGAGAGAATGTGGGAACAAAGAGAGAATACGAAGCGGAAATAGCTGTGCAGTCGGCTACTCAACGACAATAAACAATACATATTTCCTGTCAACTGACGCGAAGCATTGTTTAGTACGGACGAAGGTGAATCAAGGAACATCACACATTGCCCTACTGTAAATAAAAATCATTTTTAAAAAACAACGATTTACCAATTAATAATATGAGAAATAATATGTGAATAACATTTTAATAATAATATGTCAATACGTCAAGAATTGTCATTTCTACGGAAATGTAAACTCATGAACTCTTGTGTACTGAAATGGATTTTAGCCAGAAGAATGTGAGGAGATCTACAATAAAGAAGATAACGCAATACGTCTATTACCTATTCGATTTGAAGCTAGCAACGAAGTGAGAAGAATGCTACAAAATCTAGCAGAAGAACAGGATCAAGATATTACCTTACGAAATTTAAAACGTCAATCTCACCTACCAGCTCAATATAAGCTACATACCAACATTCTTTTCAAATTGATAAGACATAATTGGAAAATTGTGTTGACAAGCGAGATGTTATTTAAACTGGTAACACCAACTCATGAGAGCTTAGCTCATGCATAGGCACTAAAATGTTATTTATCCCTTAGAGAAGATTTTACTATCAACAACATGTTTAGAAAAATTAAAAATGAATTGAAAAAACGTTATGATTGCCAGACTGCTAAGCAACCTAATCTTCAGACATATGTGGCAATGCAAAGTACAGAGAAGGAGGCGAAAGGGGAGTTAATTGCAGTGGACTTCTTATGCCCATTACCACGCTCAAGTCGGGGGGTTAAACACATACTAGTCTGTATAGACGTGTTTTCTAAGGGAGTTCATCTGTATCCTATTATGCGACCCATAACAAAAGTTGTCCTAAAAATTGTGTTACAAAAATATATTCCGATGTATGGTAAAATGAAGAGAATTTTTAGTGACCAAGGAGTACAGTTTCAAAGCGTTGTATGGAATAGAGTATTAAAGGAAAATAGAGTCCAACCCATACTCACAGCCATCAGACATCCACAGGGAAATTTAGCCGAGAGAGTGAATAAAGAAGTGGGTAAGTACCTACGTATCTACTGGCATAACCATCACAATAAATGGGCAGAGTATTTACCATTCTTTGAGAAAGCCATTAATGAGAATTATAGCGAAGCAACGAGCTACATACCAATAGAGATTGAACAAGATCGTCAACCCGATAGATTTTGGAAGAGATGTGTTCACAAACCTGCTAATTTGAACTTACCGATACCGTTAAGCATTAAGATTGAACATGCGAAAAGAAGAATAATGAAAAAAGGTAATAAGAGAATAGAACGTTTCAACAGAACTCACAAGTTGTAGAAGTTTAATGTTTGGGGAGAAAATATTATTAATGACAAATCCAGTGGAAAAACGTATTGATAATACTGCGACAAAATTCTTCAGATTATATGATAGACCTTACACTTTGCTAAGACAAATTGGCAAACAAACTTTCATTGTGTATGATGACAAAAGAGAGAAAGAATTGAGCAAGTAACATGCCAGCTCTTTAAGGAAATTCTATGAACGAATAACTATGTCACTGTGACAAGTTAAAGGAAAACGTATTAAAGCAGATACTGCGAAGCGAGCACCAGGTCAACATGCATGGAAGGGGAATAATTTGTTCAGCCCACCACACATAAGGATAAATTGAATAGTAGTTTATTCATAATTATGAGCATAATGTACATAAATATTGTATTGTAAACATGTACTATACTATTTTGTCTAATGTAAAAAGGCAAATTTTAATAAACCTGTTCATTAAATTTTTTTTTAAACAGGAAAATAATGCAACTTACAAATGTATAGGGTACTGTGCATTGCACAAATTAATTAAAATAATTAATTAAAGCAAATAAATAATTCATATTGTTAGTTATAATAATTCAGCTTTCAATCTGAACTGTAAAAGGAACGATCAAACTTTCATGTTCGGACAGGTTAATTACGCCACTCCGCTTTGTCTGTGTGTACACATGTATTTTACGCCCGCGCGCGCGTGTGTGTGTGTGAGACCTGTCGATTCCTGCACAGCGTCACCCTTAATGAACGCTATTAATTATATGAATTTATTTAAATTGTAGAGAATGTGTGCATAATGTCACAAAACCAAATACACCAAAGTGTGTATAAAAATAAGACGCACATGTGTATAAAAATAGTGCGAAAAGGATAAAAAGTGCGATTATAGTGAACATTAATATAAATAAAATTTATGTTAATTAAGATAAGGGAAAACGGTTTACACACAGTGAACACATAAAAATTACCGACAAGATGAATATCGGGTAATGTGCAAAAAACGTCGCATATTGCGAAGACAAGCGAATTAATTGTGAAAAGAATCATGTTGAAAAAGGGACGCCAACGACAGACTCAGACCTCAAGAATATTGTCGAAACTTGATTTTTGCGCCATAGGGTATAAATACTCGAGACGCGCTAACTTATTTCTCTTTCTCGTATAACTACCGTGGCAGCCTGAGGCTGTGCACAACGACAACAACTCTTTTTCTATCAACCACAGCAGCAGCCGGAGGTTCTTCTCGACTACTCATCAATTTCGTGAGAGCACCTGCAACCTGAGCCATGACGGGATACGAGGGAGCAGCCAAGTACATGAGATAATATCCAGCGTACGGGACGAGGCGACGGACGGTGGAGGGGATCTGAAGGACGAGGATCAAGGACTACACGACTACAGAGGAGCATCCAGGATCGAGGACCTAGGACCGAAGAGGATACGCTGCCTATTTACCACGACAATAAGGTGAAAAACAACCATGTATTTGTAAAACAAAGGCTCACATAAAGACATTATAATAACGATGTAAAAAGAAAGACAATATAATTCAAAGATGAATTCATAAATTTTGAAAATGTAAATATTTATTTGTATAGTAATTAGAGTAATGTTTAAAAGTACGAAACTATAATTTTGAATCAATAACTTAGGCAATGATATTTAAATTAATATAAAAGTAATTAGTAAATTTTTATTAGAAAACAAAGCAATGCATATGCAGTATAATCAAAAGAAATTAGATTATTAAAAAGAGATTAGACAATCTAATAATTATCACAGTAATGAGCAAGCCGAGAGCAATATTAGATTATTACAAATGTTTATTATAGTATAAGATTGTATATTATGTCTATGTGTAATACGAGATTATCACTTATATGTAATTATAATTAGATGTGTGCTACGGCTGCACACATGCGAGTAATAATAATATTTTTAAATCGCAACCAAATAAGGAATTTATGATTAATAAATTTTTAAATGATTCTAAACCATATTACGTTGTGTTATTATTATTACGATTACACCTGTCATAAATTTTACAGCGAAAGTGTAAATATATATATATATATATATATTGCAACAATACATATATTTGCATATTTGCCCAGGGCGGTATGTTTAATATGTAATTACCATAGAAAGTATAAGGAACAGTCTTAGACAGTTTGTGCAATAAAATGCAGGAATTGACAAAATCTGACCTGTCGGAAAACATACACCTGCTGCCGCGTAAGATACAGCATGTGTGTGTTTGTGTGTGTGAGCCCTGTGACCTGTTTTGAACGACGCGATTTGGTGATGTGCTACGAATTGTTTGTTAAAATTATTCAGGTCTTAACAGGATTATAATAAACTAATTACTTGTGTTAAACCTGTACGCAAAGACTTACGCCATTTATAAAGACACCATCACATTAAGGGATTTTTAACTAGTATGGTAATGTAAAATTTATTTCCAGAGGTGCAATATTAATGTGCTATTTAATTAATATTAATTACTAGTGTAATTAAAGAGTAATTTATATGTGTGGTATATGTGAGTGACCAGAGAACAATTACGCAAACAATGAGATCGCTCATGTGACGAGTATTATCTATAATATTATCTATCCTTATAATTTTCATTTTGTTTTAATTGTCTCCAAGTCACGTTACTAACTATTTAGAATTAATATTAGGCAATTACCTGTATTAACTTCCGTCTTGTGACTTATTTGGTTTTTTTTCATTAAAACGACGCGTTTCGAGGATAAATCCTCATCATCAGGTTTCAATACTATAAAAACATCAAATTCACCCAAAACGGTTCGTCAACTAGTTAAAACACACAAAAAAAACACAAAAACACAACACATAATTTAACATCGACACAGTCTCGGCACAGTCCGATGCGCATCGTCTCGTTGCCAACGACCAACTGTTGCACTTTGTCTTATATGACCGTTATCATTGCCCGCTGACCCATCGATATCGATGGCCGTGTTGTACAGCAGATTCGATCGGAACGAAACTTTGTCATTAAGTAGCTGGTCCGTTTGTAACTTAGAAGCCTTGTATATCTCACATTCCTCCACAGCGTTCATGTATGCACCTTTTTTACAATTATGAAGCAGTTTAAAGTTTGTGTGGAAGCCTGAGTACTTATGATTATACAGCATTAAATGCTGAGCGTAACTGGATCTTGTTTTCGAGATATCACTTTTGGGCAGGTGTTCTTTAAAAAGAAAACAATATAGGACAAACGGGCAGGCCGTCAGCCGAACGTCAGGCATATAACACACGTCTGCTATAATTACTTGATCGTCCACGAAGTGCAAAGTGAAGTGTTTTCGTCACTGGTAGCTTTTCCACGTTGCGACATACACGTTTCCAACGTTATAAAGCTGAATTCAAGTACAGCTTAAATAAAATGGATTCTGTAACACAACGTTGTCCCAAACCCACGGTGACTGGAAATTCATCAGATTCTCTTGAGTCTATCTTCATACTGGTAGCGTTTCCACAGCTGTAACATATAGGCCTATACAGCATTGACACCATTTTTTAATAACAACGACCATTCAATGGAACATTGTCATATGCCTCCTTGAGGAATGGATGATTACATTTCTAGTTAGTCTTCTCGTAAGGAGTCTCTTGTAATACAGAATTAATATAATAAGAGAAAAATTATTAAAATAAATTTTTTTATAAGATTTTAAAAAAACTTTTTGTGTGTCATGTAAACCTATATTGCAGAATTCGGTCAATTGTTATGACAAGAAATGGTTAGACCTATTATAATACAATTACAATTCGCGTGTAGTGGGTTGTGTGGATGTATATAGTGTACTGACGCCAGCGAAGTCAAACCAACTGCGTACATTACGTCGACTTAATTTAAACAGAGCCGGCTGCTGTATTACACGCTGAGACGGGTACAAATATTAATTTGCATATGCTTTGCCATGGATACTCTCTTACCTAATGAAGCACCAAATGGCGACGTTGGGAACAACTTTATCAGGAAGAAAGAGAAACAAAGAGAGTGGAGGAGAGAAAGAGAGAAAGGAGAAGGAAAGAGAGAGAGAGAGAGAGAGAGAGAGAGAGAGAGAGAGAGAGAGAGAGAGAGAGAGAGAAATATTAACGAATACCGCCAGTAATCACACTCATGATTGATCATAATCATTTAAAGGACGCTTGTTGCTTTCTTTTTTTTAATTATTTATTAGGTTGGTGCAACAGCATTGGTCATTAGCTACCAAACAATCTACAATTACGAATTTATATTTCGTACAATAATGCTTACATATATGCAATAAAATTACATATTAAACTACAAGTTGATAGGAAAAAATAAACACTTAAACGATATACTCAGCAACTAGTAAATCTACATAGCCTATTAGGTTAAACGTTAGCAATTACATAGTGCTATAATATAAAGTAAAATGATAAGTATTTCTCTATACAACACAAATAATATAAATAAATAAATAGAAATATATAATAAATAAATAATAATATGTATAAGTATAGTACTTGGAATAATAAATATAATAATATATGAAGCACCAAATAATATGTATAATAATTAAAACAGTAATAAGACCCTTGACGATGTATTAGTATTTTGTGTTCGATTAAAACATTAAAATTTTCTCTCACATTGTAACAAGAACCGTTATTCTGCCTAACGTGTCAGAAAGAAAAAAAAGAATTTGATAACTACATAATTTATCATAGTATTCCTAATCTCAAACACGCTTAGGGTTTAAAATAGTATTCCTTTTATAATAATAAAGACTTACCTATAATTTCTTTCAATAATTTACATACTAATTTAAAACGCAACTTTTAGCGTCACTCAATGCAATTCCGTTACACTTAAATTTTCTACAATAAAATACCGTCTAAATTTCAAAACTAATGTAAGATATTTCAATGAATATCTACTTTTAGGATGTAATGATATTAAACCATTTTACCTGTTAATAAAGCTGATAAAAAAATTAAACAGCATCTCACCAAAAATAAAATGTTTAGTTTTTCTTGTACATAATACTGAAGTCTAACTCTTCCTGCAACTAGTGTTGGATGTGTGATGCATATGGCGAATACGGGGCGACGAGGACTATTAATTGGCAGTTTGTGGGAAATGTACTACCTGTACGTCTGTACGTTCCTGTCAGTAATGCTATATACGTTAACTTGGATGGATTATTATTTGATGTGATATTTCATGGAACAAAGTCTTAAGTCATACAATAGTATAATAATTCTCTCGGGAGCGCGTGTGTTCTCTTTTAAAATCTACAATTGTTTTACACCAAACATGGCACATACCGGAGACTTTATTATGATTTTTATGTCAGGCATCGGAAAGCTTTCTAGTTGTCTTCAGAGCTGATAAGCTTTCAAAATCTTATGTGGTTGTTGTAACAGTAACCTTGTTGCATTTAATAGCTATCGCAATTTTTGTATTAGTCAAGTACCAAACAACGTATGCTTTCATCTATGTGTATTGTTTAGTACACATTACTATTATAAGTGTTGATACATTTCAGGACTTCTAACGTCGTGTTATCAGGTAAATATTGTTAATTAATACAAATAATTCCTTTGGAAAATAAATTAAGTAAAAACCATTTTCATTCCTACTTCTCTAAATTTTCTACACATACACTATGAGTACAGCTTGCCTTTCTTACATTATCTCCGCAGATTACACTACAAACGGCGGACGTAGTAGACAAAATCGTTTTCTATGTCAAATTTAAACAATTTTTAACAAGAAAAATGGAAAAAAAAGAGAGAGAGAGAGACGAAATATGTGTTCTCTGTATTCTATGTGAAATATAAAAGTATGAATATATGTAAAACATATTCTATGCCCAACATAAATACACCTTTTTATATTTTATATAAAAAGATATGGTTACATAGTTTCAAAATTGAAGAAGTAGAACAACTGGAGTAAGGAATCCTACTTCATTAAATACAAGTGAATGCGTAAATAATGGTGTTTATTTATAGTAATTTATGGCAGATGACTGACAACAACAATGTTCGTCGTTAGTTGAACGCTCCAATAAAATATCGTTTGTGTAGAAGCACTTGCTTTAGAAAATAAAAGATCATCATTCTTCCTCATGTTATTTTAAGCTCATTTTTGTTTTGTTACAGCATTTTAGAATGAGATACATTTATAAAATATCAATTTCACAGAAAAAGCGGTAACAGTGTTTAAAAATTTTTTAAGAAACCAACGATAAACGTTGTTATTAAGAAACTTTAACTAGATTTCTTTATTAAACTATCTTTGTTCACGAGCAAGTGGAAACTTTGGAGAATATAATATAATATAATACTAGCAATGTCACTGACACAAATGGGCGGAGCATTTGATATTCGTAATTATTTATTTACCAATATTTTTACAATCAACAAAATATATACACTTTTATGATACACACTTTTTATTGAGTACACTACATTATAGAACAATATACATTAATTGTCATTAGACATATTCCACAACTTTTGCAACTCATCTCTACGATCAACCATTGATGGATTTTTATTAATTTTTAGTAGTCTATCAAAATTAAACGCTGGTTTTAATAATAATCCTTCTAATGTTTTCACTCTTGAAAGAGCAACATACGTTAATCCAACCTGAAATTCATTGTCTCCTAAATTAACAATTGCCTTATCTAATGTTATCCCTTGCGATCTATCTATACTAACACCATATGCTAACATTAACGGAAATTGTTTGCGAGTACAACAAATTTCATTTTTCTTGAATGATGCCACTACTGGTACAATGGGTATTGAATTCTCGTACAGAACTGGTCCTGTATATTTTTCGAAAGATACAAGTACTTATACATATTGGCATGTGATCGTTATAATTTTCGCTTTCAACTGCCGGGTCATAAATAATATCAGTTACTGTCCCAACTGAACCGTTTGCTAGTCCTTTTGTGACCCAAAGATTTCTTCTAAGGGTAACTCGAGCACCTTTACATAAACGTAATTGGGCAAATAATCCCTGAGCATCGTCACATTTTGCTAGAGAGGCTTCTGGGCAATTATGGATTGCATTGATTAGAGCCACGGGTTGTTTATTGCTTTCTAGTTTTTCATAATTAAGGCGTTCGATTTCAGCATTTTTCGACATTATACAGACATTACCTTTGAAATTGTCCCCGATATTGTTTACATAACATCTTTTAGATAAGAGCTGATAATCTTGTTCAGTGATTGTCCCATTTGTGACTCTATTTAAAGTCTTCCTGAAATTTTTTTGATCATCACCTTACTGTCTCATAATCTCCGTTAAACAGAAAACTTTTTTGTACTGTTTATATAAAAGATTCGATTGAATGGTCTGAACATTATTACCAATATTGTAAAGACTCCTGTCACAAACCGGTGGAAGTTGGGACCAATCACCAACTAAATACACGCAAAGGCCACCAAAAGGAACAGCTGAAGAACGCTGCTTTGCTTGTTTGAGTCGCATATCCACTTTGAAAAACAAAATTAAACCCAACATACTGGCTTCATCAATAATAACAAACCTCACATCTTTACACAACTTTACCAGTTCCAGCTTTTCCCTGAATAATTGCAAGTCTTTGATTCTAATCATCATAGTCATTTAGCTGATATTCTAAGACAGATAATATCTTATTTTGTTGGTCGTTGAAAATAACATTGTATGATTCACGAGAATCATACTGATTCCCAAATTTTTCTCGATTCCTTTCGATGAAAGAGGTTTTATTCTTTATATCTGGATATTTGTAATAGGCTGCTTTCCAATTATGAAGTAAATCGATATTACGATTACCTACACCAACATAAATTAGTAGTGCATTAGGCATTACTGCTGCTATAGCCACCCAGTCTCTATCGTTAAAAATATCAAACTCGTTATTATTATCCTGATCAATTTCAGTTTCTTCTGAAACTAAAGACGTGTAATTGTTCGTGAAGCTGTCCAAAATTTTGACGGGTGTAAGCCATTAACCATGTTTTATCTGTACCTTTCAAGTCTTCTTCATTACGCCAATGCTTATTTAAAATCAAATTTTGTTTACAATATAATTCAGTATTGACTGCATTGTTATTATTGTTTACTTTAGGGAAAACTTGTACAATTCTTTCTTTTCTGTTTTTGCTAATTAAATTATTTTTTCCCTTAGAAAATATTTTAGCAAAATGGACTAATGTTATTTCTTCCATGTCTAGTAGTCTACTACTATAAAACTGAACGAATGAACTACTGTCATTTTAACTGTTGGTTCCATTAATTGCAACATAGTCTTCTATTCTTATCATAAGTATTCTAAAAGTACTGGTACATTGATACAATGAAATTCCATAGAGTAAATGACAAATTTCACAAGCCCCGATGTCTTTTTCTCCGATCACTCTTATTATCAAACTTGTATATGCTCGACGAGATTCTTCATCCGGGGTTCTCGATTCACGATTTCTTGAAACATTTCCGTCAAATTTTTCAAAACATATTTGGATACATATTCAAACACCTGTTATAAGGAGGTGACTATACTAAAATCAGTATTTGCTCTCCATGTTTGTGCGATGACAGGATTATACTGATTCAGGAGTTCATCATTTCTTATTGGTGTATAAATCCAAATACCTTTCTCATTTTTCTTTAGAAGAGATTGCTCTTGTAACTCTTTAGGATATTTGAACCTGCAAGTGTATTCTTTGCCATTCCACTTAAGACAATATCTTTTGGTACATCTGATATGTCTTTGGAATCGATTCAGTAGTTCTGAAAGAGAACGATCGTTGTCGATAACAACATCAGTTGATCTAATCCTTGAAGGATGTATAGTTGCCGGAGGAGTGAATGGCAAAGGATTGAATGCACTAACCAAATGGTCATAATACACCTTGGCACTCAAAATGTCTTCCTCAGATGCATTATCAGAAGTTCTTGGATCAGGAGCACCAGAGATCCAAAGAAGACCGTGTAGATTATATGAACCACGATGCTGGAATTCGAAACGAAACCAATAATCTGAAACTGAGAATATCTTACAGACGACATTTTTTATGAATAAAGTTGCACGAAACGAAAAATAATCTTCAACAATTGAGGGAGTTGCCTTTGCTGAGCGATTCTAGATTCATCTAAAGCTTCCTCTTGCACGAAAACAACCCATGAGTCGTGCCAGATCAGGCCACCAAAAATCAGCTGCACTCAAAGTAAAAATATCAACTTTTTCTGTATCAATCTAATATCTAATTGTTGATTATTGCTTTTATAATTAATTAAGAATATCATTACATACAGAAATTTAAATTGTAACAGTGTATAAATTAAGTTCTGTGATATTATAATTTTCTCGTTTTCTTAAAGAAAACATTTTAAGATATAAACAAATTATCTCACAATGATATATATACAATGATACATATATACGCACGCACGCGCACACACTCTCACATACACCAACACGTTCGTCCAAATAATTGTTCTGTTGTGTTTGACATTTCTTTTGTTGAATACACAGGTCCTGATTATAACAATAAACACTGTCGAAACGTCGACACAAATAAGTTAAAATTTGTGTTATTTTTGACCGATCCTCACTATCCCTTCACTGAAAAATTCATTGATTGACGGTCACTACGAATTTAAGGATTTATAAGAATAATAATTTAAATAGAATTTGGATTAAAATTTACCTGAACTGTGATTCGTTGCAATATGTAACAGAAAGTTGCAGTTGCATCAGCGACTAAATAGATTCTCTTCTAAAAATTGACACTTGTTCAACACTTAAGTCCAATCCGTACATCTGGCTACACCATAGAACAATGCTCTACTACTGTTTGAATTAAACACGTGTGAGACACGAAGTGTATACAGCAAAATCTTATCTTATCGAGCGACAGCCAGCGCGGGCGGCGGGAGCCGCACACGCCCGCGCCGCACACGCCCGCGCACCGGCATTGTGATACAGCAAAATCTTATCTTATCGGGCGATAACCAGCGATATCTCTATCTCTCTTCCTCACACGTTTAAGCTAAGGTTTTTTAAAAAATCGTAATATCTTTTGAAACAAATAATTTAGAGAAATAAAAATTACATGTTTGCACTCTACAATACAGTCCGAATATGTATGCAAAAATTTATAACATTCGGTTGAGTAGTTTCGGAGGAGTTCGCGGTCTATATTGTGCATCGAGTCATGGATAGAGTCGCCTGATTTCTCTACGCTCATTAGGCTCCGCCCAATAATAAATACAGACACAAGTGGAAATGTTTTCCGTCAGTATAAATAAAACACATAACTAGTAGGTTATTTACATAAGTTAGTCTCGAGCGTTCCTGTAAATCAGTGGTGCACAACCTTTCAACATCCGAGGGCCACTAAAAACTTTTAAATGATCATGGCGGGCCACAAGGCGACTTCCCTCCATTTCGCCAACCACCTACTTAACCTTTCCCCTTATCCTAATATTTCCAGTAGCTTTTCCGTGAAAGATAATGCTTCTAATTGAAGAGCGTTTTCTAACATTTCTCATAAGTAAGTAAGTAAACTTAACACAGCTACATTTAAACTAGCTCTATTGAATAATTAAAAACTCCCCTGAGAAAACGTTTGAGGCACAAAAATAATACAGCCATCAGATTCCAAAATCGAAATTTTAATTTGTAAAGAAACACTTTTAAAACAATCTTTTAAAAACACGTAATTCAAAAGTCAGTTTTACTTTTTTTAGTGTACTTTTAAAAGACACAGAATTGCAATAAAATTATTAATTTGAAAGAAAGCACAAAACTATTATTTGTTAAAGAGGAAACTAATTTAGAGCCAAATGAGAGACTTGACACTGTTTGTTTTTCACTAGTCTGTCTATATCGGGTTCAATGTTGGACACAGCAATTCGCAAGTTTCCGTCCAAATGTTCATCAGTCAGACCGGAACGACCTCTTGATTTGATCTGTTTCATCAAAGAAAAAGACTGCTCGCATAAGTAGGTACTTCCAAATAATGTTGCGGTTTTTAGAGCATGATTGTTCAATGCTTTCATTTCCTCAGTTAAGTAATTTTTGTAAAAATCCAGTAGAGAAAACTCAGAAAATTTTGTCTTCAATTCAGAGTTCGATTGAAGATCAATTAGCTCCATCTATCTGGAAATCAATGGGCACTATCTCAACATCAGTAGTGAATGGTAGAGCAAACATATCAAACAATTTCTCAAATTTTTTCATATCTTGAAATCGACGTTTAAACTCATTTTGAAGATTCTCTATAAGTGAGGCATATTTGTTAATATGAAGTTAATGGGTTGTTCAGAACTTGCTGCAAAACTGTTCATTGTAGAAAAATGTGTCAGTAGCCCAGACGTCAGCTGTGACTGCCATAAAATCAGTTTAACCTCAAACGATTTTATTAAGTAAAACAGATTGTGTATCATGTTATTTTTTCCTTGAAGTTTGGTATTTAGCTCATTAAGATGTTGGGTTATGTCAACTAAGAAAGATAAATCGCACACCCATTCATTGTTCTCAAAGTCTGCTACCAGATTCTCATCACGGCTTTTCAAAAAGATAATTACCTCTTTAAGCAGGTCATACACTCGTTTCAGCATTGTTCCTGTGAACTTGTGTAAAATAAAAAACATCGTCAAACTGGGTGTATAATTGCAATAGGAATTCTCGGAACTGGCGATGAGTGAGTCCTCTGGAACGAAGAAAATTTATTACTTTGATCACTGCTTTCATCACATGCTCCATATGAATAGTTTGTGCACAAAGGTCTCCTTGGTGTAAAATGCAGTGGAATGCGACTATATCATTGCCCATGTTTTTACAATCTGTTGCTAAATAGTTCACTACTCCTTGCTTCTTTCCCACCAAAGCTGGCGCACCATCTGTTGAAATGCCATATAATAGTTTCAGGTATAAATTGTACTTTTCCAAAATGTTTTCACCTCACAATAAATATCTGAACCTTTGATTGTATATTTCATAGGAACTAACGCCAGCAATTCTTCTGTTATGTGAAAATCTTCATTAATACCACGGATAAATTTGAAAGTTGTGCTGTGTCATTGGCGTCTGTGCTTTCATCCATGGCCAATGAAAAAAACGTAAATTCTAATATTTTTTCCTTCAATGTTTTTTCAATGTCTGATGCCATTTCTTCTGCTCTTCTGGATACTGTCATACGATTAAGACTAATTTTTGAAATAATACTTTTTTTCTCCGGGAACGCTATATTTGCTCCTTCTTCCAGACATTCTTTAACTAGCTCTCCATCTTTGTACGGCTTCATTTTTTTAACTAAAATTTTAGATACAACAAAACTTGCTTTAACTGCAACTTCTGAGTCATCAGTCACTTTCCGGAAAAGATTTTGTTGACTTGTTAGTTTACGTTGGAATTCTTTTACCTTATCCTTTCGCAATTGTCCCGTCCACTCTTTGTATTTGCCAGCATGTTTTGTATCGTAATGTCTCTTCGCATTGTACTCTTTCATTACACTCACGGTTTCTTTGCAAATTAGGCATGTTGCTTTACCGTTATACTCTCGCTCCATGCCTCTTCAAACACACGGCACTCGTCAGTCACTTTATGCTTTTTCACAGACATGATCGTGAAATGTTACAAAAAACGAATCACTTAAAAACAGACGAATGCCAAATACAGATCGGTCTCTACTGAAACTGAAGAACTGAACTAACGCTACACGCTACGAGAATTGCTGCTACCTACTGCCAGCTGCCAGCCTAGTTCACGCATGCGCAGACAGTGAGTGTCCCCCACTACCACCACCACCTGACCTTGGTCAACCTAATTCCCGAACAAACCAACAAATCTGGATAAATTTCCATACACAATTTTAAACATGTGGACTTATAATATTTTTTCCTCCGGCCGCATAAAGTGAGATTGAGGGATGAATGCGGCCCGCGGGCCGCGGATTGTGCACCGCTGCTGTAAATGATCAAGGCTTTGTGTGTCACTACTAATTTATTATGTCAAGAAATGTTTTATATTGTACCACCTGAACTAAATGTGATCACGAAAATAGCCAACTAACAGCGTCACTGTCACGTACTTCAACATTAGCACTCTTGAAATGTGTACGCACACAACTTATGTGA
This sequence comes from Magicicada septendecula, assembly GCA_034769895.1. Lineage (NCBI taxonomy): Eukaryota > Metazoa > Arthropoda > Insecta > Hemiptera > Cicadidae > Magicicada > Magicicada septendecula. The sequence goes on from CM068368.1 coordinate 145,553,869, forward strand.
ACATTTTCAATTTATCAGGGGTTTGTATCGTTATCTTCATTATCAGAATAATTTATAATACAACTTTTTGTTAATTAATGAATTTTTAATATAGACTACTGTTTATAAATAATTTTTATATTAGCACTATCAAGGAAGTTATAGATTTTACGATATAGATGATTAAATTTATTTAATTATATTTCAAACCTGATGATCTTTGGCACAAAAGTTGTTAGATTGTGTTTCACTCAGACGGTAAAAATGACGTAGGCAAAGAAGATGGTGGAAAGAGAACTTAGTCGGTAAGATACAGAAAAGAGGCTTGTAACGCGGTCATTGATTGCTGCAACAGAAGCCGCTGGTGTGGAGGACGCGAGAGTAGGCAGAAGCTGTAGAAGACTGGTACGCCAGTGGATAGATCTACCCGGTAAAATAGTAATCTGTAATTTTGTCATTACATATACGCTTAATATCAACTTTGACCCCAATTATTTATGTATTTGTGTATTTGTCTATTTTTTAAGTTTTAGATGTAATTTTATTCTACTAAACAAGAACCGAGTATACACTAAATGTATTATCGAGTGTATTAACAAAGCAACAGTACTAATAAGTAATTGTACATCTCACTGTTGTAGAATTTAGCATTCAGGAAATATTATTACTTCTTTATGTTTTGTTCTCATAGTTTGCTTTGCCAACTTATTTGTACAAACATCCATGAAATTTGTAGGTTCAAATATTAAGAATACTTTCATAACGAAAGTCGTCATTTTCAACCAAGGATGATTGACTACATAATTTCAGATTAATGCTAAGCGCAAAGAAAGTCTTGTGCTGAGTCAAAAGATTCAGCGCGAGTTCAGTAAATTTTTCGGCAGTTTTGACGTTATCGGCAGTACGAAATTTAAGGCAGTAATTAGTGCTGCGCTCTACCTGTGTTTAGGAAAAATTAATAGTTTAGACGACGGCGGTCGGGGGGCGGCACTTGCCGACTCTCGGTGGTACGAAAATTCCCGTGCTGCTCCCTGGCGTTAATTGCGGTACGCAAACGAGACAATGCCGAATTATCTAAGTTTTGTCTAACAAAATTCTTCAGGGTTGACGGACGCTTTTTCTCTTCGGTGGAGAGGAAGGATTTCCGACTACAAAAATTATAACTATGTCTATGAGATAAGTTTCTTCACGACTGCGGGTTCACTGAACAGAGACAAGTCCTGCTACCACTGAACGAAATGACATCTTAAAAGCTCCACACTCGACACCGAAGAGAACAACGACCGCAACAACATGCCAATCATGAGATCGCCACGCTATAAATAAGAGATCATCCTTCTGGGCACATATAAGCAGGTGAAAAATATCCATTTATATTCACACGTAGAATCCACATGGCACCAGATATACATAATCATCAGTTTTACCGTTCAAGTATACATTCATTTGGATCCCCAATTGATGGGACAGTTTAGTGTGAACACTAAGTATTAATTGTAAATTTCAATACATGTATAGTAAATTGTCAGTTCAGAGACTGACATGTCTACAACACAGCATCCAACTTAGATTTCCACTCATTTCTTTATAGAGCTTTCGCTACAGATTTAAAGTCAGTTTTGTTATTAATATTTTCTCAAGTTTAATTTACTATGCACAAAAACATATATTTTCTCTTATTTTTAAAATCAGGTTAGGTCATTTGTATAAAAAGATTACTGGGGAGGTATGTGTTATTTTAAATTAGTTTCAACCAAGCTGTGCCTGTCGAAACACTTTTCAACTTGTTTGTCGAAACAAGGTTGTTGAGACAAAATTTGTTGAGACTGGTTATAAGTTGAAGAAACATGTCCGTCTCTGACACACAATGTATTTTTTTTATATAAGGTGCTAATATGGTGCAATTTTTCTCTTTCCATTAATTGGCCCTATTTTAGTCTATATAAATTCTTTATATTAATCATGGTAACTGGGGGGGCGTTAATTATTTTAAACAATTTTTATTTCTCACCTTAATTAAGTATTTTAGCACTTAGCCACTTAGGCACTTGGTTTTAAATTTTAATGTCCTGGGGACATTTGTATGCAATACTTTATGATACACATGACGTGCGATTAACCCACACCATGGGGGTACATTTATAGAAATAAATCTTTAATCCTAATTGGGATTCCTATAAAGAAGAAGTTTAGAATTTATATACACCAGAAGGGTAATATAAAAAAAAGGCGTGGCAAGAGACCTTTATGTATTTGTATACTATTGTATATGTAAATTGTCTTGTGGAACGTGTTATGTCTGTATATTTCTGTGTACATTTTGGGGGATATATATATATATAAATATTATGCATTGCTGTACTTTTGGTGGGATATAGGGATTTATTATTAGAATTTATATACACCAGTAGACGAGTATTCTATCTCAATAATCGTGGCTGATCATTTCTTTAAATTAATTATTTTATTTAACAAGTATAGTAAGTGTCACCTTTAAAGTTCATTTAAATTGGATGAGTAATTATTTTAATTATTAATAGTAACTGGGAATGAAATCATTTACCTTCATCAATTTATATACTGCATTTTAAAAGGAACACATGATATAAATTTTATATTTTAATAAATAGTTTATGGGAGTTTTATTTTGAGGTTAATGATTATTTTAAATTTTCAATTCATTGATGGTGACATAGCAATTATTTTCGTGGATTCAGTTAATATTTTTCAGGTGGCCTTGTTGAGAGGGTATACTTCTTTAGTTAACCATTTAAAAGGGGAATTATAAATCACTGTTGTTTTTTTTTAATTTTTATTATGAGATAGAATAATAAAATGAGATTGTTAATTATTTAATTCTTGAGTTTTTATTGCAAGTCCCGTCTTACTGGATCCAGCGCAATTTTTAGCTTCTCTAGGCCTTAGCCTAATTTTAATTAACTTGTAGCCCCTCTTTACAAAAATAAATATTCTTTTTGTTGTAACTACTCTAAACGAAGTAGGGGTTTCATTTGGTAGCAGAGCGTGGTTACATTTGGTAGCAGAGCGCGCTTACGACAAGGGTCCTGTGGGTGTGACGGGGCTTGCAAACTTAGAAAAATTTTAAAGGCCCTATATCCCAAGGTTGAAAATATTTTGTTAGTTTTAAGGTTTGAAACATATGTATATGTACTTGCCCGCCTTGCATAGTGAATAGTGCCACGTGGTAGGAAATTTTAGAAGGGGAAATCCCTGGGCAAGACTTATCGCAGTCGGTGCTTGGTTAGTTTGAGTTTACCTTACCCATGTTTGGGGAGGTGTTGCGGTTTTTTTGTGATTAGGCGGTATGGCCCGATCGGCAGTCGGTTTCTGCCGATAAATGGTAGCCGGAGGTAACCTAAGAAATGGTTAAAATAAATTTTCGTTGGTCGGTATTTTGTTTTTCGTGTTGTGTGTGTTGTGTGTGTGTCGCGTTCCTTTTGTCTGGTGTAATCGAGTGTGAGCTGTTCAGGTAGTGGGCTAGTTCTCGCATCGTTAGGTGGACCCGCAGTCTACTCTTTGGAAGTATAGTACGTGAGTTTTTCTTATTCCAATCTTATTATTGTCATTATGTTTGTAGGTGTTAGGTATTTGTAGGGTGTTGTGTTTTGTTGATAGTGTTTTGTGAATTGTGTAATTCTGGCGGCGCTATGCTTTCAGAAATTGTCTTCCCCCGACCACCGGGAGGAACAGAAATTGCCCCACCCTCTCACCCCAGTTCTCCAGAAATTTTCGGTGGTAGATGGATTTAAGGAGGACCAGCTGCTGGTTTTCTTGGACCTTGTCCTGCAGTTGGCAGCCTATCCGGGTATATCCGATGGGGAGGTCTTGTGCCTTATATACCCGTATTGCCAGGGTACGTTGCAACAGAAGGTCACCAACACTTGGCGGCGGGGCGGCACGGTCGACACTTTTAATGCGGAAGTGTTGGATTATTTCATGTATCCTCCACGACGTTCCCAGCTTAGGCTGGATTGGTTCTATCGTTATCAGGCCGACGGAGAGCCATTGGGGGACTACGTGCAGGACATAAGATTAGGGTTGACCGACACCGAAGTCCTAGATATAATTATAGGAGGACTGAATTCCCAAGACGGTTCCCGTTTGGGAAGGTTTGGGAATCGTCCAAATAATTTCGCGGAGATGGCCCGGTGTTGTGTTGCTACAAATACGGTCCGACCAAAGGTCGCAGTAATTGTTCCGGTAAATCCATTTCTGCCCAAGGTGGATCCAGAGCCGATAACATCATCATCGCCTACGCCGGAAGATGATAAGTCACTTGATGGTGGAGCTTTACCATCGTCAGTAGAATTTAATTTAGACATTGCACATGGACCTGGACAGCTGGATTCCAGGTTGAGTACTGTTGAGGAAGTTGTAGTTGCTGAGAGTGGTGAAGAAGAGGAATCGAAAGAGGAGGCAGAAGAGTGGTCTGCACATGCTACGCAGGGGAGTATAAGTGTAAGTGTTAGGGAGGCTGCAAGTGTTTCTGAGGTCGCGGATGGACTAGGGGATGTCCAGTCTGCAAGTGTGGTAGAAGTAGATGAGGTAGAAGTTGGGGAGAAACTGGGTGGCAGCGTTGTAGAGTTTGTGGGTGAGAATGATGTAGTGTGTGAAGATGTGCAGACGCTTTCTGTAAGTATTGTTGAGGATTCCTAGGAATGGAAAGAAGTTTCAGCTGGACCAGGTGAGCAACTAGAAGATGAAGATGTGCAGTGTCGTGATGATGATTTGGATTATGTAGAGGAAGAAAAGGAAGAGGTGGAAGAAATAGAACCAGAAGCAATTGTAGAAGAGAAGAAGATAGAAGCAGAGGAGTTAGAGGTTGAGGATAATCCAAATCGGGGTAAACGTAGAAAGGTAAGTTACCTTGATTATAATTTAGATGAAATAAATCAGTGTTGCTCTACACAAGATAGTTTCTCAGAGAGTGATGTCCACAAGGAACGGGTTCCTAAAGTTCGTCATAAAAGGGTGAGACAAAGCGGTTGATGGGTAGCGGGTGGATGTTCCCCACAGTCCCAGTGGTGTCCATCTACTTCAGGGTTGCGCCCCTGCCTCCGCGAGCCTTGGTTTTCTCCACCTATCCTTATTACCGGAGGGAACCATGTCCTTTACCTTAGTCCTAGCTGTTGAACTTTCAAGGATCCTTGCCCTTTTCATCTTCCCAATTTTCCTACCCCTCCCCTCAGAAAACAAAGTAAAAACCAAAAAACAAATAAAAATTAGAAAGGAAAAAGCAAAAAAAAATTAGAAAAGAAAAAAAAAAAAAAATATCAGAGAGAAGTTAGTTGGAAGAGTTGTGACTACGTGGGTAGTGAGTATAGTGTCGTTTTCATTTTACTTTGTTGTAGTTTGTCGTTGATTTTGTAGAGTCCTGGCCATGCCGCATTCCCTAGTTGCTTTCCGTTGTAGTTATTTTAGATTAAGTGTAGGTTGTTCGACGTGGTCGTACTGAAGTAAAACCCCCCTCGTTAGTTCTGCAGTATTGAAGACCAAGTAAAGGGATTGATGTTCGCGTGCCCTCGATGCGGTTTTCTCTGTCCGGCTAATAGGGGCCGTCCGCCCTAGTATAGGGATGTTTTTTTTTAACGACCAGTTAGATATGTCAAGGATATGTGATGCCTTGTTTTAGCATATGGCTGGTCAGTCCATATGTGGACAATAAAGTTATGGGCGCTCACATACCAAGGTATTAGTTACCTTGTTTTGGTCTTCGGACGCGTGTGTGAGTGGCAGCAGGAGGAGTAGGTGGTGGTCACCAGAGAGTGTGACGTATTGGGGCGGTCCTGTGGGGTTGGTCTGGCGGAGAGGGTCGCATGAGGATGGTTGCATTGGCGTTGAGATTTCCAATCCAGTAAAAAGGGGGGGGTTTGTTGTTGTCCTGAGTAGGTATCAAGTTGGGTCTCAGTCGGTGGGCAAGCCTCAGGAGATCGGAAGATGCATGCTAGAATCTTTCTTTTGTCTTTAGCTCTCTCTCTTGTGCTGTATGCGGACTCTGATCAGGTCAGCATGCAGCACCCGCACACTAACATAATACATATCTTCTTTCGTCTCTTTCATTTTCCCTTTTTGATTTCTGTTCTCCTGAGAGCAAGCTCAGCTGAGCCAACCCAACCACGACGTCCACTGGTATCTTTTGGGGAGAGGTACACTGCAGGGTACCCTCCTGGCCTTTAACGTTGGGGCAACTATGTTGCCCTTTTGGGGTGAGGGTGTGCTGAGTCAAAAGATTCAGCGCGAGTTCAGTAAATTTTTCGGCAGTTTTGACGTTATCGGCAGTACGAAATTTAAGGCAGTAATTAGTGCTGCGCTCTACCTGTGTTTAGGAAAAATTAATAGTTTAGACGAAGGAGGTGGGGGGGCGGCACTTGCCGACTCTCGGTGGTACGAAAATTCCCGTGCTGCTCCCTGGCGTTAATTGCGGTACGCAAACGAGACAATGCCGAATTATCTAAGTTTTGTCTAACAAAATTCTTCAGGGTTGACGGACGCTTTTTCTCTTCGGTGGAGAGGAAGGATTTCCGACTACAAAAATTATAACTATGTCTATGAGATAAGTTTCTTCACGACTGCGGGTTCACTGAACAGAGACAAGTCCTGCTACCACTGAACGAAATGACATCTTAAAAGCTCCACACTCGACACCGAAGAGAACAACGACCGCAACAACATGCCAATCATGAGATCGCCACGCTATAAATAAGAGATCATCCTTCTGGGCACATATAAGCAGGTGAAAAATATCCATTTATATTCACACGTAGAATCCACATGGCACCAGATATACATAATCATCAGTTTTACCGTTCAAGTATACATTCATTTGGATCCCCAATTGATGGGACAGTTTAGTGTGAACACTAAGTATTAATTGTAAATTTCAATACATGTATAGTAAATTGTCAGTTCAGAGACTGACATGTCTACAACACAGCATCCAACTTAGATTTCCACTCATTTCTTTATAGAGCTTTCGCTACAGATTTAAAGTCAGTTTTGTTATTAATATTTTCTCAAGTTTAATTTACTATGCACAAAAACATATATTTTCTCTTATTTTTAAAATCAGGTTAGGTCATTTGTATAAAAAGATTACTGGGGAGGTATGTGTTATTTTAAATTAGTTTCAACCAAGCTGTGCCTGTCGAAACACTTTTCAACTTGTTTGTCGAAACAAGGTTGTTGAGACAAAATTTGTTGAGACTGGTTATAAGTTGAAGAAACATGTCCGTCTCTGACACACAATGTATTTTTTTTATATAAGGTGCTAATATGGTGCAATTTTTCTCTTTCCATTAATTGGCCCTATTTTAGTCTATATAAATTCTTTATATTAATCATGGTAACTGGGGGGGCGTTAATTATTTTAAACAATTTTTATTTCTCACCTTAATTAAGTATTTTAGCACTTAGCCACTTAGGCACTTGGTTTTAAATTTTAATGTCCTGGGGACATTTGTATGCAATACTTTATGATACACATGACGTGCGATTAACCCACACCATGGGGGTACATTTATAGAAATAAATCTTTAATCCTAATTGGGATTCCTATAAAGAAGAAGTTTAGAATTTATATACACCAGAAGGGTAATATAAAAAAAAGGCGTGGCAAGAGACCTTTATGTATTTGTATACTATTGTATATGTAAATTGTCTTGTGGAACGTGTTATGTCTGTATATTTCTGTGTACATTTTGGGAGATATATATATATATATATAAATATTATGCATTGCTGTACTTTTGGTGGGATATAGGGATTTATTATTAGAATTTATATACACCAGTAGACGAGTATTCTATCTCAATAATCGTGGCTGATCATTTCTTTAAATTAATTATTTTATTTAACAAGTATAGTAAGTGTCACCTTTAAAGTTCATTTAAATTGGATGAGTAATTATTTTAATTATTAATAGTAACTGGGAATGAAATCATTTACCTTCATCAATTTATATACTGCATTTTAAAAGGAACACATGATATAAAATAATATATAATGCGCAGTGGAAGCGTGCTGTGCCCATAACCACAGTTCTGCTCCATATAGTCCTATACTTTCGACTATAGTTTTATATATTCTGATTTTATTGTTTTTTGTTATTCGTGGACTCCAAAGCAGACTGTTTATTTGTTTTTTTGCTGTCTTAGCTTGTCCTATTCTTGCTTTTATTTCATGGTTGCTGTCACCATCTGCTGTCATTGTTAAACACAAATACTTGAAGTTTTTAATATTTTTTATCACTTTTGTTCCTAGTTCTAGGTCTTGACCTTTGCCGCCTATTATAAGGAACTCATTTTATGAGGTATTTATTTCCAGATCCCATTTCGCATATTCTTCTTCTAGTTTCCTAAGCATATAACTTATATCAATTTCGTCCTCTGCAATTATAGCCTGATCGTCTGCAAAGTATATTGTAAACATCACTTCATTTCCAACTGGTACACCTATATTACGGCATTTTTCCTCCATGATGTTAGGGCTTCATTTAGATACATCTTAAACAAAGTCGGAGCTATGCAACAACCCTGTTTCAAGCCCTTACTAATACTTATCTCGCTGGATATACTTTTCCCCATTTTAACTTGAGCTGTCATATTAACTAAGATTTTTCCACATTTGAAATTTTGACTAAACATATTCATTTAAAAATTTTTAAATTTTGTTTTAATATAATGTCACACAGTGGAGAAATAATTACTTTAATTTGTGGTTTATTTTGAAGTAAATTGTACAGCATAATAATGTAATTGATCTGTAATTACTAATCTTCTCTTCTCATTTTATTCATTAGCCTATCTAGCCCAGTACCAGGCAGCTTTAATGTTATCACTCTTCAATGGAAATTAGTAGAATTATGTGGAAAATATGGCACACTAAATTGAAACGCATACGTTTGAGAAGAAACGAATTACTTTAAATCACATTGTGTAATGTTAAAATTCATTAGTTTGGTTTACGTTTGTGGTTTCATTCAGTCTTATGGTAATTAGCCTTGGTATATAGCAAAACAAGCCAATGGCAATTGTTTTTGTTTGCTTTCAATTTTACTTTTATTGACTACACACATTTCTCTGATTAATTTGAATGTTTAACTGGCTATTGGAGTTTCAAATGGAAAATTAAATGAAATATTCATACCAATAAAAGACGCAGTGATAAAATTTATTGCAGTTGACATGTATATGGACTTCATTGTTATTACAGTGTTACCAATCAACCGTCGCTAAAATGAATCCAATTAATATCTCTAATGCATATGCATGCGTATTCCACGGTTTTGAGTTTCGTTATAAAGTACCATGTTACAACCAACTACTAACAATAAATACTGTAGGAATTTTGAAAAGGGGTTTTCAAAACTTGGAAAACAACCTAATATTGTTTGCTGTTTTTTCTAAATGCCAATTCGTTTTTGGCCTTATTTTGAGGACACATTAATGCCAAGAACTTGAGTAGCAAGGAAAGCAATAATCTTTCTGAAAGAAGACAAAAGCAGGCGAATTAATGGTAAAAATAATAATCAGTTGAATTTAGCTGAAGCATGTTTAGCTTCTTCGTTACAATATCAGATTAGATTTTGTTATACAGTATTTGCTTTCTACCAATCGCATTTGTGAAAAATGGTGTACCGGTGCCTTTTTGTTTTGGAAGAGCTGCTAAAAAACTACACCTATCTGTAAAAAAACTACTCTTACAAAACCTTACAAATGTGTATCTAAAGTATTGTAAATACATAACAGTAGGTACAGAAATCTCTAATATTAAGGAAGTCTAATTTAAAATTTAACATATAGGTTTAGTAGGGCTGGCACATTAATTCTTCGTAATTGTAACACTACCTTTACTTTTTATATTTTCTAGCACATATTTTGTTTGCAGTTGAGGCACTACTCTACCTTAAACCATACTCGATTCTACGTGGGACACAATTTCTCACATTACAAGTCTAGACAAACGTTTTTTAAAATAATGATACATAACTTACGATAAGATAAATTCAGCGGCTTGATATGAGTATGAAATTAAAATAATAATTCAACAAAAGACATTCTTAGATGAAGGTGTTATGATTTATCTGCAGAATCAATTATAGCTTTGCCTCCGGTTGAGGTTATTCAACGCCGTAAGAATACATTTCAACAGGTTAAGAAAAACTGGTAAAATTTGTAAATATTGTAGTATTACTTAAAATTTTGAGGCATAGTTTATTAAAAATCTCAGATTACCAGACGAGACTCATAACATCATTTTTATCAGTGCAATGATTGCTACTAAATCATATTTCTTGTCCTGAGACTCCAATTTTTCCAGTATTACTTGACTCTCTCTCCATGACATTCCACATTGACCTTTCCATTCCCATAAAAACGTATAAAATATTTGTTCATTCCATTTAAGTAATTTTTGCTCACCGGGAATAGAACCTTAACCTCTAAGCATGCAGTTCTTGATGCTTCATCATTACCCCAGTTTCTATTTATTAGTCTGCTATCACAATTATGATTTATACAGTACGCATATACTTACATTCCGGTTCAAAACACATTCCGTTTCCAATGTTTTGTGTATTCGTTTTTCTGATCCCAATGTGAATACCAGTCGTAAAGTTGTTGACATTTGGAGTGATGCGAGCATCGGGAATTTGTCACGTGCTAAAGTGACGTAAACTGAGTGACGTCTCGTGTGATATGTGCTGTACACGTATACAATGTCACACACATTCGTGTTGTATCTGACGAATGTTTCTACGTGCAATATTCTGGTTGCAGATCGAATTTATGTTACTTGTTGGAATCTATAAAATCCAGTGGCGGCTGGTGGTTGAAAAATTTGGGGGTTGCAGTTGGGGTGGATAGTATTAAATTGTTTTATACTCTGAATAGAAAATGTCCAAATCTCCTCCCCTCCAAACATTAAAAAAGGAAAGCAAAATGCTGGAATTTTAGTGTCACACCCACATAACCACGAATATTTATTGTATCAATCTTTTTTAAATTTACGATTAAATATTCTGTTACCTGATTTTACACCTTGATTAAAATTTGAAAGGCCTACCTACTCTCTTAATTTCAATTTTTTCTGCAACAGGATGTAAAGTGAACAGCGTTTTCGTTAAGTTTACGACATAATTAATTGCGTCCTACCAGTTAAGTATAATAAATATCTTACACTATGACACCTCAATCCTTTATATATTATTTACACATAACGATGATTTGGACTGACACTAACAACGAACTTCACAAAAAAATACAAATTCAAGCCTGGCTCACCACGTGTTATTTACCAACAAATTGTGTGGTGGCACCGTGACGTACAGGCGGGGTTTCCAGTCCCTAATCACACCAAGCGAGCCTATATCATTGTAATAGGAACACCCGATTCCAGCCAGCAAGAGCAATACTCCATTGTATTTCCCCATATACAAAGCGCGTCACAGTTACACCGCGGCAAGAGCGTGTACGGTTTTCAGTAATTGTATAACGTCTCTCCTGCAAAGACATTATAACATCGGGAACAAATTCAATTGTTCGCTGTTAATTAAACTAGCTGCCCTTGTTAGTAAAATTTACTTACCCACAAATTATGACAATGTATATATCAGGAATTAGTCAAGGGTTACATAAATTTATTCACTCTCTGGATATTAGCGAAAACATCTCTTTATTCTTGTATTTTAACTAAGTATAAAAGTAATAGCTTTAATAGTCATCCTTTAATATTTTACTTACTTTACTTTACTTTTAAAAGAAAAATTCTTATAAATTCTGCATTAGATATTCTTTAAATTTTTACTCTTTTTATCTCAAAATCATTCAGCTGTGTATTATTTCAATTACCACGGATCCGGGTCTTAACTTTGCAATATTCTAATATATCACAACATCATCCAAACTATTTGAAGAATAGTCCGGTGTAATTTTCAGAATTACTTTACCTTTAAACATCATCAGGTTATTACTATATCATTACAGAAATTACAAACATTTATATGCTAATCTTTAAGTTATCTAAAAGTCTTTACAAGAAACTTTACTGTTCTTTTTGTTTCGGTTTTAAAAAAAAAGTTATGCACAAATGTTATGATTTAATATCACCTGAATAGAACGTGAGTTTGCTGTGGGTGTTCGTGATGGTCTTCTTCAGTAGGTCTTCTTGGGTGTACTTCGTTGTTCCTCTGGATCCTCCATTTAGTTGATTGTTTCCGAATTGTACTCTAGGTTATGACGATTGGATTCTGCTACTTGAAGTTCATACGGTTGTTGTTGTAACTTCCTTCTTCTGGAGTTGGTTGTTCACATTTTACATTTTAATTGTTCTTATTTTAGCAGCACTGATGTTTACTTTAATATTGTAAGGAACATATCTTACCACTTACTGTTTGTAAAGAGATGTGTCGGCTAAGTTTTTTTTTATATATATTACCAATATTTGCTCCACGCACTACATTACTAGTTTTTTTTTTAGTTTTACTCAACGCTACATTGGATTAAATCAATTAACGTCTGGTTGTATCGTTGTTTAGCGGTATACACCTAAGTGTAACTTTACGACACATTTTTGACCTGCTTACATGTCGAAGTTTCTCCGGCGACTGGGGGTTGTTTAGCGGCAGGGAGTCTGCAAGCTGGCGCGGTTTACGCGCTGAGAAAAGTAGTTCGTTCCTTTAGTATTATTAATTGTTCATTAATTAACTAGTAATAAATTATGCTACCTTTTTGTTATGAGTTAGATATTTCCTTTATTATTAATACGTCTTTTATTTAATTAAAAGAATTATTATTTTTCGCTTAACAACATCGTACTTTGCGTGTTCGTACTGGACAATTTGCACGTTGATACAGGAATCTAGGTACAGATAAGGGGTGGATAATACTATCACTTGTCATAAGAACAAAAAAATTTAATTTGTGCTATTTAAATAATTTTTAAATCGTCACATCCTCCTGCAGTTAAATATGAGGACGGGGCGACGGGGTATTAAATGAAAACCTAAGAAATACAATTACATTTGGGCACGGAACATCGTGCTGAAATGTGTCTCCCTCAGATGATTTCTATCCATCAATCGATTATCTTACATCTTATACAAAATATTTAAAATCTAATACATCTACTACACATAAAATACACAAATACATAAATCTACCTTATATTTAATTCTTACATCTACTACCGGTTTTTTTTATTTCTTCACTCGTTTTACGGAGTTATACTCATGAGTAGGTTACTAATAATAATAACGTATTGTAATAACAATCGAATTACTTTTAGTTTACTGCGCTAGAGGTTTGTTGTTCGTCAGCTGACTTCTCATTCTTTATTTCATTCTCGCAGGACATTAGCTAAGGTTGATCAGGCCTCGCTAGTATTCGTACGAGGTGTTTGAGTTTATACTCAATTAAGATATAGGATGTTGCAAAATCTTATTATAGTTCTATATAAGTATTCTAACTAATCTCATTAACTCAGATGACAGGTGTTTAATAATTGGTGTGGCTCTCGAGTCTTCCTGGTCTGAAACGCTTCCTTAGTTTCCCAGTTGATCGAGTCCCAAATGTAGCAAGACCTGTCAAATAGTGTTATGCTACTGAAGAGATGTATGTGTAGTGTCACCAAAATGTTTTAATATAAAAATGTTGCTGGTTGAAGAAATAAAAATAAATTGTGTTAAAAAAAATTTTGTAATTAAAACAAAAAATGTTCTTTTAATTAATTAATTAATTAAAATCAATTAATTAATAGTGTTCTGTGAAGTTTTAAAACGTGTATCACTCCTCTAAGAAATTTTATTGAGGTTCTTGTATTTTCCAAATAAACTACAACCAGTCATAAGATTGTCTCCAGGACAATCGATATTTGTTTACTTTTCCGTTTTGGAGGTTATCTTCCTTTGTCTTGTGGTCAAATTCTGGTAGTTTGCTACTAATATTATATTAATTATAATTTATTATATTAATGAAAGAAAGAACTAATTCGGAGTAAAAAGTATAAAAGTTTTATTAAATAATTGAAAATTAGACTCTTTTCGATTATAAAATCGACTCTCAGGGTATCGAAACAGTTACAATGTTTGATATATAAAATTCAGAAAAGGTTCTTTGAACAGCTAATTATGATCAAAGTCAGAGAAATCGGGCCAATATTTAAAAAGTATAACGTTACAACAAGTTAATTACTAATACTAGATACATACATTGAATAATATTGAAATAAAATAATTTGTGGTCACCAACACAGCTGACGGGTACAAGAAGGCGTTGCTCACGACGAATGAAAATGGCTGCCGTGAAGTTAGCAAAACTGACCTTCATATATGCGACGTTCCAAAATTGATATTTTCTGGTAGTATTCACGTCCTGGCGTCTGCAAATCTTGCTTCTGATGTTGTGTAGTGTCTTGAGTGAAGTTTCGGTGTTGTATTTTGTATATCTGTGTAGTTATGAGTTCGTTCACTTTTTATGATTCAGGCACTAATGTATGGTTATGTGGTATACTGTTTTCTTGTGTTTTATAGTGTTTTTCGGTGTAGTTATGTGCTGTCCAGTGTTATTTAGTCTTTATCAATTGATTTTGTCACTATGTGGACGTTCCAGAATGATTTTATTCGCCACTCGCGATTTCACAAAAACGTATCGTTCACTTACTCGCCATTACCGTTCTTAGTTAGGTTAGCTCGGTTATAAACCGCTCGTCAAGTTCACCGTACAAATTCCAATAATCAACTATCTTATTTCCTCCAGTTTCGACTAAACTCTTAGCCAATATAATATTATTCTTAACATTGTTCAAATATAATTTTGCATCCTGTGCATATTTCCAAATACACTATATAACTGCCTAAACTTTGGTTATTTATCAATTTTATTTGCTAGATGTAATTGAAATTAATCCTTCAGTTCATTCGGCGTATTTTAAGATTGAATAATGCCGCTTTATAATGTTTTCTGTCTAAAATTAGTAATTTTACTTTCATTTTGTATTGATAAAAAATTAAAAATTAACTTCCTGTCATTATGCAAATTCAGCCATTTTTCAGTTATATTTATTATTAATAATCTCATATTGTAATAAAAGGTTTATATTCCCTTATTTTCTTGTAATTAATTGAATTGGTTAACTTCTAAAATATTATTTTGGAATATATGACTCCCCTCTCCAAATTTCTGAGTTTTGTCATTTTCATTTTTATTTATAATTCTGAATATAATTTTATAAAATCTTTCTAAGTGGTATGTATAATTATATGGCTTCATCTCAGGTTTATTTTATCTATATCCCTTTTGTTTAATTGCATTCAAATGATTAATTTCTCTGTTTTGATGAAGTTCGTTTTTCATTCTTTGGCCTAGGTTTTTTAACAAGTTTTTTCTTACAAAATATTTTTACAAACAATAAATGATGTGTGATACCCTCTCTGACTTTTAAATATGGTATTATAAACTAAACATTTTTTCAAAATACACAACAATAATTAGTATTGGTTACAATACAATGAACAGTTAAACAAATAAGGAATATTTTCAAATAAATGGTTGTCTTCAACATTCAGACATTTTTTACAATCAAATACTTATTTCTAACATTGAAATATTGTTCACAAAAAAGGTTTTTTACCAAATAACATTTTAATTACTTATTACTATTAACACAAGTAATAATTATATTTACAGTTCTGATGTTAGTTGTTGTAAATTTAAATAAGTGACCTTATATCTAATACATTTTTTTAAAATCCTTATCCTATATTTACAGAAACCTTATATCTAATATTCCTATTTGCTAACTATTATACTAAGTTGTATTATGCAGTTTTATAAACTGTCCTTTAAAATAATGTATTTGGGGAATTGTACCCTGTCATAGTATAATTAAATCTGTTATTTCTCATTATTTAACACAAAATGTCACTTTAAACAGATTTATATTTTGTTATTATTCAAAGTAACATATTCACATAGTACACATTTTAAGTCACTGAAAGTTGCATATTTCATTGTATTCAATGTTTGTGATTGCCAAGAATGAAACACAAGGTTTATTTTCTATAATACCCAAAACTAGCACTGGTTCACTTTACACTTTGATTTTGTTATTTCTAAATGGTCGTGTAGTCCTATTAACATAATAAATTGGTTAGTGTTTTACAATGGAGATTTGTTCCTTGGGTACTATATTATTGTTTCATCTTGGTTCACTGGCAACTCTTACTTTACACACTTTTCTCTCTTAATTTTATGTACATGTTGTTATTGTCCATTACTATTTCGTTATACTTTTATTGGTATTTTACTATTTATTTTGGGGATATGGGGATTTGGGTGTCTTTTATAAGAGCATGACATCTTCCTCAGGATGCTGCCTTCTTCTTCTTTCTTCTGTCTTCTTTTCTTCTGTCTTCTGGGACTGGTATCTTCTCCATCTTCTTCTTGATGCCATCGGGTTTCTTGGGGTTTCTTCATCTTCTTCGTAATTTTAGAAATACATCACCTGTATTGGTTGATCTTGGCTTATTCAAGGTTTCTTTTCCATTTATATTTCCTCGTTGTGGGTTTGGTCATATTCTGTGCTGCTTTGTTATTTACTTTTTACCTTCCTGGGTTATAATTTGAAAACCTTGGGTTATTAGACTGGTTTTGGATGACTCATCACTAGTAACTCATTTTATTTAAACTTGTATTTTTTAAATAATAATGACTGCTTTCCACAGTTGCTATGAATGAATTTTTTTTTTATATTAAACTTAATGCTTTCTTCCAGATTTAAATGTTATAATTTTATTATTCTAATGATCAATTGCCATTCAATATTATGCCTTTATCTGTCACGTTACAGATTGCTCTCCTCCAGAAGTAATTATTTCAGACAGTTTATGGATGAAATAATTTCTTATGATAATTTCATCATTTCTTATAATTCATTTTCTTCCCCATTTTATATCGACTTTTTATATTAGAGTTTAATTAATTTTATATATATAGTTACTTATTTTACTACTGATCCTTTTCGGATAGTTAGTGCCTTCTGAGATATTATTATTATTGTAATACATTTTCTTTCTTTATAAACTTCGTGTTGCATCCTTGGGATATTAATTCCCTAACATTCCCTATCACGTGGGCTGGGGCAGATCAGAGGGGCACTGTACGCTACACAATCTCTGCTGGCCATACACCACTTCTACAATTTGAGTCCAGAGGCATATTTATCTCTGCTCAAAAAACATAATGCTGCTGGAATTATCTTCAGTCAGTCATCGAATAAATAAATAAAAAGTAGTCTCATTTTCGACTAATAAAAATATCTTTGGATTCTTCACTTTGCAGTTTCTCAGATTATCTCACATTTTCTATCTTAATAAATCTTCATAATTATTATTATACTCATTATATATATATTTTTCTAAACTCTTAACTTATCTGATATATTTATTTTAATTATGGTTGAAAACGTTTCTTAATAATTCTTGTTACTGGTTACAGTGTAACTCTTTTTCTTCTCCATCTGAATTCTTTTTATACTTCCTTCTGGTTACTTACAGTGTTAGCATGGTCTTTACATATAGCATTTTCTTATTCATTATTTGAATGGTGTTAATATATTATATTCAATTTTTAAATTTGTATTTTTATATTAGATATACAGGTTGTTATATTGATCATTTTGTTTAAACATTTTGGTTCTTTCCTTTCTCTTAGAAAGTTATTAATCCGCCTTCGCATTCATTAACATTAATTCATTTATATTATATTTCATGTGGTATTTCTTCTCTTTGCATTTCATATAGGTCTTATTATTATCATTTGTTCAAAATCATCTTCTCCATATGTTTGGTATGAGTTGTTCTTCTTTGCTCTTAATTAACTGTTTTCATTATAGTTTCATAAGTAATTAGTCTCTTTGCTTCCAAATTTTTTCCTTCTCTTGCATATTACACTCTTTTTGTTTTTCGTCTCTACTCCTTCAAATGCTAATGTGAATATCTAGCATTTATTCTGGATTAAAGTTAATTCTCTTTTCTGAATTAATCATTTTATTTTCTTCTAAATTCAATTATAAATGGCACATATTTATTTTTTGGAACTTTGTTAGTTTTAATGCAAAATTCAAACTCTTCTTTTTATTTAATGGCAAAATATTTCTCATAAATCATTGTAATAAGTTGATCTTATCTTGTTTCAAAGTTCTGACGTTCTATCAACATTCAAATTCTGTTTAATTCATTTATTCCCAGAATTGTTTCATTCAAAATCGTTTATAGTAAGGTGATCTTACAATTACTTCTGAATGTTTTGGTATTTCTCCAAATTCAAATTCTTCTTAATTATTTACCATAAAATTTTCTCACAAAATTAGTTTTAGTAAGTTGGTCTTACTTTATTTTTAAATTTTTTGTATATTAACTTCAAAATTCCTTTCTTCTATTTTTCCATAAAGTTTCTTCTTAAATGTTTGGTAGTAAGGTGTGCTTACATTTGTTTTTAAATTTTGTTGGTTAGAAAAAAAATCTTCCTTTTAAATTGCCATAAAGTGTTTTCTCCAAATCGTTGGTAGTAAGTTGTACTTACTTATTTTTGAATTTTTATGTTTTAAATTCAAAAATTCTTTTTTTATCTTTCTTCCATAAAGTTTCTTCTAAAATATTAGGTTGTAAGTTGTGCTTACATAATTTTAAATTTTTATAGTTAAATTCAAAATTCTTTCTCTTTCTTCCATAAAGTTTTTCTCCAAAATATTAGGTTGTAAGTTGTGCTTACATAATTTTAAATTTTTATAATTTTAAAATTCAAAATTCTCTCTTTCTCTTTCTTTCATAAAGATTTTTTTTTCAAAAATATTAGGTTGTAAGTTGTTCTTACATATGTTTTTGAATTTATATGTTAAATTCTAAATTAAAAATTCCCAACTCATTCCTCATAATACTTTTTCATAGATGCTTGATTGTACACACCTTTGATTTTTCCTGAAACGATTTCCCTCAACTCATAGGTATTGTTAAGCTTATCCTTTACCACAACATATGGTCCGGTATAAAGTAATAATAATTTTCTGGTTATGCCTTCTAAGGTGCTGGGCAGCTCTCAATTTTTTAGGAGGACTTTCTCACCCTCTTTATATGTTATAATACGCCCTATTGCCTTTTGGTATTTGGCTTGCCGTTTTTCTTGATCTTCTGCCCCCTTGTTGTAAAATCTCAACTGGTTGAATTTCCGATTATTGTTTGGTGGAAATTCAATGATTTGTTCAATTTCTCGGGGAGTCGGCTTCTCATACATGGCTGAGTATGGTGTAATTCCTATAGCTGGATGATGGGCGAAATTTAGGAATGTCTCTGTCGCTGCTAGGTACTCTTGCCACTTTTTCTGTTGGTTGTGACAGTACGTGCGCAAGATCCTACCCACTTCTCTCAGTACTCTTTCAGGCAGATTGCTACTTGGGTGGTAGACTGACGTCTTATAAGTTTTGATCCCAAGTGCTAATAAGGTGACTCGCCACCTCCTCCCCTTAAATTGTGTACCATGGTCGGTAATAATGGAGGATGGTCTACCGATCTCTGGCACATACAAATCGATAATCACCGCCAGAGCCTTTGCTGTTGTTGCCCGATTAACCGGATATAGCTTTATATATTTGGTGTAGTGGTCCATTATGATTACCAGGTATTTATACCTATGTCGACCACCGCTACGGGGAAATGGCCCGCAGATATCCAAAAACACTTTTTCCAGTTTTGCCTTTGAAGTAATCGGTATCATGATACCCTCTGTCTTCTCATTGTTTATTTTGGCGCATTGGCAGATATTACAGGACTTGATGTACGTTCTTACCTTGCGGTTGATATTCTTTATCTTACAGTTTTCCTCGAGAGCCTGTATCACTTTTAATGCTCCCATGTGACCATATCTGACATGGTAATCGATGATGACCTCTTTTTCGATTTGGTGTGGGATTATCACCTTCCATGTCTCATTGTCCAAAGCCGTTTTTATGAATAAGATCCCTTTGTTAAGATGGTAATATTTGGAAATGGTATCATCATTGGCTTCCAAGCGACTCATGATGTTTTTCAGCTTAGGATCAGACTGCTGATGGATTCGAATATTTATTAATAGAGCTTGTAGATCGGCTGTGGTCTTAAAGATGTTATAAATTTTTACCAAGCTCTCCTTCTCTCCCTCGAAAGTCTGATCTTCCAGATTTATACGTGACAACACATCCGCTACCACGTTCTTTTTTCCTGGAATATATTCCCATTTCAGATCATATTCTTGTAGGGCGAGTACCCACCTAGCCAGTCGGCCGTGACTCAACTTGCACCTACGAAGGAACGAGATGGATTTATGATCAGTTCGTACCGTGACTTGATATCCGAGAATGTACGTCCGGAACTTGCTGCATGCGAACACCACGCTCAGCAATTCCTTTTCTGTCACACTGTAGTTCTTTTCGCACTGATTCAGTGTGCGACTAGCGAAGCTTATTACCAGATGTTGTCCCTCCTCATCTTCTTGGTATAAAGTCGTCCCTAAGCTCAGGTCGCTAGCGTCACAGTTTAAAAAGAATGGTTTTTTAAAATCTGGGTGACGAAGTATAACACTCTCCAGAAACTTCTCTTTTATCAAGCGGAAAGTAAGATCTTGATCTTCACCCCAAGTCCATTTGTTCTTAGCAGATAACTGTGGTTGAAACTTGGCGGTCAACTCGGAATATCGGCTCTGAAACTTCCTGTAATAGTTACAGAGTCCGAGGAAAGATTGTAATTGCTTCCTGTTTCTTGGTTGAGGGAACCTCTGAATTGCCTCCACTTTCTCTGCTGACGGGGTAATACCTCTATCGTCTAGGTTGAAACCCAAGAATTGTACTTCGCGCGCTATGAACTTGGATTTCTCCAATTTCAGAGTTATGTTGTTCTGCGCTAGCTTACTTAGTACATATTCCATTCTATAGCAGTGCTCCTCCCAGGTTTCGGATGTTATGAGTAAGTCGTCAACATAAACGGTGGTAAATTGGAGCGCTTCTTGTCCAAGAATCTGGTCCATGCATGCCACAAAGATGGCGACAGAATTGACAAGTCCGAAAGGCAGTCTCTTGAACTGATAATTGCGCCCTTCGAAAATGAACGCCACGTACTGACGGCTTTGTGGATGCAGCTCTACTTGCCAATAACCACAGACCGTGTCCCAGGTACTGATAAACTTCGTGCCATGAAAACGTTTTAAGATCTCCTCTATTTCACCGGGAGAGGTTCTGTCATTCACAATCGTTTTGTTCAATTCGCGCGCATCTAAACAGAGCCGGACTTGTCCGTCTTTCTTTGGAACAGTAATAATTGGACTAGTGTAAGGTGATTGACTAATCTCAATTATATCATTTTCTATCATCTTGTTTATCTCTGTTCTCACGGCTTCTTTGAGCGACTGCGGGATTGGATATGACCTCCGGTTAAACTCCACGTTTTCTTTGAATCGAAGTTGGCACTGGTAGTTTTTTACCTTCCCTGGTTCATCTGAAAACACTGCCTTATACTTCTCATATATTGTGATTAGACGATCAGCTAGATGTATAGGTATTTTATGGTTATTGCTTCCGCACTGGAAGTCCCGTATTTCTTGGATTTTTTCTGACCATAAATCCTCTCCTCCATGGTTGTATATAATGGGTTTATTAAGAGGGCTGTTTCTAATAATATTAATTTTACGAAGTTGTTGATGTATAGGGCTGGGAAGTATAGTTACGCCTCCTACCAAATTTGCGGTCCGTGTTACTCCGTCTGGGAAAAGTGATACTTTATCTAAATTAAGATCGATAACTGCAGAATATATTCTAAGAATATCGCAACCGACTAATATGTCAAATGGTAATCCGGTGGCGATCAAAAATTCCATGTCTAAAGCTATATCGCAGCTAACGACACTTAAGGAAACTTGCTTCTTGATGGTTTTATTCTGGCGGCCAGTTGCACCTATTAACACAATGTTGTTTACTGGTAACATTGGCAAAGTTTTTCCACATGCACTTTGTATCCTCTCCAATTCATTGGAGTTTATTATTGAAATATTGGCACCTGTGTCTATCATTATTTTAGCGGGAACTCCTTCCACCTCCGCTGTTATATAGAGTATTTCATTATTATTGTTGTTGAGACTCTTCTCGTTCTCTTCCAAAAGTTCAGTTCGTATGTCTTTTAGATAGTGGTTACTTATGATAGTGATGTTTTTTCGATTGTTTGCTTGTTGCAATTTATCCTTGTCTAACCCAGGAAGTATAAGCAGTAACGGGTCATTGTCGTTAATTACTGCCTCCTCCCGTTTAAAGCATTTTGGTCATCATTCGTATTTAGATTGACCGAGGCATCGTTCGGGAAACTCTGATTCGTTTCCTGACGCTCCGTACCCTGTGTGAGGTTTAGCGCCCTGTTCTGTTGTCGGCCAAGATCCTCCAGGCTTGTACTTCTTCTTCCCTGTTCGTGTCGTGGACCGTCCCGTTCCGCACTCCTCCATTTTCGGTCGGTGCCGTGGAAGCTGTTCCTCCGTGGTTGATAATATCTCCTGGGGCCGCGATCTTCCGCTCTTATAAAATTAACCCTAGGGCGCGACACTCGGTTATTATTATTATTACTATTATTATTTTTATAGTAATTTCGGTTAGGTGGGTAAGGTCTGTCACTGTTATTGTTGGGGTATGGATTTCTCTGACCGTATGGGATACTATTGGGCTGATAATAATTATTGCTATTATTAGGATATGAGTTGTTATTCCTACTACCGTTAATATTGCTGTCAAAATTGTTATTACGAGGCGGGTTATTAGGGCCGTCGTAATTACTGGGCTGGTTCCGGTTCCCGGGATGGTTATTGCCGTTGTTGGGTACGGATTCGGTCTTGCCTCTGGTCTTTCATTTCTCCTCCTGCTCTGCCGATAATATTCCTCGTTTTCATATCCCTCTAACAACTCGGTCATCGCCTGGATCGTCTTGATCTGGCTACCTCTCCGGGCCCTGACAATGTCTTCATCATAGTGATATGATATTTTATTCACTAGACACTCTTCTGGTATTGCCGGCTCGAGGTGTTTTGCCATGCACACCTTCCCCAAGAAATATGCTGTCATGCTGCTGCCTAGTTGTGCCCTGTATCGTCCGTTACATATATTGTCACGGATCAAGTTCTGAGTAGTCTCAGACCAGTACTTCGACTTAAACATTTTCTGGAACTGCTGGTAATCGGGAATTTCACTCCGGTTGGCCATCCACCAATTATCCGTTATTTCTCGGAAGGACTCATCTAAGATTTCATTGTTATGGCTCCATTGCGTGATTTTATGCTTAGCGAAGTATTCCTCTACACTAGCCAGGAACTCCATCGGCTTACGCTTATACTGTCGGAAGTTGAGCCACTCTCGGCTTTCGTTGACGGGCAATCCTGTGAAATGAGTCGGTCTGTTTCTTATCGCTTCCATCTCTTCTCGGCTTTGTCGCACCTGACCGGTGATATTGGTCATCGTCTCTTGCATATCATTACACCGTTCCGCGACTTGGTTGCGTACTCTCCCGAATTCTTCTTGAGTTTCCTTCCTCTGTTCTTCTACTTTCCTGCGGCTATGTTCTTCGATATTTGTGAACTTGATGTTCACCACTTCTTTAAACTCTTGCACCTCCTTTTCGGTCTGGTTGCACTTCCCGTCAATCTCTCGAATCTGTCGATTTACCATTATGTTTTCTTCTTCCATCTTCTTATTCATCGCTTTCTTGTTAACATTGATTTCCTTATTCAGTTCTTCTCGCAACAATTCCATTCTTTCGTCCAGTTTGTCCAAATTCTCCTGATTGACCTCTCTTAATTCTTCTCTTAATATCTGATTGTCCTCTCTCAATTCTTCCAACTTCTCTCCCATCTTCTCTTCCAACTTCTTGTTATCCTCCTTCAACTCTTCCTTCAATTGTCGGTTGTTCTTCTCTATCTTCTTCCTGGTTTCATCGATTTTCTGATTGGTGTTTTCAATTTTATTAACCAATTCTTCTTTAGTCGACTTGAATTCTTCCTTGAACGATTGGTTGTCTTCCTTCAATTCTTCTAATTTCTTCCCCATCCTCTCTTCCACCTTCCTGCTGTTTTCTTCTATCTTCTCTTCCATCTTCTTATTTGTTTCATCAATCTTCTTACTCAGGGACTGGTTGTCTCCCTTCAAATCTTCCATGTTCTTATTTATTCCACTCAAATCTTCTTTCAATCCCTTACTTAGAGAACGGTTGTCTTCCTTCCTGTTCTCGTCCATTTTCTTGTTATTATCCTCCATTTCCTTCTTCAAGTCTTCCCTGTTGGATTTGATATCTTCTTTCAAAGACTGTGTGTCCTTCTTCCTGTTCTGATCCATTGTCTTATTCATTTCCATCATCATCCTGAACATTTGTTGTGTTGTCATGTTCTCTGTTTCCTTCTCCGGCGCATTGATTTCCACTGTTTGTGTAGGCATTTCGGGTTGTTCCCCTGGTTGTGCCGGTTGTTTCGACAATACCGGCGGCAATGAACTCTCCACATCTACTGGCGTTGCCTCTTTATTGTCCATGTCAATTTCTAATTCTTTTTCGGCCTCCGCCGCCCGTTTCTTGGATGTTGCATTTTTCCGTCTTTCTCTGGCTTTATAGCTGCTGCCGAACTTCAACTAGTGATTGGGCAGATTGTAGTGGCCTTTCAATCGCTAATTAAAGCCCCTCAGTTGTGCGCCAATTTCTAACTAAATTACAAATTCTGATGTATCTGATGTTCTGATGTAATCAATCCCCACTGTTTGGGCTAGCCAATTTGTAACTAAACTCTGTTACTCTCAGATGATGAATGGTGTTTAATTGGTGTGGCTCTCGAGTCTTCCTGGTCTGAAACGCTTCCTTAGTTTCCCAGTTGATCGAGTCCCAAATGTAGCAAGACCTGTCAAATAGTGTTATGCTACTGAAGAGATGTATGTGTAGTATCACCAAAATGTTTTAATATAAAAATGTTGCTGGTTGAAGAAATAAAAAAAAAAATTGTGTTTAAAAAAAATTTTATAATTTAAAAAAAAATTCTTTTAATTAATTAATTAATTAAAATCAATTAATTAATAGTGTTCTGTGAAGTTTTAAAACGTGTATCACTCCTCTAAGAAATTTTATTGAGGTTCTTGTATTTTCCAAATAAACTACAACCAGTCATAAGATTGTCTCCAGGACAATCGATATTTGTTTACTTTTCCGTTTTGGAGGTTATCTTCCTTTGTCTTGTGGTCAAATTCTGGTAGTTTGCTACTAATATTATATTAATTATAATTTATTATATTAATGAAAGAAAGAACTAATTCGGAGTAAAAAGTATAAAAGTTTTATTAAATAATTGAAAATTAGACTCTTTTCGATTATAAAATCGACTCTCAGGGTATCGAAACAGTTACAATGTTTGATATATAAAATTCAGAAAAGGTTCTTTGAACAGCTAATTATGATCAAAGTCAGAGAAATCGGGCCAATATTTAAAAAGTATAACGTTACAACAAGTTAATTACTAATACTAGATACATACATTGAATAATATTGAAATAAAATAATTTGTGGTCACCAACACAGCTGACGGGTACAAGAAGGCGTTGCTCACGACGAATGAAAATGGCTGCCGTGAAGTTAGCAAAACTGACCTTCATATATGCGACGTTCCAAAATTGATATTTTCTGGTAGTATTCACGTCCTGGCGTCTGCAAATCTTGCTTCTGATGTTGTGTAGTGTCTTGAGTGAAGTTTCGGTGTTGTATTTTGTATATCTGTGTAGTTATGAGTTCGTTCACTTTTTATGATTCAGGCACTAATGTATGGTTATGTGGTATACTGTTTTCTTGTGTTTTATAGTGTTTTTCGGTGTAGTTATGTGCTGTCCAGTGTTATTTAGTCTTTATCAATTGATTTTGTCACTATGTGGACGTTCCAGAATGATTTTATTCGCCACTCGCGATTTCACAAAAACGTATCGTTCACTTACTCGCCATTACCGTTCTTAGTTAGGTTAGCTCGGTTATAAACCGCTCGTCAAGTTCACCGTACAAATTCCAATAATCAACTATCTTATTTCCTCCAGTTTCGACTAAACTCTTAGCCAATATAATATTATTCTTAACATTGTTCAAATATAATTTTGCATCCTGTGCATATTTCCAAATACACTATATAACTGCCTAAACTTTGGTTATTTATCAATTTTATTTGCTAGATGTAATTGAAATTAATCCTTCAGTTCATTCGGCGTATTTTAAGATTGAATAATGCCGCTTTATAATGTTTTCTGTCTAAAATTAGTAATTTTACTTTCATTTTGTATTGATAAAAAATTAAAAATTAACTTCCTGTCATTATGCAAATTCAGCCATTTTTCAGTTATATTTATTATTAATAATCTCATATTGTATTAAAAGGTTTATATTCCCTTATTTTCTTGTAATTAATTGAATTGGTTAACTTCTAAAATATTATTTTGGAATATATGACTCCCCTCTCCAAATTTCTGAGTTTTGTCATTTTCATTTTTATTTATAATTCTGAATATAATTTTATAAAATCTTTCTAAGTGGTATGTATAATTATATGGCTTCATCTCAGGTTTATTATATCTAAATCCCTTTTGTTTAATTGCATTCAAATGATTAATTTCTCTGTTTTGATGAAGTTTGGTTTTCATTCTTTGGCCTAGGTTTTTTAACAAGTTTTTTCTTACAAAATATTTTTACAAACAATAAATGATGTGTGATACCCTCTCTGACTTTTAAATATGGTATTATAAACTAAACATTTTTTCAAAATACACAACAATAATTAGTATTGGTTACAATACAATGAACAGTTAAACAAATAAGGAATATTTTCAAATAAATGGTTGTCTTCAACATTCAGACATTTTTTACAATCAAATACTTATTTCTAACATTGAAATATTGTTCACAAAAAAGGTTTTTTACCAAATAACATCTTAATTACTTATTACTATTAACACAAGTAATAATTATATTTACAGTTCTGATGTTAGTTGTTGTAAATTTAAATAAATGACCTTATATCTAATACATTTTTTTAAAATCCTTATCCTATATTTACAGAAACCTTATATCTAATATTCCTATTTGCTAACTACTATACTAAGTTGTATTATGCAGTTTTATAAACTGTCCTTTAAAATATTGTATTTGGGGAATTGTACCCTGTCATAGTATAATTAAATCTGTTTTTTCTCATTATATAACACAAAATGTCACTTTAAACAGATTTATATCTTGTTATTATTCAAAGTAACATATTCACATAGTACACATTTTAAGTCACTGAAAGTTGCATATTTCATTGTATTCAATGTTTGTGATTGCCAAGAATGAAACACAAGGTTTATTTTCTATAATACCCAAAACTAGCACTGGTTCACTTTACACTTTTATTTTGTTATTTCTAAATGGTCGTGTAGTCCTATTAACATAATAAATTGGTTAGTGTTTTACAATGGAGATTTGTTCCTTGGGTACTATATTATTCTTCGTATTGTTTAAATTAGCAGCCATCCTTACTATTTCTTTTATGAATTTGCTAACTGCTATAATTTTTTATTGTTCGACTAAGCTTTTCGTCATTACTGACATCTTCAGGTCTTAAACAACGCCTGAAGACCTGAAGATGTCAGTAATGACGAAAAGCTTAGTCGAACAATAAAAAATTAAAGCAGTTAGCAAATTTATAAAAGAAATAGTACTATATTATTGTTTCATCTTGGTTCACTGGCAACTCTTACTTTACACACTTTTCTCTCTTAATTTTATGTACATGTTGTTATTGTCCATTACTATTTCGTTATACTTTTATTGGTATTTTACTATTTATTTTGGGGATATGGGGATTTGGGTGTCTTTTATAAGAGCATGACATCTTCCTCAGGATGCTGCCTTCTTCTTCTTTCTTCTGTCTTCTTTTCTTCTGTCTTCTGGGACTGGTATCTTCTCCATCTTCTTCTTGATGCCATCGGGTTTCTTGGGATTTCTTCATGTTCTTCGGGTTTCTTGGCATTTCTTCATCTTCTTCGTAATTTTAGAAATACATCACCTGTATTGGTTGATCTTGGCTTATTCAAGGTTTCTTTTCCATTTATATTTCCTCGTTGTGGGTTTGGTCATATTCTGTGTTGCTTTGTTATTTACTTTTTACCTTCCTGGGTTATAATTTGAAAACCTTGTGTTATTAGACTGGTTTTGGATGACTCATCACTAATAACTCATTTTATTTGAACTTGTATTTTTTAAATAATAATGACTGCTTTCCACAGTTGCTATGAATGAATTTTTTTTTTATATTAAACTTAATGCTTTCTTCCAGATTTAAATGTTATAATTTTATTATTCTAATGATCAATTGCCATTCAATATTGTGCCTTTATCTGTCACGTTACAGTATATACAACATTTTTTACTCTTAATACTTAAGTAGTATTCTTGGTTTACTATCTTTCTCGTAGTCGTGCTTCTTTATTTTTACACGAAAACAATTTTTTTATTTGAGACACATGGCTTCTGCGAACGTAATTGTCTGTATTGGGTTCATACAGCGCTACAGTTACGGGGGTTATGAACTCGTGAATCTTATAGGGGCCACACCATCGGTATGATAGTTTGGAAGTGGTCCTATCAACGGCTTTACTCGTAGGGTGAGTATTATACATCACTAAATCACTTATTTTGTACTTTATTTCCCTATTATGCTGCTCATGATATTTCCGCGGTTTTTGTAAATTCGCTCTCCAATTCGCGCGAGCTTCGTTCCATATTTTCCTTATGTTATTCCTATTCATTTCACGGGGCAATAACTCATGAATTTTCCACTTTGTGGTTAACGGGTGGTTCGGTTTATACTTGTACAGTAAATCAAATGGTGTTGATTTATGTCCTTCATGATACGCCGAGTTGAAGGCAATTGTATCCATGATAGATTTTTATCCCAAGCTGTCTGATCTTTAGCGTGATAAGATATTAAGGCTGATTTTAGGTTTCGCAAGTATCTCTCTGCTAGGTTTCCTTGCGGTCGGTACTCTGTCACTGTAATATGATTTATTCCTAATTTAAAACCCATGTCATTAAATTCTTTCGATTTAAACTGAGGTCCATTGTCAGATACTAGGTGTACTGGTGTACCATAATCTTTAAATAGTCTCTCTTGTAGAATCTTTATTGTCGTAGATGCTAAGGCACGTTTCATAGGATACATCCATACGAATTTAGTGAAGGAGTCCACGCAAATTAATAGCATAGTATTTCCGGACTTAGAACAGGGATAAGGTCCAGAATAGTCTATGTATATCTTTGAGAAGGATGTTGTGAAGATTTCTGAGATTAATTTTCCGACTTGACTGATTCGTGCTGGCTTGCTCAGGGCACAGATTTCGCATTGTTTCACGAACTTTGTTATTTCACTGTTCATGTTTTCCCAATGGTATTCCTTGCGAATACGATGTATAGTTTTCCTAATTCCCATATGAGCTCCATTGGTTGATGAGTGGTAGTATTCCATTAGCATAGGTTTAATTATTTCCGGGGCGATTATTTTCAGTGATTTTCCGTTAGCCTTTTTAAAACAAAGTACTCGTTTACTCAAGGTATATTTGTCAGAATAATTTCCTTTATCTATTTGTTCTATTATTTTACAGAATTTCGGATCTTGTTGTTGGTGATATGCTACATCCTTAATTGCAAGGGGGAAGTTAGTAATTAGCGTATTAACAGTAGTGGTTTCAACATTGTCTTCGCCAGGTCTGGTATTGGGTAGTTGAGACATGCGGGATAGTGTATCGGCTACTACATTTTGAGTACCACGAATATGTTGTACTTTGAACGTGTAGCAATTTAATCTTAACACCCATCTTCCGATACGACCTAACTGTTTTGGACGGTTCAATAACCATGACAAAGCTTGATTGTCGGTTTCTAGTAGAAATTCCTTGTGTTCCAAAAATGGTTTGAATTTTTCGAAGGCGAATACTACGGCTAAACATTCAAGTTCATAGGCTGAGAACTTCCTTTCTTGCTCCGTCAATGTACGTGATGCATAGCTGATCGGGAGTCTAGTATTATTGATTTCTTGGTATATTACGGCTCCTAAGGCTACACTAGAACTGTCGGTCTGTACGACAAATGATTTACTGAAATCTGCTAACTGCAATACCGGTGGGGATATTATGCTTTCTTTGAGTGTTTCAAAAGCGGCTTGATGTCGAGTACTCCACTCGAATTTCGTTCCTTTCTTTCTTAATGCATTTAATGGGGCTGCTATATCCGCTAGGTGGGGTATGTACTTGTGAAAGTAATTGATCATACCTAAAAATCGAGCTATACCTTTGGTGTCTCTAGGTGGTAAAAATTCTCGGATTGCGCGCGTACGCTCGGGATCGATGCTAACCTTACCTTCGGCCGATACTATATCACCTAAGAAAGAGAATTGTTTCACTGCGAAATTAAATTTACTAGGGTTTACCGTTAGTCCACCTTTCTTTAACCTCGATAATACTTCACGTAAGTGATCAATATGTTGATCCATCGATTCACTATATACTACTATGTCGTCAAGATAGTGATATACGTATTTAAATTTAACGTCATGAAATATTTTTTCTAACAGTCTGCTACATACTGAACTTCCTTGTGATATACCGAATGGTACTCTAGTAAATTGATATAGATTAAATGGGGCAGCAAACGCAGTTAGATGTTTTGATTCCTCAGCTAGTGGGATTTGGTGGAATGCCTGGTTGAGATCCATTATGGTGAAGATTTTCGCTTTGGTAAAATAGTGGAACGCGCTGTGAATGTCGGGCAGGGGAATCGATTCAAATTCTATATTCTTATTCAGCTGTCTATAGTCCACGACTAGTCTATGTTTGTCAGTTCCTTATGGTACTAGGAATGCAGGTGATGAGTATGGAGAAGTTGACGGTTCTATTACGTGTTGCTCTAGGAGTTTGTTGATTTGGTTTCTCATTATTTCCATCTTGGGCGGTGATAATTTGTATGGGTGAAGACGTATTACCTTGTTGTCACTTAGATTTATTTTGTATTCGATTAAGTGGGGTAATCCTAACATGGGGTGAGTACAGTAGAAAATTCCCTTATTAACTTTTGAATTCTTTGTCGCTCATTTCCTTTTAAATGACTCAAACTAGATTCATGATGCTCTAACTGAATAGTTGATGTTTCACAATTCGCGTTGTTACTTAGCTCGGAGTCGAAGTGATATTTTCGAGTACGATCAAATCTGAAGAAATATTGTTTTCCGTATATGTCAAGGATTAAGCCAGTTTTACTTATAAAGTCAGCGCCTAGTATTAAGTTTAGTCCTAGCACTTCAGCTACGAGTAGGGGAACACACCAAGTAAAAGTCTTTATTTTTAATTTCACCGTAATACTGCGCGATATATTTAGGTTTTGCTTATTTGCGGTGGCACACTTTACGTTCACGTTTTGGCTACGTTTAATAAGATTATTATTAGCTAATACGCTGGCTAGCTGTTGACTGATTATACTACGTGTAGATCCTGAATCGATTAAACCAAGGATATTCGTTGTTCCAAGGTCTATCTGTATGTAGGGTAATTGGCATATACTTGTTTTGCATGTACCAATAGAGTTGCACTTTTTAATAAATCTTGTTAAGTAAGGGTCTATACGTTTATTTCTATTTATTTTTACTTTAGAATTATTAGTGTTTATACCTTTCCTTCTGATGCTGCGGAAGACGTAGGATTTTTGTTCTTCCCGCTTCAAATGTTTTTTGACTGGTCGGTTTTCTGTTGGTACCGCTTTTGTTTACAATTCTTGCTAATGTGGCCGGACTTTCCACAGTTATAACATCTTATTTCCTCGTTGACATCGCTCGCATGCTGTCGGGGTTTTTGTAGAGAGTTTGAAGTATTGGGGTAGCTTTGGGTTTTAGATGTTCTTACGAATCGCTTATCGCGGTAGGTTCGAGTATCAGTCCCAATGGGTAGAGGTAGGAATGAATTTCTGCGTTGAGTCTGGGACATAAAAACGCGTCTGTTTTGGTCAGCATACCAGACGTTGGACGAATGTATACAACACAGTTCTAGTTCTGTGAAAGTGGTTGGTCTCTTCATGAGTGCTAGGCGAGATCGCTCCTCGGGAGATAGTCCTACTAAGATAGTGTCTAATAGCTGTTGTTCACTCCATTTAACTTGTAGCAATAAGGTCGATTCCCTTATTTCAGATATATAATGAGCTAATCTCTCGTATGCTCCTTGTCCACGAAGTACTAGGTTCCGCTTCAATTCTTCGTAGATACCGGTGGGAATGAAGTGTCTTATCAGGGTGGTATGAAGTTCTTCTACAGGATGATTATACCTTAGTGATTCTAACACACGATCTTTTAAAGGAGATCTACATTCAGGTAGAATTACTTGTAAAATTTGGCCATCTCTTAATTGTCGCAGATCCTTTATTTGTAAAAGGTGCTTGATAAAATCTAGGAGTTTTGTAATATTCAGCCCATCAGTGGTTGGTATCTCAGATAAAATACGTTCTACGGGGTGAGTTATTTTTCCATAAAGCTCGGTAGTTAGATTTAATTGAGTCGTCATTCTAGGTTTTTCCGCAGATTGATTCGTCGGTAAGTGAAGAGGTAAATCGTAGGTACTAGTCATATTCTCTAGTTCATTTGGAAGTAACGTGACGTTTACGGGTTGGATATTTACTTGTCTATCGGTTAACCGTTCCTTAACGGGATCTATATTATATTCCTGAAATTTTACAGCACCGGTTTGCTGTTCTTGAGTAGGAGATAGGGTAGGGGAAATATTTAGTTTCGTCATTGCTTCTTCGATCTCTTCTAATCTAAACAATTCGGACCTTCGACGTAATTCGCGCATTATCTCGGGTAATTGTTGTAATGCTTCTTCCGCGAATTTTTGCGCGTCCGATGGAGTAACTTTATCACCGGGCCAATTCAACAAATTGGTGATGCGGCGGGTCAGATGTTCGATTTTTTGAGTGGTTCGTAAAATTACTGCGGGGGATTTTTCATCTCGCAGGGTTTGTGCGATGGAGGTAAGTTCCGTATATTTGTGATAGCAGGTTTCCTTTTCACTTTCGCAGTCCAATACACTTAAACGATTTAACAGTGAGGGTTTGTCTGGTCTATTTTCACGTAATGTTTTGCGCAGTTCCGCGACCGTTACATTTGCGTATGGGAGACCGCGTAACAAGGCTTCATAGCTTAATTCGTCCTTCAACAAGAAGTCGGGGTTAAATTGAGCCATAGTTGTGGTAATAATGACTTTTAAATAAACTAAGTATTACGTACGACAAATCTTATGTCATCTATTTTAAACACTTATAAAAGTTGAATTCATTTAAACACACACACATATATCTATTACTACACATAGAATCTTATACTA
Organism: Magicicada septendecula; assembly: GCA_034769895.1. Lineage (NCBI taxonomy): Eukaryota > Metazoa > Arthropoda > Insecta > Hemiptera > Cicadidae > Magicicada > Magicicada septendecula. The sequence goes on from CM068368.1 coordinate 145,587,328, forward strand.
ATTAATCAAATTAAAATTATCTCAAATCAATTCAATTTTCTGTACTGCTAGCAATTATCGGTCAAGACAAAATGATAATATTATTTTATAGTGGAGAAAAATTTCACACATGAAGAGTTCATTGCGTTTATAATAGCACAATGGATCAGCTGTTTGGGGAGTCTTATTGTTTACATAGGGGTGGTTTAACAAAGGAGGGTGATTCGGAGAATCTGAAACACGATTCTTTCCTGTTCTGGACTGTCTGTTATGTCCGCGAGGGAATCCCATACAAACAACTTACTTGTGTACAAGGGGGAGAGCGTACATTTCTCGACACGTATTTAACATGAAATAGCCTGTAGACACCGACAGGTTTAAAATGGAATATTTTTACCAGCAAGGACTTGTTTATTACGGCAATATCCTAATACTAATATTATTATTTCTTAATTAAAACTTTATTTATTTATTTGTTCACAATTTCAGAGTGAATAAATTTATATATTCTAAAAGTTACTGTTAATTAATTATCAAGACGTACACAATTATTATTAATTTTATTTTACAAAACAGCAGAGTGGCGCATCTTATAACGTCTCTCCTGAAAAGACATTATAACATCGGGAACCAGTTCAATTGTTCGCTGTTAATTAAACTAGCTGCCGTGGTTAGTAAAATTTACTTACCCACAAATTATGACAATGTATATATCAGGAATTAGTCAAGAGTTACATGAATTTATTCACTCTCTGGATATTAGCGAAAACATCTCTTTATTCTTGTATTTTAAATAAGTATAAAAGTAATAGCATTAATAGTCATCCTTTAATTTTTTACTTACTTTACTTTACTTTTAAAAGAAAAATTCTTATAAATTCTGCATTAGATATTCTTTAAATTTTTACTCTTTTTATCTCGAAATCATTCAGCTGTGTATTATTTCAATTACCACGGATCCGGGTCTTAACTTTGCAATATTCTAATATATCACAACATCATTCAAACTATTTGAAGAATAGTCCGGTGTAATTTTCAGGATTACTTTACCTTTAAACATCATCAGGTTATTACTATATCATTACAGAAATTACAAACATTTATATGCTAATCTTTAAGTTATCTAAAAGTCTTTACAAGAAACTTTACTGTTCTTTTTGTTTCGGTTTTAAAAAAAAAAGTTATGCACAAATGTTATGATTTAATATCACCTGAATAGAACGTGAGTTTGCTGTGGGTGTTCGTGATGGTCTTCTTCAGTAGGTCTTCTTGGGTGTACTTCGTTGTTCCTCTGGATCCTCCATTTAGTTGATTGTTTCCGAATTGTACTGATGTTTACTTTAATATGGTAAGGATCTTACCACTTACTGTTTGTAAAGAGATGTGTCGGCTAAGTTTTTTTTTTATATATATTACCAATATTTGCTCCACGCACTACATTACTAGTTTTTTTTTTTTTTAGTTTTACTCAACGCTACATTGGATTAAATCAATTAACGTCTGGTTGTATCGTTGTTTAGCGGTATACACCTAAGTGTAACTTTACGACACATTTTTGACCTGCTTACATGTCGAAGTTTCTCCGGCGACTGGGGGTTGTTTAGCGGCAGGGAGTCTGCAAGCTGGCGCGGTTTACGCGCTGAGAAAAGTAGTTCGTTCCTTTAGTATTATTAATTGTTCATTAATTAACTAATAATAAATTATGCTACCTTTTTGTTATGAGTTAGATAATTCCTTTATTATTAATACGTCTTTTATTTAATTAAAAGAATTATTATTTTTCGCTTAATAACATCGTACTTTGCGTGTTCGTACTAGACAATTTGCACGTTGATACAGGAATCTAGGTACAGATAAGAGGTGGATAATACTCTCACTTGTTATAAGAACAAAAAATTTTAATTTGTGCTATTTAAATAATTTTTAAATCGTCACAATTGCTCTGCGCTTTTCAATCGGAAAAAGATTAATTACGATGATTTAGGTTGAAAACACTATTATTATTTATTTTCTTATTCATAATTCTATATTTTAAAATACAAGTCGTGATTTAATGGGGGTTGTGCAACCTAAGAACGGGCCGCCACTGATAAAATATTATGTAATTTATAAGAAAATTAAACAAATGGAATGAAATGCAGATTATCTTATACTGTATAGTATAACAAACGGTATAGTATGAACAAGTTAAGATTTGTGTGGCTGAGTAGAATTAGAAATTCAATCGGCGAGTGTCTGTATGATTGAGGAGCACTGCACACGTAAAACAACCTGGTGCTAATCGTTATAGATTGCACACTCAATTTATTACCAAACTCTCACTATTTCTGTTACATGTATTTGAAATTTATATCTACTCCATATATTTTCCTAACCTATTACAAATATTTTCACTTGCTTACCCCTGTGTTCGCATAAAATATTGTTTTTCTATTGGCCCATAATGTACACTCGTATGCCAGCACTCGTTGTGTTTTATGGATCGACGAAACAAGCAACAGCTAGAGGGGATCTACATATTCCACGGTTGATGCACTAGTTATGCGTAAAGTTAATCTCGTGTGTGCCCTCACTTTATTACTCAGACCATTGAATACACTGATCAAATTTTATGTAAAGCTACTCTGATATGCGGCAAATCGTTTACTATCACCTTTAATAGGCGTACCATTCTTTAAATGAGTTACTGGATAATAATATTTTTTACTTTACAGTCGTGGATTGTTGAGAAGTCGCTTTCAAATTTTATCGTGGGGCAAATTTTGCAAATCATTTTACTCAAAAACTATTCTCTGTAACTAAACATATATTTACTGATTATATTGATGTACACATGTCTGAACAAATGTTTTTAGAATGATGTATTCCAAGCGTTAGTCACATTGGTGTATGGGCTGATAAAGTCTCATTAGTATAGTGTGTGGATATTGTAAAATGTAATACATATATCTGCCCTTGTAATTTTGGAAATTTTTTTTCAGATGTTGCTACCCGTTTAACTTGGAATTACAAGGAGAGAGGAAATACGGGAATCTCTCAACACAGAAGTGACGAATGACAAATGGTGTCGCGTATGACGTGGGGTGTATAATATCATTTGTCTGATGCCATTATTCTGAGGCAAAAGTTGTGGTATTGTCTAACATATCAATAAATCACGATACTTGTAACAAAACAGCTTTTAGAGAGGTTTTGTGACCGGTGTGTAACAGGAATGGTGTTCGTGTAACTTCAGTGTCACTCCACTAAATGTTATATAATTATTCCTGATTTAAAAGATGATTTGTTTAACAATTATTCTAACAACAAATAAATACGCATCTTGCTGATTTATAAAAACACAGAAAACAAACATACATAAAATGTCTGTAAGTAAAAATGATATGATGCAAAATTAGAATTTACAAACTAAAATTATTCTACAAAGCATTTAATTCTGATAGACGAAAAAAGTGTACATGGAAAATGTTATCTTTAATGTTTAATAATGTATATAATGGTTTTTGGAAAGGAAGATTAAATCACACAATCTTACAATGGCTTATTTTATAACAGATAGGATTAATACTAGGTTAAAAAGCATGGTCTTAACATGGTGTCAGTAAACAAACGTAATCTGTTTTCATTACTAGTAAACAATAAAGAAATTACACATACTAGAGAAAAATGGAGTTTATAAAATACATTGTGCAGAATGCGATGCTATTTATATCGGACAATGTGGCCGTGCTCTGAAACATCACATTTCTGAACATACGAAAGCGATTTTAACTAATACAGCCAATACAGGTTTCACAGATCATTGCTTACAACCCAATCATTTCATAGATACAAAAAACAACACTACTGCAAAACATACAAAAAGATAAAAAATGGATTTATTAGAAACTCTAGAAATTAGGAATGCAATCAAAAGTAACAAAAATTTAACAAAGTGAACTCTGTGTCTCCCCTTTATTAAAAGTTGTTATTTAGCTTAGTTTATTTTTATATTTTGACTTCCGATTATACTTAGTTTTTACAGACACTTGACCTTTCCACTAGCTTCTCCACCCGCTCTATCATACACACACCACATATGTCCGGATGTACATTCTAAACACATGTTCACCACCCTTACATTTTTTGTTTAGTTTAGTTGTTCCTTGATTATCTTTGAGAATAGCCTAATAAGCTGAAACAGCTGTCATAGTTAAATAAAAACTGTGAAACGTACCAAGTCTTTATATATATTTAAAAACCTTTCAATCTTTAATGTTTAATGTTTGTTATGTTCCAATGATTTTTTATTACCATTAAATAGAAATAAGCCTAAATATGAAATTAACAAGAATTCTGTAAATCAAGATACTTGAGGCTGTATTGCTGTACCTGTAACAGGCAATGTGACCTACATACTTGTGTAAATCATAAACCAAGATATTTATTACAGTTAGCATTTGCTTATTGTAATAAATGAAAAAAATCTAAGATTAGTAGATCCACATTAGGAAAAATTAACTTCCCTGAAACTACTCTAGTTACACTTAGTTAATAGAGAGGAAAAACTGAACTTATCGACACTAAGTGTAGTTCAAATTATAATCTAAAAAAATTTTTGAACGTAACCTATTACGATACTAACAGTACAAAAAGCAAAAGTCAATTGTGTAGTAGTAGTAATTGACATAAGTACAATTTCTTTAGTAATCATTAAAGAAAGAAAAATATTCCATTAACAAAAGCGGTTTTCTGTTAGTGCTCGTACAGTAGGTATAGCATTTCTGATTATATCCTAACACACATGTACACCTCTAGTGGGAACCAAATTTTTCGGCTTGAGGGTTGTTATCTATCAATCTGCAATTTTTGACACAATATTTGATCTTTCTACGAGTTTTTAGTTTTTATTAATCATGAAACAAAAAAATGATTATGGCATTTTTGCACGTACCACGCGTATGATAACACAACGCATTTACTCTGCAAGTCTGCAACCTAAACTTTAACTCTGAAGTGAGATATTATATCACAGTAAAGAAACGGTAACATCAACAAAAAAGATCCAATTAGTTTTAATGTCACAAAAAGTTTCAGTAAACAAATAGTATGCGTTAACTACAGAACACGGAAAACGAATCAAGTACAAATTAGTTGACTAACATTTTTGTTTCTCGTGTTTTATTAGAAAGTTCTCAACGTGAAGTTTTCATAGAAATATACAGTTCATGGTAATGCGATTGACTACATAAGGTTATTGTTCCTACCTCTGCTACGAATAGAAGTATTCTAAGATAATTAAAAAGGTTGGAATTTCAATTTAGGCCTACATACAAAAAAACGTATATGCACTCTTTCTAGATGACATAATGTTATTATGTTTTCACCGAGCTTAATTTAAAGAGATTTAAAATTATTACGTTTAAACGTAAATAATAAAAACAACAGTATTCTTTCTAATACATGCTTTCTGTCTCTTCCGTAAGATGGTTCTTAGACAGAAAGACTGCTGAAAACTGCACAAGGAGGGAATCAGAATCTGAAATTCAAAACACAGAACGCAAATTTGAGGCACAACGAGTTCAAAAACAACGAGCGGATATTACAACACCTACCTCCTTGCCTACTAGAATGCCTTCTACCTAACCAAAGTTCTGTTTTTTTTTACCATAAGACAATGTTTGTAATCTTCTTACATATATTTTATAAAAATAATTTTTTTCACTATATTTTGGATAAGTGTATTTTGTATTAATTATTTTTGTTTGTATTGCTATAGGTGAACTTTGCTAAAGGACGAGTAATAGTGATGAAATATGGTTTGTGAAGACTCCCGGCGTCAATGGACCTAGAACCAATTAAATGTATATTTTTAAATTCCATAATACCGGTTCTTCTATACGGATATTACATTACATACGATTAAAATACAATATTTTTCTATTAGTTCAAAGCTGAAATACGTCATTTTACGCTTCACTTTAAAATCATTATATTTTAGAGCTTCGTTGTATATTCTCTGCAAAGTTTTGAAATATACTCCTTGATGCCTTTTTAAAACAACAGTTCATAGTTGTACTTAAATCTTAAACAATAACTTGCTGTCTATAAAGAAATAAAATAACACCAAATTCACTAGTCTTCAAACAAATTATGATGATGTTCTATCGTTAATATGTAGGCAGTAACCAAGAGGTAATGAACCATATTTTTTCAGAAATTTTAATCGTTGTCTCTTTAACGATAAACGCGTACATCCAAGTATATTGTTTAATATTCGTCAGTGTATCGATTAATATACATCTTAAAATAAAAATTAACAAATTCGTTGGTACACACTGCAAACAAGTTCAAATAATTCAAATGACAAATACCAATACTACAAAAACTAATACAAAAATGAGGAAATATTAAAATTACAAAAAGTTCAGAAATACGAAAAACATGACGTCAACACGAGATCGTCATGTTTCTTTTAAAGTTGATAAAATTCTTATCAACGTAGTATCAATCAATATAGATCCTAATAAAGGATTGTAGATGATATTTGTGACACAACCAGAGATTTGAAAGTGAACCATTTATTACTTATGCAAATATCGAACCAAAAATGTTTAAACAGTCTTCTTCGGATAAATACGTAGGAACATTGCTCATTATTATTTTTTTCATGTAGCAATTAATTAAATTTTTAGATAAATAGAGTATTGCGTTTATATCTCATAACTAACACAACATTGACCATCTGGGTATAACTCTTTAACCTACACATTAAGGTACTGTGACGATAGCGACAGACGTCTGCTCTCCGTACCAACCACCAGAGACGTTCACCGCAAACACCTGGTGAGAATCGGGAGAGCTCGAAGCAAGCCAATCAGGATCCGGCAGCCCTCTGAACGCGAAAGAAGCAATAAAGGCGAAGGAAGAAGGGAAGACCAGAAAATGGAAGATAAAAAAGACAAAGCTACTTCCATCGACTGGAACAGCAGCGGGCTGCCGAGTGAAGAGGACTGCGGCGCAGAAACAACAGCGAGGGCCGCGGCCGGGCATCACCCTGCCGATCGCGCGGAACGCCTAGTGTCCTCCCACAAGGTCTTTTTAAGGAACATAAAAAATTCGGCGGGGGCTGTGTCGGAGCCACGGCCGCAAACCTTCAGAGCGTAGAATACGTCTGTGTGCTTTAGGGTTGCTAATGTGTTATGAATAAAATGAACAAACACATATTTAGTTTTACAAAGTACAAAATTTTATTTGCAAAATCATCACACAAGTTAATTAGTTGGTTCAAGCAAGACTTTATTTATAATGGGCCTATGATAGGAGAAGTAGCTGATATAAGGTAATATATCAACGCTGATGTTTCTGGTGAAAGTCAAATCGATGGTGGTGTTACCCAGCGTAGTCGGTGGCATCATCGGAAATACGTATAAACATACATTTTATAATCGCTTAAGACAATTATAGAATATATAGACGTATCTGTATAAAAAAATTACAAAATATAACAATACAATCGCATAGTAAAAACATTTAAAACTGCAGGAATGGATAAAGGTATAGTTCCGATGCGGCTAAATATGATTTGTTTATTTGCTTGTAACTATGGTAATTAATTCTGGTCTCAATGGTGTTGACTCGACTTCAGTATTTATTTCCTTTATTTCCGAACACACGATTTTTACAAATTGAATTACGATTATTCAAACCTCTTAACAATATCACCGCTATTACGGTACACTATGTAGATAGTACTCGATGAGACAATTTTAACGACACCTCACTCAACGTTCTATCACATCGGAAACCGGAGAAATACTAATTTTAGTGCGCGCCGAGCGGCGCAAAACATTTCTATTTCTCCTCCCCGCTCGCTCAGCGCTGGATGATGCAATAGCCCGCTTATATTTTGCTACTTATTATCTTCGTTCCTTTATCTGTCGAATGGTACCTCATATAAGCGTGAATCTTTTGTCGCTTAGATAATATTTCAATTTCAAACGTGACGTGAAACGTAACGCTCGATTTTCTGGTTGGGGGTGGCTATTGCTGGCCTGAAAGGTAAGACGTATTCTACGTCAAAAGTAATACGTTGTACGATTGGTGCCACTTTTCTTGTGACAGTACTCACATTTGCTACAAAAAATGTTTTGATCTATTCGTATATACACTTTAATAAGAATGTTGTAAATGCTGTTGTTAGAAATCTTCATTAGCAGAGGTATTTTGAAATTTAATGTTATAGATTCCTTACGTTAATTATGAACAATTATTTAGTTCCTATAACATTATTTTTATAACGTACATGAAATGCTCGGAACAATCACAGTAACACAATATCTTCTTTAGTTCCAGTAGCTCAGCTCTATTGACAACTGTCCCGTAAATAGTAACAGCAACTTCTACCTGAAACTAAACTTACATATTTACCCTATTATTTTTTGCAATTACGTAATTCACCGAAAGATCAAATAGCAGTTTCGAAACGTGTTATCATTCAATACGACGTTCACAATATTTTTAAATGCTCCTACCAAGTAATCACATCCTCTATTAAACATACTAATTACCATAGACGAGTAATTTTTATAGTTGTTTTTTACGTACTATGTGAAGAGTAAACTGGAAAAAATTAAATTTAAATACGTAAGACAAAGAAGTGTAACACTAAAGAGCATAAACTTAAAGTAATATTTTCCATCCCACCACATTCTACGGAAGTGTGAGCAACAGCTAACTCTACAATATGCAGTGGAATGGATATATTAAATTTTTTATAGATTTTATAGTCTGTGGGTTTTGTTGTATATTTTTTTGCTAGGGCCTATATGAATTTTGTTAGACGGGATCCATGTATTTCGAACAGCTCTTGTTTGTAGAATAAACCGTTTTCAACTATTTCCTATATAATTTTGGTTAATTATTAAAGTTTAGAACTCTAATTACCAAGTTTTCCTTTCTAATATTACCATCTGAATGATCTGTTAATTTCTTCCTAAAGTAATTTCAGTCCTCCATACTTCATTCGTCTGGAATTGGACCAGTCACCTGTTTTACTTTCCACTGCTGTTAGAACGATTATCTTCACACTCTAGGTTTGTGTAGCCTATCAGTGTTACCTAATTTAATAATAATGACGTTAATTAGTCTAACCTTAAACAAAACACGAATGTGTACTTAAAAATAAATGATGTAAAATTTAAAGAAAACCGTTCTTTAAAATGGGGATTTTTAATTATTTAATTATTTCTGTACAACCTCAAATATGCTCTACAAGTATTTCAAATTTTTTAAAGCTTATTTAAAACATACCTTTTTTGCTGCTATAAATGCCAAAATGTTTTTAGACGGATTCAGTGTATTCTGTAATTTTGTATTTCTACATAATGTTACAGAAATATTACGCGTTCTGTACGGACAAGTAGAGTTACAGAAAAGGTGAATCTGACAATGGTAAGAGCCGCTCGTCGTCAACTTCAGTCAACAATAAAACGTTTCACAAAAAACGTTAGGAGGTTAGATTTATTTAAGTAAGTAAGTACTGAGGCAGATATACAGATTTACTTTCTGCTTCTGATAATCGTGGAAAACAATTTCGAAGAAAGAGAGGAAAAGGAAAAAGAGCTATATCATATAAACTTTGGAAACAAGTGGCGACCAACTTTCATTACAGACATGCCACCCAGAGATAATATTGCAGTGTGCATGATATGGTATAGACGATACGGTATAGACGCTAGAATACATGCTGGAGTGCACGATATGCCACTTTCTGGAATAGACGTCTTAAACAGTTGTGTAACAAACAACATACAAGCAAAGACATTGGAATTACGTAAGCTAATGTAAGTGAGGTTAAAAAATACTATTTCCAACCTCGTAGTAACATTATAACTCACAACTACTACATTCCTTTAAAGGATTGCGTTTTCGAGTTACGCGTTTTAGAATAGAAACGGGAAATGCGAAATTTTAATCATTTTGTATTCTTTACAATGTGGGAGTAAAGGAAAGTAACTATAAATGGAATAGAACGTTTACCTCTGACAATCCTTACCAGTGTGGAAGTTATCGCCCATCCATTAGGTGTGTAGTCCTTAGTCCAACTTTCGTACTCATGCCTGCAAAGCTGGACTTCTAAGACACGATGCAAACGTGCCGACACGTAACTGTAACAATTTAAGAACAAAACGTTTTCATGATAAATGTAAATAAACATAATTACATGTTTGCGTATTCTGTGCAAATAAATTATAGTTAGGTTTTGCAAAAAATAACAAGAGTAAACTACAAACGTTTTATGTAAAAATGTGAATCTAAAACTAATTTATGTGTTGTAATAATGATTTCGCTTTAGGTATAAAAATTAAAATGACTGCAAGTGTGTGTGAGTGTTATATATGTTAAACAAGAATGTCATGTGAAGAAGATATAAACTTTTTTTGTTATTATTTTTCCTTTAGACGTGTGCATGAATTTGTTGTTAGTTACCTTAATGATAATAACTAACTATGTAGATAATAATTACCTAGTTTATGATTCAAGATTTAATAAATAATAATATTAATATTATTTGTTATTCTCCTTATTATTTTGACTTTAACTTCACCTTCTTGACTGTTTGTTTTGTTTTCAATAAATATTTTGCGCAGCTCTTAATATTTGTTATTAATACTCAAGGTATCTCGTCACTTCGTTTTTTAACTAAATAAAGTGGTTTGTACTATTTCACGTTGCGGAACATAGTAAGTCCCTTACTAACATACTCATGTAAGCAGAACTTTAGATTTGTGCATTGATACATGTGCAAAATATTGGTTTCCCTCCTCACGAAGTAACGAAGTAATCAGCGTTATCTGAACACTGCATTTTAATAATTTTACACAGCCTCATATTTACATATTTGTAGCACTACATATTATTGAACTAATTATATAATTCTATAGGAGAAAATTTTAAATCTCCAACAAAGATATAGCCTACTATAACAAAGAAATAGAAACCTGTTTTACTTAGTTAGGTTTTTATAATTTACCTCCCTGCATGTTTATTTTATATTTAATATCAACTTGAAATATTTATTTTTACTATCATTTCTGTTTTTAATTTCCTGAACTGAAAAATTGAAAAAGTTTTACAGCATTAAGAATAACCAGTAACGAACTGTTGACTTCAACTGATAACCAAGGTATTTAATGTTGAGAGAAAATTACAAGGAAACTTACATTTTCCATTTCTGAAATTAAATGTAGTATAAACGTACTGAGGATAAAAGCGTAAATTACTTTTCTCGGTTGGCAGTATCAATTACAAAATCAACGGCGAGATGGCAGGCTCTAGTGAACTGCACTTATAGTGTAGGTGAAGTCGCGATTAGATTCAATTTTTAAAACGAATCAGTACCTGAAAACTAATTTTTTAGGTTTTTTCCGCGTCTCACCTGATCCGCCTGCCTTGTATCGTCTACCGGCAGTTTACTACAAATTATCTATGATTTTATTTTTAAATAGCACTAAAATGTTTGTCACCAGCGTTTCATAATTTCTTGTTAAAGACACAAACAAAGCAGTATTCGTTTGTAAAGTTAACAATCTCTATATAAGTTAACATACTCTTTTTTAAACGTTTTATGTAGACCTACTACAATTCTTTTTTTATTTTTATAAATTTCAAATTATTCCAAGTTGATACTGTCACATTAAGACTAGTGAACATTACTAAAATATTCTAATCTGACAAGTACTAATACAGATAACTGGAAACTGATGAAAGTGCAAATGTTAAAACGTAACAACAAATGTAACAATATTTTCAAAACTAGTTAAAATGTACTAAATTCTAACATTTAAAAGCGCATCAACTACAGATTAATTTTGTTTCTTTTATATTAATATAAAACACACACACAGACGCGCGCGCGCTTACATCTTAAGACCACAATTGGTTTTCAAAACTGATTATTCTATAATATTGCAAAAGCTAATTGATCGGGTTGGAGGAAGAAACACGAAGGAAGAAGGTTAGTACTGGAATGAGCTTTAACGCAAACGAGAGCAATGAGGAACCGGTATGTAAGACAGGAGTTTACTATATGAATATAATTATTACAAAAGTCTATAATCAACTACATATCCTGTATACATTGTGTATATGTATACTTGACCTTCGTGTACGAGCCCGCTTACACTATCTAAGGTATAGTTTATTACATCATATTAAAGTTACGGTTCCCTAGTATACTCAGTTTACCTACTTCAGTATTTTCCTTTGTACGAAACGTATTAACTTTAAACTTATATCATGTTGACTTAAGTAATATAGAGTCGGATGAAAATTGACAACTTCTTCGTATATTAACAAGCAAATAACAAATGATAATTATTATTCATTTCTTATGCATGCTCAAAAAACGGGTAACACTCTACGTATTACTACTGTACACTGTTATTACTGTATACTATACATGTAAGAATCCGTGTAGTCACATTAGCTTTAATTATGTGATGAGCAGAATATTAGCACATGGTAAACTGTACCTGTTTATGATGTACAGTAAATGCTGACACGTTTGGGATGAGGTGTATTGGTCCTGTGCTGGTGTTCTCAGAAAACAGCACTTTTCCTCTAACGTATTACATAAATCGTTATTCTTGTAGCCAAACAGCTTCAAAACTACTTTCCTGTCTAGTGCTTAACATGTGTACCGCTCCTGTAACCGCCAAATCATTACTCAATTATACTCCCCACTGACAATAATACTAACGAATACAATTAGTTTATAACTATTGAATCTAAACTTCAATAAGTAGAAAAACTTCATCATACTTTTTTTCTACATACAATTTCAGTTAAGATTGGAGACAGATAATTAGTTTTATGTAAACAAAATACGTTTGAGACAGCGTATTTAGTAACACAGGCCTATATAATACAGGAACAAAACCGTAACAGGTAAAGTCTCACGGTATGAAATATGCGAAATCTAAGTGAACATATCTACCTAATAAACCTGTTTTGTTCGATTGACATTTTTACCTTTCCTGCGTTTTAATGATTCAATTTTAAGCTTAATAGCAAAGAACGACTGGAGTCAAACCATTTGAATTGTTTCAACGAAGCAGCTGTTTCGACATCAACTGTTGTTAAGACACATGAGTAATGTTACGTACATAACGTACGAACTGCGTGTAAGAAGTATTCATGTGTGTAGCGTATGCATGCAATCAATACCAATCCTATATGTTGAGTGTTGATTATTGGCTGGGAGTTGAAAATAAATATCTCTATCGTTTTACAAAGTGAAGGTTACCCTAGCAAATGTTTGAAACGTAAATTACAATGTTCTACTGGAAAAGTTTATGTATTCTTGAAACATTTTTGATAGAGTTTCATAAAGATATAATTTATTCTCAAATACCTAACACGGTGCATACTGTAAAATTATAAGCATGGTTTAAATTTATACTACATATAATGCATTCATGCTATGAATAAAAATAAACTACTCAAGTCATAGTAAAAATAAAATTATGAATCCATTTCTTTGTCTCCATTAACGCTATTACGTGTTCATTTCAAAAAAGATGGTGTAATCTGGTCAGCACCTTAATTTTTAGTTGACACCTTAATCCGTCATATTCGGGCTATTTTAACAAAGGTCGTATCACACACACGCGCGCGCGCGGCCTAAAATGTTCTTTGTTTTTTGTAACAAAAAATTTAACTTCTTTTTTACTTGTTCCTTTGTCACCGTTTCCTGAGTAAAAGTGTTGTCCATGTTAATTAGGCCGTGATGCAATGGTTTCGTCTGCTTGGTATAACACGTAAGTATGATGCAGTGATAAAACACAATTTCGATATCAAACGTTCATGTTCTTAACAGTAAATATTTGTGTGAACACAAATAATAACAAATATAAACATATAATCGTATAAGCATCTATATTAGGTAACAGTAAACATTTTATTTTCAAATTTTACAGTGAGGTAAATACTTTGCAAATACTTTGTTATGCTATCAGTGGTAATTACTTTGTTCTCCGTTAATTGAGCAGCAAAATTTTAACATTTAAAGACGGAATTTTATATTGAAAAACCATTAAGTTAACCAAATACGTAACTATGAAAATTATATTTTCATAAAACTGTATCAAGGTAATCGTGTTAATTCTAATTAAATTACCTCCCTTCTACACAAACTATGAAATGAATATAGGATAAAATTATTATTAATTTTATTATAACATTAGATAGCCTGGAAAACTACAATGAATTCATAGGGCAAATATGATTCCCCGAAGCTCACTGTTATATTATTACCAGCAGAACAATACACTGTTTGAGATTTCGACTGTCCCTGATATATCTGTTTAGTGCCCACTTTATTATTCAACATGTTTATGTGTTATACATTATTCGATACAAACTGTAATCTGTTTACAAAGATCACATGGATTATGACCTCAAAACGGTATAACAGATTATTATTTACCAGAGAATTACGACAGCCACAATGTGAAACAGGTTATGTGAAGATTATAACATTCATCTTAAACTAATTCTCCTGTGTCACCTGATACCCTCTGTACACAAGGACAACGACAGTCACTAAGGCGGTAAGTAACAGTTACACGCTTTGTACTTTCCCTAGTATCGCACTCAACTCGCTGTAAAAAAATTCGCTAAACTCACAGCCGTTGAACGGTCTTAGTCGTTATATGAAGCTGGATCAATCCAAATAATGTTTACGTCCAGAGTCATATGGAATTGCCTGGAATCGTCATGCTGCCGAACAGTTTTGGTTATTGACGCAGACTTTGTTTGTGTTTCATATGACCCGTTAATTGGACAACTGCCAAGGAATAGTTGCTTATCTTTAATATTTTACAATTTAATCTTTCTTTTCTTAATTAACTTGTGTTATATTAATTTCCTGATACAATTGTAAGTTAATAAATTTGTATTAACATCAAATTTATTATATTACTATGGGAAGGAGAGTTTACATTTTTTATTACTCTTCTCTGAATTACGTGTTCCCTCTGTTACAAAATTCCCTTTATCTCATCCATTTACTATTAAGACTTATTAGTTCTCCTTGGTTTCCTACGTTACCGCTACTACACATTGAGTCAGTACACTAAGTTGACTATATTGTAGTGATTAACAAACAATGACATTGAGTGATAAGTAAACCCTACTAGACCAGAGACTGTACAATAAATCTTAACGCAACATTCACCTGGCTATCCAAATTATAGTTTATTAGCACTCGTTTGATTACATTACATCTTTCCCGCATACACAGGGACACAGTCTTATATAAACTTTTATTGACAAATGTTACAGCATAATTCCATTTAATTCTTCGCACATATAGGCTACCAATATCCAACTCTATCAAGTATGTACTATTTCCAATTAATATATAAATCCTTATTATAACATATAATGTAACACATACCATGTTAATTCACTTCAGAGTTTGACGTCCTCATATGTTACAAACGCTGTAAAAAGAGAATATAAAACTTATTAGAAAATGATAACGTTTTTTAATATAACTCAGAGTTGTAGGAAATCCGACAATTAATATTGGAAAATAATATTTCGGCAAAAACTGTAGACACACTGATAATTATAAGCATATTAATTAAAAATAATTAGAAACCATTTAAGGAAAAAGTAAGTACAACCATAAATAAACTATTACTTTCTCATTACTAAACCCACTAAAATTGCAATAGTTGTTCTCAACATGTCGCTGAATTACAATTTTATCTAAAACTGGCTATAACCAATTAATTGATAATTATTTTACATATTGTCTACCAAATAATAAATATATCAAAGTTATATAGTAATTACCGGGATAAAATAGGCCTAACAAAAATAATTATTTGTTTAAAATTATTAATATTGATATTAGATAAATAAGATTAATTTTAATACTAATATTAATGTTATTATTAGTAATTAATATGAATTAGTTTCCAATTTCTTTTTAAACATAGTTTAAATCTTGTCTTAGTTTCTGAAGCCATTCAAACTGTTGGTTTTTACAAAGTATGTGATAAAATGCTGTAAACATGCCACTTGGTGTTAATTTACTGGCAGAAACAAAACATGAAATTAAACTACTGAAGTAGAAGAAGGCAAGGATATAAATAAATATAGTAGTAATTTATTTTTTATTTAGAAAAATCTACAAAACCTTACTCAAAGTTGTATTCAACTAAAACTAGTTTTAGGATCACTTTGTATGAACTTAAAATATTGTTGCTGTGGTAAAATATTTTTGAATAAGGAAGTTGTTAAATAGATTAGAATTAGCCTACATATTTGATAATAAAGGGCAAACACTTTTATTTTAAATTAGATTAGTGGTACTCATCAAATTAACAAACTCTCGTACTTATGCTCAATAAAACACTATTTGGCTTATGAAACATGGGCCTTATGTTAACTATGTTAACATATATGTATGTATGTTATGATAACTATGGGTTATATGTTAAGATTTGTTTTTGCCTACGTGTAACATAAGTAACAGAAGCGAATGCCATACAAGATGAACTAAGTAATGCCTGGCTACAGTAAATAATTGAAATGTATGTGTTATGCACATCTGAGTTGTAATCAGTGTACACACCTAAAACTCTTGTTCATTACTCTTTGATTCTGCAAAATTATTCAATTTCTATTTGCAAAGTATAACTCAATTATTTTTTCCTTTCTATTCGGCAGCTTTTCTGTATTTATAATTAACGGTTATCTTTTATAATAATGCATAAGAATGCAACATCCTATCAGTCTCCAACACGTACCTTTTTATCCCCCAAGACGCTTTTCATATGTTTTCCAATTTCGACCAGAAAACTCTTTTCTCTTTCGGATTTTGCCGTTTTTAGTTTTACTTGTCTCACAAACGTTCTGATAAACGCTGATATTACCCACAACAGAGTAACGCTCTGTGTTCCAGTATCTCTGTAACTGAGTAAGCTTTTCCCATGTGCCTTCATATCTTTTCATTGTATGTCCAGATAAAGATATCTTCTCATTCAGTGAATTCCCACTGACCTAATTTCGACGTTAATACTACAATCCATGTATTCATACTTAGTATACACCCAGTTTAGTATAGAGCAAATTGTTTCTGAGGCAGACAGAAGTGACAGCGTAAAGAGAGCAAAACTATTCATAAATATTCAAATAGCATTCATACAGCAGAACTTTTAACAGTTTTTAATTAAAAAACAAGTAAGTAGAGGACATAAGATTCTGTTGCAGAAGTCATTCCTTGGGAGTTCATCTCAGCGTAATGTTAATTCAGCATAAGATTAAAAACTGCTTAGTAGGGGTGGGCTAAACTATTATATTAAAATAACAGGTACGAAAATACCGCTCCATAAAATAAAAGGTATAAATACCTGTTATTATGTACTTATTATACACAACCTATATTTCTTCCTTTGTAAGTACCTCGCTGAGTTTCCTGCAGGTCTCCTACGTAATATCTTCAAATAAATACACTGCAAGTGGGTTTATTTTTACCTAAATAAACCTACTAGTATATTACTAAAGCTAATAAAATAATCCTACTTGCAGAGTATTTATTTGAAGATATTACATAATTTGTTGTAAGAAATAAATCGGAACTAAAAGTATTAACAGTGCTACTTTACTTTGTGACTTTAATAACCTATTACTGTTTACAATAAAACAAGAAACAAGAGAACTTCTAGGCCTATCTCCCTTTCAGCCACAAGAGTGAATGAGAATAAACACAATTTCACAAATAAAAGTAATAAAAACAACTATAATAAAATTAATATAAATAAATAAATACTTATAAATAAACAACAACAAAAATAAATTAAACGGATTATATATCTGGATAATCTTTAGATATATTCACCAATGTACACAGAATATACAAGTCATGAAATTAATCTACGTCTCACCTATTCACATTACAATTTGCTTCACTAAACACATTATAAAAAAAATTAAACTATTGAATAATAGGTAAGAAAGAACCCCTAGCTAAAGAAAAGTATTTACTTAAAACAAATAAATAGATACAAATTTATATTCAAAACAACAATAAATTTTCGTCGGACATGATTTAAACCGATTACTTTTATAAAAACACAACCTAAACAGTTTGCGGTAAAATTTCATTAGATATTCTCTCTTATCTTATTTTATTTTCTCATGAGGTAATACTCGAAAAGAACGCAGAATACCGAAATGGTAATCGGGTCCGGAAAGGTTGAGAACCACTGCTAGTAGATCAACTCTAGAACTGATAGGCCTTGGCAAAAGCACAAGTTGGGCAAATAATGAAAACTTCGAGCTATATCATAAATCAATCATGAAAGTTTTACAGTCTCCAAGAAATTCAGATAAACTTGTAGCTTCTCCTCTTATCACCTCTTTGTTTTATTTATGGACTTCTAATAAGTTTAGTAAATTCTTATCTTCATCAGATGGTGTATTTATCTTAGACTGCAGTTTGACCATTTACACCTAATTGTGTTATCTGTTATGAAGTTTATTTTTATTTCTTTACTAAGTGGAAACTACTATTAGTCAAATGATAAGTAAAGTGATAGAGACAAAAATTCAAAATCACAGTCTAGACAAAAGAAACAAATTTTCGAAAACACCTTATGTTTTAGGGTACCCTTATTAGATCAGTAAAGATTTAATGAACTGGACTAGATAAAGTGCATAAATGTCCGTTACAACAATCTGATCATTTACGTGAAATGTCCAGTGAAGTTAAAATCACATTAACGAAAAGTAGAATTTTAATTAAAAAAGTTGTGTTAATAGTTATAATCATAAACAGAATTATCACTGTTGCACACCACTATAGGAAAATTATTCCGATTAGCGCTTTCAAGCTTCACAGCTCATCGTCAGATCGGAAATAACAACAACAGTAACAAACAACCTCTACACAAAACCCATTCACCCCACTGCCCGCACCCACCCCCCGAAACAAGCTATAAGTTAATGTCCTTTCTTAACTATCGAGTTCAGTCACCTATGTCTGTACAGTTACATATTTAAAGGGTTACATAGTTGAAAGGGTGAAAGAGAAAGGTTTTACAACGTTAAGTTTTGAAAAGAATGTACACACACACATACAATTTGCTAGAAAAATATGTAACTGTACAGACATAGGTGACTGAACTCGGTAGTTAAGAAAGGACCATAGATAAACATAAATCAGAGTATGAAGCAGCAAACACTGTGAGTAACGCCCGATTAACATCACACGTAGTTAATCCCAAAGGTAGAAATTACCAATGTTAATAGAAACATGTAACTTTATAGTATTGTGGTTGTTCCTATTCTAATTATTCATGTAATTAGCGACACAGTAATTACCAATTTAAACTGTGGATTGCCATGTTTTTATGTAAATCGCATGTGTGCAAAACAATATTAACAAATATTGCGTCCTTAAAATGATTGACTTATAATAATGTCATTCGTATTTACCGTAGGTGTTAACATGTTTTCCTTTGATGCATATAGAATTTCCAAGTAGTACAAGTTAAAACATCACAATGTTCTTCTTGGATGTTTAATCACAATATGATAGCCTATTTGTATTAACTTTTGAATTTTATGTTCAAATTCTGTGCAAAATTAATATCGGTTTATAATTATTTGCGTTTGTTATGTTACGGAAGTCGTAATTAAAAAACAATGAAACAATGCCAATTGTTTGGGAATATTTTCTAAGAATCAAAACCTTTTACAGTATTTATGTTTCTTATGTGAACAGTAATTTCGGTTTTTATGTTACCATCCAATTAGTCATAATTCGATAAACCACGTTTTTCGAAACCGCCACTTCAATACGTGTATCGCACTGTGGTAGCCGTAGACTTCTAGAATTGATGTCAACAAATATTATAAACAAAATTAAGGAAAACATGTGGAAACCTCTTACATGTTAACTCTTACATGTGGAAATTCAAACATTAACATGTTCAAAATTCCTGTAACGTTTTTGGCACCATTTACTTACATTTGTGAGATTAAAGTAATATTAAAATAAGAGACATTATAATTAGGCCTATAATGTAAAATTTATAGTCAGAAAGGCAAAGCAAGCCCCAGAAAAACAAAGCAGCAAAACTTACGTTACACTTCTTAAATACGAAACTCTTATACTGAAACGTTTTTTTATCCGTCATAATACTTCAGTTGTCTACACAGGAAATAAGGAAAACAGGATTAAAGACATGTTTTATTACAAAACAACTAACTCTATCAGCATACTACTACACATTCGTCAATTAAGAGTTAAAAAACAGACGAAGGAGAATTTGACAAAAAATAAGAAAAGTTTTCTCAATCAGATTGCGTTTGACAAATATTAGATGACAAGCTTAATACTAGTATGTGCTTGCCACACAAAACGGTCCGTCCCTTGCACACTTTATTAATTAAAAATGTACCTGGAAAATAGTATTTGTAAATACATTGTTGTATACGAATCGTGTATGTGTATGTAATGAGGCAATCTCTTCGCTTTCATGTTCGTAGCTAAATGTGCTCTAAATTCCCGAATTATTAAGTATTTCAAGTTATACCACGCTTGTTCTTAATATGTGAGAAGTCATTATTAGAATTCGCATGCCATTTGGTGTCAATCCAGATGACAGGTTAATTTTTAGGTTGATTCCATGACAGCACCTTTTACCACTGCATTAAGCAACAGTAGGGCTTCTTGATATGTTCGTATAAAAAAATTAAACTGTCTAAAATATATAGGCCTAACTGCCTATAAAAATTGTATGTATTTAAAATTAAATTATGTTGTTTTATATATTTATATATATTGGAAAGACGTTAATTAGCTAAAGATTTAATTATATGTAGTTAGGTGGAAGAGTCTGTGAATAATTGAAAGGGAGAGAATCAATGTATTTTTTAATAAAAAGGTGATTGCAAACTAGGAAACTGAAACACAACTTTTTAAGTGACCACAAATGAAGAATTCAGTTAATTAAATTGAGTAGACACTGAGCAAACGCGAATGTCCGGTAAGCCTCGCGCAGTGCACTGTGTTGGACGCTCATATACGTTTTGCAATTATACATATGTGCGTTTCGTGTGAATTTTAATATTTGATGATCTCGTTGTGAGTGATTATTGTCTGATGAAGGGTCATATGACTTGAAACGCGTAACGAATATATCATCCTTGAAGTCACTGGACGGTTTCAATTAAGGTAAATTATTTACTATATAAAGTGACTAGGACCGTATAAATAATAATGTTTAAATTTTTGTTTAAGTTAACCTCGTTTCTCACAATATTTAATAAGTATGGCCGATGTTGCTGCAATGCTATACAATTTGTTTTCAGGATAGCATTAAACGTTCTCTTCTGCCCCGCTGTCACGGAGCTTAGGCTTCGTCAGGGTAAGCGTGTGTAGGGTGGTAAAGTGCTCTGAAAGGGGGCAATTACCTATTGTGCTCGATGCGGTCAAGCGTTGTTTTGGAAGCAAAATGATTTCCGCGCTGAATGTACCGCACCTTTTGTTTACCGTCAAGCATGCTACACATTCATCACAATAAACGTCACAGCCCCACGTGGTGTCAGTTCAGTGTTAGTATCACAAACGTCCTACGCTCAAGGATATATCAGCTGTCCTATCACATGCACATGTTTTATGTACTTCATAAGATAACAGAGCTGTTTTATTTGCAAGAATCATCTTCGGTCTTATCACTTATAACGTATCACATTTATCAAAATTAGTTGAAAGATAGCATAGCCACACGTAGTGTGACTTTAGACACCTAACTCTGAGTAACAGAATCGATTAACATGCAGTATCAACCGTTACATTTGATTATCTATTTTAAAAAAATAAATATTGTATTTGAATACTTTTAGTGACCATAAAAGAAATTATGAAACTTATAGGTACATTGGGTCAGTTAAATTGACACTATTTAAACTGTTTGTGTAAACCTTACTAAATATGCGTTATCTTCGGAAAAATTATTCACCGGTTGAGATACGACCGACGTAGGTACTCGTATCTAATTGTTTGGGAGGCGACAACAAATACTGTCGGGACAACAACAGAAATAGTTACAATTTTTATTTAACTTATTAGAAAAGCTCTTTTCTTTCAAAACATTCAAGTTGACTTTAATTTATCGTTAAATAAAAATATACATCAGACACAATTTATAAATGTTACACTGGTACTTCGCTAGCACTATTAGCTCGCTTAAAAATAAAAAAAATTAGAATGAATACTGTGTGGTAATTTCTACTGTCTGCTCTGGGACATTTAATCCATATAAATATAATTTATAAAATTTTAAATATGTTAATACAGTATGGTTAAATGAAATATCTTTCCAAAATGTCAACACGTAGGTAGGCCTATGTGTTATTGGCTTCTGTGGATTTGTTTTTTTAAATATTATGTACTGGCGTACTTAACCTTGTAGTAACTCTGCTGAATATTAGATACAACGTTTAAAATAAGTGTAAGAAAATAATACAGGTTTACACTTTCAGTATTTTTGCACTGTTTCTCTAATATGCACAGTCAATTCGCTTACACTTCGTTTAGCGTAAATAATAAGACTTCCCAGTTTTTTAACTAGTTTCTTCTTTCGATCACACTCCAAGTAATGCTTCTTCTTTAGTTTTAATACAATCGATATTTTGAATAATGATAATATTACGATTTTATATTCCTTTGGGTTTATTTAGCCATTGTTCTTCATTGGTTATCACTGAGTGTTCATTGAATTCTTACATAAGAAAATTAATGGGTTAAACGCACCCCTAATCATTATCGGTTAATCATCTGGACAATACTTTTGAAACAGTTTTCACAGAAATTGTTTAATGATTAAACTTAAGCATTTACCATAGGTATTATTTTCTGTTTAACTACGGAAGAACAATAAACTGTGCATTGTGTCAATATATATAATTGACAACAAATTTTTAATACGATTTATGATGCAAACGTTGGATCGATAAAGTGTTCCTTTATTTCATTACATTTTAATAACGTATACGACTTTAAATATATACGACTACGCCCTAACACTAATATTACGTGGCACAATAAAAAAGATGAGAAAATGCATAAAATTGTTTGCCCGTTCTATTACTATCCGTTGATGACATAAAAACATGGTAATAATTATGTAAATGTGTCTTTGGAAAATAAGGAAGCATCAAGAAACAAAAGTGTCTGCTGATATTAAATCAAATGACTATAAGTTTAGCACTTAAGTCAATAATAAAGTAAAAATAAAATATGAAAAATAATTAGTGGAATATTAGAAGAAACTTTTGGAACACAAAAGCATTACGATAAGTAACGAACCACTTCTGTGTTTCTCAATAATTATCAATGTGTGTTTATGGACCTACGCATTCTTCTCTGTATCCGTGTAGCCTACGTAGTTTCAAAAAATATGGATAGAAAACACACAAGCAACACAACACTTTGTACTGTTAAAAAATAATACGAGAAATGTAAAGGGAAATATAAATCATTTATTTTATTATATGATCAATCTAAAATAAATGTTGTACCGAATAAATAAATAAAATTGAGAAGAAGAAATTTGACTAGCTAGAGAAGATGGCGGCTGGACTGCTCGTTTCCTATATTGTAAGTCACATTGTAGATTAGGCGACTTGAATACACCTCGACGTTATTGTGTCCTGTGGTACAGTGTACTAAATCAGTTATAAAATTTAAAAAACTTACATACGAATTTAAATTAAGTTACTGGAGGAACCTGAGACTCTTTGATTAATTCTAACATTTTAGTGTGCGGTAAAAAGTATAAGATTTGAGAGGTAAGTAGCAAATACAAATATGGCTCTAACCTCCATCAAATTGTTTATATTAAGCAACATATAATCCCATTTTCAAAAAGATATTCCATATGATTAGTCAAAAACCAGAACAAAATAAGGACAAAACATTAACCTTAAATTTGTTATTTGTGGTGAAATACCGTACTTGAGTCATCACGTGCCGCAGTGTGTTGAGTCCTGACAAACTTCAGCTTTTGTTCCGAATATTGTGTTCATTAATCCTATTGTGTTTCCACGTGTGAGTGGTATCACAGACTCTGTTGTTGTTTTCAAGTTTGCAACTTTATTATGTTATCAAGAAGATCATTCATCCCTGCTTAATGTGCTTCTATTGAAACACAGAGTTATGATACTCTAGAATTGAAGTCAAGGTAACAAATTTTATCAAATGCTACACAAATATGATGGGATGTAATAATTTACAAAGATAACATGTTGCTCTTTATTGTGTGGCTATAAGTCACAACACAGTTCAAAACGTTATTAACAATTTTCAATTTTTTATTTTATGCTGTTACTGCTGGTATACGTAGTTTGGACACACACACACGCGCGAGCTAGGACAAGGGGTTCTATGTTTTTATTTGACATTATTTGTGCTTCCTCTATTTTCATTTTCGAAGAATAAATAAAACTCAGCAACGTAACGAATAATTTAAATTATTTCTCCTGGAAAAAAATGTATTTTGTCATACAGATGGCACTACACTGTGTAAAATTTTAATTAATTACTATTTTATAGCTTAGTAATTTAATTTCTTATCGTAAATTTATTGCAAGAATAAATTAGAAGGCAGACGTAAGTTCAAACTTTAATTCCTACACGTATGTATACTTTATAAGTTAAATTTCTATAATTAGTTTCCAATGTAATTTAAGCACTGTTGAAACGACGTGTTTAACATGAAACGTTATTTTCACAAACCGTAACAAACAGGTCTCTTACTTGTTTATAGTTGCCTATTGAGACTGTGCCTACTTGCACGTATTTATGCAATTAGCCATACATGCAATAATTTTGACGCAAATTGGCGGTTTGCCATGCATACGCAAGTGGTGCATTATTTTCAGTCACCCGTATACAATCACATTAACCTAATTTGCATATACATAATGTTTTATTCTACCATTGACACAAAATTGCCTCATAAACTAGCATTTATTAATGTGACACAAAAGGAATATTCAGGTCTAAAGATTAACGTTTTATCGTATTGGGATTTATGTAGTGACTATATTTTTAAACTTTTGAATAATTTACTACTTAATTTTAGTATACTTTTTAAAATATTTATGAGTATATACTTGTTTATCTACAAAGAGGGCAGACTGGCGAATAAATAAAGAGGGTCACGAAAGAAAGGAGGTCCACCTA
Source organism: Magicicada septendecula (assembly GCA_034769895.1). Lineage (NCBI taxonomy): Eukaryota > Metazoa > Arthropoda > Insecta > Hemiptera > Cicadidae > Magicicada > Magicicada septendecula. The sequence goes on from CM068368.1 coordinate 145,612,559, forward strand.
CTTTCATTTTTACTTTGTATAATTAATTTATTTTTTAAGGCAGATAATCAATCTGTCTTAACACTACACTCAGTAATGACACATTATTTGTTAATGTATTTTTCAGTTGAACTGATAAGTTGAAGATAAGAAAATTTCATGGTGTTGAATGGAGAAGGTATACTATGTATAAAGGTTACTATGTGCTACACTGGAACAGTGCAACTTTATAGAGACTCAGAGAATATAGCGTTGTAAAGTCTGCTTTGTCTTTTCACCCACTCAGATACAAACCACCTCAACAGTAATGACTTCATTTCGAGAACAAAGGAAATCATGTCATTACTATGCATACTAATTTCATGCAGAAGGTATACTATACATAAAAGCCACTATGTTCTGCAGTGGTACACGCAGCTTTCTACACACTCAGAGAATATAGCGTTGAAAAGACTCCTTTGTCTATTTACCAGTTCAGTTACAAACCAACTCAACAGTGTTGACTTCATTGCGAGAACAAGGGAAATCATTTCATTACGTTAGTGCTAGTATGTGCTCTTTCCTTGACCTGCCGATTGGCTGGAAACGTGTCAGTAAATTCAGATAGATTATAATTATGCAGCCACATTATTCAGTCATTATAAAACACATAAAGAAGTTAGTTTATAGAAATCAAAAGGGGTTCACCTTGAAACTTTGTCGTGGGAGACTAAGCCTCTATTTTCACCACTACTGAAAACAGATATTACACTGAGTACAATTTGTCTACGAGGTTAGTTAATAGCTTTGACAATCTGCAGTTCAGCGTAGCGTATTCTCTACTACGACTGGTTAGGGATGATGATTTTGAAGAATACCTAACTGTAGCGTGGAACACTGTTAGTATAGTATTTGGTGATGTATATTTTCTGTTTCCCTGTAATATTAAAAAATTCAATACAAAGACACAATTTAAATTATACATGCTATTTGAACACATTATACAATACACACGCAAAACAACAATCTTTCAAACGACGGCACCATCACCAAAATCAGAACGGACAGCTCAGGCAATAACAACAGCTCAGACATCTCCAAAAACAAAAGTTAGCTCAGGCAATAAGGTAAAACGTTTGACCTAATATACTTGTTTTCCCCATCGGAATAGTGTTTATTGGCTTATAGTGAACAGAATTAAATATTATTCTGTATAATAAGTAATGCTTAGATCTACCTTAAGAGAAAAATAAAATGACACACTGTTACTGGTTTTTCTTGTTGGTGGAGAGTTTCTTCTGACTTTTCCTACAATTATTAATACACAACTATATTTTATAAATAAATAAAATACTATTTTATCAGTTTGTAATAAAGTATACTTGTAAATAAAAGCAATTGTCATTAAACAACGTTATTACCATTGTGTTATGCTTTAGCCCCTTTTAAGTTCAAAATAATGCTAATGAAATAGATAAACATCCTGTTTGTATGCTAGATTCAAATAATCTCTTTTATAAAATACATAAATATCTATTAGAGTTTCTGGCAGCATCAACACAACATTTACGACCAGAATAATCCAGATTACATATTATGGCAAGTAGAAGCACATCAATTGAACAAGACGTTCGTAATTTGTGTAAGGTAAGTAGTTACTGTAAGCCCGATCTCACACCAGTATAATGCTACCCCTACAATACCTTGAAGCGACTGGAGTGTACGATACTGAAGGCGACAGAAAAATTATTTCGGGGATGAGCACAGTTTATTTCATCTAACAATCCCAATGCTCTTCTTTTAAAAGCTAAAATGTTTGATTAGTTCAGTTCATAGTTTTCAGGTAGAAGACTCAATAAGAAATATTTTGTTAGATTAGTGTCATCGGGAGTATCTTTTTCTGTTGTTGCAATAATTAATAAACGCGTTATTCACTTTGTTAATAGTGTATTTTCTTTTCAACTCATTGATTGGAGAACGCCATGGAGTCTTTTATAATAAGTTGAATAATTATAATAAGGGGAACTGTATTTGTTCGCTGAACAAATATGTTTGCTGTGTACCTCGTATACAGGTCCCTATTCATATTTGTGTCTTTCAGGTACCTTAAAACTGGATGTGCGTTCAACGCTCTGTGATTTAATTTTGCTCGAGGAAAGAATACAATAGGAGAAGTAGTTTGCGAGACAACAAAAATGCGCATTTGAAATGTTGGTTTAAAAGTTTCCGGTACTTAGAAACGCTATACACTGTCAAAGTGAGTAAAAAATCAAACTCATAGTTAAGGCTTATTGTGTTCTTTTTAATTTTATTTTAAAAAATAAGGCACTGTCTATCAAACGATGTTTTATTTCAAAAAAAAAAAAAAAGAAATATTACAGCTAAACCACCTGAAGTCAGCGAATAAAACATTCCTATACACAATGTACTAACACCTTACTGTAATCACTTAGCTAATTATGTTATCGCCGAAGTAGCGGCCCTACTATGGCAATGGAAATATAGTTAATAGAATGCTGCCATTTTATGATGTAGTGAGTGGTCAGAATGGTTAGGTATAATGATGTTAGTGGAACTTGGTTTTCAGTATATTGCATGTTGTAGGTGGTTATTGTTTCTTATGATAGTTATGTCAAAATAGTTGATTTTTTTATGTTTTTATTTTTTTTTCTGTGAATTGTACTCTTGGATGTACCTTATTGATTTGTTTTAATATGTTATCTGCATTTGTATTTTTGTCATTTGATACATATAGCCCATCATAACTATAACCATAACCATAGCCCATAACAAAAATCAATAGACAAAATTAAATATAAAATAAAAACTGAAGAATTAAGAATTAATCAAAATGAACAACACATAAATAATAACATCAATAAAAAATGGGCCACATTCATATACATAAATAATATAATAACAAAACTAACAAAACTATTAAAAAACAGACATAAAAGTAGCATATAAAACTAACAAAAAAAAATTTACAAAAACTAAATAACCTACATAAGAAAGATAAAGATAATACAACAACCAATGGGATATACAAAATTGAATGCCAAGATTGCAATAAATGTTACATAGGACAAACAAAAGAACAACTGAAGAAACGTTATTTTAAACACACAGCGTTAAGCATACAAAAAAAGCAGAAATATATAAATCTAATTTGGCCACACATGCAATAAACGCTGGACATGATTTCCCAGACATAACCAACATGACACTAATAAAACACATAACACACAAAGGAACCAAAATGAACATTTGGGAAAATTTACAAATATACAAACATAAAACACAAAACAAACTAATACCAAATTAATACTAAATACAAAACATGACACAATTTTCAAAGCACTCACACACAAAATTACTAATATATTAACCACAATCACACACAATAATACCAATTTAGAGTGCCAAATGCCAACAGGAAACCACAACAACCAAGCGACACACAAGTACTTCACAAGACTCAAAACTAGGAAGGCTGAGGATGGGAACACAAAGCGTCCAGAAACATTTTCCAAATAAGGGAATAAAACATCTTGAGGTATAGAATTTATAAACATTAAATAAATTATATATTTGCATCAAGAAATAGACTGTATAGTCCAGTCGCCAGAGTAAAAATAACGGTAAAATTTCTTAAAAAATTGAGGCAAAGTGATATTTGGTATAGTTATTGAAAAAGGTCTAAATATCGGTTTAAAATCATCTTTGCATGTTTATATGGTCAGGCTTTTTAAAAAAATCCCTTATTTAAGGGCAGCGCGCGGTAAAATCGATAAAAGCGTTTACATTCCGTGAATTTCTTTCCTTACTACTAAATAAACCATTTTTTCATGATAAAGTCTTCATTCTTTTTGTTTAAAACAGTTCCAATATTTGGAATATAATAGTAATAAAATCAAAATAACGATTTTGTTATTATTTCATCGTTAGGAGTATTAAAACGATAGACGGAATGGTCGATTTTAACAAATCTTCCTCTGTTGAATAATATTATTAAATATGTGTATCTTAATATACATAAATGTCATTGTGTGTATTTATATTCCACATCTCCTACTAAACCACTGGACCAATTTCAACAAAACTTAGCACAAATATTTTATGCAACGGGAGAACCAACATACGATAGGTGTTTTTGGCCCTGGTGGATGTCAAAAATGGAAAATATGAAAATTCTGCATGTAGGGTATCAAATTAAAGGGGATTTCAATGCAAGTAACAATTTTTCATGCATATAAGCACTATTGAAAATTCTTGGGCCCTGGGGCTTAATAAATGGGTGGTTTTGGGGGAGGTCAAAAATGGAAAATATGAAAAACCACTGGACCGATTTCCACCAAACTTGGCACAAATTTTTTACGCAACGGGAGAGCCAACATAAGATAGGTGTTTTGGGCCCGGGGGGGATGTCAAAAATGAAAAATATGAAATATGAAAATACTGTGGGGTATCAAATTAAAGGGAATTTCAATGCAAGTAACAATTTTACATGCATATACGTACTATTGAATATGTTTGGGCCCTGGGGCTCAATAAATGGGTTGTAATGGAGGAGTGTCAAAAATGGAAAATATGAAATACCGTATGTGACATGCATATACGCACTATTAAAATTTTTGGTCTCCGGGGCTCAATAAATTGGTGGAATTGGAGGAGGGGTGATGTCAAAAATGGAAAATATGAAAATACCGCACGTGGGGTATCAAATTAAAGGGAATTTCAATGTAAGTAACAATTTGACGTGCATATTAATTTGGATTATTATAAATATCCCCCCCCTGCTTGGTGGATGTGAAAAAAACAGCATAAATGGTATCAAATTAAAGTGAATTTCCTAGCAAGTAAGAATATGGCACCACTTTCTCCCAAGCAAAGCCGGGCAAATCCTCCAGTAATAAATAAAATATTTCAAAGAAAGCTCTCTTTTTAATAAAAGATAAAACGAATACAAACAAAATAACATTATACAAGAATATATACATTTTTTTAAATTTGGAATTTTAAAAATTATTTATGTTGAGAATTTAGTTAGTGATTTCTTCTTCTTCTTCTTCTTCTTCTTCTTCTTCGAGGATTTTTTCCTCACTATCATCAAAGTCATTATCATCAAAATCAATCTCGTCAACAATTGGAAAGTTTTTGCAAGTTTCAGTTGAGCATGTACCACAAACCGATGAACATAAAAGACCAGCGCTTCTGCATGTACACGATCCTTTTTTGCAGCCAGTTTTGCAATTACAAAAGATCATTTTTAATAAAGATTTTGGGGCAGCTGGCTGTGTCATTTTTATAAGCGTTAAAATTTCTCCAACATTCCAACCCCAGTCTTTGGTATTAGATCATTGCCGAGCCATTGCTGGACTTGTAACATTATGACATTATGTATATCATCATCAGGTGACGATTGGACCATTTCAAACGCTTTCTGATACAAAGGTTGATCGAAAGTAACAAAACAATTAAATAGATTTAAGTTTTTCACTAGTTTTACAGCGTATTTTAAAACGGTGTATATTGTATTTTTGTCAGTTGGAGGAGAGTGTACAAAAGGCAAGCAAACAATTCTAGATAATGTATAAGTCATATTTTCCAAAAGCTTGGACACAAAGGCATTCCAGCCAGTAATGCCTGGTTTGGTCACTCCATAAATCCAAAGCAAGTCAGCATTAGAAAAATCTATATTATTAAAACTCGGATTATCTACTTTTTCAAAAACAATGTTTTGGAGTGCATGTGTATTAATATTTTCAAAAATTTGGAATGGTATTTTGTAAATTTTGCTGATTTATTTTGCAGTAGGCTTAACTGTCAATCGTTTTAAGGGCACTTTGTTATAATAACAATCTCTGGGACTTACAATCATAATACCTCCCATACTATGAAAAGTATTTTTCCCGTCTATAGTATTGATGTTAATATCTGAATTGTCAAATGCCAATTGTGCAAAACAACCAAATCTAAATGGAGAACGTGGACTAAGCAATACACTATCCTCATAAAGTGCTGCTTCTTTGTATGATGAACACACTCCCAGATGCGACAATATATCTGTAATTCGTTTTGAAGCAAATTTCCTATGCAACATTACAGACAGACCAACTTGCAATGGTGATAGAAAGGTTCTAGGTCTTATGCAACTCATAATTGAATGAGTAATTGCTGTGCATTTTGTTTCATATGAACTAATATCACCTTTTTAATTTTTTAAAATTATTTCTTCTATCAGAAACTGAAGGGATTCTGGGATATTCTCATTAATATTTTGGAATATATTTTCACTTGGAGGATAAAATTCTGTCTGTATTACTTTTCTTCAGATTAACATCGTTTCGAATAATTGCTGCTGCAGATTTTAAGATTTTTCTTTTTTCTTCATTTTCATCTTTTTTTGAGGCTATCCATACTTGACGCATGACATTGTATTCACGATCTACAAGACATATGAGGGTTGAGCCACCTTTCCTGGATATAATTCTTATACAATCGCCGTAATTTTCTTTTAATTTAGCAATAATGGTATTTGGATGACAAGCATCATGGCCTGTTTAAGAAAATTAGATATTAAATAAAATAAACATGAAAATTTAATTTAAAAAGTAGTATAATTATAATTTATAATTAAGCAATATATTTACCTATTAATGCAATTAATTCTGTGAGCGTAAACTGGGTATCATCACTGTCACTTAAATAATCAAAAATCAATTCCATTTGACGTGAGATTTTTACATCCTTGGGTCGACCTTTAGCATCACTTGTGTCACTAGTGTAACTGTTTAACACTTTTTTGTGACAACTGCGGTGATATCTCGCTTGTACAGCTACCAAATCATCACAAGAAATTCGTCGTAGAATTGCTTTTCCTAATTCGTCGTTATGTTCTGCAATCTTTCTAATAATTTTTCTTTAACAGTAGGACTTTGAATTATGGAAATATTTTTGCGTTGATTAATACTTAATCTCGTATTACTTTTATCGGCATCTAATCCACAAATTATACAAAGTTTTTTTGAAATTAAACAATTATTTACTTTTTCTGACTTTACTCTTGACTGGGCTATATTTACTTTTTTCGACAAAGTGCCTAAATCCTTATAACACAAAACATCATTCCTTTTTAACGTATATTTTTCTCGACATTTCCTGTGTACTAAAATTGAATCAACTCTTTTTAACATTTCATATTTTCCATCGTTTCTCTCAGAGCTAACTCTTATTAAATTCGGTAGTCCTCGAGTCACTTTTTCTGTATCTTCAATACAAATATCAGCATTACAAATAAAACATATTTCAGTATCACACTGGTCCATATTTAATACCTAAAAATCAAAAAACCTTATGTAGCACTTATGTTCAGTAAAAGTATTCTTTAAAACTTCACCACTAGTGAAGTCACAATATCTCTTTTGAAAATTTTTTCATTTTCAATTTTAAATCCACCGTTTTTACCAAATTTGTTTTTTTAAATATGTGCCTTTTATAAACTTTTAATATATGTAAAAAATGATCAGTACAAATAATTTTTTTTTTAGAAAAAATGCAGTTCTTTACGTTTAATTTTTTTAAATGGTCAAAAAATGGTGTCAGAAAGGCCAAAAAATTTTGTTAATTAACCACCCGAAAGTATTTTTAATAAGCTTTAATTTAAGCCATCGTACACATTTGTGCCACAATCTTGCCATACTTTATGAGCACTCAAAGTTGTTTTGTGAATTGCGATGTTTTTGAGGTTATATTCAACATTTCAATATGAAATTTGTGGGGTTTATAGTACTCCACAGAGGTTATCTTTCTCTCAAGTTTTATCAACTTTCATTAATTTGTGTTAAAACAACAGCAATTTGTTTATAAACGCCATCGCCACTTTATTTATTTATTAACAATAATAATAATATCGACTTTCGTATTAAAGCTAGAAATGTTCTTAATTTATTATAGAATACTGAAAAAAATTCACATTAAAATCGGCTTGTTAGGTCCAAAGGTATTTATAAAAACGCTATTTTGCAACTTAAATTGTTAATAAAAAAATAAACGGGTTGTTTTTACACAAAACTTAACTATTAGCACATTAACAACAAAACATTAACCAATTTAGAATACAAAAAATCGACTCCCAAAACAATTCACATTTGAATTTTATTTTGACTCCACTACACGTGTTCACAAATAAATAAATATTAGCATGTATAAAAAGTGTAAACAAAAACTTTAAACTGCAATTTTTTTTACCTGTTTTATATGATAAAAACAAAAATATTTGTAATGTTTTGATTATAACCTTTGAAGAAATATCAACTGCGTTACTGCTCCGTTCTTGTATAGCAGATGTTTGTATGGCACACCACAACAATGGGTGTAGCGCGCGCAGCTACTTTTACAGTTGCACACTCGAGAGGAATAGAACGCCGCGGCGCCGTTTAAAAATTTTACCTGTTTTCTAGGGCCTTGTTTTTAGAGTATAGGTATAATCAGGTAAGAGAAATAACATGAATAGATAGATTTAGCATTGTAGTAGCTGTAACGTTAATTTCAAGTACTCAAATAAACCCACTTAAAAGATACATGTATGTAACGCAAAGGAGGCACCTTTTTTTAGTATACACAATTTTTATTTATTTTTTTAATTTTGAAAATGATTTTAATTTTCATGAGTGTAGTTTGTGATGCAGAACACTTGCAGCTTTCAAATACAATTTTTTGTATTTCGATATCTCTATTTTTAAGATTAATAAAGGCAGATAAACTCTGAATTTTAGAGTAAATTTAAAATACGTCGAAATACTCACTTTTGAAAAGGTGTTTTTTTTTTAAATAACAACTTCAAAAGTAGTTTTCATTATTATAAAATAAAAAGTTTATCTCTTTTAAAGGTAAATTAGTAAAGAACTAATATTTTTTTAAATTTTATTGTATAGTACTTGTAATTTTGTGGTTTCACTTCTTTTTGTATCTACAGTAAATATTTATACACTATATTCTTTATGTTCAAATAAAATATTTATGTAAAAATCAACAAATTTTGAAAGCTATACTGTTCCTCTTCAAAACTAGCCTTTATTTAACTGGCTACGCTTAGATTAAAGAAAGTTATGATATTTTTTAATAGACGCGCCTGGCTAATTTAGCGAATTACGCAAGATCGGGGGCAAACGCTCTTTTTAAAACGCAGCGCTCATCACTACCAATTTTCAGGAAAACAGCTCCATTAACGTAAAAATATGTAAGGAGACTTTCTGAAGGAAATTGTTTGCTCTTCAATATACACCTTTTTATTTCTTCCAACTGTACATATTTACGGAGTGCTTTAAGAAAATCTGTCTTTACGATTTTTCCAGACCATTTTCAAAAAACCCTAGAAAGGTAAACATGCAAAGATTTTTTTATATTAATTATTAACGTTTATTTAACACGTGCACCAAATATTGCTTTGCCCCAATTTTTTATCAAGTCAAAATCTCTGGCGACTGGACTAGTAGCAAAAAGTGTTTAATATGAGTAATATTTTTATCAAATGTAGCCTATATTGTACATTACTATTGTAGTGATGAAAAATACAAAGTTAATATATGACTGGAAACTAAATATACAATAAAATTAAACTTACCTGAAGTTACCTGAAGTATTGTGTTGTTGCGCAATTGCAGCCTATGCTTTTTCAGTTATAGCCCGTCTCTGGCAAATTCTAGTTGTATAGGATATTTTTAACATCCAAGACATGAGCAATATTAGCTTCTTCTTACGCCGTGGTTTGCACGAAACTAGTCGTATGGAGATAGAAAAAGTAAGTTTGCTAGCTACTGGTTCCCTGTAGGTAGCGTAGCTGTACTCTTGATGAGAGAACATAGATTCACAACAATAGGCTACGACTTCGAAGCGACGTCACGTCTGTGTCCCGTCGCGGTACCGTATTTTATTGGTGTATTTTCGGGTTTGGAGAGTAAAATTGAGCAGTCTGCATCGCCGTCGACTTCAGTTGAAGGGAAAATCGTACATAGTCAAAGTTGGAAATAGTTTTATAACATCTACAAATTTATTAAATCATCAGATAAAGAAATAGGCTTACCAGAAAGTAAGTTACACAAACCTGTAGCTCAGCCGTGTGGTGTGTCTCTAAATTGTATTATTAGAATTATTAAAGAAGCATCATCGTATACATGTGATATAAAATCTTCCAGCGCTCTCCGTTAAAACGTTCAACAACAGAAATAAAAACCGATTTAGACGATGTAGCCAGGTGTACTATTTTACTAATTATTCACCAATGCTAGTCAATAGAAGAGAAAAGACCAATATTTAAAGATATTTAAAACATTTTAAAGAACTAATTAATTATAATGGTAGTGTATCTAATCTGAGACACCTTATTCGTCAACTACGAAGGAAGTAGGAAACTGTTGATAGAAAAACACGACATTAGAGACTTAAAAGCCGGAATATAAGATAATTACGGGAATACAGTGATGAACGGTGGCCCGTATTGTAGACAGACGAAACTTATTTTCACATTTCAGCTTCAGTTAGAAAAACCTGTATAGAGAATGACAAAAATGGTTCAATAAACAAAGGACAGCGGGCGGTTGTATTTCATGCTGGTGTTGAAAATGAGTTTATGCCTATTGCGCTCTTAATGTTTAAATCGGGTTCCATGAAAGGCGATTTTCGTACCCGATGATTATCGTATACCGATCTTGATTGGTATAAACTATGAAAATTATGATAGTGGATGACTAAAATGCTTATTCCAAAATTGAATAAGAACAGTGTGATAGTAAGATAGATAATATCTCTACTATAATGTAGGCTACAAATAAATCCACCTCCAACATTATTAACAAAATGAGCAAACATGATTAAACTGGTTAGTAAACCATGGCTTTCCTGTAACCCGTATATGTTCAAACCTGTAATTGGTCTATGGACTAGTTAGGCAAAATAAACCAACAAGGATTTTAAAATACATGTTACTTCGGCAAACCATGAACATTCTGTTTTACGACTTCTATACTATTACCCACATCGTAGTCCTATAGAAATGGTTAGAGCCATCGTGACGAGCGTGTTAATAGAAGAAACGTGCAGTTTTCCGTAGACAGTGTTATTAAATTAGCATAAAGAGAATCTGGATATAAGTTACGTCTCTGATATACACACTGGATATCAAGATGTACCCTGTCATAAAAATTGAAAGGATTGCGTGGTTTAGGACCAAAGAGTGTATAATGTAGCTGATCGTTTCAAAACTAATACAGACAGGCTAGCAGTAGTGAATACGATTTGAGTGATATCAGTGAAGGAAACATTAGTGCGGTGGAAGAACTGTGCTAAATGTTTGTAATTATGTGCTAATGTTTGTAAATGTAAGTAAATTATTTGCTCTTGCCTATTACTTCAACAGTTTTAGTCTAATTGTTACATTAATATTGCCTCTCTAGTTCTTTATGGATACATTATATCTGCTTGTTAAAAAACACACACGCATACACACACACACACAGAGGATTTTATTACGTTACTTATTCAAACAAATTAACATACCAGAGCACTGCTGACTACGTATTACAACATTTTTTCCAGACTCGTAATGTATATACAAAGTAGTCATACTCCAAAATATATATTGTTTGTTAATGTCTAGGTCCGACTAGGAATGTATTAGACACAACACGCAAAATCACCGTTTACAAAATAATTGCAGTACTAAACATTTTATAACGGAGTGAAAGCTTTGTATGGTCCCTCTGTTGTGTCTATTGGTTGTTTTGTCTTACAAAACGTCTAGGTGTACTGTTTTGTTGTGTCTAAACCAAAATCAAGGTAAGAACTTACTTTCCAGGACTTGTCATTTCGTCATTTAGGGAGCAGGCTAATATTTTCAACTGTAGCCATTTTCTACTCACGTGTATTACACTATACCCGCCTTATCACCACTACAAGTGCGCGACTGCTTCATGTCTGATTATTTTAACTATATTACGTGTGTATTATCGTATTATTATCTCAGTAAAATTAGCATCTACCGATTAAGTAATTTATATTGTTCAGTAGGCCTATGCTTTCATGTTTTCTACTCATAATTCTTACAAAGATTGGACTCGTACAATGTGCGTATGAAGGGCTGTTTTCGGGATTATCGGTGGGACATTATAGGTGGAACGTACATAAGAGAAATTCTATAAAACAAGAATCATTTCCACCTGTTCTTGCGACACTGTCTTGTTGTAAGTTGCGTATGAACGTTCCTCCGTTGTGCAACTTGTTTTTAAGTTTTTAGAACAACCCTGAAAAAACCCTGGATGTGCCTCTGATTGCATGAATATTAGATGTAAAAAACTTAACATATTTTACTATTTTTTTAAATGTTTGACCCTGCAACTTGTTTAGATGTGTATCATGTAACGGAAGAGAAACACAAGTTATTCCACAAGAAAAGTAAGCAAGCCATTCTGTTGTTACAAGTGCCATGAATGTCTGCTTTATTTAATTAAAACTATAGGACTACATAATTATTTAACTTAATATACTGACATAATTATATCCTTGTGATACGGTGTCTTTTTACTTTCTTATTGATCCATAACTATACAATATAATGTCACTTGTGCAAAAAATGAGAAAGCGTGAAATGTACAATGTTAACGGTGTTACAAAATTATCCGTTAGCACTGCGCAATCTTATAGTATATTCGACCTGCTTCGGACTCTAAAAAAAAAAAAAATAGTAGCAAACATACATATCTCATCTACTCATTTACAGGTCAGGTCAAAAGTTTGAAACCAGCTCAGTCAGTACCTTCATCCCAACCAAACACCACCAAAAATGTTATAATTACAAATGCATCGAAGTGTGAGCTTGTCCCATGTAGAACAACAATATCATAATTAATACGGACATTTTAGTTCCAAGTAAGAAATAGACTTCAATTGGCAGAAAAGTAGAGTTGTATTGGGTGCGTTTCTCGTATATATTTTCACTAATGAGCAGTTTAAATTTCATAAAAAATAGACTTTTGATGACACTATGTCTTAGACCTCACTTAGGCTGCATTATCTAACTAACCTATAGTATTATTATTAGCGGGGGTCGTACAGTCTATGCCGCATCCCACATTTTGATCGCCATTTATCCCTATCTTTCCAGTCATCGTCTTCAATAGTTCGATCTCTCATGCTTTTCCTAATTCCTGTTCTCCATTGTGTTGTCAGTCTTCATTTTTTTCACCTGTTTTGTGATGTGTAAGTCAATGTTGTCTTTGGCCATCGCTTCTCCTCCATCCTCATTACGTGACCATACCATAGCAACTGTCTGGATTCCATTCTTTCTGCTGTTGTAAATATGCGCCCTATTTTTCTTCTAATATTTTCGTTTCTAACATGTTGCATTCTAGAAATATTACACGCTCTTTTTAAGAAGTCCATTTCCACAGTTTCTATCATCTTTTTCTCTTTACCTGAAAGTTGTTAGCATTCGCAGCCACAAGTTAAAATGGGCTCCACAATAGTTGTGTAGATCGTCAATTTAGTTTGAAGTTTCATTTTATTCGACCAAAGCAACGAGTTTAGCAAACGAATAGCCCTTTTCCCTGCTGTATCCTATTTTTGATGTCATTTTTTGTTATTCCATCTTGTGAAATAATGCTTCCCCAAATCTTTGAATTCGCTACACTTTCCGATTCTATGAATCTGCTATGGACAAGTCGCCTAACGCACCTACAGTATTATATTACTTTTAGGTATAGAAAGAAACCTGTTAACTAATTTTCCTTTAATTATTGCAACTGATATATAAAATAAAATGTTTAAAAGCGACTTTTTGCAGAAAAAATTTGTTCATATAAAAGAAAAATTATACGTAGGCTACATTGATGAAGTGTGTTCACCGTTATTTAATTAAATGCTTACTATATTGAAAATACGATTACAATTGACGTTTTGTGAGTTGTGCGGATATATATTCTGCACTGGCGTCTGAAAAACCAAACCAACCCTGTAGGTTACCTCGACTTAGTTTGAACAGGGCTGGCTGCTGTATTACACACCGAGTACCGTACAAATATTAATTTGCATATGCTTTGGCGGATATTCTGTTACCTAAATAAGCAGCATACGAAGACGGTGGCAACGCCATTTTTAGAGAGAAAGACAAAAGGCAAAGAGAAAAGAAAAATGTGTGAGAGGGAAAGAGCGTGATGCAGAGAGAGAGAGAGAGTGTGTGTGTGTGTTTGTGTAAGAGAAACAGAGGGGGAGGAAGTAAGAGTGAGAAAGATCCAGTAATCACACTCATGTTCGATGAGAATCATTTTGACAACAGTAGTTCCTAGTTCATACAATTTATTATTTGTAATGAGTTAGGCAACTTATGAAATAACGGTTATGTTATGGGCGTATATGCAATGTACTTCGCGTACATTTACTTGAGTAACAAACAATAATTGCCATTCTTTCTTGCGAATAGTGCTTAAAGAATATTGTATTTCTGAAAACATATTATTGAATTACAATAATTAGTAGTTCTAATGAACTTTTAATTATTGAAATAATTTTATTGTTAATTTGAGTTTACATTTAACGATTATTCTTTGTTTAAACGTCATTCCCACAACCTGTTATGTGTATGGATTTGGATTTGTGTTGCATAAGGTTACGAGAATCACGATCTTTAAACAATGGAACAGATTATTTAGCGCAAAATAAATAATTTTATTTACGTTTTTTCAAACAAATACACTTACATTACAATAATTCTATTTACATAATTGTCTAGTACGTACTGTACACAAATACAACAGTGTCACCAAGTCAAATAATATCAGTGGTCTGTAACAGAAAGAAAAAGGTAAAAATGACACTACCATTGACTTAGTGCTCGTCTTATTGCTTACAACTCTGACTCAGCTGGTTGAGTTGCCACCGGAAGCCTTATATAAGTGGCCACGTCACTTACTGCGTAATGTAAGTCACGGATTTCCAGTTGCCCCGATAATAAGCGAGCAGTTTCTCGGTAGGCCCAGAAGGAGCCAGCAATCGCTAGAATTTTCAGAATTGCATGATACAAATGATCTCGTGATCCGTTATCAACGTCACACCGTACCGACATATTACCTAGTATGAAAACAGAAGATGTTTTGGTTTTGCGTATAATAAGTTGCGTGGTTATGTATTTCGTAGGTCTGAATGCTTCTTTATAACATTGTAATTTAAATATTAAATATGTCTTCTATTACTGATATAAATGGGAAGGATTAGAAGTTTAAAAAATTTTGTTTCTGACTGAAATATATAAGTAAAAATGTTTACATTTCTCAAATAACTCCAAGTTGTGGAACAGTGTCCGTCTGTTAGAATCCACTGAAGAGTAAATGATTTGTTACTACACGGGTCTACCTGATTCTGTGTCCTCGCAAACTAATTCAACCGCTGGGAATCACGGAGAACATGTAACTCAATCTACATGTGCTAGCTGCATTAACCTAGTTGTCTATGTGCGGATTATATAAACCTTAAGCCTTAACGGATAAGGTCTCTCTAATAGACTATACACCGTAATGTAATGTAATTTTCTATTCTTTGATGTATGAGTGTGTTGCACGTGCCAACAACTAAATGATCATTCCGGTAGTATCTCTACAATAGGGATTTAAACAATTAAAACATTTTAGTATAAATGGGAATTCGTTTAAAATATAGGCTACATTACCCTATTTGCTCGAAAACGTCTGAGTAGCTAGGATACTTCTAAAGACCTATGTTTTATTTTGTTTATTTAATAACCACGGATATTAATAACGCTCCAAAATTTTATGTTAATTATTTTACTTTTAATTAACTGTTAAACCATAAGTTATGGTAAATGTTGTAGTAGCAGTGCAGCAAAATCTCCATAATTTCCACTCAATGCAAAACTATAATGACTTAAAGTTATTATTATATCTATTGAGTCTTGTTTTAGGTAATTAAAAATTAACGTTTCCATATATTAAATAAATTACGTTATTAAATACAGTGTTACGACGGTCTACTGATCGTCGTATGGTACAGTGGAAAACAAAATACAGACACCAATTAAGTAACTAATCACCAGCTTTAATTTTCACAATTAAACAGTTTGTAATCAACATGATAGTCTCTTACAACAAATCAAATATAAAAACACAATTACATAACACATAACACTTCGCCACAATACTTCGAACCGCACTACAATAAATCGCCACTAAAACTGAACTAAGCGCCGATGAATGCCTATATTTATATTCCTCTGAAATTCCTAAATCATCCATACTACGCATCAGCGCTACACTAGAGCGTAATTGCTTGAGGCCTTGACACAGTGCGCGAGGCCGGCAAGGAACAATCTAGCTAACGCATGTTGAGATCACGTACGCACAGCCGGATTCCACTGGAATAGCCGATAAACACGCAGAATGTTCTCTAATGGTGTAACACTTTTTCCGCATTACGTAACAATAGGTTTAATTGAATTCACCGGTGGTTAAATGTACACGCTTCCTTCTTCTTAAGTTTGTACGTCACAAGCCATCTTATGTGTACAGATTAAATTGCATATTAAAATTTGTGGCTTACTTGCCTTACGCATAATCAGTTTTAGTTATTTAAATGACCGCCTACTGGTCACAGTGACTAAGTGTTCATTACTGAAGTTAGAACTCCGTAAACTAAAACTAATTCCGTAAATAAATCAAAGCTTTGTGTACAGTTTCGACTTTATTGCTAATTTGAACATCCCTACGCCTCTACCACCAAGAATCCATGTCATCTAATTCAGTTCATTGTCAGCATTATAATTTAGCAATTTCGTTATGACAATATATACTCAATAAAGTGATAACTAATCGGAACGTTTCGCTCATAATCTGATTTATGGGCATTTACAATTAATATTTTTGAAAGTTCTATGGACTACAACTACTCGAAAGAATTTGATTAAATCATAACATGTAATGTTTTTATAGTGAAAAGCAAAATTACGTCTTTCTTACAAAAATACGCAATAAAATAAATTATCAATCTAATAATGTGGTTCGTTACCGAAATAGACTTAATACAGTTACCATAATTAAACAATCAATAATTTTAATTTCAGCAAAAGGAAAAATTAAATTGTCTTTTACATTGCGTTAACGTAGTTCTTATAGATCAGTTGAATGAAAAGTGTGATTAAATAAACTTTTTTAACTAACTGTAAATTAATTAAAAATTGTAACAGATTAGATTTAGGTCATTGTTACTGTAATTTGAAACACACACTGTCTAACCTAAATATCTTGTACTAGGGTGAAAATCGTTACGTTAATCGGTAGGCCTATATCTGCCGGTGACAAGGCTGGGGTGTGCTAAGTGTCGTAAACGCTCCAGAACAATAACTTCAATGAAGGAGAACCCCTCTGCATCTTCCTAATTTTGCAAGTGCCTTTTAAAGTGTATGTTTTTTAATGACAATTAAATTGGCC
Organism: Magicicada septendecula; assembly: GCA_034769895.1. Classification (NCBI taxonomy): domain Eukaryota; kingdom Metazoa; phylum Arthropoda; class Insecta; order Hemiptera; family Cicadidae; genus Magicicada; species Magicicada septendecula. The sequence continues at coordinate 145,630,006 of CM068368.1, forward strand.
TACATAAAGTACGTTAGATATGTAACCTGTACGTAAACACATTTTTCTGACGTGGATTTTAAGTTTGTACTATTACGTCATTAGCTGTAAGGTAACTGAAATTTTCTAGTCTCCGCGAATGTTTATTAAATAAATGCCCACGTTTTTGTAAAAATCGTCACTATAGCGTAAAGGTTTTTTTGAATAAACAATGTACATATATTTTCCAATTTATATAATACATTGCTTCTTCATATTACCAGTTTTACTGTTTTTATTGTTATATGCGTAAACAAAAACAAAATCGCCTGCTGCTTTCCCTAGCTGCTGTTCAGCTCTAATCACACTACCGCGAGACATGACTGGCGTGGTGTGGCGAGCTGTACGGTAATAGAAACAAAGTGTCCATATAAATTTAAATTGTTTTTTTCTAAAACAATGAATAAATAAGTATGAATGAGTATTCATTACTTGTTTAAAAGGGTACAGATTAGCTGAAAAGAAGATCAGCTCAAATGGAAACAGACGGAAGCATTGCGCGTTAAGGAGTGATGCTCTTTGTTCAAATCCCTTGAGACGTTTCACGTAATCAGCTATTCCTTGCCAATATCAACGTTACAAGAGATGCATGCAACTCGTATTATCGTTTCTAGTTTGTTTGTTTAACTTGTATTTGTGTGAATGTGTTTTACACAGCGTTTATACACAATGTTTGTTTTCTGTGAAGGCAGTACTATTCTGCTTTAGTGCATATCATGTATTATATGCAATTTTATATAATCGATCACATTTTGTCAAAATAGCCAAACATACGTGATCGATAGATTGTTGGTAGGTAAGTTTGACTATCGTGTAACATATGGTTTACATAATTTTTCTGCGTACGATAATTTTGTTGTCTGCAGCTTTTCTTTTTCACGTATTTTCTGCAGTATCTATGATTATGTCTTTGTTTTCCTAAGGAGATCAAAATTTTACACTTCGTAACATTACGTAAAGAAAAACTCTTTAATAAATAAAATAAGACTTTGCCTACAGAAAGCAGCCTGCACTCCACCGTTTTTTGATCCCGTTATCAACGTTCGTTTTTTAAATCCTGGTTATAAAAGAACATAAAATTATACAATAATTGAATCTCTGCATTACTGCATTGAAACACCTCTGAAATGAGTATAATGTTTTACACAATACATGGTGTTTATAACAGTTTGTTACATAATACTATAATTATTATATTACCTTATTTCATTTTCCTTTTGTGTCTTCTAGTAGCTATGTGATGCGTTCGTAACGATCGGATCGTTGCATCATCAGACACATATATCCTTCATTAGAGACGGTCAAACATGACTTTTTGTTATTTACAGTGAACCCTATCTCACTAATCAGAAGTGATCTCCTTACACGCTAATTGAACGTTGTACACCGTGTCGTGTGTGGACGAACACTGACATATAATGACGGCGTCTTATTGCTTTGATGACCACTTCATGATTAATTATGTTTAGTTTATGGCATAGTTCAGCATGAGCAGCACTGCGAGCTGAAATAACCGTATATTCTCTAACTATATAGGTTGTAGCGTGAACACCTGGAACTGATCCAGTTGCTGATTTAATCGCAGGTTGTGCGTATGATCTAAAAAGTAGGGAATGCAGAAATAATTTTACTGACTGTTCATACTGGATTTATATTAACGTTTGCGAATAATCTAATAAATTTCTCTGTGCCACTGACTATCGGTGCGTCTCTACCTTTATCCTTAATAAATATTAGGGCGTGAACACACATTCACTTTCAAATTGAATTAAACCACAGTGATTGCGTTTCTATTATAAGAAGAGGCTGTTGAAAATCAAATATTTGGTTAAAAATCAGATACAATAATTTATAATATTATTTGCTAATTACGAATATTGTATCATAACCACATGTGGATCCAAACCTGTCCATATGTGTGTCAATATCTGCAGGATGTCGGTTTCTTCTACATAAAATTCAAATACGATGTTCAGGTGATCATAATAATGAAGGTAAAGGATCCTTTCTATGTCACTTACGCTTTTCCTATTCCTTCCTTGTAAAAATGGATTTCAATCGTTCACTGCGTTCACACCCGGTGTCATTCGTTTCCACACTTCTTCAATTAAAGCATGCCGTTACTTTAAATACAATTTCTCACAGAAATACCCACCTAAACATTGTGTAAATTTCCTTGTTTATTAAAAGCAAAGTTGTCTTAGTCTGCGTATGTTAGTATTTCTTTACAAATTCGGTTTCCTTAAAAATTTGTTCAATGATGTGGCTTTGATGTATACAGATCCTGTACATAGACCATAAAATTATAGAATATTTTTTTATATTACAATTTTTCAGCAGTATATGTTATTTTCAAGACAGTTTTTAACTAACAGCATTTTGAAATTTTTCTTTGCTTGAATTTTATAAAATCATGAAAACAACGTAGTCGTTTCTACAGTTTGTAACAAATATTTCTTGAATATCACCTTCATTCTTCTTTTATCAAAGTGATATTAACTCTTTTTAATGCTTATACGGAACGTGTCTTCTTAGTAACGTATTTTACGTATTATATAATATCATATCGTATTTTACCTCTTACTTATAACACTAGTGATATGCAGGCTACAGGAATTAGTTCTTCCCCTTTTTATTGTTTTAATAAAGGCAACAATAGTTGCACCTCTGCTGTGTCTTGCACAGACCATATTGGCCTAACTGTACGTGATGACGTTATGCTGTAGTATACAGCTGTTTCTTGTTACAACAAGCCTGTAATATATTATAAAAGCTGTACGTTTATTAATAGAAACTGGATACGTTGTTAACTAATTCTACACGCACTACATTACAGTATAAGCAGATAATTATATATATTACAACAACACTTTTAACTAGTTCAATGTGTTAACCCCCACGTTCTTGGAAGCCATTTACAACGCTTACCGTGTGTTGATGAAGATGGGTGTAATCCTAATAATAATAACACTATGTAATCTGGTTAAAAATCGTTTCAGTATTTATTAATAAAATTTCTTATTGTTACGAATAAAAATCCCAATTCTTTATTCTTTGTTAATTAATGTCTTTTGATTTAGTCTCGGTTTTCAAGTGCATGGTTGTTTGTCACCTTATTGTTGTGGTACATCGGCAGCGTGTCCTCTCCGGTCCTTGATACTGGATGCTCCTTTGTTGTCCTGGATTCCTGGAGTCCTGGAGTCTTGGAGTCTTGGAGTCCTGGTCCTTCGTCCGTCGGATTTTCGTACTCTGGATTACTGCATGTACTTGGCTGCTCCCTCGTCTCCCGTCATGTCCTCAGGTCGCAAGTGCTCACACAAACTGATGAGTAGTCGTGAAGTTCGTGACTGCTGCTGTGTTTGAGATGTAACTGTTGTTGTCTCTACGCAGAGTTTCTGGCTGCCATAGTAGTCGATCAGGAAAAGAGTTGTACTCGTCAAGCAGAACCTCCGGCCGCTACGATGGTTGATTTAGGAAGAGTTTTCGTCTAGCAGAGCCTCCGGCCGCTACGGTTGTTGAACAAGAAAAAGAATGATGTTAGCGCGTCCCCTGTATTTATACCCAGGGCGCCAAAATCAGGTCTCGACAATATTCTGCATGTTTGAGAATGTCGAGAGAGTCACTTCTAACCCACGATTCTTGTCACACTTACTTCGCTCGTCTTCGCGAATTGCGAAGTCTTTTGGACATTACCCGATATTCATTCTGTCGGTAATTTATATGTGTTCATCATGCAGAAACCGTTTTTCTTCATCTTAATTAACATAAGTACTATTTATTTGTAATCTCCTATAATTACACTTTTTATCCGTTCTTCACTATTTTTTATACACATTTTGGTGTATTTGGTTTTGTGCTATTATGCACACAAGTATTACAATTTAAATAAATGCAAATAATTGATAGCGTTCCTGAAGGGTTGGCGCTTTTTAATTAATTATTTTAATTACTTCGTGCAATGCACAGTAACCTATCCATTTGTACTGTTGCAATATATATATACACTTTCACCTTTCTCTATATCACAGTACTCAATTTTTTCTGCTTTTTTTATTGTCTCTTTTTTGCCATCTTTCAAAAACCTTGACCCTAATCTAGACATCTTTCCTTCTTAGTTACTTTCGATCTAGTAAAGCTTGCCTCACAGATATGTGGTTTTAACATCATGCAACCCACGTTTTACTAAAAGTATACCTATTCAGGTACACATTAACGGACAACATTAGACTTATGTTTACATTTGCTACGTACTCATGTAGCATATTCTATCTTTGACTATGAGTCTAAATTTGAAGCAACTAACCTTGCTTTTTGAGTGAGTAGTATTTTATTTGAAATCATATCGGTTTCAAGTATTTATGTACAATTAAATCTTGTTTTTCAATAAGAGACATAATTTATTTCTTTTCTACAACTTCTTATCTGTTGAACTGAGACAATGTGTTTAAATTAAAAGACGTGAAATTTCTTTGAAGTGCTGAAATGTTTAATCCTGTTACTAACGTACCATTGCTTCAAAACTTTAGTCAAGGCAACTTATTTTGTTTCAGATGGTTTTGATAATACGCCTCTTGAGTGACTTTATCGTCAACTTTCCCACATAATAAATTAAATTAGTAGATTTCAATAACTTCTGCTTCTCTTTGAGTCACAAATTATTAAATAACATTAGGTTAGTTTACCAACTTTTAGAACAATTACAAACACAACTATCTGAATCTCAGAAGTTTTCAATTTATTTTAGTTGTGTTTTAATTAGTTGTATTGAATTTATTTTAATCTGTTTTATTGAATATTAGTAACGTTTATTAGTAACGAATATCAAAGGGTACTCTTGCTAAAGACAATGAAGCTAAATTTTTTTGCAGCAGTTAGTCTCAAGACAAGACAAATATTGTAGCATTAATGAGTTATTTACATTTAATCTTCTTTCTAAAGAGACTATAGTCAAATCATTGTTGCTTCAAACATACAATTTTTATTTTAAAAATTGTTAGATTGTGGTAATTTTTCTGTACAGTGGAAACAGAGTAACTCACACCAATTGAAGTCACTATTTACAACTTTAATAAGATGGAAATAACAATTATAAATCAGCAATGGCACTCTTATACAATAATCCAAGTTAACTCTGTCTAACACGCAACAACAAACGTCACCTTACTGCAATTTTGTACTAAAATAATTTTGCAAGTCACAATAACAATCAATCGGAACCGCACTTTAAATTCGCTGGTCAGAAACTAGTAACTCTACCTCGGAAGCAGCGCTGCTTTTATGCTTCGCCTGTATCGTGTAATGACAGAGCTGGTCTCGATGCCGACATAATAGTTGATCAACGTCTGGAAGCACCATCTCGAATGGTCTAGAACTTTATATACAGTAATTCTGGTGCGCACATATAGCCTACATGCAAACCGTTGCGTAACCATACAATGATGCAGTGCTTCAATTTCTTCAGCGTAGAACTGCCCCCTCATTAAGTCTGCATGTCCGGAAATGGCAAACCATCTCTACAGAAATACATCGTCGACGACCTTGAATTGCCGTTGTCCTCCTTGGTATATCCGATAAACGATATCATTGATTCCCTTTTTCACAGTGTAAGAGCCGTGCCAGTTACTTTGAAGTTTTGCAAAATGACCACGACGGTGCTTTGGTTTGAACACCAAATCTGGTCTCCTTCTTCGAAACCACACTATTGCTTCGAACGTCATACAGCGTGATTATTTTGTCACCGATTATCTTCTTCACGCCCTTGTATCAAACGATTCAGTTCTCAAAGTGAACGATCCGTTCACTTTCAAAGAATAATTCAGCGCCTCTTGGAACGGAGACTCGAGTGATCCGAAAATCAGGTCCTCAGAATGACAATTCTGTCGCCCAAACCGGCAGAAGTCATGCAGGTTCTGTCGTCTACTGGTGACCGATACGCCATTAGGAATAATAGTATACTAGCTGCTACTCAAGTGTCCTATTGAAACTCTCAACCAGTCTTTCAGATTGAGAATGGAGAGGCGTTGTCCGAGTCTTTCGAATACAAAGTATGAGATATAAATCTATAAAAACTCCGAACTCGAAATTCCTCTCGTGATCCGTTTGATTTCTATAAGTACCCGACAACAGAAGTTGTGAACTAATACCCTTCCCACAGTGGTGATCTCCTGATTTAGAATTGCATAAGCTTCCAATCGCTTAGTAAAAATTCGTCACCAATAACTGATCTATCGGTTTCCATCGTTCGGCAGTAACTGGAAAAGGTCCAGCAACGTCTAGGGTAATTATCTCGAATGGCATTCCAACATTATAATGATTCATTTTCTCCCTGCTTCTGATTTCTGGGCCCTTGCTTGCAGTATATATATTTTACAAGTCCCACATCATTTTTCTACATTGTGGCAAAGATGAAGCCAATAGAATCGTTTCCGTATTTTGACCATAGTTTTATCGAAACCAAAATGACCTCCACATTATGCACCATGGATTTCCTTCAAAAGACAGTGCACATTACTTTTGGAAAGTATCAACTGCATCCTTATCAGCCGAATCTGTTGCCCAAGCTTAGAGTTTCCTATTGTGCCCAGTAGCTCTTCAGCACTTCGGAACCATGGTAGACCTCTTACCAATCAGGGCTACGATCCTCCTCTTTTGCCGTCACGATCGGTCCAATATATTCGTCAGCCTTCTGTTCTTGTAGGAAATTGTGTATTGTCAAGACGTTTCATCTATCATGAAATCTATAGTAACGGGTTGAACTTGTTCATTTGCGTTCTGTTCTTCCTATCTGCGGCAATGTCGGCAATATTCTAAAACGGTCGAGAAAGCTGTATTTTCCTTGTCTTCTTGATAAAGCTCCACTTTCCAATATCTGATCTTCAGATCCAATGTGGGAAGCCACTGAGCTCAAGACAGCATATCTAGTGTATCGTCGACGATAAGCAGTGAATAGTAATCGGTCTCCGTTACGTCACTCAGCTTCAGGTATTTATACAGAAACGTTGCCCACTGTTCTTCTTTGCTACCAGTACGAGCGGGAAAGACAAAACCATGACAAAGGCTCGATTGTTCTTTCTGTCATCAACTTGTCCTGTACTAACCAAAACATTTCCTCCTTGTTTGTATCCCTTGTATCAATAGGTTGCTGCATAAGAAATTTCTTCCGAATGACTGGCCCCAAACTGCAAAAGCAACTTCAAGTTCATATAAAAACTGTCTCAGTTCTTTACTCTGAGCCCTGGAGAGATCATCAGAAGACCTACTCAACACTCCAAAAGTTTCTTTGGCAATTATAAAGTTTTTGAAGTAATCGGTTTTTGCTGTGTCGTTCCGGCTACCCAAGGCGCAGGAAAAACTTCACCCAGCTGGATACTGCTTAGTAAAGTAACAGCCTGGTAATTTTTGCCACTCTAATAAGAACATTTTTGGTTGATTCCGGTTTTACTGAACTCCTGGTAATTAGCATGTTCAATGTAACGTGATCACTATTTGGCATTAAAATATATAACACTGTTTCCCATAGTATCTACCTCGGATATAAGGATATAACCATAATGGTCTTTCAGAGTTTGGTAGGATAATTATGGCTTGATTTTGTACGTCCATTAATTTTTCTGACGTATTTGTTGTAGAAATCATTACTTCTTCTTACCCAATTCTCAAGACATTGTTTTTATGTCGACAACAAACCGTATGCGTTCATAATGTCTACATCAAGAATTGTTCCACTCACAATGTCTGGAACGAGTACCAGGTGATCAAACTCAAGCCGCTCTAGGCGTTGGTGTATGTCTGCTTTCCCAAACACTTTTAGAAACCTTCCAGTAGGCTCTTCGCAAATGTTGATTTTCAAGATGTTTCACCAGATCAGGGCGCACAATGAAAGCATACAACCTGTAGCTACTCTAATTGAGGATGGCCGTTCTTGAACGAATCCATTAACTATCAAGAACCTAGTGTTTCTGAAGTGTATAGGCTAAATTGAGTGGTGGCTAGTGGCATTTTCCTTTACTTTCTTCCTTTATTTCGTTATGCCAATCGTTGGGTTTCTGTTCCTTGTTCGTTGTCTTTATCATCTGTGTCGCCTCGATCTTCTAGTGCGCGCACTTTATGATTGGCACTACCAGATGCTGACTTAGCGGCCTCAAACTGTAATGCACGTACAACTGTGACCGCAATATTCAAATGTCTTGCCATTCGTAGCACTTGCTGTAATTAATTATCTTTGAGCCCGTCAGTATATGTCTGTGTCGCAAACATTATTCAAAAATTCTTTGGTTGTTCAGAATCGGCAAGTCTAATTGGTCTGTCGATACTTGCTTTAAACTCTTAATAATACTTCTTTTCCTTTCTTCGTTCTTTCTTCTGCTTCCTGCTTACGCTTTTGTTCCTGTGTGAGTGCATTTATATCTTACATAACATGCTTCCGCTAATCACCTTTCAGCTTACGCTTTTTTTTCTGTGTGAGTGCATTTATGTCTTACATTACATACTTCCGCTCCTCTGCTTTCTGCTTATGCTTTTGTTTCTGTATGAGTGCATTTATGTCCTACATTACATGCGTCCGCTCCTCTGATTTCTGCTTACGCTTTTGTTCCTGTGTGAGTGCATTTATGTATTACATTACATGCTTCCACTCTTCTGTTTCTGCTTACGCTTTTCTTCCTGTGTGAGTGCATTTATGTTTTACATTACATTCTTCCACTCCTTTGGTTTCTGCTTACGCTTTTGTTCCTGTGTGAGTGCATTTATCGTATTACATTACATGCTTCCGCTCCTCTGATTTCTGCTTACGCTTTTGTTTCTGTGTGAGTGCATTTATGTCTTACATTATATGCTTCCGCTCCTCTGCTTTCTGCTTACGCTTTTTTTTCTGTGTGAGTGCATTTATGTCTTACATTACATGCTTCCGCTCCTCTGCTTTCTGGTTACGCTTTTGTTCCTGTGTGAGTGCAATTATGTCTTACATTACATGCTTCCGCTCCTCTGGTTTCTGCTTTCACTTTTGTTCCTGTGTGAGTGCGTTTATGTCTTACATTACATGCTTCCGCTCCTCTGATTTCTGCTTACGCTTTTCGCCTTGACTTCATTCCGACTAGAACAACGTTAATTTTTTTTTTTATTTTTCTTCGCCCTATTGCTGATTCTTATCCTGTCGTTTTCTGCCTGCAGAGCAGCGCTTGGAAAGATTCTGTTAACTGACTTCTATCCATGGTTTTGCTTAATTACCACTCACACTACTTTACTACGGAGTTTTCTCTATTTTCACTACTAGAAAGATCCTATCCTACTTTAACACTACTGTTACTACGGTCGTACGGATCCTTATTTTGTACACTAGAAACAAAATATTCCACACCAATGTAAGTCGCTAATTACAATTTTAATTATATACAAATAGGCTGCTGAGTAGACCAGTGGGTATGGCACCTTGCTACTAATCTAGAGGTCCCGCGTTTGATTCCCGGGCTCGCACCATAAAATCAAGGTGCGTCTTTCAGCCCACAGATCGACTCAGCCTGTTGAAAATGAGTACCTGGGATAACATTCTGGGGATAATAATGGGCGGCTGAAGCGTAGTGCCGTACGGCTCACATAAGGCAGCCTACCCTGCCTTCTCCAAAGCTACTTCGGTGGTACATATGGGAGCCATTATTATATACAAATAACAGTTAAAAATCAACAAAGGCGCTCTTATGCAATAAGTTAAATTACATTTGTCCAACAAACAACAATAAATGTCAAATTATTACACTTTTACAAATTAATACAATTACTCCAGTCATAATAACAATCAATCTGACCCGCATTGTAAAGTCGTTGATCAAAACCTGAAAACTTTTGCTCGGATGCAGCGCTTTACTACTTCATTTATGTGATGAAGTGACATACCTGGTCATGATACCGGCAGAATAGTCTATCAACATCTCGAATTACCCTTGAGCGTTACGTTAATTCTGCACCTACACGTTGCAAAGCTTCACTCAGCTATACAGAGACGCAGTATTATCTAATTCTTCAGTGTAGCCATATAAATGTAATGAAATACAATATAAGTTTTAATAATGCTGGCATTAAGTAGCTTTTCCTTACTGTTAAGTAGACACATGTTTGTTCATTTCCACTGCAGGCAATGCATACATTTATCACTTCCTCTATTCTTGAGTATTATAATTACTTGGTACATTATTACTTTTTTTGTCGTATAGATTCTTTTTACTTTCTTTTCTGTTGTGAACTAAGCTGAAAATAACTCATGACATGCGTAAGTTGTTCAGAGGTAGTTGTTATCTTGTGAAATATTAGAACAAACTAACAAACATCGTTGTTGTTCACATCTCGTCTAGAAGCAGGATATTACTTTTGTTTGTATCATTGCATTAACGCTGCCCCATTCTGTTCCTAGTTTGTCGCCAATAAGACAATAGTAATATGTATATAAACACCTGTTGGAAATACTAATTACAAATAATTTATCAATCTTTGTGTTTCTGATGTGAATGGAATAAGCGAATAGTGTAGTTTCAAATAAACACAAAGTAAAATTATTTTCAATCGCTCATTATTTATTGATGAAACATCACAAGTAGTTTTATCACTTTTATTTTATTATTCTTATAATGACACTATAATCTTATCTTTTAGTAAAGGATCTGATTTACAAGCGTATCAAAATGGATGACAATATACTTAAATCATAGCATTGACTTAACAAATTTTTAACTAAGTATAACTATCAAAGGCAAAAAATAGTCCTTCACGTGTATAAATAATCCTTTTCAAACGATTCAAATTACATTAAAATCCGAACAATAGCCCGGGAAGCTTTAGTCATTATTTCACCAGTGAAAACCATCGGAAAAGTATCATATTAAACGGTAACACACCACTATCGTTATTCATAAAAGCCTCCTGCTCATTTCTCTCTTAATTAATTCTTGTGCATTTCAACGTTCTGCAGTAGTTACATGTGTCATTTTCTCCCTAGAAAATAAGTTGCCGTAGTTTCTGTTTGTCTCTTATCCTCCAATATAGCAACCTTCGTACCCTCCAATCTAGCGACTGTCGTGAACACATGCCATCTCGCTCAACAAAATGTTCCCTATACGAAATGTCCTGTCTAAGTTTCATGTTTCTATAAAATATTTCATGTTCTCTTGTCTGGTTATGAATCCATTTAACTTTTTTTTTTGTACTCTTTGCTGTTTTTAGCACAATCCTATCCATGCACCTCTGTGATATTAGCAATTTCTCTACATTCTCGTTTACGTCCTACTCTGAGTCTGATCCGTAAGTCATTACCAGAAACACACTTACTACAAACTTTCCTCTTTAAGACTTTAACATACCATACATTTTTACTAGTGTGCACAAAAATTTAATAAAGAAAAATTAATGTAAAGTACAGACTATTTATAAATCTATTTTATGTATGTATTTAGTATGTACTAAAAAGGAAAGTTATCGAGTGATTAAGGCGGAAAGAGTGTGTGAGATAGAATGACATGAACAGGACACTCGGAAAATCTCCTTTCCTGTATCTTCCAAAAGTTTCCTAAACAGCAAGACAGTTATGTCAAGGGAGAGAGAGAGAGAGAGAGAGAGAGAGAGAGAGAGAGAGAGAGAGAGAGAGAGAGAGAGAGAGAGAGAGAGAGAGAGAGAGAGCGAGTCAGGGTATAAGAAAAACACGAAACGGGAAACAGACAGATTTGTTCATTACCTTATTGTTGTTTTCTTAATAAGAAGGCAGCTGTTGGACTTGTAATATATGTTACAGGATTACACAAAATGTTGCCAGTGGGCTGTCTTATCTATACGAACGTAAATGTACCTTACTGTAAGATGCTATCCTGCCACGGGTCGGTAATAATCCAACTTGGCGTACACGCTGAGAAAACAATTTCACGAAATTTAATATAGCACGTACAAAATACTCTACCACATAGTCCAGAGTATAAGGTGAATATATTTAAAATTTCATAAAAGAAAATATTATTATTCATAAATAATATTTATGAAAGCGAGTTATCCACAATGAACCGCATGTATACTTATGTCCTCACGCAGTAGGTAGGCCTACTAAAAAAATTGTTTAATACAAACACAGAAAAATCTCATTTTAACATTAATATAATTTAGGCCTAAGTGTATAAGCAACACGGTAATCTTTCTCCATGCATGAAACATATAGAAAACAACAGGGAAAGTTAGTTGATGCAAAAATGGTATTGCAGGCTCAATTTTATTTTTTATAATATTTCAGAATTTGATACCATTATTTTGCTGATTCCCCTTCAGTTTACATTTTGGCAGTAAGATATCATACTACGACTCACCAAATGTTTGACTTACGTCTAAAAAGGTCTCAGAAGAGTATCTGTTGTTCTCAGTAGTGTTGCAATTTACTCATTCGAATTTGCTTGCTAAAACTGCCTTGTAAAACGCAAAGATGAGAGTGACATCGTAGCTATCAGTTATGCTGCTTCCACTGGACAACACGGCGATCGGTGTGACCGTCGTAACAATACGTTGAAATTTCCAACGTCAACACTATGTTCAGATTTTGATTAAAATTTTCATTAAATTGATAGTCGGCATAGATTTGTACAAATTTGCAAACTTTTCATCTGTTTCTTCAGATTAACAACTTTACAGATTTCCAAAACCTAACACTAAAACGTTCTGTTTAAAATCCATTTTAATTTGAGTTATCATAGGGATTTCTTTCATCTGAAAAACAACTGACTCATATTTTTTCCTATTTAAGATATTTACAATGCAGAAAACAACAATGGTCTATACTATAAAATTTTAACACACTTAATAATTTTTACGTAATCGGCTGATGAATTCAAAAGTTGTAGGGAGGTAACCCTAAGCGTGCAGAACGTCAGACAAATGTCAAACGGTCGAGTCACAACTGAGAACTCGTTTCGTTAATTTAAAGCAAAACTAGAATTATTGAAAAGTATGCCTAATATGAGGATAATTAAGATTACGGCTAAATATTATTGAGGAAATTTACTTATACAGATGCAGTTAATGCAAACGTCATATTGTCTCAGCATATATATAATGTGTGTGTGTGTGTGTGTGTGTGTGTGTGTGTGTGTGTGTGTGTGTGTGTGTGTGTGTGTGTGTGTGTGTGTGTGTGTGTGTGTGTGTGTGTGTGTGTGTGTGTGTGTGTGTGTGTGAGCAACTGCAAATACGTATACATAAACATTATTAGTACTTATAAAATTTTACTTACTCTGATGTTGACCAGTAAAGGTACAAGCGAAATATATACTAACAAATATATTACTCTTCAAACATCGGATGCAATGTGTTAAAGCTGATATGTCAGTTAAACAAAAAAAAGGTCTTAAAATCTTTGTTACAGTTTGGGGTGGGAAAATTATCTTAGAGATATCTTGTCGGTTTCCTAGAAAACAGCAAAGTAACATCCTCTCCACCGGACTTGATACTAGAACAGGTGTTATGGTGGAATGGCGTATGTTCGTTGACAGTTGTGGAGCTCAAATTGACAAAGAACTGAGTCGGTTTCTTAGAGAGTTGACTGTTAGATGAGAGTGGGTTGAGTATACTTGTCAGAAAAATAAGTGATGAGTCAGGTGTCACAAACTACACTTTTCTCTGTGAGCTATTTAAAAATACTCCGTGAACTCAAATCTTTGCAATTAATTGAATTTACAAGGACACCTCTAAGTCTACCTTTGTTCATGCAAGTCCTGGAACCTGGTAACATAGATATAGTGTTTTATTTACATATCTGAGGACCCCTAGTGTACAATTACGTCAAACGGAAAGAAGTAATGATGATATTCTACTATAATTTTAGGCTTGACTTAAAATCTTAATTAAAATATTTCAAGATATAACAATAACTGTATTACAAACTTAATATAGACCACGACTAAACCAGGTTAATTTAAAAATATCAATTTATACACAGTTACAAACTACAGAATATCTACTGAAATTACTGTAATTACTTAAAATAAACAATTGAAACATGTTTTCGGGACTCAAAACACAGATTTAAGGAATGTATGAAGATTTTTAGATTTCCAAGTTTGTTTGTCTCGTTTTAATGTAAAATGAAACAGTTAGTTCTGCAGGCAGTGTTTACAGAAAACGTCTGCAGGCGATTTATAGACAAAACATATTTTAAACGCACCTGTAAAACACAATTAATTTTTGGTGTCTGTGAAAAAAAGAATTATTTTTTAATTACTTATTTTTTGCGTACTGTATCACTTAATATATAATTATATAATTACCTTATTATCCACTCTAGTGATACAAAGTTTCGTCAGTTATGACGCGTTTCGGGACTAAGTCCCATCCTCAGATAACACTTAATTTCATATAATAAACTAATACATTAAAATCTCAACCATGATACTGGTCAAGTTAATTAAATAAAATAAAATAAAATTACAGATCGCATGTGATATGTTTTACTAACCACGGCCGGAGCTCCCGCATGCGTTCACCCACAACCGCGATCGTCACGCGACTAGTAACAGGTGTATTCACTATTCTAGAGAGAATGTCACTGAATTTTGAACAAAGAGAAAATAACCTCTTGCCTGATTATACAAAATGGGATGAGAGAACGCAAAGATTTGATCCGCTACATTTATCTGAAATATTGAATACGTAACTTACACTATATGACTATATAAAGTGTCTACTTTTGTAACATGCACGTTCTATGGCATATTTATTTCCTCGCACGTAATAACCAAAATCAGGTGAAGAAGGATATAACATCTGAATACTGACAGACACAGCTCTGATATAAAAATATAAAATGAAACTTGCCAACGATGATAAAGATACCAATACAAGTGCCTATTCAGTGGGCGAAGTATTTTTATTAGTACACTTATATGGTCGTAACTTTTAACAACAACACTTTTTTGGTCGACAACCACGTTTCATTTGTAGCCATTATGAACATCTACTTATGTTTGGTATTTTATGATGCCAGTCCGCCCTGACACATCTGAGAATTACACATACCAAAATGCACGATACGTTTGGTGTTGATAACAGCTACCAATAAAACGTGGTTGTCAATCGAAATAAGTGTTCTTAATAAATAGCCGTCGTGTCAGTTTTAATAATGTAGTACATTCTATCAAATTAAGTCGTGATTAAAATTGGAATCTATACTAGCATATGGATTACAATCTTCAAATAAATGTTTGTCTGCAAAGAATTAATTTTGAGTTTAAAATTAAAATTTAAAAGATGCCTGATATGGATTGTACATATTGTACAGCCGTCTTTAGGCTAATTTTGTACTAATAAATGCAAATAAATAAATAAATACACACTTACACACGCACGCACGCACGCACGCACAGTTTTTTTTATTATTTTGCTGACTCTATCACGCGTTGATGAGTATCATTAATTTGTTTATTTGCGGTAGTATATAAATAGCCCGAAGCGGCTCCCATTTGCTTGAGTGGCCGAAACGGCGCATTTATATTTTTTCTGTGATAGCAAAAGTCCCTCAGGTAAATTTTAATTTAAATTTAAATTTAATTTGTGTTCTGTAAGAACTACAGTTTTATTGCAATTGAAAATTTCTCACCTGTTCCCTCGTGCTGATTGTAGAGTTTCCGATTACGTTTGTGAATTCTGCAGAGGAAATGCAACAGCTTCAGTTGCAGAATAACAACGTTATCTTATGCCCACAATCGTATACTGTAAGATACTTTGCAGAAATTTAACAACTTGGATTAGAGTAGTATTTTACTTAGGTACATAAACGTCTATCTAAACGACAACTTGAATACGGACATGAATTTACAAAGTGGAAGATGGGAATTAAATCAATTCTGTAATACTAGGTTCCGGAAAGTGTGTCAACAGCCAGAATAATAATAATAATAATAATAACTTACAAATATTCTGCTATCAGATGAACGTAGTCCCACTAGAAGTATGCAAAGAATTTCTTGGTACCTTAACAATCTACAAACACTACATAATTAAATAGTTTGTATAAATTTAGTGTGCAGAAAGTCCAGCAAACTCAGGCAATATGACGATGCGCGTTGCAGTTTTGTAAATGGATCAGTCCAAATCTGTGCTAAATTTTACGACTACACAGTACAGGAAAAGCAACTGATACCTGTGTTGTCTCAACAACAGCGGTTGTTTTATTAATCCTATGTGAATTTAAATATATAATATTGCTTTTTAGCAAGTGCATTATGTGGCATAACAGATAACCTGTTAATTGCCAATGTCATATTAAAATATCAGGTTACAGGTCGAAGGTCCTGAAGTTTTTACAGAATATACTTTTCTCTTATAAAAAAACAAAATTTAAAAATAATTTTTAATTTTTACGTGTTTTGGGATCTTTGATTCGTAACATTTTCTTTGAGTACTTTACCAACCCAATTAAAACATTTATTTTCTTAACATAAATTAGTTAATCGTTTAGTAAACAACAACACCATGATGACATTTTACCTCAAACTGAACATATAGTTACGACGGTCTAGGATTGTTGATCGTCGTAAGGTACAGTGGAAACAAAATAAAATACACCAATTAAGTCACTAATCACCAGAATTAATTTTCACAGTTAAAGAATTTGTAATTAACAACACAGTCTCTTACAACAATCAAATAAAAATTGTTCACACGCAATAAAGTGTCCAATAATAGAGTTTCACACAATTATTAACACAATACTACTTCACTTTGACAAGCACTCAATCCGTACTAGCGATAATCGCTCAAGTAACTGAACTGACAATCCGCCTGCTTTGGCTTTATATAGGCCCCGGAGAGGTGCAGTACAGCTTTGGCTCCTTACTTCACGCCAGCGGATTAATGCTTATCTCAAGTGTTCCTGGAACTCAATAGAATCACCTACTTGAATGACGCAACAGCTGCCACACAGGACGGAGGGAGTGGAGAATTTTCTGGATTGTTCGCTGCGGTTCTCGTAACACTGCCCCCTCCTTAAGCCTGTTCGTCCCGAACTGGCAAACTGTCTCTGAAGTAATACTTGGCCATGCGATCTAGGTGGACGTCCTTGCGAAAGATAATTCTCCGGTTCTTCGAATTCGGTATCGCGTGATCCAAACATCAAGTTCCCAAGAATTCGAGTCTTCCGCTCAACCATCAGATTTGCTGGAATCACTCCCGTTGCGTCATGTACTGATGACCTAAACACCACTGGCTGATCCAAGTTTGTTTGGTTCTCGTCAACAATCTCTTCCGTTACCTCATCTTCAGGCACTTTGCCCTCGGGCGCTTCTATCAGCTCAGGAACAAGCAAGAGTTTTGTCTCGACACCCATAGTTGGTTTTCCAATCACTTCTTTTGTCGTTACACTTATTTGTATTTCCTCTGCTAGTGCTTCCTCCATTTCCGCTTGCAATAGGAAGGGTTCCTCTTGACCAGACCTGTTGACTTTTTCTTCGACTAATGCCACTCGCTTAATCGAATGGCTGGTAGACTCTGTCATTTATCTTCTCTTGGCCAACCTTCAGGACATGCTTTCTTAAGTCCACAACGAATCAGTAGGCATTCATAATGTCCGTGCCAAGAATCACTTCATCGACAATGTCTGCAACGACCATTTGGTGGCTAAACTCGAGAAGACCAGGCGTACACGTACATCTACCTTTCCTAGCACCTTGACGGGGTTCCAGTCACAGTCTGTATTGTACAAGAGCTAATTTGAGGCCGTCGGTGCTGATTAAGTCAGGGCGCACAATAGACACTGTTGCGCCCGTGTCAACTGTAAATGATGTTGGTTTACCTTCCGCAAACCCATTAACAATTAAGTTTCCAATGGTCTTATGTCGCGTGGAAACTGTGTGCTGTTCTGAGGCTTTACTTCTCCAATTGGTGCGTTCACTTTCTTCTCTCCGATTTTTCGTCTGCCAACAATCTGCTTGTAGATGGCCACTTTTCCCACAGTTATAACATTTAGGTCTTTTGTTTTTATCCTTTTGTTCGAAAGATCGTTGTGGCGCTACTTCTTAAACTGTTGTTCTTGAATCGTCTTTTTATTCCGTCCGTTATGACGATACTGTGCTACTGGATCGATCTGACTACAACGTGATGACATACATTGATTAATGTAGGTCGCCGACTTGGCAGCTTCAAAACGGAGAGCATGAACAAGAGCGTCTGAGCTATTCTGATGCCGTGCCATTCTTAACACTTGTAATTCACAATCTCCGATGCCATCAATAAATGTCTGCACCGCAAACCTTATTCTAAAATCTTCTGATGCTTCAGGATAGGCCAATCTAATCAGTCTGTCGATACTTGCTTCAAACTCTTGAAGACTCTCACCGGAACGTTGTCGTCTTGTTCCCAACTGAGCGTAGTACACATCTCGCAAATGTTTATCACCGTAACGTAATTCTAGAGCTTTTATCAATTCGGCATAGATGTTCTGGCTATCAGGTGGCATTTTCTGTAGTAATTCTGTCGCAGGTCCTTTTAATGCAAGACCGAGTGAAACTGCCTTGTCTTTCTCTGTCCAATTATTTGCGCATACAGCAGCTTCGAATTGGCGTAAATACGTCGCCCAGTGCCTGCTTCCATCAAAGTTTGGGGCCTTGACATGAACTGTTCCAACCGCAGGCGAGGTGACCTTCTCTATTGACTTATTTTCTGTGTCTTTCTCTGTCTTTATCATTGGTACAGTCTGTTCAGAAATTTGTTTTGGTTATATTTTCATGAACTGCTCAACTTCACTTTTAATTTGTTCTCTTATGATTGTAATCGGGTCTTCGCTACGCTTCTCGTAACAATATCATATTAGCATGAAGCCCACTTTTTAGAATACAGTGATTTTATATCATTTTCAGAAGCCTACTTGTTATCGACTTTTAGAATATCGTGATTTTATATACTTTTTGCTTTTAGTATGTTCACAAAATTTGATACACTTCTTACTAGACATAGGTATTTTCATTAGTACAAGTACAAGTACTCTTGTACAAGTACGTCAAGTACATGAAAAATAAATCCAACTAGTCCTGTAAATATTGTTGGATAGCTAATGGCAAACACGGAATATCTCAGAAAAATACAATAATTAACAGCATATTGAAAATTTAGTATCTGCACACCTGCATATTGCTCTCAACAATTCGATACACGTTAACATGCACGTATTTATCACTGAATGCGAAAGCTCCCGGAGTGAACACTAAATCATACAATAAAATAAGATTCTATAATCATCGCCCGTGACATTTTCAACTGTCTTAACCAAACTTTGTGCCTACCAACAATTCCATTATGATTTTTATAAAAGGCACCTAGTTGACCTAACATTGTATTCAGAGCTGTAGTCTCATGTGATTGCTGTAACAGCAACCGTGTTGCGTTCAATATTTACAGTATTTTTCTGTGTTACCAAGTATCAACAATGTATTTGTTTATCTGTTTGTATCGTTACAATACTGTCTATACCACCGATACAAGCATTAGTATGTTTCAGGATTCTCTGTTACCGTGTTATCGACAAAAGTAATGTTAATTTTTCGACCGAATACTGAGAAAAATAATGAGAAGGCAGAGGGTTATCGTTCAGTTTCCTACAAACAGACTGTGAATACAGCTTTTACTTCTTACATTATGCCTGACATCCTAACACTACGTGATTAAAGTGGCACAACTCATGCTGTTTGTAATGAAGGCACCCTAACTACTAAACAACGTACAACTGAAAACGTTGTTTTCCCGTGTAAAATAATTAAGATGCATATAAAAAGTATAGAGTCTATACATTCTATATAACACATAAATATTCAAATGTGTGAGTGTGTTTGTGCGCGCGAGCCATCGTTTTCAATTATTTTAATAATTGACATTTTCTTTGTTTACAAGAATATTTTATGTATTTATGTACACTGTTTTGACAGTTTTTCTGTGCTGTCATCTTCAGAAATATAAATACTTTAATTTCTGGAGGTGATAGTACAGAAAAACTGTTGAAACAGTGTAAATAAATAAAAAATTACAATATGTTATACATAAATAAAAAAATTAAAATATTTTATGTTTTTAAACAATAAAAATTGAGTTTGTTTATATATAATGTTAAACAATATGATTTTAAAATTAAGAACTAGAGTAAGTGAAGTAAGGAATCGCACTTAATTAAGTAGACGTGGTGGCGTAATTAACACAGTTTCTTTATAGTGATTTACGCCAGCTGACTGACAAAAATAATTACCGTCGTTATTCGTAGAGTGCAATTAACGTTTGTATATAACTCACTTGCAGTATGTATAAGATAAACGATCATTATTCGTCTTCATTTAAATTTTAGTTAATTTTCGTTTTTTTCTGTTACAGAGACACGAAATGAAAATCATTATTTAAATACTCGATTGTATTCAAAAGAAACATCAAAATTTCAAAATAAAGAAAGTAAAAAGAAAACGTTTATATTAAGGAAGGTTTAGCTAGGTCTCTTTGTTACACTACGTTTGATCTTGACCGAATTCAAACTACGACAAATTCAGATTACCCACATTTCGTCTTTTTGTAAATATAAGAAAACTTAACAGTGGTTTTTAATGATAGTTTTAACTTTCGAGTGTATGTTCAAGATCTCGTGCGGAATTATAGAAAGTTTTACAAAACGTTATCACCTCAACGGGGCCACTTAAGAACATTAATGTATCCACACACATATAGTTCAAATTTTGTTTTCTATGAAATGTATACGCACATATCTTTTATGGTTCATATCATATTTTACACTAATTTAAATCATGAGTAACGTGCAATTATTGTTAGTAAATAAGCTGGATAATTTGAATTGCGCTTTGACATTTGTTCTTTTATTTACTGTTTTAGAAAAGTTCATAAATTTTGTGTTGTCTTATATAAATTTCATTCCTTGTATATGAATTGAACCATAATAAACTTTAATTATTTTTTAAACTTAAAATGTATAAGCTTAATAAAATTGAATTAAATAGTAAATTGTGATCAAATATTATTAGGTGTACGGTTAAAGTGTAACGTAGCTGAATTGTATTTTATATTTTATTTTCTAGCGGGCCGTTACAGTAGATTCACAATCACGACGGCTGTGCTGCGGTCGTGGGATCGAATCAAGGTCACGATTGCTGATGACAATCAACGTCTGCCTGCCACCCTTTGCTGCTGATGATAAACAAATAGTAGGCCTACTAGATAGTTTAGCTAGAAGGTCTTGTTTAGCTAAATAAGTATCAAAAGACCACTCACCAAGCACCCGAATACGCGCATTCACACACACACACACACACACACACATACAGTAACGCCGTCCCCACTGTGCAGTTTACCACCACACGTCTTTACCATGTCTTTAGTGGTGGTTAGACGGTAAATTGATCTGACTGAGGCAGCTAATACTTTAAAAGAATTTTATTGTTTCTTCATGTTCTACGACCGTTCACTTCTCTTCTGTCACATCTACTGTACATTCGTTTATAATACATGCGGTTACCATAATATTGGTAAGTTTAAATATTAAGAACACTTGAACAACAAAAGTTGTTACTATAAAAGTTGTTAAATGTAAAGATGACTGACTATATAATTCCAGAATAATATTAAATGTCACATAAGTCTTGATCCTATAATCACTTAACGTTAACGCACTAAATTAATTGCATTAAAAAAAATTTTTCATCTAATATTAACATCGAAATTCATTAACTTTTTGTACTGGTATCCAATCTTTTGTAATTAAGCTTGCATATAGGAAAAATACATAAAGTGAAAACTGTTTTCATTTGCTTCCCAATTCTACGTTCTCTAAGTGTACAATATATGTGATTAATTTAAATGGTTTAATGAAAGGTTAATGTCGATAAAATATGTAGAGTTAAAATTATGTATAACAACACGCATCCTCACTTAATTT
Source organism: Magicicada septendecula (assembly GCA_034769895.1). NCBI lineage: Eukaryota > Metazoa > Arthropoda > Insecta > Hemiptera > Cicadidae > Magicicada > Magicicada septendecula. The sequence goes on from CM068368.1 coordinate 145,651,952, forward strand.
CTTATTGAATTGTTGCTATTGAACCATCACTCCTGCCCCATAAAATAAATCCAAGTAATTTGTCTCGCACACGTGCATGTATATTTCAGTGCTTTGAGTTTCATTGTAAAAGAGGCTACAAAATTCAGAATAAATAATATATATATGTTGTCTACATCTTCAGAATTAACAAAATAACAAAGTTGTTTTTTTCTTTATAACTCGTTGTTAACCTCTGAAAGAACATATTATTTGCAAGGAAAACAGTTTCGTCTTTAAAAAATCCGATACTGAGAGTAAACACATTTAGCGAGTCCATATCTCTAAAAAGACTACTCTTTAAAACTTCCTAAGCCTATACGTAAAGAATCCACTAGATGAAACGCATTATAGCTACAGCAATCTACGAAAGTTACAAGGCGTATGTTTACGAATAAATCTAAAGGAGCCGATACATTGATTCTTCTGTAATTTTGGCACAATTTTTACTTTTCTATATTTTATTGCAAGAATGTTACCGATAGGCCTATTTGAACTACTTTATCGCAGATCTTTCTTTGGCATACGTTACATACAATAATCATAGCTTACTAATCATCTTACAAATTTAAATAAAAATTTCTGAACTGTTTGTTATGAGTCTGAATTTAGAAAAATTGATTAACAGTTGGCATCCTAACCAGAAGACATTGTGAATTATCTGTAAGATTGGTGGCTGTGCCTCGGGCTGACAGCGTCGTGCGAAAAGCAACAATGGTAGAATTTTGCTATTTTGAAAGTCATTTAAGGTAGACTGAGGATTAATAATCATTTCTCTGTTACAGATTGCAGTACACCTAGTTTCATAAATGAAACATTTATCTTCGAGGAGTAGTAATGAATTTTAAGACAATGGCAGGTTTCTAATGTGTCTCTTAAAGTATGATTATTTAAAAGTTGATTTACAAGAAAGCGTCAAGATCTAGTTCTTAAGAGTCCTGAATGCTGAAATAGTTTTGTCTCTTACAGCGGTTTGTACCAAGGTAAGAAGGTATCATACGAACAGTTGACACAAACGTTTACCGATTATCTCTCGGATTTCTCCGATTACATACCACGAACGTTTATTTGTTCTAGCTACACTTTTTGTACAGCGTAGTTGATAAATAATATACAAACTAAATTATCTTTTCATACAAGTTTCTTCTACTAAACACGTGAAGGTAGTTTTGTATACTCGTAATCTCTGTGCCTCTGCGCATGTGTGTTTTTCATTGTGTTCTCAGAAAACGTACATTTAGTATATTGCCAAGATGTGTTACCAATATCTATTATGTTTATAATTTATATCAATGCTTGATTTTTATTTTTATTTATAAGGCATACAAAACGTTTACAAAAGTATTAGACAGTACATCCGAATATCATTAGCTACTTTCTAACAAGGCTTAAATAAAAATTACAAACATACTCCATTTATCTGTTACTGTATCTGTAACATCTTGCTTTATTAATTTATTCTTAAGACAGAACGAATTTATTATATGCTTCGAATCAATTTGTGTGTTAACATTTTATAACACTGAAGGAAAACAATATTATTTTTATTAACGCATTGAATGTCGTACGAAATATATAACATTTAAAATCAATAAAATCAGGTGGGTCAACTCTTTTTGGTGGCAATGGGACTTTCAAAATACTATAAATTAAATGGTGGGTAAAGAAAATTATAGTATATGGAAATGGAAGTATGGTCATGGCGAAAAAATTGTGTTCGAGATAACGGTAGATTCTGATTGTACTACCATCAAAACATGAAAAAAAGTCATTTTTCGAAAAGTGTATCTCTCTCTCTCTCTCTCTCTCTCTCTCTGTATGTGTGTGTGTGTGTGTGTGTGTGTGTGTGTGTGTGTGTGTGTGTGATGTTTTCAATGGCAAACGATAACAGCCGCAAATTGAAACAGAATCAAATGTTTTGCATACAGTCCTGAATAATTGTAGAGGACTCAAGGCCTATTGTTTTTGGTGAAGATCGGTTAAGGGAAAGGGGTAGTTTACCGGCAACGTTTTACGTTTTAACAAGAGTAAAGTGCTTAATTTTGATAAATAAAGTATCCTAAAAAGAAGGTCATAATAATCGACTGTAGAAAGGTAGACGAAATATCTATAAATGAAAAGGGTATTTGAAGGGGGGAGAGGGTAATTTTTTTATAAATTAAAATAGTAGTTGATGATTGAGGAGGTAATTTTTTATAAGTTTTATATCTGTACTACGTTATTGACAACAAAGAAGTAGTTTCTATGGAAACATTTCATTTCACTTAAACAAAATTGTATATTTTTGTTTATTTTCTTATGTTTGCACGCTTTTTAAATGGAAAGTGCCGAAAGCCACACCAACACAACGCGTGCAACCCGTAAAGATGGACATCGATTTGCTTCCTGTGGATCGCTGGGCAGTGTTGTTGCATTAAAGCAATTAATACAATCTGTGTACTTATTTCTATTATGATATGAGAATTATAATCTAATATGTGCATGTGTGTATGTATGAAAAATATATAAGAATTTTTCTCCTTTGGAAAATTGTTTGCCCCTCCTTGAAAATATTTTGACCTCCCTGATGGCTAGTTATTTACTAGCCTGTGTGGAATATAGCGTTATGACATGGATCAGAATGGTGGGTGTTAAACAGGAGACACAAAGTATTAAGGAAGAAATGTTTTGCTGTGAAATTTATAATTATACGGGTGAACAGAATAGTCGTTCAGGAAATCAGAAGACAAATGGAAAGAAAGAAATCAAGACTCGATTTTAAAAAAGGAAAATGACTAATTGACAGGAAAAACTTTGATAACACTATAGACATCCCTCGGCCCCTCGCAGCGAGATTCCAATTTCATTTCAGGAATCAGATCGCAACTACCTTTAGCTAGCACTTCGTTCGACCTGCAGACATTTTATCCAAAAGTACAGTACTTCCTCACGAAGATTGAGGATAGTCTTACTCCACCTGACATGGTGGTACCATTTTAGCTGATACGTAATTTTTTCAGAACTCAAGCATCCACTTATTTAATTAAAATTTAAACAACTTTAAATATAAATTTTAGAACATGGAAGTCATGTATGGTTCTCCATACCGATTGTTATTGTATTGTTAACATGCTTACAACTGAACGCCATAATTGAATTGAATGTAATTTAGGAGGTAGTTACATAATTTATGACATGTATAGTGCGTATGGCCATACGATTACTGCCAGTAACATTGTTAAACCAAATTACAAACTTAGATCTAAATACAATTACAGAACATATACAAATTTCAATTTAAACATCTCTTCCAACCCTGGCGGCTCACTGATATTGTTTTATTATATTAATTACTAATTTAAGGAAATAAATATTACTTTTTAACCATTACGAAAATATAATCTAAGCTGTTGTATCATTTACCTTATTTAGTCAAAGTATCCCTTCATATAAACTTCTGTTATAACTAATGAAAAATAAAACAAAATAATGTAATCAAAAAATTTATTGGCATAAAAACAGCATTTTAACATGTTGCTAAAACAGTTTGGTTAAGGCTTCTGCTTAATTTATAAACTAATCCTTCAGTACAAATTTGGGATATTTGAAAAATTCGTTAAAACGTTCCATTATTCAGATTAAACCAGTTCTTTAATTAACATAAAAGCTTTCCACTTAAACAATTTATTTGAATAAACGTGTTTATTAATCAGCATATAATTAAAATTAAAGTATAAAATATTCGAGGCAATACGGGTTATTAAATAGTATGGGACACGTAAGTGGATAATTTTTCATTAACTAATAAGACACACTTTACCCTGCAGTTGACAAACCTATTGTGTAACTTCTCATTGTCAAAAGATAGCTCTTATAATGAATGAGAGTTAGTGAATGAATAAAACCACTTAATAACAAACAATAAACTTTTAGCTTTAATACTTAAGGAAATACGGAGGGATTGCGAGAGAAAGCAAAAATCGAAAACCACAAATAAATTACACGTCTTGAGAATTGAAAATTATTTGTTCAATTTTGAATTTAACTTAGCCAAATAAGTTCCCTGTATTATGTAAAGTCTACAGTATATATACAATATTTGTTGTTTTTTCCTCTCTGTTCCGATTTTCACACGACTTTCAAAACGCATTAGGGTCTGGAATTGTAACATTTCGCTCCAATGCCCTTATAGAAAGGCAATTTGAAACCTTCTTCCTTTGTCTGTGAATTATTACAAAATACACATTTTTTTAGTCTAAGGTCTATTACAGCCTTAGCGAACGACCGGCTACAACTTAACAGTTTTCGTAAAGGATTGATACACATAATCGATTATCTGAACTATTGAGTGCCCTGTAAAAGTGTAGCCATAAATCCGTTTTCTTATTTAAATTGTTACACATAAATATCCTTTATGCTGTCAAAACTGAAACGTCTTATATGTTACCTGACGTTTCTTGCACAATAAATAGTTTCAACAACATTTTGTTTAAACTCTTATATATTAAATGTAAACTTATCTGATTTTGAATACAGGAAACTGTTGTTTTTCATAGCCAATGGTTTGTAGTGGTTTGAATTTTTCTTGCATTATTGCCATAATTATTGGTTTTATTTTTTATTGAGGCTTGATATGGTGTCGCGCGCACGTGTGCGAGTTGGTATGTCCGACGCCTTGATTATTTGGCAGTACACATTTCCACTGATTGTATTTTATACTCAGTACGTATCTAATATTGGTTTGTTCCCATGTATATATGTCTTAAGCGTGATATTTAAGCGTAATTTCACGTGTTTTCTAAATCTGCTAAAACTTGGTCACCAAAAAATATCACAGAATAAATTTCTGGCAATTAATTCTGTTTATTACACACCTATGTTAAACATATAGAACTACTATGTCAAGTTACCTTTAAAACTATTTATTACTCTATTGTGAGTCGTTCTAATACCGTTTCCATTACTTAGGTAGTATGTGTGTTACAGATTAAATTTTTTTCATGAACGTGTGTATACGCCTGCAGAAGTGATTTCGTCGCAGTTTTTATTGCTGGTATTTCTCTTATTTTTACAACTTAGATACGTTTAATGAGTATAACTCAATATATTACAGCCGGGGCGGGGGGTTATGTCAGGAGGGAATAATACAACATGCGACTTTAATCTCGTTCTGATCAGAATTTACCAAAACATAAAAAAAAGAACAATATACAAGCGGTATCATACATTTGCTTCATTCTTCAAAAAGTAAAATTAACTAGCTAAACGTTAATAAAACTCTCTCTTATAATGTACTGGTCTTAGTTACTTATTTATATAAACAAGTTTAATTATGAAGTTACTTATTTAAGCAAACACTCTGCGTGAGCTTGCTTTGCTAGCTTTTAGTAGAACACTCCACACCACTGTAACTGTTTCTCTTTTAACCTTAGTTTCAGCTTATTTGTCGTACTATAATTAGCTTCAACTTGCCTAATGACGTAGTCTGTGTTTAATATTTGATGCGTAATCTTGAGTTTATTTGTTTATTTGGGACACATCTAGCTAAATAAATTTTCGGTGTGTTCCGTGTATGTCCCTGGTAGCCTACTCCGATTTTTACATTTACAAATTTAGAAGTTGGGAAGTCAAGTTATATTGAAGTAAAGTTACATACGACTTGATAAAACCATGATGATAGAAGTTCGTAAAAGTTCAAAATCCACTTTTGAATATGGTAAAACTAAATCAAATATATTTACAGTATATTCCGACAAAGTTAGGAATTTCGAACACAAATTATCTTATAACTTGTTATTGTAACATTTGTGTTTTACCAGCTGTATTATGTCTTAATATTTGTTATACCCCACCGTATACCTTTAAAAATGGAAAACCACTTACTGCTAGAATTGTTGAAAAGACTGCACTTGTTATTCCTACAAATGAGCACAGGTGTCTGGCTGAAAAGTAAGAGTGTGCTGGAGAGTGATAAACAAAGTTAATAAAGGATCTACGAGTGCCACCGTACTTTTTGGAAGGTTCGCAAGTGTATGTCAGTCTAAATAATTGTTTACAACATTAGAAAACACTAGTGCACTTAGTTATTTAACCGCATCTTATTACGTTAATTTTCCAACAACTTACCTATACGTTACATGCAATATACTATTAGACACATTACGAAATTTACTACTAGACATTTACAAGTCAGCGTCTACTAGACTAATGACCCCAATATACGCAATCTGTCTATTGTAAATAGACCTGAATATGAGTTTAACTTATTAGATGAATGTATCCTTGGACATAATATATCTTAAAGGAAGAAGTATGCTTTGTGTTCATAAACATACATTTCGTACATATGATTCAAACTGAAAAATTGTAATTAATTGTTATTCCAGGCAAACGTAATATACAAAAACATTACGTATTTGTGCATGAAATTTATCAGTACAATCTTTTTCAGTTAGCACACTTCTCCTTCTTCTCTTCCGCATCGCTGATATCGAACAGTCAAAACATCGAAAATGCAGTGCGGGGGGACGACTGCTATTACAGTCGTGAAATATTTCTAACGCCTAAGTGAGACTTATTATATGAAGGGGACTTAACAAGTTTGACGTGAAAAAATAATTGGGGGCTAGAAATTCAACTGAGGCGGATTTGACGTTGTGGAGGCAAAGACGTTCTAATATATTACATTATCTAACAAAACGTAGAATTTTATAATCTAAATTTTTTAGTTGAGATAAATTCTCAATATAGTTAGACAAAATAAATTGTATTTCTCGTTTTCTTAAAATGAGAGTATTTAACACAAATTTTTGATTTTTCTGTATTTCAAAAAATATACTATTAAAATTTTAATTGTTGTAATTGTCAACAATAAATTGTCTGTTTCTAGGCAACTCATCGAAATTGATTATTTTATTTATTTTAATTCAAATTGGCAACTACTACAGCCGTATTCCTTCGTGCCTGCAAATAAATCCATCTCGTGATATGTTTACCAATTGTGAAATACTCGAGGTACATGGGGTTCATTGCTACTTTGATTGCTACAATTAGAACACGGGCATCACACTCACACACCCGTTTGGCGGATACATACTGGCGCGCAATTTGTGTGACTGGGTCATTGCAAGTGCGCGCGACTTGCATTGACTCCAGCACGTATTCTCGCACGTACACTCATGTGTCGCCCGCGCGTACAGGCTCACACCGCGCCGCTTGAGCCGACATGTCACGCGTTGCAGTCGTGGTGTTCGGGTCAGTGCAAGTGGGCGCGGCTTGCAGCACGCATTCTGGCACGCGCTTGTGTATGTTGTGCTCGCGGTGTACACACATGCCTTGTTGTTTGAATCGTGGTACTCAGAGTAGTAAAACTTCCTAACCTGAGTATTTTCACATTTGTCAAATACACCGGGGTTGAATTTATTGCAGAGACACAAAACATAGAAATACATTAGTATGCACCCTCAAACAAATATATGAATGGGTAGTAGAATTTAAACGGTGGAGTGCCGAATGAATGCCTCAGCTACAAAAAGGTAAACATCATTGTAGACATAGTAGACGTGTAAAGTAGAATAGTTTGAGTAAAAAACGTTTGTGGGTTTTTACACTTAATCCACACATTTTGTTCATCATTCATTAAACAGTCTGTTATAATGACTAGGCTTATACTCGTTCATTATTTTCAAGTACTTTATTAGTAGCCACCTGTAATAAAAACCCCGTGTTTTTTACTACTGTAGCTTGACATTTACCCCCTCTCACTCACTCCGCCCTCTCCTCTCCAATTCTCTATTTTCCTACGTTGAGTGAAAAAGAATACAACAACAAAATTTTGCGCTGAAAAGTTCGGTATGTCTCCTTGTACTTTTACAGACTGAAAGATATGCCATTACTATGCGTGAAGTCTGCGTCAGCTCTGTGTTCAGTAATGCTGTAGTATAAGGGGACCGTGAAAAACTGCCGAAGTAGAAGAGTCTTAGAACTTTCCTGCAGAAAGTTCGAAGTCGGTCGTGTACACAACAGTGGGTATCTGGCGGCATATGTCGCGAAGATAGACTGTTTCCATTATGCTGTCCCAGACAGAACAGCTGAAACCCTGCTTGAGGCAAGGACTGCTTGAGGCTTTAAGGCCACAACTTCTGATTTGTGGAGAGCGTACAATAGAGTATCCAATTTACAGGGGACGAATTTTTGCCATTTGACGACCAATCGCAGTCAGAATTCTGTAGATCTGTAAGTGGGTCACATACGCAGTCGATCGACTAGCTGTGGGCGGCCATTATACGTCGCAACAGGCGTGAGTTAGCCGAAGTCAGATTCGCACCTCTGTGAATTCATGTAAAAGTATCGCTACAACGAAAATTATTTATTCCATCAAATGCGGACAGATATTCACGCTCACTGGTCACCTGAATGGTTACTGAATGTGTATGTGTTTGATGTGTATAATGAATATTAAGTTTGAGTATACGTGGTTAGGTTTTTCATACTGACTTTGTAGTGTGTATCGCTAACAGATGTCATTTTATTTTAGAAGTGTATTTTTGTATCTATTTATTTTAGAGGTGTGTCAGTCACAAAGAAGGTGGTAAGTATTTAAGGTTAAGGTCAGAAGAGGTCGCTCGCACAAGCAGCAAATTTTAAAACATGCCAAATTATGTAATTATTCTCTTCAGTTCTTACGTGTATTAATCATACACGTGTTCCCCGAACACGTCATACATGTACACGAGAAATTCGGAACACACGGGCACGGATATATACACAAACACGCTAATATATTCCTCGTGTATATTCATAGATTCCAATAATTCATGTATTACTCGACTCCTTACTCTGTCTACCAAAAGGAGTGTAAAGCAGCCTTGTCACCTTGTATCGCAACCGACCCCTGGTCACCATGCTCATGTATTTCTGTGTTTCATATAGGCCTATATTTTATTGTGACTGTGCAACTATAATTTATTAAATAGGCCTACTTTTTGTTATATGTATTTCATAAAGTTTTCATATCGTCTTCTAATATCAGAGGCCAAAACAATTAAATTTTTATTGTTTTACGTTGTCAAATCTTAACCATTAAAATCTTAATTATTAAGATTATTAATAATTATTAATTATTAATAAATTACTTATTAAATCGTTATCCATGATCTTAAGGAGTGTGTGTGTATATATATTGTAATAAGACGATGTTAATAAGATGTTAATAATATTGTAATAAGACTCACCGCAGCTAAAGGCAGAAATGTCAACGCAACTTATTCAGATACGAACTCAAGATACTGAACAAAAAACATTATAAACAATCTAAACAAAATTAATAAACCACGTCAAAGAGTAAGTGGACCGATTTATTCATATCGGATTCAATAATAGATTGTTTGTTTTATTATTATTATTAAAGTTTTGTTTTTTATTATTAATTTTTGTTTTATTGATTTATTCTACTCAATTCAATCCATTATTGAATCCGATATGAATAAATCGGTCCACTTATTCTTTGACGTGGTTTATTAATTTTGTTTAGATTGTTTATAATGTTTTTTGTTCAGTATCTTGAGTTCGTATCTGAATAAGTTGCGTTGACATTTCCGCCTTTAGCTGCTGTGAGTCGATCGGTACTTTCCTGTATAGACATTAACATAAACACAACATGTACATGATACTTACTATCAGTCGTAATATGTTGAAGATCTTATATAATATTGTTGGTGAGACTCATTAAATTTGAATGTTCGCTCTGGCTCCTGGTACCAACCGTCTCTTGTTGCTTACCTAAGCTGTAACTCTATTTTTTCCAATAAAGGTCAACACTTTAAATTGTTGATAAAACAATAGTTGTTTATTTAACTCAAGTAGAATAATTATTGTTACAATGTTATTATTCATCTTCCTTTTTTTAAATAATTAAAATTGAACATGGATTCTTAAAATAATTAAATGCTCAGGGTGGTATGACTGCATTTGGCAAGTCGATTATTTTCTGTTTGTAAATAATTAGGTTATGATGTTTTATAACATTAGTAGGTTCTTTGAGTCTGCAAGATACACTTCTACAACAAAATGCACCACTGTGATAATGAGCAGGCGGAGAATAAAATTATTAATTGTTGGTTTAACATAACATAAAATATGAGCGATTGTTCATTGTTTACGATTGAGCTTAGCAGCGGTTCATGTAACCTTGCTTATTTCAAATTGATTAATTGATGGTTCTTTGAGGCATTACTTATTTAGTATATCATTATAATTTATTAAAATCAGTGTTATGTTCCTGAATAATCTCCAAGATTGGATATAAATAAAACAGGTAATTCGAATTATTGCGCTACGACTAAGTTACACTCATGTGTGACTCTGAGTTCAAGTACTACAATTAAAATACAATAACATCTTAAAATTATTAATAGTCAGGGTTCATTTTCCCCTCATTGATCATTCAATGTCTTTTCTTAAACTAATATAATTGATTCAATCAAAGAATTAAAATTGTCATTATTAAAATCTTTCATTTTAATTAGTGTTTATTTGATTTTTTCTAAGTCCCCTTCCTTTTGGAATTTGAGTTATTTATTAATTAATTCAAACAAATTAGATCCGCTGTTAGCGTTCTTTAATTAATGAATGATTTGCTATATATAATATAATGGTCATTTGCACTGATACTTGCGTAATCTGCTGATTCGAAGAATTAACACTTTTTTAACTTTTTGTAATTAATTAATATTTTTAATTAATTTTCATAAATGCACTTCACACACTGCCTATACGCATGAACTCCGTAATAGAACACTTAAAAATAGACTGCACTGTCTTCTCGGGTTGACCTAACCTCAACTCGAAGTTTCGAGGTTAGATTGTGTATTAACAGCTGTCGGCTGTCAGACCCACGTTGTGATGGACGTTCCGCTAACGTGGAGTATCTCTCGTTGTTGATAATGGACTGGCTATGGTTACCTGGTCGGGATTCTACACTTCGTATTTTTTAATGAGCTCTGATTGGCTAATTGTCTTTATGTCGTGTACTCTCGGTGAAGTTCGTCAAAATAGACGCTTAACATAGCGTCAGTGGCTGGGTTCAAGATTATGATTTATCGGTCACATACACAAGCGCAAGGGCTTGTCACTTTAATTATTTCTTATAAGTCAAATATCTTATCTATAATTACACTGACAATATTTTTATCATTCCCATCGTTTCTATTTTTTTATTACGAGTAATTTGCATACCCTCATCATAAAGTTCTGATTTGGGGTTGATAAAACCGCACTTGGTATAAATTCATAATACTTTTTAAGTTATTTAGTACTTTTAATACATTGTTTTTATCCCATGTTTTCGTGGTGATGACATATTCTTACAGTATTATTCACTTTTCCCTTCTAGTCATGTACAAATAATTATAAAATATCTATTTTCATAGGTTCAGATCCTAGGCTTACTGTTACATATTTTGTTTATCAATAATATTATACTAACAGTAATTGTTAAGAACATTTCATTTTGGCCTATGCATAATGCATTGGTCATTGTCACTTCTGATAGTGTCCTTTTTCTTTATCATTTCGATTTATTACCTTAACTATAGTTTGTTAGGTGAGTTTACTATACTCTAGAAAGTTACATTTTTACATGAGTTGTAATCCTTTCAAATTATTCTCATTATTGTTTGAATAGCTCTTATCAGTGATTAGATAACACTGTTATTATTGTGCAGTAGTTTATTCTGCATTTACACTGATAATTGCTTTGGTTTGAAGTTACCAAAATTACTTGCATCTAGCTGTCAATATGGTTTATTTATTATTATAGTTATTATTAGTGTTTAGGTGGTTATAATCCTTGGATTTACTTATTTGAACGTTATTCTGCCTCATCCAATGTTATTAGTCGCGTTCCTACTCTTTTACGATAAGTTTACAAGATAGTGTTGTTGCGTCATGCACCCATTCTATGTCAGGCATATAGTTATATTAAATTACATCAATTCAGCTTTTTATATTTCCTTATTACATTATCTGTTACACAACAAATGTTCCTTATATTATCTATTTATGTCACACTAAAATACATTTTAATTCAACATTGCTTTAGCCTTATTTTTCTATAGTTTTAGTGAAAACTAGTTGACCAGATTAGGTTATGTTATATTCTAAATATGCAACAATGGATTACTGTCAGTTTTGTATTTCTACATTACATATGATTTATTTGCCTTTATGTAGCACTGGTATATTTATTGTTTATTATTAGATTACATATTGTTTATCTTTTACAGTCTTTATTATTGGTAATTAGTGGTTATTTACAATTTCAATTCCACTTTACAATTGGTCATTAGTGTTTTGGACATAGTCCTTTTTTCAAGTTTACACATCATTTAGCTATGAGTAACTCATATTATTATTCATTCTCTTTATTACTTTTTGTGTTCAATAATTAACTCTTATTGAGTACTGTTTCTATTACATTGTCAAGGAAGGTATTTACTTAATATGTTTTAGGTCAGTGTCAATTTTACAGCTTAGGGATTTAAATCATGTTGTTTATTCCAATTATACTTTCTTCTTTTATAATAAGTCTTTTATTGGCATATATTAGTTCATTATAATTCATGTTATCTCCCTTTTTGTGTTTGACCTGGATATGTTTCTTCTTCTCTTCACTGATACATTCCTCACTCTTAATAAGTCTCTTCATAGTGTTGTTTTCACTGGTTTCCTTCCCACTGTTTGATAAGTTTCTTCATGATTTTGTTTTCATGGGTTTCCTTCTCACTGTTAATAGGTTTCTTCGTGATGTTGTTTTCCTTGTCTCCTTCTCACTGTTTGATCTATTGGGTAATTTTGTATGTCGTCTCGTCGTTAGTCTTGCTTTATCTTCTTTAGTTGCACATTTACTGGTAATTCCTTCTTCATTTTATTCGCTTGGTTTAGCTTATGATACTTCCTTTATCCATGATTGTATGCTCGACCTTGTAGGTATTCTTATTTGTAGTGGCTTTCAACTCATTTGTGGTACGTTGGTGTTGGTTGTGTTATATGTACTATTACAATATATATATTGTAACGTCACAGAAAGTTCCATAAAGGAATTTATTTGCATAGTAATTTATCATAAGAGGAAATTGAGGTGAACAGTATCGAACCCAAGTAATGCGAAAAATTTTGTAATATTGTCCGATAGTTAATATCATCAACATGAAAAAACGACAAAGACTATGACTAAGACTCAAACCCCATATATATTATTTAAGTAAAGAACAGTGTAAAACTAATAATATACTATAAAGTAAGTGTATTAAATGATTTGAATACGCCATTAAAAAGGATATAAATTAAAATAAAAAATATATAAATGTTATGACAAAAAATATTAATGTGTTGGATTTGAGACCAATCACTCAGATCTTATGTGAAAATTAATTATTATAGAATTAATATAAAAACTATATGTGAATGTCAATTAGACAGAGACGAACAAATTATTTTAAATAGAGAAAGCTGTAAATTAATTAGAAATCAATTAAAATAGTCAAAAACCGTGTTAACTGAAAACATGTGATGAACCTATAAAATGGTAATATTTATGAATTTAATGTTGTCAAAATGCATCAAAATGGTACTCTAAAGTTGAAATACAATATAATGTAACTATACTTATATATATGACCACCTAAAACAATTTAAAAGTCATGTTATGAAACCATTTACCTATACCATACCAGGCTGAGGCCAAAAAACAATCACAAAAATAATCATGTTTGTCAGAATAATTGCAGAATATTAGAAAAAATAAGGGAAAAAGGTACAATCCTATGATGTACATTAGAAACATACTTGCTCAGTTGAAAACAAGCTTAATTCTTAGAGAATTTGAAATATAAGAGTAAAATTTGTCATACCAAGAAAACAACTCATTTATGCAAAACAATATGATGCTAAGTAATCTTACAGTAAAAATAAAAAGTATCAGGATAAACGAGGTATTACCAAAGATAAACAATATAACAAACTCTCAGTGAATACCCAAAAAATCCCATATATGATACCGAAAAAGACAAATTATTGTAAAGAACCAGTGACAAAAAACCTAGGCCATATGTAATGCCTACACAAAACTGAACTTATTTATATGTTATATGTGTTAATATTTGTTTATTTTGTTATGAAAAGATAATTATGTTATGCATTAATGTTATAGCAAGAACCAAGCAACTTCATAACATTTTAGTAAGTAGAAACTTAGAATTTTGTGAAAACATTCCAAGGTAAGAGTTGCATTTTATGTTATTTTATTAAATTTAATTTGTTCAAAACCAATAGTAATTAGTATCATTATATTCAGTTGAAAGCAGAGAATCCAAAAATAGTAATGACATGCAGGTTGTAAGTGGTTATATAAAATTGTTTGACAAATACCAGAATAATCTTAGTAATATCCTTAGTGTGAAGAATAAGACGTTTTTGTTCTAAAGCTTCTACAGAAGTCAAATTTGTTCTATGATGTTCCATTTGATTATTCTCGAACGTTCTAGAAGGAATTTTTGCACAAATACACAGGAAGTTCATGTCAAAAAATTAAAACAATGAGCCTTACAGAGTATATAAGGAAGAAGAAATTTGACCAAAAAACACTTAATGCTTTGAATCCAGAAGAGACACATCACCCACGAAACTGATCATCACATCCGAGGCGAAATCGAAGAACGAGAATTCGACACGAGAACACAGAAAGGCTTTTCCCGTACAAATGACAAAATACTGACTTAACCTCTACAAGGAGTATACGCCAACGTGTTGTTGAATAGAGCAGCAACACGCCATATTTAATAAAACGCACACAGCCAGAATATCAGCTGCCCTGAAAAGGACCGAATTTTAATAGAGAGAATCAATTCTGCTGGTATTTGCTAAAGACAAACTGACTTTGACAACATTCCCAAAATGATTTACTGACGACCCTTTCTACATTGAGTCTGGAACTAGCGCTGTGACGGCCGAATCAAGAAACCACGCAGACAGCTGATCGCCACCGCCAGAATTCAAAGCATAGACACAGTGCGAAACTTATTTCAATCGTGCGGAGTTTTAAGAACCGTTATTTGACTTATAAATAATTACCAGTGTACGAGGAACGTATACACGAAGAGGCAAGATTGAAAACGTCCCCAAGAGAAGTGTCCAGTGCAGGAAATAGTTACCCACCGGAACGTGAGTTGTTCAAAAGTTGAAATGATTTTACCTGGTATCCATTGTCACACAATTGTACTACACATGTCACACACCTTCAAATCACACAATTTTTGTAAAGCATCCTATTGATTTGTCTTGGTAGTTCAAAGGAGTCACGTCCTGAGTATAAAGATTTTTCATACACTAAACTCATGCTATTCAACTGAGTAAGAAAATATAATATTAGCCGATACTTAATTGAAAAACTTGTCAAGAATAATATTTTTGTAACTCTGCAATTTTGTTAATTCGAGTGTTAGTCCTTCAAACGATTTTTAAAGTTCATTAAACATACGTTATTTTCAATTCAAACTGTCTTGTTCACATTTTTTTAATATAATTAATTTAAGAAATCAAATTTAATTTCAATAATAATAATAATAACTTTTTGGAACAAAATATCCAAGTGGCGCCCACATACATATAGTAGATTAAGTTGTGCTTGCAGGACAACATCGTCGCAGAGGAACCAGGCATCAGTAAGTATATAAAAGTGCGTATATAAAAGATTATTTACTTTACAAAATAATGTTATTTGTTTCCGTCTCCACTAACATTGCTTTAATTAACAATATAGCCTATTGTAGCGCCTCGAGTTTTGATAAGACAAAAATATTTGGGATATTTATGAGCCGTCTTGAAAACATTGTAAACAATGCTAGTAGAATTCATAATTATTTATAGAATAAGGAAGATTTCAATCCAGTGTAAGGAAAAGAGTAGGTCTATAAAATGTGTTGTGATACCCTGGCACAAATTATATTCATACGATTAAACAAAGCATGTATAAATTTGTTGGAATTAGACAAAATTAATATAAAAATGATTCCGTAATTTTTTTCCTATGGCAATATTCAAAGTAAAAATTAATTAATTTGGATAACAAATTATTAAAACCACATTAAACAGTACATATTAAAACCACATTAAACAGTATATTTTCTCACTGCAATGATTATATACATTTGATGTGGCTTTGTAGAATGTTGGGCAAAAGAAATTTCGTAGCAAACTATTCGAGTATTAAATTTTCGTTTTACATTTGTGTGTGTGTGTGTGTGTGTGTGTGTGTGGGCGCTCGCGCATTCGAACTGCCTATCGACTATGTTGACTCGTGCATTACTCCGTCGGCAATACAGCAAACTGAGTAGTAAGCGTATGAGACAACTTTAGTTACTTTTTCTCTGACGGAGAGAGAGCACTGGCACAGTGTGCTTTACAATAGGTAATTTTGTTATATTTTCGTTATAATTGGCACAGTTACATTTCTAATCATTGTTTGCAAAACTACTTTTATTATAATATGGGACATAGCATAATAAGCTTCGAGGTTACGCAATAGTAACAGCTCTTCCCCACCCCTCGCCAATCAGCGATGTCGCGCGTTACACTTGGTATGCGTATGCAACGGCGCGGAGGGGAGGTCTGTTGCAAACACTTCACATTCCATTGACAAGTCATTCCACTAGCTACAGGTTAACCATCTCCGTCTTCTCAACATTATCCGAGTAATGTTATATTCTCAACATTTTTCATGCACGTAGGCCTACATGTTACATTCAGTAGTTCTAGGATTACGCGTTTAAACTTTTTATTAATTATTTTTGTTATATTTATTATTTATTATTATTTTATAATTATATAAAGCTTACTCACGATGAATGATAATAATAATTTACAAATTGTTGAGGCTCCTCAAACTCCTACAGTGTCATCAAACAGAGGAAGATCTGGTAAAAGGACTTAGGGAAGCAAGGAAAACACATCATTGCCAATGTTTAGAACATTTTACAGAGTCTCGCGGATGATCCAAAAAAAGTTGAAAAGTTGAATATGTGTTTCTAGTTCATTATGAACGTAGAGAATTCCCAACATCGGGAAAAATTCAACAGCAGTTGACTGAAAAAATAAATTTTGGGGGCTCCAAGAAATCAGTACAGCGAATTTTGAAACAGATTGGATATAAATATAAAAAGTGTAATGACGGCCGAAAATTGTTAATGGAAAGAGGAGATATTGCTTGTGCTCGCGCTACTTTTCTGAGAAAAATTCATCAAATTTGGAATTACTTTTTAAAAAGGCCCATATTTTATTTGGACGAGACATGGGTGAACCAAAATCTCAGCAAATCAATGATTTGGCAGGACACAGAGGAAAGGGGTGGTCTGAAAGTGCCAGTCGGAAAAGGTGGCAGATTAATTGTAGGCCTACATCATTCTGGATCAGCTGAAACAGGGTTCGTGAAGGAATGCAAATTAATTTTCCACGCACAGAAATCTTCATTAAATACAGATTACCACAACGAAATGAATTCGGAACTTTTTAAAGAGTGGTTCGTCAACTTCCTCTATTTGCTGGAAGAAAGTTCTGTCATAGTAATGGATAACGCGAGTTATCATTCCGCACTTGCTGAGAAAGCTCCTAAATCAAACTGGAGAAAAATGGAAATTCAAGAGTGGTTGAGAAATCATAAAATTTAATTTAAATGCAAGATACGAGGGCTCAATTGCTAAACAAACCCGAAATAAAAAATGCGCTGAAAATATATGAAATTGATCAAATAGCCTACGAAATGGGCTATGAGCTTTTACGCCTTCCACCTTATCATGCACATTACAACCCAATTGAGTTGGTGTGTATAATACTTCTAAAATGGTCGACCTTGAAGGCTAAATGACGCTTGATGGACGAAGCGATAGCTAAAGTAACGGTTGAAGACTGGAGAAAATGCGTCCGACATTCCGAAGAGCTTCAAAAGGACGACTACAAGAAAGAATGTCCTAGAGATTTGGCTATAGAACGTATGGTGATTGCAGTGACGGAAGAAAGTTCAGAAGATGGCGAAAACAGTTCTGATTGAAAGAATTTAAAAATAATTATAATGCTTAAATTTTTGTGTATATTTTGTATTATAATGTGTATAATTTTTCTTTACCAACTTTTTAAAAAAATTAAGTGTTTTATTAAATAACATGTAATGTAAATGACTGTTTTAAAAACAAATAAAATGTAAAGAGAATTGTCTTATTAATAAAGAATAAAGAAAATAATTACTTAAAAAATTGAAAACATAACACAAAAATTATATAAAGGAAGAAAAACAGAGGAAAGAAGAGGACTTGTTTCTCTTTGTTCGTAGTAGCTCACCGATGTAGTAGCGTGAGGTGTGTGTGTGTGTGTGTGTGTGTGTGTGTGTGTGTGTGTGTGTGTGTGTGTGTGTGTGTGTGTGTGTGTGTTATGTATATTGTACGAGAATGCGCTGACGTTGTTTGTTTGGCTTCATAGTGTAACGCGTCCGTGAGTGTGAGTGTAGCGCGTGAGTGAAGCGACATGGCAATACCACAATCGCCTCCAAGCTTATTTTGAAACGTCCCACATAATAATACAGTAGTTAATAATTTATTGTTACAGACCAGAAGACTACGTCATAGCAATGAAACAATTATTTTCTTGGTTGAACATTTATGAAATGTTCCTTATTGTTTTTCAAATAAAACATCTTTTTCTAATTACCATACACTAATTGTCCACAAATATTTCAAGAAATTGAACATTGTATTTTATCTAATCTGTACCTATAGAATCTCAGGTTTGTTATTTAAAAGTAATATTGACAACAATAATGTTTCCTTAGTTGGACGATAGGGAAAAATTAATTAAACGAAATCCCTTATACAATGTATGTTGTATATTAAAAGTGACCTTTATTGAAAATTAATTTTAATTTGTGAGTATTTTTAATAGTAACAGCGCCGAGTTGTTTGCGACTTATTACGCACAAAATTTTGTTTACTTCGGGGCCGTGTTGTCCTATCAAAATAACTTTAAAATTGTTAAAAAGTACTATGTTCCTTCCAAAATCGTTGTTACATTCTAGATATGTCGTTTTATAACAAACGTTATACAGATTGTTACAACTTAAAGTCACAATACATTTTCCAGTAAATTTAAAATGTCGTGCTGAACAAATTTATTTTCGTAAACAATCTTGAGAAACTACCAGACTAAGTATGTAAATATTTTACAGCTATGAAACACTTGACTTTATTATTATTTCATTACAGAAAAGATAGAAGGAATAAGGTAACGGAGTACTTACTTCCAGATAACGAGTTCATCAGGATGGCTAGTAGCAATTTTCCTCACATTTAAAATACATGGTCTCTATGCATGGTCGCAATGCTTTCTAGCAATGGTCTCACATAACAGTTGCCACAAGAATAGTGCTGTATTATATAATAGTGATTTGGTAATATAGAAATAACAATTTAAGTTATATAATTTATTAACTGAAACTACTTCCTTTATAAGAATACTTTATTACATACTCACGGAATGAAGCAAACGGTAGAACTTTCCAAATACTAATTTTTCACGATATTAATTGATGACTCGTTGGGCACTTGGTGAAACATATTAATACAAAGGTTTTTTAAAAACCTTTTTAAAAACTTATACAAAGGAACTTAGTTCCTTTATCCAAAGAAAATTTCAAAAAAGAAGTAAATATTATAAAAGCCATAGCAGAAAATAACGGTTATGATGAAAGAATAATAAACTCTTTAATTTAAAAAAAAAACAGAAGGATATTATTTTAAAAGAATTTTATTCCACAGGGCCAGATCAAGGTAACAAAAATTTTCATTTAACCAGTTACATTCCGTTTATAGCAGATAGGATTAATAATAGGTTAAAAAAGCATGATCTTAACATGGTATCAGTAAATAAACGCAATCCTTTTCATTAATAGTCAACAATAAAGAAAAGTCAAACACCCTAGAGAATAATGGAGTTTATGAAATACACTGTGCAGAATGCGATGCTATTTATATCGGACAATGTGGCCGTGCTCTGAAACATCGCATTTCTGACCATAAGAAGACGATTTTAACCAATACAGCCAATACAGGTTTTGCAGATTATTACTTATAACACAATCACTTCATAGATACAAAAAATATAACACTACTCTACAACATACAAAAAGGTAAAAAAATGTATTTGTTAGAAATTCTATAAATTAAAAAAGCAGTGAAATAACAACAATTTAACAAATGAACAAACTGAATTCTGTGTATCCCCTTTATTAAAAGTTGTTATTTAGTTTAGTTAATTTTATATTTTGCATTCAGACTATATTAAGTTTTTACAGACACTTGACCTTCTCTTAGCTCCTGCAACCCCCCTCCACCTTCACTCTCACACATGTTTCGATACATGCCCTAAACAGATGTCAACCACCCTTAGCCTACATCCTCTGTGTAGTGTTCACTCAGCTCTTTAACAGTGGCTTAAGAAGTCGAAACAGCTGTCAGCGTCAAATTAAAAATACTGTGAAATTTACCAAGTGTTCATATATTTTTAAAAAACCTTTGTATTAATTTTTGGTTTATGAAACATTGAAACCATATTTTTTCTTTCCATAGGCCCAACGTCAGTATGAATTAATTATTGCGTTAACCATTACGGTCAATTTTGGCCTAAACAAACAGCTACTGACTGTTATAATGTACATTTAGAGTTATAAAATTTCTTAAAATTAAAAAATCAGCAAGGAAGCTAATGCAAGTATAATACGAAAAGTATAACGTCACCTACGAAAAGAATAACAGTATTTTATAATGTTGCAAGAGACTGGCTCATAAGTTGATTTAATCATCAAAAAGCAGATTGAAACGAAAAGATTTAAAACAAAAGGAATTATGTTAATGATTCACTGAGTCATCATTAAGTTTCAGTAGTCAGCAGTAAGTTACTGCTGCTCAGCAGTAAGGCAGTAACCGAAATTGAAGTGAGTAGAACACAATTTGTCCCCTTTCTCTCATGGTAGCAATTAAAAGGACAGGAAAATTGTAGTCATACAGAAATAAATATTAACAGCTGAATTTTGCTTTAGGTATTTTGTTTAGTAGAAAGTACTGTAGGTTTGCATTCTATGTTTCAAAGGGATCAAGGTAATGCAAGATAATTCAGCAATTTGACTTTTGCTTGTATTCTACATCAGCAAGTTGCTCAGTAAAATTATTTTTCTTACAAACAACATTTATCTAAGGAAGACAGTTTCAAGGTTAGAATGTTGTATAAAGTGAGGTAGTAAGTTGGAAAGGTACATTAATAACAAGGAAATACATTTATCATGGGAAAACGTTTGTCATATTTTCTTTAGACTTGGTATACGATGACGTTCTTAGTGTCTTGCTATTCTAATTAAATGTTTGTCAACTGCTGTTTATATAATAATATTATCTGACCCCACTTGCTACTCCTGCCTAAATTATAATGAATATTTACTTATTAACTTATAATTATATTTATTATACTTACTTATTATATTATAATTAATTTCTCTTTATCGTATAACAACAAATAATTTTTATTATCTTAATTTAATATGATTTTTATTATAATCGTATTTTGTAATACAGCATATTCTGTAATGTTACATGTTTTTAGGTTTCTCGTAATTCTCTCCATCTGCGTACTGAATGCTTTTTTAAAGCGGGATAACGGTAAATTTAAAATTGGTTATAAACCATCAAGTGGCAGAATGGCAGAAACACGCATACAGTGCATCCTAGCGATGTGGTAGCAAGTTTGTGAACTTAAATCCATGTATCATTTAATATTTTTGTTATTTAAGCCTACGTAATTTTACATTCGTTTGAAACAATCTTTAAAGTGCCGTGGTAGTTATTAAGTCCCATAGACGCCATGGTACGCACAATGATGTCGAGATTCACTTTACGTTTTTGATATGTAAATAATTATTTCAAACAACATGTTCGTTAAATTGATTTAAGTCACATACACATTTTGCATAATATACATCTACTTCATCTCTATTAAAATATTTTTAAAGTAAAAGAAGATATGATTTGTGAAACATGTTACTACGCACGACACGCGTTAACTGCTTCACCAAAACAATTAATATGAACATATAAGGTAACTGAGTACAAACGTCATAAAATTGTTACCAAATATTTGAGATTTTCGATTATTTTTTAGTAAAGCTTAGTTTAAGGCAATCTTCTTTTCTTTACTATACGTAATGTATACAACATAATATTATGACTACCCCGTAGAGTTTTTATAGTGGAAGACCTCTTAGCATTAAATAAGCCTATATTCTATCATCTTTTTTGCAAAATGTATATCTCGAATAAAAAAAACCTTTAAGAATCAAAAGAAAATCTTCAAGAAAAGGAATTTTTTATAATCTTTTGGTTAAAAATATGTAGTTTTCAAATCAATTCAATATTATTGGGCCCCTTTTGTGGAATAGTACCCAATTTCTTTTCTATAATTGTAGAAAATCGGAAGATAGAAGATGAGTTTGCCAAGTGATTGTGAGGTTACTTTGTAATCTGGTATAACAGATGGTGAGCACCGCTGCAATGCGCTGTGACTAGCGCGGAAAAGATAGGCCCCTAGTAAGCTAATGGCTGCATTGATAGGACGAGTTAGATAGCGTAAAGCAGACGGTACTTTTTAGTCAAAGATTAGAACAATTATCTAACAAAGAACGCCTTTTAATCTCAGTTACTGAAGCTTCAAATTTGGAGAAGGTTAATTATCTTATAATTAAAATGACCCATAATCGTAAAAAGGAAGGTAGTACCATAGAAATGGAAATGGTAGCTACTGCGTAACACTTCTTTAATATTGTATTTAATATTCTTGATTGTATTTAATGTAAAATAATATTGTGTTCAAAATATAATACTTTAAATTAGGTGATAGGCTATCTCACACCACTACAGTGCATTGCAGTGTGATTTTAGCTGTTGAGTTTTATGTATTGTTGGCATAAACACTACTTATCCTTTTCCTATTCCTTGTCTATATAATAATTCAAATACACTATTCAAGAGGAAAACAAAATTGGTCAAGAGATACACTGAAGAGAAACAAGAGTCTATAGATGTTCTTAATGTACAGGACAGGGAAGTGTATAGGACATTTTCTTCAGCAGTGGACAGGAAAGTGCTAATGTTGATAACACTAGCTGATACCCCTCATTGTCGACGTATGTTACACATTCCTTTTTTCTCAGACAAGAGAACACCATTATTTAGAGATGTAAATACTGTTTTTACTTGTACTTTTACTGTACATGCAGGTTTTTTCTAAGTAACTATATAAAATATTCAACATACAACATACCAGAAATAGAGTTTAAACATTAAATTCATAAATTACATGTCTCCATACAATACAAATCGCAAATATAACCTTCTCCACTACAGGATTCTGAAATCCTAGACGTAAATTAGATAGATCGCTTGTAATGTTACTTTTAATATTGGTTTCTTATTTCCGAATAAACATTGACTACGCCTTAAATAGACATATTTTAAAACTGAAATTGTCATTTGTGTTACTTTATCTTATGCTACCTTTTGACGTCTAGGAAACTTAATTAAAATTCTGCGATTTTCTTAAGATTTTAGTGGTTTTATAATCCACAAGTTCCAAATGTTATATAATTGTATTTGTAAAGATCATGTACATTATATTACATATGGCTTATAATGGCCACGCAATTATAAGCTCTCGTCTCATATAGTTCTATACATCATAAACTTAAGTTAATGACTTAAGTTAGTGTAACCCTTAGACATTTAAGCTTATTATTGCTTTCTTAATATAGGCACATTAAATGATTACTTCTGAATAAAGTGGAGAATATTATTTTACTACGTGCTGTGTATGACTAGATTTATATTATTATATTTGAACACAGAATATTTATATATATAGAACATTTTATTTTAATTTACATGTAACTTAAATATTTCGTTCCTATGGAAAATAACTAGTTTATGTTTGTTTAAACAATAAACAGCAATACATGTTTGTTCAAACAGTGTACAATGCATAGAACAAAATTCTTGAAAATAATTTTAACACATTGCTGATGATTGTGCAGTAAGTAAAAAATACACTCATTACTAACAAAATATGCAGTACAGTGACTTTATGGTATATTACTACTGTAGTAAACATTACAGTTGATTACTAGTAATGACGAGGATACTACACAGATTTAAACAAATCAAGGATTGAGACAGGTTTGTTTTTGTCGCTAATCTCGTTCAATTTGTGTCTTCAAGACGTTATTAGCCATAGCATCTGAAGGAATCGTCCACCAGTACATGAATTTATAGGCCAATACTGTACACCTCTTCTAAATTAATCCTTAGTAGTCCTTATCATAATGTTTCTAATAACTATTTAGGTGATATACTTTAAGACGGTTACAGTGTTTAGAAAATTGAACGCTCTATAGTCTTGTCGATTTCGTTGCTTTTACTTTAAATGGTTATATACACTCCCGTATAAAGGTGTCGCACAGAATAAGTAGTCAAGGTATGTTACTGGAATGAAGTGGATTATTGATGATGTTTTTTTATGGCAATGTACTGAGCTTTCAATTCAGTTTAGAAACAAAATTATCTGTCCCAACTCGTCTTTGTAACACAATTAAAGACTTACTTTCTATACATTGAAATAAATTAATATTTAAGACTTATTTTTGTCTTATTTACCAAATTACTGAAATAACACAGTCTCTATTTTAAAGAATTTTTTTATTGCACATAAATAACATACGGTTGATTTCGTCTAATGTCTACTGCAAATCCTTCAGACGACAGATTAATTCTGGACGATCCTGAATCTGGATGAGTACGTGGGTTGATATACTCTGTCCGTCCTCAGTATCTCTTTCAATCGTATTTTTCACGAGAACGGTTAAATACTCTTTCACCGTAAACCAATATTGTTACTGCTAAAATAGTATATTGTGCTTACAGATTCTTTTCTAGTCAGCTAAAAGTATAATGGCTTACACGTTATCGATTCCGAAGAGAGACTGATCTGTCCTTATAAAGATATTGTCATTGACTGAATTCTCGTAATCTTATTGTTTCATCGGTAACACGTACTCATAATTATCTACATAATAAATGTTCTTGTCCAAAAGGCTTCCGAACAGGATAATTCTTGTTCAGTAAACCTGATTATGTTTACGAGTGAATTTATGACCATAAAACATTTTTACTTAAAACATGCATACACTTAGTTATTCGTTTTTAAAAAAACGACTGTCGTCAGTTAGGTCTTCTTATTCCAAACATTCTGATATACATCATACTTTTAAAATGTCTGATGTCATTAAAGTTATTTAAATTAACGTGTTTTGTTATGAATATCCCGTAAAATAATTTCGTACCCTCGCACAGGCGCACTACGCACGCGGTTAAGCATCTCTACACACCATTTTACAGCACCTGAAGATGTTTCACAAGCCTAAAAATACTTAAAACTAATATTTTTAACGATGTTCCTTCTTCATTAATTTATAATGTTTAAACCTGCAGACTCTACTTATTTACATAGTGTGTTTATATGCTACCATATACTTCTACTCTTTGCTGCATTCCATATGCAATTATAAAGTCCATTGCAATACATTCATTGAGTATTGAATGTAGAAAGTATAAATTTCAAGGTTCTATTGAATAATGAAAACACACACACTTCTATCTGATACGATTGGCATTCTATCACACACACACACACAAATATTCAATAAAAAACACGCCTTTTTTCATGTACTCACTAGATTATGTCTCCCATTTTATCTGGCAAATTGGCCATATTATCCAGGGGAATGCTAGACATGTGTTATGGTATGTTACACATGCTAAATAGTTATGGTAAATACGTATCTAGATCTAGGCCAACAGTGTAAGAGACCAAAATTCAGAGACGTTTCAGAAACTCATCTTAAGCGACGACTGGGACATTTGAACACTGTACACAGAACTGGCCAAATACTGCCGTTTGGTGGTAGGGAGTGAAAAACGTGAACTTCCTGTGAGGAGGGCAGGTTAGACATTTCTTAGCAGTCACGAGAGATACACATTCTGTCCATCATCTGTCTATGGATTGGGATTCTACCTTTCGCCTGCCTTCCTAACGTCTTATGCATGAAAACAAGCTCAATTCTGTCGCTAAATATGTGCGTGTGTGAGGGATTCTAAAATTTATTGATATTTAATTACACTTTCAAAACTAATAAAATATTGTCTACAGCCACTTTGTTATAGTTAGCAACAATTGCATTTGAACTTGTTTGCAATTTTAATGTTTAATATAAAATGAACCAAATATTTTCTTACATTTACATCGCAGTATTTTTTAAGAAGCTTCAGCACGGGATATCAAACCTAGTGAATTACACAAATCAAACACTTTAGTTTAAAAATGTTAATTGTACCACACTTTTAGTACACAACGAAGATTACTAGATAAGCCAGGTCACAAATCATTTTGAATATTTTAGCATTGTAGTGATATTTTCTTACCCTCTTTCATGCCATAATTCTCTAAGTATACCAGTGTTACTGATATCGCCTCTTCAGCGTTACAGTTTCTGGTCAACAGTTGAGTAATCATTTATATGTGAGCTTTTATATTTACTTATACTGACGTTCGAAATAATTTTTTCCAATGGTTTTGTATACTGTTTTGTATCATCGCAGTGGGAGTACACGTCGTAAAATTTTTGACATTTGGAGTTGCGGGAGGATCGGAATCTGTCACGTCCTGAAGTGACGTAAACTAAGTGACGTCTCGTATGATAGTCCTATGTTCCATACGCCGTGTTTAGCTGACAACACTGTCATGTGAACAAAGTGACACGGAACTCGTTGCTCTACAGCCCTCAAGCCGCACACACAATTTGTTTATCGTTTGTACAGTTTTCAGTGTAAATATCTAATTCGTTTATACTACCTACTGTAACAAAGAAATGGTAGAGACTGACAGTAACAGTAGTTTTACATTTTAGTACAAAGGCAGTGAGCAAAAGCGACCACTCAGGTAAAAAACTTATAGATTACTGAAATAAGAACGTAGCGTGAAAAGTAACTACAACATTGAGGCTTGAGGTTTACTTATGATATCCATGTTATACATTATACATATCTAGGGTAACATTATTTGGCAACTAAAAAAGCCTGTGGAACTTAAGCTATCCCGAGTATCATATTTAGACACATATCAAGTATCATATTTATTAT
Source organism: Magicicada septendecula (assembly GCA_034769895.1). Taxonomy (NCBI): domain Eukaryota; kingdom Metazoa; phylum Arthropoda; class Insecta; order Hemiptera; family Cicadidae; genus Magicicada; species Magicicada septendecula. The sequence continues at coordinate 145,679,281 of CM068368.1, forward strand.
ATGAAAATGTGTAATACTGTTAATATAAATTTTTTTATAATCACTTTAAAAATATTTTAAACAACACCTTAAACGTTACGTAACACACACACACATAAATAACTATATATAATTAAATTATAGTTACTTCTGCAAGTAGTTGTACCTTATTTTTTATTGTTTTAATAGATCTGACGCACACTTCATTAACTGTATCAGTATCTTCAGAGGTTTCTAAATAAATAAATAATAAAAAATGGATAAATAATTGCTTTGGTTCCATTATTTGTTAATTCATTAAGAAATCTCTCGAGGTGTTGATACAGTTACTGAAATGTGTAAAATGTGCGTCGGGTTAATTAAAGCAATAAAAAATAAGATACGACTACTTGCAAAAGTGATTACAGATTTTGATAATATATAATATTATACAATAATACTGAAAGAAGCTCATAAAGAAACTGCGAGTTACTTATAAAGAAATTTTATATATGAGGGGGTGAGAGAAATGTACAGGGGTCGCATAGAATAAGTAGTCGGTTCTATCGTATATTGGAATGTTTCGGTTCGTATGTATTAATGATTTTTTGAAGTGAAACTTCTTTGGGCACGGTAGGAAAAATGTTCGTTACGCGTTATACGTTATGTGTTATATGCATGAAACTTCTTTGGGAACGGTAGGAACAATGTTCGTTACGCGTTATGCGTTATGCGTTATATGCATGCATGTGTGTGTATATGTGTTTAGTAGTATTCCAAAATGAGGAAGTGTACAGTTATATATAATTATTGTTACGAACATTTTAAGTTAACGATATGTAAAAAATAATCTACCTAGTCCTACATAATTTAATGACATATATGTTAAAAATTGTTTATGAATACGATCAACGTAATTCTCAATCATTATTATACGTTGCTTTATCACGTGTGACGAGTATTGAAGGATTACATATTATGACACAGAACAACGAGAAGATATTCTACCATGGCCGAAGACGATCATCATCAACAATTGATTTCCAAGAGGAATTTAAACGACTTTCACTAAACAAACTAGAAACTATAAATGAAAATACAGTTAATTTCATCAATAACAGAAAAGGTTTATCAATATTCACTTTTAATGGCCAAAGTCTTACAGCTCATGCTGTTGATCTAAAAGATATAGTTGTGAAAAATTCAAATGTCATAGTTTTATCAGAAACTTGGCTAGCCAATGAAGATGACGTATCTGTTCTTAATTTCAACTGCATTGTGAAACATAAACGACCAAATATTAGAACGGGAGGTGTCGGGATATTTCAAAATTCTGACGATATTATTAACATTATAACTCCATCCATGGATTTTTCCGTTACTCAATCTGATGTCTATAGTTCAATGGCATCTACAGTTGGCGATTTGTGTATGGCTGAATGTAAAATGGAAAATGGGCAAAAAGTTGTGATTGTAGCAGTGTATATTTCTCCTGATAAAACATTAGATGATACTATTGATTTTCTCCATCGTTCATTATTATCGTATACCTCACAAATTGCCGCCATACTTCGTAAAGATTATCATAAAATACCTATGATTTTAAGTGAAGATTTCAATGTCAATTTTGCATTAGACAAATCTATAAAACTGTTTGAATTTTTAAAAGATAATTTAAACCTGTCTATACAAAATGATAAAAAAATATCTACGACAAAATCGAATACGACAATTGATGCAGTATTCACAAGGTTTCTGGATAATATTGAAAGTAAAACATACATTTCTTATTTTAGTTACCATAAGCCTTTGGTTACAAAAGTGTATGACGAAATATCACTAAATATTAACGAAATAGATTAATAATAATAATTTCTGTAAATGTATATAATAAAATATTTTTAATTTACTAAAAGTGCAAATTTTTCTTATACTGATAGCTCTCCCATCCTATTAAATTTTAAGTATACAGTTAAAAATAATAATAATAATACTGGATAAACAAAACATAATGGATATAACCCAAAGGAGTTTCACTTCTTCCGCGTGTACACAATTACTGATACACGCACCCAAACTTTTTTTTTCAAATTGGACTAACAATTTAATTTTAATAAAGTTTTTTTTAGAACAAAATAAAAATATTAAACTGTCTCTGTTGACCTGTTTTTTACAATTTTAAAATAATTTTCTCTTACACTTATTAAATTCTGGAGATTCGTGCTCCACGTTTGGATGCGCCAAATATTAAATTTTTGTGTGTGTGGAATTTATAGCTCCACGTTCTGGTGACAAACATAAAATTGTTGTTGCTGGGCGCCAGAGATAATTAGGAATCTCAGGGGGTTGTTAATAACAACTCTTATGTTCAGATGCTAATTAATAGATATTATATTTACCCTTTTTAATACAATTAAATATATATAACATATGATGTTATCCGCATTTCAATTTGACAGGCTAGTTACTTCTCAATTACTACTAACTTCTTATCCTTAGTTAATCATTATAAGAAATTCGTGAATACAGTTAATATCATTTACTGTTTATAACCACTTAATTAGTCCATTGACTATGGTTTCAGATTATTATCTTAATTACACACTAAATATTATTAATCATCAATAAAAGATTAATAAACAAATGTGAAATATTATTTGTCATTAACAAGATGTTAATGAGACTAGAAAATCTCTTTCTTTCTCAATATAAATAAACATTAATCAATAAAATGACTTAATATCTAACATTTCAGAACTATCCAACTATCATTCAAAATTTATATTAAATATTTATACTTCGTACTCCTATTCTAAGTCGTAAGATATAAAACTCTACAGCATCTGAACAGTTCGTCGGTTCTTTTAGAATGAAACGGGTTAACTGAGTAGACAAATATATGACATGCAATTATTTGATTATAACGTTTAATGTGACACAGTTACTTGAAATCGCTTATCCATTTCTCCGTCTCGCTCGTTCCACACTTTACACATCACAACACAATTTATATTACTCTGCTTTTTATCGTATCCACCACACTCGGGATAATCATTCGTCTCCACGTCCTGCGAAACTCTGACTTTTCATACGGTCGCGCACATAATAAATAAACTTCTTCGCACTTGATGCCGCGCACAGAATCAATAATACTACTTGGCTGTTGACTGACGATTGGCTAATTTACTGTATGACTGAGTAATTAACTAACTAACTGATTGATTTCACGGACTGATTGACTTGATTTCACTGACTGACTCTCTTTTACGTTCCTGCCTCAGTTACTTTTATAGTTTCACCGGAACTTCCCTTACTGCCGCTACCCTTAAAGTTACCATCATTGGCTGAGATTCGAACTTGTTGCCGGTAAGTTTGAAATTGACCAGTAACCACTCGAAATAACTTCGCGCGCAGAGGTGACGCTTTTTGTAATTGGTAAATTCTTATAGACGCGAACTTTTTGCCGCGAGACCGTTTTCTCGTTAAAAAAGGAAATCTGCTTTCTCTACCACCCTCGTTTATGACGTTTCACTCATTGTATTTTGAAGGCCGTAAACACCCTAAATCTAACGGTACTGCCTATTTTTTGCTGTTTTTTAGCAAACAAAGAGTTTTATATCTTTACGACATAGAAAGTTGTACTTACAATACAATTTTACTTTGGGTCGGCGCCAATGTGTCGCCTCGCCCATACACACCTCTCACTTATATACCGACTATGCAGTATAATTCTTATCTGTATGTTTATTTATTAACGATACTAATATTAATATTAATAAATTACATCGAAATATGTAATTGATCTATGTGTGTTTTACTATACAACTAGCTGTAACCGATAGTGTTATGTTACATTGTCCCCCAAAAAGATTTATCCACAATTGTACAACAAAATTTGGGAAAATCATTTTGTATGCCTCTACATATAGATTTATATATATAGTCATTTAAACGAGGGTTTGTTTATTTTACCCACACTGACCCACTTTCATAGATCTGTTTGAAGGTCCCCCTCATTGTCGACTTTCACTTTCCCCTCTTTATTTGCCGATGGTCGGTCATTCACATCTTACTACCCTAACTACTACTTATTGCTTACAAATTTCGCTTACTGACTATTGATATATGACTGACTCTATTATATTTACTTATTACTATTACATACATTTTTTTTTTTTATCGCATTAAGGAATTTTAAATTTTTGTTGATTTATTACATTCCCAACTCCCCGGAACCCATGGTAGTATTGTTTTAATTGCCGAACATTAAATATACCTCGTACTGTGTTAGGTTTGTTGACCTCTGAGATCTCGTATGTCGCGGCTCCCTTAATGCTGGTTACCTCATATGGTCCTTGGTACAACTCACAAAATTTTGCTGTTATTTTATTTACCGCGTCTGAAATTGTGCTTGTCCTAACCAGGACTAAGTCTCCTACCTTAAACTTTAATTTATTACTTTCTTCATTCTTCCTTTGTGCTCTTTGTTCACCCTTTCTTTTCATTTTTCGATATATTTCCTCTTGGTGATTCTTCATTTCTTCTTTCATCAGTTCCCGGTCAACGTATGATTCCCATACTCTTTTTGGTTTGGTGCCCCATTGCGCTTGATATGGCGTCATTTCAATGCTATCATGGTAGGTCTCATTGATACATTTTTCTACAGTCTTGACATACTTCGCCCACTTCGTATGGTGTCCTCCTACCATAACCCTAAATATATTTCCCAGTTGCCGGTTTACTCTTTCCGCCAAATTTGTACAAGGGTTGCGGATGGCTGTAAATTTAGGTTTGATTCCTAGATCTCCTAAACTCTTCGCCCAAGATCTGCTTGTGAACTGCGTACCATTGTCGGTTAAGATTGACCTCGGTTTACCCACTTCTTGAATATACAATTTTAATTTGTTTAATGTGGTGGCTGTTGTCGCTTTTTTCATCGTGTATAACTTAACATATTTTTTAAAGTTATCTATGACTACCAATATGTAATTTACACCACCTGTCGACGTAAGTAATGGCCCATAATAGTCCATACTGACCATTTCTCCTTTCTCCCTCGGTAGTATCGGCCGTGTCTCTCCAATACCTTTCCTGCCGTGGTCCTTACATCTCTGACATATCCCACACGTTTTGATCATTTGTTTGGTGAATTTATGGAAATGATCCCCTGTGAATTACTCTTTGAACACTTCGTACGTCCTCTTTACACCACACTGTCCGTATAGTTCGTGTATCTCCTTAATCAATCCCTCGCCGATCTCTTTCGTAAGCATTACTTTCCATTTCTTCCTTTCCTTCCGATATAATTTGTTATTATTCCACTTGTATATTTTCAATAGTTGCTTATTATTATTATTTTGTAATTGATTTATGATATTCTTCAATTTCTGGTCTTTCTGCTGGTGTTGGGAGATGTTAATGAGCTGATTTTTCAACTGTTTGCTTATTCTGATACCTACAGTACAAATCTCCAGTTCTCCTTTTCCGTCCTTTCTCATCTCCTCTTGCGAATCCACTGCGTATCGACTCAGTATGTCAGCTACAACATTCTCACTTCCTTTGCAGTGTATCACTTCGAAATCGTACTCTTGAATCGCGAGTATCCATCTCGTGATTCGCGAACATGTTAACTGGCACTTCTGCATGAACGTCAATGCTTTATTATCCGTAATGATCGTGAGTGGACGTCCTAGCACATACGTTCTGAATTTTTTAAGACAGTGGACGACGCTCAATAATTCTAGTTCCGTCGTAAAATAGTTTAACTCGGCGCCTCGGAATACTCGGCTAGTAAATGCGATTACCCCGATTTGTCCGTCGTCATCTATTTGATAAAGTTGTCCTCCCAATGCGTATTTACTGGCGTCTGTTTGTAAATAAAACCGCTTGTTCGGGTCAGGATGTCTCAAAATTACTGTATCTGCAGTTGTTTCACCCTTTCGAATTGTTCATTTATCTCTGGAGTCCATTTAAATCGTACCCCCTTCTTCAATAACTGTAAAAGTGGTCGCGTCTCCTCAGCATATCGGCTGGTAAACTTATTATAGAAGTTGGTCAACCCAAGGAATCCCTTTAACTGCTTTTGGTTTTTTGGCTTCGGGAACTCTAAAATTGCCGCTACCTTTTCTGCTGACGCACTGATGCCCTTCGTTGATAACTCGTACCCTAGGTATTCTATTTTTTCTCGGAAAAACTTCGATTTACGCAGGTTTACTGTGAGGTTTGCTTTCTTGAGATCTTGTAGTAACAACTGCAGGTGGATGAGATGTTCTTCTATGCTTCCAGATACGCACAAGCAATCATCAACGTAAATAATCGTGAACTTCTTCACCCTTTCTGATAGCACGTGATCCAATCCCCTTGTTAAGCTCGCCAGACTAGTTTTCAAACCAAACGGAGTGACAGTGTATCGATAGCAACGCCCCTTATATAAGAATCCGGTGAAATCACGGCATTCTTCTGCTAACGGCATTTGCCAGAAGCTACTCGTCAGGTCGATACTGCTCATCACTTTGATGTTTCCACAGCTCGCCAACACTTCATTAATCGGCATCGCTCCTTCATAGTCTGGAACAGTCACGGCGTTGATTCTCCGCGCATCCAGGCATAGTCGTACCGACTGATCTTTTTTGATGACGGTTACGATCGGATTAATAAATGGACTTGCAGCTCGTTCGATCACTCCGCACGCCTCCATCTTCTTGATTTCTTCGTCTACGGCTTGTTGATATTTTAGAGGAATTGGCCAACCTTTCATACAATATGGTGTGGTATCTGTCACAATAAATTTATGTTCATACCTCGTAACCCTTCCTGGTTGCTCCCTGAAGATCTGGCGGTTTCTTATCAATACTTCCTCTAATTCCTTCTTCACCTGCGTCTCGACTCCTGTAATTTCTTCCATCTTCTCACGAATCATCTCCCCAATCCGCTTCTCTTCTTGATCAACTTCTATAGCTAGAATTTCAACATATTCAGGTGCATCTTCCCCTGCTTCATGTCTATTAAATGTTATCTGGTTCTCCTTTATATCAATGACACATCCACTCTCTCGCAGCAACCCGATTCCAATTATGCATTCCCGGATTAGATCAGGTATTATTAGGAATACCCCGTCAATGCTATACTGACCAATCTTCACTTCTAACAATAATTGCTGAGTTATTTGTTTAGACTTTCTACCGACCGCTCCTTTTACTATCATATTCGTTACTTTTAATATATTTAGTTTTCCCATCTGGCATTTGTGTTTGCGATACCACTCTGCCGAGATTGCATTAATTTGGGTACCTGAGTCAATCAAGGCGACCACCGGTATCCCATTTATGCATATGCTTAGCTCTGGGCATTTAAATTTACGTGCCTTGTTAATTTCTAAATCTTCTTCTAACAAAGCGTCCCTTATTTCTATGAAAGTGGTGCTAATTTCTGAATATTTACAACTTACATCTACCTTATTTCTAGTAGTAAACTTACTTAGTTTTTTGAACTTGTTGCTGGGGTGTCAACAACCTGTGAAGATCTTTGTGTACCGCTCGTTCCGGCAATAGCGTTGACCTGAGCTTCGTAAACACGTTTGTTTTGTGTTTTTGCGCTCTCTTTCGGCTCGGGCCCATTTGTCTGCCTCCACCCTACTTTCTGTCGATAAGTCGGCTGTCTGTCACTTTTGTTGTGATGCCAAGGTCGACTCTCGTTCTCATGCTGTTCCGGTTTTACCGCTACCTGCGTCCTATAGTTGTCAGAACTATCTTCCTTCTTCTTACGTAACGTCGCAAATTCCATTAGCAACATTTGAAATTCGATAATATTTTCCACTCCCCTTGTAATGCATGCTACTGCTATATCATGGTGGTAGTGTCGCGCCAATTTCCGTATCAGATGTCGGTCAGATATCGGTGGTATCAGCTGTCGATTTTGGAGTATGCACCTCTCCATGTATTGTACCATACTAAGTCCACTCTCCGGCCGATATCTTCCGAACTCTAACCGGTCGCGTACACCCTCTTGTACCATCTGGTTCCAGTATTTAGCTATGAATGCGTCCTGGAATTCATTGAAGGTGTTAATATTATTCTTAACCAATTTCCACCAAATGGCGGCTTCTCCTTCTAAGTGTCTGGATACCCAGCTCACTCCTTTGCTCATGTAATATTCTTTATGAATCTCGTCCAGTTCCTTGACGAACTCCATGGGGTATTCCCCTTCTCTATTAAATGTAACGTTCTTGAGGTGTTCTGTCGTCAACGCACGTTGCATCGGTGACCTCTCCATTTGTATAATTCTTGCTCGCACGTCCTCCCTTATCTGCGTCAGTTGACCATCTATCGAAGTACAATTGTTTTCGTATAACTCGGTGAGTTTCTGGATCTGCTCTCCATTCGTTTTGTTATTATTATTGACTTTGGTATTTAAGGTTTTTATTTCTTGAGCTACTACGATTTGGTGCTTTCTGAACACTTGGTCGCTGTTTTCTAAGTGCTCCTTCACCCCTGCCTGGATCGTCTCCATTTCCTCCCTGACGATCTCCTTTGTTTCAGCTCTTATCTTCGTTGTGAACTCCTGGTTTTCTTGTCTTAATTCAGTAATCTGTTGTTCTACGTGTGTTCTGTGTTCGTTTAACTGTTGTGTGAATTTTAGTTCCATATTCTTTTCGATTTTGTCGATTCTTTCTGCTAATTGTTTTAACTGTTCATTGTTTTCTGTGACTTGCTTATTGTTTTCTGTCAATTTTTGTTCTAATCGTCGACTGTTTTCTGTCATTTCTTTATTATTTTCCGTTATTTTTTCTGTCAAGCTTTCTGTCATTTGTTGTAATAACGTTACTATATCTATATTTGTTTGTGTTTGTTGTACTTCGCTGCGGACGTCTTCTTCTCGCAGTCCCCTTGCCTCTGAAAGAACCGTCGGGGTCGGGGTACTGCCTATTTTTTGCTGTTTTTTAGCAAACAAAGAGTTTTATATCTTTACGACATAGAAAGTTATACTTACAATACAATTTTACTTTGGGTCGGCGCCAATGTGTCGCCTCGCCCATACACACCTCTCACTTATATACCGACTATGCAGTACAATTCTTATCTGTATGTTTATTTATTAACGATACTAATATTAATATTAATAAATTACATCGAAATTTGTAATTGATCTATGTGTGTTTTACTATACAACTAGCTGTAACCGATAGTGTTATGTTACACACTCTAATACACAAATATTTTATTTATATGGGTTCCTTTGTCTTTAAGTTTATAAGTGTTTTTCAATAAAGTTTACAAATAATTTCACTTCCCTTTACGATGGATAATGAGATGTCGAATATCCAGTCCTGGTAGGCGGCTACAGTTGTTCCTTCTAGATACGCGGGAATCTACTCCTGTTGTCCGGCGTGCTGGGTCGTTCTCGGGTTGGGTAATTCTACAATTTGTAATGAACACATTTTAATTGTAATTTATTCAGTGTATTATACATACACAATACTCCAGTAAAGTTGAAGTGTCCTTTCAAATGCCTATGCGGACAAGCTTGTACTATACCGGATTAGCACTCATTATACAATCAACTCGCGAAATTTCTGACTCTTGCTCTTCCGTTTTTGTAGACCAATCGTCATGGACTAGTACCGATATCGAGTATTATCGAGAATTAGTGGCGATAGGCTATTTGACGACCAAGTATTATCGAGTTCAGAGAGAGACTGAATTATACGATATGAAAAACATCTAAATGAGATTTTAGCCAAATCTCGAACGTTCAATGGCTGAAATATTTCCTTAATTTGCTGAAAAATTGCGGCTTAACTTCAGATAACGTTCTTCATGTAAAATTCTGTCTACGGATAAAGATAAGCTTGCAATAAACCATTCAAATTTTATTACCTTTCTTTAGGGTCATAAAACTTTCTTTATAAAAAACTCATATATTTAGTTATTTAACTTATAAACAAATATTACCAGTCGATAGTGTTCCGTATTCTGGCGTGTCTCATGCCAGAATTTTTATTTTCACAAAAGTTATTTAATTTAATATGTTTTTTTTAATAATTAAGCCTATCCCGTAACATAGTTACACATTCCCGCACTCGCGTACTAGCCAGATTTCTATGCATATTTTCGCACCACTTCACAACACTACTTGTTTATTTTACTCTCAAAAATTAACTTAAACTAACAAATTTAACATGTATCTTATTGTCTATTATACAATGTCCGAGCCTGCAATCATAATATTTCAGTAACAATTGAAAATAATATATAATAATTAATTTTACTTGCAGAAATTATTATTTGAATAAGTATTCATCATGTATAAAATACATCATAAAAGTTATAGAGGGATAGAAAGATGCCCAGTTTTTTCTGAAATAATATAAAAATTAATTCAAATAAAACAAGAATATTATGACTATATAGTCCTAGATGATGAATATTTAGAAATCAATACAACTGCATATCATCGTTGATGTGTAAATAAGAATTGTTTCTTTAACGGTTGTTTAGAAAATATGTATATTTTATATAAGGATTACGAGTGTATGTAAGAACTACAATCCGCACTGACAATCTTCGCGACGTTTCTTCTGTACCTCAATTTAATTTCGTAAGTAGTATTTACCGTGTTGATTTGTGGTTTTGTCATAGTTTAAACATTTTATTGTTCTCAAATTGATGAGAATGTAGTTAATTTTTAGGATGTTATTTAAGATGTACACAAAAAACAAATATACACGCATAAATGCAACTAAAAGAAGTACCTACATTGTATTCTGCAAAATGCAGTCTGGGAAAAATTTAGAAAGAAAACATTAATTCAATTTGCTTGTAAAATTTACTTGCTTGAGGTAATAGATTAATACGACTTGATAATGTGTACACACAAAAACGTAATAATTTCTTCCCATCCAGTAATTTAATTTGTGATATGAAGACAGGACAGAGGTGTGTGTGTGTGTGTGTGTCCATATTCTTACCAGAACAGTATCTGCTCGATTAAGCTTTTCTAACTAGTTTAACTTTAGAGGGCGGTGGTGCGTCAATCCACATGTAATTTATTTCTTATCTATATATGTTGTTATGTTCCTTCCCATTTCCTTTATTTCATAGTATAGCCCAGTGCATTTTCTTTCCGGCATGTATTAATATCAAACTTCTATGTCTCTAATGACCTCAATTTGAAATTCAATCTCTATTTTTGGCTCTTTTACTATAACTCCTTGTTGCTTTCATTTCAAAATTATTTCTAGCACTGAAACTTTCTTATTTTCGTTTGAAGTTTCACCTTATTTATTATAATTAGCAATGATAATTTTTATTTTCCTCCTTACTAGATTTTCTTTTCCTGGTAGTAGTTTTGTCGTTCCTGGTCTGTATTTTACTTTCCCGCATTTAGATTACAATTGAAAATCTTTGCCTTCAGTGCTTTCTTCGTTTTCTTTATGTACTACGTTAATGGTTCTGCTAATTTTCCTAGTGTAAGAGTTCTCTTTGCTTCCTAACATTTACCTCATTTTCTGTAGTTTCGTTCTATTTTTGTTTTTGTTTGTCTTAGGCTTATCTACATTTGTTCTCCATATTCCGTTATTCTGTTGATAACGTTTTCTTTGTATGTTTTACTCTTTTTATTTCATTTTTGGTGTTTAAAAAACTTTTCATTGTTAATATGATCTATCTTATTTTAATGGCTTTTCTATTTTATCAGTAGATTAGTTTACAGTAGTTTATATTTTTTAGAGGTCAGTGTTTTTACACCAGCCTCTTTATACTGAATAGAATTTAATCTTTAACCCATTGACATTTATCGATTATAGTGACATTCATACCAACTTGATCTGAGATGTGTTACAAATACTTTTTAGCCGATACTTTAATTATTTCTTTCATTTATTACAAAGCAATGGTAAGTGGGTTGTAACGCAAAAAAGGTTGTGTTTCTAACAGGACTTGAGGTTAGTTTAAGGTCTACGGAATAATTTATCTGCGCAATTTCCATGAGGAATCCTAACCTCCGTAGTAAATGTATCCTTACGTTATAATGTTAAAACTTAGATTTTTAATATAATAAGAATACTGCAATGAAAATATTACCTAACTAAACACACGATTTATCAGTAACTCTCACCATTTTGGTTACTTACAGTAAACATTTACAGTACCTCTACTTATTTTATTTTCACATTTGCTATAAATTATTTTTCACTTTGGTACATGTTATCTGCGTATCAGTTCTAATACAATAGGACTGTTTTTTTATCGCCTTCTCAATTTACGCGAGTTCGCCAGCACTCATGGTGTTTTATGGGGCGACGCAACAGGCAAGACATAGCAACTTTGGGATGGAAATCTACATAATTCACTGTTGATATTAAGCCACGTGTGAAACCAGCATCTTGTGTGCCTCCATTTTATTACTCAGCCCATTGAACACGTTGATTACATGTATAGGTAAAGCTACGTGATGTATGGCAAATGGTTCTCTCTCATTTTTGCTACATGTGGCACTCGTGATCTGTAATACTGAAAACCTACATTATACCATAAGTAGTAATTGTTTAGTCTATAGTCGTAGATTTTTTGGAAGCCGCTATTCAACGTAGCTTTTTGAGAGACATTACAGGACAAAGTACTTAATGCTTAGTACTTAATTCCTCATAGACAGTCTCTATCTCTTAGGTACGGACAACATCGCCGTTAGCTGTAGGAATATTTCACATGTTGTTTCTTGTTACACATAGGCCTAGCTAACAGTACTTTTCAGAGTACTGTATTGCCAAACAGTATAGGATGACTAAGCATTTTACTTCACAGGAAAATTACATCAAAAAACATTTTTAAAATACGATAATTTTCATTGTTTTATAACACACAGATTTAATAAAATGTATTTATGAGCCTTTAGCAACATTTGAAACGTTTAATAGAACATAATTTATTACAGGTTATAAAAATAAGTAATTAAAAAAAAGTTAAAACATAATACAGTAATAACATAATAGTAGAAATTAAATCCTAACAAAAACGTTTATCCTTGAATAAACCTTTATTAAAATTTACACGCTTTTTGGCAGGAAAACAATTGAATGAAAAGAAATTACCTAAGACTTGAGATACCTGAACTATGTTAAAATTCTTGTACATTAGCAGAACCATAGAGTACAACGAGATTAGATTCAGCTTAAAATCTATACAGATTATAGGCTTTCATTAGCCATATACACTTGATGTGAAGTAATCTCACAGTGACGTAGATTTTACTGGCCACATAATGTTCAAAAGCACAACTTTTTTTGCCTTAACGAACCGAAATGGTTTGAGGGCAATTAATTATTCCTTTAATATTCTTTAACATTACTGTTTCCTCATCGATTTTAACTGCACTAATCTAAAGTAATTTCATTTATCACAATGTCCAGATGGATTTAGGTCTTTTGCACTGCAGAATAGCTATGATTATCACCTCGGAAATCTTTTGTAAGTGCCTATACTACAATACCTAATAGAGACAAAGTAATACAGCCTCACCTATATTGGTTTACAAGAGTAATGCATTATGTTATTCATCAGGCTATTTTTATTTAAAACTAATAAAAAATAAATTATTAGAATACATTGTTCTTGCATTTAAAACTACATTTTCCTATATGCGCACTTATTGCCTTATTGACCACAAACAAACGTTAAGAGTAGTAATTTTAGTTCAAAAATTTACAAGCTATTTTAAAAAATATTCATAATTCGTATTATCATATATAATTTATAAACTTTTGTTTTTTTTTAATTTTACGAAAATAACTGTGATTTTATAGATAAGCTGTCTTGTTCATTACTTATAAGAATAACTGTTTAATAAATAAATAAATGGAACTGCTTTTATGCAAAATCACTGCAGTCATACATTGTACAGAAAATGTGTTTAGTTAATTATATCATATGTTAAATGAAAGTTTTCCGTACGAGCAGAACAGCTAAAGAGTCAAACAAAATGGTCTAATACACCGCACGTCATACGTGGCACCATATATCGTTCGTTACTTCAGCGTTGACAGATTGCCGTCTCTTTTTTCCTCTTGAGCTGACAGCGTTACGGTTGTTTGTTTCCTATCCGGCTATTCCCGTTTGATACGTTAAGCGGGTACCAAGATCTTCTGAAATATAAATTTCAAAAACTAAAACATGTTACATGTCAGGTTTGAAGTTATAATGCTGCTTACTATTTGGCAGCTTACTACGGTCCACTCTGCAACACAACCCCACTCTATTCCCACGCGTGTACGTTGATGTAACTATGTAATTATCAGTTTAATTCCAGGGAATAGAATAAATTACAAAATTTACTTACCACGGACTAAAGTTTTCTTCATGACATGTTTAAGGCAAACGTGAACTGTCTTCAAACCTAACTTTCAATTGTAGGTGAATATTATCAAAGCGTTACCATCTGCAGAAATTTACTACACAACGTTTCGACCAATAAGCATGTGGCCGTTTTCAGGTATCTCAAGTCTTATGTAATTTCTTTTCATTCCATTTTTTTTCTGCCGAAAAGCTTGTAAATTTAAGTAAAGGTTTATTTTAGGATAAACGTTTTTTTAGGATTTAATTTCTTCTAGGTATTATGTATTTTCTATACTACCTTTACAGAAAATGATGTATAAAACAGTGGGTTATATAACAGAACATATCGAAATGAAAACAAAACAAAATGAGACCCATGCATACTAAAAAATGATTTCAGCAATCTGGAATAGGCCTACTGCAAATAAATTATGGTACATTAGTTTCAGTATTTTCCATGTAAATATATATAAGGTATGGAATTACAATATTGCATGATTTTATACTAGGACTGATTGGAAAATAATTTTCTTGAACGAGCAGTAATGTATAACAATTTTTTTGAAATCCACTGTTTAAAATATTAACCACCTAATGTCAGCCACAAATAGGGTTTGTAATTCCTACATATTGTTTAGGTGAGTTGTATGTTGTTGCCTTCAGGCACACAGACATTCCCTTACTATGAACTCGTGACAAGTGTATGACGTTTTACAATGGAAACAAGACAGAGAAGCAATTAAATGTACGAAGTTCGTCTGAAATATTGATTGTGTAATTTATGTTTCACTTGACAGAAGAAAAGGACATGAAATGTTAAGAATTCATCCTTCATTTAATTTGTCCGTCTTTTGTCAGTGTCACTGCCTCTTAAATTTTTTGTGTTATCTCTGTTTATTTTTTATGTCTGTTTTTTTAAGTTATGAAACTGTAAGCCGTTTACAAACCGTCTAAGAATTTATGCAGCTTAATACAAGTACTGTACCGCTCAAATAAACGTTTTGTGTCTAAGATAATTTATGATTAAAATAGTACGTGAAGAATAAGATCTGTAAATACTGTGTCCAGAAAGTTTTTTCCAAATCTTTGCGTTTATCTTTAGAGTCGATAGCTTCGCTAACGCATATGTCCTCAAATTTGCCAACTGCTAAGATCTCTAAAGTATCCTTTACCTCGCTTTCTGTTAATGTGTTTGTTGGTATTACAGGAATTCAGGTACCACTAAGTATCAGTCTAAAACTTATGGTAATTTTTAATGTGATCGCTCTACAACGCCTTTTAATACTGCACTTAAAAGCAACAATAAATTGTATTTATAAAAATACATTAATATTAAACTATATATAAATAACAAAAAATTAAATTATGTAGAGTCTTATATAAGTATAAATACTAAAAAAAATATTCATTGACCAAATTTTTAATTTTATGTAGCAAAACAGCAGATCTTGTGAGTGAGGAAAGATTCAAAGCTTAGTTAAAAATAAAAACATGATACAATGAAGAAGCAATTTCAAATCATAAAAACAAAGACAATTTTTTGAGTGACGAAAACTGAACAGTGGAGTTAATTAAATTGAGATATGAGAACTATGTATTGCAACGTCATTTCCGCTTGACTTATTTGCAAGACGTTTTGTTACCCACTTCTCTCGCTGCAAGATTATACCGTTTGTTTTCAGGACGGCAGTTCCCTTCCGTTTCTCCTCTCGCGCATTACTGCTCTGACGTCACGGAGCTTAGGTTTCGACAGGGTAATTGTGTGTAGGGAAGCACTCCCGCTCTAAAAGGAAGCAATTAGCAACTGTGATCGATATGAACACGCGGTCAAGTATTGTTTGAGAAACAAAATGATTTCCGCGTTGAACGTACCCCAACTTTTAATTACCGTCATGCATGCGACACATTCATCACAATGAATCCCAAAGCCCCATATGGTGGCAGTGTCAGTGCCACAGGCTTTCTACACTCATGGATATATCTTTTTCATATTAAACGTTTAAAGAAATACAAGAAATACATTAATTTTTGAACACAATATAGCTGGTTTATTTGGAGAACCATTATTTTTCTTAAACTACGTCATCACTTATAGCTTACCACATCTACCAAAACTAGTAGGAAGGTACCTACACCACATGCAGTGCAAATATGGAAACCTATCTCTGATTAGTAGGAACTGCCAACTATTGGCTATAATCACTTAAGTCTGAAACAGTTAAATATCTGAATACTTTTAGTATTCAGTGTGAGATAGCAAATGAAAGTGTTAGAAAAATTGGGACAATCTTGAAATTATTTAAACCGCCAGTATAAATGTTAGACAAATTTATCATGAACGTCGGGAAAAATATTTAACGGCTACGATAGAGCTACGTAGGTAACGTCTTCAATTCTGGAGACTACAATTAATTTTGTGGAAAAAAGACACAAATAGTTGAACTGTTACCTACTTTACTGAAAAGAACTTTCTAAGTTCATATGCATCCACAAATTTTAATGGAGTCTAATTTAAAACTAATTAAAATTATATAGAACTTAATCTCTGAAGAATTACATTAGAGTCTATCACTGCATTAGCAGGAATGGTTTACTTAAACGTTGTGATGGTACATTTCATCACATATGTATAAGATATATTATAACAATAAGATATAAATAACAAGTACTAGCACAAGCCATGAAGGGGAAAAAACTTATTAAAAAGTATGTAATAAACATTAAAATATTAATTCCAACATCCAACAAAAGTAATCAAAGAAGATTAAATAAATATTTTATAAGAAACCGTAGTTATAAAAAGAAATTCAGAAGAAAACAAACAAAGAAACATTTCTAATAACGTGACAAAAACCCAATAGTTGGTAGGTGAGGGGCATGAACAAATCCAACATAAACCAATGTAACATGAACTACAGATGTATTGATAATAAAAAATGAAACGTGCGACAATGTATACCAAAAGGAGAATCAACATTAAATAGAAGAAATGAGAAGAGGCAAAGAACTAGGATTAGATCTTGGAAACAGAAGTTTGGACCAAAAGACATAACAAATAGACCCAATTTAATAAGTAAACTAGCCCCATTCTTTTGAGTAACGATAACCTTGGTAGGAAGACCCAATAAATATAAAACAAAGTTAAGAATACAATGCAATAGAATAAATAATAACAGAATATTTACTAGTATAAGAAACCATTGTAAGTCAATGAGCTAAAACAATTGAAGGTAGTTGGAGTGCACTCCCAAAGTAATTGAGTGATGATCAAAAGATCATGATATAAACCAGTGGGGAGGTGAAAGTTAGTGGGGTAAATTAAAGCGATAATGGTCTTATGAACCACATATATGGAAGTAAAAACCAAAATATAGTGCAAAGTGTTTTTTTTTAAGTGTTTTATAAACTACAATGTTCTATTTCATGACCAATAATTTATTCATAGGGTAATAAACACATAATAATTTTAAAATAGTAAACAGTTATTGTTTGTTATGATATAATTTAGATAATAGGAATAGTTGTATACAAAAGTGTTAGGGTAATAAACACACATGTTTAGTTGTGTTAGAAGTAGTTAATATGGGGAGCCTGTGTGCACCATTAATTTCAATATTATAAATAGTATTGTTGAAAAAAAATGTTAATTGTTTATAGAACAGGATGTTCATAAATTATTCAAATATGTTAATGAGGTAATTGGGAAGGATCTAATTGTATAAAAAAGTTATTATACAGAAATAACTAACTGCTAGACATATAGGCCAAAAAATTGAGCCAGACTCAAGCAACATTGAATTATTTAGATAAACATTACCAAATTAAATAAAACCAAAAATAAAAGCTTGATTGTGATAAAATAGAAAGATGTTTATGGAAGGAGATGTATAATTCCATCCATTACTGTCATAATATGGATAGGAAGCATAATTGTAAAGTGTTTAGTAAGCCACAAAGCTGACATGGCTTCAGTATTATTGTTATTGTCAAAAAAATAGGTATAGATATTGTAATATAATTTTTTTACAAATATAAAATATAATTAGTTAGCAGACAGATTTTATAATTATTAAGTTGATTTTATAATAACTGAAATCCCACTAGTGATCTCGCCAATTGGTAATTATTCCCAATTACAAAGAATAAATTAAATATAAATAATGTATTATAATAAAGTGTGATTTGTTGATAATAAAAAATTGTTGTAAGTTATGTAATTTTACTTATATTTTGTTTTGTTTAATTAATTAATTCAATTAATTAATAAATAATTAATTAATTGTATGTGTTTTATATACTTCCAATTAAATAGGTATGAAATTGTGGTTCGAAACTATTTGTTTCTATTAATAATTTAGTTGTGTAGTTAGATCTGTTGATTCTCTCTGCTGACTTTGCTCTTCTTCCTCTCAAATATTTATTTTATCACTGTAAATTATTTTTTTTAGAAGAAAGATTAGCTAACATTCACTATACAAGTAAATACAAACTCTTATAACTGAATAATTATGTTCATTTATTGACATTTAAAATTATGCGCCATTCTGGCTGCGCGTGAACCAGGCATTGGCTAATATTTGCTCAAGTCGGTAGCGAACAAGATTGACAAAATATTTTTTTTACAAGATTAATTAATTAGGATTCTTTTAGTGAGTCGAAATGGTCAGAGAGGGCAAGGAACAAGATACAATTCTTACAGCTATTTGTAAAATAAATCATTATGGCTGGAAAAAAACAATATTATTATGTAAATTGTCAATTATTAAAAGTAACATCGAACCATTCGCCGAAATGACGTCACTGGCTTCAAGCAGGCTGTGTCCTGGACTCGTTCGGAAATTAAGTATGGCCGCCGTAACCTCGATTTTCTCTGCTATGCACTGCTGATGCTGGTTGAGCTTCTCCCACAGAAATAAATGAGTATTCCCTTCTCTGCGAAGTTGTAGGTGTCCTGGAATATAGTGTAGAGTGTTCTCCCTTCTCCTGCGATGTCGTTTCGTGATGGTTTACTGGTGAAGTGTCCGGTGTTCAAATGTGTTGTATTCGTGTTCTGCTAATACGGTTTAAAATATTCTCAAAATGGCCGTTGATTTCTTGTGCTCGTGTTAGATAGTGTTATTGCTGTTGTTCTGAATTAGTTAGGTGTTAATTCTTATCTGTTAGTGTTATTTTTATTTAGTTAACCTCTGTTACACTTTTCGAGGCTACACTCACGGTTTTGCACAAAATTATACTTTTTCGGTCTTCTGTTAGTAATTTCTCAACTGGACATATTAACGATTAACAATAGACTAAACTCTGAAAGTCGTCGTTTTGGGGTAATTTATGACATGTCTTTTTCCTCTTTCCATTGTTTATTTATAAAAGTACATGTCTCAGATTTGGTTCATCCTCTAAATATACATAACAAGTTTTCCTATTTATTGCTGTAATTCAATTATTTCTTAATTTTACTAAAATGTAACTATTCAGCAATATTCTTAAATTAATTTTACATAATTGGATATATATCTGGGTTTGTTTTAAGTTCATTTAAGCCTAAAATTTACAATTTTTGATAATTATTGTAGGCCTCATATTTTGTACAAATTTAGTGTTTAAATGGTTTACAAGTGTTTTTCTGATAATATTTCCATGGAATAATATTAATCACTCCGTGATTATTTTTTGTTGTTCATAATTTTGTTGTTATAACACTTCAATATTGATTAATTTACTTTTTAGTCTGAGTTGATTACCATTATAGGCCTAGTATTATTTATTTCCAAAAAAAGTTAATTTTCTTTCCTTTGTCATTCCATTCGTTATTATTTGTATCTGTACTAATTACATTTTCATATTTCTGTGTTGTATGGACTGAATTCTATTCCCTATATTATGTAGTTTGATTCTCTGATAGATAGTTTTGGTTTACATTACTGGTCTGTTTTTCTAGAGTGGTGTATTAGCTAATCTACTTTGTACCTTTCATATGGTTTACAGTTTTAAATAAAATTATAACATTCCTATTTCCTACTTGCCTCTCTGCCTTACAAACTTGAAAATTAGTTAACATGATTTTAAAGACAACAAAACATCTTATTATCTACTATTTTTCATATATCACCTAATTTTATCAAAAACATCTTATATCTATTATTTTTGACTGTATCATTCAATGATAACAAAATATCTTATGCCTATTATTTTTTATATATCATTTAACTATAATAGAAACATCTTATTACTAACAATACCTTCAGTCATTAACTGTCCTTTGTTTTTATGTTCTTTTTGTAACAAATTTAATTATATTAAAACATCTTATTACTAATAATACTTTCAGTCATTAACTGTCTTTTGTATTTGTTTTTTCTGGTAACAACTTAACTGTGATAATAAATATCTTATATCTATTATCACCTTATATCTAACGTATTATCTGATTAACAATAAATAACAAACATTTTATTATTGGTTATACCCTCCGTTGTGAACTGTCCTCTGGTATTTATTGTCCTTCTCACAGTTTACTTAACTGTAATTAAAGAAAACATTTTATGGGTAATATTATTTCTTATATCTAATTTAAAAAACTCTTATCACTAATAATGTTGTCAGTCCTTTTAAATAATTTTTTATTTCCTACACTATTTTTTATTATAGTGTGTCACTTGTTATTCTCTACACTCACTGTAGTCTCTAACTTTTATTGTATTTATTATGGTATTTCACCTTATATTTCCTACACTAATGGTAGTCTTTTGTTTTTACACTATGGTAGTTTTTGGTTTGTTTCTACACTATTGGTAGTCTTTTGTTTTTACACTATGGTAGTTTTTGGTTTGTTTCTACACTATTGGTAGTTTTTTGGTTGTTACATATAATACTTATATCTAGTTTACAACTCGGTTTTCATTGGATTGTATCTTGTAACTTGAGTTACGGGGTCTAAATATGTTGGTTTTAAATTTAGTTCAAAGGTATGTATTCCTTTTTAACATTTTTGGAATAGCTCTTCTTATTTCTAGGCTCTTTGTAGGAATCTTGACATATTTTGTCCTTTCTTCATTTTTTATATTAGTAAATTTCTTGTTTCTCTGCTTCTTGACCTTATAAATTTCCCTTATTAATATTGTTTTCACCTTTTTATCTCCTTTTTCTTTTCTTTCCTTTTTACTGCTTCCCCAATCTACTGGGTATACTGCTGGTTTATTGGGTTTTTACATAGTAAGTTATTTTGACCAATTGTTTTCTTTGTTATTGTTTATTCTTATTAACATTTTATTGACTTAATGTACAGTTTCTTTAGTTTAATCTTTAACCAATTCATTCTTCTCCTCACTATGGACCTTTTCTTCTTTATTTATGTTGCATTAAGTTAAAATTTTAATGTGATAATTTTGTTATGCTACAATATTTAAATTAATGATATTGTGTGTAAAGTAGGAATACTCAGAATTATGTTTAGTAGTAAGAATAACAATGTTAGAAAATATTAGATCTGTAAGACATACAATGGAAATGTCAAATAAGATTAGGTCAATGCCTCAAAACACAAAACTATAAACCTGTCAACACAGCCGATAAGAGGCCAAAATGGGGCGTAATCAGTATCAAAACGATTTAATTTTGACAAACAATAAAATGGTACTAATTAGACATAAATTAAAGTTAAAATAAATAAAAATAATTTGAGGTGACAGAATTAAAATCGCCAGTTTTCATATAGTTTTTAGTCATGTAACTTGGGGTCAGAAATTTAGACCAATCACAAAACACAAAAGCCAGGTCACCAACGGAATTTAAACGTATTTTCAGGAACAGTTGATTGTTAGGCGTTAAACCAAAAACTTCAACAGCGTATTGCGGCAGTAAAAATTAATATAAACTGAAAGAAAACTTACTCCAGGAGGGGCATTTCCAGTAAAACGTAACACAGAAAAGATCGACAGCACATGACACGGCACCAGAACCAAGAAGAACCAATACACTGAGGAGAATTTAAGAAAATAGCCACTCAACCCAAGGCGTCCATTCCGAATATACAACCAATCGGTGAGCAAATTTTGGTTAAGCCCAGGAGACCACTACATAACATCACAACACAATTTCCACCAAAAAACATAGCTGTTCCAGATAAAGGAGGCTATATACAAACTATTACTATAAACTATTATAACTAAAACTTTATTTAAAGCACTCTAATTGAATTTAAAAAAAATATATTTCTCCGAAATATGAATCAGGCAGTCGGCCATGTTTCATTTTCGGCATTCGCTCTAAGCACTATTGCAACTTCTGAAAGTGAATAATTTTGACAAACATTATTATATACACTTTTTTAGTTGATAAGAAGTAGATATATGTTTGTAATGCATTGTATTTTTAAGTGAAAGCATATTTCCTATCTTTTCTAGCAGCTCCAAAGACCCATTACCTGAGAAATATAAAATATATATTGTGAAATTTTTTTTTTAAACTCATGTTCTCTGGTATCCAAGTCACGATTCAATACAGATTAAAATTAATTTACCTTTTTTTCATCCGTCGTGTGACTTCTTATTGTATTTAATTAAATAAAGCGTTTCGAGGCTCAAGGCTTCATCTTCAGATTTCAGTCCCGTGTGGACGTCGTTAACATATTAAAACTAAACTACTACACATTAAAATAAAACACACTACACACGTTAACAGATGTCTGGGTGCTCACCGTTTGCTGGCTCGCGACGCACTGCCTGCAACTCCTCTACGGTCTCGTCACAACGCCCCACCATCGATTGCTGTCCTTCCTGCTTAATAATAATTTGTCCACAACCATATCGTATAGCTAGTGTGATTTAAAGTTCAGCTGGTCATTTAACATGTTATTAGGATTGCACATAAACGCCCTTCAAATTCTTCGGCTGCGTTCATGTATCGTCCCTTATTGCAGAGATGTAATGGCTTGCAGTTGGTGTCAAAGTCAGTATAATTATGGTTATGTGAATGTAAACAAACGGCATCTAACCTTCGAATGAACGTAACCTTAAAGTGAATCGCAAGTGTTGTAAATTGTATTTTAATAACTAAAGGACAATAGAGTGAATAATTAAATAAAGTGAATTATAAAGATAATGTAAATAAAAGGAAAGTATAGTGTTTAATTTGAAAATTTATAAGAAACTTAATAATTAATGATCACGATCCCATAGTAACTTGTAATAGACACTTGTTAACTTACGTTTATATTATCGCAGTATATAAACACAAATACTATTAATATTATTTCATGTTTAACAATTGTATTTCGTTATTATATTCAAAGTTTCACTAAAACTTTGAATATAATAAAACTTACTTAGCCAAACTAGGTTAACAACAACAACGGACACTGTCCGAATTACGAACTGTTCGTCACTTTAGATTTTAAGTTATTGTTTTATCATATCATATATAATTGATTATTGTAATGTTTTGTTCTTCAAAAAAGACATTTTTTGTTAATTGTTGTAGCCAAAAGAACTCATAAGGGTTATATGTCTAAAATGTAAACACAGCCTGCATCTCTGAGATGACGAAAACTCATTGAGCTATCAATGTAACAAGCCTGGTTAACTAATTTGTATGACGAAAACTATTATTTCATTTTTATATCAAAGAAAAAGAATTAAAACCTAATAAGAAAATAAAGGAATATTGAAGAAAATACTAGTGTACGAGTAATTATTTTTATAATTAACGATATTTTCTCACTACACAATTATTAGAGGTTACTTCAACGCAAGAAGATTAAGTTGGCTGTATTTATTTTGGAACAAACAGTGTTATTTAAATAATCCAACCAGGTCAGTGAACTCTAATAAAGTAAAGAGAAATTAAAATAAGAAATAAATAAAACAATTAACTCAAACCAATAATATATCCATTAATAATAAATAGTATTTGTGATCATTTGATATTACAGATTGGCGCCCATTTATTGAACTATTCTAGTGAAAAAATGTCAGCTTAATAACCCACGGTAGTAAAGTTATATTACATCCAGCTACAGTTAACAACAATATATTTCAATAATTCAAGAGATCTTATAAAAACATATAACCACACAATTAAGAAAATAATAATATAAGAAAAAGAGTATAACAAATTGGCACCAACAACGAGGGGCTTTAAACAAACAAAAATTAAATAAACAAGAAACGTGTGTGGTTACAATATAAATTTGATGAAGAAGAATGTATAGAATATGCGTAAAACAGAAAAAAGTACTTAAACAAAAAGTACAAAACTGAATAAAAAGTATAAGAATAATAATTTTAATAGAATTTGGAAAATTGAATAAATAAGTATAAGAATGATTTTTCAGTGAAGGGTTAGTGAGGACTGGTAAAAAATAACACAAATTTTAAATTATTTGTGTCGACGTTTCGACAATGTTTATTGTCATCATCAGGACCTGTGTACGAATTCAAAAGAAATGTCAAACACAACAGAACAATTATTTGTGTGAACGTGTTCGTGTATGTGAGTGTGTGTGCGTGTGTGCGCGTGCGTATGTATGTATGTATCATTGTATATGTGAAGGAGTTGAGATAATTTGTTTACATCTTCGAATGTTTTCTTTAAGAAAACGAAAAAATTATAATATCACAGAACTTAATTTATACACTATTAAAATTTAAATTGCTGTATGTAATGATATTTTTAATTAATTATAAAAGCAATAATCAACAATTAGATATTAGATTGGGACAGAAAAAGTTTATACATATAGCAGTCAACATATAGCGTAGTAAAATATATTATAACTAAAAACAGATTGAGGGATGTTCAACTCTGTAATTATTGAAAGTTATTTTTAACATGTTTCACTCACTACTGGTATTAAAAACAATCATAATTTTCTTAAAGAAATCAATTGAAGATGTAAACAAATTATCTCTATTCCTTCACATATACAATGATACATATATACGCACGTACACGCACACACACTCACATACACGAACACGTTCGCCCAACTAATTGTTCTGTTGTGTTTGACATTTCTTTTGTATTCATACACAGGTTCTGATGATGACAATAAACATTGTCGAAACGTCGACACAAATAAGTTAAAATTTGTGTTATTTTTCACCGATCCTCACTAACCCTTCACTGAAAAATTCATTGATTGACGGTCATTACGAATTTAAGGATTTATAAGAACAATAATTTAAATAGAATTTGGATTAAAATTTACCTGAACTGTGATTCGTTTGCAATATGTAACAGAAAGTTGCAGTTGCATCAGCGACTAAATAGATTCTCTTAAAAAATTGACACTTGTTCAACACTTAAGTCAAATCTGTACATCTGGCTACACCATAGAACAATGCTCTACTACTGTTTGAACTAAACACGTGTGACACATGACTACAAAGTGTATATAGAAAAATCTTATCTTATCGAGCGACAGCCAGCGCGTGCGGCGGGAGCCGCACACGCACACGCACCGGTATTTGTGATACAGCAAAATCTTATCTTATCGGGCGACGGCGCCCGACGGGCCAGCGCCGACCGCGGAAGCCGCACACGCACACGCACCTGCATTTGTGATACAGCAAAATCTTATCTTATCGGGCGACAGCCAGCTATATCTCTATCTCTCTTCCTGTCACACGTTTAATCTAAGATTTTAACAAAATCGTAATATCTTTTGAACCAAATAATTTAGAGATATAACAATTACATGTGTACACTCTACAATACAGTCCGGATATGTGTGCAAACGTTTATAACATTCGGTTGAGTAGTTTCGGAGGAGTTCGCGGTCTAAGTTGTGCATCGAGTCATGGATAGAGGGCTATGCCTGATTTCGCTACGCTCTACAGGCTCCGCCCAATAATGTATTATAATTATAAACTAAACGATTGGTTAATATTTTCTTCAGCTTTAGGTGCTATAAGATATGTATGAAAATAGAGATCTTTGGGAACGCAGTGTATCAAAGTAGATCTGGAAGTAAGGAAATTGCTGCACATACGAGTAACTCTTTTGTACACTTAACACAATAGCGCATGAACTTCAGATATCTCGAAATAAGCGAAACGTTTTTGAGTAAAGGGTTTTATTTTAATACAGTCCTGCTTACGGTCGCAGACATACGAGTTGAACAGTTGACTTGCAGAGTTTCTCTATTTAAATTCAATTTTGCAGTTTATTTTTCGAAATGTCAAACTCATTATCTTCTAGCCGTAAGTAAAAAATTACTTCGATTCACAGGTACTTTTCCAGGCTATAACATCCTACGAATATACAATACCACGAAAATAATAAAAATCGTTCTAACAACAAAATCTATTTAAAGTTGGAAAATCTATAACGGTATAAATGAAAGCAACAATTTAACCTGAAGAATTTTTGAGAAGCCAGCCAACGGCGATGTACTTTGTGCCGAGCTGATTAAGTGCGTAACCTGAGGTAGCTAACACTCTTCAGGTTCACGTAAGTGCCCTGTGTATAAGCTAGAGGTGAACATTCAAGAAGTGAAAACATTAAAGAAAATCAGCTACCTAGAAGCTAAAAAAGTTATTTGCCCGACAAACTTGGGAAAAGTAAGCTACGCACAGATGTAAAATCGACAACAACTAGGCCTATAAAGGAAAAGAAATAATTCCCGTAGTGACACGCTTCATCAAGCGTTGTTTAGCCGAAATAAAACCGACAGCACAAGCAATACAGTAACAAAAACAGATAACGGACAGGTACAAGCAAACAGGTAACGAAAATTCAGAAAGTCAAAGTGGATCTACTAAGAGACTCACAGTCCCCACCCGCCAAGAAAAGCACGACCAAACATTGTAGCTGCAACTGCAGCCACCTCCAGTAGAGCGTGATGGCGAGGGATACTTTCCATCGTGCCGTCCTCCCAAATATACCAGGGAGAAGTTTTAAAACCCAAACCGGGGACAAGACTTGTCCCCGATAACCAAGAGAAGAGCTGCGAATCGAAGTTCAGCTCGAGTGCCGGTGCCAATGATCTAGCCGAACTCGGTGATCAGGCGGAACTCGGGAATCTGCAGAGAAATGTGAAGCAAGGCTGGCCAACAGAGAACACAAGGAAATAAGCAAAGTCTATACCGACTGATTTTTCAACAGCCAGTTTGCAGAGCATCCTCCAGTGGAATATCAACGGTTGCACTTCTCATTATTACGAACAAAAAATGCTACTGTCCAGGCATACACGGATGTGTGTGTGCCTCCAGGAAGCACATGTGAGGCTGTAAGAACTTTTTAATATGAGGGGATAGGAGTCCTTTCTCTTTCATGTGACTCCAAACATCAGCTCTACGGATGCGTAGCTATATTTCATAGCAACTCATATCCCGCTAGACGTATTCCATTTGCTGCACCTCTACAAGCAGCAGCAGTCAGTTTATTACAGTCACTGGAGGTAACGATGTGCTACTTATACTTACCACATTCTGTGTGGCAAGCAGATCTGCACGATCTGGCCAAGCAGCTACCGTCTACATTACTCCTTGTTGGGGACTTCAACGCCCATAGTCCAACTTGGTGTTGTCTTAGGACGAACAGCGCTGTAATAAGGACTGAGGATCTATAGTTTAACAACGCGCTTGTCTTTTTAAACACAGGCCACAGCACACATTTTAGCCTTGGAATTGGTATTTCTCGGTTATTGATCTTTGCATATGTAGCCCCAAGTTTTGCTCCACGTCTGTCGTGAAGAGTGCTCCCGGACCTACATAGGACACCATGATCTTTGAAGGCAATGGACAAATAACGCTTGCAATATGTATGCTGTTATAAAATGTTGTTTAACCTCGTATTTCATAACAATTAACCAGTTTGTAAGAAAAAAACCTAAGTCATGAAACATTTGTTTACATATTTATTAATATCGCCTTTCACTTTTTGTCGTTCAGCTAACGGGTCGTGTTCCACTTGCATTGATTCCAACATATAATCTATTCCTATTTACTGACAATAATTGTGACAAAATGTACCCTAAGCTATGAAAACTCTTTGAATCATGCTAATATTCTCTTCTATGTGCAGTACAAAACCCGTGGATGTAATGCGTTTATTCTGTGATAATGTCTTTTATACATCAAAGTACATAACTCATTCATTTACATTCTTGTACATCACACGGTATTGGATCAAAGTTTATCAGGGTAGGATAGGATACCGACGACGGTAGCTCTATCGTAGCCGTATCGATTGAACTTTCAAAAAATATTATATTTATTAAAAATTCATGTCAATATTTTTCTGTGAACTGTACGTAGGCATACTTCTATCTTTATATCAATTTAAAATTGATATAAACATTTGTAGTGTTATAGGAATAGAATTTTCAAGCTAGGCTGAAATAACAATACCAAGATAAGTTGAAATATATTAAACGATAGTAACTTTATAATTTCAATTATATATTAGAGAACCCGGATACTAATTTATGAACGTAAACCAAGTAATCAAAACTAATACCAGATGTAATCTCCAGATTAGTGGCCGACAAAAGTTGAAACGTACCTTTCTTGCTTCCTACGCTATTTATTGTTCATGAACACACCGGCTGTTACTTAGTCGGTACAGCGGCGCACAGAACGTAATACAGGATATGGCAGAAAATATTTTGCAATTAGTGGAAGGTTTACATTATGGTGACGAGTAGTAGATAAAACTACTGAACACCCATTTTAATCTGAAGATAGTTTCAAATGTGATTGTGCTGTTCTTATACTAAATAAAATCTACATAAATCATTTGTCTTTCGGGTTTTGTAACTAAAATGAACTTCACTAGACAAATAGCATTAAACTTAATTATTTCTTACTTCTTTATTAAATCTAAAATTTTACACAACTAAACGCTAGAGCAAGATATTATATAGTGGAAATATAGAGCGGACAATTTTGAGCTACTGTACTCTAACGTAGAATACATCTTTTCCGTATATTGTATGGGGTGTCATACAGGGCAAAATGGGTTTGACGTAAAAGGACAATAATTTAAACACTTGTAGCCCGGTGCCTAATAGGTGAAAGCGGATGAAACAGGTGTGTTACACGGTAGACCAATGATAGACATGTACCATAAACAATGAGTCATTTTGTGCGTGATGTCATACAAAGACGGGAGCGCATGTATCTAGATGACAGAATACCGATCACTTATTTTCCAGAATAGGAATACTGTAGTCATAACTCGGCAACAAAATAACCAGATCTATCCGCTACCTATCGGTAGTTTCGTAATGAAACGTTTTTTATTGAAACGTGTTCTGAGTGCGATCAAATTGCATTCAAATAGAAAAAAAGTGAGATTTACTGAAAAAATTATACACCAGTTCAAAATGTCAGAATATATAAACCACAAATACTTAAATATTGATCAAAGCCATTTATTAGAAAAAAGACAGGTGATCTGGAACAAATGAGGGGACAGCAGAATGAACAACCGAAAATGACGGGAAAGGGGCAAAGAAGGATTACTCTGTTTAACAAAGCGTAGGATTCTTTGGCCTTCTGTCATTGGTTCAGTTTATAAGAACAACAATGAAAGTGTACAAAACCATCATTAGGTTGATGTAGATAAAACTGAACGTTACGCTTGCGGGACACGGAGACTTACGTAGAAATTAAACGACATCATTATTCTTTTGAAAGAAATTGCTGAGACGTATATTAGTCTCATTACAAGAAAATAGGTCATACAGATTTGGGTATAATAACGAATTAAATCAAATATACCGCAGATATACGGCAGGAACTGAATATTATGAGTATACTCGACAGGATTGCCCAGTATCGGCTGAATTGGTGGGAACATCTTTGCCGTATGACTGCTGCATCCCCAAACAACTGTGGAATTATACGCCGAGGGAACAGAAAAGTATGGGACGTCCGAGGACGTGACCAGCTGTAATCTTTGCCTATTTGAGACCGGACCAAACCATCCTTGGTTTAATCCTTGCAGATGATGATGTAGATGATGATCAAATGTGGAAAGATGAATTGAAAATTCTAAAATTCGAAACAAAAATCAAAGTAAAAATTGTAATAAGCGTATGGATATAAAACGTTAGGTAAAAACACTGGTATTTCACTAACGCGGGTTTTAGAAAGTTAAAAGTTAGGCTTAAGAATAAATGAATTATTATTTTAACTATTTTATTGTAGTACGGAGTAGAGTTACACGTAATTTTTGTATGCAAACACATTGATTAATTCCAAAAAGTTGTAAAAAGTTTATAGAATTTATTTATAAGCTTAAGTCTTATAAAAGGTATAAAATTTAATACTTGTGGAGAAATAAGATTCAGAGTTACTGTTAAAATTGAGAATACGTTTCCAAATGACTCTACAATAGACTGAGGTGACAGTTCCTGCTGGCACGAAAGCAGCCAGATTGAATAGCAGGGCGTTGAACTCTTTTACAAAGCCATTTTACAAAGCCAGCAGTCTTCTCAGTTCACATTAGAAACTCCATTGTAGTTAAAGAAACAAATTTATTTTACCGGCTCTTTGAATGTCAGTTGCAAACCGAATAATTTAATAAATTTCTCCTTCCTAAATTTTTACATTAAAAAACTACAAAGCCTTGCATGCGTTGTTTGTATAGCATAATAAGATTGTTCGGAAAGAAAAGTGTAAATTGTAAGTGTAGCTAACGCAGATTGTTCCACTGGTATTCCTTGTCCCATTCTACAACAAGGAATAGGGCTAAAATGCAGAATACAAATTCTGCAAATGTAATACCATTTGTATTTGTATTCCATTTGTATTGTTCCATTCTGCAACCTTTAGCAAAAATTCTGTTGGTGGTAGTTCTACAACTAAGTTACTAAATTAGGTTTAGTAGAGAATTATGTTTATTACACAATATTGCATGCATAAACAAAGTCTTGTTGACTAAAAAATTTTTAAAAGTTGGGTCAAATTTAAAAAAAACTCTTAACAGTCACGTATTTTTTGTTACATATTAACGGTTTCTTCAGCCTAATACTCTCTGTTCATTTTTTCTTTCTGTAGTTAGTTTCTTCTGCCCATAATGCCTGGTAAAATTACAATCTATCACATACCAGTAGAATAGAAAGGTGTATTTGTATTTATCATTGCATCAATATCTGGAATAATGCACTGTTCGGAAAATGACACTATACAACACAGTTTTCGAAGTCTGCATTATACAAAACGGTTATTTTTAAGTTGCTAATGACCATTCCAAATATGCCTGTATTTTTCTGTGCCCTAAGTTTTGATTACACCCTATAAATATGTCTGTTCGTTTCGAGGCGTAGGATGTACTGGCACCTTGTTATAGATAACGTATACTTTTACTGCCTACCTTTACAGGCCACTAACACTTGGTACATTTAAACTTACTATTCATAAAAATATATGACTTGAAGTTCCGTAAAATAATAGCAATACCCAATTGACTCAATCATTATTTAAGATAAAATAATAGAAGTTGAGTACAGGCTACACAGTACTTCATCGTAGCGTGTGTAAATGAGAAACTGTAAACTTGAATGTGATGAATGAAAGTCAACAAATAATTATAATATCGCGTAGAAATATAATCTACTATAATTAATTTAAAAAGTTAATTGTTAAGTAAAGTTGATGATATTATAATGAGTAGTATTGCAGCTATGGAAATCCTGGTAGGGATTTGATAGACACGATTAGTGCTTGCAACATTCTCAGCCTAAGGGGTATTGGAGGACCAATAAGAAAGAGCCTTGTGTACATAGCCATGAAGCCAATAGGCATGAAGCAGTAGATCAAAAGGAGTAAAATTTTATGATTTCTCTGAATTTATGTAAGAGTTATGTTATTGAATTATCTAGCTGCTTTTATATTGTTTGTCTTCGTGAAACCGTATTGGTTTGGAAGTTAATATTGTTAAGAAATATAATACCAGGTAGCTTTTTATAAATGGCAGTTTTAATATTCTGTTTGCTGTTTATTTGTGCAGTATGTACCTTTTCAACTGTGTTCATACACGTAGTCACTTTACAGTTACAGTTTAAAACACTGCATGTGTTTGTATACAATCGCGCTAGCTCGCGCACGTAGTGAACGGAATTGTCGTTTAAACACACGTTAAAAAGACGGAAGTGTCGTTTTCCATTGTTGTAAATGAAGCCGAGTTTACATCCTGTGTAAGTGTAGCAGAAATAAAACTGTTGTCTTTCAACACTTTAGCTAGCAACACTATCGGTATTCTTGTGCATGAATTAATTAACTTTTGTCTTCTGGCAATTGTTAAAACCTCCGACACGTTACCAATACAATTTTTCATAAAAGTTAGAATTTACAAGTTGCAAATTTACACAGTGACATTACAAAAACTTTCGGTAGTACAATTTTTTTTTTGAAATAGTTCAAAATTATTTAGAAACGACTTTAAAATGCAACGCCAAAATGTAATCTTTCTTAACAAATATATGTAGACTTTACAGATTGGTGTTGCAGAAACGGATCGGATGCCATTATTTTTCTGCAGTCGACTAGAATGATGACGTGTTTCTGTATTTTAAAATATTTTCAGCAGTAAATTTTGTCACAACGTTTTACATAGGTACCGTACCTTTATAATATTGACGATACATTTAACAAAAGACCGTTGTAGTGATCACACTGTACAAAATTGAATTTCTTGGGATGAGAAATATTTTTTTAATATGTTCTGGCTTTATAAAGGAATTTTTATTATTTATTCTACAAATAATTAACATTTTATAACAATATGTAGTTTATGATTCACATTAACATATGACTGTCTCTAATAAAAATATAGTTATATTACAGGTAATTTTAAAAATCGAATCGGTGATTGCAACGTAATGTTAGTTGATTTAAATAAAATTTGAAACACGTCCTCAGGGTATTTACCCTCTTCATCTACATAATCGTTTTTTCATACCACCTTTGCCTCTAACATTATCATCCTCAATACAGTAAAAGATTACAAGTCCAATCAGACTTCGAATAAATCCCAACGTAGAGAAAATAAGAGTAAAGACACCACCAGACTACTAAAAAAATATTTCAAGCTAATAATTAAAATTTATTAAATTTTTTTAGATAAGAGTTTAGCTGCGTAAACGGATTTCATTAAGTTTTGAAAAAAGGAATTAATAAAGTTTCATGTAGCTTAGTAAAACGAAGTTAATGATTGAAGCTTTCCAATATTGTTACAATTTGATAGACAGAATTGTAGTGGCCTAGAAATGTGAATGCATTTATAATTCTAAATTAATCTTCCAAAACGTAAATCGATGGCTGACCATCCGCTAAACATCGATGTTATACACTAGAACAGACATAGTTTGACTTAATTGATAAACTCACACTGTTACAACGCTAAGCTTGGACAGACGACTGTATTGCCGTTCCAAATAGTATAAATCGTTTTCCAATAATTGAGAGTACAGGTCCGTGATTTTTTCGTCGTTTCCAATTACGACTTTGGCATTCCTACACTACTTGTCTAATCACGCAACCATTGTGCTGTATTGAAAATTTCATTAACGTGCATCCAGTCTTGGTACTCAAGAATTGTTCTATAAACGACTCGTATTAATCTGGATTAATCTGTAAACAGTACACTGTATCCAGTAGTCTAGTGTTAATGGGATTTACAATCTGTTTAAAGGTTCACAGGTCATATTGTCCGTAAAGGACTACCCTATTTCTCCTTATATGTGGAAACATGACAACTAAAATGGGCATGATTCATTAAGATATCATAATATAAATTAGACTATAGGACGCCTGATTACATTTGAATCATTCTGTCTTAACACACCTGTAACTACAAGGATTGTTCAATAGAAACACGTTTGATCTGCGCAGTCGTGACTGCAAAAACTATTTGTAGTATGCTCTTTTGTAAGCGTTGTGACTGGGTTGGGAAATGGCATGTATGATAGAAAATCCGTCCAAATATAATCTGCGTGCCGTTATTCAGTTTTTGACCGCTGAGGGGCGTCAGCCAATGGAAATTTAGAATGAAATAGAATGAAAGCTGTATATGGTGACTATAGTTATTCTCATACGGTAGTGGTTGAATAGTGCACTAATTTTTGACAAGGAAGAGAATCCACTAAAGATTTGCCCCGTCCCGGACCTGCACGTATTGCAGCATCAGATGAAAATGTGAGACAGCTGGAAACTGCTTTACCCGCAAACAGGCGAATCAAAGTAAGAGAACTTTCTCAAGTGTTGAGCATCAGCGTTAGAGAACTTCCTTAAATGTAGACCATCAGCGATATGCAGACTAAATCAAGCATAAACGTCCCGGGAAGCTCACAAATGGTGTCATTCTTTTGCATGATAATGCTCGACCCCATGTAGCCCAGACGATTGCTCGATCTGCTTGGTCGTATTAAGTGGGATGTCTTACAACATCCACCTTACAGTCCCGACTTGTCCCCGTGCGATTATCATGTTTTTGGCCCATTAAAGAAATCACTAAAAGGACGGCGATTCTAATCGGACGCTGAGGTAGAGTTTTCTGTTAACGAATGGTGCCGCAAACAGCCGCAAGAATTTTACCAGCAGGGAATCTACAGATTAGTGCAACAGTAGGACTCATGCCTTAATGTTAATGGAGACTTTTGTTAAAATGGGGGAATAAAAAATGCTTTACAGCATCTAAACTTGTTTCTATCGAACAATCCTCATTTAAAAAAACAATAATTAGTGTACAGAGTAAATAAAATTGTTTTACTTTTTTATGTATTCAAAACATTGTAGGACACGTCGAAAGACACTTGTTTTATAAGTTATTTAAGGTTTGGACCTAACTGGTTTGGAGAAAACGTGTCGCAACTGTATCATATAGATCATATATTTCTCACGAATTTAATCAAAAGTAGAAGAAGTAAGTTTGAAGTTTATATATTATATTGTATAATGATACTCGTAGAAACTGTAAAAAAGTTATGTTACTTTAAAATTTACTAATAATTAACTGAGGTATTCAATAAACCGTAATGCTCAATGTCTAGCGCGACAGCTCGTTGTGGGGTTTGATTTGCTCGGTCTTGACCACTTTCGACGAACCGGACAATTGCGCCCCAGCCTAGTTGACAACTGACCGAATGTCAACTAGTAGAAACGTTCCTGTTTCAAACTTCGATAAAGTTTCAATTCTGTAACTTTTTTAATTTGTGCGAGCAAACTCTTTCTTCCGACATGTTTGTTAGATTGGTTCCTCCCAGATTAGGTTTATGTCCTTTTAGTTTTGTTTCTCCGTCTAAAAATTAGACGGAGGCTTATGAAGTTACTGTAACCTAGGAAATTAGTTGTAATCTACCGTTACAGTTAACGGTAGATATGGGAATGAGGGTCCTAGCAATTATTGAGTATGTATTGGTGTGTCTGCACACCAATGTGTTAATACTGGAATAAGTGATTGTAATTTTATGGTGTAACCACATGTAGTATCGTCTTAACTATGAGCGGAGCGAGCAGAAACGGCTCGTTAAAGGGGCAAGCGTTGCGATCGAATGCTTCGATATCGATGACACAAGAGTAATGCTCCTAGCGATCCGCAAAGCGATAGGGGGCCGAAAGCCCCCGTTTCGATGCCTTCGCACAGTGTGCGAAGGGAATAGAGGTCTGTCGCATATGGATTCAATATACAGAGTATTATTATTATTATTGGGTCCTTCAGTCTTACTACTGGTTTGTACCCTCCCCGCATATACCCGTGATTCGAGTGTTACTGAATCTCTCACATTTATTATGGGACCTACAGTTTAACGCCAGATCCAAACGGCATATACTAGGCAGGATACCTCTCGCTGGTTTGTCATTGCCTTGCAAGAAGTAACAGTCGTATCTAAATCAGATGGCCCCGGCGGGAATCGAACCCCGCGCCGACAGCGTAGCAGCGCCACACGCTAGCCACTACGTCACGAGCGCTCCATATAGAGTATAAATATGAAAAAATATGCACAGAGAAAGTTTGTTGGTCGTAAACATTGGAGACAGCCGCCCGATTACCAATCCAGTCGTGAGCCTTCATCCCTTCACACGCCTTAGATAGGCGCAGTCTGTCTCTGTAGCAGATAGGATGTTGTTTTCTAACCCGGATGGCCGGGTCACAAACGATCGGCTTCAAATTTTCACCTCGGTTGCAACTCACCGAGATTTTTACGATTAGGTCGCAACTGCCGAGCTCCGATTTGTTAGAACGTCTTTCTATATGTGGCAAAGGGCAAGCTCTCAGTTTAATCGCAGCGGTAATTACAGCCCTTATGCTTGATGGTGCTGACACCCCAGCTGTTGATAGTTTGTCTCACGACGATGAAGAGGTCTCTTTTATGACATTTTATAGTCCAACGAAGAAATTATATTATAGCGTATGTTTGCGATAGTGATGGACAATTTTGTAACATCCATAAAAATATAAATATTTTAATATCTGCCTTAAATAAACGATACTGATTACATAGTTATAAATCACAACTAAGTAACAAAATATGCTAAACATAGCAGCAAAGTATAACTGTATCAGAATATGAATTAATTATTCATGTAAACCGGGTGTTTATATAAATTTTAACAATGAATTTTAACACTGTCTGATAATAGTAATAGCAATAATAGTAATTAATATTATTACTATTACGATTTACATACTGTAACATTCTGTCAATAAAATTACCTAAAGAGTATAAGATGCAAATAATCAGGACGAAAAAATTAATTTAAAAATAAATCTGATTCAATTTGTTGTGTACCAGCAGCATTCAAGCTACCCAGATTACAAAATTTAAATATTTAAGACAATAGCCGCTAACATAATTCTGTGGACTTTTTATATTGTAAATTTAAACCAGTCTAGCGTAATTGGGGCACAATTTAATATTATTTAACTGTATACTGATCTAAGTGTTAGAAAATCCAGTTTATAAGAATTCTGTTTTCTCAGTCTGTGTACGTAATTCTGTAGTACTAGAGGAACATATTCGTAACACAAACATAATTCTTTACAATAAACTGTATTAGTTGAGAAGTATTTGATAGCTGTAAGTGGATTCATGTATTTTAGTAGAAGAACAGACAGGGAGTGCCAAACCTTTGACACAGATAAAGTGATATTTACTTACTTTGGAAATACGAGAACTGTTATGAAGATAAATTATTCGTTTAGAAAGGAACTATTAATTAAGCGTTTTCACTTATTCGTTGTACCGGATTCCTTTTAGAACAATAAAAATACCCCATTTAAATTATTAGAAAAATAAAATTGTTGTAGGAAAAGCATTTATCTTTGCAGGAAGAATGGTCGCGAAGGTTCAACTGGCAAAGAATTCTAATTCTTCTGATTCCTTGTGTTGTCAAGTGATTAGAGATAGGCTAGGGAGATGTTCTCCTAGAAAACGTACACGTATATTGTAACGTATTTATTTGTAATGTTACGGGTGTATTTTATGAACTGCGGATAACGAAATAAGTTACCCTTCAAAACTTGGTTGTACTCGTTAATCGGTTCGTAAATGTCTTGGTGTTGCGACTATTATTTATATTAGTTGTTTTGTTATCGTTTACAGTGTTGTTTTTCAGTATTCGATGATTAGCAACGATTTTATAGGAACGAGAATTTAGTGTGTCACCGTCCGTTTGAAATCGGCGCGTGAATAATATTTGTTCAGTAATGGTCAAATAGATCGTGTAAGCAGCCCACTGGATCTACTTTCGTGTCTGGATGTCCTTGCTCCCACTTCAGATTTTCTTTTCTGGTTCCTGTAATTAATAGTCTTTATAATTACTTTATTGGAATAAAATAGGACTGGTACGATTGACAAATTATATCTTTTATTCGTAATTTCTTTGAAACATTGGTCAAATTACCGTTTCATTAGTCGAGGATTTACAATTGGATGAGTTCATCCGCCGTAACAAATAGTCCGTAATAACAAAAAAATTCACACTATATATATTTTATGTTTCTCAGGTAATGGGTACTTGGAGTTGCTAGGAAAGATAGGAAATATGCTTCTACTTAAAAATACAATGCATTACAAAATATATTTACTTCTTATCGACTAAAAAAATGTATATAATAATGTTTTCCAAAATTGTTCGCTTACAGTTTGCAACAGTGCTTTCAGTAACACAACATGGCGGACTATCGAGTTCTCACCCCAGAAAAATATGTTTTTTAAATTCCAATTAAAGTGTTTTAGATAAAGTCTTAGTTATAGTAGTTTATAGTAATAGTTTGTATATAGCCTCCTTTATCTGGAACAGCTATGTTTTTAGTGGAAATTGTGTTGTGATGTTATGTAGTATTCTGCTGGAATTAACCAAAATTTCTCACCGTTGCCTTCGTATATACGGAATGGACGCTATGAGTTGGGGTATCTATTTTCTTAGATTCTCGTTAGTGTGTTGGTTTTTCTTGGTTCTGGTGTCGTGTCATTAGTTATCGATCCTTTCGGTATTACTTTTATCGGAACCGCCTCTCCTGGTGTAAGTTTTCACTCATTTAATATTAATTTCTTACTGCCAGCAATATGCTGTTGAAGTTTTCAGTTTTGTATGTAACAATCAACTGTCTCTCTAAAATATTTAAATCTCGTTGGTGACCTAGCTTTTTGGTGTTTTTGATTGGTCTCGGGCCTTGACCCCACGTCACGTGACTAAGTTATTTTGAAAATTGGCGTTTTTAATTTTGTCACCTCAGATTACGTTTCATTTATTTTGATTTAAATTTATTTTTAATTAGTACCATCTTATTGTTCATTAAAAGTAAATAGTTTTGATACTAATCTCGCCCCATTTTGGCCTCTTATCTACTGTTTTGGCAGGTTTATACTTTTGTGTTTTGAGGCATTGACCTAATCTTGTTTGACATTTTTTGTTGTATGTCTTACAGATCTAATATCTTCTAATATTGTTATTCTTACTACTAAAAATAATTCTGAGTATTTCTGCTTTACATACAATATCATTAATTTAAATACCTACACCTATTTTTCTGACAATAACAATAATACTGAAGCCATGTCAGCTTAGTGGTTTACTAAACACTTTAGAATTATATCCTTAAATTTTTAGTGACCGTCAATCAGTGAATGTTTTAGTGGATGGTTAGTGAGGTTCGGTCAATAATACAACCTTAGTTATTTTGCGTCGACGTTTCGACAATATTTATTGTCATCTTCAGGACCAATTGTAGGTATAAACAATTTATGTACCAATCTACTGTAATATCCAATTGTTGGTTACTGTTTGTTTAATTAATTAAAATAACATTATATTTAGTAATTTAAAATGTAATACTGTATAAATTAAGTTCCCTCATACTATAATTTGCTCGCTTTCTTAAAGATAATTTGAAGATGTAAACAAACTATCATAAGTCTTCACATAAAAAAAATGATACATACATACACACGCACACACTCACATCACCAACACGTTCACCCAAATATTTAATTGTTTCGTTATGTTTGATATTTCTATTGTATTTCATACACAGGTCCTGAAGATGACAATAAATATTGTCGAAACGTCGACGCAAAATAACTAAAGTTGTATTATTGACCGATCCTCACTAACCATCCACTAAAACATTCACTTTAGAATTATGTTCATTATCTATATTATGATAGCAATGGATGGTTTATACATCTCCCTCCACTAACATCTTTATTTTTTATCAAAACCAAGCTTTTGTTTTCCGTTTTATTTAATTTAGTAGTGTATATCTAAATATTTCAATGTTGCTTGGGTCTGGCTCAATTCCTTGGGCCTATATGTCTAACAGTTAGTTATTTCTGTACAATATCCTTTTTATAATATCAGATCTTTCCCAATTACCTGATTAACATTTTGAACAGTTTATGAACATTCTGTTCACTAAATAACTAACATTTTCTCAACAAAACTTTCATAACATATAAATTAATGGTGCACACAGGCTCCCATATTAACTATTTCTAATATAACTGAACATGGGTGTTTATTACCCTAACTCTTTTGTATGTCACTATCTCTATTATTTAAATTATAGCATAAGCCAATAACTGTGCATTATTTAAAAATGAATAAGTGTTCAATCCTTATGAATAAATAAATATACATAACATAGTACATTGGAGTTTACCAAAACACTTAATACAAAATACTTTGTCACAATATTTTGGTTCTTATTCCCATATATGTGGTTCATAAGACCTTTATCATTTCAATGATAACCCCCACTGGCTTTCACTTCCCCACTGGTTTATATTATGATCTTTTAATCATCATTTAATTATTTTGGGCTCTCACTATCTTCACTTGTTTGAACTCATAGATTTACACTGGTTTCTTAAATTATTACATATTTTGTTATTATTTACTCTACTGCGTTGCATTCTTAATTTTATATTATCTTTATAGGGTACTCCTATCAATTGTATTGTTTATTAAAAGAATGGGATTAGTTTATTCATTAAATTGGGTCAATTTGTCATGTTTTTTTGTTTTTTGGTACAAACTTCTGTTTCTCAGTTCTAATTCTGGTTCTTTGCCTCTTCTCATTTCTTCTATTCAATGTTGATTTTTTCTTGTGATATTCATCGTCACCCGTTTCATTTTTCTTTTATTATCAGTCCATTTGTAGTTCGTGTTATATTGTTCATATAGGATCTGTTCATGCCCCTCACCTACCATAACTATTGGGTTTTGTCACGTTATTAGAAATTTTTTTCTTTGTTTGTTCTTTTCTGAATTTCTTTTTATAACTACTGTTTCTTATATAATATTAATATAATCTTCTTTGGTTACTTTTGTTGGATGTTGGAATTGATAATTTAATGTTAGTTACATACTTTTTAATAAGTTTTTCCCTTTCATGGCTTGTGCTAGTACTTGTTATTTATATCTTATTGTTATAATATATCTTATACATATGTGATGAGATGTACCATCACAATATATATCCTAATGCGATGGTGTTGTGATAGGGATCATTGTTTGTTAATATCTGTCCTATTCGTGACCGCTTTTTCAAAAACGGAATTTCATTGAGCTAAGAGTTGCAAATACAAAGTTACATATTACAACAACGTTAAGTATTTATGCAACCCCCAACTTCTTGTTACCATTTATTTTACACATTACTTACGCGGTAAAAGTATGACAGGTGTAATCGTAATAATAATAACACAATGTAATATGGTTTAAAATGATTCAAAAATTTATTAA
This sequence comes from Magicicada septendecula, assembly GCA_034769895.1. NCBI lineage: Eukaryota > Metazoa > Arthropoda > Insecta > Hemiptera > Cicadidae > Magicicada > Magicicada septendecula. The sequence continues at coordinate 145,720,760 of CM068368.1, forward strand.
TCAAAAATTTCTTATTTGGTTGCGATTTTAAAATATCATTATTATTCGCATGTATGTAGCCGTAGCACACATCTAATTACTGTATTAACATATAAGTGATAATCTCGTATTACACATAGACACAATATACAATCTTATACTATAATAAACATTTTTAGTTATCTAATATTGCTCTCGGCTTGGTCATTACTGTGATAATTATGAGATTATCTAATCTCTTTCTAATCATCTAATTTCTTTTGTTTATACTGCATATGCATTGCTTTGTTTTCTAATAAAAATTTACTATTTACTTTTATATTAATTTAAATATCATTGACTAAGTTATTGATTCAAAATTATAGTTTCATACTTTTAAACATTACTCTAGTTACCATACAAATAAATATTTACATTTCCAAACATTATTAATTCATCTTTGAATTAGATTGTCTTTCTTTTTACATCGTTAATTATTTTGTCTTTATGTAAGTTTTTGTTTTACAAATACACGGTTATTTTTCACTTTATTGTCGTGGTAAATAGGCACTGTATCCTCTTCGGTCCTAGGTCCTCGATCCTGAATGCTCCTCTGTAGTCGTGTAGTCCTGGAGTCCTTGATCCTCGTCCATCAGATTCTTTCCGCCGTCCGTTTCCTCGTCCCGTACGCTGGATTCTATTTCATGTACTTGGCTCCTCCTTCGTATCCCGTCACGGCCTCAGGTTGCAGGTGCTCTCACGAAGTGATGAGTAGTCGTGAAGAACCTCCGGCTGCTGCTGTGGTTGATAGACAAAAGTTGTTGTCGTTGGGCAAAGCCTTCGGCTGCCACGGTAGTTGTACGAGAAAGAGTTGTTATCGTCGGGCAGAGCTTCCGGCTGCCACTATGGTTGAACGAGAAAGAGACTTAAGTTAGCGCGTCTCGAGTATTTATACCCTAGGGCGCAAAAATCATGTTTCTACAATATTCTGCAGGTTTGAGTCTGCCGTTGGCGTCCCTTTTTTAAACACGGTTCTTTTCACAGTTAATTCGCATGTCTTCGCGATATCCGAAGTCTTTTGCACATTACCCGATACTCAGCTTGTCGGCAATTTTTATGTGTTCACTGTGTATAAACCGTTTATCCTTATCTTAATTAACATAAGTTTTATTTATATTTATTTTCAATATAATCGCACTTTTTATTCTTTTCGCACTATTTTTTATACAGATGTGCGTCCTTATTTTATACACACTGCGGCATATTTAGATGTGTGATATTATGCACACATTCTTTAGAATTTAAATAATTCATAAAATTATAGCGTTCACTAAGGTGTGACGCTTTGCAGGAATCGACAGGTCTCACACACACACATGTAAAATACACGTGTACACACAGACACAGCTGCGTGGCATGATTAACTTGTCCCAACATGAAATTTGGTCGTTCCTTTTACAGTTCAGATTGAAATCTGAATTATTATTATTATTAACAATATGAATTATTTATTTACTTTAATTAATTATTTTAATTACTTTGTGCAATGCACAGTACCCTATACATTTGTACTGTTGCAATATATAAAACTCTTTTTTCATTTGTGCCTTCACAAGTCGCAGAAGAGGATGAACGTCTATAGACGTCTTATTATGTTCCAAAGTAAGTTATTCATTGGACATCACAGCTTCAAAAAGTTAAGTATTTTATGGTTTACAGTTCCTATGTGTATAACGCTTTCAAACGGTTTCACGTACTGACAATTTACCTCTAACGAAACATAAAAGTTACTGTGCCTGTCAGAAATTTCTCACAACAAATCGATAACATCTCGGGGCAAAGTATTGCGAAGCCGATCACGTATGACGGGGATCCGAGAAGTATCGGATGTGTAGGCCTATGTAACACGACGCTGTAGCCCAGATAACCTAATTTGGAAAATTGAAAATTGTTTCAACCACACACACGCAAGTGATAATTCTTAAACGTTTTTTACAACATGTAATAATTGATGGAGTACCAAGTTAATTTGATAACATTAAATTATTTTTAGCATCTTAAATCATTTATAAAAAAAAATATAGTCTACAAAAGCAAATATTTTTAAAATATTGTTCCGATGGTCTACTCGATCGTCGTAGGTACAGTGGAAACAAAATCAAGACACCTATTAAGTCACTAATCACCAGCTTTAATTTTCATAGTTAAAGAGTTCGTAATTAGCAACACAGTCTCTTACAACAAATCAAATAGAAATTATTCACACGCAATAATATGTCCACTAATATTAAACACAATTGTATTAAAATTATCCCCCCCCCGATTATTAAACACTTCACTAATAACCACTTGAATGTACACGGTAATATATTGCGACTATAACTCGAACCGCACTGTAAATATATCGCTACTATACTGAAACTTAAGGTCGCTGCCGCCATGTATTTATACCTCCGCTCACAGACCAGAACGTTCCATATTGCCTCTTAGCGCCAGTGTGTACTACGTAATTAATTACGGCCTTGACACAGTCCGCGCGGCTGGCGGCTTCGAGAAAACTCTCGCGAATGCGTCTAGAGTCACGTATGCCACACACATTAGAGCGAGATTCTTCTGGCACATTCGACAAACACGTAGACTGTTCTGTAATGTCGTAACACTGCCTCCTCCTTAAGCCTATTCGTCCCGAACTGGCAAACCGTCTCTGAAATAATACTCGACCAGGCGATCTAGGTGGACGTCCTTGTGAAAGATAATTCTCCCGCCCTTCGAATTCGGTCTCGTGTGATCCAAACATCAATTTCCCAGGAATACGAGTCTTCCGCTCATCCGCTAGTTTTGCTGGAATCACTCCCGTTGCGTCATGTATTGATGACCTAAACACCACTGGCTGATCCAAGCCTGTTTGGTTCTCGTCAACAACATCTTGCGTAACTTCACCTTCAGCAACGTTTACCCCGGACGCTTCAAATAACTCAGGAACAAACAAGGGATTTTTCTTGACATCCATAGTTGGCTATTCAGTCACTTCTTTTGCCGTTTCACGTATTTGTATTTTCTCTGCTAGTTCTTCCTCCATTTCCGCTTGCAATAGGGAGGGTTCCTCTTGACCAGACCTGTTGACATTTTCTTCGGCTAATGCCACTCGCTTAATCGAATGGTTGGTAGACCCTGTCATTTTACCCACTAAAAGCTTTATCTTCCCTTGGCCATCCTTCAGGACATTCTCTCATAAGTCCACTACGAATCCGTAGGCATTCATAAGGTCCGTGCCAAGAATCACTTCATCGACAATGTCTGCAACGAGCACTTGGTGGCTAAACTCGAGAAGACCCAGGCGTACACGTACGTCTACCTTTCCTAGCACCTTCAAGCGGCTTCCAGTCACAGTATCAATTGTACAAGAGCTAATTAGAGGTTGGCGGTTGCTGACTAAGTTATTGCGCACAATGGACACTGTTGCGCCCGTGTCAACTGTAAATGATGTTGGTTTACATTCCGCAAATCCTTTAACAATCAATTCTCCACTGGTCTTATGTACCGTGAAAACTGTGTGTGCTGTTCTGGGGCTTTTATTCTCCAATTGGTGTGATCACTCTCTTCTCTCGGTATCTTTTTCTCCCAACAGTTTACCTATAGAAGACCACGTTTTCCGCAGTTGTAACATTTTGGTCTTCTGTCTTTTTCAAATTGTTGCGACTCTCTTGAACTTTTGAATTGTTTGTCCGACAACATTGTTTTTCTGCACCCATCGTAACGACAATGTGATACAGATACAGATCTTCTGACTGCAATGTGATGGCACAAACCCATTAATGTAGCGGGACGCTGACTTGGCAGCTTCAAACTCTAGGGCGTGAACAAGAGCTTCTGAGCTATTTCGGTGTCTTCCCATTCGTAACACTTGCTAAAGTTCACAATCTCCGATGCCATCAATAAATGTGAGCACCGTAAACCTTATTCGGAAGTCTTCTGGTGCTTCAGGATAGGCCAATCTAATCAGTCTGTCGATACTTGCTTCAAACTCTAGAAGACTCTCCCCGGAACGTTGTCGTCTTGTTCTCAACTGAGCGTAGTACACATCTCGCAAATATTTATCACCGTAGCGTAATTCTAGAGCTTTTATCAACTCGGCATAGATGTTCTGGCTGTCAGGTGGCACTTTCTGTAGTAATTCTGCTGCGGGTCCTTTTAATGAGACAACGAGTGAAACAGCCTTTTTCTCTGTCAAATTATTTGCGCATGCAGCAGCTTCGAATTGGCGTAAATACGTCGCCCAGTGCGTGCTTCCATGAAAGGTTGCGGCCTTGACATGAACTGTCCCAACCGCAAGCGAGGTGACCTTCTCTATTGACTTATTTTCTGTGTCTTTTTCTGTCTTTACCATTGGTACAGTCTGTTCAGAAATTTGTTTTGGTTGTATTTTCATGAACTGCTCAACTTCACTTTTAATTTGTTCTCTTATATTTGCCATTGAGTTTTCTACTGCAGATATTTTATTTGACACAGATTCTTCTATGACAGATATTTTTGTAGACATCGATTCTTCAACAATCGAGACAGATTTTTCTACTTCAGCTATTTTTAATGTCATTGATTCTTGTACCTCCGATATTTTAGTAATTTGCTTATTAAGCTCACCTCGTAGGAGGTCCAACACTGCAGCGGTTTGTTCTTGTGTCTACTTTTACTCCTGTATTAACTCCTTGATATCTTCTGTTTCACGTTTACGTTTCACGTTTCCTCTGTTCTTCCCTTTCCTGTCTTCGTTCTTTTTTTTTGTCTTTCATCTGTTTCTAGCAGTAGTGCTTTTTGACGTTCTTCAGCCTCTTCTATTTCCTGCCTACGTTCTTCATCCTGTCGTTTTTCTGCTTCTTCCGCCTCCTACCTGCGTTTCTCATCCTGTCGTTTCTCCGTCTGTAACACCATCATCTGACTGGCATCCATTGTTTTCCGATTAATTACTAATTACACTCGTCTTGTACAAAGTGTCCACTGTTACCACTGTTAACCGTTCTATCCCATTCCTGACACCACTGTTACGACGGTCTACTCGATCGTCGTAGGTACAGTGGAAACAAAATCAAGACACCTATTAAGTCACTAATCACCAGCTTTAATTTTCACAGTTAAACAGTTCGTAATTAACAACACAGTCTCATACAACAAATCAAATAGAATTTGTTCACACGCAATAAAATGTCCACTAATATTAAACACAATTGTATTACAATTATCCCGCCCGATTATTAAACACTTCACTAATAACCACTTTAACGTACACGGTATTATATCGTGACTATAATCCGAACCGCACTGTAAATATATCGCCACTATACTGAAACTTATGGCCGCTGCCGCCATGTATTTATACCTCCGCTCACAGACCAGAACGTTCCAAACTGCGTCTTAGCGCCAGTGTGTACTTTGTAATTAATTTCGGCCTTGACACAGTTCGCGCGGCTGGCGGCTTCGAGAAAACTCTCGCGAACGCGTCTAGAGTCGCGTATGCCACACACATTAGAGCGAGATTCTTCTGGCACATTCGACACACGTAGACTGTTCTGTAATGTCGTACCAATATTTTAAATTTGTAGTTTATTTCAAACTATAATTAACTTGCCGAACTCGGTTGCAACTGAAACATTTATTTTGATTTTGCTGTATAATTCTAAATTATAAACAACTTTAAATTCATGTGAGGCAATGACAGTAATAGGCAAAGACGCATAGCGTGTTTAGTTATTAGAGGTATCGCTGTTAAAAGGCTTGAAGTTTTCTGATTTCTCTATATAGGCCTACTTCTGGAAAAACGTTTACAAGACAACTAAACAGGGTGAAAACCTTAACTCAAATCCGAGTAAATACGAAAATGAGAAAATTCTTAACACTTTAGCATTTCTAGTACTTCATATGTAAAATATTGTCTACACAGTAAATTCTACATAAAGTTTTGCACTGTCCTTTTACAAACTGTTTTATAGGCCCGTGTTTCTTTATAATTTTACACGACCACAACCGACGCGCGCGCGTGTGTCCTTCTTGTCTGTTCAAGTCGTGTCATAAAACTATTTTTTCTTCGTATTTACACTTAACATAAGGGTCCTAATTTTATGTGTCGTGTTACTGCTTCTGCTAGTGTGTGACCCTAACTGTACAGTCACTCAACTAAGATTTTAAAACTGTATTTATTATTTTATTATTACAGTACACTAGGACCACCATTTATGTATTGCGATGTATAAGGGATGTATAGAATAAGTAGTCGACATAGATGTTCGTGGAATGAAACGGAATTATTAATGACGCTATGATTTTTTTTAACAATTTACTATGCTTTTGACATGGTTTACAAAAATAATTAATTTGTTTCTGTTCACATTCACAAACTTAAACTTGATTTCTGTACAATGAAATAAATTAATATTTAAAATATTTTTGTCTTATTTAATTTATGAAGTCTTTACTGATTAACTTGTAATATACTATTTCCTTTAAATAAGTTCTTAATCATTATATATAAATAAAATAAGGTCACTTCCCTTTAGTGTCTACTGCATATCCTTCAGATGACGAGTCGACCCTTCTGGATGAATACGTGGATCAATTTTTTCTGTCCGCTTTCAGTTCCGCTTTCGAGCGTGTAGATATTTCTCGCGGGCACGGTTACGTACAATTTCACACCGCGAACCGATACTGTTACTGCTTAAGTAGAGTGTTAGGATTAAAAATATCCAGTTAATTTGAAGTGTCCGTATACCCTAAACGGAATATCTTTCACTTTCGCGGATAGCACACAATTATAACAATTATAGCAGTAACTCTACAGCAATTTACTAAATAAATTTACTAACTTGTGTTCGTCGCAACTGGCAGACCAAACGTCATGTACCAGGACCCGTTTACTCGTTATCAATTCCGAAGAGAGGTAGAAGTATGCGTTCATAGTCTTTTTCTTTAACTAAATTTCTAGTAACCCGACAGGCTGTTCAGTAACCCCTTGTTATAATTTTCTTACAGATAGTAAATTTTCCTATACAAGAAAGTTTGCAGGGAACAATTTAATGTTCAAATACAGATTTCATGAGCTATAAAACATTTTTACTTAAAAGACGCATACATTCAGTTATTAACTTTTAAAATAAGTAGTCCCATCAGGTAAGCCTTTATTATAGTGTCTTTATATGCTATCATATGGTTTATTATCTGCTCTATATGCAATTGGACTGTTCATTGCAGTATAGTTAGGTTTTTGTTTTCATTATTATATTATTATTATTGTCGTTGTTTCTAATTAATTATCCATCGTCTAAAATAAATCGTAAATTACTTGTTATGTCTAAAAAGTTCACCTAAATCCATATTAACTTTTACCGAAAGATTGTACGTAGTCTTATCAACAAGTAATTTATAATGACTACTTAAATTACCATAAAAATGTATACGCTTTCTATTCATATCTGAAATAATTTAAATAATCTCAAATAGATTATTTCAGTAAATGTTCTTTCGAAATTTACCACATTGCTTATCTTGTGTGATCTTTCATGGCCTATATTAATTGAAAATGTGCACATATTACCCAAACCTCCAGTGTAGATGAATTAAAATTGCAGAAATCATTTTGTTTATGCAATTTTGTTTGCAATTTGTCTGCAAACTGTGTGAAGCAAAATTTCATAGCGAGACTCTGACAGCTGTGTCATCAGCACTTTTCATCTCTCTCGTTCGTAAGCGGCCAATGTAATGGCATTTTTACACTTCATTGAATATTCAGATAAGGTTCCGACCCTTGTAATATTCTGTACCCTTTGTTGCGCTCTACACATCTCAAACATATTTTGTATTATAAAATTCAGCATATAAGGAAATATAAATCCCGTTATTTTGTAACAAGCATGAGCAGTGTCAGCGCGGAATTCATTTTTCTCCAGCTGCTTTGAGCACTAAATATGTTTCTGTTATTTTTGTTACGTTTATTGTTAAACTATGGCTTATACGTTATTAAAATCATTATAAACCGGGCTGTTGGGCCGTGGTCGACTCTTACATTATTATGTTTGCTCCTCGACAGTGAGGTGCGTTCGACTTTGACATTTATTATTGAACGTTATATTCTAATGAAGATGGCCTCCGGACGTGTAGCCAAAGCGTATAGAAATAAGGATTTAAACAGTCAACCATGGCCCAACAGGACTGTGCCTAATGATTTGAGTAATATTTAATTAACAAAGATGTTTTAGTGGTTATAACCACAAACAGAATTAACACTGTTGTACACCACTATAAACAAATTATCCCGATCAGCGCTTTCAAGCTTCACAGCTCATAATCAGAACGGAAAAAGACGCCAACCTTCCTTGATTAACTCAGGACCACCATTCGTTAGTTTACTATATCAAATATAGCAAACAGTTTATATGAACCAGGTTGTGTGATTATATAAATTAACGAAACACGTACGTAGAGCTAATAATATACATTATAAAATTTCTTTTCGAAAAATTTGTATCTTTACGTAATTTTGTAAATTAAAAAAAATATTCTGTAACATTTTATTTTTTACAACTAGCTTGATAGTGCACGTCGGACACAGTTGAATTCCTTGAATTAATTAATTAATTGTACTGGTTTTTTTAATTTGTCTTTGGTGAAAATATTTTATAACAGTTTCTTCAATAGTTTTTACTGCTTTAAAAGCAACAGTGTTAAAATTAGGTCTGCTTATATAGTAACTATTTTTAAGTATAATTTATTAATAATTTATTAATTAGAACAAATTAAAGATAATAATTATTACATGCAATAATTTTTCATAAGTATTAAAAGTTTTTAGTATATAACCGACTCAGCATTACTTACAGAAATCTACAGATAGCCGACTTGCGATTACAATTATCTGTACAGTCTCAGGAAACCTTATGACTAATTGTGGTTATCACAAACACGTTGAACATTTATAAGCTTTAGGTAGACAATAATAACTTAAATGAAGACTATTCTTTATTTTACAATAAAACATAATGCATATTGAAATACGCTCTCTAAACATGTAAAACAATCATTAATTTCACATCCTTCAAACGTTCTTCTTTAGTCAGACTGAATTTGAGATATAAAATAAACAAACAGCACACGATAAAGTCGTATCATGACGTAGAACGGGAAAACGCTTAACGGATATGCCTTGTTTTTTTTGTTATAGAAAACAGGAAACTAGTGTTTTCTTTTCCTGACATGATAACACAATAGGTCGTGTAACATAATGGTGATAGGACGTTCTAGGTTGTGACAGTTAAACTCGACAGACGAATGTGTGTTTGTTTCTGAGAAAGACAGCTGTCAGGGTAGAACTGGGTTGCACGTAAACGCCAGTAAAATAATAGTATTGTGAGACGTCACAAAATACTGTAAACGTTTCTCTGTATTAAATTCTCTGTAAACTGAAGTCGTTGCAATTACTTTCGCTTGTGAGGAAATCCACAAATCCGTCTTTGTGCATTCAAGTGATGCTATCTGCTACCAACGGAATTCATGCATTCAAAAGCATACAATAATACTTGATTGGTAATTACTTGTAAAGATAAAAGTCGACATTTATAAAATTCTACTATCTGTTTAGGCTTGACGTACCAACCACATTGACAACAGGAAATATTGCCAAAATTATTTGTGTTCCGAATGAATCGCCAACGTAACCTACGTTTTGATAAAAATTCAATATGTCATTTTAAACTCAAAATAAAATTTAAAAATTTTTACCATAAAAATCGTAAAGCATATTTTGATTTACTTAAAATAAATAAATAAGACATGTGGGGTTTAAGAGTTTTATAAAAATGTGTTACGTCTTAGAGATCTTTCCTTTTGTAAGATAGAGATGTCCAGTTTCCAGATGTATTATTTCTTCAGATGTTTTACAAAGATGCAGCAAGTAATAGAATGGAATAACATTTAAAAGAAAGCAGTTTTAATTAATCTCGTATTATTTCTTTGTGGGAAATGCTGTAGATTTTTGTTGTTGGGAATACACTTATTCCTTAGTTTAGATTCCTAAATACGTGTTACTTTATACAGTAATTAAATTTATCTATTTCCTGAATTATCATAATATTTATGCAATTACATATAATTTGGTAATAGTAGATCCTTCCTTCCTTGGTCATACTTGAGACTATAAAAAAGATGTCTTTTGGACATAAATACAATTATAAAAGTAAATATTAATTTATTCATTAAACATGCCCGAATTAATTTTACTTGTTACCTTCAAACAATAGAATACCGTTCCTTAGCCCTGCTGTTTTGAAAATTAATCATTGCTATTTTAGGCGATTATTTTTAATATGTTACGTAAATTCATATTTTTTACAACATATAATATACCGGTAGTGATAATACAGGAAATGAAAGTATGAGCTGTTCTTCTTCTTCTTCTATGGCGTCACAGTTCGGGGCCGAAACTTAGCCTCCATAATCATCCGCCTCCATTTTTTCCTGTCTTTGGCGATCAATGTCCATCCTTGTATTTTAAGAAAGTATCAGCATCCCTCGCCACTGCGTCAATACAGCGTTTCTTGGGTCTTCTGACAGGCCTTCTACACTCGATTTGACTAAACAGTACCTTCCTAGGTATTCGGTTGCCTTCCATCCTAATGATGTGCCCTGCCCATTTCAATCTATGTAGTCGGATGGTGGTGCCTTTATACAGCTTGTACAGTTTCTCATTGTGATCTTCAAAGGCTAAGGGAGTAAACCCTCACAGAAAATCAGGGTAGACCAGGCTCTAAGCTGTAGTAGAAGCAACTGGTTTTGGGGCAGAAAACCCTATAAAAATGACCCGGCCTTCTAAATTGGGGGTTGGGCGAAAGACCAACAACCCCTCCCTGTAAAACCAATATGTTCAGGAACTAATAATCATGCCACGGAATATGGATGGGATTAAACGGCAAAGACTAAGGAACAAGAAACTGTGCGATAGGAATTTGGAACGTTAGATCATTGATGAAAACAGGAGTGTGAGCTGTTATATGAGAATAATTTTGAATGTAGGCTTATATTGGGATAATCCTATTAATGTTTGTGTAATAAGCAAAGAATCTTACGAAGTACTGTGTGTATAGTAACCATCAATATTTATCCTGAGACAGCTTATTGGTAAGTACAAATACAACATTACTATATTCTGTAATCTGGATCAGTTTAACATTTAACGATCGTAAAGTAGACCAGTAATTTGAAAACACCAGTTAATTGGATACTGGTGGTCGTTAAAGGAAAACAATCTGTTGGGAAGTAGGAAGGCAACGTGTTGCGTACCTCGTTAAGGAGTTGATACGATTTTCCCGAGTTTCAGAAACCAATTTAATCGGTGTTCTTTTTCTTTTACGACACTGACCTCAAATTACAGTGATATTACTATTGGGCGGAGAATTGCGTGGTAACAGAATTACACTGTTCAGAATTACACTGAACACAAATGTGTGAAGTTTTTGATGCTATATACATGAAAAATTAATTGTGTTTTGTATACACACACTAATATCTGAATTCAATAAAAATGATAGTTATGTTGTATGTGTTTTCTCAGTCAACTTGTCAACTTTAACAATTTACGTAAAGAAAAGTCATAAATCGTGATAAACCATATTTTACACTAGTGTAAAAACAATGATATTAATACTTTTGTAAAGACTGTAAAGTTTATATTTTATTTTCATATACAAATACATTACGTACAGCACATTCAGAGATTTGTTTCGTGTGTAGAAACCGTGATCTTTTTTGTTAGACTTAAATTAGTTTGGAAAAACTAATGGAAAAGGAAGATAATAAGAACACAAAATATAAAATTCAATCATCTCGAAACATGTTGAATAACGTAATTTACAGTAGGCCCAAACAAATTGTAATGCAATCAATTTCAACAACTATTACGCAGTAAACTTTCAAACAAGCGAAGAATCTCTTTGAGTTACTTTAAACGCAAACTTCATTAAAATTTAAACAATTTCATTGATACGCGTCTAACGGACGTTAGTCAGTACGATGTTTTCTGCGTGATATTTATCACTTGCTTTTAAATTTTAAAAAATTCTAATTGTTAACTTGTTGAAGACAAATAAATTGGAATTAGTAGAGAGTGTTACGAAGGAAACTATGCCTGTATTTTACAAAGTTTTAATTGACCATAAATGGATTCCGTAGGTTTTAAATAGTTTACAAAGTGCTAGTTCAATTTACCGCGTCCATAGACATTTAAAGTTTCATAATAGATTATAGAACTATTTAACTCCTCTACAATAAGACAATATTGTACAACAAAATTGACATACGGGAACAAATATACAGTGTTTGGTCCATTATGCAAATAAAGCATGCACAAATTGTACACACATCTATTATGACAAACACGAACAGTAATTTTAAATTTCATTCTTGAAAATGATCCAAATTTTCTTGAGGAAATATATATAGGCCTAAGAGATGCGGCACAGTAAACGTTTGAGTTTTCAATTATTTATCTGGTCAATACACTAATTTGTATTTATAGCACATTAGAGTCCCTACACAAAGTGTAACTTACAAGGATACAAAGTCGTTATATAGTGAAGATAAATTAAGTGTGATCGCTAAACACAACTCTCCAAAATATTAATGAATACAATAAGTCATATAATTATATTTTGCAAACACCTGTTTGAAAAAAATAGTAGTGAGTGTTACAAAAGACATCACGACTGCATATTATAAAGTGATTAATCTTAAATTAATTAATTCATAACGTTTGCTAAAAAAATATAAAACTCTAATATTTAAAAATTTAAGCTGTACAATAGGCTATTATTACGACGGTTGCGTGAATCGTCGTGTTTCAACAGCGGAAACAGAGTGATGCACACTAGACGAAATCACTATTTATTACATTAGTGACAGTAGTTTAAATAAATATATATGTGTAGTAAGCTTATGCAAACAAGAGTGTTACAAAAGACATCACGACTGCATATTATAAAGTGATTAATCTTAAATTAATTAATTCATAACGTTTGCTAAAAAAATATAAAAACTCTAAAATTTAAAAACTATACGAAATCGCTATTTATTACATTAGTGAGAGTAGTTTAAAGAAACACACCCACACACACACACATATTATATATATAATAAGTCTATCCAAACAATTCTTTAAGTTTACGATTGTCAGGCACACAGTAGTGTAACACACAATAAATGTCACCTCCTCAACTGTGTCGCACTAAATATTACAAGTCACCAATTATGGACGCCCGCACATAATAAGTTGCAATCACTTTGCGCTGTAAACACAATGAAGCGCCTTATAAAATCTGAACTCTCTGCTTTGGAAACGGTGCTTTTATACTTCGTCTGTGTAGTGAAGTATTGACCTGGATAATGGAAGAACATTCGTTAAGCGTCTGGAATGCGCGTCTGCAAACATCGCGAGAGTTCCATAGCCTAATCATGCCGAACACACAACACGTGTAAAGTGATACGTGACTACGCATGGTATCCATTACCTCAGCATAGTAGTAGTTAACGTAACTTGCGTTCGTTACAACTGGCAGGCAAAACGTCATACACCAGTGCAGCGTTACTCGTTATCGATTCCCAAGAGAGATTGACTTTATGTCACAGTCTTACATTTATATTAAATTTCGTGTATTTTAATTAGCTCCTCGGTCACACCTTTTTAAATTTACTTATAGATAATAGAAATTTTAAATCCAAGAACGTTTCGAAACAGAATAATTCATGTTCAAAAGACTTGAAATATTTTATGATATATTTTACGGACTAAGAAATATTTTTACTCAAAAACCGCGTACAGTCAGTTACTAATTTTTAAATCAACTACTGTCATCACCTAGGCCTTTTATTGCAAATATTTGTTTATAAGTCCCATCCCAAAATTTTCCATATTTTGATAGTTATTCAAAAAATAGTTTTCTTTATATTTTTATATGTTTTTTAAAGAATAACCCATAAAGTAATTACGTACCATTCCACAGCCCTAAGTATTGTCACAAACCATTTAACTGCACTTCAGGTTGCTTTGCAAACGGAAAAATACTTAACACTATCCTTTTTCACAACGTTCCTTATCAACTACTTTACAGTGTTCAATTTTGCTACATTGCAATCACTAATTATTCATTTAGCATCTTCATGCTACCATATGCCAATACTGTTTCCTACATTCCATATTCAATTAGTATACCCTATCTATTTCAATGTGTGTGTGTGTAGTACTGTAAAAACTTTTAACAAAACTAAAATTGAAATATTACTACGAATATGCAATTCTACTTTAAATGTACCGGTATCGGTTTCTCTATATTGTAGCCCGATATACGTAAAGCTAATTCACTTCTAATCTTTCCTGCAACATTCTAATTCTGCACTGCCTTAGCTATTACTTTAAACCTATTTTTCTTGTGTGCCCATTTCGACGCACCGCTTTTTGATGACATTTTTTAAGTGAAAACTGAAAACTTCTGACTAGGTAGGTAGTGTCTCTTACACCCATGAAATACTACATTTCCATAGTATTTGCTAAGTGATTAAAATTGTAGACAATTGCCAAGTTAAATAAAACAGCTTCGTCGAGGTGATTACAAGAGGCCCTTATAACTTAGAAAATATTACAAGTAATTTGTTTGTGATTATTGTTGTTGAAAGAGAATGGAAATTATGACAACGATAATGAATAAATATGTTAAGGTGAAATGATGAGGATATCCAGGCCTAAAATTGTACTGCGTTGTGGAATGAGGTCAAACGTTATAGATGTTACCGTATACATAATAATATTTCTGTCAGTTCTGCTGGCTACTCAAAAGGATAAGCGCTCGTTAATCAATGCTCAGTGAAAAAGTAACTTTATAAGATAAATGATGACTCACCAAAACGTTTGTATCTTAGAAAAATGAAGGGCGCATTTATCAATACGCATTTGCATACAAATGAAAACTGCAAAAAGCATTTGGAATTCAGTGGAAATAAATTGTGATGTAAAACTGTAAAAAAGTTTTCTTTTCAGTTCTGTTGTTAGGATGATATAAATCACTCTGTCCTAAAACCATTAGGTTTCAAAGTTTAAAAATATTTAGTTTTTCTATATTTGATCGAGCAAAGAGAATTCTCAGTGTTGACCGTTTGGCATTTGTCTCTCTGTTTATCTATTTGTGGTATGTCACGATAACTTTTAAAAGCATCAAGCAATTTACGTAAAACTATGAATTCTTGTCCATTCTTTTACTTTACAGAACCCTATTGTTTCTGAGATCGATGGCTTCAAAAATACGTAGGTTCAAGGTAAAATTGTCGGGGTCAAAATTGTGAAATAATCGCAAAAGCGCATTAGAGGTATCAAATTAAAGGGGAGAATTTAAAACACAATCTGAATGTACTGTTAATTCTTGAAAATTTTTAGCGTATTGTATAGGCGTCAGGGCATAAAAAGTGTGCGAAAAGATTACAAAATTGTTTTAGGTATCAATTTTAATAGAATTTTTTCTAACATGTAAATGTAGTGACCAGTTTTTCATATATCAAAATTTTGGGACCCCAAAGCCCCAAAAAAAGATGCAAAAATTTTGCAAATCCAGCTAGGTATGGAACTAAATCACTCTGTCCTAAAACCATTAGGTTTCAAGGTATACAAAAATTTGGTTTTTCTATATCTTTACTTGATTGAGCGAAGAGAGTTTTCCGTGTTGACCTGACCGTTTGCCAGGTGTCTCTCTGTAGGAATTGTATTCCAAATCCGAATAATTCGAATTTTTTTGTTTGTTGTATGATTGTGTCTTCTGCATCTGTTATGTTACTAAAAAGTAGTTGAAAATGCCGGTTTTTTCATTTTTCCACCCACTACCTTTTATTTCTTAATTATATTATAAAACATTTCTTCATTTTAAAAATTAGCTTTAGTATTCATTAAATTATCTAACTCTTTCTGTCTTCGATATTAATTGATGACTCGTTGGGCACTTTGTGAAACATATTAATACATAGGTTTTGTAAAATGTATAAAAACACTTGGTAAGTTTCACAAATTTTTTAATTAACTCTGACAGCTGTTTCGACTAACTAAGGCATTGTCAGAGAGCGAGTGAATGAAATTACTGAACACAGGATGTTAGTGGAGTGTAGGTGGTGGACATCTGTTTAGGGCGTATCTTTCTATGTTTCTTTTAATATTTCTAACTCCCCTCTAAGCCTTTTTCAACTGTATTATTCACTACTTTTAAAATTTCATAGTTTTTAAGAGAATGAACAAACTTATGATTTTCTTCTAAGAAATGTCTTGCATATAAAAAATTTATTGTTTTCCACGTTTGTGGTCAGATACTCTGCATTCAACTTTCCGTCCTGTCTCACCTAAGTACACTTTGTTGCATTATTTACATTTTAATTTATAAACTCTGCTTTTCTGTAAGATTGGGATTTTTTCTACATTTTTATCCCTTATATTATCAAATACTTTTTCAAATTTTTTAACTGATACATCTACTCCGTATTTTTTGAAACATTGTATAATTTTTCCGGTATGTAATCCTACGTATGACAAGGACCCTGCATAATTCTTTTGTTTTGGTTTATTTTTAGCTTTTTGCATGTTAATACTTTCCATAACTTTATTCACAATATTATAGTTATTGTTCTTTACAATTTCTTTTACCTTTTTTATCTTTCTATCTTTTGTTTTTGTCTCTTTTAAGCACTTTTGAGCTTTATAACAAAGTGAATTGATTTCCGCCATTTTATATCTATAAGGGTGATGAGATTATTTCGGTATAATTATAATGCAGTTAAAATGTGAATGAAAAAGATTTTAAAATGTTAGGTATTGAAATGCACACACACACACACACACGCGCGCGCGCGCGCGCGCGCGCGCACAGAAAGTACTAGAAAGAAATGTAGAAGTACCGACATGGGTGACAGAACTCGCTAGTTAATAATAGCTAGAAAGGACGTTTAACTTAAAGCTTGTTTACGAAATACGCTCGTAGGGCAAGTGGGGGTATAAAGAAGTTTTATAGTTCTATTACTGTTATTTCCGACCTGTGAAGCTTGAAAGCGCTAATCGGAATAATTTTTCTATAGTGGCGTCCAACCGTGTTAATTCTGTTTGTGATTATAAACACTAACACAACTTTCTTAAGTAACGTCATTTTATATTAGTAGTCTATGTACCTTTTTGGACGATGTCACACGATAACTTTTGATCGCATGAACAGATTTTCGTAAAATGTAACGTGCGTGTTCACAACTTTACCCCACAGACGTTTACTGATTTTAGATTGCCCCCCCCTCGAAAACTGAGTAACAAAAGTCAAATACGTGTGGTGACAAATAAGTAAAATATCGTAGAATCCACGTAGGTACCAAGTTGAAGAGAATTAGAACCAAAAG
Source organism: Magicicada septendecula (assembly GCA_034769895.1). Classification (NCBI taxonomy): domain Eukaryota; kingdom Metazoa; phylum Arthropoda; class Insecta; order Hemiptera; family Cicadidae; genus Magicicada; species Magicicada septendecula. The sequence continues at coordinate 145,738,160 of CM068368.1, forward strand.
TTGAATGTAGTGTTCAGTTTTTTTAATTTAAAACCAAAGCTGAAAAAACATGATTTTGAGAAAAAAATTAATTCGTTTTGCCTATGAGACTCCGAATCCGAATCCGAAATCCGATTGTAGTGTTTACATTGAATTTTGGAAAGCTCAGAGTACAATAACCCAAAAAAGGAAGCGAAAGTTTTGAAAAAATCGTTAAGAATGTTACTGAAAATAAAGTAAGAATAATTTCCCACATTAATAATAAAGACTAACAATGTGGGAGTTTTAATTAAAATTTGGTAAGACCAATATATGTCAACACTTCTTGTACATTTTGGATCGCTATCAAAATCGTTGTGAGCTAAATTTACAAAGCGATTAGCATTTTTTTATTTTTCATATATATTTGTAAAATTACTAGTGATACGCTTTTAGATATTTACGGAAACATACTTAACCTTAAAAGCTAAATTATTTGTTGTTTAAGCACTGTGATAGTAAATTTTACTATGAAGCCAAGCCAGTGGATGGTATTTTTAACATTTATTATTTGTATAATAATTAAAATAAGTTATAATAATTGTATTTTTGCAATTGTCAATTTACATAAAATTATAAAATATTTTCGGTTTCCGAAATATTTCTTTTCTGGTTTTTAAGAAACAGCATAATCTTTATTAATGGTTACAATTACGGAACCGTTGCGCCCTGAGAATAGATAATCACAATAGAGATTTGACGTTTTTTAACGGTCGCTTACGGGAACTCCAACAATTCCGACGGAGGACCTCGGAAGTTTTTTACTATTACATTCATGCCCATACAATACGCTGAAATTAGATTTTTATTTAAAGCAGATATATTGTTTTGATCAAAAAAATATCAACTGACTTAAGAACCTAAAACAACATAAGAGCTGACTTATCAGTCTGGATCTAATGGACAATATCAGTCTGGATCTAATGGACAACGAATTGTATATTGTATAACAAATGAAAGAAATTAAATTTGAGATGTGCAGGAATGTCTAATTAATTTTAGTTTCTAATTATTCGTCACTATTATCCTTATTTCTTTTCTTAAATTTCTTAAAATAACTACACTATTAAATTTTTAACTGTAATGTTCAAAAAGTTTATTAAGAAGTCCAATACCTCAAGAGGTTTTTCTTCGCGTAACTCAAGAGTTTCATCACTATTCAGGCTTTCTGAATACTTTGTAGATAGGGGGCCTACGTCATTCTTTCCCTTGGAGAATGACATGTCTAAATCAATAACATAAATTCATTGGTCTAAGCCGCCTTCTCATGTTTTTGCAATTATGGTAGTGGAATCATTGAAACAAATATCACATGTACAATTTGTCAAATTAAATATAGCCTATAGTAAAGTTCCGCTCTCACATTCTATCACCTTTCTTCTTTCTAAATATACATAAACCCTATCATGATAAGATCTAAATCGCCATGTAATTAGAGTAAGTCTAAAAGTCTAAAGTTAGTTTGTGTGATTACACATTGTATTGATATATTATAAGAACGTCAGTGAGAAAAAATTAAGTGTATTAATTTGGTGTAATCTAATAATACAGTATTATTGTCTTTACAGGCGATGAAAAACTAACATAATAAAATTATGTGCGAATTTATAGTGACAGAAATACAGGTTAAGCAAAATAAACTATTCATGATGCCTGCAAAGATACCCCCATAAGGTGCATTTATCACTTGAAACGTCGATATTGGCTAGGAAAATCTGATTACATAAAACCTCTTAACGGATTGAGACGATGTGTAGTGGTTTAATGACTTGGTCGGTTTCCGTTTCAGCTTTTGTTTCATTTTACCTAATCTGTATTTCCTTATCTAAAACAAATAATAAATATTTATTACACTTATACAGACATTAATTTTTTGGAACCCACTCGCCACTGCACTGGTTAAATACACACTGATTGTCTCTGGCAGTGGTGTAACGTAAGCTACATAGGAACAAGAGAACACAACAGGCGATGGTCTAATATTTAGTGAAATAGGCGATGATCTAATAATATAGCCTACCATAACTTTGAAAAAGCTTTTTACAAGTATTCATCATTCTGTATCAGAAAGTAAAAGTAAATCAAAAAATTAGTTAAAGTGATGACAATAATAAGCAGTAAATTAAAAACTGCATACATTGTTATAAAACAAAAAAAAACATTTATTTTGAAAATATTTATATTAAACTGCTGTTTTTCACAAAATACAGATGCAGGTGATTAACAGTTAGACGCAGGTAGGCCTAGTACTGAATGCCTGTTTCATTATAGATAATAAGAACACAACGCAGACTTTAAACCCACGTGAATCAACTTAGTCGAATACGGCTCATGCATCTTACGTATTACGTATTACGTATTACACTAAGCTAATTTAATTATCTAAAGAACCATACACTTTAGAAAGCACTTTCCAAAATTAAGAACGGGACAGACACGTTCTCCTTCCGTCATGATATAGTTCTTCAGCATCAAGGACATTTAATACACAACAGCATATTCATATTCAGACATAGGCCTAAGCCTACCGTGTTACTATACAAATTTTCGTATTCTACAATATATGTTAGATTGATATAATAATTATTTATATCTCGTAGATTTAGTCAATCATGTCTGAGAAATGTAGTTAATTCACAAATTAAATTAAGTTCCTCATTATAGAAATTTCTTGTTAATTAGGCTATAATCTTTATTAAACTGCTTTATACCAAGGCCATTAAGTTAATTTAAATAGCAATTAAATTTTTTCTAGTTTTGCAGCTTAAAATTATTGCAGCTCTGCCACAATAACTGAATTAGGCGTATTTTTCTAGTAGGTATCATTATTAGATTCACATTTTATCTAATTGCGTATTTCTCGTCATAAAACATAATATTGTCTATACCCGAACACTATTAAATTATGTTTTCTAAAGAAAATTGTTTAAGGTAGTAGTAATCGGTAATAAATTGAAAACTTTTTAATATAAATAGCTGATGTCCCATAAGTCATCACACTGTACAATAATTATATTTTTTATGAAACTCTACTCGCTATTTTCTTATACTATACTTTTTTATGTTAATATTGACTTGAGTATGTACTATATTTTGATAAAATTATTAACGTGTCTTGTAAAGTGCATTCAATCATAGGACGTTTGACAAAATAGGAACAATATATATGACTGTTGATAAATATTATTAATTTTGGCTTTAATGTAGACTGACAATGTTACATAACTTTCATCATCAGTAGCTTTATAACATAAAAATATATCTAAATGCTGCTCAGGACTCCATTACAATCAACCTAGCTAGTCGGTTTGAAATCCACGAAGTACACTTTACTTTAATAGCTGTTGTTCAGGTTTCGTAGTATTACAATGAGAATTAATTGCATGTGTGTTACCCAGCTTACTTCGCATTGGAAGCAGAAAATACACTAATGCTTTGTAAAGCTTATACTTTTTAAACTTTTCTCTACGAGTTGTACGCAAAAATTGATTTTAGAAATATGGTTTTTCTTTCATTTCCTTCAAGTTTTATTCAGCTTTCTCTTAGAATATTCGGTACGGAAAAGAGAGAAGCTACAAACGATTATCAACAATTGTTACAATTATTGATAATAAATATGTACATTTCTTTATGATTGATTCGAGTGTTTTTCATTCTATGTTAATTAGAGTCTTTCAATTGTCTGTAATTGACAAAAATGGTTTTTCATCACCTCATTTGATGCGATACTATCAGTGTGTCCCCCTCGAGTACTCGGTCTGTGTCCTTCTCGTTCTTCTGGTCCTCTGGTCCTCTGGTCCTCTTTCAGGATTCCACTGCTAGTGCTGTTTACTAGTTGTCTCGTATCATCTCATGGATCGTACGTGAGTCCATCGAACCTCTTCGTAGGTGCTCTGCTGTTCTGGTTGGACTTCCAGTTCGTCCCGTGACTCTCACTATAGATTTAAAATAGCGTCGTCGACTGACATAGTCTCCTACGGCAACGGTTGAAAATAGAAGAAGAAACTTTATTAGCGCGACCTGGTATTTATAGCCAGGTCGTGCAAAAGCTCAGGTCTGAACAATTTTCATCTTGTCAGAGTTAGTCGAAGCGTCTTTACCCCCACTCTGGTTCAATTCACTAATTTCGCCTATCTTCGCGAATTACAAAGTCTACGTAAATTACATTTCTTTATTGTAATTACAAAAAGAGCTATTCACTTTTTACTTATAGTAATTGCACTTTCTGTCACTTTGTCACGGACTTTTAACCCTTTGTTCACCTTTATTTTCTACACCCTCTGGTGTCTTTCGTTTTACAATATCGTATATATTTTTCTTATAATTAAAATAAAACATAAAATCTATCAATATCTAAAAATGAATGGTTACTGTTCAGGAACGGACAGGCTTCACACACACACAAAAAAATACACGTGTACACAACGCTAGCGACAGGTGGGCCAGATATGCGTGTCCATGCATGAATTGTGCGTTCCCTATGTTTTTAAACAATCCAGCTTGCAATCTGAATCATGTCTATTCCATAGCTTTATTTATTTGTATTAATTATTTATTTATTTTTTCAATGCACAGTACCGTATCTTTTTGTACTGTCGCATTATATATTAATTATAATAACCGTAAACTGTGGACAAAGTTACTCGCCCGTGCAGTCGCGGTGGTACGACTTCAGGTGTGTATCAGATGATAAAGTTTATTTATTTATTAGCCCGTTAAACAAATAATTACGTAGTAACAGGAAACACTTGGATAAAGAGAAACATTTTACGAAATGAGAACAAGTATTATACGAGGGTGTTGTATTAATCAATGTTGTTCTACAGACGATGAATATTGTCAAGAAAAGCAGATATGTTTCAAGTTGAAAGTGATGCCAAACATGTTGTGACAATCCGGGACACAATTGGAATTGTTTAATGAATATTGAGCAGGAATGAAGTACCAGATCATATTATCTCCTCTCTCTTTGTCTGTCTGTCTGCCTCTCTCTCTCTCTCTCTCTCTCTCTCTCTCTCTCTCTATTGCAGTCATATCATCACCTGTGAACCTCGTATTTCTCGGGTCGGTAGCCCGTGTTGTCGAGACGTGTGACACACCTGCGCTTGCGCAAACTTCAGAAGCACACACAATACCTAGGCTACGTACATACATAATTTTGGTGAGGCGCTTTTTATAAGCTAAATGAAAACGGACTATACAAACAACTTCAGTACTCGCAATGTGTTAATATTGAAGAAAACGTTTCTTGTGATGAATAATTAAATTGTTTAGTAATTCAACTCACTCAAATATTTTACAATATACAATTGTATTCTGCAATATTTCGTATATTCTACAATATATGAAACCGGGTGTCATCTGTTTGCAATTTCCTTCTAGTAAAGTTTTTCGTTATGTAAAATACTGTCGGTTATCCTGATGATGCAAGATCAGCTTCTATTATTTAGTATTTTAATGAATCTTGCATAAATATACATATTATATAAATCTCCCTGTTTTAAATGTTAATCCTTTTTGTTTGCAAATGCAATTCTTTCATACATACAAAAAATTATTTTGTCTTAAAAATTTGCGGCAATCACACCATTTAAAACCGCAGATAATTGGGAGTATACTGAGTTTATGATTTCCATTGTTAATTGCTATTGTTATTTCAACTGTTATTACTATTGTAACAATAATGACTACATACGTGTTACATCGTTTTACATTCCTCGGTTTCATCGTAATTAATAACGTCACCAGATTAACATCTGTCAAAAAGAGAATTAACGTAAAAATTCTATTACCCCTAGTAGAGATTCATAATCAGAAGTATTAAATTTACCGTCACGTCACACAAGTTTGCACTTATTTAACTTTGTATCTCAAACAACGTTGACATTTTATAATGACTCAATCAATTTTGTACTTCACAAAATGGTAGAGAAAAATCAGAAGTGTATCGAATTGTTTGCAAAACCATATTAACGTAGAAAATTCGACCGTATATTACGTATTGATGTAGACATGGATTCATAAATATTCAGCTGTGGCTTCTTACGTGTAACCTGTAACATGCGTATGTTAATAGACAGGCCTACTGAATATGTTATTAATTAATTCAAGACATACCACATCACAGTCAAGCAAATAAATTAAACATCTAGGGTTTCAGTCTTGTTTTACATTACATTACTGAATGGTTTCTAGTTCACATCATCATCATCTGTAATTTGCCATCTCCCAGTATTTTGATCAGGACCGAAGTACAAATAAATACCTAAAAAATTCTGAATACCTTACAGTAGGCGGTGAAGGTCAAGACCTAGAACTAGGAACAAAAGTGATAAAAAATATTAAATAATTCAAGTGTTTGGGTGTAACAATGACAACGGATGGTGACAGCAACCAAGAAATAAAACTAAGAATAGGACAAGCTAAGACAGCAAAAAAACAATTAAACAGTCTGATTTTGAGTCCACGAATAGCAAAAAACAATAAAAGCGGAGTATATAAAACTATGGTTGAAAGTATAGGCCTACATGGAGCAGAACTGTGTGAAATTAATAAAAGAAATAAATCCAAAATAAGAGCTATGGAGATGGATTACTGGCGGAGGTGCTGTAGACAAACAAGACTAGATACAGTGAGAAATGTAGGGATAAGACAAGATGCAACGTTTTTTGTTGCCACGTTACAAATCCAGGGAACCCATCCTAATTGACACCAGCCAATTATATGGGCTGCCTACGTTGTAACGAACTGAAATTAAACTCAACACAAATAACAAAATAAATTAAGCTAATTATTAGGAAACAAGGGAAGGTATTTCACTGATTTATGCACTCACTTCAATGTGTAATAAGATGACTTCTCTTTATTAACAAATGATATGAAAAGATCCCATAACATCATTAATTACATTAAAATATTCAAAGGGTTTTCTGAAAAACTAGGGATCATAATGATCATGTACTTTTTACCTCGGATCCGAGTTTACTTTAAATATATTGCAAAGATGTCTGAGTATTACTATGTTCATCTAGGTGCTTGCAAGACTTCTTTTACCATTTGAAGAATGGTATTATTTACTAAAGAGATTATAATTTACATTTACATATTAACGTTACAACGTATGGTATTCAATATTGCAGTATAATTTTAGTTGGTCTCATTTATAGTTTAAAGAAAATTATTGTCTTTGAAAAGTCTCTTTCATCTGTAAGTTATGTCTCAAATATAATTAACTCTCGATAGGCAAGCTATCGAGTCACCTTTACAATAAGTCGTGGCGACCTCGTCCTGGGGTGTCACTCTTGGGAATTCTGGAAGTCGGCGTCGTCATCTGGGTCGTGTCTTCGGCGAGTACTAGACAGCTGGTTCACTGAGGAGATTGAAGTTCTTCTGGTTAAAGTTGGTGTAGATCCACGTAGGTCCTAGTCAGCGTCGTATGGCTCGTATACGTCCACATGTGAAATTTACGCAGGTCACATCTTCTTATGTAAAGTGGTACTGGAATATACCTCTTGAGCGGAGACGTCATCTTGCTTACTAGTTGTTAGTTTTTTCCCTTTGTTTACTTATTACATTTCTTAACACAACTTTCTACATTTTATATATTAAAACTTGCTCGCCACGTTTAGTAGTGGTAGCTAACAGTTAAGCTTAAAATTAATCAATGCATTTCTGCAGAGCTCTCGCTCGTAGGTGTGTACGGTCTGACGGCTGCATTGTCACTCTTTTCTCGATTCGACTGGCACATTACAACGGAGCGGGGCGAGTACTCCGCGATAATATAGTTCCTATTTTTATTTAAAGTGACATTATTATTACAATAAACAATACATTAATTATACACATATAATTTAAGTGAATTATTTTAACTACTACTCGTGCCTTCAAATTACTAATTACAAACATTATGATTTTTATACTTTCCTAAGTTACAGACGACTCGCTAAGCACGTTGAGCCCGGAATTAAACAGGTCAACGCATGATGACTTGCAAAAGGGTTAACTGTGATATTAATAGCTTTTTACAATTCGATTTTTATTAATTGTTTAGTTAGATTTTCCCTTAACATCTCATACTTATTCTGAGTTAGTACAGGGGCTTTAGGTTTAATAGTGCGATTTAAAAATACTTAATTGCTAGTAAATTAATTTTTTTTATTAAAGATTTTATTATCAATTAAATCGTCACAAAGAGATGGGAATAGACCTTGACATTGTAAAAACAATAGAAGCAAGAAGATTGAATTGGTTCGGACACCTAAAAAGAATGTCGGATGAGAGATTCCCAAGGAAGGTATGGGAATGGACTCCACCCTATAGAAGAAGAAAAGAAAGACCTAAACATTCATGGAAAATGGACGTCGAAGATGCAATGAATGCAAGAGGACTTACAGAACATGACTGTTTAGACAGGCGCCAGTGGAAGCTAGGATGCGAGAGGCGGCGCCAGCCCTAATTAAATCGTAAAAAAAAAATACAATATTTTTCTGTGTCCACAGATCCTGGTGTGCCTGGTGTGTCAGTAAAGCTATAGCCTCACTCACGGCTCTTTGATGTATAAATTCGTGCACACTTGAGTTTTACCAAAACTACATGAATTCAACTACATTCTTACGGCTGTCATTGGACCGACTTTTATTTTCACTACAAATCTTATTTCGTCCTGTGCTACATTCTTGTGGCTAAATATGAAGTCGTGTTATTGGTTGAGTAGTATTATATATCCGAGAAATTTTGTTTGATTGATTTCAATATAAAAAAAATCTTATACTGAATGTCTTATAACCTCTGTTTATTTCCTTTCAAAATACTCTTGTTTATTTTGATGAGAGAGGATTTAAATAAAAGACGTGAAAACCTCTTGAGAGTGCTGAAACCAATAATCTTATTATCAACGTGTCATTGCCTGAAATCTGTAGACGAGGCAACTTATTTCCTTTTAGTAGGTTTTGATAATTCGCCTATATGGTAGCTTTATCGTCAACCCTCTATAATAAAGTAAATTAGTAAAGTAGGCTTACATTAACTCCCGCTTCTTCTTATCTTAAAATTTGAAAACACAGTTTATAATAATATCTCTTCCTTTACGACAATCACAAAATGCGCAGTTATTTGTCGCTCACATTATGCTGATTAATTTACGTGAAATAAGCGTTTCAAATGCCTTCTTAAATCAGTTAGTAATAATATTTATCTGAATTTGACTTTTGTTGATTATACCAAAAATCAAAGGAATAAATATAGCCTAATGTTTATGTTTTTCATAATAATTTTATGTACGGTTGGTAGTTATTACAGACAATATGTAACTTTCGCTTTCAAGACAAACAAAAATTTTACACCTATTACATATATATTTAAGAGCCTAGTGTTAGAACTAATGGTAAGAACACTAATCTCGTTTTTTTAAATACGTCTGAGTGTGTGTGTGTGTGTGTGTGTGCGTGTGTGGCCGCGCGCGCCCGTCTACGCACTCATAACAATTATTGAAAATTTGTATTCAGTAGGCCTATTTTCATTAGTGTAACAAGTAATTTTCTATAGGGTTTATTGGTTATGATTCTTCCGATGCTGACGGTAGCAGGAGAAGTGCTGGCGGTAGTAGTAAGACGTTAGTTAAAGCCAACTTTATATGTTACACTCGAACCATTAGCGATTCGCCTGCCTGAACGTGTTACGTTCTCTTATTGATGACTTACCTAATAAACTCCACTGGCTACATCAATGGATATTTTCTTTAATTTTAACAGAGTTTCTTATGTTTATTGCACTAAAGATGACGAACGTTTCAACAGTATAAAATGGACAGAAGCGTGTTTGTTAAATTGTTATATTTACATTAAGACAAAGACAACATTTATACATGTATATTCATTTAGTAACGTGTCAACTGCTTAACGTTAAACTGGAATTTATACAACTGTTCCCAGTATTGGATAGCACAACATGGCCAGTTGCGCTGGGAGTTTCTCCACTATCTCTCAAGTTCTTTACTTTCCTGTTACCCTTTAACTGTCACTCTCTGATGCAGTTTACTTCAGACACATCTATTTCATTTCAATTTTTTATTTTGATTATTAAATTCAAAAAAATGTATGTCGTTAATCGACAAATTTCTAGTATACGGTAACAATCAACCTAGCTATTTAAAAGTAATTTCACTACTTTTGCAATATTATTCTTGACAATTGCGATTATGAATTTGCTGTAAGTTTTACAAACTTGTTCTGCTCCAATTAGTTTGTTAAACTTTAGACATTTTAAAATACAAATGCGAAGAAAAATCGTTCACAGCAACTGAACGATTTCTCCAGTGGCACGACTTCTTTTTTTAATCATTCATTATATCAACATACACCTACAATTTTAATAGTACGATTTTCAAACAAATAGTGAATAAAACTTAAAACTCTAAACACCAGACTAAAACAAAATGTAACTACTAACATATCAATTATGATAATCAGCGTTAGGGTAATATAATGTTAGAGGCTGTGGTAACTGTTAACTAGGAAGTTTTCTGTTACAGCAGATAATTAAAAAGTTTAACATTATAATTTACTCAATTTAATTTAATATTTGTAATTTCATACTACACTTAACAAAAATCTATCTCTTTTGTGGCAACAGACAAGACTGAAGACAAAGTTCTTTCAATTATAAAAATTAGAATAATCTAGACCGCAACTGATGCTGCTTTTTAGATTTGGCTAAAGCCTTTGATACAGGTAAACATTAAGATTTCTTGGATTAATTGCTTAATTGTAGTATACTAGGCGTTGTCTTGTATTTATTTATTTATTTATTTATAATAAAAATCTCAAACAGTTAAACTTGGTAAAATCTGCGAAATACAGTAAAGAAAAATCCACCTACGTGGTTTGATACTTTATATTACTAATCCCTTGACGTTTGCAGGAAAATTGTAATCACTACTCACTTATTTATGCGTACAGCCTTCTGTAATAAGCTTAGTAGGCCTATATCATTCAAAATTCTTTCAAGATTTAAGTTAAAACAATGATAGTAATAGAAAGTACATATATGTTTCTTACAAAAAAATGTTTCGTAATTTACTATAGTCACACATTGTCTCCTCATTTCAATAGTGGTAATACTGAAACAATAGTACCAACAATCTACAACTAAAATCGGTGCCAAAATTAACTAACTGTTTTAACCTACAGTATACAAGAAAATATTAATGTACAATTAACCTTACAGAACCAATTTATTTATAAGCCATATATAAATTTCTTGAAGAACCTTATTGTCATAACCAATAACAAGAAAGGGAACAGAAACTTTATAAGTACCGCTTTAAACGTAACACAGTTTGGAAGCTTCACAAAAATGTATTGTTATTGTTTTGTAACTTTACATCTACCTCTGATCGCGCGTTCACGTTTTATCTCGCTCCTAGTCCTTATACTGATCACTGTTTACAGATTTCATCATAAGTAACATTCACACGCTACGAAATAAACGGTTGCAAAGGTTAAGTTAAAAAAAAGACTCACGCAATGCCATGTATAGGCCTATATTACTTTTATAAAGTAGCCTATATGGAGTAGCACTGTATAGTATAGTATATAGTGTATTTTTCATGAGCATAATTTTCTTTATTTTATTGTAATATCAGAAAACAAACATTTTTCAATGTGTTGTAGTTTACAAGTTTGTACATCGTTATTTTACATAAAGAACTAAAAAAGAACAAAAGTATCTCTATGTATGTCTAACGCGATAGAACTGTATGGTTCATTAGCAAGGGAAACGGTGACAACTGTTGACACTTAGCAGGTTAAAGAACACATTACAATACCTACCGCACGTTACAATTACAATTACACATTACAATACATTACAATTACAATTCTGTACGTTGTTCGTCACGGTACCGTACAACAATACCTCTTAATGAAAGTACCGATAGTGGTATTACGGTAATATTTAATAAGTAAAGTCTTAATTTCTTAAGAAAATTCTTGAATATAAATTGTGTTATGTTTCAGTGCCATCATGAAATACGCGACCAAACAAAACCGTCTTATCAGATGGTAAATTTAGACTCATGTATTTGTCATATTACAGACTTTAGAATGAGCCACCGTAATTAAAGTGTTTTACTTTATGACAAAATGTTTGTTTCTTTAGATATTACTTTAAATAAAGTTGCTACAATTTTTTTTTGAAATGACGTAGTTTGATTGTCAATACGCAAGTGTACTAATATTTAGTCGCTTTATTAAGTAACTCAGATTTTCCTGACTATAAAAATAGAGACACTTTTAAAGAGTGGGTAGAGTCTCCTAACATGTGCTACATGTTTCTGAAAACTCAAGATAAACATTGAGAACAGTAAACAGGATTGAAAACAGGTACAGATTCTCAGAAGTTGGTTTGAGTTTCGTTGTTAAATATGACGTGTCCATTAGAGAGCACATTGCACCGTATCAACAAGTTAAATATTGACTAAACAGGTTTTGAGGTGGGTATTAAGGTATTAAGAAAATTTTTTTTTTAATATTATTAAATTTTTTGTAATATTCTAACCAAGGTACATAAAAAACTTTGTGCTTTTACTTTTTTGTGACTATGGTTGCAATTTTTTCTGTCAAATAAATTAATTTATAATAATCTTTTATATAGTCAAATTAATTTAAGAAGAGATTAACAAATCGAATTTGTTTAATTATCGCAAAAAATTCTCCATTTAAGTCTGGTTAAGAAAAAATACATTTTTATGAAGTTATCTACATTAATGTGACCATAAAAAATAAAATAAAACGTATTACACGTTGGTTTCGGGCTCCCATTGTTTAGTTTTCCCGCGTTTTTCCGTAACCATAGATTTCAACAATTAGGTACACTTTTCTCAATAACTGTAAGTGCTATTGTGTTCAAATTTTTTGTGGTTGAACGGTACAATGTAACAATTAAAATGTACTAGAATTAATTTCTGTCTTTAAGAAATACATTTTCTAAAAGATGTTATAATACAAATTTTTGTTCGAAAAAATTATAAAAGGCAATTATTTTTTATATTGGTATTTTTTCTTAAACTCCCTCAAACTAATACATTATGTTACAAATATATGTGTTAAGGTATGGTAGAAATTTCAAATACATAGCTTCAATAGATCATTAATTAATGGTACCTACCTAAACCCCTGTTCGCCCATTTAAAATGATTTGGACACAAAGAGCGCGGATCTCCACTTAATTTTATCAAATGTCAGATCCACAAACGACTTAAGCAGAGCTAACGGTAGGCATTGTATAGCAGAATGAAACAGGATTCCAGTTTAAATGACGTAGGAAACTGTACAGCACTGTGCATGATGTTAAATTGGACACGAGAAGAGATTCATATTTGTATGTTAACTAAATTTATGTAGCACAAAACGTACATAATAAAAGATATATCTTTAGTTTAATGTTTAGGTACTCAGAAGTGCAGTACATAATTATAAAAAAAGGTGCCGAATGCATAATTAAATTACAAAAACATCTTGTATAGTACTAACAGGAGAATAAACAAGTTTCTCCATGTAAATCATATCTTTTTATGCATTTGTACATGATACACGTAAATTTTATTAAGGTACTATATTACTAAAGCAACTTATTGCTGATGTAAATCACTTCTAAAAATGTAATTAATAGGTTAACCTAGTAAATGTCTTAGCATTAATAATATTTTAGGTAAATAATTGTACTCCTTACACCGTATTCCATTTCTGTTCACTTTGTATGTTTTAGGTGGCGAACTCAAAGAGAAAATTAATAATCAGTGTAAATTGCTGTTTGTAATTAATTAATTTTTCCTTCTCTGGATATTTAAAATAAGAAGCATATTTCGTATGAAAACGTTTCACGACATTAATCTTTTATATACGGAGACAAGTCCGTTACAGAGAGAAAAGTCCTAGCTCCCTTTCTTACTCACTCACTGTCTCTCTCTTCCCCTCACTCACTCTCCCTTCATCACTCTCCTCACTCTCACTCTTTCCATCCCCCACCTCATATGACCTGCCTGTTTTTTCTTGTCAACGTGTTGTGTGTGCTTCCTGACCGCGAGCGCGCCCCCCTGCGTGTGTCTATAAGAGGCACAGATAAAGTGAACTACTGCAATAGTACGTCTGCGTACGTTACTGTGCATTGTTGAAATTAGTTATAAAAACTTGGTAAATTAGAATAAATAAATAATATTGTCAGTATTTATAAATAATGCATATTGAAAACTGTAAGTAAACAGTGAAGGGGAACACCGAATTTGCCGGTCGGTACAGGAAGGTCACGCCACACTCAGCTGAGCTTGTGTACATGTGTATTTTATATGTGTGTGTGAAGCCACTTGATTCCTGCATAGCGTAACCCCTGAATAAATGTAAATTAAATAAGTAATTTATTTAAATTGTGGTAAGTGCGCGTAAGATATGACAGAACAAATTACACCATGTTGTTAATAATATAAAGACGCACACACATATGCAAAATCTAGTGCGAAACAAATAATACGTATTAATACAGTGTAAATAAAAGTGAATAGAACCAAGAATAATTACAGTATAGAAAAACGGTTAACACACAATTAAACAAAAAATTATCGATCATATTAACATCGAGTAATTAGCAAAAGACTTCGCATGTTGCGAATATAATTAAAATAAGTGTGAAAAATAATGGAGTCTGTGAAGGGACGCTCGACAAACTAAATCGTGCACAAAACTGTCGAAATATGATTTTTACACCCCAGAGTATAAATACGCAAGGCTCACCAGCCTTGATCTCTTTTTTCGTAGGAACATAGCGTCAGCCGGAGGCTATGCCCGACGACGATCTATCTTTCGTTGGATCACCGCTGCAGCCGGAGGCTATGCCCGACGAGGGAGCATCCATATCCAAGGTCTATATCCCAGCAGTGCCGTACGAGTCATCTGAATACTGAGTGGACCAGGAGGACCAGACAACGGACTCCAGGAGGATCAGACGGCTACGGAGGATCGACCCAGGACAAAGGACTCAGGATCATGACGAGGAATCACTGAGTATCACCGCACCGAAATAAGGTGAAATAAAACCATATTTACTCGTCAACTAAAGATTTAATAAAGACATTAAAAAAGAGTAAAGAGACAATAATAACTTTAAAAATGTAATTAATAATGGTTAAATTTAATTGTTTAATTTATGGTAGTAGATAATGATATTTTAAATTTACAAAATTATATTATTTTTAAATTATAACATAGTAGAAATGTTTCACAAATTTTGATATTGATTGATATGCCATGAATAAGATAATAATATGCATTTAAAATAGAAAATAGGGAATTTAAAAAAAAGAAATACAATCTGAGCAAGTCGAGAGCAAAATTATATATTATAAGAATTTTTACCTATAGGCCTACTTGTAAAGTTATATCTTGTGGCTTATATCTATGAATAGTCTGTAATGTTATTTGTATTATGGCAATAATTATATGTATGACAAACATATATAAAAGAATAATATTATGGAAATAATAATGAAGAAGTTTTAATTCGAAATATTTTGGAAATTCAAGTTAATAAATTTTTAAATCATTTGATATGAGTTAAAAAGCGTTGTTATTATTATTACACCTGTTATACTACCTTGTATGAATGTATTTCAAAAGGAATTTAGACTTAATTGAATGTCACATCTAGTTGTTTAACAATACGTATACTTCCTCGTATTGACCATCTATAGGCCTACTACAAGCATATATTGGTATTTCTGTGCCAAAAAAATGTGCATTAATGCAATTACTATTTATTACTAGCAACGACACCTTGGTCCTCACTTTTGGTGTCATTAAACGTGATTAGTAAATCACTAATTAAATTTTTATTTTCTTACTAACGATTCTGACTCGCAACGAGGATGTCTCTACCTGAGGATGGCAGAAATGGAGCTGCCGAAATTGTAAAAAACAACAAATGACTATGCGGGATTCAACTGGTAAAAGAAAATATCATGGAATTATCACACACACGCGCGCGCGAGTGTGTGTGTGTGTGTGTGTGTGTGTGTGTGTGTGTGTGTGTAACCCCCCACAGTGTTGTAGGCTGTGATTGCGGCTGTGGCGAGCCCACTGTGCCAACCTGGACTCTTATTGTGCTCCAGCTTGTCTTGGGTTAAGTATCTTACTGTAATCTAACCTGCAAGTCTCTCTTGGCCAACCCCGACGCTATTAAAGTATTTGAGAGCTAGGGTTATTTTTTATTTTCGTCTCTTTTTCTTGATCTTATTTCCCCAACAGTCTCGAGCGTGGAAGACAATTATCCCAATAGCGGAGAGATCGGAAGAGCCTAGAGGTGTTAACCCCGATCAAAAATCATGTGACCTCGGAGGCGTTAAGTTGACGGCTCTATCACTGAGCTGGGCTACTCCTGAGCTATTCCGCGGCTACAGTAACGCAGGCAGGGGAGACCCTGTTACTGGAAGAAACCACAGTAGCCTCGGAACTAGGACAGAACGTAGGCTAATGGTAACGGACTGGAGTGAGGGATGTCCTAGAACTAGATGGTTTCCGGAACACGAGGTGCAACCTTGCCCTTGAAGCGGAAAAGAAGAAGAAGAAAATATACATGATAGTACGAAGGTCGAGACGGTGAATATTTGTTATGGCAGGTACTTGGGTACTATCATATTTGAAGTTTTCAGAGTGCTGACCTTCTTTCCGTAAGCCCGGAACATTTTCAAAACCGTACACCTAGAATAGGTCTACTTGAAAACACTATAGTACAAATAAATCTCCTACAATATACACACACAAATCAGTGTGTGTGTGTGTGTGTGTGGGTGTGCGTGCGCGCGCGCGCCAAAGACACTACCATAGATGAAAGAAAAGAGTGTTGAAAGATGTTTAGGGAAACACATGGATTAGTAAGTATAATTTACCACTTATTCATAACTGTATATAAAATAATTAGTATTATATGCATATTAACGGTCTGCGGCACTTTAATAACAGCGTAATATTGTAACACTAGTCCTATTATACTATTTTTACTGCATCGCTACTGCAGTTGCTGGTGCCGATGCAATTACTAATACTATTACTACTACTACTACTACTACTACTACTACTACTACTACTACTACTACTACTATTACTAATATTACTACTACTACTACTACTACTACTGCTACTACTACTACTACTATCACCACTACTGCTACTAGTCGAAGTATACTAGAGAACGCTACAAATGACGTAAAGCATTGTCGGACACGTGTCAGGCAATGTGTGTGTGGCAGGGAGTGTGAACCACACGTGACCAATCAAAGTTGTACGCGTATAATTGTATGTTAGAGATCTATGGCCTGTCAACAGCTATCAACTGCTCGACTACGTACAGTAGTTCAGCAACTGGATTTAATTTTGCGCTATGTGCCCCTCTAGACGTAGTAAAATTGACTCGTGTTATTATCATCCTGTAGTAGTATGGTTTACTCATAAAAACGGTCTGTTATACGCCTTTAAATGCAAACACTTTAAATAAAGCAAAACACTTTTAGTATTCTATTGATTTCGTTTCGTGATGATACATGAATATCTAAAAGTGTGGCTTCTCGTAAATCTGGATAAAGCATTAGCGAGCAAGAACGTGCATGTGTACAATAAAGCATACGGTTGATACAATTTCTATCTTCGTAACTCATTTTATAAGGAGTTCAATATTTATATATTGTTACGACCGTCTCACGGATCATCGTATGGTACAGTGGAAATTAAAATGCATACACAAATGAAGTCAATAATTACCAGCTTTAGTGAGTCACAAATAAAAATTTGAAATCAACAAGATACTCTCATATAGTAATTCCAGTTAAATTTGTCCACACGCAATAATAATGTCAACTACGAAGAGTTCCGCTCTAATTATAACACAATAATCATTTCGACACCAACTACTTGATCCAGGCTGAATAATCTCGCCAGATGTAACTAACTTCTAATCGGTAGCTCTTGCTTATATATAGCCTGCAGATGTTCCAGAATAATTTTCAATAATTTGCTTTGTTAACAAGCATTCGAAATGTCTAGAGTATACTTAAGTACACGGCCTTGACAGAGACGTCCACTAACGTCTAAACGGTAGCTGTTGCTTATATATAGCCTGCAGATGTTCCAGAATAATTTTCAATAATTTGGTTTGTTAATAAGCATTCGGAAGGTAGTAAGCATACTTGAGTACACGGCTTTGACAGAGACGTCCACTAACGTCTAAACGGTAGCTGTTGCTTATATATAGCCTGCAGATGTTCCAGAATAATTTTCAATAATTTGGTTTCTTAATAAGCATTCGAAAGGTCTAGAGTATACTTGAGTACACCGTCTTGGCAGAGACGTGCAACTGCTTGGCCAGCCAAGAAACGTTTACAACGGCACTATCAACTGCTCGAGAGCGTTCTTTCGTAATAATATCATTCTTGTTAATATCAAATATATCACTATTTCAATAACTTTAATATCTGAATATATATTTTCATTAACGGTGCACCGTAATTTGCTTACTTTGGTTTTGGTTTCACGTAGTGCCTAGAATTTATCTTCAGAGTAGCTTGACGTAGATGTAATATAATCCTAAATATTCATCAAACAAAATAATTATAATTTAATAATGTGTTCAACAGACTTAGCAGAAACATATTTATGGCTCTAAGTATACGGAAAAACAGATACTGAGCTGACACTGTCCATCCTTGTGAAGAACAAAGACGATTTAGATTTCCCTACGTAGTGAATTTTATATGACAAAATATGTTTGAGATGTGTAGAGCGCAACAAAGGGTATTGAATTTTACAAGGGTCGGAGCTTATCTGAATATTCGATGGAATGAAAAAATGCCATTATTTTGGATGCTTACGAACGACAGAAATGGAAAATGTAGATGACAGATCAGTCAAAGTCTCGGTGTAAATGTTGGTTTTTTACTTTTCTCCAACAAATAACAAACAAACTTTCGGAAATTGAAAAGAAATTGTAAAATTTAATTACAGCTACACTGCTAGTTTAGGTTAATGTGTGGTACATTTTAAGTGATATAGAGTGCGGCGAGTCACAAAAAGATATTTTATACATACAGTATTACAATTACCATTTCTATTATTAAAGTCTACAATGTCGCTGCTATTATTTATGTTACAAATTAAATACTACACTAACATGTATTATATGTTTTTTATGTCGTAGGTGGCAATACGGTTAATAACAATGAACACTGGAGAACTGTACTGTAATTACAAAATAATAAGGCTACATAAATAGTCTTAGTTAACCGAGTAATTTAGTTTCCGTTGGTGTTTCGTTTTGATGATTAACGTTTTGAAGATCAGTTATTAAAACCAACTTAAAAAGTGTAACCACAGTTTCATTTATTTTTGTGTTTTGAATATTTTCCCGATAAAATGGGTGCTCCTAACAATCGGTAGCTTCATAACCCGGAATCCCCTGTATTATTGAACGTTAGAATTTGAAACATAAGAGTTTTAAAATTTACTGCTAAAAAAATAACTTTACACCCTCTTATTGCTATTATTAACCTGTGCTGGACTGCTGATCATATATTCTAAAATTGACGGATTTCAAATGTAGTCTTCTTATTCAACAGAGGAGATCGTACTGACTGTGATAACTTTAGAGAGGTTACCCTGCTTAACAACTCTTATAACTTGCATGAATTTATTGTAGCAAAACGAGTAACTGGAATAACGTAGAATATTCTCTCGGATTTTCATCATTATTTTGGGAAAAACAGATCATGTTTAGATTTGCAGCATCATAATAGCCCAGGTCACTGAAAAGCACAGAGAATATTAGTTACCCTCGCAAATAGCTTCTATCGACATTGAAAAGGCATTTGATAAAGTGAATAGGGGCAGACTGTAGGAAATAATGGCAACAAACGGAACCCGCAACACCTCATTAAGCCATACAAAGTTTTTATGGCAAAACAACATCTTATTTGAGATAAGAAGACAGAGCACAGTTCCTACTGTGGGCCTAATCAAATGTGGAGTATGAAAGGGGTAAGTGAGTGTATTCAAGTCTTTTTAAGTGATATATAAACAATATGACACATTACTGGCAGATAGATTTTATTACTTCCAGAACATTTTATTATTAGTAATACTGTAGTTAACACATTGTCTTTTGCTGATTACCAGAGTATCATGTCGAAGTCGGAAAGCGGCATGCAGATGGATTGGTACACTCATTGGATCGGATATGCAAGGACTTCAGATTACAGATTTCCACACAGTTTACCTAGTGATGAATTTTCATGGAACGGATCCCGCAGGAGCAAAACTTTTTGTAAATGGTTCTAAAGAATGTCAGTAATTTTGAATGTGTAATGCCTTACATTACACACAATGACATGGGGAATAAACTATATACTGTAAGTTCAACTGTATGCTTGGGACAATCAGGAGAGTTTTAAAACTAACGATTAAAGAAACACGCGCAAAGTTCTACAAGATGATGGCTCTGCCTACACTTGTCTCTGTGTCTGAAAAATGGACTTTCACGAAATCCCAGTCCAGTCATTTCCAAGTCGAAAGGATATTTCTCAGGCATGTGGCAGGGTATATTTTTCAAGATAATAGAAGGAATTTAAATTAATATTGTGAGTCCAATCAATAGAAATGCCAAATATCTGCTAAAAAAGTTAGCACATCCTAACTGAATCTGAATACCCAAACAACTATTGAATTATAAGCCGAAAGAAAGGAGCGGTGTGGGCAGTTCGAAGAAGCGTTAGAGCGTCTATCTGCTTGAACTGGAAGAACATTTTTTATTTAATCTTTCTTAAAGATGATGGTGATAACCCTCGTTTTAATAGTGACTAAAACAATTTAGATGTGAAGATAAATTCTTCTTATTTACTGTAATGCACGACATGTATACAATATATAAATAACGTATTACTTTTTCCGTATTGTTCAGAACATCTTTGAGAACAATATTTTGCAATAACGGATAGAATGATGAACATACATCACTATCAAATCGTTATTTTAATTATAAAACGGTTCTATGTTAGTAAACATAAATTACAAGTTAATAGTTGTTCTTATTTGAATTTGACCTGTAAAATGAACGTCGTTCAGTACATTATTCACCACTTATTCCTTATATGCACTGTATTGTAGTATATAAATAGCGTATTACTTTTTCCGTATTGTTCAGAACATCTTTGAGAAAAATATTTTGCAATAACGGATAGAAAGATAAACATACATCACTATCAAATCGTTATTTTAATTATAAAACGGTTCTATGTTAGTGAACATAAATTACAAGATAATAGTTGTTCTTATTTGAATTTGACCTGTAAAATGAACGTCGTTCAGTATATTATTCACCACTTATTCCTTATATGCACTGTATTGTCTCCACACCGAATGAGTTTAATTTTGTTTAACTTCCTATTAACTAATAACGACACTCTCTGCGAAGTTACGATTACAGCTTCAATTAAAAATTGTCGGTATCGAAAATATACATTTCGAATATTTTTACGTCTTCGTCACATTATCATCTCAAAGGTCGTTAATAAATCCATTTTTTATATATAAACCTACTATATTAGGCAGGATTTCATTAATAATGGCACACAGTCCGGGGTTAAAAAAGCATGGACTATAATTAATTAGAATCGTGGGAAATTTTATTTTTTAACGCGTACGTTAATACATTTGACTGTATTACAATATTTTGCTATTACCCTTATATATGATAATTTCAATTTTAATTCGGAACCTTACTAATTTCTGTTACTTTTATTAACAATGAAGCCATATATTCATTGTAGGAAGGCGGTTTCTTAAATTAACAAGTTTGTTGTACGTATTTATTCATGAGTAACACTCGACCCATTCGTTTGTTTTAATTTTCCACATGTTCATATGTGTCCTTGTTTTTCAAAGTCTATTTTTCCAGTTCCCTTCACCTAACTATATTTGTTTCCCCGATTACTTATCAGTTCTCATTATCTGATATTTCCTCCGATTTGTTTGACAGTGTGGCAATCATAATATTCATTACAAAATACAATATTTCGTAATATATACGGTTTAAATTCTTTACTATACACGAAACTCATATCGCTATAATTCGTAGTCTCTTTCCATATTATTTAGAAAGAATGTTAATGCATTAGAATTTTATATCAAAATTATAAAAGTAGTTACGGATACAAAACGAATATAAAGTTCACTCCATAACAAGTTAAGTACTTAAGAAGACGATGAAGAACAAAGAAGTGAAATAATTAAGTAATTGCTTACAATTATCATTAATTAAATATCTACTGTTCTTCCATCAGTAAAAACATTGTAAAAGACAGAGAATACAATTTTTTTAGTAAATTGTTACTTACTAAAAATTAACAAAAATTTGCAGTTTTGTTAATCGTCAATTGGTTAATTTTTAAGGTGTAACAATTTATTAAAAATTTGCCGTTTGAGTTAATAGTCATACTAATGTCCGTTCTATTGTCGTTTGAAATATCAATACAAGCATACTATGCATGTAGATCCTATCCACTCCAGTCTTACTGAATAACACACATTTCTTTTCTGTACTAAAAAATTTCGTTGGGTAAAGTTGTAAACAAATGTAACATACGACTGTGTAACATATAGTATACTACATAGCATAGTGTACTTTCATGTTGTGTGTTATTTACTATGATAAATTAAATATTTCTGCAACAACATTTGAATATCATAATTTAAATATTTTGTATACACCCAGTTCATTCTATCAATAATTACCCAGTTAATTCTATCAATAAAGGTTCCTGCATGTAGCCCACACAATTGAAAGTTAACTTTAAAAAAAGTTAAAATAAAAATAGTTTAATTACATTCACATTGTAAAGTAATTAATTTTTATCATAAATTATATATTTTGACAGATCAATTAATAACACTTTACACCAAGGCATAACAGTTATTTCTCAAGGCATTTGCTTCTTTAAATAGCCATCAAATCTATACAAATACTATATCGCTTAACCACAAAAAAGTATTACTACACGGAACTTATTGCATCTCCCGATAACTAACTACACAGTTAGTTAGTTAGTTTGACAACTAACTAGTGTTTTAATTACACTTAAGCGTAATTAAATACAGGAATTTCTCAAACTAATGCCAACGTTTGCTTTACATTTTTAAGGGCTGTTTTTTCTTTCTGCAATGTTATAGGCAGTAAGGACCGTATATTGTAGGTAACTATCTGAAACATACAACTTCCCTTGGAGACGTTTTCATGAAATATACAGTTGATCAGTTGTTTATACTTACAATCAACGCAGTTTGGTACCAAGAATACTCTTTGTTAACATTTTCTTTTTTAGCGTCGTGTTTGGTTGTTTACGACTTTCTGAACAAAATCTTGTACCAACTGCTTTCCTATTGCGTCAGCAATTCTCATTTCTTGGTCGCTTTCCATTCAAAAACAATTGACAATATAATACGTTGAATGATGTTTAATATATTCTTTAATTTATAAAATAATCAAGTTTTTATTATATCATAATGAAGATGTTCAAAGGCACTCCTTGTTAACGCCTTATAACATTAATTATGTAAATCGTATGATATTTAAAACTGATTCGTATAAACGAATTAAATAAAATTTTTAAAAATTATGTATTTAAAATTGATATAAAACAAAGAAATAAAAATGTAAGAAAATACATTTATAGAAATAAGGAGAAGTGGACAGTAAGTACTAGAAAATCGTGGTGCGTCATGACGTTTGCTGTTCTTTAAACAGCAAATATTTACATTTATAAATAGGAATTTTACATTTTGATGAGGAATGTTAAAAACCAAATTATCAAGAAATCTCTAAGAATTTTTATTCACTCACGCGCGGGAGCGGGAGTGTGTGTGTGTGTGTTGATAAACAGTTTTCAAGTTTCTAAGCGCGATAACCTGTGCTCCAGCATCTTGTTCAATGTATTACGTACACATCCGATACATCACAGAACCCCGTCATACGTGACCAGTTTCACAAAACTTTGCGCCGGGATGATATCGATTCGTTGTGAGAAAATGTCTGCAGGAACTAAAATATTTTACGTCTCGTTAGAGGTAAATTGGCAAGAAGTGAAACCATCTCAACACGCTGTATACTAAGGTCGTTTTTTCAGTTAAATATTAATCGAGAAATAAAAAGTCTACGCAGTAGAGAATAATATATTTACTAAAGCCGGTCTCCCCATCCCCCAAAGGGCTGACGTTTGAAAACATGAAGTTTTACGTACGTAAATTTCAAGTTACAGATGACTGAGCAATGGAATTCAGGTTCCAAAAACCAGTAATTGATAGGATACACATTAACAACCATGATCAGCATCACATCATCGCATTAACATCTCCCCACGTCTGTTGCGAAAGGAACGGTTATTAAATAAAATATTAAAGTAATAAAATTTAATTATTAAAACGCTATGTATTAACACTATTTGAATAAAGCTATACCCGTTTCAATTGTAAGCTGTAATGTCCATATAGTATCCAAAAATTGAAAATTTTATTATCTGCAGAGATTGTTCGGTCCTACAGAATACAGACTCAGTTGAATCATATTTGTTTTTAAATTAGATCCTAAGCCTAATTTCTTGCACTTCTGATACACTTTCGATGTTTTACCGTTCACGACTCGTTCGCTATTTGCAATGATTCAAACACATCATCCGTTCCTTTTGTCTGAATACACGTTCGGCAAAAGCTGTTACAAAATACGCCGCAAGCTGGGAAGTGCTTTGAAACATGCTAATACGCCCTTTGACATGCTGTACAAAAGCGTGGATAGAAAAAAAGTCATTATTTATTCATAAAATCATTTTTAAACTCAACGCATGTAACGCTGTTATTTATATTGTTCTACTATATATTGCACATTAGTTCCTATAATCGGTATGAGCGCAGGCGAAGGTAATTTTTTGTGACGTGACTGTATCGATTTAACGTTAAAATTATGTTTTATTTATTAAACATATGTGCCTTTATGTTATCCAGAACGTAAACAAGAGGTAATCATGTATAATGTTATACTATTTAGTTTTATAAGGAATATAATATGTAAGCTAATTTAAAATAAATATTGCACGCTAAATTAAACTGCATAGAACAATAATAAATATAACATGTATGCCTTAAACGTATATTAGATAGCCCGGATTAATTTAACTTATTACAGCTTACCAAGTAGTCAATACTCGTAACAAATACTAGGGGAGACCGGGGCACGTTGGCCCAACGGCTTTAGTTCCCCTAGCAGCCATCAGAATGCTCCGCGAATCATACTGAACGTTGCCTGACCTGTCGCCCCCCTCCTCCGCGACTGCCAGTTCGTTTACTGTGATCTGTCAGGAGTGGTACCAGTTATTCGATTTTGTTGTATTTCTAGTAATTTTTCTTGAGTTGGATTAAATTGTTATATTTCTCTGCAAACACTGATCAAGGAAATAGGAAAGTAGTGTATTGAAAGCTCAATAAGTAAGGATACTTTTAGTGTAACAACTGAACTGAATGTTGTGTAGGTTTTTCTAAAACTGTAAAACTATTTCAAACATAGCGATGGGGCAGGTCGGCCAACAAGCATCGGGGTACGTTGGCCTGGCTTTTTGTTACAAAATTAGTTATTTTGATAATAGCACTCTTTAATGCTAGTGCGTTTTGAAACATATTTAATTTATATTTAAATTGCAAATATCAGGATTGATGTTTAAATACAGAAAACGACAACTAACTTATAGCCTATCTTTGTCTACATGTATTTATTTTTTTTCAGTTACCGTGGTTCGCAACTATAAAAGAAAAACTGAAAGAGTATTGAAGTGAAGCAGTATAAAAGGTCCGTGAGGAGTGTAAGTGAAGAATTCGGAATTCCTAGAAAAACATTAGGAAGATACTGTGATAAATTTAAAGGTACGCCTACACTTGCTGAAGAGTCTGTAGTTACCGAAGTGCCCCAAGAAGTGCCTACAATAGTGGCAGAAGTTACCAAAGTTCCTATAGAAATGCCTACAGAAAATCAATGTGTTTTAGTTACCAAAGTGTCAGTGGAAGTGCATAGGCCTACAGTTACCGAAGAGTCTTCAGTTACCGAAGTGGCTTTAGTCACCAAAGTGTCTTCAGTTACCGAAGAGTCTTCACTTGTTACCGAAGGGTCTTCAGTTACCGAACTGTCCAAAGAAGTAGCAACAGTCCCCGCAGAGCCCATGGAAGCAGGCCTCCCAACAGTTGGAACTTCGATGGCAACTGTAAGCCCTTCGCTTAGGCCTACTAGATCTCCCGGAGTCTTCCACACATTTGGCTACGCAAAACGGTTTCAGGTAGGCCTAAATAAAAAATAACACTAGTACGTAGGCTTTCACGGCCGGTGTCACTATAATTATTTAAAACTTCCGGGCTAAAAGGCCGTGGTCGAATGCTTGATATTCTGCAGCTAACACTAGCTGCAGAACATCAATCATTCGACCACGGCCTTTTAGCCCGGAAGTTTTAAATAATTATAAAAAATAACACTGTTATTTAAATACTTTATTAAAAAGAAAGAAATAAGATCAAAACTGAAAAATGAATAGACCTACAAAAGAAAAATGAGAAGAAAAAAATCATCAAGAAAGAGAAAAAAAATAACAAAGAAAAGCTATCTGTTGCGAAGAATTTGTTTTGTGACTACCCGGAACAGCCTGGTGGTAGTGGTCAGAAGCGCCGAAAAAGGACTACTAAAAAAGCAACAAAAGTAGAAGACGACGATGAGGATGACGAAGATGAGGATAATTTATGCTTAAGTTGCTTGAAGGCGTTCAATAAAAGTACGCCTGGGGCGGAATGGATCCAGTGCACCAGTTGCAAACGTTGGGCACATGTGTAGTGTGTCAAAGGAGAAATAAAAGGGGTGTTTTTTTAATGCATTCATTGCAGTGACCCTTTGGTAATGGAAGACAGTGATTAAAACTTTATGCATTAAGCCAAACATAATCTTATTTTCTTCTATGTAAACAGTTTTTGTTTTAAAAATTATATATAAGAGTTTGTTCAGCAAATTGACTTTTATTTAGCTCCTAAAACAACAACAAAAAGGTAAAGTGCTGGGTTGGCCATCGTGCCCCACTAGCTGGGCCAACCTACCCCTTGCACGGGGTAGGTTGGCCCACATGACAAAGCCCATAAATTATATTAATAGAGCCTCCAGTTGTGCAAATTTAACAAGCATAGAATTTTTTATTTGTAACAAAAGATATTGGAAATTGTTAAAAATTATTACCACGGTAAAAAAACAAAAACTTTTTTTCTAAAAATAAAACAAAAAAAACTGGGCCAACTTGCCCCGGTCTCCCCTATATTCAGACGACTGATTGATAAAAACAGTAAAGATTATTAGAAGTGTGTGACATCTTACACTGTTATTTATGTCTTGTCAGGCGTCTATGTTGTCACTGCAACCGATGGAGAGAATGTAATGCAGGATATTATAGACAAAAAACACATTCGCTTCTACCTTGTTCTCTACGTCTGGAGGGAGATTTTATTTTTAGTCGTCCATTATATTTCAGTAAAACAGAATGCAATTTCTTGATTGCTGAGAACAGAATTTCAAATATACTCCCTCGATTGTAAAATTTGTTTCAAAAATTTCAGTGGCTTTTTTCTTATTATAAGATGTCCATAAAAATGTGTAATTAAGGTCTAAAAACTAAATCTGTGAACCTTCCTAAATCATAGTAGTGAAGTTTATAGGTATTATTTCTAACTTTTTTACTTAAGCTAATATTTTATACGACGATAAAACGATGAAATATATTTTTATATAGTAGGTAATTTTTTCCAGTACTTGACAATTTTAATTAGTGGTAGTTTGACGAAGAATATTTGTCCGCAACTGGCACGAGGTGCCATGGATGCGGATGAGGTGTAAAAAAAGGAGATATTTTAAACGCTTGTACCTTGGCTCGTTTAGTCAGAGGGAGATGACAGATATTCAGTGATATTACACGGAAGGCGATAACGCAGGCAGCTGCTAGCGGCTAGCCATTTTCCTCATGACTTTGACACAGCATCGAAACCGCAGTTATCAGAAACGAAGTAACCAGACCTCTCAATATACGTCAATAGCGTATTTTAATTAAGAGTTCTTTATTATGGAAGCACTTTAAGTGGAATAATATTGCACTACCATAGACAAAATTTGACACTTATTGAAAAATGTATACATTAATTCAAAATGCTGAAACGTATAACCCAACAATACGGAATGAGTTACAGATTACTAACGAGTTCGGAAGTGACGGGAGAAGTTCAAAGAGGTCGTTTGGAGAGTAAATATCGTTACGAGAGCACACCGAAAGACACTACAATGGTGCTTTTTAAAACACTACCCTGGAATTTGTCGAGAAAAGTGTATCTTCAAAGGACGATAAGCACAACGTAGACATCGGATAAAAAAGACAGTACGAGTAAGAGATCAAGGGAAATAATATTGCTTCAGAATAATTATATAGCATGTTTTAAGCTAGTTATCAAAGAATTCCATACGTCTTCCATCTCTAACATTTTCCGACATGTGGTCAGTTCATAAAATCAGCTATCTTTCAAAATTGATATTCCGGACCAAAACATTTATATATAATCGAACGTTTTCGTCGTCCAGTATAAGAAGATGACTCATGGAGATCTGAAGTATAGTTAAGAACTTAAGCAAATTCTTAGTATGTGAAATTATATTCAATTATTTTAGGTATTTCAATTTGATATGAATTTTATCAAACATACAAACAAGTGCTGGCTCCATAATTTCTATGTTTACAAGGATCTTGCCGACACGGACACAACAAAGAATGTTGCAGAAACTCCAAAAATATGTTAAAAGTACCTGGCAAAAGATAAGCCTAGAGGCAGGCCCACAAAAGGAGGTGAGACGGTGCTGAAAAAGGTGCAAGTGATGGATGAGTGTTTCGGTAGCAGAAACTGTAGGAGGCCAGGGTCGATTTTGGCTGTAATTGGAGGAGGAATAAAACACCTCGGGCACCTATAGTAATGCACTTCGGGTGGGGGCGGGGGGTAAGTAGAGATGAATAGACACTAATCAGCAAATTGTTAAAGCGACTTTCTGATTCGTGACAAACCACTCAATACACAAGATTTCTGCCTACCTGTCGGGAATGAAGGCACATACGGAACACAACTCGACACGTTTATATCGTTAACGCTGAATTTTTATATTGTAAGTCTATGTTCATAAAATATAGTCAGTTACATTAAATCCGTATAGCATGAACCTAATTGTTTCTTCTAGTGTACCAATAATAAAAATGATAGTAATTAAAAGTGTTTTTCTGTTGGTAGTTGATTCATGGAATATTATGTCAGTTACGGTTGTACTCATTACTGTCAATATAATGTTTTCCAAATTTTTAATTTACGTAAACAAATACGTTCACTACGGTCAACTTACATTACATTTTAAGGCAATTTTGTGCCAGATAATCCTACAAACTTTGTGTCGAATGAGTCCTAGAATAAAAGTTTTAGTTTTCTCAAAGTTGGAACCTATTTTGTTTATAAATAAAATTCTGACATAATATACAACAATTCATTTAATATTTTTGTCATAAGATGATGCCTGTGAGAAACTAAAAAGTACAAACTGGAAACTTTTTATGTGTGTAAAATAGTACAAACACTGGGATACGTAGATTATTAAATGCAATAAAGACTTATTTAACAGCACTGCAAGCTGTTTAGAAGATTACAATAAAATTACTTAAGAAAACCTTTCAAATGAAATTACCCATCGCCTAAATTATAGCTATCTCATGCAAAATGGTAGCGAGTCTCATTAGTTACATGCAGACAAGTTAAACATGTACAAGACAGGGAGTTTACTGAAGACAAACAAGACAGCCATTTTCTGCGCCTACACATATTGTTCCAGAGTTTCTTACACTGGACATCTATATAAGTAGAAGTAAGGCAACCTTACATACCTCCTGAATCATTGGAAACCAGAGTTAAAATCAATGCCAGACACGTTTATTTAGTTTCTTTTGTTGAATTCCAGGTAGCTCATAAATTATAGATGATCAAGTATACAATTCAAAACGGAAAAAAGAAATAATCTGATGCATAACATATGATGTTTTCTTTTTTTCCTAAAAGCCAGAGGACACACCAACTATTATTGTAGGCCTATAACAATATTAAATGCAAGAAAAACCAATCCTTACACAAGAGGAGAAAAATAATAATATTATTACAATTCTCTTGCAAGTTTAAATTAACAGTACATTTTGTTTCTTATTTTGTCGCATCCCAATACTGAAACATAGCATATGTCGCTGTGTTTTATTATTATAAAAACATTCTAAAATGAATAAAAATTAATGATATTTGTACGCTAGATATCGATATGTGACAAACGATTTGCATACTTTTAAACAGAAAAGTGTTAATATATATATATATATATATATATATATATATATATATATATATATTACTATAATACTTATAACTATTTTACCTCAAGATGTATTTTTTCTTTAGGGACATGTTTCGGGAGATCCTGTTCTCCCATCTTCAACCTTCGCCATCTTGCTTCTGGTGCAGTATTTGTGTGTTGGCTTCTGGATGTTATTATGGTGGTTTGTTGGTCTTTGGTCCTTCAATGTTGCATTATTGTGTGTGGTTGTGGTATCTGTTTTTGTATTTTGTGTATTTTCGATGTTGAGTGATTTGAATATTGTGTCATGTTTTGTATTGATTTGTATTTGTTCTGGTATTAATTTATTTTGTGTTTTATGTTTGTAAATCTGTAAATTTTCCCAAATGTTCATTATGGTGCCTTTGTGTGGTATATGTTTTATTAGTGTTACATTGGTTATGTCTGGGAATTCATGTCCTGTGTTTATTGCATGTGTGGCTAAATTGGATTTATATATGTTTGGTTTTTTGTATGCATTTAGGTGTTCAAAATAACGTTTTTTCAGCTGTTTTTTTGTTTGTCCTATATAACATTTATTGCAATCTTGGCATTCAATTTTGTATATACCGTTGGTTGTCGTATTATCTTTGTTGTGTGAGTTATTTAGATTTTGCAATTTATTTTTATTAGTTTTGTATGCTATTTTTATATCTGTGTTTTTAAATAGTTTTGTTAGTTTTGACATTTTATTATTTATATATGTGAATGTGGCCCATTTTTTGTTGTTGTTATTATTTATGTGTTGTTCAGTTTGATTAATTCTTAATTGTTCAGTTTTTATTTTGTATTTGATTTTATTTTCTATTTTGATCATAGTATTTTTATTGTATCCATTTGCATAACCAATTTGGTGTATTATATTTCTTTCTTTGTCAGTTTCTTGTTTGTTTAGGGGTATTTTGTACATTCTGTTAAATAACGAATAAAATGCTGCCATTTTATGTTGTGGTGGGTGGTCAGAATGGTTAGGTATAATGATGTTAGTGGAAGTTGGTTTTCTATATATTGCATATTGTATGTGTTTGTTGTATCTTGTGATGGTTATGTCTAAATAGTTGATTTTGTTATGTTTTTCTTTTTCTTCTGTGAATTGTATTTTGGGATGTATGTTATTGATTTGTTTCAGTATGTTCTCTGCATTTGTGTTTTTGTTATTTGATACATATAGTCCATCATCTACATATCTTATCCATATGCCATCTGGGTCATGTGTTTTTATGATATTTTGTATTTTGGTGTCTATATGTTGTAGGAATATTTCTGCTATTATGCTTGATAATGGTGATCCCATTGCTAAACCTTCTTTCTGTTGATAAATTTTGCTATTAAATTCAAAGTAATTTTGTTTTAGTATTAGTTGGAGACTATTTTTTATTTCGGTTATATATTGTTTATTTTCATTTTGTTCTATAAGTTTGTTTATTATTATGTCAATTGTTTCTTCTACTGGGATATTAGTGTACATGTTTGTTATGTCATATGATGTGAAAAATGTATTTTCATTTATATTTATTATTTTTAGTTTGTCTATTAATTCGTATGTATTTTTTATGTTATGATGGTTATTTGTTAGTTGGTTATTTTTTAGTTTTTGTGCTATTATTCTTGCTATTTTGTATGTAGGAGCTTTTTTGAAATTGATTAATGGACGTATTGGGTTGTTTAATTTGTCTATTTTTATTAGGCTGTTCATTTTAGGTGGTTCTGGATTATTGTTTATATATATGTCTATGTTTTTATTGTTGAAAATGTTTCTATTTGTTTTTATTAGTTTTATTGTTTGTTTAAGATAGTTTTCTGTTGGGTTTTTATCTAGTTGTACGCATTTATTATTGTTGATGAAGTCTTCGGTTTTTTTGATGTAGTCTGTTTTATCAATGATTACTGTTGCTTGACTTTTGTCTGCTTTAGTTATAATTAAATTATTGTTCTTTACTTTATTTTTAATTTCTTTTATTGTTTTATTGTTTTTCTTTTGTTTATCTTTGTTTTTCATTTCGCTAGTGATTATTTTTTTAATTATATGTGCTGCTTCTGTTCTTTTTTCTTCTTGTATATTGTCTTTTATTAGGTTAATGGCAAATTCTGTTTCTACTATTAAATTTTCTAGATTTTTGTTTGCATTTTGGGTTATGTTAGTTTTTGACATATTGTTTAAATATTCTGTTTCTTTTTTGTTAAATTCTGTATTGCTGAGGTTAATGGTTCGAGGGTAAAATGTGTGTTTATTTTTGTTTTTTTGTTCTTGATTTTTGTTTTGTTGTTTTAATGTGTTAAGTTTTTTGTTGATTGTATAGGTCTTTTTGTTTTTCTCAAATCTTATTTTATTTTCTATGTTATTGTATTTATTGTTCCAAGTGATTGGATGTAATAAATTTGTTAGCTCTAAGTGTAGTTTGTATCACATCCAATCACTTGGAACAATAAATACAATAACATAGAAAATAAAATAAGATTTGAGAAAAACAAAAAGACTTATACAATCAACAAAAAACTTAACACATTAAAACAACAAAACAAAAATCAAGAACAAAAAACAAAAATAAACACACATTTTACCCTCGAACAATTAACCTCAGCAATACAGAATTTAACAAAAAAGAAACAGAATATTTAAACAATATGTCAAAAACTAACATAACTCAAAATGCAAACAAAAATCTAGAAAATTTAATAGTAGAAACAGAATTTGCCATTAACCTAATAAAAGACAATATACAAGAAGAAAAAAGAACAGAAGCAGCACATATAATTAAAAAAATAATCACTAGCGAAATGAAAAACAAAGATAAACAAAAGAAAAACAATAAAACAATAAAAGAAATTAAAAATAAAGTAAAGAACAATAATTTAATAATAACTAAAGCAGACAAAAGTCAAGCAACAGTAATCATTGATAAAACAGACTACATCAAAAAAACCGAAGACTTCATCAACAATAATAAATGCGTACAACTAGATAAAAACCCAACAGAAAACTATCTTAAACAAACAATAAAACTAATAAAAACAAATAGAAACATTTTCAATAATAAAAACATAGACATATATATAAACAATAATCCAGAACCACCTAAAATGAACAGCCTAATAAAAATAGACAAATTAAACAACCCAATACGTCCATTAATCAATTTCAAAAAAGCTCCTACATACAAAATAGCAAGAATAATAGCACAAAAACTAAAAAATAACCAACTAACAAATAACCATCATAACATAAAAAATACATACGAATTAATAGACAAACTAAAAATAATAAATATAAATGAAAATACATTTTTCACATCATATGACATAACAAACATGTACACTAATATCCCAGTAGAAGAAACAATTGACATAATAATAAACAAACTTATAGAACAAAATGAAAACAAACAATATATAACCGAAATAAAAAATAGTCTCCAACTAATACTAAAACAAAATTACTTTGAATTTAATAGCAAAATTTATCAACAGAAAGAAGGTTTAGCAATGGGATCACCATTATCAAGCATAATAGCAGAAATATTCCTACAACATATAGACACCAAAATACAAAATATCATAAAAACACATGACCCAGATGGCATATGGATAAGATATGTAGATGATGGACTATATGTATCAAATAACAAAAACACAAATGCAGAGAACATACTGAAACAAATCAATAACATACATCCCAAAATACAATTCACAGAAGAAAAAGAAAAACATAACAAAATCAACTATTTAGACATAACCATCACAAGATACAACAAACACATACAATATGCAATATATAGAAAACCAACTTCCACTAACATCATTATACCTAACCATTCTGACCACCCACCACAACATAAAATGGCAGCATTTTATTCGTTATTTAACAGAATGTACAAAATACCCCTAAACAAACAAGAAACTGACAAAGAAAGAAATATAATACACCAAATTGGTTATGCAAATGGATACAATAAAAATACTATGATCGAAATAGAAAATAAAATCAAATACAAAATATAAACTGAACAATTAAGAATTAATCAAACTGAACAACACATAAATAATAACAACAACAAAAAATGGGCCACATTCACATATATAAATAATAAAATGTCAAAACTAACAAAACTATTTAAAAACACAGATATAAAAATAGCATACAAAACTAATAAAAATAAATTGCAAAATCTAAATAACTCACACAACAAAGATAATACGACAACCAACGGTATATACAAAATTGAATGCCAAGATTGCAATAAATGTTATATAGGACAAACAAAAAAACAGCTGAAAAAAAGTTATTTTGAACACCTAAATGCATACAAAAAACCAAACATATATAAATCCAATTTAGCCACACATGCAATAAACACAGGACATGAATTCCCAGACATAACCAATGTAACACTAATAAAACATATACCACACAAAGGCACCATAATGAACATTTGGGAAAATTTACAGATTTACAAACATAAAACACAAAACAAATTAATACCAGAACAAATACAAATCAATACAAAACATGACACAATATTCAAAGCACTCAACATCGAAAATACACAAAATATAAAAACAGATACCACAACCACACACAATAATGCAACATTGAAGGACCAAAGACCAACAAACCACCATAATAACATTCAGAAGCCAACACACAAATACTGCACCAGAAGCAAGATGGCGAAGGTTGAAGATGGGAGAACAGGATCTCCCGAAACATGTCCCTAAAGAAAAAATACATCTTGAGGTAAAATAGTTATAAGTATTATAGTATTATATACATCAAGAAACGGACTGTAGCAGAAAGTGAATGAAATATATATATATATATATATATATATATATATATATATATTGGCAGGTACAATAATGTTTGGTTTTCCTTGAAGGATATCATTTTCTAAAGTTTTACGAATCAAATGTAAGCTTAATACTTGGCATTAATTAAGCTACTTTAATAGCTTGTCGACTACTGGTATAATTGAGCCTGTGTGTAATCTCTATGTAGAACTACGTGTCAGAAGTTCTAACAAAATCGTATATTATTTTTAAAACAATAGATTTTCATATTTTCTGTAGGCGATAATCAGAGAAGCGCATATAGCCTATAGTATAATCGATGACTTTAATGAGTTTATTTACCGGAGTATTGTAGAGACATGTGGCCGCCACTGTGTTCTCCTGAATACTAATGTAGCGATCATCAGCACATAGTAAGGTCAGCAGCTGGCGAGTTGTGTAGCTTTCACAACAGAAAGGTCAACTACGAGAATTTCAGCAAAGGGTTAAGGCACCGAATAACAGACACCGACTCAAGTGACTGTGCGTGCCAGTGTTAACCCCACAGCGGTGACAAAGTTTATTAGATATTGTGCCCTTGGAAAATCCACCGTATATTATTTTGGTATTGACCTCGGTACACCAACAATGTGATCAAAACTAATCCCCTAATATAGAAGTACCCTTGTAGCGTATCTATTGTAATAACAAATATTTCTTAAGTTTTTAAATGCAACGTTATCACTTATGTTGGTAATTCCTGATTTGTATTATTTTCTTGAGAATTTCTCCACTCTGCACTTACTTTATAAACTAAGGGGAGAATTTTTTTTTTAGAAGTTTGAGGCTTGTCCGGAAGGACAAGTCTTGAGATGATTTGGGGCCAGGCCCAGGCCCCAGGCCCCTACCATATGGTAAAGGTAGGCGACGCATGCCAGTGCGGACCGGAGGCGGAGAAAGTCGAGGCACTCAGAAGTGAGAGAATGTGTTTGAGTCTGTGTGAATGTAGTGTGGACAGCCAAATGAAGGTCGGATGATGTTGATGGGAGTGCCAAAATAATAAACAGCTATGGCGGGTACGAGTAAAGCAGGACGCTAAAAATGGAGGGAAGAATATTATAGGGTGTGAAGAGAGGAAGAATTATGGAATTAGGAGATTAAGGTGTCACAAGGTGGAGTATGTTGTCATGTGTTTATTTAGTTATTTCTGTGTCTGCGTGTATTTCTAGGTGGAGGCTCATTGGCGATAGCCAGAAGATGGTTTAAGAGGAACAAGGGTCTGTGGGTGTTCCTGCTAGTCCTGTTAATAGAGACTGCAATGGATTGGATGGAGGCACGTTGCTTGGCAGTTGCGGAATATTTTCATTTTAATTTATGAAGGAAAGAATCTACGATGGGAAAGAGTTTTTGATGGCATACAGAGCGGTGTTACTGGTTTTGGTTTAGGGATGTTAGCGGTAAAGTAGTCGAAGGGCTCGCCGGCCAGTAATTCTATATGGTTTTAGGCGGGTAAAGTCAGCAGTTAGTAGGATAGGATGTGAGTAGGTCAAGATGGGACAAAGACAAGAAGTGTAGATGCGGCCGAGTGTTACGCTGGAGCAAAGGTCGTTGACGTTAAGGACTCGCA
The DNA here is from genome assembly GCA_034769895.1 of Magicicada septendecula. NCBI lineage: Eukaryota > Metazoa > Arthropoda > Insecta > Hemiptera > Cicadidae > Magicicada > Magicicada septendecula. The sequence goes on from CM068368.1 coordinate 145,775,121, forward strand.
GGTTTCGGATTCGTTTGTGGGCTGTCTTTGGTTCGTTTGATATGAGGTCGCCAGGTTAGTTTGGAGTCAAGCGTGACGCCTACATATTTGCAGACACGCTTCGCGGTTACTGTAGAAAGGCCAAAGCGGATTGGAGATTGAAAGAAGTGCTTCATATAGGTCCTGGAGAAAGTGTACCCCTATTTATGCATACAGTATAAGTACGTACAATATCAGGTACGCACAGTATAAGTACGTACAATATCGTGGTTTAAACAATTTGAAATAACTGTTGCATGTTTGTTTTATAAGAATTATCCAAGCACACCACAAATAAACGAAGTCAAGGCCATATCAGAAAACTACAATCAACACGCGCGTGCTCACAGGTGGTAAATGTTCTGGGACTTTGACAAGTTTTGTGATGACTACCTTTCCCGTTTTTAGCACATGGGCTATTTGGAAGAGATTTTATGTGAAAATTGTGCCTGCTCGTTTGCCTGCAGTCAGTGGTCCGTAAAATCAATGTACGTCACTCGCCCTGGCGTAACGGAGCGAATCTCCGGTATGGGTTGACTGCTAATATTTCTTCAGTAATTTCAGTTTGGAACGGAAAAACTAATCAAATGTGCAAAAGTACTTGTGAATGAAAATAAAAATATAAATACTGGTTAATTATAATAAGTAAAGGCGTTTTAATCCAGTTCCAACACGAGTATTTACAGATTTAATAAGAATAATATAACCTATCCATACTACAATGTACATGTTTCGTGAAAAGTGTGGTTAACAATAATATGTGTAACAGTAGTGTGTCTGATAATCAACGAAATAGGTGTAAAGTATTTTAGAGTATGTTATAGTATCTATATGGAATAACTTCAAGTTAGCGTTAATATCCTGTCCTCTTTATTGTTAACGGTTCATTTATCATTGGAATAAAAATTAATGATAGTTGTACACTAGAAATCGATATGTGACAAACGATTTGCGTACTTTTAAACAGAAAAGTGTGTGTATATATATATATATATATATATATATATAGGCAGGTACAATAATGTACATAGCCCTCTATCCATGACTCGATGCACAACTTAGACCGTGATCTCCTCCGAAACTACTCAACCGAATGTTATAAAATTTTGCATACATATCCGGACTGTATTGTAGAGTGCAAACGATTAATTTTTATTTCTCTAAATTATTTGGTTCGAAAGATATTACGATTTTTTAAAAATCTTAGCTTAAACGTGTGAGAGGAAGAGAGATAGACATATCGCTGGCTGTCGCCCGATAAGATTTTGCTGTATCACAAATACCGGTGCGTGTGCGTGTGCGGTTCCGCCGACCGCGTGGCTGCCGCTCTCACTCCCTCTCTTTAAGTATCTCTTCCTCACTCACATTATCTGGCTTCTCTCTCATCCTCTCTCACTCTCACTCCCTCGCTCTCTCGCTCTCTCTCTGTCTTTGTCTCTTTCTAGACTCACACAACACCTTCTCGCACTCATATTATATACTCGGGCGCTCTCTCTCTCACTCACAATCTTAAACAGATATTTACCCTCAATCTAACACGCAGACGTGTACGCACACACACGCTCGCACAACACACACACACACACACACACACACACACACACACAGAGAAGCAAAACTATACATTCGAGCATCAATACTTGAGTATAACACAATTAATTATATTCTCTTCTTTTTGTCACAAGTGTAAATTATGCAAAACGCAGATGACCACTGCACCGAGTTTAAAACTAATCAGAATATGTGTCTGTAAGAATTGCTATATGTTTACCTAGCTGGTACTAAATAATAAGATCAGTGAGGCATTTATAATTGTTGCTGACGCCAAACACACAACTGTAAATTTTCCCAGACCAACCGCCCTGTTTATAAAACAGAATCAGATGACGCTTGAACATTATTTGACTTTTGAAGGAAATGAAAGTAACACGTGTACATTGTAATAATGTATAAATTAAATTCTGTGATATTATAATTTTCTCGTTTTCTTAAAGCAAACATTTAAAGATGTAAACAAGTTATCTCAACTCCTTCACATATACAATGATATATACATATGCAACCACACGCGTGAGCGCGCGCGCGCGCACACACACACATACCCGAACACATTCACCCAAATAATTTTTCTGTTGGGTTTGACATTTCTTTTCAATTCATACACCGGTCCTGCTGATGACAATAAACATTGTCGAAACGTCGACACAAATAAGTTAAAATTGTAACCGATCCTCACTAACCCTTCATTGAAAAATAATTTTTATGCTTCTTTATTCAATTTTACAAATTCTATTAAAATTATTATTCTTATACTTTTTATTCAATTATTTACTTTTTGTTTAAGTACTTTTTTCTCTCATACGCATATTCTATACATTCTTCTTCATCAATTTATATATATGTATTATTTATAGTATGCCTCGACGGAGAAGAGGTCCAAATATTGGTCATTTAACTACAAATCAAAGAGAGCGACAAAATGTTGCTCCAGCAACCTGTTGAAGGCGCTGCAGAACATAACATGTGTTACATGAACAAAACTACACAGGGTATAGGAATCTTCAGAATGAATTTGAAGATAATTTACGATCTCTATAATTCTATGACTGTGTAAATTGTTCTGGAGTGTTGATGCAGCAAACATTTTTTGATACGTGACCAGTGTAAGCGAAACATAAATAAGTTTACTGTAGTTAATTGTATGGATCCTAAAAATGTACCTATAGAACTGATGGATCTCACTTATATAGAACAACAAGCAAGAGTATAATTAATGATGCGTGTGAATAGGTGAAATCGAGAGGCTTTCCCGGTCAATACGCTTATAAGGGAAATATTATAAATATTGGTCAAAATATAATGGAGATTGTTAGTTCCTTGCCCCTTACACCCGCTTCACTGGGCACTATAGTTGTGAGAAAGGAAAGTGTTAATGGACATCGGGATTTTCATGTGAGACGTGACAAAATTTTAGAAGCACTCAATTTTTTGAAAAAGGAATAATTCATTCTATAGTGATATCATCATTGATATGGAACAAATATCTCAACTTCCATTAAATGATAGTATTTATGGAATGATACCCACTGTTGATTTACGTGAGGTGAATACAGATGAAGAGAACTTTTCTGAAGAAATTTATGAAATTATGATCCCGGAGAATATTAGAATCACAGAAGTTGATAGACTCTAATCTGCAGTGAATAATATAATTCCATGGCCACAAGGTACTGATATCATAAATGAATTCTCGTCTGAAGGATATGTAAGCATGGCATTTCCCGCGTTACTACCTTACGGATCTGCTGAACTAAACGATAATACTCGAGCAAGTATGAAACTTACAGCACTTGAATATTTTCAATTTTTGATGCAATATAAAGACCGACGTTTTGCACAAGATCCTAGGTTCAGATTTTTTACATTGAACACTGTTCAGCGTCATCAAGCTATTCAACAAGGGACAATATTTGCAAGGAAATCTCATTTCAATGGAATAATACAGCAAATGAGGAACACGCTGTCGAGTAATCCTCAAATAATAATAAGTTTATATTATTGGTGTGGAGAAATAAGAGGATCAAAATCTTACTGGTTTCAACGGAGAGGTGAACTTGAATAAATGATTGAGTAGATAATCTTCCTACGGGTTTTTTTTTCTTTGAGTGCAGCTGATCTTTGGTGGCCTGATCTGGCACAACTCATGGGTTGTAATTTCGTGCAAGAGAAAACGTTAGAAGAATCTAGAATCGCTCACCAAAGGCAACAATTTGTAAATGAGAATCCCTCAATTGTTGAAGATTATTTTTCGTTTCGTCCAACTTTATTCATAAAAAATGTCGTCTGTAAGTCATTCTCAGTTTCAGGTTATTGGTTTCGTTTCGAATTCCAGCATCGTAGTTCATGTAATGTACACGGTCTTCTTTGGATCTCTGGTGCTCCTGATCCAAGAACTTTTGATAATGCATCTGAGGAAGACATTTTGAGTGCCAAGATGCATTATGACCATTTGGTTAATGCATTCAATCCTTTGCCATTCACTCCTCCGGCAACTACACATCCTTCAAGGATTAGATCAACTGATGTTGTTATCAACAATGATCGTTCTCTTTCAGAATTACTGAATCGATTTCAAAGACATACCAGATGTGCCAAAGGATATTGTCTTAAGTGGAATGGCAAAGAATATACTTGTACGTTCAAATATCCTAAAGAATTACAAGAGCAATCTCTTCTAGAGAAAAATGAGAAAGGTATTTGGATATATACACCAAAAAGGAATGATGAACTCCTGAATCAGTATAATCCTGTCAGATTTTGCTAAACAATTTTCTAAGGGAATAAATAATTCAATTAGCACAAAAAGAAAAGAAATAATTGTACAAGTTTTCCCTAAAGTAAACAACAATAACAATGCAGTCAATACTAAATTATATTGTAAACAAAAGTTGATTTTACATAAGCATTGGCGTAATGAAGAAAAAAGTACAGATGAAACATGGTTCATGGCTTATAACCGAAAAAATTATGGACAGTTTCACGAACAATTACACATGTCTTTAATTACAGAAGAAACTGAAATTGATCACGATAATAATAACGAGTTTGATATTTTTGACGATAGAGACTGGATGGCTAATGCACTACCAATCATGTTTTCTAGATAATCGTAATATCGATTTACTTCATAATTGGGAAGCAGCCTATTACAAATAGCTAGATATAAAGAATAAAACCTCTTTCATCGAAAGGAATCGAGAAAAATTTGGGAATCAGTATGATTCTCATTAATCATACAATATTATTTTCAACGACCAACAAAATAAGATATTATCTTTCTTAGAATATCAGCTAAATGACTATGATGATTGCAATCAAAGACTTTCAATTATTCAGGGAAAAGCTGAAACAAAACTACACGCACAAACTAGACGCGCAAACCCCCAGTCATCAGCTACCCTTGTCTGTAGCGTACTGTGAAGCAATGTGATAAACACGTGTTATTAGTCAGTTTCAGATTGGAATTTCAGTGCGGTGGTAAATAGCAGTTTAGTGTACAGTGACTATAGTGAGTTATTGTGCGGACATCAGTAATCATTGGCATGCGTTATTTATTTTGTCAGTGCTAATTAGGTAATGTTTATTATTTGTAACGTTTGCTTTAACTGGGCAATCGTTAAATCGAAAATTCATCGTACAGTTGACTTTATTGGAACTGCAATTAAAGTTGTCATTAACGACTACTGTGATGTCCAATTATCTAATTATCATCGTTTAAACACGACGGTTTGTAGAGCCGTTGTAACAACATTTATATAATTTTGTTTCAGAGAAAGAAAATACTGCATTCTACAGCCACGTTCAATTGACGCAAATTAAAGGAATGTTAAAATACAACAATATTTTAATTGAAAATCATGTGTTATTTACATTATTGTTTCGACTGTTTACAGTGTAAAATAACTGTGCCATTGTCAGTGTAAAAATGAGTCCCATAACAATAATTTTAGGCGTTAATACTACGACAACACATATACCAGACAGATATCAGATGTTAATTTACAAATACGTTACAATTAAACATTTTTGCCAGGGAAATCTACAAGTGTATTAAAAGAATATTGTTTGCACCGGTCAAAGATAAGCACATACCTATAACAAACATTTGTAGCATATTGGCGACACTGATACAATAAACTTCTTTCAACATTAAAAGTTAAAATCTTTCTTATTTTACACTATCAAATGGTTTGAAAAACAGTCTAAGTTTGATACTTTGCATAAAGTTCAGACTTACTGTTAAACTGAAGAGTATGCTTCCAAACTACTCTACAATAGAGTCAGGTGACGGTTTTTGCTGGCACTAAAAGAGTCAGAATGAATAGTAAAGCACTGAACTCCATAAAACAGGAGTTTTATAAAGACAGTATGCTTCCGGGTCACATTACAAACCTCACTGTAGATAGAGAAACAAATTTCATTTACCAGCTGTTTAGTTGTCAGTTCTAAACTGACTAATTTCTTAACATTTTTTTTCATGGATAACGTGTAAAAAGTTTGTTCTTTAGGTTAGATCAGTTTTTTTTTGCAGACATGTAATGAGATTGTCTCGAAGAAAGGTTTATCATTTTATAGTTTAACTAACTCAGAGTGACTAATTTTAATTTTTTTTTTTTTGCGTACTTTACTAAAATTGTTGTTCAAGATGACTCTACAACTTACGTGTATTGCAAAACTCTATACACAAGATTAAACGTAGAAACGTCTCTGAGTATGAGTTTTTAAAAGTTGGTAGGAACTAAATACCTGTTAGTAGTAGCGTAAAGGTTTCGTATTGTTAGGACGGTCACACAAATCATCGTTTTGTACAGTGGTGACAGAATGACTGACACTAATAACAAACTTTATTTAGACACAAACAACAATTAGAAATCAACAAAGCCACACTTATACAATAATTCAATTTAAATATGTCCTAAACACGACTGTAAATGTCTCTATTTTACAGTTTTGCACGAGTTAACACAATCATTTGTTTCTATAAATCGCAGGAACAATCAATTCGATCGGCACTTGTCACGTCGCCAGATCTAACTGAATTGATCGCTTCAAAATCCAGTAGTTATACTCCGCTCGCCTTTCGTTGTAATGACTTAGCTTGCCTCGGTGCCAGTCAAATAATCGAGTGACATCTGGAAGGGGGATCTCGCATGGCCTAAAGCGTTACATAGTTCTACCCCACAGAATTATCTTTAAATGTCGTGAACAACTTCGGGCTTTCCCGCCTGCCAAGAGTCACGTAGGTACTTATGTTACGAGATGCTTAGTCTAGATGCTTCGTAAAATTACGGTCACAGGACTATAGGATATGCAAATAAACAAGAAACGATAATACGCGATGCACGCTTCACTTTAAGCGTTCATTAATTATGAAAGAACATCTTACCTATAACCTCTTGTGGATTCAGTCGAAGTGCTTCTCTGCATGATATAGAGTGGTTTAGTGATTATTTGGTCTGTTTCTAATTAAGTTTCTGTTTTATTTCAACTACATAGTTTACATTTGTATACGACAAATAAAGAGTATTTATCTAGATTTATATGGGGCACTTAGACTACCCTCTCTAGAGGAGATGTGGTGTACCATGGATAACGCAAGTAGCATGGATACAGGCCTAAAGCGTGAGGGAAGCTGACTTAATTTTTCTACACCTTCTCTTCTTTCTGCATCAGGCGATGCTCACAAGAAAGGATACGGTTTAAGTAACAACATTAATAAGCAGTAGAATTAAAAACTGCATTGTCAGAAGTACAGTATGGAAACATCGTTTAACGCTAAAAATATTTACAGTAAATTGGCATTGTACACAAAATAGAGGTGCAGGCAATTAACAGTCAGACGTCAGTACTAAAAAAAATGTTATTACATTATTCCAAATACAAATACCAGATACAAATTTTACATGCACAAAAAACTATCCGATTAGAACTCACGCGTCTTTACCTATTTTTGTTACAAAGTATGATAATTTAAATACCTGTTAAACCATAATTTAGAAAGCAATTTGTAAAGCTAGGAAGGTGCCAGAGGTTTTCTGCTTCTTGTGGAATCTTGTGCTACAATACGATGGTCACTTAAAGTAGCTCAGCTTTGTCACGTTTACAGCCGTACACATTACAGTAACGATTTTCGTCTTAGTTAAAATTATGAAGATTGATTAAGTGGTTTTAACTGAAACAAAAATGACTTGAAATACTAAATTCCGTTGCTCATTCTAAAGTATTAAAACTACATAAGATATATAAGATTCAATTTTCCTTGATAAAAACGTCTTTTTAACGTGGTTAGATGAACAAGTGTAACATAATTTACAGGATAATTTAATTTTCTCTAATTAATCTGATTAAATGATTGTCTCTATTACTGCAGTAACCGAATTATTATTCAAATCAGTAACATTTTTACATTTATAATTTACTTAATAGCGTATTTCGCGTCACGAAAACGTAAGACTTAAAGTTGTTAAGATTATTGTTGTCATGGCTGTAAGCCGTGGGCCAAAATTGTCTTTATGGAAAACGCCTGACATTTAGGCTGTGCCCGCAACGGCCATCATCAGTGGAGCGGGACATAAAGTATTGAACGCCCGCTAAGGGCTAAGATAAGTCCAACTAAAAGCACACTTATAGTTATAAATATTTTCAGCTGGTCTAGTTGCTACGGCAACATGCGCTATGCAAGTCGCTAGAGGATCACATTGCGCTGCCCCTTGGTAAACTCTCGGGGTCCCACACGATGGTGGGACATTTTTGAATTCAGTTACTCAAGTTATAGTGCTGACGAAAATGAAAAATTGATTTACATAACGAATAAAAAAAATAATTTAAAAAATTAAAAAACACGACTGCCAAAAAATAAATGAATAAATAAAAAATAAATTGATAAAAACACTAAATAAAAAAAACTAAATAAAAATAATATTTAGTAAAAATCACAAAATCTAAATAAAGTCGATTTAAAAAGCCAAAAACAAGGTATTGAAATTCAGCTCTGATCAGATTTAACGAAAATGTTATGAATGATTAAACACATAGTAATTTTATTAGATTTAAATTACTTTTCGATGTTGAATATATATCAATGCATCATATGAAGACTACAATTATAAAAAATGTTGCTGATACAATTTTGGTCTTCAATTTTAATTTTCAATGCAGTCGGGGGCTGTTTCTAAATAGATTTGTTCTTTTCATCAAACTGCCCCCGACTGCATTGAAAATTAAAATTGAAGAGCAAAATTTTATCAGCAACATTTTTTATAATTGTAGTCTTCATATGATGCATTGATATATATTCAACATCGAAAAGTAATTTAAATCTAATAAAATTACTATGCGTTTAATCATTCATAACATTTTCGTTAAATCTGATCAGAGCTGAATTTCAATACCTTGTTTTTGGCTTTCTAAATCGACTTTATTTAGATTTTGTAATTTTTACTAAATATTATTTTTATTTAGTTTTTTTTCATTTAGTGTTTTTATCAATTTATTTTTTATTTATTCATTTATTTTTTGGCAGTCGTGTTTTTTAATTTTTTAAATTATTTTATTTTATTTTATTCCTTTTTGTGTTTAAAAAGAGTATAATGTGAATGTGCAGTGTGTGCGTGCGTGTGTGCGTGCGTATGTGTGAAGTGCAAAAAAAAATTTCAATTTTTACATAGTTTTATTTAGAAACTTTGTTACGTACATAGTATAATTAGCGTATTAACTTATAAACTTATAAATATAGTATAAATTTATTTTATATACTATTATATAACTAGTATAATACAAACATTTCGATAAATTGTTTTATAAATTATATAATTAACAAAATAATATCATTTATTAGAAATGATAAAGAAAAAGCTTTGGTCTACAGATTTCTTAGTCGATTTAATTCCTCAAGTGAGTTTTTATCGTGCGGTTCATGCAACAATTTTCGTGGATCCAGACAACTTATTGCTAATCCCTCTAATGTTTTCACACGACTTAGTGCGACGTATGCCTGACCCTTGGCAAAAATATTACTACTCAAATCAATGACTGCGTTGTCTAAAGTAGTGCCTTGGAGTTTATGTACTGTTATACAACCCAACACAATATTAATGGCAGCATACATCGTTCTACTTTGCCCTGGCCTCGCAAAACATCATATTCAACAGTGGTGGGCTCTATCTTTACTCCAATGCCAGCAGTATTTCCCCTAATTGATCTGTCATCAAATTCTACAAATACGGCTTGTGGAAGCTCACCAGGTTAAAGCTGATCTCGACGTAGTGCAGGCCACTCAATTTTTCTAATGATGCCGATTGCTCCGTTGACCAGACCATGATTAACATTAATGTTTTTTCGCAACATTACCCTAGTTCCGACTCCGATTACTAAAGAGTTTGGAATACCTCCAGTTTTGTTTGGATCCGTTGGTATGAAGTCTTTCTTTAACTTTTGTCCGTAATTCTTAGCTTCGACAGACACATCCACCGCTGCAATATCGTAAACTTTAGATGATGTTTTCAACTTTTCAGTCATCATAGCTTATATTCTTCTACCTGTTTAGTGGTTGGGAAAATACGCAGACACTCGCCATCAGCAAATTCATCTGTCAAAGGAACTCTTCGACGATCTAAAATTTCTAGCTGCTGCATGGTGAGTTGGCCGACTCGTAAATTATTTAGAATGTCTATAAAATGAGTGTCGTTAGCTTGCCGCATATTTTGAGGTAATGCACAGAAACTAAACAGTGTCCACAAATTAATTTCAGCTGATAAGTAATGAGGCTGCTTGAAGCAGTAGGTACCACCAACTGCTTTTGATACAGGTGGCAACTGCATTAGATCGCCAAACAAAATAATATTGTTACCCCCGAAGAGAGCATCATTCATTTTAAGCTGTTGCAACCTTAAGTGAATATTTCATAGGGTACCATTGAGATTTCGTCAATGATTGGCCAATTAATATGCTTCCACCTTAGCCGTTCCCTTTGAAGACACTCATCAGTAAGAGGGCGAAGAGCTGTCACCTTGCCTTTTTCGATAAGAAGGGCAAAAGTAGAGTGCAAAGTGCTACCTCCAATCAATCTTGCAGCGACACCTGTGGGTGCTGCTATCGTCCACAGCTCTGCTTGCAGGTAAATGAGAAAGACGACGAATCTGTTTTACAATAATTTTCAGAGTAAAGGTTTTGCCGGTACCTGCTCCTCCAGTAACGAACACACGTAATGGCTCAGTATTATTTTCACTTGAAAGCAATCTGTCTGAAATCATTTTGAACAATTGGCGCTGCTGAAAATTCATTAAGTTTACTGCTGCGGCATATTGTTGATCCGTCATTTCATTTATTTCAGTATTTCAGGTTCACCATATTTCGCAGAGAGAAATATATATATCAAACCAATATATATATATATATATATATATATATATATAATTTCAGATCAGCTGTTCTCTGTTTCTCACGGATTGCACATATATACTCTCACACAATAGCGCGCTAACATAGTATTAGTGACCGTGGTCTTAAATCGCAAGCACTATCTGGAGTGAACTTTACAGAATACCTTCCACTAGCGCCACCTGATGGACCAATAAACGAACAAAAAAAATCCTTAGAACCGATCACTTGTATTCACTTCCGGTCAAACCCGGAAGTCAACTCACGGTGATATATAGCCTATGACACTTCTGGTGAAGTAAGGAATCCATCGAGCCATCGAACATCAAAATCCGTAAAGCCGTTAAAAAGTTATAGTGGAACAAACATACATACATACATACCCTACCACTGAAAACATAACACTCCTTTTTAGCAGTCGTGTAAAAATGTGTGTTATACATAACAGTACATTACTACGATGAGATGGAAAACAATTACGTAATTCTAGATATTTATCTTTAGATAATTCGAAATGAGTTTCCGACACGTTTCTCGACTGGCTACCACTAGCACTCTCCGTGAAGGCCCTGTTCAGTTCAGTTCAGTTTAGACCTGGCGATATTAGAATGCGCATTGTTAGTTATTGTGGCGGTTTAGTAGCAAGTGATCATTGCGTTAATTAGTGCAAAACTGTAATAATGTGACATTTATCCTAAAAATTAAACTTGAATTTTTGTATAAGAGTGCTTTGTTGATTTATAATTGCTGTTTGTGTCTAACTATAGTTTATAATTAGTGACTCCATTGCTGTCAGTTTTGCTATTCCCACTGAGCAACACGACGGTACGCGTGATCGTCGTAACAGTATAAACAAGGAACATTCCGTTTAAAGGATATCACACAATTTAGTAAATTTTTTGTTTATCCCCAGAAATATACCTGGTATTTTCTTAATTCGTGTTTATTAATTTATTTGAACGCTGTGGTTCTAATGGGTACACATTACTTGTTCATTTGAATCATCATAAGAACATGAGTTTTTGAATGCGCAAGCTGGTCATCAATGATACTGGAATTAGCGTTTCTTGGAATGTAGAGAAAGGGAAAAAATATCCAGAAAAGTTTGTTATTTTTTCCTATTATTTATTTATCAGGTTGCTGCAAACCTTCATTAGCGACCACAAAAATTATAATATTAAATTTATATATCATACAAAAATGCTTACATTTTTTATTACTTTGTATTTTAAAACAGTATTAAGTTTAAGTTTTTATAAATGTGGATGCTTAGAAAGATTTATAGCTTTTCTTTCTGATGTAGTGAAATAAACAACATCTTTCTTCCCTTATACAAACGTAAAGTTTCTTTTTATTCACACAGTAGCCACAGTAACCTTGAATGAGTTGTTTGTGACGCGTATAGTAGAATGTTCAAAACGTGCCAAGACTTAAGCGGTCTTAAGTGGTTAATTGAAATGCGTAAAAATTTATAAGCTGATTATATATTTTAATTTTCCGCGTGCACGTCTTCTTTGAGGTGGCACTTAATATTTTCCTGTGGTGCGTGTGTTAAACAAGCAGAAACAATTTACACACTCAAAATACACTTACAAAACCCTTATGCCTTATTTCTTACCTACGAACTTATACATATTTCATAAATGCTTGTGGTATAATACCATCGTCGACCTTCTATAAACAGTTTATCAGTAACGTGACCATGACCATGTTAACCTACAATCGCAATGCGGCTGTGAAGCAAATAAGATTACACCTATCGCCTTCGCCTTGTTATATGTGTTTAGGTATGTTCTAACATAATGATTACGTACTCATTGAAAAAAGGTGTGGGCTTGATAACAATTCTATGCTTGATAGAATTGTTAATAGCAGACTAAACGATCAGACTAATCATTTATATCTGTGAGTTAGATAAATTTTTACTTTTTTCACACAGACTCACACACACAAACTTAAATTGCTGAGTAAGTTTGCAATAAATTGTTATTGTTGCCATACATATCTACTAAAAAGGTAATACACATTTACGGAACATAAGCAGCAAACAGCTGTGAATTCTAAAACTTATTTAGAAAAATGTAGTAAATGCTTTAAACATATTTTGTATAACATTATACAGGATTAAATTACTTAAAATTCTTAAAATAACTTGATATTGAGTAAATATATATATATATATATATATATATATACAGTAGAAGAAGACTGAAACCCCCCTTTTATTTTTCTAAGTTTTGTAATTTTTTCTGAATTTTATTTAATTTTATTTTTATTAAGTTTTTTTTTGTAAAAGGGGAGAGACATCATATTTAGAACTAGGTAAGGAAAAAACCTAGAGGAAGCAAAAGTGTGCAAGGCCCAAATACAATTACAGACATGTCCCCCCCAGGTGAATGACAGGACTTGCAAATGAAAAACTCTTTTAACCAACAAGCGTGTGCTTTATTCAACCTGCAAGATTTTACATACATGACAAGTTCGTGATTGTGTGAGCACACCATTAAAGGCAGAATTATATATATATATATATATATATATATATGTATATCCATTAATTCATAATGTCACAAAGTAAGTGAGTTGATATTAAACTAATTGCAAAAATTTCTGCCTGATTATGTATGAGTCAAAGTTAGTAATAATCTCATTCATAAAGCAATACTAATCCATCAGTGTTGTATAATATCAAATAGGCTAGCCTGTTGTCTCAGCAAGCACATTTATGGTTATTCTCTTTTTTAAATCCGTTACATATTCCCCAAAAAAAATATATATGTAGTAAAATTACACACACAAACACATATACGACATGAATAACAAAACATCCCTCATTTCAACACTAACCTCCTCATAAACCCATTCCAACTACAGTAAATGAAGGAACCCTAATATGTATAGATAGGTACAAATATAAATGACAACGTAAATGGAATATCTCAGCTCCCAAGCATAGATTTGCCAGCATATTCACAAGCATAGTTCACACCAGAGAATGTAAGTGACCGCCCCGAAACTCAACCAGCCAAACGACCCCTTACCTTAATCATTAAGCGTTAAGTATGTGTGTGAAAGAAAATCGTTTCTCATCTACAGCATCAGACAACCCCCGCTACGTTATTAAAACTCAGCCATGATCAGATGACATGATAGCACGAGATAATTAACTCCCTAATGGTCTTAATTAGATGAAAGTTAGATCTTACAGCAAACTGCGGATGTGTGTGTATGTGTGTAACTTCTTACACATTATACAGTTATAAGATACTTCATTAGGTGTACTGTGGTAATGTTCACACATGCAATAACATAATTGAACACGAGAGTTTGTGCTAGAGTATAATGTTCAGAACTTCACGAGTGAGCTTCTGGCGGCTTCTGTGCATTCACATGTTGTAGAGAGAGAGAAATAGATAATCAGAATTTTCCCACCTGGATTGTCCGGTGTACTTAGTTCGTATAGGCGCGGATCAGTGATGTCACAGTCGTGTCACAAGTCCCTGGTGCAGCTTAGCATTGGAAAAGTCCTCGACTGACGGCATTGTGGCTATAAGATCGTCTCTGCCATTAGGGTGGACAGATGTTCGTCCACCCCTGACACCCATCTCGCCCTTGGTCGAGCACCTGGACATACAATAGGTTGTAGAGGGTGTCATAAAGAAAATCACACCACTTAGGCCGTCCACATTAAATACCAACACTAACTTTAAGCAGCAACAGCGCACACACACATCGCCACTAATTCAGATTAAACAGTATTAAGCTCGTCTAGCAATTACTTTCTTAATGTTTCATTGAAATATTCAAATTGATTTGCTCTGTCTTTCGTAGTTATTAATTACATCAAAACAGCTGAGTGCAAGATACATTAGCATATTCTCTATTGAAATCAACTTGACCCACGACTCTCACATTCATAATTTAATTAAATTTAATTTAATTTGATTTTGTAATAGCATTAATGCCCAGATTAAAAACTGCTCTATACGCACACACACACACACAAGCATAACTCATAATGAAAGCTGAAACACAAAATATATTTGGGGTTAGAATATTTTCAGAACCCGCAGACTTGCACGTACCTGGAACAACACTTTATCTAGCCTATCATAGTGATAGGTTCGGAAGTCCTGGATAGAAGTTTGCCGCCAGCCGAGACCAGATGAACAGGTTGGAGGATCAAGCAGAAATGAGGCCGATACAACGTTTCGGTCCAGCCAAGTAACCTCCAAATGCATGAATGTACAGACACAGCTGGCTGGCAGCGCCAGCTGTATTGCGTAGCTGCACAACCGTTTGTGTGTATAACCGACCGGCAACAAACAATCGTAACAGTGTGGCAGTGCGTGACGTCAGCGGCGCTCGTTTTTAAAATACTAATAATACGTTGCCGAAGCCAGTTCGGCACACCCTCACCCTAAAAGGGCAACATGGTTGACCCAAAACAAACAAGTCCTCAAGCACGACGGCTGCGGGAAACCTGGAAAATCTCAGATTCTAAAACGCTCTTGGTGAGTTCAGTAACACAGGAAAACGAAAAGGCAGAAGGAAGAGGTGTGAGTTAGTGAGTGTGTGTCTGAAAGAGAAGATGTAAGTGTGAGTCCTGCATGCTCGCCGGGCCCTGGTCCGCATGCAGATATAAGAGACAGAAAAGAACAGGAGAAAGAGAAGAATCGCAGGATCCCGCTTTGAGTACTGACCACCAAGGCCTCCCAATTCCAATAACTGAGATCCAGGAACCCCAAATAGTATTCCCCCCTTTTTTTATGGGCCTAACTGTCATCCCTAACTCATGCCCTATGGCAAAACTTTAGCTTCGAAATATGAGTGGTTACTCTTTCAACATCCCCTCCGGGATCACCCAATTTCACTGTGACGGGCGACACAAACCGAAGAATGCGGTATGGTCCCGACCAACGATAACATAGTTTAGCGGCCCTCCTATTTATGGCTGAGCTGATCGGATGGCTCTGACAGTAGACCAAGTCGCCAATCTTAAATGGGTTCGGAATTCGCCCCTGATTGTAGCGACTACGGACGCGTTCGTGCGCACGAAGCAAATTCCTCCGGACCTCCCGCCATCTGTCCACAGTCGTGACCTCAGGATCGTTCGGCAGAAGATCATCAATGTGCCACAAATTGTCCAACGGCAAACTCGGCGAGAACCCAAACATGACTTCAAAGGGTACGGCCTTGTGACTCTCGTGTAGGGCCGTGTTAAAAGCCAATTGCAACCACTTTAAATTTTGGTCCCAACAATCCTGTTGTTCAGCATGGTAGGCGATAAGCGCTGAACGGAGATTCCGGTTAAATCTCTCCGCGTGGGACGGTTGAGGGTAGTACGGGGAAGTGGTCACATGTTTGATGCCGTTAGCGAAACACATTCGCCGGAAATCTTTTGAAATGAACTGTGGTCCATTGTCAGAGACAATGGTGGACGGAAAACCGAAATGCTGAAAGACATGGGTCTGTAGCATAAGGATAGTTGAGCGAGTGTTTGCCTGTCGTAAGGGCAGTAGCCAGACAAACTTGGAAAAAACATCCACGCAAACAAGTAGGTAAGCATTACCTGACTTGCTACGAGGGAAAGGTCCCACGTAGTCTATGAATAACTTCTCCATGGGTTTGCTCGCCACATCAGATGACAATAGACCCAATTTAGTGTTTTGAGCAGGCTTACTCAAGCCACAGAGATGACATGCTTTCACACGAGCCGCGATGTCCCTGTCCATGCCCTTCCAGATGAAATGCCTCCTAATACTGGAAATGGTCTTCGAAATTCCCTTATGGCCACCTATTGGGGAATCATGATAGTAGCTGAAGACCATTGGCACGAGCTTGCTAGGCAGCACAACCTTCGGGGCACGTCCTTTTCGTTCTCGGCAGCACAGGACGCCCTTGGACAGAAAATATGGTACCTGCACGTTACCCTCTTTTAGGTGTTGGATGATAGGACCCAACTCTTCATCGTTTAACTGATGGGGTAACACATCAGTAAAAGCCAAAGGAAAATCCAGCAGAACGGAACAGGGTTGCTCAGAATTGGCCTCGCTGGGTTGGGAGAACATACGTGACAAGGCGTCTGCAACAACATTTTGTGTTCCCCTGATGTGTTGCACTTTGAATTTAAAGGATGAGATCTTGACCACCAAACGCCCTATTTTACCCAGCTGCCGGGGATGAGCGAGAAGCCAGGAGAGAGCCTGATTATCGGTCTCCAACAGGAACTCAGCGTGTTCCAAGAAACGCCTGAACTTATCTAGAGCGTACACAACAGCAAGACACTCTAGTTCATACACTGAAGACTTCCTCTCTTGTTGGGTCAAGGTCCGGGATATAAATGCCACCGGCTGCCTAGCACCATCGACTTCCTGGGACAGAACCGCCCCGAGCGCAACAGAACTCGTGTCCGTTTGCAAAATGAATTTTTTTTAAAAATCAGGCATCCTCAACACAGGGGGAGAGACGATCGCCTCCATGAGGGTATCAAAGGCCCGCTGTTGCCTCTCTCCCCATACAAATTTGGTACCCTTTTTCCTGAGTTCGTTTAAAGGTACAGCAATCTCCGCGGCATTAGGGATAAATCTACGGTAAAAATTGACCATGCCAACAAATCTGGCAACACCTTTCGCATCCCTAGGGGGAGGAAAATCCCGGATGCCTTGTGTCCTCTCCGGGTCGACCGTCACACCCCCATATGAGACGAGATGCCCTAAAAACGAAATACTCCTTTGTGCAAACTTTACCTTGTCTGGATTGATAGTGAGGCCAGCACTCCTCAATCGGCACATCACCTCTCTCAGGTGACCCAGATGCTCCTCGAACGTTTTACTGTAGACCAAGAGGTCATCAAGATAATTAAAGATGAATTTAAATTTTACGTCATGGAATACAGTGTCAAGTAGTCGCGTGAGGGTTTGAGCCCCCACTGCCAGACCCATTGGTACCCTAGTATATTGATAAAGATTCCATGGCACACAGAATGCCGTATAAGGGCGGCTTTCCTTAGACAGAGGAATCTGATGATAAGCGGCATTGAGGTCAAAGATGGTGAAGTACCTGGCCCCACTAAACCAATCGAACGCGGAATGTAAATCGGGAAGAGGAACTGAATCCACCTCAATATTAGCATTGAGTTTGCGATAGTCAATGACCATACGCTGTTTACCTCCAGGCTTGGGCACCAGAAATGCTGGACTTGCATAACTAGAGTTGGAAGGCTCAATGACCCCTTGTTTAAGCAACTCTTGAACCTTCTCTCTTAGGACATCCATCTTTGGAGGGGCGAATTTGTATGGGTGTGAGCGGACTACGGCGGAGTCCGTTAAACGGATCTTATATTCCAAAAGATGTGTGAGCCCCAGGTTGGGAGTTAATACAGTGGGGAACTGCTCACACAAATGATCTAAAGCATGCCTCTGGGACGGGGTGAGATGGTCTCTTTCTGAATCGGGACACACAACCTCTTGGACACCTCCCTTAGCTCCCTGGTACCCAAGGAAAGGAATGACAACCTCCCGATTGAATTTAAAATAACAGTGGTGCGCTTGAAGATCTAAAACGAGACCACTCTTGGAGATGAAATCTGCACCCACAATGCAGTCGACTCCCAGAGCCGGAGAAACCAAAAATCGCCACACCCATGAAAAACACTCGATTTTAATACTCAGGGAAACCACCCGGGAGATGGGCAGAATTTCCCGCGATGCAGTCCAGCATACCACGGAAGACCGATCCGACCCTAATAGTAAGCCCTGTTGTTCAAGGTCCTCACATACTCTAGATGAAATTATGGATCGGGCTGATCCAGAGTCAACCAAGGCTCTGAGCTGACCCTTTTTCAACTCGACCAACAGGAAGGGGCATATTGAACTGTAGTTGGGGACAGTTCGCAGGACCTTGGAGCCGGATGACCCGGGATTAGCTATCCGCCTGGGGTTAAGTGAAACCGGAAGAGAACGGCCTAACGGGGAAGACCACTCCCGACTTATCTTCCCCGAGAATTTACGTTTTTTGAAAGGTTACCTTTTCGGGAAGTCCCTTGACGCTGTCTAGCATCGTTACAATAGCGCGCGACGTGACCGAATCTATGACACCTAGAACAGAATAATTCTCGTACTTCACAGCTCTGAACCGGCGCAGGCCTAGGACCCCAAGACCCGGGCTGCCCGACTCGTCGCTCGAAATTAGGGCGTTCTGAACGCCTCCTAGCCTCGCGGGCTCTAATACCGTCATTACCCTGTATAGTGGTCGACTCGGCGCACAGCCGGTCTAAATCAATAAAACTTTGGGGACGGGCAGCGAATGTCAAACGTGACCGTTCCTCCGGCGTCACGCCCTGCAAAATAGTATGAATGACATCAGACTCTGACAACCCCAGCCTCAGGATCCGGGCCGCGTCTTTAACACTGGAAATTAAATGAGCAAGGGACTCTCCGCTTGCTTGAACTCTATAGAAATGTTTGTGTCGTAACCGGTCGTGTAACCTTCCCGGTACGAAAGCGTCCAGGACTTCCCGATGGAAATGGTCTATGCCACCACCATCCCTAAGGGTACTTGTCACGCGCTCAGCCATAGATCCCCGACAGTACGGGTAAATGAGCTCAAGCAAAGTCCGCTCCGACAGCCCAGGGAAATCGGCCAACTGAAAAAATACGCGCAAGAATCTCAAAAGCGCCTCAGGATCCAGACCATCGACAACTGGGAGACGCTGAATGACATCCGACAGTGGGTTAGGAAGCTTGTGATAGCTTGCGGTGGCCATATCGGAAAAGGCAGGAACATGCACAGGGGGTTCCACCCTGGCTGCCGTCTCAATAGAAGAAGAAGAAGAACCGGAATTCGGATCTACGTAGCGACGCTGGCCGAGAGAAAACTCCCGCAATGCCATCGCCACTTGCTCCCTAAGAGTGACAACATTTTTCTCTAATTCCGAGGTGGTAGCCTGTGATTCAGCATTCTGTAAACGGCATAGAACATGTTGTAAACGTTGGCGCACCCTCTGTCTAGCCGTAGAGGTGGGTGCCGCCGACTTCAGGCCTTCGGCCAAATCGAGCAGTTCTACAAATTTTTCCGAGCACA
This sequence comes from Magicicada septendecula, assembly GCA_034769895.1. NCBI lineage: Eukaryota > Metazoa > Arthropoda > Insecta > Hemiptera > Cicadidae > Magicicada > Magicicada septendecula. Next base: position 145,795,161 of record CM068368.1, read on the forward strand.
GCTCCACCTCGGCGGTGACATCCGTAAGTAATACTCTCCCACTCGGTACCTCACCGGAGGCAAGAGCCTCACGGAGTTGCTTCCTTAATGAAACAACAGTCTCCTGCGGCTTCCGTCCCCGGAACCGGACCTCCCAATCGAGCTCATCTTTTACAAGCAAATCCACATTTACCGAAATGGACATGACCGCGCAATCCACACACACACCACGTAAAAGCAAGAATTAAAGAGAACGACAGGAAGAACTTGATCATACAAGTGGCTCCAGAATGCTCTAGCGATACGACGAGATGGGTGTCATAAAAGCAGAGAAACAGCCATGCAAAATGCCCAGAAGAGAACACAACACAAAACAACCAAACTAACTCACTAAATACAACACACAAAGTACACATAAAATTCGATATAATCGAAAATATAAACTATCACATCCATGCCCTTGGTCGGACCATAACCGCATTCAAAATACACGATACCGCAACGCAACGCCCTCAATAAACAATTACCATATAACTGGGATGGTACCAAACACGTTGTCTAATCCAAGAGACAAGTCATAATCAAACTCAACAAGTACCGACGGCCCTCATCATGTCCAGACTCCGTATGAGCTCCAGGGTATGTGCAAGTGCAACCAATCAGCACACAGTCATTAAAAAAAAATTAATCACATTCTTATAACCCCTTTTCAAAATTCATCTTACACTCAACATCACAAAATAATCACTTAAACACTAACACATATTAAATTATTTTAAACTTCATTAACCCCTTATTCATTTTATAAAATGTGCTCTTTTTTCTGGTTGTTCATTCTGTTAATTTATTACACTACCATTAAGTTTTCTTACAACACTTGGATTCTAATCAAAAATAATTTGAAATAATTTGCAAGTCCTAACACCAGCTGACATGTCTGTAGCCACACTAAGTTTCATTTAAGAAAATAAATATAAGTCCCCAGATTCTAAAATTTCTCAAGTTCAACAGAGAAAAATAAGGCAGAAATAATAGCTACTATCCACCCGGAATCATAACAACCACGCTCTGAACTAACATTTGAAAGCCCCCTTTTATTTTTCTAAGTTTTGTAATTTTTTCTGAATTTTATTTTTATTAAGTTTTTTTTTGCAAAAGGGGAGAGACATCATATTTAGAACTAGGTAAAGGAAAAACCTAGAGGAAGCAAAAGTGTGCAAGGCCCAAATACAATTACAGACATGTCCCCCCCAGGTGAATGACAGGACTTGCAAATGAAAAACTCTTTTAACCAACAAGCGTGTGCTTTATTCAACCTGCAAGATTTTACATACATGACAAGTTCGTGATTGTGTGAGCACACCATTAAAGGCAGAATTATATATATATATATATATATATATATATATATATGTATATCCATTAATTCATAATGTCACAAAGTAAGTGAGTTGATATTAAACTAATTGCAAAAATTTCTGCCTGATTATGTATGAGTCAAAGTTAGTAATAATCTCATTCATAAAGCAATACTAATCCATCAGTGTTGTATAATATCAAATAGGCTAGCCTGTTGTCTCAGCAAGCACATTTATGGTTATTCTCTTTTTTAAATCCGTTACATATTCCCCAAAAAAAATATATATGTAGTAAAATTACACACACAAACACATATACGACATGAATAACAAAACATCCCTCATTTCAACACTAACCTCCTCATAAACCCATTCCAACTACAGTAAATGAAGGAACCCTAATATGTATAGATAGGTACAAATATAAATGACAACGTAAATGGAATATCTCAGCTCCCAAGCATAGATTTGCCAGCATATTCACAAGCATAGTTCACACCAGAGAATGTAAGTGACCGCCCCGAAACTCAACCAGCCAAACGACCCCTTACCTTAATCATTAAGCGTTAAGTATGTGTGTGAAAGAAAATCGTTTCTCATCTACAGCATCAGACAACCCCCGCTACGTTATTAAAACTCAGCCATGATCAGATGACATGATAGCACGAGATAATTAACTCCCTAATGGTCTTAATTAGATGAAAGTTAGATCTTACAGCAAACTGCGGATGTGTGTGTATGTGTGTAACTTCTTACACATTATACAGTTATAAGATACTTCATTAGGTGTACTGTGGTAATGTTCACACATGCAATAACATAATTGAACACGAGAGTTTGTGCTAGAGTATAATGTTCAGAACTTCACGAGTGAGCTTCTGGCGGCTTCTGTGCATTCACATGTTGTAGAGAGAGAGAAATAGATAATCAGAATTTTCCCACCTGGATTGTCCGGTGTACTTAGTTCGTATAGGCGCGGATCAGTGATGTCACAGTCGTGTCACAAGTCCCTGGTGCAGCTTAGCATTGGAAAAGTCCTCGACTGACGGCATTGTGGCTATAAGATCGTCTCTGCCATTAGGGTGGACAGATGTTCGTCCACCCCTGACACCCATCTCGCCCTTGGTCGAGCACCTGGACATACAATAGGTTGTAGAGGGTGTCATAAAGAAAATCACGCCACTTAGGCCGTCCACATTAAATACCAACACTAACTTTAAGCAGCAACAGCGCACACACACATCGCCACTAATTCAGATTAAACAGTATTAAGCTCGTCTAGCAATTACTTTCTTAATGTTTCATTGAAATATTCAAATTGATTTGCTCTGTCTTTCGTAGTTATTAATTACATCAAAACAGCTGAGTGCAAGATACATTAGCATATTCTCTATTGAAATCAACTTGACCCACGACTCTCACATTCATAATTTAATTAAATTTAATTTAATTTGATTTTGTAATAGCATTAATGCCCAGATTAAAAACTGCTCTATACGCACACACACACACAAGCATAACTCATAATGAAAGCTGAAACACAAAATATATTTGGGGTTAGAATATTTTCAGAACCCGCAGACTTGCACGTACCTGGAACAACACTTTATCTAGCCTATCATAGTGATAGGTTCGGAAGTCTTGGATAGAAGTTTGCCGCCAGCCGAGACCAGATGAACAGGTTGGAGGATCAAGCAGAAATGAGGCCGATACAACGTTTCGGTCCAGCCAAGTAACCTCCGAATGCAGGAATGTACAGACACAGCTGGCTGGCAGCGCCAGCTGTATTGCGTAGCTGCACAACCGTTTGTGTGTATAACCGACCGGCAACAAACTATCGTAACAGTGTGGCAGTGCGTGACGTCAGCGGCGCTCGTTTTTAAAATACTAATAATACGGCCGAAGCCAGTTCGGCACAAGACATAAAATAAAGTATATTACAATTTGAAAGTCCTTTCCAATTTTATACAAGCTCAAACCATAATTGCTATGAGATTACTAAATTTTTGTATCGGGTAGGTTCCAAAAAAATACTCCTTCTTTTCCAAAACATAATACCCCGACCTGATCAAAATATTGTCATAGGCCTACCTGAAACACGGGCCATTGATGAATATTTGTAATTAGTAATTTAATAACAAATATTTAATATTTCCTGTTGTTTTAGTAAAACGAGTACATAATTTTAAACAAAGAAACGTTGAGAGTACAAAGATGCACGCATAAGTGCGCCTTTGTAATGAAACACAACTATTTTTCATTTTCTCTTCATCAGTTTCCAATCAATATTGTTTTCTATTGGCACATAAATGATACATTAATGTAATTAGATTTATCAGGAATCACGCTGTTAGTCTGCTCTGATAATGATTCCATCAGTGAATTTACGATTCCATCGAATATTCCACAGCATGGGTAGCACAACGAGGTTAGTTAACTGTATATTTTCTATATACACGTAGGATGCAGGGTAAACACCTGGAACTGGACCAGCTGGTGTTTAAATACAGTCGCAGGTTGCGCGTATGACCTGAATAGTTGGGAATATTAAAATAATTTTATTGATTGTTCATAGTACAAGTATATTAACTTCGCGAATAATCTACAATAGTTCTTTCTGATTATTTCTGAATTACATATACGTGAATCTATAACATTCTACGATATCCTCATTTACCTTCATTAATCAGTAACAATCCTGTAACCTTATCAGACTTTATCTATTTCGCAACGTTTGAAAAAATATCAATAAGAATAATTCTAAGCGCACAGTGTCTCCAAACTTTGTATAAATTAGTACAGTTTGTTAGAAAATGAAGTTTTATAGTAAAAACAAGTAACAAATGCCTGGTTAATACAGTTTGCTTCATAAATTAACAACAGGTTTTCGCTTGTGTTATTTATTAGAGGAGGGTGAAATCGTTGCTGGATTGCTCCAGACCTCGAATCGACTAATTAAATTCTCAAATTAAGGGCAGTTAGACAGTGTTCGGTTTTTACAGTTAGGCTACAGTTTGTTCTCTTGCGCCGCTCCTTCAATCAAATTATTCATATGACTTATTTTTTGAAAACAAATTATTCAGTTTTCTGAAGCATTTGGACATTAAGGGACATGTGATATATATTACATATTGCGGTGTATAGAGATCGCATAGAATAAGATTCGAGATCAAATATTATTCGAATGATACGGATTTATTTATGATGCTATGAACTTTCTGGCAAGCCACTGCCCTTTTAATACAGTTAACAAAAAAAGTAATTAATCTGTGTCTGGTTACCTTTTTACAAACTAAAATTTAATGTATATGCATTGAAATAAAGTTATATTTGAAAAGGTCTTTTTGTCTTACTTACCTATTATAATTTATTTACTGACATAACCTCTATTAGAGGCTTTGTTTTTTGTCAGTTTTTATAAGTGGGTGTAAATTAGTTCACTTTCCTTTAACGTCGACTGCAGATCCTTCAGACGACGCCGACGGGTGGATTCTATCTGCATGAATACGTGGGCCAAATTACTCTGCCCGCCTTCAAGGTAGCTCTCGGGCGTGTTACATTTCTGGCGGGCATGTTACATATACGTTTACATGGTGAACCGATACTGTTACTGCTTAACTGATATGTTAGGTTTACACCATTCCGTTTGGCAGAAACCGTTTGACATTTGTAGCAAAATGGATGTTGATATACATATTCTCAGCGGTTTTTAACCGTCAAAGACATACCAGATTTTGTATAAAATGGTCCGTTATGGTGTAAAAGTATTTGATTTTAAAGCCATTCATCAGCTGAAACGTGGATATAAATCCTGTAGCGGCACTCGTCGCAAGGGCCGCTACGTAAAATTTTAAGACTAGGTTAATTAACCTAGAGGAAGCGAAAAGTGTGCTGGAGCCCAAACAGAGTGACAGGATTTGCAATCAACACTCTTTCAACAAGTAAAAAAATTTATTAGAGTTTAAGTTGTGACACAAGGTTCCAATCATTTTGCGTGTCATATACAGTGATTAATTTATAGTCTATAGTTGTAAGAACAATGACATAAGGCATACATATATTAATGTGCAGACCAGCATACCCCATGAGGGAGAACACGCGAACATGGTTACATTTGAAATAACGAACCAATTAAGTTAACCCCACCCCTTAATGAAAACATGAATAACCCTTCACACTAATTATAATAAATAAGGGTAATACAGATCAGACTTGAAATAGTTTAAGGGAGGAAACCATGCTCTAGCAAACAATATAACTTTTCCCTCTTGGTGTATGTCACACCAGTTACAGAGTAGTCAGTTACAATTTTTAACAACTTGAGTTCTTGTGGTTTGAGATATTGTAAGTTATTAACACAGATATTTAATGTGAACACAAGGGTAGCCGGTCTATGGAGTTGAAGCTGATTGAGATAATTAATATGCTAATTGAGATGGTTGATATGCAGAGTGATAAATAAACGTTCCCACCTGTGATTTTGTGGAGAAGAACTCAAGCGGTACCGTGATGAACAGTGTACTAGGAATGTTGCAAATTGTCCCTGGATCGCGACAATTGTCCACTGGCTCTCGTTCCGGGCATATCTGGGTCCTTCGGTGTGTTCGGTTGGCTCAGCATTCCTGGGTCTGACGGCTTCGGGGAGCATTCTGGTGCGCTGCTCTGCGGGTAGTCACCGGTGTTAATGTGACTACCGCTCTTTCCCCTTCCTCCTGGCTGGTGCAGTGACCCTATAACATTTTTATTTGGGGATTAGCCACCAGTTAATACACCTATACATAACACTCTCTCACCTCGGAACACAAACACCTCAGTCACTTTCACAATCTTTTATTAACACCTTATTTGCTCTAATAATGCAATATTGCTTAGCTTCATTAGATTATAATAGTTAATTTCAATTAACTTTTCGGAATAAGTGTTAACAAGCAACAATTGTTTCCAGACATGAAGTAATGAGTAGATTACATTTTACAAGACAAGAGTTTTACAATAAAATAAGTTTTACATGAGTCTGGGCCACACACACACTTACAAAATCATAACACATAATCCATAATTAAATAAACATAGAATGATATAATTAAGTCCACACTAACCTGAACATCTCTACAAGATTACAAACGCATAGTAAGAAGATCTACACCCAAATCCTGGGCCATCAGACCGCTGGAACCTTCATCTCGAAGGCTGGCAGAGAAATGAGGACGAGGCATGAATTAGTTGGTCTCACATCCTGCATAAAACAACCTATCCCAATTTCCAAAAATACGCTTACGGTTAACCTGATTGCGAACAGAGCACTGCCATCAGCTGAGATAGCGGCAGCTCACTCGATCGCGTCGCCGGAGCGTTGACAAAAGGCATTGGCGGCACTGCTGCCAACTGCGCTGCCGCACTGAACAAATCTAACCGCGCCGGGAAATTCAAACCCCGGCACAATCCGTAAAACTGCAGTCCATATTTCACCCGCAAAAATTGATCGAAAATACAACATTTAATAATTAGAATCTGTCTACCACTGACAATCAATACCTCCTGTTCATTTCCTTCCTAATTAATTCTTGTCTAGTTCCATTTTCTGCAGTACTTTATAATATCGAGTCTGTACCAAATAAGGGTGCCGTTGTAGCGTTTTTTTTTCGTTATCATCTCTAATGGATGTGACCTTATCGCCTATCCAAATTTTTCGATCACTGACTTTTAGGTTTTCTAATTCTATAAACGACATCGTCTTACCTTATTTGGTTACACATCTATTTAATTGTTTTCATATTTCATCTCATTATTTTTAATAAAACGTAGTCCATGCAGCTATGTTTAGTTCTAGGTTTCTGTATCCTTCTCACAAGGCATTGAGCCTAGTTTTTTGCTTTTAATAAATTCTTGTCGAAAACGGCGTTCTGCTTTATTAAAAATATCATCTCTCCATCTAGCAAAGGAGTATTCGTAGTCTCTTTTTGTCTCTTGACTTCCATTCTAGCAACTTCTCTGGTCACCGGCCAGCATCTCTCCTAGCCGAGTGTTGGGCCCACTAACAATTAAATATTATAATTCTATAAATCAAATCATTTTGTCTTGATTGGGTGCTAATTTATTTCTTCGCGTCTGTGATGTACAAGTCATTACCGGAAGCACACACATACTGAACACGTTTGTTTTGAAAACATGTTAGCTGACTGAAAATGAGCCACACCTCGTAGTAGAATTAACACGAGCAATATGCGAATGCATTGTACATACTTGACAACTATAGGCTATTTCATGTACATATTCCAGTATGTACTACAGAATGATGTAGAGTGGCGAGGTAGGAAAAGACCAATTGTTAAAGCGGGACAAGTTCTACTATATGGAAGACTCCTTTCTGTTTCTTCTATTGTTACCTGGACAACAAGGCAGCTGTGTGAAAGGAGAGAGAGATACAGTAAGGGCATAAAATACGCATGGAACAGGAGACGTTCGGACTTCAATATCTTCTCTTCAATTGTTTTCTGGACAAGAAGGCGGCTTTTATACATCTATATTACAGGATAACATAAATGGTTGCTAGTAGGCGGTTTTATGTATATGAATCTAAAAGTAAGTTATTTTAAGACTGGTGCCCTACCAAGGGTTGGCAGAGTGCCAACATTGAGTACATTACTGAGGAAAGTTTTTCCTTAACTTATGGTATGCGGTTTAGAGTATAATATTAAAATAGTTATAATTTCAATTATAAAATTAATTAGTTGTTTGTATTATTTATTTTTCTTATTTATTGCAATAAATAGTTTTTGTATAGAGGGAAGTTTTCACAACGCACTGAATGTATTATTAACCAGTAAACAATAACCAGCCCTGTTCATAAAAACTTTTTAAATGCGAACACAGAAAAAATTACGTTTAACTTAATATGATTGATGGTATAAGCAGCACACTGTTATTTTATTTCGTTAATTAAAAATACAGAAAACAATATTCAATTTAATCTAAAGGTACGAAAATTTTAACAAATCTACAGTTTATTTTTAAGTAAGATCTCCAAAAATGTCTTTGTTTATGATATAGCGGTATGCGTTCATCCATATCACAAATAATATTATATATATTGCAACAAATCACAGGATCAAGATAAGCGGGGCAAGCTCATATAATACACAGACTATTGACATTCATGTTTATATTGGTAGATGGTTAAATTTGGTTATGTTAACAGTTGTATTTTAGTAAGGATAAGGGTTTAGTTTAGTAAAACTGTGCATTATTTATTTTGTTATTCATGTACTGTGTTTGTGGGAATGTGCGCGCGTGCGCGAGTGGTAAACGTTTCCCGGGCTGTGCGTGAATTATTATCGTTGTGTTTGACATTCAAATGAACTTAGACATGTATTCGCTACAATCCCTGTATATTTCTGGCTATTATTTTCATTCATATATGATATTATTAAAGTATGCAGTTATGCATAAGATAAGGGTATTCTGATTACCGCTATGCATGCTCTTACAAAGTTAATGCACTTTACAGCATGAAAAGTTGCATGTCATGGTGTATGTAACCATGTGACTTCCTTCCACCAATAAAATGCTGGATGGTGGCCGGAAATTTTCTTAAGCCTGTTGTTACACAAGCAGTTCTTCTCAGCCTACTACCGCGAACGGAACGTACAACCCTTGTTCAAGATTCTGTCGCTTGCAAGAATTTGTGAAGACTATTTGTCGATAGTTACGCGTGAAGACTCAGAGTTGTTCGTGTTTTACAACTTTACACAGTGTTATTTTACAGCATTGTGTGCATAAGTACGAGAGTTCGTCTCTACCCGCTATCACGATCGGGTCGCGCAGTTCTTGTTCAAGATTCTGTCGCTTGCAAGAATCGTAAAGACTATTCGGTGATAGTAACGCGTGTTGACGCAGAACAGTTGATTATTAACTCTTTACACACGGTGTTGTTATTATAGTATTACGTGGGTAATAAATGAGTGTAACTGTATCACTGTGTGAGATTTTCTGCAGTGTCAGTAAAATTTAATAGTTACGCTATAGTAAGTTGTTTCATCAAGAAGTTTCCGTGTTAGTGCAAGATTTCCGCATAGGGAGGTCTGCTGATCGCGGTAGACCTTGTTATTCGCGTGAACACTTGAAGAGTCCGGAGTGGTATAAGTTCAATATACCGTTATTAGATTAAACTCACTGTCACCTGAGATACTTGTTGGTCATAAACTCTATATTAATTTAACGAGTAGTAAGATCCATAGTACCGTTGTGTGTGCGAAGCGTCAGATTCATCGTGGGAATTACAGGACACCAGCCCAGCTGTTACAGGACACCAGCCCAGCTGTAAGCGTTTCAGGATGAACGTCTGTCATTTATAAGCCACACCTGACGACCCAACTACACAGCAAAGACCTGCCCTTCTCTTCAGCAACATCATCGTGGGAATCTTCTTTATGTAACGTATCACGTCATGTGTATGAACAGTATTTAACATTTTTAAAAAGAAAGACTCTATATCAAACACTACATTCTGTACATATCAAATATACCATATAAACAATTACTTATGTCTTGTGCAATAAATAATCTTAAACCCTCCAATATAGACTTTTAATTTAAGATACACATACTATCATATCCTATGCGCCAGTAGTTTAGTAATTTGTATTGTCGCATAGAGATATTTTGACGGTTAGCAACGTAGGGCACGAAAGATAGCGGTAATTTTACGCTATTATATATTTGTCTATGAGTATAAAATTTGTTGGTAAAATCCGACGTATAATTATAATTAATGTAATATTGTATGTGTATAGTTCATATGAAAATCTGAGGATATAATTTATCAATTGTGCATATTCTCTTGTGTGTCATATATGAACAAATTTTATCATTGTATTGGAGGTAGATTATTAGTTGTTTGTGTATTAGATAAGGTTTATTTACATTTTGATATTTTGAACTGCTTTCTGTGTGCATATAAACTGGTTACAATACGTTCTAATCTTGTAGTAATAATAATAATTCTTTGCGTATAAATCAATAAATTTAAATTTGTTAAAATTTTAAACTGAATTTTGATCATTATGGCGGAGTCAAAAGGGATAGAGAATGCTTTAGCGGCCATGTCAGCAAAGATGGAAACCATGTCCGAAGAAATTAAAGCCAGTAATGTGAGTATACAGAAAATTTCAGCAGAAAATAAAGATGGGCGGAAAGCTGATAAAGAGGAAAATAAAGCCCGTCAAGAGGAGGTGAAGATGAGTATACAGAAGCTTTCAGCAGAATCCGAGAAACAAAACAGATCGCTCCATGACGAAAATAAAAGAATATATGCTGCCGTGCAGGAGCAATCAAAACAAAGCAAAAAAATGATAGAAGCGGCAGAAAAGCGTATTAGCGAGTCAGTGGAAGCTATGAAAGCGAACATAGAGGCGAATTTGGAAGCTAATAATTCACGTGTGAGTGAATGTGAAGCGAAACTCGCGGATATTGAAGAGAAAGTAGTACAACACAAATCCACGGTAAATGAAGTAGTGGCCGAGCAAGACCTGCGGATTCAAGAGCTGCAACATCAAGTGTCACGGTTGCAAAGTACCTCGTCACCACTAAACTGTACCACGTATGTCTATAAGACTTTGGATGACGTCAATTCACAGCTAAAGTTCTTTGGACGTGAGAATGAAAACCCCATGAATTTCATTAAGGTTTGCCAGCGGGATCTGGAGGCAATTCGTGACAACTTAAGTGAAGCTGATAAAATTAATTTCATAGTGCGGCGACTTAAGGGTACTGCTGCGGAGTGGTTCGTTGTTGTCCAGGATAAAATCAACACGTATGAAGACCTGGTAAGACATTTCAGAGCTAGATACTGGAATGAGGAGATCCAGAGGAAGATCCGTGCGCAGCTGGAGTTTGGAAAATATTCGAATACCAAAGGTTCTAAAGAATCATATGTGATGCAGTTGATATCAAGAGCTAGGTATCTTGAGCCTAACTTAACTGAACCTGACATAGTAAGTAAAGTTGCGCACCATTTTGGACGAGGTATACAGGTGGCCGTCCTTACGCAAGGAGTTAAGTCGTTAGAAGAGCTACTCATATTACTTACAAAATGGGAAGGTATGGACAACCCGAATAACAGTGGTAACAATAATGAAACACTGCGTAAAAATTTTCAATATCAAACTCAGACCAAGCAAACACAGTCACCACAACAACAACAAACCTAATAGAAATACCAATCAGAAATTTAATACCAATAAAGTAGCAGTAGTGGCGGAAGATGATTCCGATGTAGAGCAGTCAAAAAACGTGTAAGGCTGCACGGCGTGAGTCCGTGCAACAAAGTAACTAATACACATAAAGGTATGAATGAAGTTTCAAAAGCCCGTTGTAACAATAAAAGGCAGTTCAATAAATCAAATGTGAAAAATGTTAGTTATAAGAATAAATTTGTGGTGTCTGGCCTATATCCTGCCGAAATTAGAGATAGTTTAATTTGCAATAATAATAATAATGAAGGTGAGAAAATTATTAGTATTGAAAATGACACTGACCTCATTGTCAACGCGAAAATTAACGGATGTGTCGGTGAGGTTTTGTTCGACAGCGGCGCAGAAATATCGTTAATGGATGAGCGGTTCCTTGAGAGGCACAAGAAACATTTTTAAAAAATCCCGATTCTGCCAGTAACCCACAAAATCATAAAATCAGCGACGGGTGAATCTCAGAGGATTGACCGTCAAGCACTTATAACAATATCCATTCAGGGAATGGAAATAGAAGTCACGGTACTTATTATCAAGAAACTCGTGTATGATATTATTTTGGGAGTGGATGCAATAAATAAACTGCACGCGACCATTGATTTCCCTAATAAAATATTGAAATGTACTGTTAATAATAGTAAACACGATATCAGATTAGGAAGCAGGAGGGGTAAGACGGGGTCTGGATGTGAACCGACTACAGTAGCCCGCCCAGCTGTTCAACTTGCTGATAAGATAACACATAATCTGCGGACACACAGCAGGCAAATAACGAGCAGCGAGCAAGATAAACTGCAACGTGTGCTGGATAAATTCGGAGCGGTGTTTTCAAACAAACCTACCACCACAAACGTATATGAACACAATATTCAAGTCACCGATGAAAATAAATTTGTACGGAAGACTTACCCCATCCCCCTTCACTATCAACAACAGGTTGATGCGGAAGTTAAGAGTATGCTTGAGAATTGTGTGATAGAACGAACTGATAGCAATTTTCTAAATCCTATGGTTGTTGTTAAAAAAAAAATAACGACATTCGATTATGTCTCGACATGAGAAATCTTAATTCTATTACAAAAAATGCTTCGACTGTGCTCCGAATGCGGAGAACCTATTCATTAAATGTCAAGGGGTTAAATATATGTCTCGCCTTGATCTCAAAAGTGGATTCTGGCAGATCCCCCTTGCCAAAGAATCAAGAAAGTACACAGCATTTCTATATCGCAATAAATGCTACCAGTTTAGAGTAGTTCCCTTTGGTTTAGTTACAAGTTTAGCGGCCATGGTCAGATGTTTAGAATTAGCTCTGGGACCCGAGGTGGAAGACTTTGTCAGCATATTTGTTGATGATATTTTGATCATATCAAAATCATTTGAGGAACATCTTGAACATCTCAAGATTGTATTTCGAAAAATTGCAAGCCGCTAACCTGACTCTCAACCTTGAAAAGTGCGAGTTTGGGAAATCGCAAATTAAATTTTTGGGACATATAATCTCAGCAGAAGGTATAACAACGGACCCGGAAAAAATACGTGCGATCATGGAGTTCCCGAAACCCACCAAACCCAGGGATATCAGAGCGTTCCTTGGATTGACTGGTTACTTCCGACGTTTTACTCCAGAATATTCTGGAACAATTGAGCCGTTATTGGAACTGCTTCGGAAGAGTACTAAATGGAGATGGGAGGAGCGTCATCAGCATGCATTCGACGCGACTAAAAATTTGTTTAGCAGAAACCTGCACGTGTTCCATCCTGAGAAAGAGGGCACGTATGTCTTGAATTGCGATGCCTCAGATTATGCCATCGGGGGGGGGGGTACTCTACCAACGGAATGAGAAGGGTGAGCACAAAATAATTGCGCACAGCAGTAGGTCACTAAAAGGGGCCGAGCGCAACTATTTCACATCGGAGAAAGAAATATTGGCTATTGTATACTGCATCAGCAAATTTCGTTATTACCTGGTTGGACAACATTTCGAAATCCTTTCGGACAACCAGGCCTTATCGTTCATGCTGCGCTGCAAGTTGGCTAACGCTCGCATATCCCGTTGGATCATGGCCATCCAGGAGTATGACTTCACAATTAAGTACTGTAAGGCAAGCGAGAACAAAACAGCTGACACGTTAAGCCGATACCCTCCTATGGTGGAAGAGCGTCATACGTCTAATAACCAGGAAGTACAAATTCTGGCTGTCAAATATAAATTAGAAGACAGTCTTAAAAATAAGTTAAAAAATATTGGTATGGAACAGCAGCGGGACACCAAATTGAAGCAGATCGGTGACGCGATCCGGATCCAAGAAAACCCCAAGTACAGAATATATAAAGATGTATTGTATAAAATTGTCAATGGCGGATGGAAGATTATGGTGCCTGACGCGATGTTGGAAGACCTCACCTGGATGTGTCATGAGAGTCTGGCTCATGCGGGGCCTTATAAATGTTACCTGGCAATGCGGGAGGATTTTGTGTGGCTAAATATGACCAGGAAAATAAAGGCCATACTCCGCATATGCCACATCTGCCAAACAGCGAAATATCCGAACCAACATACCCAGGTAGAAATGGGTAACGTTGTTGCACGTAATAAAAATGACCTTGTCTGCATTGATTTTTTGGGTCCACTTCCGCGGGCGGCGCGTGGAATGAAGAACCTTGTGGTCGTTACGGATGCTTTTACCAAACATGTTAGCCTGTACGCTATTGGTAGACCTACAACGTCGGCTGTCATAAACATTATACTAAATAGATACATGCCGAAAAATGGTCCCGTAAGGAAGATGCTCTCAGATCAAGGTAAGCAATTTACGAACACCAAGTGGCACTCCGAGCTTGAGAAACACGGTGTTCAGACGGTCCTGACGGCGATCCGGAGACCGCAAGGTAACTTGGCCGAACGGGTCAATAAGGAGTTGGGACGGTTATTCCGGACGTACTGTAATACTAACCAGAGTAAGTGGCCGGAATTCCTGGAATTTTTTGAATCAGCCATAAATGGAAATTATAATTCTACTACTGGCTATACCCCAAATGAACTCCAAACCGGAGAAATGCCAGGCCGGGTCTGGGAAAAGCACATTGAAAGGATAGCGACGCAGAATATGCCTATACCAGTCGAGATAAAGAAAATCGAGGCGAGAAGAACGCATTAAAAAGTGCGCAGAGGAGCGCACGGAAAAATTTAATGCGGAACATAAACTGGTGAAGTTCAAGACTGGAGAGAGTCTGCTGTTACGAGCTTTGAATGTTGGTAGAAGGGAGGACAACACAGCCGCGAAGTTTTTTAGCCTGTATAATGGTCCTTATACCCTGTCGGAGCAAGCTGGGAAAAATACATTTATATTAACCAACCCAAATACCAACCGGGCGATTGGTAAATTCCATGCTTCCTCATTGAGAAAATATTATACAAAGGATCCATAAATCACCTTAAATAAATGTCAGGATATAGGGGTAAGAATGTGTAGCTATTTAAATATGTCAGTTCAGGTTTAAATGTTGTATGTAAGATGACTCTGTGAACGAACAATAATCTAGTTAAGATAAGGCATGCAGTCTGTGTACTTTGTGACCCTGCATAAAATTTGTTATCTGCTTGTCAAGAACATGTGTGTTTGTTTTGGTTTTAAGGTTACCACGTGTCTTTGATTTGGTGCTTCTGTCAAAGTGACAGTTAGGAAATGTTAGTATTGATTTGAGGATGTTTATTTGATTTAGTTTGAAGGTATTAGTATTATTGTTTCAGGATTAGGAAATTGTTTTGGTTATATCGGAAAAAAAATTTTATTTTTTGTTAGTTAACTAAAAAAAAAAAAATATTTTTATGCGGGAAGGGGTTAATCCTGCAACGAATCAGAGGATCATGATAAGCGGGGCAAGCTCATATAATACACAGACTATTGACATTCATGTTTATATTGGTAGATGGTTAAATTTGGTTATGTTGTCAGTTGTATTTTAGTAAGGATAAGGGTTTAGTTTAGTAAAACTGTGCATTATTTATTTTGCTATTCATGTACTGTGTTTGTGGGGATGTGCGCGCGTGCGCGAGTGGTAAACGTTTCCCGGGCTGTGCGTGAATTACTATCGTTGTGTTTGACATTGAACTGAACTTAGACATGTATTCGCTACAATCCCTGTATATTTCTGGCTATTATTTTCATTCATATATGATATTATTAAAGTATGCAGTTATGCATGAGATAAGGGTATTCTGATTACCGCTATGCATGCTCTTACAAAGTTAATGCACTTTACAGCATGAAAAGTTGCATGTCATGGTGTATGTAACCATGTGACTTCCTTCCACCAATAAAATGCTGGATGGTGGTCGGAAATTTTCTTAAGCCTGTTGTTACACAAGCAGTTCTTCTCAGCCTACTACCGCGAACGGGACGTAAAATTCTTGTTCAAGATTCTGTCGCTTGCAAGAATTTGTGAAGACTATTTGTCGATAGTTACGCGTGAAGACTCAGAGTTGTTCGTGTTTTACAACTTTACACAGTGTTATTATTACAGCATTGTGTGCATAAGTACGAGAGTTCGTCTCTACCCGCTATCACGATCGGGTCGCGCAGTTCTTGTTCAAGATTCTGTCGCTTGCAAGAATCTGTAAAGACTATTCGGTGATAGTAACGCGTGTTGACGCAGAACAGTTGATTATTAACTCTTTACACACGGTGTTGTTATTATAGTATTACGTGGGTAATAAATGAGTGTAACTGTATCACTGTGTGAGATTTTCTGCAGTGTCAGTAAAATTTAATAGTTACGCTATAGTAAGTTGTTTCATCAAGAAGTTTCCGTGTTAGTGCAAGATTTCCGCATAGGGAGGTCTGCTGATCGCGGTAGACCTTGTTATTCGCGTGAACACTTGAAGAGTCCGGAGTGGTATAAGTTCAATATACCGTTATTAGATTAAACTCACTGTCACCTGAGATACTTGTTGGTCATAAACTCTATATTAATTTAACGAGTAGTAAGATCCATAGTACCGTTGTGTGTGCGAAGCGTCAGATTCATCGTGGGAATTACAGGACACCAGCCCAGCTGTTACAGGACACCAGCCCAGCTGTAAGCGTTTCAGGATGAACGTCTGTCATTTGTAAGCCACACCTGACGACCCAACTACACAGCAAAGACCTGCCCTTCTCTTCAGCAACATCATCGTGGGAATCTTCTTTATGTAACGTATCACGTCATGTGTATGAACAGTATTTAACATTTTTAAAAAGAAAGACTCTATATCAAACACTACATTCTGTACATATCAAATATACCATATAAACAATTACTTATGTCTTGTGCAATAAATAATCTTAAACCCTCCAATATAGACTTTTAATTTAAGATACACATACTATCATATCCTATGCGCCAGTAGTTTAGTAATTTGTATTGTCGCATAGAGATATTTTGACGGTTAGCAACGTAGGGCACGAAAGATAGCGGTAATTTTACGCTATTATATATTTGTCTATGAGTATAAAATTTGTTGGTAAAATCCGACGTATAATTATAATTAATGTAATATTGTATGTGTATAGTTCATATGAAAATCTGAGGATATAATTTATCAATTGTGCATATTCTCTTGTGTGTCATATATGAACAAATTTTATCATTGTATTGGAGGTAGATTATTAGTTGTTTGTGTATTAGATAAGGTTTATTTACATTTTGATATTTTGAACTGCTTTCTGTGTGCATATAAACTGGTTACAATACGTTCTAATCTTGTAGTAATAATAATAATTCTTTGCGTATAAATCAATAAATTTAAATTTGTTAAAATTTTAAACTGAATTTTGATCATTATGGCGGAGTCAAAAGGGATAGAGAATGCTTTAGCGGCCATGTCAGCAAAGATGGAAACCATGTCCGAAGAAATTAAAGCCAGTAATGTGAGTATACAGAAAATTTCAGCAGAAAATAAAGATGGGCGGAAAGCTGATAAAGAGGAAAATAAAGCCCGTCAAGAGGAGGTGAAGATGAGTATACAGAAGCTTTCAGCAGAATCCGAGAAACAAAACAGATCGCTCCATGACGAAAATAAAAGAATATATGCTGCCGTGCAGGAGCAATCAAAACAAAGCAAAAAAATGATAGAAGCGACAGAAAAGCGTATTAGCGAGTCAGTGGAAGCTATGAAAGCGAACATAGAGGCGAATTTGGAAGCTAATAATTCACGTGTGAGTGAATGTGAAGCGAAACTCGCGGATATTGAAGAGAAAGTAGTACAACACAAATCCACGGTAAATGAAGTAGTGGCCGAGCAAGACCTGCGGATTCAAGAGCTGCAACATCAAGTGTCACGGTTGCAAAGTACCTCGTCACCACTAAACTGTACCACGTATGTCTATAAGACTTTGGATGACGTCAATTCACAGCTAAAGTTCTTTGGACGTGAGAATGAAAACCCCATGAATTTCATTAAGGTTTGCCAGCGGGATCTGGAGGCAATTCGTGACAACTTAAGTGAAGCTGATAAAATTAATTTCATAGTGCGGCGACTTAAGGGTACTGCTGCGGAGTGGTTCGTTGTTGTCCAGGATAAAATCAACACGTATGAAGACCTGGTAAGACATTTCAGAGCTAGATACTGGAATGAGGAGATCCAGAGGAAGATCCGTGCGCAGCTGGAGTTTGGAAAATATTCGAATACCAAAGGTTCTAAAGAATCATATGTGATGCAGTTGATATCAAGAGCTAGGTATCTTGAGCCTAACTTAACTGAACCTGACATAGTAAGTAAAGTTGCGCACCATTTTGGACGAGGTATACAGGTGGCCGTCCTTACGCAAGGAGTTAAGTCGTTAGAAGAGCTACTCATATTACTTACAAAATGGGAAGGTATGGACAACCCGAATAACAGTGGTAACAATAATGAAACACTGCGTAAAAATTTTCAATATCAAACTCAGACCAAGCAAACACAGTCACCACAACAACAACAAACCTAATAGAAATACCAATCAGAAATTTAATACCAATAAAGTAGCAGTAGTGGCGGAAGATGATTCCGATGTAGAGCAGTCAAAAAACGTGTAAGGCTGCACGGCGTGAGTCCGTGCAACAAAGTAACTAATACACATAAAGGTATGAATGAAGTTTCAAAAGCCCGTTGTAACAATAAAAGGCAGTTCAATAAATCAAATGTGAAAAATGTTAGTTATAAGAATAAATTTGTGGTGTCTGGCCTATATCCTGCCGAAATTAGAGATAGTTTAATTTGCAATAATAATAATAATGAAGGTGAGAAAATTATTAGTATTGAAAATGACACTGACCTCATTGTCAACGCGAAAATTAACGGATGTGTCGGTGAGGTTTTGTTCGACAGCGGCGCAGAAATATCGTTAATGGATGAGCGGTTCCTTGAGAGGCACAAGAAACATTTTTAAAAAATCCCGATTCTGCCAGTAAACCCACAAAATCATAAAATCAGCGACGGGTGAATCTCAGAGGATTGACCGTCAAGCACTTATAACAATATCCATTCAGGGAATGGAAATAGAAGTCACGGTACTTATTATCAAGAAACTCGTGTATGATATTATTTTGGGAGTGGATGCAATAAATAAACTGCACGCGACCATTGATTTCCCTAATAAAATATTGAAATGTACTGTTAATAATAGTAAACACGATATCAGATTAGGAAGCAGGAGGGGTAAGACGGGGTCTGGATGTGAACCGACTACAGTAGCCCGCCCAGCTGTTCAACTTGCTGATAAGATAACACATAATCTGCGGACACACAGCAGGCAAATAACGAGCAGCGAGCAAGATAAACTGCAACGTGTGCTGGATAAATTCGGAGCGGTGTTTTCAAACAAACCTACCACCACAAACGTATATGAACACAATATTCAAGTCACCGATGAAAATAAATTTGTACGGAAGACTTACCCCATCCCCCTTCACTATCAACAACAGGTTGATGCGGAAGTTAAGAGTATGCTTGAGAATTGTGTGATAGAACGAACTGATAGCAATTTTCTAAATCCTATGGTTGTTGTTAAAAAAAAAATAACGACATTCGATTATGTCTCGACATGAGAAATCTTAATTCTATTACAAAAAATGCTTCGACTGTGCTCCGAATGCGGAGAACCTATTCATTAAATGTCAAGGGGTTAAATATATGTCTCGCCTTGATCTCAAAAGTGGATTCTGGCAGATCCCCCTTGCCAAAGAATCAAGAAAGTACACAGCATTTCTATATCGCAATAAATGCTACCAGTTTAGAGTAGTTCCCTTTGGTTTAGTTACAAGTTTAGCGGCCATGGTCAGATGTTTAGAATTAGCTCTGGGACCCGAGGTGGAAGACTTTGTCAGCATATTTGTTGATGATATTTTGATCATATCAAAATCATTTGAGGAACATCTTGAACATCTCAAGATTGTATTTCGAAAAATTGCAAGCCGCTAACCTGACTCTCAACCTTGAAAAGTGCGAGTTTGGGAAATCGCAAATTAAATTTTTGGGACATATAATCTCAGCAGAAGGTATAACAACGGACCCGGAAAAAATACGTGCGATCATGGAGTTCCCGAAACCCACCAAACCCAGGGATATCAGAGCGTTCCTTGGATTGACTGGTTACTTCCGACGTTTTACTCCAGAATATTCTGGAACAATTGAGCCGTTATTGGAACTGCTTCGGAAGAGTACTAAATGGAGATGGGAGGAGCGTCATCAGCATGCATTCGACGCGACTAAAAATTTGTTTAGCAGAAACCTGCACGTGTTCCATCCTGAGAAAGAGGGCACGTATGTCTTGAATTGCGATGCCTCAGATTATGCCATCGGGGGGGGGGGTACTCTACCAACGGAATGAGAAGGGTGAGCACAAAATAATTGCGCACAGCAGTAGGTCACTAAAAGGGGCCGAGCGCAACTATTTCACATCGGAGAAAGAAATATTGGCTATTGTATACTGCATCAGCAAATTTCGTTATTACCTGGTTGGACAACATTTCGAAATCCTTTCGGACAACCAGGCCTTATCGTTCATGCTGCGCTGCAAGTTGGCTAACGCTCGCATATCCCGTTGGATCATGGCCATCCAGGAGTATGACTTCACAATTAAGTACTGTAAGGCAAGCGAGAACAAAACAGCTGACACGTTAAGCCGATACCCTCCTATGGTGGAAGAGCGTCATACGTCTAATAACCAGGAAGTACAAATTCTGGCTGTCAAATATAAATTAGAAGACAGTCTTAAAAATAAGTTAAAAAATATTGGTATGGAACAGCAGCGGGACACCAAATTGAAGCAGATCGGTGACGCGATCCGGATCCAAGAAAACCCCAAGTACAGAATATATAAAGATGTATTGTATAAAATTGTCAATGGCGGATGGAAGATTATGGTGCCTGACGCGATGTTGGAAGACCTCACCTGGATGTGTCATGAGAGTCTGGCTCATGCGGGGCCTTATAAATGTTACCTGGCAATGCGGGAGGATTTTGTGTGGCTAAATATGACCAGGAAAATAAAGGCCATACTCCGCATATGCCACATCTGCCAAACAGCGAAATATCCGAACCAACATACCCAGGTAGAAATGGGTAACGTTGTTGCACGTAATAAAAATGACCTTGTCTGCATTGATTTTTTGGGTCCACTTCCGCGGGCGGCGCGTGGAATGAAGAACCTTGTGGTCGTTACGGATGCTTTTACCAAACATGTTAGCCTGTACGCTATTGGTAGACCTACAACGTCGGCTGTCATAAACATTATACTAAATAGATACATGCCGAAAAATGGTCCCGTAAGGAAGATGCTCTCAGATCAAGGTAAGCAATTTACGAACACCAAGTGGCACTCCGAGCTTGAGAAACACGGTGTTCAGACGGTCCTGACGGCGATCCGGAGACCGCAAGGTAACTTGGCCGAACGGGTCAATAAGGAGTTGGGACGGTTATTCCGGACGTACTGTAATACTAACCAGAGTAAGTGGCCGGAATTCCTGGAATTTTTTGAATCAGCCATAAATGGAAATTATAATTCTACTACTGGCTATACCCCAAATGAACTCCAAACCGGAGAAATGCCAGGCCGGGTCTGGGAAAAGCACATTGAAAGGATAGCGACGCAGAATATGCCTATACCAGTCGAGATAAAGAAAATCGAGGCGAGAAGAACGCATTAAAAAGTGCGCAGAGGAGCGCACGGAAAAATTTAATGCGGAACATAAACTGGTGAAGTTCAAGACTGGAGAGAGTCTGCTGTTACGAGCTTTGAATGTTGGTAGAAGGGAGGACAACACAGCCGCGAAGTTTTTTAGCCTGTATAATGGTCCTTATACCCTGTCGGAGCAAGTTGGGAAAAATACATTTATATTAACCAACCCAAATACCAACCGGGCGATTGGTAAATTCCATGCTTCCTCATTGAGAAAATATTATACAAAGGATCCATAAATCACCTTAAATAAATGTCAGGATATAGGGGTAAGAATGTGTAGCTATTTAAATATGTCAGTTCAGGTTTAAATGTTGTATGTAAGATGACTCTGTGAACGAACAATAATCTAGTTAAGATAAGGCATGCAGTCTGTGTACTTTGTGACCCTGCATAAAATTTGTTATCTGCTTGTCAAGAACATGTGTGTTTGTTTTGGTTTTAAGGTTACCACGTGTCTTTGATTTGGTGCTTCTGTCAAAGTGACAGTTAGGAAATGTTAGTATTGATTTGAGGATGTTTATTTGATTTAGTTTGAAGGTATTAGTATTATTGTTTCAGGATTAGGAAATTGTTTTGGTTATATCGGAAAAAAAATTTTATTTTTTGTTAGTTAACTAAAAAAAAAAAAATATTTTTATGCGGGAAGGGGTTAATCCTGCAACGAATCACAGGATCATGATAAGCGGGGCAAGCTCATATAATACACAGACTATTGACATTCATGTTTATATTGGTAGATGGTTAAATTTGGTTATGTTGTCAGTTGTATTTTAGTAAGGATAAGGGTTTAGTTTAGTAAAACTGTGCATTATTTATTTTGCTATTCATGTACTGTGTTTGTGGGGATGTGCGCGCGTGCGCGAGTGGTAAACGTTTCCCGGGCTGTGCGTGAATTACTATCGTTGTGTTTGACATTGAACTGAACTTAGACATGTATTCGCTACAATCCCTGTATATTTCTGGCTATTATTTTCATTCATATATGATATTATTAAAGGATGCAGTTATGCATGAGATAAGGGTATTCTGATTACCGCTATGCATGCTCTTACAAAGTTAATGCACTTTACAGCATGAAAAGTTGCATGTCATGGTGTATGTAACCATGTGACTTCCTTCCACCAATAAAATGCTGGATGGTGGTCGGAAATTTTCTTAAGCCTGTTGTTACACAAGCAGTTCTTCTCAGCCTACTACCGCGAACGGGACGTAAAATTCTTGTTCAAGATTCTGTCGCTTGCAAGAATTTGTGAAGACTATTTGTCGATAGTTACGCGTGAAGACTCAGAGTTGTTCGTGTTTTACAACTTTACACAGTGTTATTATTACAGCATTGTGTGCATAAGTACGAGAGTTCGTCTCTACCCGCTATCACGATCGGGTCGCGCAGTTCTTGTTCAAGATTCTGTCGCTTGCAAGAATCTGTAAAGACTATTCGGTGATAGTAACGCGTGTTGACGCAGAACAGTTGATTACTAACTCTTTACACACGGTGTTGTTATTATAGTATTACGTGTTTAATAAGTGAGTGTAACTGTATCACTGTGTGAGATTTTCTGCAGTGTCAGTAAAATTTAATAGTTACGCTATAGTAAGTTGTTTCATCAAGAAGTTTCCGTGTTAGTGCAAGATTTCCGCATAGGGAGGTCTGCTGATCGCGGTAGACCTTGTTATTCGCGTGAACACTTGAAGAGTCCGGAGTGGTATAAGTTCAATATACCGTTATTAGATTAAACTCACTGTCACCTGAGATACTTGTTTGTCATAAACTCTATATTAATTTAACGAGTAGTAAGATCCATAGTACCGTTGTGTGTGCGAAGCGTCAGATTCATCGTGGGAATTACAGGACACCAGCCCAGCTGTTACAGGACACCAGCCCAGCTGTAAGCGTTTCAGGATGAACGTCTGTCATTTATAAGCCACACCTGACGACCCAACTACACAGCAAAGGCCTGCCCTTCTCTTCAGCAACATCATCGTGGGAATCTTCTTTATGTAACGTATCACGTCATGTGTATGAACAGTATTTAACATTTTTAAAAAGAAAGACTCTATATCAAACACTACATTCTTTACATATCAAATATACCATATAAACAATTACTTATGTCTTGTGCAATAAATAATCTTAAACCCTCCAATATAGACTTTTAATTTAAGATACACATAATATCATATCCTATGCGCCAATAGTTTAGTAATTTGTGTTGTCGCAATATATTTATTTAACTTCCACTATGAACAATTACTTTTTGGTTTTGTTACCCAGACGTTTCGACTTGGTATTCGTCTTCTTCAATGGGATTTAAATACTGAATGTCTGTACAGTATCGGTTATGGGATGTAGGTGTGTGTGGTGGGGATTGCTGGTGGGAGGGAATTGGCTCTGGGATTCGAATTTTGTGTTGGAATCAGTGTATCGAAAAATATGTGCGATCTATAATGTAATTGTTCGTTTAATATGTTGTTTGGTTGTAGTGTTTGATATCTGTATATTTCAAATTGTTCTGCTGTGTTTAGTTTTCTACTTTTAGGTAAGTAGTGTAGTATTTCCATGTTGTGCTCTATGTTTGTGTAACTGTGGTTTTGTTTTGTAAATGTGTGGCAAATGTGGAATGTATGTAGTTTGTGGTGAGGGCTTTTAAGTCTTCAGAATATCTAGAGGAAAAAGATCTTCCCGTCTGGCCGATTTAGAACTGGTGACAGTCATTGCAGTTTAATTTATAAACCCCTGTTTTGCTGTATGTGTCTGTGTCTTTGTTAGTATTATTTATGTGTTTCATGATGGTGTTGTTAGTTCTGTAGGCTACTTTATAATTGTGTTTCCTAAATGTGTTAGCAATTTTGTATGTGTTGGAATTGTAGTATGTGAGTGTGATGTATTTACTGGGTTGTGTGCTGTTGGTTTTATGTGTTTTACTTTTTGTGTTTAGGATGCGTTTGTGTAGTTTATGCTGTTGTTTTTACATAGCAACTTCCTGGACATTACAATTACCAAAACAAACAACACACACACATACAAAATATACAGAAAACCCACCACAACAGACATGGTCATACATAACTCTTCCAACCACCCAACTCAACACAAACTTGCAGCTTTCAACTATATGCTCCATAGGCTCACATCAATACCCCTAAATACACATGACTACCAAGAAGAACTCAACACAATTAAATATATAGCAGTCAAAAATGGATACAATCCCGATTTAATAAACAAACTACACAAACGCATCCTAAACACAAAAAGTAAAACACATAAAACCAACAGCACACAACCCAGTAAATACATCACACTCACATACTACAATTCCAACACACACAAAATTGCAAACACATTTAGGAAACACATTTATAAAGTAGCCTACAGGACTAACAACACCATCATGGAACACATAAATAATACTAACAAAGACACAGACACATACAACAAAACTGGTGTTTATAAATTAAACTGCAATGACTGTCACCAGTTCTACATCGGCCAGAAAGGGAAGATCTGTTTCCTCTAGATATTCTGAACACTTAAAAGCCCTCACCACAAACTACATACATTCCACATTTGCCACACATTTGCAAAACGAAAACCACAGTTACACAAACATAGAGCACAACATGGAAATACTTCACTACTTACCTAAAAGTAGAAAACTAAACACAGCAGAACAACTTGAAATATACAGATATCACACACTACAACCAAAAAACATGTTAAACGAACAATTACATTATAGATCGCATATACTTTTCGATACACTGATTCCAACACAAAATTCGAATCCCAGCGCCAATTCCCTCCCACCAGCAATCCCCACCACACACACCTACATCCCATAACCGTTACTGTACAGACATTCAGTATTTAAATCCCATTGAAGAAGACGAATACCACGTCGAAACGTCTGGGTAACAAAACCAAAAAGTAGTGTTCATAGTGGAAGTTAAACATATATATATAATATTAAAAAAGTGAACGAAGAGGATGTATCAACAAGATAATTATCACAATAAATGTTTGCCTTAGACCTAAAATGGATCATTAGAGTAAACGTGTCTTATAACATCATTTACTTTAAGTAGTATTGTTAGATTTCTTTGTGAAACCTGTTGGGCTGGAAGTAAAACACACAGGCGAGTACACTGATATCAAACTCGTTTAAGCAGAAGTTCACATGGGGGTAGCATTTTAATACATTACGGGATATGCAATTAGTTCATACGCCGTGTACACCAACTGCTATGCTGACAAGAACAGAATACTGCACATGATACGACTATATTAGTATTACATACTAAATCTCCCTATACTTCAAGGCAGTTGCAGACAGACAGGTAAAATACACAATTGTTCACAGTAGCGTCCACTATACTATGTCAAAAGCATATTTAATTAATTTACCATGTAACATGGATTTAGGTGAAATACAGATTTTTTTTCATATAACCTAATGCATACCAGTAAGCTCTCTGAGCTGCAGAATTTGCTCGTTTTGAACAAAGTATTGTTAGATTAAATCAAATTAAATCATTTTAATTATTCACTTTACTATGAGTACAATTCTTCGTATGTACGATTCTCACCGTTAACCAAGTGAAACACGTTGAAGTAACCATACGTCATTTCCCGTACTTTATGTATTTTTGTGTTAACTCATAACAGATAACAATAAGTACATTTTTTTTGCGAACCTAGGTTACAATCGTTTTCAAAACGGTAGAAAATTTGCAATAGGTGTGGCGGGCAATCATTTTACAAATTATTAAAGACACCAAGTTCGTATTTCGACAAAATTCGTCATAATTTGATATATTCCCAGTCTTGTTAAAATTCCAGTTAATTTAACACCCAACATAAAATTTTTTCACTTTTTTAAATTTAGAATTTTCTCATTTTTCTTCTTTAAATTCTGGCGTACCGATGTCAAAACTTAGGAATCTGTTGAGTAAAAGTTTAAAAACACGTCATAAAGGTGATAAAGTTAGTAGATACCATGCTAAAGTTACCCTTAATCATTTTGCAAATAGGTAGGCAGATAGACAGACAAATGTCAAATGTAGAAGTGAAAACAGAGAACTCTCTTTGCGCTTTCAAAAAGCAGAAGAATTTGAAAGGCTTTAATACAAAAGGTATTAAACGTAAATATTATTGTTGAAAATGTTACATTATTCATACACTTGCAGTAAATGCAGCCATCACATTGTAGACTATCTCATTACAAGTTTTTGACTTTACAGAGATTAATGAAATCCTGTTATGATATAAATACTTGAAATTTAACAGTAAGTTCGGTGTCACAATAAACCGTACTTATTATCACATTTAAATACGCGCTCACACACACACACACACACACACACACACACACACACACACACACACACACACACACACACAGTGGCCTTTGCATTTGTTCATAAACTTTTTCGGTGAAATGTTGTTACCATTTACTGTAAACATAACATAATAAAATTAAATTTCTATTAAAAAATAATGTATTATTTGAAGTACTTTCTTTTCTAGAGATATTTTTATTAGCAGAAAAACTTGATCAAGTAGATAAATTTAAGATAATATAAAATACTATATGGCCTTCTAAAATACTTCATTTACCTAAAGGTGACATGAATTTCTCGAAAAAGTTATCTGTATAACAGTGAAAGATATCTTATTAAGCACTCCTGCAAAAAATAACAACGTTGGTCACTGAAATGCACTGGATTAACAATTTGCATTGTAGAATACCATCACTAGTTATTTTAAATAAACATTACACCGTAGCGAAAACTTGATTTTTAAAGCCGTTTTTAGTTTCATTAATGTTTTATTTTGCAAACATCCAAACGCAGTGTGATGAAAAAGATATTTCAAATAAACAAACAAACAATATCTCAAAAAGTCTTCTTCGAGGTGGTGGGATGGGAACAAGTTCTTAAAGATATGCGTTGTCGTTTTTCTTTTAGGAAAAACATTCTACCCGACTTAATAATACAACAGGTCTTATAACGGGATGGATTATTTACGGTTAGGACGGCGAAGGCTCAAATTTACAATGACATTGAGTGTGTTTCTTGTCAAGGTGACTGTTAACATAAGTGTGGGCTGAATATGTAAGTCAGTACAAAAGTAAAAAAAGTGATGAGTTCTCACAAACCTCATGTTTCTCTGTTTAAAATTCTCCGTAAATTTGAAAATTTTGCAGTTATCTGATGATGGGCAGTAGTCTTTTCTGCAGACTAAACGACACCTGTCAATAGAATTATTTCCAGTGGTCAGAATACATTTTAATTTTGCCTTATAATTTTAGGCTTGATATATATGAACCTCTATTAAAATATAGAGTACGACAAAATATGTATTACAGGCTTAATAAGCCATATGTGTGTGTGTGTGTGTGTGTATGTGTTAAATTATTCATATTATAAATAAAATACGAAGAGTTGTTTTATTATATTTGCTGTATTATTAAAAAAGAACCAAAAACGAAAATCATTTTTATCTTAATTGTAATTTTTAATGAAGGAAAAATTTGTTCTGCAAACATTCTAGGTACCTTTACCCTGTGATGCACTGCAGGGTATCTACTAAAGTAGTTATTGATCTGTGTAGAAAGTCTATATTTTCTAAAATAATAAAATTGAATAAGTGAAGTAAGGAATACACTTTTCTGTAAATATTAATAGACGTGATGACGTAATTAAGAGGATTTATTTATAGTGATTTACGCCAGCTGACTGGCAAAAATAATGACCGTCGTTATTCGTATAGTGCAATTAACGTTTATATAGAACACAATTGCAGTATAAGATAAACGATCATTGTTCGTCTTCATGTTATTTTAAACTCTTTTTTCCTCTTATACTGTCACGGAATGACAAATGCACACAAAAAGCGGTAACTAATTTGAAAGAGAACAAGAAGAAAAAACCTATTAATGAAACTTTACTATGTTTCTTTGCTAAACTATATTTGTGCTTGACTGAATGGAAAGTATGAAAAATATAAATGATTTACATTTAGTATTTCTGTAAATATTAAGAAAACTTAATAAGTTTTTTAAAAATATTATTATTGAACTTTACGATTCAAGATCTCATGTAGAACTACTTATTTGTGGGTGTACCAACAAACATGCTATAGAACCGTTGTTTCAGGAGTGTGTAAATTTATGTTATAACACATTATTAATTATAAAGTACTAGACAAACAAACAACATATGGCTTTACTTTCCAGTCAATACTTACTGTACGTTCCAAACGTTTCCAATCATTGTGCCAGACCGTTTGCATTAACACAAGAAACTAATTGAGTTAATTTTTATTTCTCCACGAACTTTATTTGTCGTTTGGATTTCAAATGTGTTCCGATATATTGTAACAAGAACCTTATCGAACAGCCGAGATCGTCCTCCACCGGCTCTCCACTAGTCGAGCAGGTGTACCTCAGTCAAGGCCGCGGTAAAGTACGTTCCAGAGTATTATGAAGAACACTTGAAATACGCATTAGCTGGCGCACCGCATTAAGGATGGAAAGCACATTCTAGAACACGTGCGCTACGTATGAGGGAGCTTTATAAGATCAGTTCGTTGAGCGATTTGCCTTAGTGCAGATCGAGTGGTGGTTGAAGTATTGTGGCGAAGTGTTATTGTGTTATAATTAGTGTGAAACTCTGTTATTTGACGTTATTATTGCGTGTGGACAAATTTAACTTGGAGTATTGTAAAACTTGATTACAAACTTTTATTTACGATTAATTAAAACTGGTTATTAGCGATTGGTGTCTGTAATTTTTTTCCATTAGTGAGACCGTCGTAGAAAGGTTTTATTATTGTCTACTGTAAACGTACAGATAAAGGAAGCCTCCGTTAGGCTATCGTTACTCTAATGTCCAACTGCGAATTCATTTACAAGTTTATATATTTTTATGTACATAGGTATAGGTCTGTAGGCGTAAGTATTACGTTTGTCTGCTTTCTTGTTATTAGATTCTTCAATACAAACACGTTTGATCTGCGAAGCCGTGACTTTGTCTCCATGGCAAGACAATTTATTTGTTTACCTTGTCTGTTTAAATACTAGTGACGCATCTGTCAAAAATATTTGCAGTTTGCTCTTTTCTAAGCATTGTGACTGGGTTGAAAAATTGCATCTATGATACTAAATCCATCCAAAGATAATCTGCGTGCCGTTATTCAGTTTTTGGCCGCTGAGGTGTGTCAGCCAATGGAAATTTATACAAGAATGAAAGTTGTATATGGTGACTATAGTTATTCTCATACGGCAGTGGTTGAATGGTGCAATAAATTTCGACAAGTAAGAGAATCCACTAAAGACTTGGCCCATCCAGGACCTGCACGTGCTGCAGCATCAGATGTAAATGTGACAGCTGGAAACTGCTTTACGCGCAAATAAGTGCATCAAAGTTAGAGAACTTTCTCAAATGTTGAGCATCGGCGTGGAAACTGTTCATTCCATCATTCATAGTCTTGGCTATCACAAAATTGCTGCTCAGTGGATTCTACGACTGCTTACTGATGAGCAGAAAAATTTGCGTTCGCCCTTATCATTACAGCATTTGATGCGCTATCAACAACAAGGAAATGCGTTTCTACACCAAATAGTTCCCGGTGATGAGTCTTGGTGTTATCACTGCGAACCAGAATCCAAACGTCAGAGTATGCAGTGGAAGCATGCACAATCTCGTTGGCGGAAAAATGTCGGTCCTAACCTTCGGCAGGAAAAGTAATAATGACCGTATTTTTTGATTACAAGGGTGTGCTGGTCTTAGGTTTTAAAGAACCTGGTATCAACATCAACGCTCAGCGATATGCAGACAGCTTAAAACGCTTACGGGTCAGCATCAAGAATAAACGTCCCGGGAAGCTCACAAATGATGTCATTCTTTTGCATGATAATGCTCGACCTCATGAAACCCAAAGATTCAAGATCTGCTTGGTCGTATGAAGTGGGAAGTCGTACAACATCCACCTTAGAGTCCAGACTTGTCTCCATACAATTATCATATTTTTGGCTCATTAAATAAATCACTAAATGACGGCGGTTCAAATTGGATGCTGAGGTAAAGTTTGCTGTTAGCAAATAGTTCCTCAAACAGCTGCAAAGATTTTACCAGCAGGGAATCTATAGATTAGTGCAGCAGTGGAACTCACACTTTAATCTTAATGGAAACTTCTTTTAAAATCGTTGAATAAAAAATGCTTTACAGCCTCCAAACGTGTTTTTATTGAACAATCCTCGTATCTTTTTATTTTCGTAAGCTTTATTACATCTGAGAGAGTTGAGAGTTTACATTACTTATCTTGTAGGCATAAAACTATAACATATTAATTTATTTTTGGTTATATTCTTTGTGTAACGTTTGCATCCACCGTGTACGCTTAGAAGAATTTGTATTGGCTCCAGTATTTTACTATAGAGAATAGTAAAACCCAGTATCGGGAAAATGAGTCTGAATTCACTTGGCGAACGGTTATAATTTTTGGTATTGGTGGAACAATTTACTACTATCGACTCGACTACACAAATCAGATGTAACTCGACTTCTCTACTACTACCATCTAAATAAAAACAGGGTAACTTAATGACCTATACTGAATATGTGAATAAATATTTGTATCGTTAGATGTCCGGAAAATGTACTATCAAACAAAATATTACGCACAAAATATTAAACACACATTAATAGGCAAGTTGAAGTTAGTAAGGTGAACGAGCTGAAACTAAAGCTTTAAGACAGGAACAGCTACGGTGCGGCGTTAGGAGTGTTTTACTAAAAAAGAGCAAAGCAACTCAACGCATATTACTAGCATAAAGAAGTAACTTGCATAATTAAACTGCTATATACGCATAAATAACAGCTGAGACGTGCTGTGGAAAGAGAGAGATTGATTAATATTTAGTTAGTTACTCGCGGTTCCACTTCTTTGCCGACAGGATAATTTTCTGAAAATAAAATTTATCTAAGCGCATGAATTTTACAATATAATTTACAAAACTAAGTAAAATAATACATTTTATAGTTTTTAAGAAACGAAATAGTATACAAAATAAATTAAAATAGTTTAAAATGAATATTGTTAATATTTATTTTTCTATAAGAAATGTAAAAATGATAATACTAATAATGGTCAAAAGAAAATATTTTCAAATAAAACATAGATTTTTACAAAAATTACATTATTCGTTTGACGGAGAAAGACGGAAACTCTGAATCTCAAACCGTAAGAGATTCAGATACAAAACTTGATATGCGCGCCATCGTATTATCAGCCAACCGTTAAAATTTTAAAAAACGTTGACAAAGTCCTTATAGTCTTGCAGTCTGCTCCTTATAGACATGTGCAAGTAATAATATTATATAGATAAATATTATTAGTAAATGGAAAATGAATAAAGATTCTCATAATTAAGCGTTTGCTCAGTCGAAAGGCAAAAGCATTCTGTGTAGGAAGCTAATAAGCATATTTTAAGTAATATGTTATAAAATATCTGCAAACGTATATCATACAATTTCATGAGTCTGTGTTGATTAACTAATATACGTACACATGGTGCATTCAAAATTTTTCTTTTTTTGGAATTTATTGTACATATGACAACACACCAGTTACAGCACACTTATTTGGCTATTTACAAGGTGACGATTACGTCGTACCTTAATTAAATTAATCAAATTAGGATTCATTATGGTTTATAACTATCTTGGCTATCAAATATTCTCAAATAAATAAGAAAATACTGCGGTTTACAGTAAAACAAACACACACAAACATGAATGCAAGAACTACGTTGTATAATTACTTACCTCGTTTGCCAGCAGTGTTCACTGACCAATACACGTTTTAACTAATGAAAACTCCTTTGCCGTATCCATACAGTTATTATTATTCATTGCTCCTTTAAATTACAGGGACTAGTGTTTACCTCCAGGATCTCTCACTTGCCAGTTTAACAAGTGACGTAGCTTTTCAATTGTGCAGTTGATCGAGCTGGAAAAACTTATAGCTCGTTTTGAAAGAAACAAAAGAGCAACAGGCAAAAGTCTCCACATGTATTCTTTCTTAAGTGGCATTTAAAAATTATCTCGACTTTAACGTTTTCGTATTTATTAACTAAGAAACGGTACTAGTCAAGTTCACGTAAACGACAATCGCCGTTACTTCCAGGTAACATACAGTGTATAATGTAATCAAGATAAATAGTGGTATCAATTTAGGTGTAGTTGATTGTTGTTGTTCTAGTTGTAAGGAAAATGACAGAGACCCTAAGCAAGCCTACCACATACCCCTAGAAAATTTAATTTCGTGCACCAATAATTTATTGCTAAACGTACAGTCTGACTGTTTTCAGTTCGGTAATTTAACTGAATACACTAGCTATGAGTTTTAATGAAATGGCCATCATTCAGTTAAAAAGCATAAGCAAACTGGAAAAACGTTATCCTTTAACTGGCATGTTATGAAGTGTGATATAAATCTCTTATAACTAAAGGTTTTTAGTAGAAAGTCATTTATGTGCGTATCTATGCTCTTCTCCATCATCTTACCCTTAAAGTTTAAATAATGTCTATATCCAAATCATATTTCATTTCAGTGTAATTTTAATTAAATTGAATTGTTTTATTTTATTGTATTTGCTAATTTTATTATCACAGTACAAATAAAGTAACATTCTGTTATGATACGTTTACGTTTGTATTCGATTTTAATCGATAACGTTTCTACTTATGAGACGAATTTTTGTTTCCATACCGATGTCTGGATTTCTATATGGAAACTCAAATCGTAAATAACGTAATATTTAAAGGTTTTTAATAACTACGAAGTTAGAAATTTAACAATGAAATTATTCTTTAGATATACAAAAATCCAACATGCGGTACTCGCAGATTAAAACTTTACAATACTGTACAGTGAACACGGAACGTTTTCATTAAATCCGCCTACTCACACTTATTAATAAATAATAAATTATTATAACTGGCGCAGATGTAACATCACCCTCTTCTTACTAATCACTCTTTTTCTTTCGACTCTATTATATTACACTAAAATTTTTCTTTTTTGCTTCGCCTTAAAAATACAATGAGGAAAAGTAAAGTAGACCCTACTCTATTTAGAAAATTTTCATGATTGGTTTAATGATGTGGCATCTGCCTCCTAAATCAGAGTTTTCCCGACTAAAATTCTATACTTACAAGAATAGCATTAGAGTATTTGCAATTGTATTAATTAGTCGTTTGTATCGCTTGTTATAATAATCTAAAAGTAATGGTAGGTGACTAGATATTGAGGAAATAAACGACAGTGGCTGAAAAATATTTGAGTGCTACGTAAAAAGTAAATAATAATAACAAGTATAAGTGATAGAATAACAAGAAGTTTGCGTGTGTATTACTACTATCGTAAAAATATATAATTTTTTACTAAACAAATGGTATGTATAAATTCGTTGCTCCGAGGCAAACAGTAAACTCTGATATTAAAGACGGACATCGGACGGCCTGTATTTCACTAACCTACCGGTTATGATGTATTACGTAATGCTCTGGAACGATTCCCTGTTGTCAACCACAGACCACACGCAGTTATAAAGTCAGGTATTCCACCCTCAGTAGGAGTTTACGTCCTAATTCCGTTTCGACTACGTCGTTAATAAATAAAAATATTCTGCCCTCGGTATTATTAATGTTTGATAATGAAACAGGATATAATTTTATTGTCCTTTAATTGCAACCTAAAATGTACCTGTCCGTTTGGTGCATACTGTTTTCAAGAACTTAATGGAACTTAATCACGACCTAAACACTCAGAATATTTGTGTTGTCTAGAACAATATATAAATTCACCTCTAATAACGTTGACTAAGGTAGTCACTGTCACGTAATTGTGTATAACAAACTTCGGTGTTGGCGCGCACGTTACAGTTTCAAAGTACTGTACTTAACAGTTTATAGCGGTTTTCAAAAAACAGGCCTTTACAGCCTGCCTTAGTGTTCATGATTGCACTTCTATTACGTTGCAAAATGTAAAAAAATATAAAAATTAAGACTTGCTGAACGTTTAATTTTACTCTTAGGTATCTGAATATTTTGTTATGTTTTCCTTGCGGTATCGATTTACATAATTACTACGATACGCTTAATTAAAGTTTATTTCAAGGGTAACTATGAGGTGCACGAGCGTATAATATGAAGTTTTGTTTTTAATCAAAGACTAAGTGTTAAGAGGAAATATTAGTTACCTCCAAGTTTGTTTACGCAATGAAGTACACTACAGAAAATTGTAAATACATTGGAATACTCAGAGAAATCAAACAATTAAAATTTCTGTGTACTGAGATTGGTTATTTGGACCTGAATTTTTATCTTCTTTGTTTCTGTTGCTTTATTCTCAACTGTTCTCTTTTGGGGTATTAAACGTTAACTTTAGACATCTACAAATAAAACTGGAAACACAAGTCTGTTATGTTTTGTTTCATGCCATTAGAAATTCTTTTGTCTACTGGAATTTGTCTTTTATCTCCATTACGTTATTTAATTTAAAGACGACAGTTGAGAAGCTAATAAAGCCACATGTT
Organism: Magicicada septendecula; assembly: GCA_034769895.1. Taxonomy (NCBI): domain Eukaryota; kingdom Metazoa; phylum Arthropoda; class Insecta; order Hemiptera; family Cicadidae; genus Magicicada; species Magicicada septendecula. Next base: position 145,830,552 of record CM068368.1, read on the forward strand.
AAGTGGTGCTGCTTAATGTGAGGTATTATTCGAAGCAATTCGATATTATCTATGTAAAGTCACCATCTGAGTTACCTTACCTGGAAACATAACTCAGACTTACAAGCCACGGACGTTCCCACTAATAAACAACATTCAAATGCTATGTTTATTTGTAAATTTGAATACATTATGCAACATATACAAGTCGGAGTTGCAAATCTTTTGATAGACGTAACAATTATTGTGTTATTATTAATAGGCCTAGCTTATATGTTTTTTGATTTATGTGAAACAATTTGCCTATATAAAATATGTCCCCATAACTTTAAATTCTATTTGAATTTAGAAGTCCTTGTTACACAATAAACAAAAGTAACACTTTTAAAAAAGTCTTAACGATTTAATAAAAAATTTTATTTTGTGTTTTTTCGTCTTGTCCAATCACACTAATTACTGTAGTTAGATCACTCACCTTGTTGATCATTTTAATACGCTTTTTCTCTACCATAACTTACACAGTGGCTTTCTAAATATACACCTCGTCTTAGCGTATGTTAAGTTCCTCCTTCTAAAAAAAAACTTTACTCAAAACATTGTCCTTTCACAGAACAGCAGATAATAAAATTAATTCATTGTTTAATATATAGGCTACATTAAGACCTATTCCGGCGCTAAAATATTACACGTTCCGTTAGTAAAACTGTAATTACATTATCATAAACAGAATTCACAAAAGAACATAATTGTTTCATACTTCAAATATATAAGGTGCATTAAATTATGAATTACGCTATTCAAATTTGTTTTCCTAGATTTTAAAAATTATTTCTATAGAAAGTTATTATTATTTGTGTGTGTGTGTGTGTGTGTGTGTGTGTGTGTGTGTGTGTGTAGGTGTTTAGGTGTGTTTGTGGGTGTTTCATCTATGGTTTATTACACTAATGACTAAATAATCTGTAGTGTGAAACGAAAGAAAGAGAAAAACAGAAATAAGCACATAGAAACAGAAGTCTAATGTGAATAAATATCTGTAAATAATATTAATAAAAGAACTAGTTCATTAACTTACATGTGGTTTGTTGCATCTAATATTAGATCATATTATATATTACTGCAGTTAAATTTTTTTAACAGTATTTGGAAGCTTTGGCAACTAAAATCTTAAGCTTAACCACGCAGACCAAGAGTATTGCTCGTGATCATCGTTGTGTCTCACCTACATTCTAGCTTAACATTATTTGTTCCACAAATGCATATGGGTCGTTCTTGTCCTAGTAGAAAGTAAGAAGTTATCAGGTTCGTGTGCTTAATTCGCAGACTGGTGATACAAACTTGTTCCAGACGACTACAATTGACTGCCATTTGTCACTATCGGAAGTTGTGTTCTTCTCCTTCTCCTTCTTTCAGGCACAGCCGTTATCTTATAAAACTTTAGTTGAGTCGCTGTCCTTGTTTTTCTCAATAATTCTCAACAAATTTGGTACATATTGACTGAAACGTAGCCAACTTATGACCAACGTTATACTATACATCATAAGTGATGTCACAGCCAAGATAGCGGAAATATGACACCTGCCTACCCTTGTTAGCCAATACAATCTTAGTTCGTAAGAGGTATTTTCCCATAAATGTCACAGTGTTTGTTTTCTAAACAGAGATTTTCGTGTTCTAATTTGAGAACAAACTTGATATAAGTGGATCATCGATTTTTAGAGCTTGGATTAATTGTTGTGGATGATTATTTGATAATCCGCAGACATCATTGTATTCACGTATGTTGTATATTTATTTTTATCCCCAGAGCCACCTTTAATTTCTACTCTATAACTACGTCATCAGTACATATAATAAACAATGTTGGAGGTATGCTATATCCTTGGCGGACTCCTTTATGAATTTAAATATCTTTTTTAAATTCTCTCTATAGACAGTACTATCCGTGTCCAATCGTATAAATTCTTTATAACCTCTAAAAGAGGTTTAGGATAACCCTTCTTATACATAATTACCCATAGAATAGTTGTGTGAATTATATCAAATGCTTCCTTAATGTCAATGAGGCATGTCATTTTGACGTGTCTCCAAATTAAATTTCCTTCCTTTACTAATCAATATTTTTTAAGAAAATACGTCATTAATGCGAGATCAGCTCACAAAGTATATCACCGGGTTATGGAGAATGTTACACGCCCATGAACTCGAGGCAGTGCGCATTCGTGCAATCATCACGTGACTTTGTAAGTATTTGTTAATTACTCCAACGTACAAATAATTACGGAGTAATAGAAAACATATTGCCAATTATATTGAAGTGAAAAATATTGCCAATTATGAAGAACAATAATTATTGTATTTGCCAAGAGTGTACAGTAGTAATTTTTCATTCTGTAATGATGACAAGCTTGTTGTAACAGTCGGTGACAAACCCGAAGAGTTTAATCAGTCTTCGACAGGTATGCAATCCCAGGAGTATATAAATACAAGTCTCGTTAGCCACATTCTCTTTTTTATATAAGATTGTCGCTGAGTGAACGTCGTGGGTATCGTCAGTAACGCTGTTATTAAGACGACCGACAAGGCTGGACCAGACGCACATACACACGCACGCATGCAAATACAGGAGCACACATAATCGTCAGGAGGAGCACCATTGACACACACCAGGGTAGAGTGATGTACAGCTTTGCCAACAGGTGGTAATTAACTAACTTGTATAAATAAAAAAATAAACAGAAAATAATGAAACAGAGGGAAGAAGATAAACCCCGTAAACAGTATAAGAATGTAAATAATTGTGTGAATTGTAAATTGTAAGATGAGTATAACTTTTTTTTAGTCTGGAATCGGAAGTAAGAAATTTGATATAAAAATTTAACATTTGATATAAAAATTCAACTGACATTTAAATTCTTTGAGTGCATGTTGTGGCTGTAAGGATGATGTTCTTTAGCAAACGTTTTTATCCGAATGTTTAAAGTGTTAAATTATTAGTTAAATTTTAAATTGTCCGTAGACAGAATTCCGTAATGTCTGTAGGCAACCAGATATAAAATAAATTTTATTTTTATGGTACGGTATATCAATATAAGATTTATAATAAAATTAAGTTATTTAAATTATTATTTAAGTTACGTACTGTGATTATAATATATGCACTGATAAGGAGAAGCATACTTTTTTAAATTTTGATTTAGGTTTTTAGACAAAACGAGACTTTAATATCTCAAAATTCATCCTAATTATTTCATCTCACTATAATCTCTCCTCTCTACAAATTTAATATTTATATGTGAAGTAGTGTTTGAACATAACTTAAATAAGCTCAAATCCCAAGGCGTGGTTAGGTATGAGAGATACGGTCAACACACGAACACGCAGCACAAGAACGTAACGTCACTACACGCGCGTGCGCTCGCCCGGAATATGAGGAACTGTGATCAATTAAAACATGACACGAACAAGAACGTTTTAAACAATTATACATACACAAGAATTCCAAATTCAAGAATCGACAAATTTAATCAGTCTTATAAATAGGCCTATACATAAATTTAATCTAATTTTTTATATTTAATAGGATGTCAAACGTCGCATTTATGTCAAATGTATATGATAAAGCTGACTGAAAAGTGAGATAAATTATTTGTTCAATAAAATTATACTTTCTTCTGTTTGTACTGAGTTATAGGCCTATCCATACTTACAAACATTTATATCTTACATTTATTAGTGTTCGTAACACACGTCGACATAGGTCTACGTTCAATTTCCTTACTAAAAGTATAGGAAAAGTTGTCGCAAACGATGTATTACAGGCCAAGGGCCAAGCTATGTTAAATTTAATTTTTGGAATTGGTTTTATTAAAGTGTAAAAATTTATCGAATTAAGCTTCACGTTTGATACGGAGAAAATATGAGACTGGTCGCATAAATAAAACAGTGTTAGTAATTAAAAAATAATTGAATTTTCAGAGTCAGACACTGAATTATGTACATGTAACGAATAACTGCACTTGATTTTGAATGACAGGTCGTTATTATCCATTAACAAGCTTTGGTAAAATTGTTTAATAGCCATGTCCAAAGTACTCAAGGAAGATTGTAGAATAAAATTAGAAAAACATGACTTTATATCAACAAGACAGTGTCGTTCGCAAACAATATTGTGATTCTAATTCTTTCTATAACTATCTTTTTTCCGACGCCAGTCTAGTTATTCTTTTTGCGGTTTAGTCCTGCTGATTACAAACCGCAATTAGATTATTACCGTTACAAATCGCCTTGATATATTACATATATTTTTAAACAGTTTCTTTAGTAGTGAGTAATTTTTTTCTATATATATATATATATATATATATATATTGCAACGTTACAAGTATTATAAAATAAATATACTTCAGTCCATGTACCCAACGCAACTGTATAGTGTTAATCGCCGGGTAGGTCGCAGGATTTTTGTCTGCTCGTTGGGTTAAGTATACGTGGTTGCAAAATAAACTTATTTCTAAATAGAAAAGTGAGGTGTTGATAACATGAAATAATTAAATAAAACATTGTAAAAGAACCAATTAACGGTTTATTAAATATTGCAAAGAAAACTAATTCATTATTAAAAATTGAAAACTAAAAGTTCAGAGTATTTTCTTTTATAAGGTTACAGTCTGTAAACATAACATATATTCGATATCCCACACACATTATCGTGGATATTCCACGATATAACTATATGTTTATAACATATATAATAAACAAATTATAAAATTCTTTTATATTTCTTGGGTGTCTGACATTGAATCATTATTAAAAATCTGAATTCATAGCAAATCATCTACAAAAATAATATTAACTTTATCAAAACAAATTAAACGTTTGCTATTAATATTTTTAATAAAATATTATTTACTTTAAGAATATTTATGATTTATAATGATAACCAAATTTTTAAATCAAAATTATTTTTATACCAACTTACATCATTTACTTACGTATTTTACTTTGAATATTTACACTATGTACATTTACATATTTGTATTACTCTATTAGATCATTATATAGAGTAATAGCTCTCTATAATGGTATATGAGTAATATAATCTAATTTTATATTATATTACCTCTTTGTTTGTTCAACACAAAATATAATTGTTCACTACGTATTTTTGGAGTTACAGTTGCATGTGTACGTGTGAGTGTGCATCTCCTGAATAATGACAATGACGACGACGACGACGACGACGGTGATGATGATGATGATGATGATGATGATGATGATGATGATGATGATGATGATGATGATGATGATGATGATGATGATGATGATGATGATGGTGATGATGATGATAATGATGACGCTTCCTCAGTGTTCGATTGCCTAATGTTGATAGTGGTCCTGCGTTCCTCCATCAATCGTGGTGTGTTGCAGATGATGAGTTCGTGTAGCTGAACACACTGTAGCTGATCATAGCTTCTTAGCGTCTGTTTTCTGTCGATTAGCAAACGGACATAGTGTCCTCGTGTAAAATTTCTGAGCGTCAGTTTCTCGTCCATAATTGCCGGACGTATTTATATTAACACCGATGTGACATGTCAGATATTGTTTCTGACATGTACAACTTTGTCAAGTTCGTGTATGGCGTTCCTGTTTAATTGATTACTTTTAATCAATTTTCGCAGTAACGTAAACTTGATCTTTAGGAGAGTGGTCTTTGTAATTTTTCACTCGTCATTTACGTATAACACACTCGTTAATTACTAGCGAATTGCGGTAGGACGTTTTTATTATGCACTTTCTGCAATAATTTTGCATCACCATACTCGTTTAAATGCATTTATGTTAATGGTATTTTTAGAATTGTGAGATGTCTTTTGTAACAGGTAAAAAACATATTTATTTATTTTAATCATGTCAATACCTGACTTAATAATACAAACCAAAAATTCATACGCACACAAAGACATCTCCCCTATCGCAGTAAAATGCAGGTCGGCGCTGGCACAATACACATGACTTACACTGTAAACACAGTCGGACGAGGTGTACACTTGCGACAGGCTTCCGCATGTATATTGCCTGTACTTACACCCAATAATTTTTAAAACAATTTATCATATCGTTCCCTATACTAATTATTTACAGAACACTGCCTGGGTAAATATGCATTAAACTATATATATTGTTTCAATATATCTTTTGGAAGAATATGGCTTTCAATTCAGAATTAGCTTTTTTGCATACGAACATGGTATACCATATGCAAGGATGTTATTTGAATTGAAATCAGTATTATTTTGTTACTCATGGGCCATTAACTTATAAAATTGTTATATTTTACTATGTAGTTGTTATATTCTACATAGTAAAATTGTTGTGCATCTTGTCTTACGTAGCCTGTGAAACAATTTCAAAGTTGATTCCAGTTGGACTTCAGTTTGGCAACAACTCTCATAAGCAATCTGCTTTTAATTTTCTTCACCAAGTTTTTCTCGGCGCCAGCGCAAAGCTTTGTGGGTAACAGAGCATCGCCAGGCCTTTTATCGTCGCTCTGTAGATGTGTTCCTGCTTTTCAATTAATTAAAAGCGGACTCCAACATCAAAGGAAAGTATATATTTATTGGAAAACTCATATTATATGGCAAAATGTATTTATGATTTTTAATCTCTATATTAATACGTGAAGAGAAAACTTTGTACCCCTTTTTAAGCATTTTGCGCGCACGGAGGAGTGTGAGATTTGGCATAGTTAAAGTATATATGGAGAAGGAGTGCAGAAAGCTAAAATTTATATATAATATTTGTTACAAATACATTAAATAAAATAAAATAAAACATTCATTTGCACTTGAAAATTCATTTAAACTTTTTCAAACAATGGTAATTGTTAAAAATAAAATAATTTTGTTGCCAGGCAACAATAGTCTGTGGAGTGTATGTCAAGGCAAAAAAGCGTTTATTTTATATTTTGTATATTAGATATCTGTGTTTTATACATTGTAACACTCCTTTACAAATAAAAGGTTCGTTAAACCTTTTTTCAACGTTACGCCTCACTGTTGTGAGTCAATTTGTAACAAGCCGCTGTTCGTCTATGTTAAGCCCCACTGTTGTGAGCGCCAATTTGTAACAATTACAAATATATTTAAGTGTATTGTAAAAAAAAATTTTTTTTAATTTAATTTAAACAAAAATTTCAAAAAAAAAATTGTTTATGTTTGTTTATTGTTGAATAATTTACAAATAATTCTTGTTGTGAGTTTCCGTTAAAAATTTAAAATTCTGTGAGTTTATATATGCACTTCTGGTTGACCGTAAATGACTCTGGAGTTAATCAGATTGTCTTACTTTACTAATCGATTGACGATTTTCTTTATAATCCAGTATATCACTTTCCTTTAGTAAATGTCGTCTTCCAGTAAGTTCTGTAGTTAATAAACACTCTTATATTAATGGGTGAAATAATTTTAAAACGAGATAAAAGAATTATTTTGATGTATTAACATTTATTTGAAAAATATCGATTGAAAATCGATATTGTTATAATGTTCGACTCTTTTCCAGGGATAATCGATTTCACAAAACAGGTTATATTATATGAATGTTCAGAATGGTTCTTTTAGCGGTTATAATTATATAGTCAGAGAAGGGGCAGGCATAGAAAGTATAACATGTACAAAAGAATTCTTAATAATTAATAAATGACAAAGTTGATAATAAAATATAATGTTTATAAAATTGAAATATTCAGACCAATGCTGTGGCGACGAATCGTTGCTGGCAGACACTTTGCATGATGGGAGTTCAAAATGGCGGCACGTCTCGTTGTAGAAGAAAACTGCGAAATGATGGTTGGAAATTCTGATAATAAAATTACCTTCACAACTGTTTTATTATCTCCGGAATAGTGTATAATGTCTATTGTGTTGGTTGAGGTGTCCTGTTTAAGTGTTCTTCGTTCAATGGCTTTAATTGTTTTGTATATTGGTGTTTTCACTTTTGTCTGGGTGTATCTAAAATCGTGAGTTACGTTGTAAAGTGAATTCTTAATGTGTGATAGTTTTACTGGTTTATTTCACAAGTATTCTGTTCATTATTGATTGTTCTCACTGTTTGTGGTGGTGTGTCTCACTGATTTTAAGTTTAAAATGACAATTTTGGTAACTCTCGTTTTTTCAATGCATAACCTTATACGCCATTAAATATACTCGATATAGGTTCTTAGAGCGATTTTATAACAACCGTTCGCGTTGAATGTTAATTAAGAACTGTTTTACTTCCTTCGTCTCTTGAAATATCTTGCCAAGTTAATATTAAAAAAAGTATTGTTTAAATATAAATCACTTCCTATTCATGTGATTCTAAAATACATTATATTGTTTATTGATTGCTTTCGTGAACTAGTAATTATATAATTGGTTTCTTTAACTCCTTCTGTTTAATTTGACATACAATAGTCCATATTTATAAAGTTTTTTGTTAAAATTGCTATATTTCTGTCTTTTTTGAAATATAGGGCTAATATCTGGTTCCTGTTCTTGTCCAACATATTAGCCATCTTAAGTGTTATAAATATGATTATAATAAATTTCTGATTGATATAAATCCTTACCTTTCCTTAATTTCTTATAAATTTAACAATTTGATCATCCTTTTAGTTACAATTCATTAATTTACTATTACTCCTCTGGAATAGTTAGGTATTACATTTTGAAATTTTTTAATAATTTAATACAACCTTATATATGATTCTTTTAAAGTATAGTTTCAGTTATAGTAGTTGGTGATTGATTTACCTTATATAAATATAATTAGTTTGCTTGGTTTATTTAACTTCCTTACTCAAATATAAATGTTATTGGAATTTCCATTTTGGACTAGATTCTATTGTTTTACATATATTGGTTTTTTAATATTACTAATTCTATACCCTCTCTGACTGTCTAAAATTAACATACTATTACATAAAAATTCCTTATACAATTATTGAAACATGTAGCATTGTATTCCTGCTCATACTATAAAAACAATATTGAAATTAATTATCAGTCTTTAAAGCTAGACATTGGTTTTAACTATTTCTAAAAAATTACATAACAATCATTTTACAATTAGTCTAGTATACATACAGAAACACTTTAGTCTGTATGAACACTGTTATACATAATAAATATTCTTATATTACTTATAATTCTATATTTTATTACCACTTTGAACTGTGGAGTTCATAGGCTCTGAACATAACCATAATTAGCCATTTGATTGTTAAATTTTCCTTTAAATTTAATTTAATTACAGTCCTTTCTGTTTATTCTATATTACATTTTTTAATCCCCTGTCACAGTAATTATTTCCCCTCAGCTCTCTTTATCATTTGCATTCCTATGAATGTTTTTTGATAAAAATATGTGGCCTCTTTTATGAAACATTAGACATTTTTCATAATAACACTTCATGATATGTCATTTCTGTATTTATTATAAAACTTAAAGTTATTTATTGTACACAGTTAAAATATAAGTTACACCATTACTTGAAGTTTATTATATAGGATTCACTTGCACTGGTACACTTACACTGTTGGTTCTGATTTATATTTGAGTTCTACAATATACTAAGACCAAACTTTTAGTTATAAGAGACTGTGAAGATTTGTTTATTTTATTACATAATAACTTTAAATGGTGCTCTTCTATTTACTACTAAACACTTTTGTTTATAATTATTTTACATGAGGTTTTGGGGTGTTATACTTTCTGGGTGACATTAACATTTGGTTTTGGGTTTGTTATTATTATTAATAGGTTTTTAATGGGTATTCTTCGTAGTTCTCCCATCCTCCATCTTCATTTTCTTCATTTCTTCTGTCTTGGGTTTTCCAAGGTAAGTATTTCATTATGTCCTTTGGTTGGTTCGGGGTATCTTCTTTAGCACCTGCTCCTAACCTTCCTGGGTATTCTCCTGATATTATATGAGTTTCTTTTGATTTAATTTCCTTGATACTTTATCATTGCATTTTATTATTTAATTATACCTTTCTTTTATGGTGGTGTTGTTCACTTTGATTTGTAATTATTTTCATTTTATATTTAATTATTTTATTTGATATTTATTTATTTTGCTTCGAACTTTCTTTTGAGTTAATTAATTTAAATGTAATTGTGATCATATTTGAATTATTACTTAGTGGATTATCTGTCATGCTACAATATTAATGTGCAGTTGAAAGTGAAATACAGCTTGCTTAATACTGACAGATTGACTGAATGAGCTGTGAATTTTGTGTGATTTCAAATGTTCCTTTTTCAATAGTCTGTGGAGTGTATGTCAAGGCAAAAAAGCGTTTATTTTATATTTTGTATATTAGATATCTGTGTTTTACATATTAATGTGCAGTTGATAGTGAAATACAGCTTGCTTAATATACACCTGTTGCCAAAGGAAAATTTTGTAGCAGCAATTTGAATTGACTTACTCTCGCCTAATTATTATTGGTGGTTTCAAAAAAGTGAGTACATTTTATTATTTTTAAATTAAACCCTGTCTAATCTTAGTTTCAGTAATTTCATTACATGTTTTTTTTTTACATTCAGATATTCGCACCTACTTCCATTATGCCTCGACATAGAACACTGACGGGTCGGAGTGAGAGACAAAGAAGAAGGAATATATATTCGCGTGAAAGTCAAAATGATAATAGACCAAATGCAAATTTAAATAGTGTAAATAGTATAACATTGACGGGTCGGAGTGAGAGACAAAGAAGAAGGAATATATATTCGCGTGAAAGTCAAAATGATAATAGACCAAATGCAAATTTAAATAGTGTAAATAGTATACAAAATGATGAAATTATATTGAGGGATACATTTAAATGCGCACTGAATGTCATTCCAAGAAATTTTAATACTTTTGATTGTGGATTAATGCATTTACAATGCAGGTTTTGCAATGCAAAACATTTCGAATCTGAGGTCACTTTAGGTGAAAGGACTGCATTCACTTCATGTTGTCATAAGGGTAAAGCAATATTACCGGCCTTAAGTCAAAATGAATACTTTAAATCATTGTATGATGGACTTACTTCAAATAAACCTTCAATAAAAAGAAAGTCAAAAAATTATTTTGAAAACATTCGTAAACATCATTTGCTATGGTTATCTCAGCAGCTAAAATTTCGGATACAGTTACGCGTGGACTGTATCATTTTAAAATACATGATGTTTTTTATCACAGATCAGGTCCAATGACTGCTGGATATGGTCGCTCACCATGTTTGCGCAATTATATTTTTATGATGTTGACACTGCTGTCAATTATAGATTAAGTAAACACTATAATCAAACATGTAATAACAATATAATGCGCGAAATCTCTCTTGAATTGGAACGCATTAATCCTTTCGTTCGGTCATTCATTGCAATGAAAGATCATTGTCAGAGAGTTGAAAATCAAAATAAAGAAATTTGTATGCTCATTAAAGTAAATCGTGATTTAGATCTACGCCGTTATAATGATGCAGTTCAAACTGATATAGCAGTAATATTTAGTACAGTTAATGGTGATCCACCCTTTGAACGAAATATGGTTTCGTTTTCAAAAGTTAATGGTACCATTAAAAATATCTCTGTTTTGGATTCATCATTGGATCCTTTAGCCTATCCATTACTTTTTCCAAATGGTGATACTGGGTGGCATATCAATATTTCTCATAATGTACCAACTACATCTAATTCAAGAGCGCCCAGAAATAAATTAACCATGCTTCAGTATGCAGCCTATCGACTTGCAATTAGAGAAGATTTTAGCATGTTGCACCATTCACAAAAATTATTTCTGCAGTGGATAGTTGATATGTATGTGAGAATAGAGGGCACAAGGTTACATTTCATTCGACAAAATCAAACAAGTCTTAGGTCTGAAGTTTACAACAATTTAACAGATTATTTAGAATTGAACCCCAATGCCAATAATGTTAGCCGTAGAGTAATTTTACCATCTTCATTCAATGGATCTCCAAGAAATATGTATCAGAATTATTTAGATGCAATGTCAATTGTACAACATTTCGGAAAGCCTTCTTTGTTTATTACAATGACTTGCAATCCAAGTTGGCATGAAATAGTTAGCAATATTTGTGTAGGTGAGTCAGCTAATTTTCGACCAGATATTGTTATGCGTGTATTCAAGTCCAAACTGAAAGCATTAATTGAGGGCCTTACACTAAAAAAAAATCTTCGGTAAAGTTGAAGCACTCATTTATACAATTGAGTTTCAAAAGAGAGGATTGCCTCATGCTCACATTTTACTCTCTTTAAATGAGCAAGATAAAATTGTTAACGCTACCGATATTGATAAAGTTGTATCTGCGGAGATTCCTAACATTCAAACACATCCTACATTACATGAATATGTTGTAAAACACATGATGCATGGTCCATGCGGTGTACTTAATCCAAATTCTGTATGTATGAGAGATGGAAAATGCACAAAAGATTATCCAAAACGATTTAATGAATTTACATGTGAATCATTAAATGGATATCCATTATACAGAAGGCGTGATAATGGTATTAATGCTGAAGTTCGCGGTAGTTGCCTCGACAATCGTTATGTTGTACCATACAATCCATATTTACTTGCCAAATTTAATTGCCATATAAATGTTGAAGTATGCACTACAGTTAAAAGTGTTAAATACATTTATAAATACGTGTATAAAGGCTATGACAGTGCATCTGTTGAATTAGGTTCAGAGAGAAATGAACCAGGCCAAGAAATACAAATTGATGAAGTTAAAAATTTTTTAAATGGCCGTTATGTCGGATCAACTGAAGCTGTATGGTGCATCTATGAATTACCAATGCATTTTCAATCACATGTCATCGTTAGACATGACATTCATTTACCCCGTAGACAGAATGTTTACTTTCGAGAAGGGCAAGAACGTCAAGCAATTGAAAATGCAAGACAAACAAAATTATTAGAATTTTTTGAATTGAATCGATCAGATCCATCAGCGCATGAATATAAATATATTGAAATTCCTTTGCATTATGTGTGGGAAGATTCCCGGAAAAAATGGAAGAAGAGAAGGCGTGGAGGTGATAAAATCATTACACGCATATATGTAGTATCACCAAAAGACATCGAACTTTTCCATTTACGATTGCTTTTATTACATGTCTGTGGTCCAAAATCATTTGAGGATGTTAGAACATACAATGGAATTATACACACTTCTTTTGTTGAAGCGTGCCATGCTCGCGGCATTGCTTCAAATGATAATGAATGGCGCGAATGTTTAAATGAAGCAAAAGAATTACATTCACCAAAACAAATGCGAAATTTATTTGGTTACATTTGTGCATTAAATGTGCCAGCCAATGCATTGGCGTTATGGAATGAATTTAAAGTATATCTTAGTGAAGATTTTTTGAGAGATTACAACGAAGAAGTATCTTTTAACACAGCTCTATTAGAAATTGAAGATATTTTGAATGTTCATAATTTGTCATGTCAAGAACTTGGTTTACCAGTTCTCACGTATTCGCAGAGAACAGACGAAGCAAATGCTATTGATCCAATAGAACAAGAGTTTCTGTTTTCTGAGGATTATGAAACTGCAAATATTGAACAGCGTAATCTAATTGATCGTGTGATTAGTGAAGTTTTGCACCGTGATACTGGATCTAATGTTTTTTGTTTAACCGCTCATGCAGGTTGTGAAAAAACATTCACACAAACAGCAATCATTCACAAATTAAATTCGCTTAATCTTAGTTGCATTGCAACAGCGTTCAGTGGCATAGCTTCAACTCTATTACTTGGAGGTAGAACTTTACACAATGTGTTTAAATTGCCTATACCCATTTTGGAAAATTCTGTAGTGAATATTACCGCAAATAGTAGCTATGGACGTTACATAAATTCATCATCATTGATAATTATTGATGAAATTTCTACGTGCCCACTGCAAGTGTTGAAAATCATAGATAAATTATTTCAGGATCTATGCGATGAAAATTATAAACATAAACCATTTGGAGTAAAAACGATACTTCTGTGCGGTGATTTTCGGCAAATCTTACCAGTTGTCCCACATGGATCACGTGCAACTTTAATTGAAAATTGTGTCACTAGTTGGCATAAATTTGTTTATTTTCATAAAGGAACCTTTTTCTCAAAATATGAGAGCCTTACCAAGTGAAATAGAATTTGTCGAATTCTTGAAAAAAGTTGGTAATGATGGAGCCCCACAATTCCCTCAGTTTGGTGAAAATATTATTGAAATACCTCAGCAATTAATAGGAGATGAAAATAATATTATTAATGAGGTGTATGAAAATATTTCCGAAAACATACTCTCAGATAACATATTGAAGTCAGTTATTTTAGCACCTAAAAATGATGATTGTACTTTTATTAATACTGATATACTTAATCGAATACCAGGTGAACAGAAAACATATCATAGCTACGATAAAATAATTTGTGATGATGACAATGAAATCAATAACTATCCAGTAGAGTTTTTGAATTCTTTGACTATTAGTGGTTTGCCACCACATAAGTTAGTATTGAAAGTTAATTGCATCGTTTTACTGATCAGAAACTTAAATACAAAGGAAGCATTAGTCAATGGAACAAGAATGCGCATCAAGTGTATGCATCGTAATGCTATTGACTGCGAAGTTTTAACTGGAACCGCACGCAATAAGAGAATTTTGATTCCACGTATAAATTTAACATATTCCGGTACTGTTTTACCATTTAACTTTCAAAGAACTCAATTTCCAATTATACCTGCATTTGCGATGACAATAAATAAGTCTCAAGGACAAACATTCGAAAAAATTGGAATTTTATTGAGGCAGCCAGTTTTTACACATGGTCAATTGTACGTCGCAGTAAGTAGAGTTCGATCATTCGATGGTTTGAGATTTTATATTTCCGAATATAATGGCCAAGGGCATTTAGCAAATGATGAAAGAGTTTTTACAAAGAACATCGTTTACACAGAAGTTCTGAATCATTAAATTCACTTTCAAAATTTTTAAGTTCAATGGTCAACATTTATTTTTTTAACCGCCCGGTTTTTTTGATTTAATGAAAAATATATGAAAAAATACGAGGCACGTATTTTTTATTTCATTTTTTATTTTGTATTAATTTTTTATTTAAATTTTATATAATTCGAAAAAGATAGGCAAACTAACTTTGTAGCCTTGGCGAAACCTGGTCAGTATGGCAATAAAAAAACCCAAGGAAATGTCAAAAAACGCGTTATTGCTTTTTAAATATGGCTTAACCAAGCTAAACCTCATTTTTCCTATCTTTCATATTTTTGAAATAACTCGAAAATTAATGCATAGAAAAAAAATTACAAAATTATATAAGCTTTGTAGCAGATAATCTTCAAACTGTTTTCGAATTTTGTACCTTACCAAAAATGAAATGTAATCCACTGGAATTGAAAACAATATATCTTATACTTCTATGAATGTCAAGTCTCATTTTTATTAGCGTTTATTTGATTCAATAATAACATGAACAAATTAAAACTGACAATGAATTATATCAAAAATAAATATGAATACAAGCTGTAATTGTGTTTTTTTTTAACTGTTACTAACATTAAATTTGAAATTTCATAGGTATTGCAGGGAATTAAGGCAAACAACACACGCTAATGACGTATTTGTACACGCTCGCAGCTGACGTAATAGAACAAAATTCAAAAAAATTATATGCAATGATTATAGAGGTATACTCTTTGACAAAAGAACCTCAATAACGTTCAAACTTAAAAATTTAATGAATTACGGTCGTATTTCGACCACTGGGCGACCACTAGTTAATTATAATTATGCACGCAAAAATTAACACTAATTAAATATATTTTTAATTGTACCTCAACATCATCCACGTATACAACGTTAAAAACTGAAAACCTGTTACCACCACAGTAATTTTAGCAAGGAAAGAGCAGTGGAGTTTTAAATTATGGCAAGGTTACAAAGTTAAATTTGAGTACAGTGCTGGGGCGCTAACATTCGACACCTCTACATTTTGTAATGTGTAGGTGAAGGGGAGGCTGCGTGGTGACTTTCCACTTTGATAAAGCCAGTTTCCATACATCAAAAAATTAATGCAGAACTGACAGCTCCGATCCCGCTGTCTAACCAAAATATGTCACCGGTAGTAGGTGTCAAACAATCGGGTCCATTTGCCGTTTTGACGCTTTGATGACCAAATTGACGTATTCTTTTTTCATTGACCAATTTATTAAATAAAACATAACACGTAGGATTAGGTGTCACTATGAAATGCTCATACCTTGACTTTAAAGTAATTGGATTCTCTTTGGTAATTGATTATGTAGGCTTATGGGTTAACTTATATATCTGGATAATAGATTAGCAAAACAACACGACTAAGATAATTTGTCATATTTCAAACATTTTATTTATATCCGCAATTAACAATTTCCCTTTTTCTGAAAAAATGTAATTATATTCTTATAAAGCAGAAAATTTAGAGGAGAATGTAATAAAACAGTAGGTAAGACAAGAAGAAAGTTACAAACTGAGAAAAACTGAAATGACAAACAAACTGTAAGAATTTAATGTATTTCCACAATACATATACCTAGGTACTAAAAGGTGATTCTGATTCAAATACGTAATTTTGTATTATGTTGATGATGGCGTCGCAACCTCACTAAGTATTAATACATTTTTATACGTCATAAACTATTTGTATCTTGATTTAAATTATTAGAAGGAAATAGAAGAATTCTTCTAAATTATTAGAATAAAATAACCAGGGTTACAATTTAACATTGGAAGAAGTACAGATGGCCTTAAGGCAGATGAAAAACAGATAAACAACAGGCCTCAATGGAGTGAATACAGAACTCTTAAATATGGAGGCCCCCTTTTGGAGTTGCGACTGTTACACTGTTACTGAACGAGTGAGGAAAGCGCAAACACCTCCAGAAAGGAATTATGCTGAGGTGGTCTCACTGTTTAAGGAAGGAAATCTGAGCTTGTGTGAAAACTATTGGAGAAGAAGTCTCCTGAACACAACATAAAAGTTGTATGCGAAGATAATCACTGTCATTCGCTGATGACCAGGTGATACTCCAGAAGAGCGAAGATGCTCTGCAGCAGTCGATATACAACTTGAACCTTATAGTCTATGTGGGACATATAATTTTAAAATATTCCATAATAAGAAGCAGGTTATGGCCTTTTAGGGGTAATTCCCAGTACGTTCCAAAATAGTTGTTGGGAATACAATTTTAGAGCAGGTATCGCACTTTGCTTTTCTTCGTTGTGACCTAAGTTATGAACATCATGATGATAAGACAACAATACCAGACGATGTGTGGTACAATACAATGAACACTAAGAAACAAAGTAAGAATCGATACTAAAATTAAGTTCTATAAAGTGATGGCGATATCTGTTCTTACATACGCTAGTGAAACATCGACAATTACTGGAAAAGAAGAGCAGCATATACAAAACGGTGAAATGAATTTTTTAACGCACGTGACTGGCTATCGTCTGCGGGATCGAATGGGTAATGAACATACAAGGGCCGAACTGGGTATATTCTCCATCAATGAAAGATAGAAGAACAAAAGCAGCAGTGGATGGAACAACAGAATGGACCACCAGAGGCTAGTATAGGCCCGACAGTGTTTCCTGAACAGTTATCTGTGCCAACCCAATGCAAAAATTACCCCCACTAACAAGTATAGCTAAGTTGTCTAGAGAGGAGAGGGGGGAGACAACGCGATAGCAGTACACCGTCTCACTCACGTACTACCTCGGTCTCTGTCACACACATGCTTCCATTGTTCTCACTAGTCTTGTTGCAGCCGATGTTCCCATTATGAAACACTGTACAAGACTGTTGTGCGCATGTGCGGAATTTTGAGAATTTTCTTAGCCTCCCAACGAGGTGTTTGTTTACTGCGCATCGTGACCCGAGTGTTCAATTTACATCGTCCTGCCTCTAAAGCGCGCTGTAGACTACAAACCAGTTAGCAGAAGATCTGTGGGTAGGCCCTGGAAGAGACAACTGCAGTGAAGACGGAAGAGAACTGCTAAAATGAAAATACTTTAACATACATAAATCCGTACATAAAACCATGTCCTTTATAAACATATTTTATCACATATTTGGTGAATGTAACAGACCGTAGGACACTGTGCACATTGACAATTTATTTCTGAAAAACTGGGAATGTATTTTTACTTCAATTCACTCAATACATTAAACACCATTAATAGATTAATTACTACGGCTACTTGTATTTTTATGTGTTTGGAGTAATATACTATTACGATTACTGATATGTGACATATTGAGCAAGGTAATTATCACGTTTGTTAAACGTTACAAAATAAAAATTCATTAAAAAATAGTTTTTAAAGTTTTATAAATTAAAAAATAGTAAATTTCCTGTTAACAAGGACGCAATTATTTCCTTTGTTTAAATATTTCTAAATATTTTCTAAAATATAGTTAAAAGTAGTTGAAAAACATCTAAATTGGTTTATTAGTTTATATCACTCGAACTGTAAAGGCATTCGGCAAGAGCGGATCAGTTTCATTGATTACACGATCGTTTGTAATAATGACAATCGCTGATCAGTTATACTATTTAGTACAAACGTTTCTGCAGTTTTGCTTGAGAATAAAAAGTTTAAATTAAAAGAGAAGGAGATTGAGTAGAGGAAGATAATTATGGATAATGAAACTGGAAGGGAGAGGGTTAGTTATATAGGCCTACACTTTTGTTTACGACTAACATTTTCTTTTTAATTTCTCCAAGTACTCTCTTTCTATAAATTCTGTACCTCTCTCTCTCTCTCTCTCTCTCTCTCTCTCTCTCTCTCTCTCTCTCTCTCCCTCTCTCTCTCTCTCTCTCTCTCTCTCTATTTTCCCCTGTTTCTCTCTCTTTCCTACCAACTAGCTTCAGGTAGACCTAGAAAGCGCTGGACGTATGGAAGTCGTAACAGCCCATTAAGCCTACATTCCATGAAAGAGAAGAGAGAAAAAAACAAAAATAACTCTGGCAGACTTGAATGCTTGGTTTCATAATTTTAGAACTTGGTAAGATAGCACATGTATTTTATTTTTACTTCCATGTTCCATAAGGAAATGGAAGTATGGTGATGGCGAAAAAATCGTGTTCGAGATAAGGGCTGATTCTGATTGTACTACCCTAAAAACATGAAAAAAAGTTATTTTCAGACAAGTGTCTGTGTGTCTGTCTGTGTATCTGTGTGTAGAATTTTTTCTATGGGGAACAATAACTGCCGCAAATTCAAACAGAATCAAATAATTTTTTGCATATATGCGTGAGTTGTAGAGGATGCAAGTCCTGTTGATTTTGGTGAAGATCTTAAAGGGAAGGGCTAGTTTACCTGCAACGTTTTACGTTTCAACAAAAGTACTTAATTTTGATAAATAAAGTATCCTGAAAAGAAGGTCATAATACTCCACTGTAGAAAGGTAGATGAAATATGTTTAAATAAAAAGGGTATTTGAAGGAGGAGGGGGTAATTTTCTATAAATGAAAATGATAGTTGAAGGGGGAGGGGATAATCTTTTATATGTTAACTACGTCATCGGTAACAAAGAAGTAGTTTGTTGCTAAAATTCCTTCTCGGGCTGTTTGACCGTGGTCTAATGTTTTTACTGCAAAACCAGAAGTTTCGGTAGTGCCATCGACTCCCATCATCAGTGAAAATCGAGTGCGCTAACGTGAGGTAGTATACGTTAGTGACCACAGTACTGTGGTTAAGGCTGAAGAAAGAAGTAGAAAGAAGTACCTAGTTTCTATGGAAATATTTCATTTCAAACATTATTTTAAATATAAATCTTAGAACGTGGAAGTCATGCATGTTTCTCCATACCGACATATTTTTAGTAAAAATCTTTCTAAATTTTAATCCGTTTTCTCCTCTGTGAGAGCCTTCACTTGAGATCTACTTGTGATATCTCAGTTACATCTTTCACTTATCTCTTTTGGAGAGAAAAAATTTAATTTTCAATATTGTATCAAGATGTAGGTTTAGACCAACTGCATTTTTACGCAGCTTTCATAGTTTAAGGAGTAAAATTATCAAAGCCTCTTCTAGATTATTCTTTAGTAATCCTGATCATAGTATTTTCCAATAAATAATTATCTGATCTGTTTTACTATGTGCATCATCTATATAAGCTTACATCCTCCATAGAAATGTAATTTCGTTACACGTATTTAAAATTGTTATTGCTTATAAACGAATTTAGTATCAAATACATAATACATGAAAGTCACATTTTTTATTTAACTATATAAATTTACACATAGTGCGCGGGCACACACACACATATATATAATTTATTAATTATTTGTAATTGCTTTACCTCAAGACATGGAACATGTTTCGGGAATCCTATTGTTCCTATCCTCAGCCATGTTAATTTTGTATCCTCTTGAGTACTTGTGTTTCGTTTGGTTGTTGCTATGGTTTCCTGTTGGTTTTTAGTTTTTTAAAGTGGTATTATTGTGTGTGATTGTGGTGTATATATTAGTTTTTGGAGTATTTTCGATGTTCACTGCTTTGAAAATTGTCATGTTTGTGTTGATTTGTATTTGTTCAGGTATTAGTTTCTTTTGTGTTTGTATATTTGTAAATTTTCCCATACGGCCATTATTGTGCCTTTGTGTGGTATGTGTTTTATTAGTGTCATGTGGTTATATCTGGACATTGATGTTCTATGTTTAGTGCATGCGTGACCTAATTAGAAGCCACAATGTTAATGTTAATGTTTATATTTCACTTATTTTAATAAATTTAGAAATTTATTATTTATTATTTTATTGTCTCTCTGAACACTTACTCCACACACTTCCACAGTTCACTACCATTTTGTTCCCATTCAGTCACAGACATATATTATTGTACACCATCACTCCAGCGTTTATGTGGCGGCCTTCTTCATTTTTAGCTATCATACCAGAGTCACTACTCATCCGTTGCCCTTGTGTAATGTCCTGCCCCGATTTTAGTTAAATGTTGTCACCCACATTTTATGTATTAATTTTGTCCTTTCTCTTGCGTTAGCGTTAATACTGTAGCTGTTTTCTATAAATCTGCTAAACATTGTTTTTCTTCTGCTTCTTTATGTGTTTATTATTTAACATATAATGCACTTGTTATTAAGTTTCAATATAGTAAAGGTCAGCGTTTCGACATCGTATATCAAATCTAGAAAAATACACAAATTAAATGCGTTAGTCCAAAGCTATGCATGTATACCACACATTTAATACAAAATATAGATTTCCAAATAATACCTATCGCAACCTCATCATTCTGATTATTTTAGCAGTGCAATTATTCGTAGTTAATCCTATTTCTTGCACTAGTTCTCCACTGTTCTAGTTATTTGGCTACCACTACCCACATTAACTATTGTCTTCTTACTTTCTTTCCAATATGTTCAACCAAATTTCGTATATCTGTTTTAAAAATTGAGTTTATTTAATCAACATGTCATTTGATTTCAGTTGTCCTTAAGTTAACTATATATCACTTAAGTTATCCATATATCCTTAAGTTAGCAATCACTATTTGCTAATGTTGCCTCTTCACTACAACAGCCTCTACGTATCAGTCTGCTATCAAAACAGCATTTATGTTGTACACATTCACTTGCATTACGATTCAAAACGATTTTCTTTCAGTGGTTTTGTTATTTGTTTGTTTTGTTGCAGTAGGAATACCAATCGTAAAGCTGTTGACATTTGGAGTGATGCAAGCATCGGGAATCTGTCTCGTGCTGAAGTGACGTAAACTGAGTGACGTCTCGTGTGATATGTGCTGTACACCGTACTCAGATGACACCATTGTCATGTAAACAAGATCCCAAACATTCTTGCTGTAACTAATGAATGTTCTGCAACTTTCAGGAAATAAGTACAATTTGTTTATATCTAAATCGGGTAGACTACTCTACCTTAGGAGAGATACAATAATCATTAGTGATACTTGTGTATGTGTAGTATTCATGTGTAACAGTACTTTTACATAGCGACACGTACACAGTAAGAACAAACGATTACTCAACGTGATAAACGATTCTTAACATTTACATTACACACTTAGTGTAGGCAGTAAACAGAACATTTTGGGCTCAAAGTTTATTACTGACATCTATGCTGTGGAGATAGAGGACAGGACCCACTAAAATCTTAAGGTATCTCGAAGCTAAAATAGTCTACGGACCTGGAGCTAAAAGATGAGAAAACTATAATATAGTGTATTATTTTAGGGGACAAAAATGTAAATAAGGTGCATTCTACTTTATAAACACTGTAAAACTCTTTGATATAACAAATTTAATAAAACAATAAAACTAATTTTAAAACAAAATCCGTAAGTATTAGGAATGTATACTAAAAAACATTTCGTAAAATCCTTAGGTCGATTCTAAGTTTTTTTCTTAAAAATCATATAAAGAGAAAGCGAAATAAAATGTAAGCTTAATGTAACCTTAATGATCTGGTGACTTACAGCTCAATACGTCTAAATAGTGGTGTTGCCGTGTAAATAAATATTATTTTAACAGTTGTTTGAAATAATATTTATGTTGTAAAAAAGAAGTATATTAATGTTTCAAAGCATATATTTTTACACAAAATCTTTGCAAGATTTGCTCAGCTTAGTGCCTAATATCTCTTGAATTTATGTTTTCTTAATTGACGATTTTTTAGGTGGGTTTTGTTTTATGAATATCATCACGGTTTATACATTTTATTCTTTTCAATTATTAAAGAAAATTTAGTTCACTGTATTTAGTTAACTTGGTTTGCTTAGAATGAATGCCAGTAAAAAATTTGTACATGCAAGAATAATATCCCGTTAATGGAGCAGCTAGATTGTACTCCATAAAAAAGTCATCTGGATAGAAAATATTAATAAATGTTGTGTGTATATTACCTATAGAACGCTGGCGAGTGAATTCTCGGTCACATTCTTTCTTATCTGTACAAGTTATTATGTTTTCCCCTTTCCTCCATTTCATTGTACTGTACTTTTTCCCGTACTGTTCTGGAACAGCTCAGGAATTTAAAATGTTTGGGCCCACTTATCATTACCAAAAAAACGTGGTGAATAAGCTCCACAAGTTCAACCATATGTGCGGGATCATCAGAAAACTCGAAAATCAAGGAGTAAAGAACCCTTTTTAAGTTCTACAAAGTGATGGAACTCACCATGTGACTTAAAATAAAGTGATGTTTTTTATGTGTCTGAGAATTGGACTTTTTTAAAATCCTAGGCTAGTCGCATTGAAGCGACCGAAATAAGATTTCTCAAACACGTGGCAGGGCATACTCTTCAAGAGCGTAGCATATGGCAGGTACTCTTCAAGAAATGCATATATATGGCAAGAACTGAATATTTAGCTGAACTGAGTACCGTTAGTGGTATATGGTGAAAATCCTGGGTATTAACTAATATAGACGAATAACAACTTACAATATTTGAACGTAAGTCTTGCGAGAAATTGTTTGGCGTAGGCAAACTAAAGATGAGTCCTGGACGTGTAAATATATAAACAGGAATGTATTTTACGCTCCTCTTGTTTATTTTATGAAATCTGTACCAAAATCTGTTTATTGTCTTTGACGTCTTATGTACTTTCTAGTAGACATAGAGTCCGCCAGAGGTTGAATAACATTAATTACGCGACACTTAAACGGTGATCGTTTGTTTCCCGCGTCTTTGTTGCATGAACAGTAGTTTCCATAACATTTAATTTGTTGTTAAATGTTCTGTAAGGTTCTAACTTTTATATTATTATTTGATATAATTCTTCTTCTGTGACCAGTGTTAAGATGGTCCAAATATCGATTAACATACAAATATCATTCTTGATGCTACATGTAGTTAACATTACTGTATACTCTGTTAATTCAGTTCTAACTTTTGAGTTACTAATCTGTCGCAAACGCTCAAAGCACAATAAACAGATTTTAATAATAACGAACGTTCTCCGTTGAAACCCAGTTTTTAAGAACTATCCACAACAACCCAATTTATAGTCCTATTGATAATTATGGTATAAAAGGAATTATAAATGTAAATAAACGCTCCTAACGCGCAATTTTCCTAATCTACACAATATAAATAGAAACTCGTAAAACTAATGAACGCATTATGATCGTGCTCATTGTAAATATCTGTAAATTAGAACACACTTACTCTTATTTCATACGGTTGGCAGCCGTCATTTATGAAAATTATATAGTATTTTAGACACACGTGTAGAATTAACATTATAATTACTTTTTTTTATAATGATTCACAGCATAGGCTTACCTAATAGGCTAGTACGTATATGCACGTAGGTATGTACTGTACATTAATACGCATTTAATGGAACATAAAAAATATCCAAGTAATGTAAATTACAGTTTCATAACGCGCTATTTTAAACTAATTTTTATATACTACATGTCATTCGGTTTGAAGGCTGTTGTATAATTCCAATCTTCAACACGAATTTGGATTTTTCAAAAGATTTCCACTTTCTACCCAACACGGAAGTAAAGCAGGAATTAATTATGTGTTTGCGTAAGCTGTGACAACGTACGCAAATTTAAATGAACTCTGCCTCTAAAGTGAGCGATAGTAACATAGTACAGTACTGATAATCAACGAAGACGAATCATTCAGTTTTCCAGTGTCCTATTGGCAAGTTTAGAGAAGCGAAGAGTTCGCGTTATCTACAGACATCAGAAACCTAGTCAAACATAAATTAAGTATTTGAATAATTTTATTTTCAAGTTGAAGATGCATTAAAGAGTTTAAACGTAGTATTTTCCTTAAATAAAATTTTGATGGAAAACCTAAGTTGATAGTATAGGCCTACACCTAAGACTTTTAAAAAATGGAAAAAGAAAATTGGGTATTTGGTACCGTGCTTGATTTTATGAGCCATTGCAAAGATAATG
The DNA here is from genome assembly GCA_034769895.1 of Magicicada septendecula. Classification (NCBI taxonomy): domain Eukaryota; kingdom Metazoa; phylum Arthropoda; class Insecta; order Hemiptera; family Cicadidae; genus Magicicada; species Magicicada septendecula. The sequence goes on from CM068368.1 coordinate 145,855,558, forward strand.
TTTATCATATATGAAAATAATAATGATAATAATAACCTTTGTATTCTGCAAAAAAGCCATGTTTTATGTGCAGTGATCAGTAAAATTTGTATTCTATAATAACAAACTAAATATACGATCAATATTAATTAAAATACAAAATATTTATTTATATATTAAATATATTAAATTAAGTGTTTATTAATTTACTAATATTTACATAATTTAATAGTATTAATTTAAATAACATTAATTTAATAATAAAGAATAATAAATCTGATATATTATATCCGACCTCTTTCCCCAGGAGCGTTGTCACCCAAATTGATCTTATACTATAGATTAATTTGTTAAAGGCTCCCCATCTTAGATAATTGGTTACACTGTTACGACGGCCTACTGATCGTCGTATGGTACAGTGGAAAACAAAATACAAGGCACCAATTAAGTCACTAAAAACCAGCTTTAATTATCATAAATAACACTTTATAATCACTCGTACAATAATTCCAGTTAGATTTGTCCACACGCAATAATAATGCCAATTAATAAAGTTCCACACAATTGTCGACACAATAATTCTTCACTTCGACAAACACTCGAACCGCGCTAACAAAAATCGCTCACTCAGCTGACAACCCGGCTTCTATGGCTTTATGTAGGTCGCGCAGAGGTCCAGTACAGCTTTCCCTCCTTACTGCACGCCGCCGGCTTCATGCGTATCTCAAGTGTTCTTGGAACACACTAGAACACCTACTTGAATGACGCAATACCTGCCACACTTGACGGGAGGAGTGGAGAATGTTCTGAGCTGGTCTACTCGTTCGATACTAAACTCGTAACAATACAATAATTTATTTTATTTTATTGTCTGATAACGATGCCAGACTGTGTTGTATCCACAGCTGATAAATTGGTTACATTTTGGACCATACTTAGAACAATCCCTGAACAACTGAGTGTATTTGCAAACCATTTCGCAAATACGTACACCAAAGTTCGATCCAAAGAGAGGAAGCTTCCTGTTGAGGCTTTTTACATCCTGCTATTATGAAATTAATTTGCTGCCAAAATACAGTGAATTTCTTACGAACAATGCAACAGAAACTTAGCACAAACAGAATCAATGTATTCTTCCTTGTACAAGTTAATATTACGTGTTCAACAGAAGTAATATGACATAGAAAAGATGATTTATAAGCTAAACTTTAATGTTGAAATAAACGTCATTATTTCAACACATTAAACTGACAAGCTGAAAGACATGGTGCATAATAGAGTGCCTGCATGCTTGTGGCCACAGCATTCTCTTTAATGTGTTCCTGATTAACCAAATACTGTCTTTTCATAGTATAAAACAATCTTAATCTGTTTATATACATTTCATAGAAGTAAGGTATCTATCATTTGTTAGTAACCTTCACTTTTTAAATCTCCTTATATTAAATTAGAAAGCATTTTGAAACTGTTGTAGATCTTGTGCAGAGCTATTTTGTTAGTATTTAATGTTGTTTATTACTAGCTATAGCAATGAGTAGCTAATTGAATTCAATCGTATCTTCTTTATATTAGTGCAACATAGCTTATCTAAATACTTTCCCGTAATGATTAACAACAAAATCGTTCTGAAATTAAAATTACATATGCCTCCTCTTAATTTCGCGTGCGAGCGCGTGCACACACACACACATACACACACACACGTATATATATAAAATCCGCATATTTAATAGCAGTTTTAAAAGTGTTTCCCTTTAATGTCCTTTAATAAACTATATCCTCCATTAATCAGAATTGTGTACACCTACTATTTAAATGTAAGTAGACAGAATTAAAAGAAGATGTAGAAGACAAACAAATGTAACACTAAGGAATTGTTATTTAAAATAATATTGATTACCCCTTTGCCCGCTACGAATGTCAGGGGCAATGTCAGCCAACTCCACAGGCCTATGCAATGTTGTTGAACATAACTTTTAGTATCTTTCTATTTTAAGGAAAATAGAAGTACCTGATGAAATGTTATATGTTTATATGATATATGTATACTAGAAACATTTTATTTTAAACTGGCGGTAATATACGAACTATTGTTTAAATGGATTATTCAAAAGCACAAAAATAATATTAGACTCAAAAAGGGTTTGTAATTCCTTCACGTTGTTTAGTTGAGTTGTATCTAGTTTAACTTCGAGCACTGAGAAATTCACTGACAATAAACTCTTGACAAATGTACAACATCAGTGAGAGGGAAATAAGACAGGAAAGCAGTGGAATGTACAAAGTTTCTCTGAAATATTGTTTGTGTAATTTATGTTTTGTTTGACAGGAGAAAAGGAGACGAAATATTAGGAATTTCCATCCTCCCTCATTTGTCGGTATTTCTGTTAATGTCACTGTCTTCCCTGTTTTGTGTCTTATCTGTGTAAATCCAGATGACATGTCTAACTTTGTTTAACGTTATGTGTCTCTGCGGTTTTGAAAATAATAGATTATAGAAAAAGCATGTATTTCGTTTAAATTAAGTAGAAATAGATTGTATCGATATTCGTAAACTAAGACTACATTAATTCGTCACGACGCTAATGGGACAAGACAGGTAAAAATATTTCTGGAAAAATTTCACTAAAATCGAGAGCGGATATAGATTTGTCGATAACAAAGGAAACACTTTAAACAGAAAAACGATTTTTTTAAGATTAACAAAATTGTACTAAGTACGTACGAGAAAAACAAACGCATGATCACGTGAACAAAATTGGTGACTACAGTATTGAATTAAATAAAAAGATTGTCAAATTTTCATGATATATGCTAGACGCTAATAACTAAACTATTAGCTATCAGATATTTGGTATATACTGTACTAGATAGTAACAAATAAATTTATCGTGTTGTTCTTAATATTAAATCATATGTTCTTTCTAAAAAGCAGTTTTCAATGGCAATACTTTCTTTAATCAAAATGAGAGAGCGCCGCATCACAGAATGTGGGAAGGATTCGTCTTAGTAAAAATATTATGAAAGAAAATATGTTAGTTAATCATAATACAAATTCTAGTCATATAAATCTACGAGTGTCATTTAAAATCTTGTAGAAACTACTTGAATAATCATATCAAATTTCAATCTTCCTATGCTACATTAATACACAAAATATGTCAAAAGTGTGTTAATTATTATACTTGCAGAACTGTTATTGTAGAAGAAAGTTTCGCACAGGAAAAAAACGATATTTTTTCAACCAAGCAAAGGAACGATACGATATTTTAGTTATAAAAGTATATAAGAAATGTAGTAACCTGGTTTTTTGCAAAATAACAGATCCTTTCCTTTGCATCTCAGTGCAGAGAGGCCAACACGTTTTGTACGTTAACTGCAATTCCTTGTATGTTGCCTGTAGTTTACAACCGAACCTTTGTTGTACAGAATGTTTGTACATACGACAGACAATGGCACGATTAGAGCCAGAAATACTAATTCTACTGTTTTGTTTGTTGCTGTGTTACTTTCTCTGTGGGTGTAGTGTCATTGTAACTTGCAAAACTCTTTCTGATGTAACATAACAAATTTCAGAAATTACGTTTTTTAAAAGAAACATACAATATATAACACGCTCGTATTTTATAGAATAGTTTAATTAAAAAATCGGTATGGAGAACCATACATGACTTCCATGTTATAAGATTTATATTTAAAATAATTTAAAAATATTTAAAAATACATGAATTTGGTTCGAAAGTTTTTAAAAAGTTATCCATCACCCTCAAACTGTTTTCACTATTTATAGGTAGTTTTGTTATTATTATAGTGTAGTCACTTAATATAATGTTATTTTCGGGTCACTTTGTCTAAAAAAATTAGGTACTTTATTCTTATAAAGAAACTGAACTACGCAGGTAATCATCCTCCATCCTCAACCAATCTCCATCATTAAACACTTTCATAGAGTAAAATTTTTGTCATGTGTAATTGCTAAATTATCTTATCCTTAAAAATTAAATACTCGTATTTTACTTGATATCGGCAAAGTAATTTTCAAAACTCACCCCCTTACCCTTCAACTACCTTCTCCATTTATAGATATCTCATTTACCATTTTACAGCTGATTAATATGACTATTTTCAGAGCACTTATTTATCAAAATTAAGTACTTTAATTCTTGTTAAAGCACAAAACAATGCAGGTAAACTACCCCTCCTTCTTAACCGAACAATCCTATTTTTGAAATTTACACTTTTATTGAGTAATAGTTTCATTATACGTCATTACTAAGGTATCTTATTCTTCAAAATGAAGTAGTTTATTCGACATCAGAAAGGCAAATTTCAAAAAATTACCCCCTCCTCCTTCAACTACTATTTTTATTTATAGAAAATTACCCCCCCACCATTCAACTACCTTTTCATTTATAGATATTTCATCTTCCTTTTAGTAGTGGATTATTATGACCTTCTTTCCAGGATACTTTATTTGCCAAATGTGTGGCAGTAAAACAGTAACACACACACACACATTTCGAAAATAACTTTTCTTCATGTCTCAGAGTAGTACAATCAGAATCAGTCCTTATCTCAAACACAATTTTTTCTTCATCGTCATACTTCAATTCTTTAAGGAACATGGAAGTAATAAATAAGAATCGATACTTATGTATTACAATACAATAATAATGTACAAATTTATCATCATTTCCGCTATGTAGCAGGCACCACGCGTGTTATATTTGACACCAAACCGAGAAAAGCGTGCTAAAAACACACAACACAAAGGGGAAACAAATTATAAAACAACGAATCGCCTAATGACCAGTTTTCTTTATATTTCTTTCACAATTGTATTACAATTGGTATTTGTGTTATACATTATTTTTGTAGCAGTAAATTTTGTGAGTAAATTAATATTGTCTGTTAATAGAAGAAATAATGCTTTAAAAATTAAAAATAAGTTATAGAAGTGAATCCGTTACCTAGTAACAATAATTTCTATCAAATAGAGAAACGTAAATTAAAATATTAAAAGGCAAAATATAAATTGCAATATTTCAGTTGCACAAAATTATTAGTGTTTTCCAGTAAAAATTATTACTAGGTGCTCACTTATTCATAATTGTTAAGTAATTGGTGATTATTAAGTGGATGAAAATCTAAACCAGTTGGACAGTCATGATCAACGATCGTAGTCTAACTTAAAACGAATGCCACCACAATGCTTTTGGACAAAGTATGCGCTCCAATAATTAACTGTCACAGTATTCGGACTTAAGGAAACAGTTAACAAAATTTGTCTATACCACAAAGATTTACGTCAGCGAGTACACGTTACATTAAGGCAAACACTGCTTGACGACGAACTCATTAGTAAATCAGCAGTGTCTAAATTCTACATTCTTTTCAAGGTTTGCCCCACAGAATAATTTAAAGTTTCCAAAACATTCTTATCTAATTTTCTTGCTGAAGCCAATATCTATTGCTCTACACGTAAGTCTTCATTGAACATCTTCTTCTTCTTCTTTAGCACTACGTACCAACGTGAGCCCTGGCTTCCAACACTAGTCCTCTCCAACGTCCCCTATCCATTGCTATATCAGTATAACACCTCACATCTTTTTTTCTTAGATCTTCTAGCTTATCATCCGACCATCGTATTCTAGGACGGCCCCTCTTTCTGCTTTTATAGACTTGCGTGCTTAGGATTTTCTTTGGCATACGTTGATTATCTATCCGCTCTAGGTGACCTTGCCATTGTATTCGTTGAGCCTTTACGAATCTTACAATGTCCTCATGCTTCAGTAGCTCATCTACCTCCTGGTTATTTCTTATTCTCCATCCGTCGACTTCTTTAACCGGACCATAAACACGTGTTAGAATCTTTCGTTCAAACATTCTTAGTGTCTTTTGTTCAACATGTAAGTCCTCACTAAAAATACGCTGAAGTATTCCTTTATATTTGCAACATGAAGTGTATAGATTGCTTTTTGTAGCAATTTCATTGTAACACGGTATTGTATTTCCGTACACTATATAATGCTGTAACACTTACTGTATCATCTACAGTTCTCTTCACCGTATTACATACACGTTTCTCAATAGAAACAACACTACATTACTTATAAAATAAACGAAGTCTACTTCTTTCTCATCGAATATTTTACATCCCTCTTGCACTCAGGCCCATGAACAGTTACTCGTGAAACAATTCTATGGCACCCGCTACTGCCTTTTCAATCAATTGTTTCTGTCGGAGCAATAAGTATTTCTTTTTAACCACTTTAGAAAGACATTCCTATCTGCTAGTTCTACTGGAGATCCAATCTTATTTCAAATCTCTAGAAATAGTAGGCAAGCTGTTTCTAGTATATGAAAGTTTGACTGACTTCATCTTCAAATGGAAAAATTATTCATTGATCGCACCTCTAAAGATAGTTAGGAATTCTCCTCATGTGGACAACCTCCGTGTCACACCGTTAGTATTTCTCCATGTGAACTGTCGTCAAGCAATCATACAGCATGAGGTTCACGGTGGACAGAAATAATTAATCTGCTGATCCCCCAGTGGGTTACTTCTAATTTTTAATGAAATTAGAAAATAAAAACCTTTCACCATAAGCGGTTGCATTTCAAAACAACGGTAAATGTTTTCTTATATATATATATATATATATATATATCGGTAAAGTATATTGCTACGACAATTACGTAACGGTCTAGACGAGAGCGTCATTCTACACGTTTCGCGGCTAGCCGAGCAGGTGCAGCCACTCGGTTAAGGCCGCACACAAGCAACCTCTATACAGTTCGAGTACTTGTAACTACGCAAATTATATTGGCATGCCACCAGGAATATGGAAAATTATTCTGGAACCTCTGTGGGATCTATATAAGCAACAGCGGCCGGCTTAGAAGTTAATTATACTTGGAGTTGTAGGCTGAGAATAAAGTGATTGTTGCGGATTAGTGGAAAGTGATTACTCTGTTACAATTAGTACGGAACTCTAATAGTTGACATTATTATTTCGTGTGGGCAAATTTAACTTGAACTATTGTATGAGAGTACCTTGTTGATTTCAAATTGTTATTTGTGACTTCATTTAAATTTCGGTAATTAGTGACTGTACTGGTGTCTGTGTTTTGTTTCCACTGTACAATACGACGCTCCGTGAGACCGTCGTAACAATATTTACATTACCATGTATAAATATTTTGTCTAAAACTGAATTACTTGTTTTCTATGGAAGTTGTAATATTGTAGAATAAGTGAATTAGAAAAGAGAACGTTTAATTTTTACATAAGTAATGGATACGTTTGTGAAAATCGAGATGATGAGAGTCAAAGTTTAATTAGAATAGAATAAAGATGTTGTTGCAAAATAAAAGAAAGCAAAAAGAAGAAACGAAAGTGAACGTTTTTAGTGACGACTAACCAACGGTGCGGTGAGCTTTAGTTAGAACTATTTACTATATCTTTTTTATCTAAATTAATTAAAGATATGAGAACATTATTTATTTTACACTACGCTATTTTTGCAAGATTATATCGTTTGTTTTCAGCAGTGGAGTAAAATTGGAGCAAAATTCTCTTCCTCTATACCTGTTGCGTACGAGTTCACGAAGCTTAGGTTTCGGTACGGTAAATGTGTGTCGGGTACTACAACCGCTTTGAAAGTAAGTAATTAGCCCTACTTGCAGCATGCGGTCAGGCATTGTTTGGGAAGCAAAATGTTTCCCGCGCACGAATACTGCACCTCTCTTGTTTAACGCCTAGCTGTCATACACCTCAATAAATGCTCCATTCTTTAAAGACGCATCATTGACATTATCCGTAATTTCCTACATACGGCACCATTCCTGTTTACGTTTTAAATTTTTAAATAATTACTGGGTTCTAAAATTAATACAGCTATTTTATTTGCAATCTCAATACCTTTAAATGATTAAAGGTTCAGTCAGTTATCATGACAAATTAAATTACACCTAAGTATATTTAACAGGATAGTTAATTAAAACTGATTAAAAAGTTGATAATGTATGCAGACCGCGTTGGTGGGGTGGGGGGGGGGAGCGCCGTCCGACTTAACGCGATTTAAAAAATTCTTCACCAATTCCGTATCACGTTTTTGTTTTTAAAAGTCTCATTGAATTTAAAAATCCGGAAAGTTACGGAAAATTAAAAATTAGAAATGCTGTTGATTTAAGTAGCGAATAAAATTAAATTTCCTTTAATTAAAATTGTCAGCCTTCTAACGCTCGTTACAAAGTTACTAACGGATCTCAAAGCATTCTGGGTATACGTTTAAAGTACAGCCATTATTTTAAACGTGGATTTGCTGTGAATGCGTGTAGAATAGAATAGGAAGCGTGTTAGTTTTGCTAGGTATACAGCTTGTGAAGGAAGACTGCAAACATCATTATAACTCCAAAACCTAAGAAACCGCTAACGCTTTCTGGAAGCTACTGACCGATAATGTTCTTCCCAGTAATATAGAAGATATTCGACCAACTTCTATTAGCACATATGCGGCCTCTGGGGGATGACACCTATGAGGATATATAACCACACATTAAAACATTAAAAAACTAAGGTTTTCTTTACACATTGTTTTTAACTCGTCAGTTTCCAAAGGAAGTCATTCAAAAGCGGTGAACGAGATGTATCAAATCAGAATGTTTATTTTGTTGAACCAGCAAAGAGAGTGTTCAGTTTTAACTCTACCGTTTAGCAATTTCCTGTCTTCCTATCTGTCTGTTTACCTGTTTAGGGGATATGTTACGATAACTTTTGAACATGCTTCCTCTGGTGTTCAATTATTTATTTCCACTGTTCAAAGGCGACTATTCCTGCGACCGTCGTAACAATAGTGTCGGAAGTGCGACGTAGGAACTTCAATAGTGGAAAGAAGGACAGTTATATGTGAGAAAAATTCAGTGCGCGTGATAAATATTTCAAGAATAGTTACCGGTCAGATCGAAGCTTTCAAAGCGATATTGCTACTACAAAGGAAGGAACGCTATAGGACGCTATTATCTGAGACAGACACGAAAAATGAGCATGAACACGATCGCTGCTGTGGACCCACTTACACGTCCACTATAGTTTTCAAATTTGTGGCGGACGTGCTAGTGCGTTTTATGCAATGTGTCATTTGGAGAGAAACTGTCGTGTATTGTCAGTGTGTAGCGGACTATTGTTGTGTCCGTATGTTTACTACATTATATAGTTGGTATAATTTTTTTTCGTTTTTGTTACCAATATGTACGCTCGGCCTTCTCGAAAGCTTAGCTCTAGTGGTGAGTACGTTATCTTGGAAAATATTAGTTAGTGAGTTGGACAGGTTACCTTATGACAGTAAAGAAGAGGCCGAACCTTCGGTAAATGATTTTTTTGGCAATGGAACATTACTTAATGAATCTAACAACGATTCTGCTAGTAAAAATGGAGATATATTGTGCAACTTAACGTTTAAAAGTGGTACGTTTTGTGAATATATTAAGTTTTGGAATGGTGACGAAAACAATATAAAAGTTTAATTTTGTTAAAACAAGCCAACTTTTTGTTTCTATTCTGGGTAACAGTGAGTCGTATGACTATTTTGGTTTACTTTTAGATGACGCGTTCCTTGAATAAGTATGTAAAATGCCTAATATGTATGTGAGTATATGTATACTCAACAGAGATAATAATTCACATCCCAAGAAACATGCGCGTGTTAATAAATGGAAAGACCAGTAGACAAATTAAAAGTATTTGTAAGCCTATTTCTGCAAACTGGAATCCTTTTGTTGCCCTACTGACTGTGCTAGAAGCAACAGATTACTGAAAGACAGATCCTCTACAAAAGACAATTTTTCTCATTTACATGAGTAGAGACCGCTTTCTGTTAGTTCTGAGGTATCTACACTTTTGCAAGAACCTAGAGCCAAATGAACAAGCACCGGAAGATTGACTGTACAAAACACGCTTGTTATTAGATTATTTTAATCACAAGATGCTACAGACTTATTACCCTGTAGGTTTTACGGTCTCATTAAACTAAGGAACTATTTCCCTGTTGTGCAATATAATTTGTATGTTAGCTTGTGACAGGAAACACCAAATGCTGTCATATTACCCTTGTGAGCAAAAAAACATTTCGTTGGTATAAAAAATAGTTTTTCACTGTTTACAAAATTATTTTATTTAACGTTTACTTGCTACACAGTAAATATTCGATTACAACAAAAATGCTATTTTTATATTTTTGTTTCGCTATTATCAAACAATCACTCAACTCAACTCAACAACCACGCAAAATTCAACTATATCAACCCACAGTGAGCCTCATAGGTAACGGTGTAGTCCATCAACCACCAAAATGTGAAAAGGGAGCAAATGTAAAAATATTACGTAATGTCGATTCTGAAAAATACAAGGAGAGAGAAAACACACTAGTTACATGTGTATTCCCTGCGTATGAAATACATATGAAATAGGCAACCTGCGTAGATGGTATATATACGTCATAGGTCGGCTAGCAACGCAATTTCGAAGGCACTAGACTTTTCTACGCATTACAGAGGCTGGTCGATTATTCTCCAAAGATTTAGAGGAACAATGTCGTAGCCTTGCCTAGTATAAGTAACCTATTATAAGTTAGGAAAGCGGAGAGTCAGTTTGAGATTGCCATTAAGTGCATTTGTGTACAAATCGCAATTGAGATCGTGATCAACTATACGTTCCAAAAACATAATTGTGTAACTTATTGACTTTTACTTTTCTTTGCCATGTAATTTAGGTGATACTGTTTGTTACATTAGCGTGTGTTGGACGGTCGTAAAATTGTAGAATAGTTTTATAAGATTGTTTATAGTTTTTTTAGTAGAACTGTAATTAATGTGATGAGTAACGAATTCTCAGATGTTCAGTTACACAACGTCCACTGTTCAAATATTACAGTTAGCGTGACGACCGTAACAACATTTAACTTAAGTTTTAGTGTTACTACTTATTAAATAGTTACTATAATTTAGCTATTCTGGTAGAACGTAAATATAATATAATTAACAATTTGTTTTATTATAGTTTGAGAGCCATTACGGTTAGGAAATCTGAAAATGATTTACAATTCGTTGCGGCTAAATCTATCTACATTAGAATATATAAGAGAGAGTTGGGAATTTTAATGAATGAAATTCAAATATTTTGTTTTGTACTCTGCACTATATAGCATAAATTTCGAGAAAGTATTTTCTCAACAGCGTACCCCCAAGTTGGCTTACTGCCGACCAGTGGGAGGGCTGCGATCTTGCAGTAACTCACATTTAGGTTCATATAAATAAGACCACCCACTAGCAACCCTCTGTGTAATTCTACAACATATATATTACATGTATAACAGCCGCCTTCTTGTCCAGAAAACAATAAAAGAGGCAATATAGAAGTCTGTGTGTCTCCCGTTTCGTGTCTTTTATACTGCCGGTGTATCTGTCTCGCTCTATCTCTCACTCAACTTAGCTGCTTCTTATCCAGGAAACAATATAAGAGAGAGAGAGAGAGAGAGAGAGAGAGAGAGAGAGAGAGAGAGAGAGAGAGAGAGAGAGAGAGAGAGAGAGAGAGAGGAAAGAACCCTTTTAGTTAGTCATTCCTGTCTCACTCAATTTCATATCATCTTCCTATTTTGTTCTCTTCATAACTCCTTGGTCAAAGAGGCTACAATGATACCTTTCCTAGGTAGAGGTACTACATAACGCTGTACTAGAAAAAATGAATTAAGAGCGAAATCGGCAGAAGGTGTCGATCGATTGACGTAAACAAGTGCTAACAAGTAAATATGATATTTTTCAGTTTTGAATATGATTGTTTTCGTTGGTGAAATATGGGTTGGATGTTTCCGGGTTTTAATTAACGAATGGCCCAAGGAAGATTACTTCCACACCATAAAGGACTATTTTATTATATGCCTTTGATAGTTGGAAGTCTTTAAGAATGTGTTAAGGGTGGGTCACGATGCATGTATTTTGACGCGTGTGGTATCAGTTTTTACGATTAGTCTTGTGGTTGTTGTCTTATGATAAGAATGGCAAAATAAGAGTATTAGACTGCAAAGATACTATTAAACAAAATTAAAAATATACATATGAAAACAGGTCTTTTATAAATTTCAACTCTCGGATGAATTTCATATTTGATTTTACGCCGCTGCCCATCCACCAATGATTGTTGAACTCTGGCTCGTAGTTCTATGGGAAGCTTGAGTCCAGTGAACTGACAAGTAAAGAGTTACGGGATGTAGAATTTCTACACATATCGACAGAATAGGAATGCAAATTATAGAGCAAACATCAATTCTGTAAATCGTAACGGACATTAGCAAAAAGAAAATTTAAGTCCTAACAGCCTCAATAGCTCTTACAGGACGGACTATTAATTATAGTATGACAGATCTTTAGTTGCCTTCATAGAAGGAAAACTGGCAGGCTGCAGAGGAAGCTAGAAAGGTAGGAAATGACGTTTCAGTTAATGAAGGAGAATTAGTGTAGTCAATGAGGTTTAAGAGAGTCAAAGTGTGCGAGTACTCGAGCGGACACATTGTTTTCAGAATACACAAATACAAAAAATTGCTTTTAGAATACCAGGCTAGATGCTTTTAGTACTAGTGTATTTACGAAAGTCACACCTTTGCTAAACGTGTGTATGTATTGGAACAAATGTGTCACATTTACCTATAAGTTGGGAAAAAGTACTGTTTCTACCTTCCTGTGGGAAGACCAGTGGCGTAGCTAGGTGCAAGGAGATCGTCGGCCGCCTCGCCTTCACAATGAAAAGGGGAAAAAGAGAAAAAATGAAGGCCCATCCAGTGAACAACGAACTTAATAGAAATTAAAATGTGTAGATTTTTGTATGAAAGCATGTCCACCAAACGTTTTAAGAATATTTGTTAAGTCAAAATTAAGGAATTACATATAATAATATTACCGGTATTCAGTTAGTATACATTTATTAGTAACAAATATAGACTATAAAAAATGTAGTAATATAAACAATTTATAGCATAAAAATGTTCTAATAAACATGCCGATTCCTTGTAAGTTTAAAGCGCATCGTCAAAACAGTATCCTAAAGCAACATAAAGTTAAACAAAGAACAACATTATAGGTAATAAAATACGTAAATCACTTACCATTACAGGTTAATGGATCCGTCTTCTATTAATAAACACTTAATACTTATTTTTAATATTTAATAAATATTTAAAACCAGACATTTTAAAATGTAGCTTTCCTGATCTTAATTACTGCAAAGCGGTTATTAAATCACTATAATCTAAAGACGAATTAGTGTCGATTTCAAATGAAAGTATCGCTAGATTTGATACGCTGTCTTGAGATATTATTGATCGTAGGTACGATTGAATCAATTTAAGTTTACTAAATGATCCTTTACAAGAAGACACAGATACTGGTATAAAATTCAACGCAAATGCTCAATTATCAAAACTCCCTGGCTGGCTTTGAACTGTCCCTGCCTGCAAAGTAAAGTAAATTTTTAAAACTGTTGCTAGTGATTTGTAAGCTTCTAACCCCTGCATTGTAATAGTCTCTAAGTCGTAAAGTCCGTTTGTTCTCCGTTAATTTTTGCCCTTTTTAATAAACGTATGACGTCTTTCAAGTCACTGAACAATTCTTTACTGTTTCGGTCATGTGGATACAGTTCTGCAATCACTATGCACAAAATATTGATTTGAAAAAGCTGTTCCTTAAAATGTATATTCCCATCGTTTACAAAAGCCTCAAATTTACAGAGGAACCGAAAGCGTCTAACTGTTTTATGTTAGAAAAACGGCTTGGAATTTCACTCCCAAAATTTCTATTAGAGAACGTTGCATTTCTTCCCAAACGGTTACTGCAGAATCGTCTGCATACTCCCCTGGCATCGTGCGCTTCCTTCTTATCCTTTTTGTGATGCTGACATTCCATTCATTACATACCTGCTGTGCCTTATATATGACATTATCACACAGCTCATTCCTCCAAATGTTTAATTTGTCCGTTCAGTTTTGCAGAAGTGTCAATGCTTGAATAAAGCTTATTGCTTTGATCTGCAAGATTTTCTGGATTTTCCGTAGAAGGAAGAATATTTGCCCAGAAAAATGGCAAGGTCACAAAATTTAAGTTTTCTATGGCGTTAATTATTAATACGGCATCTTCCCTCGTATCAATTATTTCAGTCAGTGTATCCCTCAGTTTCTCCAGTGCAGCGATCACTTAATCCAGCTGAGTGGATACTGCTTTCACCGTATCTGCTTGTGAACTCTACCTGGTATCACAATGTCCTTTTACAGTATTGTTTACAAACTCTTTAAGAATACTGCATTTATAAGTGGAACAGGGGTGAATAGACGTTCTACTGTCCAAAAAATGTCACTGCCTGAACATTTGTGTAAGCTGCATGAACTCCAACCAAGTTAAATGAATGGTTGTCACAGGGAACAAACACAGCTAGGCCTATTAGCAATGCCTATTTGCTAATAAGTATTGCTAATGATTGGTAGCTTTTTATTTAAAGTAATTATTTTAGTCTTTCTAGTGCATATACTATTAGTTTAATTCAAATAAAAATTTTAACAAAATTCATTGTTATTTACTCTTTACTGACACTTATTTACTTTTTATTTGTTCCTTATTCTGACATTTTCTGTAAAAAAATATATACACGCAAAAACATGACACTTGAATATTTCAATATCAGCACAGGTCTACAATCCCAACTTGAGTTGAACGTTTGTTCTATAATGTGTTTGCTCTAATTAATTTCTATTCCTGCCCGCAATGTATGAATTCTGAGCAGCACCTAGTATTATTCCAAACTCACTCTTTTTACGTGTTAAGCCAACAATACCGCGTTTTGGTAAGAATCGACCAATTTTATCGTCATGTGATCGTATGTTATGTTTTTTCCTCTCATAAGTTGTATAATTTCGTTATTTACATTTATTTCTTCCCCAGGTAAGTTGGTCCTTAAATTCATTTTAATTTTTTTATTTGATAGAACTTAAAATACTAAACTAAATACATACATAGTCTCTGTCATACACTTCAGATTTGACTGATATTTCCGCAGTGTTTTCTGATTAAAATTGAAGTGTATTGTAAATTTAAATACAACTGCATTGAGGTCCTTACATTAGTTCATTACAAGAAGTGTTTAGTTATGATGATAATTGTTGAGAGAGAAGGTGTTGATAAATCAACGATATTGAAATGTAGGTTAAAGTAAAATTATGAGGGTATACAGATATAAGGTTATACCACGTTCCATAACGCGTTCATACTTATTTTGAGTTATATACAAAAAAACTATACATGAGTATATATGAGTAACTGAATATTTCTATCAGTTCTGCTCTTTCTGGCGGGATTACAGGCTCATTAATCAACGTTCAGTGAAACACAAACTTTATAAGATAAATGCGAACTATGCCAAAACATTCATAACTTAGAAAAATGAAAGAACGCATTTATCAATACGTATTTGCATGCAAATGAAAACTGTAAGAGGCAATTGAAATCCAGTAGAAATAAATTGTAACGCAGAATGCTAGAAAAAGTATTCTATTCAATTCTATTTTCATGACAAAATAAATCACTCCGTCTAAAACCATTAGGTTTGAGGGTTTAAAAATATTCAATTTATTTATTTCTCTACTCTGTATTTGACAACGGTATTGGTGACTTGCGATTAATATATAGGAAAACACTAATTTTTGTAGGCATATATTCTCTATTCAGCCAATATTAGCCATATTAGCTACAAAAGTATTAAAAGCGAATAACAAAATCATTAGCGTTAAAATGTAATATAATACATCATTGTGAAAGGTTTTGAAGTAGTGTTATTTAGATCCTACGTAATTCCAACGCTGTTTACATGTGTCACATACTTTTTCTTATATTTCTGAACGAGAGACACAAGTTTACAGTTTTAACTCGATCTTTTGATATTTATCTGTCTACATATTTGGGAGGAGGGATGTCACACGATTCCTATTGAGTGTATAAACAGAGTTTTGTAAAACGTAACATGCTTAACCCATAGACCCCTATTGTTTTTGAGATTGATTACACCCAAAAATAGGTTTAGATTACACCCAAGTATAGGTTAGCGGGGAGCAAATAAATGAAATGTCAAAATGTTTAAAAGATATAAAAAAACATCAGATTAATTAACATTTTAATGGAACGCTGATTACAGTTTGGTTTTGGAAATTACAAATCCAAGTCTGGAAAAGAACAAAAGTTTGAAAGAAATTGTATTAATGTCTGGTATTGGACTGATGGGATTTCAACACAAATCTTAATGTAGTGTTCACTTCTAGTTTTAGGAGAACCATGGGTCAAAAACGGAAGTCAACTTTTCCAAAAAATTGTGAAAGCCTGTCTGTGTCATCAAATTATGAGGAATTGTATTCAAAATATAAAGTTTATTAACCTTAATTAATTTGGCAAGATTAATATGTGACAACGCCCCTTTCTCATTTAAACCTGCATAAAAACATTTTAACCTAAATTTACAAAAAGACTTAACATTTTGTTATGAGTTGTGCACGTTTGTAAAAAGTATTAGACATAGTCCTATGGAAAGTATTAAATACCTATGGAAACACGCACAAACCTATATCCTGGGACTAAATCATCTGTCGTTTAAACACTGTGATTGTAAATTTAACTAAAAAGCCAATACATTGGTCGGGATTTTAAGTGTATATTGTACTCATAATAATCAGAAAGTAATATTTGTGCTTTACAAACATTATTTGTTTTTAAGTTAAAGTAATCGGTGTTTTTGTAATTGTTTTGTACATTGTATGAAACAGTCAAACCTCTGTTAACCATGATGACGCCCAGGAAATAGAGACTCGCAATGGAATTGGGGTCTTTTAACTGGCATTGACAGGAACTCTAAAAATTCCGACGGAGAATCCCAAGAGTGTTTCACTGTGTAATAGTCACGACTATGTACTCTGTAATCAGGTCTTCATTTAAAACAGGAAATAATATGTTTTAATAAAACAAATATTAACTGACTAAATATTGTAAAGAGCATAATACTTGACTTAATATGATGTATCTCATGGGTACAGTGTATAAATAGTATAGCAAATGAAAGAATTTAATTTACGTTGTGAATACAGTCGTGGCTAATTAATTATAGTTCATCAAAATAATATTTCTATTATTACATTGTTCTCTTAAATTCACAAGTTCTATGTTCAAAAAGCTTATTAAAGAGTCTATCGTGTGCAATACTTCAAGTTATTTGACTTTTTCTTTACGTAACTTCCGACTGTTAACTACAGCCGTCGCTTTCTAAATGTCTTTGTTGAAAACTGATTTTTTCCCGTGAGAATGGCGACGGAACTTTGATTTATTACTAAATCAAAGTTAGTCTTTTGTCATTTTGAAGGACTTAATTACGTAATGATATCTTTTAAAAAGTAGAAGGAATAGGTTCTTCCGTGTAGTTTCTACTCCTGTCCACCCCTGTTGTGTTGCTTCACAGTATGTCTTCAAACTATTCCTTCCATGTCAACAGAACCTTTCCTTCCTGTATCAGTGTTATATTCTTCTTTATTGGTTCTTGTACTTCTTTGTACGAATTTTAGCCTGGGTTTTCTTTTTGCTTCTATTGGAACTTAGCACTCTTCACCATACCACTCCTAATTTCGTTTATTCTTCTTTTCTTCTACTGTTTATTATATTTTCAGTAATTTTAATTGTGGTTTCTTTTGTATGCGTCCATTCTTTTTCTACATCATTAGCGGTAGGTTTATTCTTTAATTTCATTTAAACTTTCTGTTGATAGTTTTTACATGTACGTCTTTTAGATTTTTATGTCTCATATTTTACGTAGAATATTTTAATTTTTTTCCTCTTGTCTTGCTTTATCTGAGCTACAACTAAAAGGCGGTGAGGGACCGAGTTGTCTCCTCGGTAAGTTCTAACATATTTTATGTATGAAACCTATCTCTTAGAATCTATAATATGTAATATATCTAGTTAGTATCATCAGTGCCAAGTATTTCATATGTTGGTTTGGGAATGTCTTTCTAGGACCTCTTCTAAAATTTCATTCTAGGAAACTATATCCTTAAGACATTGAAATTATTAAATGGTAAGTATTGTGCCACTTTGTGGTCATTATTATTTGTAATGTCAGATAGGCTATGTTTGCCTAATAAATTTTTTTATGTATCTTCTTTGCCTAATTTAGCAATATCACCCAGTGTGATAATGGCATCGTGTTTTCAAAATTCACTGCACACTGCTTGGAGTTCTTAATACAATTAATCTTATGCTTTACCTTCTGCCTCCTCCGTCGGTGCGTATATGTTAATAAATGTTATGTTATGAGACACCCTTCAATCTTATTGTGCAAATTCATTTAAAGAACGGTGACAAGCCCAGCACCTGACTTACTAATTTTTGAACGTTATAAAACCAGCTCTCTGATTTCCTTGTTTGTCGTTTTTTCCAGAACATTAAAGAGTATATATTGATTTCTAAATTGAGCCTTTATCTTTCCATCTTATTTTCTTGAAGAGCTATCACTCATATTATGTCTCTCAAATTCTTCTGTCACACTGTGCACTTTAACAGCCTGCAGCAGTGCGCGCAAGTTTTATGTACCAAATTGTAAAATAAAATTATTATTTATTTTCGTAGTCCAGGTCGTTTCCATAAAGACAGTCCGGGTGCATTCATTGAACGCTTTGCAACGGTTGAACGTTTACAAGACAGGGTAGCCAGTCCTGCACTCAACCCCCATTGTGGAGGACCAGGGACTTTGATTTCTGGCTGTTCTTTCCCTATGGAGTTCCTTTCACCTTGGCTCACGAGGTTCTCTGCCCGGTAGCAGAAGGTTAACTAACTCAGCCCTTATGTCCAGCCATTGACCCACTAGTGCCACTGACCCATTGGCTCCTCCGCTCCACTCTATGTGCATATCCTGCTGCCGATCATATCATCCTGCTGAGCCAGGACCCAATATTATCTCCACACTGTCTTGGCAAGACCCCCTCCCGACAAAGGGATTGGTTACCACAATTTGGAATGGGTTACTCGGCGTAACAGGGAGGGGGAGAAAAGAAGAGAGTGGAGTCAGAATGGAGAGGGTACGGAATTTCTCTTCAATGAAGTCGTAAATTACGCATGACATTTCGGCTAGCATTGAAATGTTTAGTATAAGGCGTCATGAACTTGATACAGGCAAAGGCGTATTAATACAGTATACACCTGTATAACCTTCATATAGACTTCAGACAAGCTTCTGACATTATTAACAGAGGAACGATGTTGGAAGATCAATTATCATTTGGTATCCCAAAGAAACTGGTACAACTCGTGGAAGTGACTATGGCCGGGACTTAATTTTTGTAGCAGTAATAAACAAGATAAAAGTTAGGGGACATATAGGAATAAAACCTACACAAACTCTTGCTTATACTGATAATGTAGCCAATATAAATAGAAACAAATATCTTTGAAAGAAGCTGTAATTAATATAAATTGCAAGACAATGGAGAGAGCTTCAAAAATAAGTGATAATGAAACCACGTACATCAAATAACAAGATTATTATGTAATAGACAACTTCTGCAAAGCGAAAATCATGAATTTGAAAACGCAAGTAAATTTTCCTCCTTAGGCTAACAAACAAGCTACAATAACACTACAAGCAATGATATCCAGGCGAGAATCCTTAGCGGTAACCGATGTTATAATGTCTATTCGAAACTAATAAATTCGAAAGCACTGAAAACCTCTTTAAAATTAAAAACATACAAAAGCATAATTAGACCAGTTATAACACGTTTTAGACCAGTTGTGAAGCCTGAGTATTAATGTAAATGACGAACAGTATCTAAGAGTATTTAAACGAAAAATACTGAGAAAAATGTTTGGATGAGTGCAAAATAACGACAGCTCATGGAGAATACAAAAGAATCGTGATATAATTAATACACAGAACTGATATAATAAGTATTATAAAGAGTAGCAGGAAAGCCTGGCTGGGACACACAATGAGGATGGAACAACACAGAATTCCCAGAAATGTTCTAGAATGGAGACCAGTAGAAAGGAGATCAAGAGAGAGGCCAAGAAAGAGATGAATCGAGGATGTTGAGGGGTACCTAAGGAATATGGGTATAAGAAGATGGAGAAGAGTGTGTAATGCAGAACTGAATTGATAAAATTCTATGAAGAAGCTAAAACATATACTATATTGTATATGTGAAGCTATGAAAAGAAGAAGAAATCAATGTTATGAATTCTTTGATCTTAGCCGGCTGATAAAGTTTTATAGATTTTCAGAATTGCAAACATGGAATAATAAACAAATGTCGTACGTATAATTTGTAAACTTAGGTATACATACAGCAACGTATTGTACCATTACCAGGTCTTATAATCTTTCTGGTCGAGTGCGGAAACCCGACCACGATAAGATCCCAAGTCTTTATGTGGGTAGGACAAGTCGTAAGTTCGTTTGTATGAATACTCACTGTACTGAAAAGTTAGGTAAACGTTAGCAAGAGTTAAACAAATTAAAGGTTTCTAATTTTATGTTATTTAATAATATTATTTTCTTTACAGGCAACAAAGAATGAACATAGTGTTTAATGCTGTGTAAAATTGTAGTCACAGAAATACAGGTTAAGCAAAATTAAAAGCGACAAACGATAAAACGTGATCCATGTATCACTTGAAATGTACTGGGTAGGAAAAATCCGATTACGTAAAACCTCTTAACGGATTGAGGCAAAGAGCATTGGTACATAATGTGCAGTGGTGTAATGAGTTGGTCTGTTTCCATTTGAGCTTTTGCTTGCTTTTAACTATAATGTTTTTATTTTTCTACTTAAAAAAGCAGTAAATATTTATCTACATTTCTACAGACGTTTACTTTTTATAACCGTACAGCTTGCCACTATACGTGGTTAGATACATCTTCTTCTTATTCATTCTCTTCTATCCGTCTATACTCTGGGCCACCTTTTGAGCAGACTAAAGCGGAAGTGAGGGAGAAGGCCAGGGGAAGGTGCGGGTGAATGGGGCAGCGCCTACGGTGTTGTCAGATGGTTGGAGAGGGGCAGGGGGCGCACGCCTGTCAGCCATGGATGTTTATATTAACATCCATGCTGTCAGCACGAGTTATGGCAATGCTGTCGCCAAGGCGGAGATGCCGCACTTAAAATCGGTGTGCACGTTGACAGCTGTGCTGTATTGTAGTGCTAGAGCACAACTTTGAATCGCGCGCCGGTTCATTTCGCAACCAAGGCGAGTGTGACGAGGCGACGACATCACTTCCGCTTTAGTCTGTTCAAAAGGTGGCCTGGAGTATAGTGTTGAGATTTTCGAGAGAGCTCTCCATCTCGTCCTGTCTAGTCCCACAACCCTGACACGGGCCAAAACTGCTCCTCTGTCTTCTACATTCTTCTTGACGTTATCCTCCCATTTTATTCTGGGCCGTCCTCTTCCTCTTCTGCCTTCTGGTTTTGCCTTTCATGCTCGTCTCGGTACCTTTCCTCATTCATCCTACAGACGTGGCCAAACCAACGCAGTTGTACATTTCAGTTTTATTATTTAAAGAGAATATCTTCAAATTCTTCCAAATGTTAACGTTTCTCACCCTATCTCTACAAGTTTTCTTCTCAATTCTCCTCAGGATTCTCATCTCTATTGCTTGTATTCTCTTTTTATGTCTGTCGTTCAGAGTCCATGACTTGCAACTGTACGTCAATGTTGGACAATAAACAGATTTGTATACTGCCAGTTTTGTTTTCTGTGACACTTTGCTTTTTCCCAGAAACTTCCTGTTAATACCACCGTACAGATTGCTTGCAGCCGAGATCCTTATGTCTAAGGTCAGATACATACAATACATAATACACAGATACATTCCTTTCGGTAGTATGATGTGAGCCGTACAGTGGCTAGAGAACGCAATAGGTCTAGCGCTAGAGGAAAGAAAATTATTTTTTCTGGAATCACTCATATTTCTGTATCAGGTGATAAAAATAAGGCAACAAATCAGTTGCAGCGCTAACAATAACAAACAGTACATTAAAGGACTACATTCTTAGAACATTCATAAATATAACTTACTCTTAAAATATTTACACTAGAGTAAAGATTTTTACAAAAAACAGATGCAAAGAATTAATAGACAGACGAGGTACTACAAATTACTGTTACATTATAAATAATAACAGCAGAGTACTATCTTTAAATTCACCTCAGACTAATATATTTACGCCTCACCCATCTTATGTATTTTTGTATTAAAATAGACTAATTTGATTATCTGGTAGCCCAAACACTTTAAAAGGCACATTGCAAAAATTAGGAATAAGCTAGATGGGTTTACCTTTATACAATATATTGTCCTGCAGCGTAAAGAACACTTATCACACACCTAGCTTTATCACCGTCAAATATAAGCCTACCGTATCACATAAGCGATTTTCGCCCTAGTGAAAAATATTCAGACTAGACAATGTATTTTATATTGAGATGGCAATGAATTAAAACTAAAAACTTTTGATAGTCGTGTCTGAGATTTAAAGTTAATTTTTAATTACTAAGATCAATTCTCTGTTGTTAGAAATTTCTTCATTATTATGATCCTTATTGAACTGCTTTATACGGACAACTATAACTCAATTTGAAGGAAAATGAAATTTTTTCCAGCTCCGCAGATTAAAATTATTGCATCTTTGTTACGATAATTGTATTATTTTTCTAACCAGTGATATTATCAAACTGTACTTTATTTAACTGCGTATTTATCGTAAAGGAAGACTAACAGTTTTTTACACCCTGAAGACATCAGGTGCTATATTCTAAAAAAAACGTTTAAGATAGTTACAATTGGTAAAAAATTGAAAACTATTCAATATAAATCCGCAGAAACAGTCGATGTCTTGTAAGTCTGTTAAAAAATTATTAATATTTTTTTATTAAACACTTTCATTATTTCGTTGTTATGTTATTATTTACTCAAAAATTCGTGCTTATTTGTTTTAGTACTAACATAATATAATAATAAATAATTACTACACTTTGATCAAAATAACTAACATTTTCTTGTAGACAACAATGAGTCATGGGACTTTCGGTAAATGTGACATATCACAACATTTGACAGTGACTTTAAGTATTAGGCTACTCATTCTTGCTTTAACATACAAATGTTACAACACTTTAATGAACAGTAACTAATACTGTAACATGCAGAATGAAGTATCACAGTCATATCAGAGCTATCCTAAAAAAAAATAATGTTTTTACAGAGATTTTTTATAAATGTACTGTAGAACATACATAAAAGGCAAACCACGCACTTGAACATTATTGATGCCTTGGCACCTACAAAATGATGCAAACTTTCATGAAAATATAAAATTGTATGTACTCTTTAACTTTAAGAAACGAATTCTTACAAGTACGTCAGTCACATCAAATATATTTAAATGCCACTCAGGATTTTTTTGAAATTAATCCTGCCAGCCAGTTTGAAACCCACGAGGTATACATTTTACTTTAATATCAGTAATGCGTCTCTGAAAGTGAATTCCATGTATGTAACCATAATTATTTTTTACTGTAACCGAGTTTCATTTCCATAAAGGTATACGATTTTAAACAACTGCGATACCTTTCATATTTGCATTTAAACCTGCACATCCGACTTGACCGACTACGCGTTGTATAAATCTGATAGTACTACAATGATTACAATTGAGCGTGGTTCGCATAATTCATCGTACACCCCATGCTTAAGTCATCGTTCTGTCTAACTATAACATTTATCCCAAATTCATTGCGCATTACTTTGCAACGGTTTTTTAATTCCTTACGAAAATCGGATAACAGGAACACGTTTTTATATAATATTTATGATAAAGCATTGCGAATAGTTGGTTGAAGCTGGATATGCAGGTCATAAATGCAAATATAAAAGGTAAGATAATTTTTTAAAACCGTAGGGCTATACCTTCTTGGAAATGATATTCGGTTTCTATATTTCATAATTAAAACCCCACGCTTTTACTACTAGCAATCTTAAGTATTAGATGACTGCTGTATTTAAAGGGATTTCATTCGTGTTCATTTCATTTATATCAAACTTTTTAGTGCATATATTATTTTATTTTATTTTAATTAAAGTTTTTAAAAAATAATTTATGTTTATTTTTATTTTAACTTTTTATTCATAATTCATTTTTTAATACTTTTATTTATAACTAAATGAATAAAAAGTTGTATTTAACAACTAAATAGAACATTTAACAGTAAAATTCATTTAACATTTACTATCTGTCTTGATTTATTTAGTCTGGATTGTGTGATCGCATTTATTCCATTTTTGTTAATTCGTCATTGCTATTTATACACGACTTTTTCCAGTTATCTTTGTGCAACCTACTTCTTTAATTTGAAGTCTTTCTAATGATCCAACTATGCTGAGAATGACGTATGCTTGACAGTCTGCAAACAGAGTTAATCCTAAACAAATATCTGCATGATCTACAAGCTGTCTTGCATCTTGTGCACTGTTGAGGCCCACGATAGAACTATAGGCAGCATTTGTGTTCCAGCAGTACAATAACTGTATTTAGCAGAAAACTGTTTTGAAATTGGGTGAACAACGTATAGGCTACTTTGTCTTGTTCAAAGTCCACATGAATGATGGTACGTCCGTTTCAGACATATGTGTAAAATAAATGAATCTAATCGCCACGCTGACAAGTCCCTTAGAAAAAATTTTTATCTTTGATGGTAACATAATCTTATTTTATCAACATCAGTTGGTACGATATTATGTAAATTTATATAAGCAATTTTACGTTTTGCATCCACTAACTGATACGGAACTTTAATTTTATCATTGCTATCACATTGTTACTAAAGTGATCAAGTACCGCTTCATGGTGTTTTTAAATATGTAGGTGTTTGATCATATGTAGGATATATTCTTAAACCGTTTCCATTGAAAACTCCTAGTTGATTTTATAATGATTTCAGCATTACCTCTTACGTTCAGCGCTTTCTACAGCTCTGAGACTGTCAATGAAGACTATTCTTCCTTCTTGTTGCATAATCTCTGACAGATCCACTAGATTAAACCCCGTCCTAAAGGTGTTACTGTTGCTAAGTGCAAGGCTCTTCTCACAGAATATTTCTTATTACATACTTTCTTACTTTCTTATTACATACAGCATACTTCTTTCTTATAAAAAAATGTCATACCATAAATTATAATATTTT
This sequence comes from Magicicada septendecula, assembly GCA_034769895.1. Taxonomy (NCBI): domain Eukaryota; kingdom Metazoa; phylum Arthropoda; class Insecta; order Hemiptera; family Cicadidae; genus Magicicada; species Magicicada septendecula. The sequence continues at coordinate 145,880,845 of CM068368.1, forward strand.
GAGACGTTATTGTCCTTAAATATTATAAGAGGATATTGCCAACCACAATGAGTGTGCGTTCAAAATTACAGATCGCTAGCTTGATAGGAAGTGGGTTAGAAATTGACTGCAAAACCATAGAAAACAAGACACAAGTAAATCTAAATAAAAGTGTGTAATAAATTAATTTTTCTATTGTTACTGCCTTTTATTTTGTATGTATCGTGCAGTTTTACACTTTCTGCAGCAAATAAGGTAATGATATTGACAGTAGCATAGGTTTATACTAGTAATAGGGAGTTAATAAAGAACAAAATAATTTAATTTGTTTTGAACATATAGCAGGTGTCAAAGTATAGGAAAATCGTATATACCTAGGCTTTAAGTAGTTAATACAAAAACAGTCTGTATCATGTTTACAAAACCAATAACATACTTCGTTTGGCCTGTAGTTTCGGGTTCTAATTTTAAGTCATGCGAATCCATAGATTATTTACATGTATCATTTATGTTACAATGACTGCCATATACGCGTAGAAGGGCTAGTTTCGTTAGAGTTATCTTTAACAATCAAGAAAATTCTGTACGGTACATTTCCCAACTTTATTCATCATGGTTCCATTTTAACATTGTTTAATCTTAGTACGTAGGCTTTCACGGCCGGTGTCACTATAATTACTTAAAACTTCCGGGCTGAAAGGCCGTGGTCGAATGCTTGATGTAGGACAGCTAGACGTTTCGGCCACACCACCGGTGGCCATCTTCAGTAGCAAAAATGTTCGTAATAGTTCCCAGTTCACTGGGCGACTTGTTCGGCATACCACCTATTACGAACATTTTTGCTACTGAAGATGGCCACCGGTGGTGTGGCCGAAACGTCTAGCTGTCCTGCATCAAGCATTCGACCACGGACTTTCAGCCCGGCAGTTTTAAGTAATTATATTGTTTAATCTGTTTTATTTCTCAGAAAATTTTTATGTAGGGGTAAATATTTGGTAAAAATAATTTTTAAGCTTTTTGTATGGTACACATAAATTACAATTTCTATTTAAAAGATTGTGTTTGTTTACAAGTTTTTGTATATTATATCACGTAGATCAGAGAGTCAAATTTACCATCATTAATTAATTTTATCATTAATTTTTATTTGACTACCCCTACAATTCAGTGTAACGACCGCAGATGACCATTAACACGTATTGTAATTACTTTCAAACTAGTTGGTATGTTAAATATGGTATTTTAAATATTTTGAATTACGAAAGTTTAGGCAAAAGTCGGTCAATTTACTAGACACAGTATAAGCTATTTTCGTCGACGTTCTGAAAAACGTTTTTTGTCATATTCATGAAAATGTTGGAGGGTTCCAATGATATCTGAATAATAACTACTCAAGTGTTGTCCTGAAGATGACATGAATGATGTCAAAACATCCTAAAACATCCTTATGTCTAGTTTAATTGTGCCAAGCTAATTGACCGAAGCTCATCAAATCTTTAGTGATTTACTAATAGCCATTCGCTACTAGAAACATTTTCCTTTAAGAGCAATTGTACCACCACTCTACACACACCGTTCCGAAACCTCAGCTTCGTGACGTCACACGTGAGAAGTAGACAGGAAGAGAATTTGTATTGCCCTGTTAAGAACACACGGTATAGCCTTTAAACGATAACTGTCGGGTATTGACGTAAATGGAATGGATTAATTGTTTTCTCGAATAAATCTGACGAAAACGGGGCAGCAAATATTTCTAACAAGATCTCATCGCACCGTTAGTTAGTAATTTCATAACACGTTCTTTTTCGTTGTCTGGCTTTGCAACCACCTTTTTACTGTTTTCGAACTCCAGTTAGTCCCAACGACACACAGACGTATTCGCTTAATTAAATAAAATGCAAATATTCCCCTTTTTAATTAATCTGGGTTTACAGTAGTCAAAATGACATGAAACCGCAAAAAATTTAGATAAAATATTTATATACGTAATTATAAATAACAATTGGCGTTTCTTAATAATGCGGTAGCAAAACGTTTTCTTACAGAATTCCATTAAAACATAAAAAGTAATGAGTATTCGAACACAATAACCTCGAAAAGAATGTAGGCGCAAGGCACAGTTCAGTTGATAATGAGTTCGTCGCCAAACGGTGTTTACTGTAATACAGAGTAAAGTCGTCGCCTGCTGTAAACGTTCATCGCTTAGTTACTTTGTAATTACCGAAGAGTGTCACCTGTGATTACTGCAGTACGTATTTTGTAAAGATGGGTTATTGCAAATTTAAGTTGCATTAAGGTCGTTAATAGTGAATGTGAAACTGGCTTGGATTTCCATTATTTAACACTCACTATTCAAATATCTTGAATAAGTGTAAAGTCAAAGTTCGTCATTACTGGGTTACAGATATAATAAAAACAATTTATTTTCTAATATTAAAAATTATCAATCTGTACTTACTTAAAGTAAAGAATCATTGTTTTTAAACAGTAAATATAATTCGAAGACAATTGACTTCTTAATGTTGAAGAATGTGACATTTTTTGTTCAATTACATGATATATTGTGGTCGAGGAATCTTGAAGAGGTAGCACCTTTGTTTCGGGTTGACTGGACACTGGTCGTCACAAGTCTCAGGGTTGGTGGAAGTGATGGCGCCCCAATGGAGCCCCTAGCTTCTACTCAACCAAGACCGTACAGGGAGGTGAAGAGCCACATCCTACTCGAGGTGACCCTGTTTTCGCAGAACAGTACGGATCTAGACTGGGAAGTCAAGAAACATCCCTGGTGGAGGGCAGCAGCACCCTCCACTGGGAAACTTGTAAGACAATTATACAAGACGCAGCTGAAGAAACAATCGGAAAACAAAGTAATGCTTAGAGAAAGGCAGAATAGATTGACGACGAATGTGCTGAAGCTACTAAAAGGAAAAATGCAGCCTACATGAGATTACTGAATAGAAGAACCAGACATGTTGAAGAAGAATACAAACAGTTAAGAAGGAATGAGAAGAAGATACATAAAGAAAAAAAGAAAAATCATATGCAAGTGGAACTGCAAGAATTGGAAGAGCTAAATATCACAAAAAGGAGGCCAGAAAATTTTATAAAAATCTTAATAACAGAAGAAAAATTTTAAGCCAAGAATCTTAAAGTTTGTGTAGAAATAGAGATGGTGAGATACTTGGTGAGGAACTGCAAATACTGGAGTAATCGACAGACCCTTTTGAAGAGCAGTTGAATGTAAGGGAGGAAACAGACACTACCGAGATAGAGCTGGATATGGAAGATGACAGAGAGAAAGATATATTGCCAACGATAGAGAAAGTGCAAGATGCAGTCAAAAAACTAAAAAATAATAAAGCACCTGGTACTGACGCGATACCAGAACTGCTCAAAATGGCCTAGAAGTATTAGAAGAGCATATCTTTCAACTAGTGAGACTTTTATGGAAACAAGTAAAGCTTTCGGAAGACTGGTATATAGGTATAATAGTACCTATCCACAAGAAAGGAGACCAACTAACTTGTGACAACTATCGAGGAATCACGCTCCCTATGGCCCATAAAGTTCTGGCGTATGTAATATATGATATACTACAACCGTACATAGAACAGGTTATTGATAAATACCAATGTGGTTTCAGACCAGAAAAATCTACAGTCGATCAAATCTTCATGGATAGACAGGTCCTGGAAAAAACACGAGAATTTGGTATAGAAACACACCACTTATTCATTGATTTTAAGAGCGCTTATGACAGTGTGGACTGAATGGAACTGTACAAAGCATTGAAGGAATTCAGTATATCAACTCACTTAATTAAATTAATTCAGGCATCTCCCTCGAAAGTAGAATGTAAAGTTAAAGTAGAGAAAACCGTGTCACGTTCATTCACAACTCGAACTGGACTCCGACAGAGAGACAGTCTGTCATGCTTGTTATTTAATCTAGCACAAGAAAAACCGATAAGATACTCCCAAATAAACACAACAGGTATGATCCTAAACTAAAATATACAGCTCCTAGCATACGCAGACGACATTGATCTAATTGCCAGGACGAAACGAGTTATATTAGTGCTTTGCAGCATTAGAGGAAGCCTAAAGTGATTGGAGTGCAGATAAACTTGGAGAAACAAAATATATGTATGCTGCCAACAAACTACCATTGAACCCCCAACCCTCCGAAATGTTGAAATAGGCACACAAAATATAGAGGCAGTAAATGAGTTCATATATCTCGGCTCCCAGATAAACAGCACTAACGACATCAACACTGAATTAAGAAGAAGAATATATCTCACAAATAAAACATATTATGGATTAAAAAAGCACCTGACATCTAGCTTCATCTCAAGAAGCACAAAATGCAAAATCTACAAAACACTTATCAGACCAGTGCTGACATATGCTTCAGAAACCTGGTCAGTGACAAAAAATAGCGAGAGACGTCTAGGTTGCTGTGAAAGACGGACTCTAAGAACAATATTTAGAGGAGTACAAGAAAATGGAATGTGGGGCAGGCCAAATAATTATGAACTAAACCATCTTTACAAAGAGCCGGACATTGTCAGGACAATCAAAATACATATGCTAAGATAGGATGGGCACATATAGAGAATAGAGGAAAGACAGCCTACGAAATATATTTTCTATCAGAAACCAATAGGTAGTAGAAAAAGGGGAAGACTCCGAAGTAGATTCAAAGACCAAATAGAGGAGGACCTCGGAAAGCTGAACACAAGAAACTGGAAAGCCAGGGCATGCAATAGGGAGGAATGGAATCGACTCTTGGAGCAGGCGAAGACCCACCAAGGATTGTAGAGCCACGGTTGATGATGATGACATAAAATATTAATTTAATCACAAAAACCTTTTAACCATGAAATAATTTCTATTTCTCCGGCAAAATCTAATGTTATAATATAAACGTAAACGCCCTAACAAGAAACATGGTTAATAAAGTTTTCCATTATTAAAAAGTGTGTGCGCGCGCGCGCGTGTGTGTGTGTTGTACTCGTGTATTCAACGTTAGTTTTTTTGTTGCATTAAATAGAATAAAAAATGGAATTTTACAAAATAAAGAGCCCAATGCATAAAGCGGAAATAATAATAAATTTGTTACATTTTATTTATATTATATATTTAACATGTAGCTGAGAATTTGTATGTATTTCATTGTGTTGTTATTTGATATAACAGTAAGTTGATCTTACGTTTTTTACAAAATCCTCATATTTCGAAACTTGTTATTTGAAATTATGTTATTACATCAGAAAGAGTTTCGCAAGCCACAATACCAGTAAGCCTATTAAGTCTGTTAAGCAACTCCTATACCAATAGTTCCGTCATCAACTTATCGCTTCTTTGAAGTAGTCAACATTCGTCTTCTTCTACACTTCAGGGATTCAGGGATTCACGGATTCTACACTTCAGCAATGTGTCTGTTCCGACTTCACATTATCATATCCATTTCTTTCTTGGCCATTTTACATCCCTTCTTTCAGGAGGCTTGTACTTGTTTACAATTACTGGTATTATCTTCATCCATGCGACTTAAATTGTTTCCATTTTCCCCTGTATTCTTCAACTTTCTCATTTAGATTATATATTTTTAATTCTTCCCGCACATCTTCATTTATTATATGATCCCTTCTTGTGCATCTTTATCTCTGCTTAAAAGGCTCAACTCTGCTGATTGCGTGTTGCTTTTATCTCTTTGTTTTGTAATCCAGGATAGAAGGCATCGTCAAAATAAAATTACTTAAAAACATAACATTATACATAATATTTTCTATTCTTTGATGTTGACGACCAACAATCTGATAATAGAACGTTTATTTGGGAACTCGTAATATACGTTGGAAGCAGATGTTACAAGACGGATAAAGGTAATTATTTAATATTACTAAAATTATTTACTTCTATACAGAAAGAGAAATTAAGTTTAAAACAGTACAGTTTAGTACTTTTCTGTGTGCAGTAATGCCCTGCAGAATTCCGTACAGAGAAACCAAAATAATAAATAAAAGTGTAAGTTTCAGACGGATCTTGCATCTACTAATTATGTAAGAGTTCTCAATATAGTTCAGTTGTTCTACACTAAAGAAGATATTCAATTACTGTGTTTATTCGGAAAATTTAATAAAAGTTCTAAAAATATTGTTATAAACATAACTAATTATCCTTGATTAGCGTTTTGTTTAGTAATAAACAACTTTAAATTGCATACCACCTCTACACACCTGGATGTATAACAACAACATTTAAAACATTCTTTTTTAATTTATATAAAGAGACACGTGAAAATTAAAGTTATTGTACAAAACGGTTGCATAACAGCTTATTTTGATCGGATATATCAATAGATTACAGAACACTGTCTTATAGTATAACAAAAGAGAATTTGGATAAGCAGGAAGCCATTAAACAGCGATGCTCTGAACATAAGCAAGCACGCAGGTATTCTATTATCCGTCTATGATATTTGAACCTGTGATGATCCTTGAATCTGTCTTTTGCAGTCTTTAGTTCAGATTCTTATAATCACTGTACTGTAGATGTTCAGAGATCCGCCCAACATCCAGCTCATATATCATAGAACTCCTTCTGAAAATCTAATATTAACCTGTGTAAGAAAGGAGACTTATTTTGACACAGTGGTTTGAAACCGGTTATGCCACATTAATGTCGTATTGTTCATACGAGATTCTTTTTACCAAGCAGTATGAAATTAATTCCATAATAGCTGAGTGTAACGAGACTCGGGAGGAAGCCTCCTCTCTCTGGATAAACTTTGGCATACGAATTTTTGAAATATTTTGTCAATTCAGTCAGTTATCTAAGGATTGCCCTAAGTAAACTCCAAAAGGTAACCTATACATTTTCTATATTATAGTCTCGTATTGCTCAGTGAGAATACAGTTATTGTATGAATAAAATTATACTAATAGTCCATCAGAGAATTACTCTGGGTGAAAGGTCACTTTCGAAGGTACGCTCCTGGGAAAGTGGCCGGATCTCCATTTAATTAGAAATTTTGACATTCAGAACAGTAAACTCTCTCACAGGAACCTTACGATAAATTAAAATAGAACAAGAAAATACATCTGCCTAAAGGTTACTATATTTTGGAGATCCGTAATTTTCAGTTAGATACAAACGTAATCAGTCTTCTAGTTTGATGAAATCTATAAAATTTACATAGCACAAGTAATTGAGAAAATACTTTCAATTACAGGATAAGGTGAAATGTTTATACTTTAAGAGATTATGCTTCTCGAACATAAGGCATTAATTAACTTATCAGATAAGGCAAGGTAATTCTTACCTTGACCAAGGTAGTTCACGGTAGAGATTATCTTCGTAAAACCATAACTGGCTTAATATCAGATGTTTCTAAAACACAAAAAGTATTTAAGTTCCTAACAGATAGGGATAATTTTAAATAGAATAATAATTTACTGGATATGAAACAAGGCTTTATATACACTAGAACATATATTCCTAACACTGTTATTATTATTATTATTATTATTATTTTATCACTATACTATTAATTTTAATTTTTTTTAAAATCCTAAGCATTGCAATGGCTCTTAATGTCAGTCTCGATATAAACATGGGTGCATGATGCGATGCAAAGTGTGTATAAACTTCTTTCTCTAATACGTAGGCCTAAGTTAAATTTTTCAATTTTTTTTCTGTTAGTTCATCTTAGAGTACAGTATTTTCATCAACTAAACGTTAAAAAAAGAACACCACTTTAAATTCTTTAATATATAGTCAACTTTGGAATCAAAAATTTATTCAGATAATTTTCGTTTGATTTGTTTACCGTAGTCTGTAGATAACTCCTATTGTTCACGTATCTAAACTTTACAACTTAAACTTGTTAAGTTGAAGGAATCAGCTTTGATATTGTCTCATTAGTACTATGTTACTATCGCCCACTACAGTGTTAGAGTTTATATAAATGTTATGAGTAAATGTATTAACTTATGTTGTGTTAGCATTTATGCAAACACATAACTAAAACTAAATTCTATTTTATTTCAGTGTTTGGTAGAAAGTTGAAATTCTTTGATTGAAAACAATCTTTTTCAAGATAAGCACAACGGCTTTCAAATGTAATAAACGTGGTTTGTCACACAAACCTACACGTGTGGCAGGAACGTTGTACGGCACAAGTAAATAATAAAAACCAGTTATATTTTTGAAAAGTATTTCTAGGAACTAGTTGTAACAGTTGTCTTATTTTGACGTTAACTAGTTCTTTAAGTGTAAAGTCCCATGCCCTAAAATAATTATTAGGCCTAAAATCGGAATTTCAATTTTGCTACTATTAATTTTTGCACACAATTGTAGTATAAATTTACAAAACTGATTATTAATACTTTTATATACGAAATTGTGGGACTGTAATTTATATTACACGGCCATTTTATATGCGTGGTTTCTGTGTATGATAAAATGGGATTAAATCGTGGAAGAAATACAGCCTAAGGTAAGCTGTAAATCAATATAAAAATAAATTAACCCAGATATTGTTTTTACATGTGGGATTAATACTGTGCAATTTTCATACGTAATTTACATACACTGTCGACAGTAGTATATGTATGTATGCGCTGGGACTCAAAAAACAGCCATGTATGCGCTGGGACACAATACCCACTATGCATGTATGCGCCAGGACAAAAAAAACAGGCATGTATGCGCTGGGACACAATACATGTATGCGCTAGGACACTCGCTATTGTCTCCCCCCCCTTTTAGTAAAAAATGTAAATATAAACAGTAAAAAATGTAAATATAAACAGACGCGCGCGCGCGCGCGCGACGCCGCGTACACATAAACATTCCTAAAAAATGTAAATATAAACAGTATAAAATGTAAATATAAACAGACGGCGACGGCGTTTGTTGACACGCCCCCGCCCCGCGTACACAATAGACATTCCGAGTTCGTTGACGTGTTTTTTTTTTCTCCTTTTTACAGTGTAGACAGCGTGGCGTCCGTCCGTCCGTCTTTACCTAAATATATTACATTTTTATTTTGTAATCGTGATCGTGTCTTTAACGATTGTGTTATTCTATAGTAAACCGTGACCTTGAAACACACTGACCTAGTAACAAAAATGTAAATATAAACACGCTGACCTAGTAAAAAATGTAAATATAAACAGACGGCGTTTGTTGACACGCCCCGCGTTCGTTGACGGACGTGTTTTTTTTCCTTTTTTAGCGTCGTCTTTACCTAAATATATTAAATTTTATATGTAACGATTGTCTTGGTATACAGATAAGATAATAGCGTCGTCTATACCCTAAATATATTAAATTTTATATGTAACGATTGTCTTGGTATACAGATAAGATATGAATTAGCTTAGTCGGTAACGTGCAACTGTATTATTCTAATAATAGATTATATGTAAGGTAAGTATCAATTGTTCAATCCCTAGTTAATTCATACTTTTTTTTTTTTTTTTAAATAAAACTTATATATTTCATGATGATAATTATTATAGAGAAGTCAATGAGTGTACGTTTACTACTAAATCATGGGGTTATATATCTGAAACATTTCCTGGAATACCGCCTAAAATCGATTCATCATTTAGATTTTCTGATGGTAATTTATACTTTTTTAAGAACAATACTGTGTATGTCTTTAATGAATTTACGGGTGAGTTAGTTAGAACAGAAAAAAATAATCTATCGATATTCGGATTGAAATGTGTAAATGATGATGTACTATACAAATTAAAAGAATTAATATTACAATTGATAATTCAAAAGAAAGACCAATCGATATCAAATAATAATCGATAGTAATGTTGATGAACAAAAATAAAAAGTTCAGTTTCCAAGAGCATAATGATTTGAACGTATAGTTGTGAAGAATACGTGAAGCGGTTAACATGGAGAAAGGAAATATTCATGCTTTCAATTGGTGTATATATTGCATAGAATCTACTGATTCAACGTTTAATGAAATATGTTATTTTGTAAATAATGAATTTTCTGAAGCAAATGTTACTATAATTGAAAATGAACAAATTATCAAGATACAATCCCCAACGATTTGCTTCTATGACGATATATTACAAAGGTTAGAAAAATATCGAAACCAATTAATAATCGATATTGATTTTGAAGAAGAATACAAAACTCTCCGTTGGAAGTAGTTAGTTAGTAGAGGCTCAACAAGTTGGATGCAATGTCAAAAATGGCGAAGTTGTGCGAAAAATTGAACCCCTGTAAGTTATTACAAGATTTTTTTGAAGAAGCAGGATTTATTTTTAATGGTGATTTAGACAGTATTGTGTGTCGTGAGTGTGGATTTAAAACAAGAGGATCTTTATCTATTTCGCATATTCAATTTATGCACAAACTTTTTAATTCAGAATGTAAAATGGTATGTTATATATATGATAAATATAATAATTATGCACTATACAGTATATTATTACATATTGATGATATAATGAATGCGAAAAAATGTATATCAGAAACTGAAGAAATTATGAAGTTAACATTTTGCTGTTGACCTAAACGTTTACCACGAGTTGATAATTTAGTATCGGCAGGTTTTTTGTATACTGGAGTGGACGATGATTTAATGTGCATAGACTGTAAAGTTATACTTCACGATTGGCAAGACACAGACGATCCATGGTTTGAACACGCTAAGGCATCTCCAAATTGTTTACTTGTTAAATTACACGGAGTCATAAAAGATGGTTCCATTAAGTGACAAAAGTGGAAAATGTATTGAAGACTTTTTTAAAAATCAAAGATTTGTTGATGATTCGGATAATATTGTTTGTTCTAAATGCGGTTTTAAAACTATATGTTTTAATACTATTACGCATATTCAACTTATGCACAAACTTTTGTATCCGACATGTAAAACTGTACGTTATATATCTTATAAATATGAAGACTATATCAGATCAAAAAAGTGTGTTGCTAATTTTGTTAATATATTAAAGTGAAAATAAAATTTATAAAAAACAGAGTTGATGTGTTTTTGTTAGATATTTGTTTAACCTTATTACATTTTATATGTAACGATTGTCATTCTATAGTAAACAATTATACGTAAGGTAGGAGTTGGTTTATTAGTGTTCCAACGTGAATTTTGAAAATAACATTTTAGTTAAATATGTCGGTAGTTAAAAAATTTTACTAACGAAACCGTCATTGATAAAGAGTACAGCAGATAATCCCATTGAACCTTTTTAATCAATGTAAACATGACCTCAAGATTAACACTGACCTATTAAAAACATATAAACATATACAGACGGCATTTTTGTTGTTGACACGTATACGTTCTTGTGATAACGTTTTATACTCCATTTTTGATAGTTCAGTCAAAATGAAAATTTAACACTGCAAGATGTCTTATTTCATCCTATGTTTGATAGATTCGTCATGAATAAAACAAAAGTAGAGATTGAATTTATGCGAGATATATTGTTGGTACTTCTAAAGTGTCGTAAAGTGTTGGAATTTTATAATTCAGACGGACTGAAAGAGATTACACCGGAACGTAGAGGACAAAGCGGTGAGGCGTTTATACATTTTCTTGAATGTCCATGGGCACATGAATCTACTGTGGATGGGCCGGACACATGTGTTTGTTGTTATATATCTACACATTGTGGTGATATCATTAAGCTTCTTGATGAACGATTCAAGTGACGTTTATATAACAGTAAGTACTCCAAGACACTATTGTATATTACAATTTTTGTGTAATTAAATATATAGAATGTATAAAAAATAAAAAATGACAATAAATCTTTTTTTTTTTGTTCAGGTATTAAAAACATACACATACATAAAAATATGTTACAGATCATTTTTTATTATTCGGATACTTAATAAAAACAGTTTACAATATAATACATGTACATAAAAAAGATTCTAAAAAAAAAATATTGTTACATTTACAATATAATAAATGTTAATTCAGGTATTAAAAATACATGAACATAAAAAGATTCTAAAAAAATATAACAAAACAGTTTACAATATAATACATGTACATAAAAAGATTCTAAAAAAAAAAAATATGTTACATATCAATGTGATAGCAAGAGTTTTGATTTTTACTAGATAGGTAAAACTCACTTTAAAAAAAAATAAAAATGTTATTTATTAACATGTGATAGCAAAAAGATTGATTTTTACTAGATAGGTAAAATTCACTTTTTATTTTTACAAAATAAAAAACGTTATTTTGTTTTAAAAAACTTGTTTTATCATTACGCTAATGAATAATGACCGTACGGTAGTGTATCTATTTTATTATCACAAGGGATTCTTTTATTGTCTAAATTACTTAAAGCTAATTTGTTACACGTAATTGTTTCAACTAAATGTTTTTTTGATCGGAATAATTTCATCAGTCTATAATTATTTATAGTTTTAGAATAGACGCACTTTTTGAAATCTTCAAAACTTATATGTTTGCTGATAACGTTTTTTTTAATTCCTTTTGCCCTTTTTTTAACTTTGTTATCTACCGTTTTAAATGTATATAATTTAGAGCGTAAGCCGATAAATTCTTTAATTGGTACACCCGAACATTCATCTTTAAATTTCCCGATAATTTTTTTATTTTCAATTGAATAACAGGGATGATTGGGTGAATAATCTGACGTATCAAAGTGTGTAACTAAATCCGGTTCTAATATATCTTTGTAAAAATCTTCTGTATGAATTTCGTAAAAAAGGCTATCTGTATCTGTATACAATAGGGGAAATTTTTTCACCGTATTTTTTCTTCATTATATCATAATGAAAATCATACATTAACGTTTTACTTATTTCTAATACGCTTAATCCGATATATATTAGTTTATCTAAAAATAAATGTTTTTTATCCGATAATACCGCACATAAAGATTTATTATAAATTATTCTGTCTTTAAATACCGGTTGTGTAATTAAATTTAATAATTTTTTTTCTTTAGTAAAATGTACAAATCACATGACTTTATGTAAACTTCAAAGGGTTCAAATGTTTCAAAATAAAAATATATAAAACAAAAAATACAGAATATATGAAATGTATATTACAAATAAAATATATATTACATATTATGATTTTTTTTTTTTAATTTGTGAAGCAATCTTCATTTGGTACTACATTAAGCTGATCCTCGGACTTTACTTTTCTGGGTGCTTCATAAAACATAATATCACTACCATCAATAACCTGTGGTACAATACTTCTATTCAATGGTAACACCTAAAACAAAAAAAGCATTAAATAAAACATGCAAAAAAAGCATTAAATAAAACATGCAATCAGTATTAATAATAATACAAAATCACTGTTTTATTATTTTAAAATACTGTAATTTTCATCTAAAATATATTTAAAAACAAAATACAGACTATATGAAATGTATATTAACAAATATATATTTACAAAATAAGTATATTACAACTCAGGAAAGAGTGGTACGTAATTTTCACTCCCCCAATCTTTTATAAATTTGCCATAATTGGCACCACCAGCATAGGTGGTAATAAACTGAGTGTAAATTTGTGATAATTCTTTTTTCACTTCTGTCTCGCCTTGAGACTTCGTGGAGCGACGTTGTAATAGTTCTCTATCTCTATTATACTTCACTTGAGTGGAGCGCCTTTCTATCCAATCTACAATGTATCTTTCAAAACTGTCTCCAGACATATTATACTCGACTAAAACAAAGACATTCACGTTTATCACTTAATATATTATCATGATATTTTCATTATTGAATAAATTTTCTCTCTACATATCAGTTGTAAAAGTAGTCATATACATTATGTGCTATATATACAAAAGGCTTTCAACAGGTTATCTATGATTATACTTACAATTTTGTACAAAAAATATTCATATCAGTTCCATATTTATAAAAAATAATTGTTCATATATTTTTTTGTTAGCGTGTTCTTTTTGAATAATTGTTCATATATTTTTTTTCTCTAGTATTAGGAATTACATGAATATTTTTTATATCATAACCCAATTGACGCACTATAAAATGCGAATCATAATTAGAACTACCATGTATGAAAACAGGTACAAATTTCTGTTGTTGTCGTTTCAAGTTACACGTATTACATAATGTTGAACGAAATTGACCAGTTAAATGACAATGATCTCGAACTTTAGGATATAATAATGTAAATTCCTTGTTACACATCTCGCAATGTGTGACCGATTTAAATTTCATTTTATCATCTCGAGTCATATGTAACGGAATATTTTGTTTAATAAGTAAACCGATTAAATTAATTTTTTCAACTAAAAATATCATAAATTTTTTCGCAGCATTTTTACCACGATATAAGTATGGTTCCGAAGGCAATTGGTTTCTTATACTTTCAGGGATATTGCTATCTATAACAAAATATACGCAAAAACTCATTGGAATATGAAATTCATTAATTGCAGTAAATTTGTTTTCGGGGTTGGGCAAACAAGTACTAACAGGTTTCAAAATACATTCGAAATCTGCATATACTACAATAGGAACTCTATATTGATAATGAAATTTATTAAATTGTAATATGTTGTTATCAGTAGTGGGTAATACTATTTTTACGGGAGAATATTTTCCGCAATATCTATTATGATTTTTCAATTGTTTTGACTTTTTAGTAAAAAACGATAAACAACGTTTACATATTTCAATTTTTTCTGTATGTTTTGTTAACTGTGATCTTATTAACTGGGAAAAATTCTTTATATAACAATAATGATAATTAGCATTATTACAATTTTGTACAAAAAATATTCATATCAGTTCCATATTTATAAAAAATAATTGTTCATATATTTTTTTTGTTAGCGTGTTCTTTTTGAATAATTGTTCATATATTTTTTTGTTAGCGTGTTCTTTTTGTGTGGAATATGTATTTGTTATAAAACGAATAATATTCTTAGTTATTTTACTAATGTAAATTACAATAGAAAGATAGGTTATCTATGATTATACTTACATTTTTGTAAAGATCCGATGTATTGAGACCTATGCTGGCTAAAAACCAATCTATTGCTATAAATTGTTTTTTATTGTATGGCTATTTATACTGTCAACCGATCGATAACAGGAAAACAGTAAACAATGTATTTTGAACCAATACCGTGCTGTTGTTTAAATTTTTTTAAAACTGTTGTCAATAAAATGCGCTGTGACTGATACTGAATAATCGGTAATTATTTAACCTCTTGATCTCGTATTTTTGTTGTTGTCGGTAAACAAAATATTTACTTGATCTTTTAATCTTCTACTTACGCGTATTGAGAAGGTGTGAAACTGATAATGTATTTTCTGTGTATATAAACCGATTGAAAATTGTGGTTAAATTTTTTTAAACTGTTGTCAATAAAATGCGATGTGACTGATAATGAATAATCAGTAATAATTACTTGACCTCTTGATCTCGTATTTTTGTTGTTGTCGGTAAACAAGTTATTAACTTGACCTTTTAATCTTCTACTTACACGTATTGAGAAGGTGTGAAACTGATAATGCATTTTCTGTGTATATAAGCCGATTGAAAATTGTGATTCAGCATCCAGAAACATACCAGCTACTACAGTCTGCGATCGTCATTAAGGTAATATTATTATTTTTATTTTTTGTTATGTTCTACACAAGAACATGTACAGTAATTCTTGGTTACCTGTAAAATATGTGTTTTTCCTATGTTATTTTAAATATATTATTATAAAAGTATACAAAAAAATTAATTTGTCTTTGTTATAAGTGTTAACTATATTATTTTTATATAATGTGTTCTATACGTTTATCTATTAATTTTATTTTTTTATCTAAGTTAGTACAGTAATTCTTGGTTACCTGTAAAATATGTGTTTTTCCTATGTTATTTTAAATATATTATTATAAAAGTATACAAAAAAATTAATTTGTCTTTGTTATAAGTGTTAACTATATTATTTTTATATAATGTGTTCTATACGTTTATCTATTAATTTTATTTTATTTAATTTATCTTTGTTTAGTTTTGTATAATAATTCTTAGGTTAACTATATTATTTTTATATAATGTGTTCTATACGTTTATCTATTAATTTTATTTTTTTATCTAAGTTATTAAAGGTTCCATTTTAGTATTTAAAATATATTTTCTATTTTTTCTGTTTTATTTAATTTATCTTTGTTTAGTTTTGTATAATAATTCTTAGGTTACCAGTCATAAAATTAGTAATTTAACGAAAATTTATTTTTGTATGTTATAGATTTTGATAATTTAAAATCTTATCATTGTAATGGATGCTCAGCATGAAGAAGGTCTTTTTATTTAATTTGTGTTTGTTTAGTTTAACATATATAAATAATATGTATAACAATTCTTAGTTACCAGTTATAAATTAGTAATGTAATGAAAAATTATTTTTTGTATGTTATAGATTTTGACAATTTAAAATCTTATCATTGTAATGAATGCTCAGCATGAAGGAGGTCTTTTATTTAATTTGTCTTTGTTATAAATAATATGTATAACAATTCTTAGTTACCAGTTATAAATTAGTAATGTAACGAAAAATTATTTTTGTATGTTATAGATTTTGACAACTTAAAATCTTAAATCATTGTAATGGATGCACAACATGAAGGAGGTCTTCATCATGAAGAATGTTTGTCGTTAGAAGACATTTTAAAATTAATTTATTATCTGGGTCTATCTTCCTACGGTCAATGGGAAGATATGATGAAAAAAATTCAACCAGACATTATCTCAATAGATAATGTTAATGTTTTTTCTCTATATATTCAATTACGAGATGTAACCAAAAAAATAAAATTTGCTCTCGAAACTACAATTGTTAATTCACAAAAAGACTTGATGTTTTTAAATAATTATTTATTCGATATTGACGAAATATATAACTATTTGAATACAAATATTGTTCATTTTAAAGAAAAAAATATATTAAGAACAACGTTTTCTATAATCAATTCTATTATAAAAAATAAAATGATGTATAGATTTGAAGATGAAGAAGAAGAAGATCCGATGAACATTGACATTGTTAATAATGACGATGATGATGACGATGGTGATGATGATTTTAAAAGATTATTTAAATCAGTTAAACGTTATACATCTAAAAACGAAAAAAATTGATGAATTGTATGATCAGTATATTTCTTTTAAAAAAGATGATTCAACTAAAACTTTAACAACACCCGGAGAAAAGGGTCGTTACTTAATAAAAATTGATATAACTGATGTTAACGATTTAAAAGGAATAAATAAGAAAGACAGATGGACTAAAGCTGCCTATAGAAGTCAATTTTTATTGCAAAGTAAAGATTCTACTTATATGCAATTGCATAAAATTGTATTGTCAAAATCACGCGAATTGGCTAAGATAAAAAATATTAAAAAACAAACTTATAAAAACTAATCTTAATGTTTTTGGTTAAGATCAAAAAATGTTTCCTATAAAAAAAGAAATTTTTAAAAATGAATATTTTTGTTTTAAATATATTCCTACAAATTATGGACAATAAAAATTATAATTGTAATATAGACTATATGTTTTGAATATATGTTTTTTAGTATTAATAAATCAAAAAATCTAAATGTTTTAAAATTTTTATTTTTTTTAAAAAAAAACCTTTATTTTACATATAATTACAATAAAAAGTTAAGTAATCATACAGTCCCAACAATTTATTCTTTTAGTGTCTTCATCATGTTCATCACACAAACAGTTCCAATATTGAATTATCCATTTAGTAATATAAAACACGTTACTTAATGCACAGTTTGTTGAAGAATGATCATACGGACAACGTATACTATTTAAAGACTGCTTCTTCAAGACGCTTAGAGACGGACACTTGAGTGATTCAATATCCACTATTTTTACATGACAGTTCAATTCTTTTTGTAAAGCTATTTTTTTTTCACGTCCTTTTACATAAATGCACTTTCCATATATATATGAATTTAATATTACTGGAAGTTCACTATATTCTGTTAATCCACAATTCCAACTAAGTCCCAGATAATTATTGTTAATCCAGTCATTAACTTTTTTTTTCTTTTCTGATAGATGTCTGTAATCGAATGGAGGTAAGAATAAGTATTGATTACAAACATCAGCGAATTTAGTGTTTACTATAGGTTGCACGCACAGTTCTTTAATAATATAATTATTTCCATC
This sequence comes from Magicicada septendecula, assembly GCA_034769895.1. Taxonomy (NCBI): domain Eukaryota; kingdom Metazoa; phylum Arthropoda; class Insecta; order Hemiptera; family Cicadidae; genus Magicicada; species Magicicada septendecula. The sequence goes on from CM068368.1 coordinate 145,899,043, forward strand.
ATCGCGAAAACTTTGAAAGTCGATAACATATTCCATTGCGTGCAACAGCAGAACTGATATCAGTTTTATCAGTGTAGTAATGTCACGTTCTCAGTACGCACGCGTAAATAGGAGATCAAAAGATCAACTACGTTAATACAAATTATACAGTTAAGCAATCATACAGTCCCAATATTTTTGTCTTTCAATTTCTTGTTCCAGTATTCGATAATCCACTTAGTTAAATTATGTACATTATTTAAAGCACAATAATACGAATTATGTTTGAAAGGACAGTGAATAGAATATGGAGTCTGCTGTTTTAACACTTTTAAGGATGGACAATCGAGTGTTTCCATATCTACTATTTTCACATAACAATTAAATTCTTTTTCTAATGCTACTTTTTTTTCTGATCCTTTAACATAAATACATTTACCGTTCATATATTTATTTAATATAAACTCTAGATCGTTATAATCTTGAAGACCGCACTTCCAGCTAAGTCCAAGATTGGTTTTAATCCATTTATTAACGTTTTTTTTCTTCTCTGACAAATGTTTGTAATTAAATGGTGGTAAAAACAAATACTGATCACTAGCACCAGAAAATTTGTTATCTTGTATACACTGAATACAAAGTTCTTTAAAAATGAAATTGTTTCCATCATCGCGAAAACCTTGAAAATCGATAACGTATTCCATTGCGTGCAACAGCAGAACTGATACACTTTTTATCTACGTAATTATATTTTAAATACTTTTCTTACAGTACCAGATAAAGGCGTATATTGCATAATTGTATCGTAAAAAATGAGACAATAGATAGTAGTTTTTTCCGGTATGTCTGTTGACGTCTCAATATCCAGACGGATGTCTATTGAACCAGTTTTTAATGATTCATTTTGTTTTGAACAATCAATTACACAAAAAGGTGTATACGTTAAAAAGTTTGAACGGTTTATCATTGGCGAATTTTCACTGTTGTAATAATACGAGGACTGAAATATTGAATAATACTCATGTAGAATCGACGTTTCACCATTAAAATTATCATACGGATAGTATTCTGAATTTAAATATAACTTTACGTTATAAAATGAGGCAAGATCAAAATGTGCTGGGTTTTTGTGTACATTATTTTTTCTGTCAGTCTGAAAACCTACAATAACGTAACGAGGTTTATCTGATTGTGATGATGTTTTAACAGTCCAAGTAAGTTTGTTTGCTTTTGGTACAGACGGATACTCGTAAAGTTCCCATTTTCGAAACGGCATTAATAAAGGTCGATCAATTTGTATTATCTTCAGTAAATCTACCTTTACTACGTCATTAACATAAACATACGGAATTCTCCATGATATATATTTTATTTTTAATTTGTATGTGTTTACTGATTCAGGTAAAATTATTGCATTATTATCAGTGGACGCTCTAATTAAAACTAATTCTTGCTTTATATTTAACAAAATCTTTTTAAAATCTTCAGCAAATCCGAACAACCTTTTTAATGGGATACAGAAGCTAATATCTTTCGATGATGGTGTCATATGACTTATTAAATCTGAAGCCCATCCACTATTTTCTAAAGTGTTAATTTCATGTGGTTTAATTGTTAACATATTTTTAATTGTTGATGTTATTCCAACATTTTTAACTCTATCGATTTCTGATCCATTTATTTCGTATCTAATTTCATCAAACAAAAATGCTAAAGCATTTGAACATAGTTTTAAAGTTTGATCATGTATACCGTTATTATTAGTGTATTCTATTTTTATATGAAGGTAACTTTCACACGGTAATGTGTACACATCTTGTTGATTAATTGGAATTCTAATTTCGTCATTATTATTGAATGTAGTAGAAGTGTACGGTAGATGAGTGTGATAAGCTAATCCTACTATCGAGTCATCTGTATACACAAGATCCTCTATAATGTTTAGAATGCTAGCGTTTACGTTTTGAATATTAAGATTCATTTTTTGTTTAAATAATCCTTTATTACTGTTAATCCCAATGACTGTAGAAATTTCAGGTTTTGTGGTGTTAACCGGTCAATATTCATATCTTTACTACTTATAATTGGCTTATTTGCAGTTGTTTTATTGATTCCGTAATAAAAAATAAGACCCATTATTATTGTTTTCTCAAATACAAACGTAACGTTATTATTTCGTTTCGAAAATTAATCAATCTTCCTTGTTGATCTTCTAGTCTTACTACAATAGTATGTATCCTAGATGTATTTACTGGTAAATATATCACGTTAGTCGGTTTTTCAACAATTTTAAAACCTGGCGGAACACTAGGATAGAATTCGTGTATTATGTGATCTGGAATTCCGTTGTTAAACGAACCATTAATTAAATTAGTAATCAATCGGATGCTCTCTACTCGAACAATACTTATCGGTAAGGTTGAACTGTACCATTTATTTCGATTTATTATGCATGTTTCAAATCCTAATATGGTTGCTAACGAATCGGGTTTACTAAAATCAATTTGAACGTTAGAATAAATTTCACTTTTTAATGTATTATTATTCGCCTTTATAATTATTTTTACATTTTCATCATGTTGAATTAAGTAATCGTTTATAAACGTTGCGATATCTGAAATTTCATAAGAACCAGTAGGCAATACTATTTTCTTATCACTACCATAATATAATACATTGTTAATTCCTTCCTCTATATTGGGTATTGAATGATATGTCATAAAGTCAATTAATCCTAGTTCCCATTTTTCATCACTTAACTCGATAGGTGGAAAAATATCACATGTTAATACGGATCCTTTACCGCTTAGACAAAACATTATTGCTGAGAAACTGTAAACACAAATGACCGCAGTTGACTGCATCCATATTTTGTTTTCGTGTATAATTATAAACGATTTCAATAGATCGTTGACTTGATGAATAAAAGTAATTAATTAGTTCGATAGGCGGTCTTAAATTACCAAAACTATCAAAATAATTAACTTTATTTTTACGTTTAATATAACATACCCAGTGAGTACCATGGCCATAACTATTATCTAAATTAACTATTCCGGTTTCATTTTGCCAAATTCCAGTGTGTAACGGTAATGTGTCAAGCATAAACACTCCTCTGAAATTGGGAATCTTTAATTGTTTAACATACAGTAGTAAATCTGGAATTGAAAGCGGACGTATAGGAATACTCTTTATTATTTTCACCGTCGTTGTTTCGTTTTTCTTTTCTTTGTTTTTTTTTTTTTTAGACCTCCTCCTATTTTTTTATACGGTCTCAAATATAAACCTTTTCCACTTTTACCAGCAAAACGTTTCAAATAATTATAAACTGTATTGGACATAGTTTTTTTTTTCTTTTTTATTCCCCCACCAAATTTACTTTTAGCTTTCATTATGTTAGTTACTGACCACGCTGCAGCTTTCTCCCCGAACGATGCGTCACTTGATTTAACACGTTCCCAAGCTCTTTCAGCTAATTCCTTATCAGCCTTAGCGCGATTTATAGAATCTGAATACTTTGAATATATAATATCGTGTTGTTTACAAGCAGCGTCAAGCTTATTAATTCCTGGATCACCTCTTTGTAATCGTTTCGCTAAATTTGTACCGGGTCCACAATACTGATAACCGGGTAAATGAAGTTCAACAGGTAATAAATCAATTGACTTGTTTATAACATTTCCAAGAATATTACTCACCAGACCACCACCTTCTATCTTGTTTGGATACAGATGCATTTATGACGCTTCATATAAACTTTGTATTATATATACAATGCGAAATTCGTTTATAGTTTTAACAGGATTGTCTTTAGTGCACTCCTTATATAATTTGTATAATATTCTAACTAAGCTACTGTCAACTTTATAGTCTTCTAGATCTAATTTAAATGCATTCATAACTCTTATTAAAGTCTTTTGGTTTATAACGTCTGTATCATCTTTAGAATCAGCAACATTAGTCAATCTGCTTCCATTAAAATCTATACTATTTTCCTCTTCACTTCGTGAATAATATATTTTATCATCTATATATTGTTTGCATTCATCTTTTGTATTATTTATACCTGTTAATAAAGTCTGTTTATTTATAGCGTCAAGCAAATTAATAGGATCTGCTACATTAATTAACCTTTTTTGCTTGAAATCACAACAATTAGTTTGTGTATTTTCATCAGGTAATTTATTATCAACATAAAGTTTATTGGCAGCATCAAATTTATAAACAGGTGGTGCGATATGAGCCACACGATTATTCTTGAATGAATACACTGGATTATTATCCACCTTAATTGGTATTCTATCAGCTAAATATGATTTAGTAGCATTTTCTAAATAATTTTTATTTACAGCGTCACAAGGTTCGTCAGGATCGGCTAAATTAATAACTTTTTTCATCTTAACATCGTAACAATCGTCTGTATTTGTTAAAGTAATCGAATTTGTTCTCATATATTTTACATTTACGGCATCATCATCCAATTCAGGATCGCCCACATTACATAATCGTTTATTACTTATATTAAAATTTCCGTCGTCAGTTAATTTAAATCCTTCTCCAGGCGGTCCACGCTGAACGTTGGAACTAGCCACTAGATCACCACTATAGTGTCCGAATTTATCGACACTCATTTTGAAAATATCGCTTCAAACGTTGCTGCATCTTCTTTTATTATACCGGCCTCCTGTAGCTCTTCAATAATTGATAATATTTCATTTTCATGACCCGAATGACCTGCACTTTGTGAAGCAATCAATAATTTTAATCTATCGCATAATTCATTTACATTATTCCAGTACACAAAAACTGGCTTACTGTTACTGAAATTTAACAAACCGCGACCTTCTGTATCACTATGCAATCGGCTACTTCTAACTTTTGATGTGGATGATTGTAAAAGCTTATTAATAATAGGCTTAATTATATTTTTATATTTGTAACTAGTACTGCTTTTAACTCTGTTTGTCTTTAAACTTAAATATGCCGCGGTTTCACTTATTATACGCGAATATTCGTCTAAATCTTCTTGAGAATATACATATGCATTGGGGTTTTTCATAAAAATAAGATCGTACAAACCAGGTGTACCTTTGTACATAACATTATTAATTGTAATAATATCACTTTCATCAGTCTTTAAGGGGTATTTACCTAACATTAAAATATTATTATCTCCAAAATATGGACCAAAAACGTGATCAATATCATGATTACTGTCATAAAAAAATTTACGCATATAATGTCTTATTAACGGACCTTTAAACTATATATCGATAAAAGGTTCAATTGATTGTCGTCCTTCTGATGTTGACATTAATTCATCAACCGTGGGTAAGGTTTCATACGTTATTTCTTCTTCACGCGGTAATGGTAACGGCGTTTCTACTGTTCGTTTGTTCGATATCGGGATGTTTTCGGCCTCTTCTGAAAACCTTCTGTTTTGTAAACGCGACTGAATATCGTCCATTTCAACATCTAATTGTTGTTCTTCTTTTTTAATCAATGATGAATTTGTTTTCTCTTGTACTAACTTTTGTAACGGAGTGATAATAGGTTTCAACGATTTTTCTGCAAACTGTTCTTCATCAATAACATTTTGTGTTAGAGTCTGATGTTTCTTTCGAATATTTTTTCTTATTTTTTTAATTTCATTAACGAGCTTCTCTTGCTTGTCAAGGGAACGTGACTTCTTCGATGACATATTGATAAGTAATAAAAAAAATTTCGATTACAAATTAGTAATATAGATATCAAAATCAAAACGATAACGACCGCCACAATTCATATCACTTTCTTTATCTATAACAAAAAAAACCCTTTTTACGTCTTGTCCATGCTTTAGAACAAAGTTCTTTAAACATTTCAAATGTCATATCAGTATTAACATGATCTCTGTATATATGTTTTAAATTTAGTTCGTCTTGTTGAAAAATAATTATTAAATTCGCGTTATCACGAATTAAGTGTTTCGGAATTCGAACATACGTTTGACATATATAAATAACATTATTATTTTTATGTCTACATATTGTAAAATGATTTCTTATATTATCTTGTTGTTCACATGCTACATCATCAAATATAATAACTGAATTTTGTTCAGTATCATCAGGATGAATGACTTGATCATTTTCTGAAAATTTATAGTATTGTATTGATGGTATACCTGATAAAACTGTTTCTAAAAATTTGTACTTTGACTGATACAACGATTTTGAAAAAACATAAACGTTCTCAAAACATAAACCATTAGGACTGAACAAAAGATTAAGCATTAGGTTTGTTTTACCTGTATTACTGGGCCCAATGATAAGAGACCTGACATTATTTGGTAACAACTCGCTATGGACTCTTTCTTTTTTCTCCATAGATTTATCAAAATTACAAATACGTATTTTTTTTGTTTGTTGTACTATTTTCATGATTGAAAAAAAAAATAATTCAAATGATTTGGTTTTTATCAATCCAACTGTTATGCGACTTATCGTATCCTAACCACTGAACAAGTAATTTATTACCTTTACGTTTTAATATTTTTTCAATTAAAAATATATTGTCGTATTTTGTTTTACTAATTTCTTGTTCGTAAAATCCGCCATGTAATACGGTTCCTGTATCATCTTTTAAAATATATGTTCTAGGTACTGTTTGTTTAATATTATGAATTGTAAATATTTCATTTGTCCAATTTGGTAAATAACCCTTAGTAAAAATTTGTTTGTATTTACTAATTCTCACTCTATCCCCAACTTTATATTTTGCAGGTTTCTTATTAACAGGTATTCGTTTTTTATTTATTTGTGTTAATACCCTTTTCTCATTATTTATATTAACATCTTTAGGTTTCATACTTATAGTTCTATGTACAGTATTATTATATTTTTTCAATAACTGAGGAAGTACTTCGATCCATGTATACTTTCCACTGGTAGTAAACCACTTCCACATATGGTTTTTTAAAGTACGATTAAAACGTTCAATAATAGAGGCTTTTTTATCTGAATAAGTTGAATAATGATTTATATTATAATGATTAAATAATTGCTGAATCGGTAAATTGTAAAATTCTTTTCCTTTATCAGTTTGCAAATGTTTCATTTTGTTTACATGTAATATAGGTCTTAGAGCTTTTACAATGTCGTGTGAGGTTTTTGATTTTAACGGAACTGCAAATGCAAATTTACTAAAACAATTTATCACTGTTAGTATATATTTATAACCTTTATTCAACTTTGAAAAAGAAATCATTTCTACAAGGTCAGCTTGATACAAATCGTGAATACCTTTTAGTTCGACATTGCGTGTAGGAAAATTCCTTCTCGCTTGTTTATGTAATTCACTACTTATCGCCTGTCTGATGCTCATTATTCAAAGTACAACAATTAATTAAAAACTGTTTACATCTATGACCTTAGTTATCAGAGATTACTTTGTATAGTACGACAACTAAAAAGGTTATCGGTATCTTATATTTAGGTAAAGACGAGTTGCACGACCGTCTGTTTATATTTACATTTTTACTAGGTCAGTGTGTTTCAAGGTCATGGTTTACTATAGAATGACAATCATTACAAATAAAATGTAATATATTTAGGTAAAGACGACGCTAAAAAAAAGAAAAAAAAAAAACACGTCAACGAACTCGGAATGTTTATGTGTACACGGGGCGTGTCAACAAACGCCGTCTGTTTATATTTACATTTTTGTTACTAGGTCAGTATGTTTCAAGGTCACGGTCACGGTTTACTATAGAATAACACAATCGTTAAAGACACGATCACGATTACAAAATAAAAATGTAATATATTTAGGTAAAGACGGACGGACGCCACGCTGTCTACACTGTAAAAAGGAGAAAAAAAACACGTCAACGAACTCGGAATGTCTATTGTGTACGCGGGGCGGGGGCGTGTCAACAAACGCCGTCTGTTTATATTTACATTTTATACTCTTTATATTTACATTTTTTACTAAAAGGGGGGGGAGACAATAGCGAGTGTCCTAGCGCATACATGTATTGTGTCCCAGCGCATACATGCCTGTTTTTTTTGTCCTAGCGCATACATACATAGTGGGGTATTGTGTCCCAGCGCATACATGGCTGTTTTTTTTGTCCTGGCGCATACATGCATAGTGGGTATTGTGTCCCAGCGCATACATGGCTGTTTTTTGAGTCCCAGCGCATACATACATATACTACTGTCGACCTTATGAAATGATTTTAGAATCTGCAGTTTATGAATATTCACGGTTGGCACGATCACAATTATGTTAGTCTTCCGTTTTCCTATTTGTATTTCTTGGGCGTATAGGCTGAGAAAATAGAGAGTTAGAAGCCATTTATTTACCGTTTTAATTACTTTGGTACCATAATTATCAATATGATAGTTCTTTTTATTTTGTATATAACTCTTCTTGGATTATTAATATTTCTGTATTATTAAAATAATCAAAATACAAACATTAGATATTTTAATAAACAGCTGGCTACGTAGACATATAACAATCAATAATATAAATCGAAATCAAATCGAGTATTCGTTAATTTATATAATAATCAATACAAATCGATTGTTAGTTAATTTATATTAAAACCTCTGAACATACAGAATAATTCTGTAAAACGTGCGTGAGATGGAAACACAATAATATAATTCAATAAAACTTTATATGTATAAGTTGTAACGGCACGGAGGCAAACGTCTGCTCTCCGGTACCAGCGACAGGTCGCCGAGAACATCTGGCGGCGCGTGACACCTGACCGCAATGAGCCAGTCAGGGATCAGCAGTCGACACGTGACACCTGACGTGTTTCGAGCGAGTCAATCAGCGATCCCGGTCAGGGCATAAAAAGATCACCGCTAAAAATTTATTTCACTTAATGCCTCAGACTGGCCTACTTTCCGGCGAAATGGAAAACGGCTACAGTAATAGCGATACCCAAGCTGGGAAAGAACTCTTCTCGCGTGGAAAACCTCAGACCCATCAGCCTCTTGTCCGCGACGTCCAAGGTTTTCGTGCGATTGATCCAGCGTAGGATCCGCGACCATCTAGAAAGACTAGACGTGCTGATCCCCGAACAGTTCGGCTTTCGTGAGCTGCACTCCTCGACTCATCAGCTGATGAGACTCGTAGAATGCATTACCGACGCTGGCTGCCAGGGCAAACAGACGACTGCGATCTTCCTAGACGTAGAGAAAGCCTTTGACCGCGTGTGGCACTGTAGATTGCTACGTTCACTTGATCGGCAGCTTTCTGCGAGACCGTAGCTGCCGAGTGAGAATAGACAACGCTCTCTCTTCGGAGAGGCGTATTACCGCTGGTGTCCCTCAGGGAAATGTCCTTGGGCCTCTCCTGTTCTCGTTGTTTGTTAACGACACGCCCCGAGTTCCTGGAGTTAAATTGTTGCTGTTCGCGGACGACACTGCGGCTTTTGCCTCAGAGCCGAACGCAAGTTATGCGGCAATTAAGCTCCAGCGTCAACTCGACGCGTATGTCGGGTGGACTGATGACTGGAGAGTTGCCTGCCGTTAACGCTTCCAAGAGCGCCGCGGTAATATTCTCGCGCAAACGCAAGCGGCCTCGGCCGCTTAAAGTAGGCCCCGTCGAGATACCCTGGACCAACAGCGTCAAGTACCTCGGGCTCCACATGGACTCCCGACTCACCTGGCGAACCCATTCTCAATATATCCGATAACGCGCTTCGGCGCAACTCAGTAGACTCTAGCCCGAGCTATCTAAATCCGGCAATGACCCCCCGGCTAGGTAAGCTCATAGTCAACTCGTACGTGTTGCCCGTGATTACCTACGCCTGTTCTGTTTGGGGATACGTGGCTCGTGGTCATAGAACAACTCTCCATCGCGTACTCGACCGGGGACTGAAGCTTGGGTGTAAAGTCCCCCGTAGCTATTCTTCTCGTCTTTTGAGGAGAGGACTCGGTGTCCCCTCTCTTGATGACACCGTGAGACGCCTGGCGCGTTGATTCTATGTTCGTTCCGACAGAGTGACCCACAATTCCCTCATTGCCGGACTTGGTAAATACACCCCGCGAATAGGTGAATCCTGGAAGCGACCTCGTTTGTTAGTCCCGGTGGTATAATCCACCAATCGCAGGTCGCTTCAGACCCCCCCCCCCCCATAAGTAGATACAAATTATAAAATGAACTCAAACAGACGCAATGGCAGGAGTCCTTTCTGATAGTCAGGACACTGCACTACTCGCGACCCCCCAGTCTTGTTTTTGGCGCACACATGATTGAGACAACACACAGCACTCAGCATTCGAAAAGATCAGACGTCAACTGAACAGCGCAGAAGAGGATCGCCTCGACCTCTACACAACTCCCATGAAGAGGCCTTCACCACAAGCTAGTGCGGCGGCAGTAAAGAAGAAACCGTCGGACCAACGCTCTCCACATCCCCAAAACCGTCATCAAGCTGCAGCGATGGAAGTAGACCAGCCGCCTTGCCTGCAAGACGAAGACAATTCAACACGCACGACTGGGACCTGCCGCACAGTGCAGGTAAGTCGGTTAGGTAGCGCTAACCAGCGGAATCCAGGGATTCCGAGAGTAGGAGTCACGAATAGAGATGCGGGTCGCGCCGCCACTGTGACGGTGTCACCGTTCGGCCACCGGATACCCGCTGGGCAAAGAGCTGAGTTATTCAGCATTGGACCAGGTGATAGTGTCCCTGTTGCACTGTGCGGCAGCGACGAGCCCCCCGGCCAGCCACTTGGGCCAGTCGGGAACCCTACGACTTGCGCGGGAAGCCCTGCTCAACCTGCGCAATATCGTGCCAACGATCGGTCCTTATTAGGGCCACCAGAGCCCGTAAAGGCCGGAACTTCCGGTTGCACGGCCGCTAGTAGGCCAGGCAGCCCCAACCCTCTACCGGAGTCTGACTCCCCGACATGGAGACCTCGGCTTCCACCGACTGCGTGGTAGTAGGGCACGGTGGCAAGCCGAGGAAGTCTCCCTTCCTGGCTTCCTTGAGTTCGGCTACGGACTCGGCGGCATTTCAAGCCTCCGCTGAGGTTGCGCCTAGCCGCACCTCCGAAGGAAGGATCCCGCCGGTGTTCGTCACGAACGTCAAGGATATTATCGGCTTTAGTCGCCGACTCCGCAAGGTCGTTGCGCTGGCGGATAACGCTTCTGTCAAACTCCTAGCTAGCGAGACTGTACGCGTTACCTGCCGCACTGCATCGGAACACTTCAGAGTGCTCCAGTGGCTGGAACAAGAATCGTTCCAGTTCCACACATACTCCCTTAACCGCATCAACCCTGTAGCCCTCGTTCTTCGGGGGCTCGACATGCAGGCCAATCCGCAGGTCGTCCTTGACGAACTGCGCGACGCGGGTTACACGGTTGTGGCAGCCTCCCGGTTGTATAAAACCTACGGCTCGCGTCGACCCCTATTTTTAATCAGACTCCAGGCGGAGAAGGGCGAAGCCACCCAGGCCTTATTAGACTTAAAATGGCTGTACGGGCTCTGCGTTAGCGTAGATCCCTGCCGTCTGACCGGGAAGATTTCCCAAAGCCACAGGTCTCAGAGGTAGAGCCACAGCAGCTTTGCTTGTCGGAACGCGCCGACCTGCATCAGGTGCGGCCTCGATCACTTAACGCAGGCCTGCGCTGTTCCTGACAATCACAGGTACTGCATTAACTGTGGAGGCCCCCATGCTGCAAATAGCAGGCGCTGTCCTATTTACAAAGAGCAGCTGGACAAACTAGTAAAGCCTGTCCAGCCTAAGCCTCGACATACTGTGCAGCAAGTAACATCGGCCAATGCTTCTCAGCCTGTGGCACGGAAACCAGCCCCACGGTCTGCTCCGGTTCGAAACCACTTAGTGCAGTGAGCCCGAGCAAAGCTAAACAGGCCATACCTGAAGTCGCGCCCTCGGAACCGGAACGCGAGATACCCGCGTATGCAAAAGTCCCGTTGCCGCAGGAAGATGAGGAACTTGATCCTCCACTGCTGCCGCCACCCAAGCCTCGCTACCCCAGATCAGGCAAGAAAGGTAAAGGACCTCAGGCCAAGAACACGGACCGGCGAATACCTGCTACTGGACCCAGGACTGTCCGCCAAACGCCAGAGCGACCACCCACTCCAGAACCTGCCCTCAAGGCTTCCACCGCCTCGCCCCAACGCAACTATGCAGCTGCCGCCAAGCGTTCTCCACAATCATCTACAGATGATCTTGCCGTCGTCTCCGACTTTCTGGCAAGTTACGACTTGCATAAAGTAGCCCAAACTTTCCTTAATATCAACAAATGCTTGGCAACAGCCTCGCCCCAAGACAAATTCCTCCTCTTGGTGAAATTGGTATGTTATGAACAATGGACAACCACGGCAATCCCTCAAGCGAGACATCGAGCTCGTGGTGTTGAACGCCCACGTTCTCGTTTCCCGGCATTCCGAGCTCTTACTGTTCGTTGCCCGTCACAAGCCCGATGTGCTTCTTCTTGGTTAGACGCATCTGACCACGCATCGTCGATTCCAACTATCCAACTACGTGTGCTACCGGGACGACCGGTCGGATACCAGGAGGGGTTACCGGCATCGCGGTGAAGGCGAGTCTTCGCCATCACCGCGTTGTCCTGCCTCAGCGGCGGAACCTCGAGTGCAGCGCGATTGAGCTCCATGGTGCTCTCGGCGGTCTACTCGTGGTTTCCGCATACAAGCCTCCACAAACGGAGCTCCTGTTCTGGAAGCCGTCTTTAGCGCACACAGAAGGGTAGTCCTGGCGGGCAACCTGAACTGTAAGCACCCTGATTGGGGGAGCCGCTTGGTGAACCCAAACGGGGCCCGCTTACACAGGTATGCTGATGCCGCTCGGGTCACGGTCATGGGTCGTACTGGGCCTATATACTGTCCCTCGAGAGATAACTCCCGCCCTGATGTATTCGACATTGCCGCGGTCAGGGGTATTTATTGCCCGGTCCACGTCTCCGTCATTTCGGAAATTTCCTCGGACCATTGCCCCATCGGTGTGCATCTAGCTACCCAGCAGTCTACCGTCCGCGACGAGCGGCGGGTAATCGAGTGGGAACGCTTTGGCTCGGCGTTCAGTCGCCGCCTACCTGAGCATATACAACTCTACACTACCCAGCATGTCGACGAGGCAGTTGCCTTATTCGACACAGCCGTAGTCTCGGCGGTAGACTTGTCCTCCCGGATGAAGCCGGGGCTCACGCCGGACTATCTGAGGATCCACGAAGAGGTGTCTCAGCGAGCTTGCGAGAGGAATCGCCTCCGGAGACGCTGGCAGAGGACTCGTAACACGGCCGACAAGGCTACGTTTAACAGAGCGTCCGGCAAGTTGCGTCGAGACATGCTGGCGCTCCGTAGATGAAACTGGGAGCTAGCTGTAATACAGATGGATGACCCTGCCGAGAACCGTAATGTCTGCGGATTCCCAGTGCCCTAACGGGAAAGCGTAAACGCGCACCTCTCCCCGCACTGGCCGGACCCGCGCTGAACATCTTGGACGCCCCCTCGAGAAGGCAGAGTTCTTGGCTGATAGTTTAGAGCGACAGTTCGCTCCCAACCCGGCCAAGTCAAAGAACCCGGCCTTCATTGAGCGAATCTGCCGCGAGGTAGAGCGCTTTCTATCGGCCGGTATCACAGTCCAGCCGGAGCCCATCTCGCCGGAGGAGGTCTCTGAGAGGATTGTTCAGCTCAAGCCCCGGAAGGCGCCTGGCCCAGACGGAGTCATCAATTCCGCACTCCATCGCCTTCCGGAGCGAGTAATACAGTCCTCTCTGATCTGTTCAATATATATCTCAGACTGGCCTACCTTCCGGTGAAATGGAAAACGGCTACAGTTATAGTGATACCCAAGCAGGGAAAGAACTCTTCTCGCGCGGAAAACCTCAGACCCATCAGCCTCTTGTCCACAACGTCCAAGGTTTTCGAGCGATTGATCCAGCGTAGGATCCGCGACCATCTAGAAAAACTAGACATGCTGATCGCCGAACAGTTCGGCTTTCGTGAGCTGCACTCCTCGACTCATCAGCTGATGAGACTCGTGGAATGCATTACCGATGCTGGCTGCCAGGGCAAACAGACGACTGCGATCTTCCTAGACGTAGAGAAAGTCTTTGACCGCGTGTGGCACGAGGGTGTCCTTTACAAGCTCACGGAAGTCCTTCTTCCAGATTGCTACGTTCACTTGATCGGCAGCTTTCTGCGAGACCGTAGCTGCCGAGTGAGAATAGACAACGCTCTCTCTTCGGAGAGGCGTATTACCGCTGGTGTCCCTCAGGGAAATGTCCTTGGGCCTCTCCTGTTCTCGTTGTTTGTCAACGACACGCTCCGAGTTCCTGGAGTTAAATTGTTGCTGTTCGCGGACGACGCTGCGGCTTTTGCCTCAGAGCCGAACGCAAGTTATGCGGCAATTAAGCTCCAGCGTCAACTCGACGCGTATGTCGGGTGGACTGATGACTGGAGAGTTGCCTGCCGTTAACGCTTCCAAGAGCGCCGCGGTAATATTCTCGCGCAAACGCAAGCGGCCTCGGCCGCTTAAAGTAGGCCCCGTCGAGGTACCCTGGACCAACAGCGTCAAGTACCTCGGGCTCCACGTGGACTCCCGACTCACCTGGCGAACCCATTCTCAATATATCCGATAACGCGCTTCGGCGCAACACAGTAGACTCTGGCCCGAGCTATCTAAATCCGGCAATCACCCCCCGGCTAGGTAAGCTCATAGTCAACTCGTAAGTGTTGCCCGTGATTACCTATGCCTGTCCCCAGGTTTGGGGATACCTTGCTCGTGGTCATAGGACAGCGCTCCATCGCTTTCTCGACCGGGGACTGAAGCTTGCGTGTGAAGTCCCCCGGAGGTACTCTTCTCGTCTTTTGAGGAGAGGACTCGGTGTCCGCTCTATTGATGACACCGTGAGACGCCTGGCGCGTAGATTCTATGTTCGTTCCGAAAGCGTAACCCATAATTCCCTCATTGCCGGACTTGGTAAATACACTCCGCGACCAGGTGAGTCCTGGGAGCGACCTCGTTTATTACCCCGGTGGTATAATCCACTAATCGCAAGTCGCTTCAGGCCCTCCATAAGTACGTAAAACATATAATAGGAACTCAAACTGACCCAGTGGCAGTACGACACGACTCTTCGTGTTTGTTCTTTCGTGTTTTCCGGAGACACCACTTCGCATCCAGCACTGGACCAGGAAGCATCACCTCTCTCTTGGGACTGCTCTTCTGGACTACTGGAAGCCTTTGCTGTGTTCTCAGCTGCTGACCTGCTTCCTCGCCGCTTAGGACAGAGGACAGACGACATCTCTGGACCGCTTGTTTGTTGCTTCAACAACAACAACAAGAAAAAAGACCACGACTCTGCTGCCTGGTGAACTTAGTAACTAACATAAGAAAAGCTGAGTCTCGTCGGACTTTCTGAGGGCCACCAACCGAGCGACTCTTCTCAGGGCCAACATCTCGCCTGCTGAAGAGGAGTCTAGCCTGCCATTTTGCGCAGCGCATCTGATTCGCTGACGCTCAGGCTCATAGGTAGCGCTGCCCCGGACGATCCTTGCGAGCCCCCACCAGTGGTAAGCGAGCTTGGATATCGCCGGGGTAAAGAGGCCGGTGGACACCTCTCGTGATAAAGAGAGGTATTCAACGAAGCCGGTCATTAGCCCAGCAAGTTAGACAGCCTGAGCGGTCCAGTTCTCCTACTCAAGGTCCGACTCGGGCCGGACCATAGTTCCCTGGTTACCGCCGGAGGCAGCCTGGGTGCCTCTGGACGGCAAACCTCCCGCTCATTGACGGCCATGCCTGGTACGGGCGAGTCAACGAGCACGCAGTCGCTCGCCTCTGCATTGCCTCACTTGAGTGACTCGCCGAGTTCGCCAATGCCAGCGGACCAAGTCGATCCCCAGACGGCCAGCTGCCCGGTGACGAGACCGAAGCTTTCGTGGCGGTTGGGCCACGGGGGCGCCCGGTAAAGGAACCGAGGCGGAACCGGTCCTCCTCTACCTCTTCCTCGACGTCCGCCATGGAAGTTGTCCCCGCCGATGGCGAAACCGGCACGGGGCCGACTGTGTCCGGCAAAGCCCAAGCACCGCCGGCCACTGGTCGCAGCCCGCCCTTGTTCGTTCACGGCGTGAACAACGTCACCGGTTTTTACCGGTGGCTGATAGCGGTTTCCGGACGCAGTCAGAGTTTTCTCCGGCCAACGTCGACTTGAAGCTCCTTGGGGCGACACAGTCAAGATCGTTGTCCGCGGAATGGACGTGTATCGCAATGTCATGGCGTTCGTGGTATCCGCCCAGCTGCAGTTCCACAATTTCTCCCCCAAGCACTTGAAGCCTCTGTCCTTCGTGCCCAAAGGCTTGTACGTGGATTCACCTCTCGAGGAAATCCTCGATGAGCTACGCGAGCCGGGCTATCTAGTTCGCACGGTTCATCGGGTATTTACCCCAGCCGAACCAAAGCGTCCAATTTCCCTGGTCCGTATAATGGCGGAGAAAAGCGAGGCAAGCGCAAGCCTACTCTCTCTAACGCGGATTTTTGGGTTTCGCGTTAAAGTGGAAACAAGCCGCACTCCCGGGGCTCTGCCTCAATGCTACAGGTGCCAAGGCTTCGGGCATCATTCCGATACTTGTTCTAACGCTCCTGCGTGCGTGTGGTGCTCTTTGCCTCACCACTCTAAACACTGCGATGCACCTGCTTTTAAAGGTCTATCAACTGTGGCGGACGTCACCCCGCCAACTACCGGCCCTGCCCGGTGTTGAAGCGGGAGCTCGAGCAGCGAAAGCCCAAAGGGCCCTTGCCACAACCGAGGAATACGGAAGCTGGTTCCAGACCTGCAACCGAGCAGCCAGGCACTTCGTCTCCTGCTACGGCTGCCGTGACATTCGCCACTGTTGTTAACAAACAACAAAAGAGAAGAAAAGGCCCGAAGCAATCACCTGTGGTACAGGCAACCCCAAATCAAGTTCCTTCCCAGGCCCCTGCCCACCTCAGGCAAAAAAGCGCCGTAGAAATCATCTCGGTTGTGGAGCCTGAGACAACAACTCAATCCTCCCCAACACCGGGGAACCACGACCCTGCTGTAGAAGCAGCCTCGCCTGACCTCCCGCCCCCGCGGCTTCATTATACAGGCAAAAAAAAAGCATGCATAGTAAGCCCCGTGGCGCTCGCTCCCGGGCTCCTGCCAATCCAGCCGCACAGTCTAGACACCCTGCGCATCGCGTTACAAAGACCGACGCAATCATATGTCCCTCTTCCTAGCACCTCCGCTAGAGGCGCTACACCTGGCCCGGTAACACCCTTGGGTTTCATCAGTCCCCCGATTGATAAGTCTCGGCGCTCGGACGCGCACACAGTCTCCGGGCACTCTGCCTCAAAAGCCGTACCTAACGACTACCAGGTCGTCAAAGACTTCCTTGCGGAATTTTACTTCCGCAAAGTTGCCCAGACCTTCAGGTCCATCCGCTCTCACTTGGAGACTGCCCATATAACAGAGAGGTTCATGCTCTTGGTGGAAGCCGCCACTTGTGTAGGACATCTATGAGTCGGGTCCACAAACGAGACTTCTCCATTCTTTCCTGGAACGCCAACGGGTTGGCTAACAAAATCCATGAAATCCAAAAATTACTGGCCCGACTCAAACCCGATGTAGTACTTCTCAATGAGACCCACTTGACCCCCGCGAACCTGTTACGATTGGCCAAATATATGTGCTATCGAAACGACAGGCCGGGCACTGCGGTCGCGGTGAGGCTCAGTCTTGAGCATCACCAAGTCCTCTTGGCTGCAACGACTCACCTGGAATTTACCGCTGTGGAGATGTTAAACACTCTAGGCGGTGTACTCTTGGTAGCGGCGTACAAACCGCCGCAAAAAGAGCTCCTTCACCCCGATCTAGCGGTCGCGTTCGATGTACACAGGAGGGTCATCATGGCCGGCGACCTAAATTGTAAGCATCGCGATTGGAACAGTAGCTTGACTGCCCCAAACGGGAAGCGCTTACGCAGGTATGCAGAGTCACGCAGGGTGACAGTGATTGGGCCTGTCCAACCTAAGTTCTACCCCTCACAACTCCGCGCGGCTCCCGATGTCTTGAACATAGCGGTGATCCAAGGAATTGACTGCCCGGTCCATGTGTCCGCGCTAACGGAACTACCGTCCGATCATCTCCCCATCTTGACACACGTCGCTACCCAGCACGTCGTACGCAGAGATGTCAGGAAGGTGGTAGAATGAGACCGCTATGGCCCGGCGTTAAGCCGCCGATTGCCAGAGGCGGGACCACTCGAAACCGTCCGCCAAGTCGACGAGGCAGTTCCCGCGTTTGACGAGGATGTCGTATCTGCGGTCGACGCGTCTTCCAGGATGAAGCCGGCGTCACGCCCCACTGGCAGCGGATCCCATAGGAGACGAGTGCTCTCACTTGCGAGAGAAATCGCCTCCAGAGACGCTGGCAGCGGACCCGTGACCCGGTCGACAAGGCAGCGTACAACTGGGTGGCTGGCATTTTACGTCGTGAAATGCAGACCTACCGGAGACGCTGTTGGGAACTCGCCGTGACCCAGGCAGGGGACGGATCGGACGTAAATAGCCCTTACCGGAGCGACAGTTCACTCCAAATCCGCCCATGGACTGGGACTTCGATGAAGAAGTCGAGAACGAAGTGGAACACTTTCTGCCTCTTCCGATCACTGCGGAGCCCGAACCCATTACTACGGAAGAGGTTTCAGATCGGCTCGTTGAACTCGTACCGAGAAAAGCTCCTGGCCCGGACGGCGTCTCGAACGCCGCTCTAACTCGACTTCCGGAGCAAGGAATAATTTTCTTGGATGCGCTGTTCAACGCGTGTCTAAGACTGGTCTATTTTCCCCAGAAATAGCGAAAGGCGACGGTCATAATGATCCCGAAGCAGGGAAAGGACGCTTCCCGTCCCGGCAACCTCCGGCCCATTATTCTACTGTCAGCCACGTCAAAGTCCTCGAACAACGTCTTGTACAACGGAGAGTCGTAGACCATCTACGAAACTTCGATGTACTGGTCTCCGAACAGTTCGGTTTCCGTGTCCGGCATTCCACCACTCATCAGCTGATGAGACTGGTGGAATACATCACGGTCGCCGGCTGTCGGAAAGAGCAGACTGTCGCCTGTTTCCTAGATGTGGAGAAGGCCTTTGATTTTATCTGGCGCGACGGGATCTTGTTCAAGCTCCGGGAAATCCAGCTGCAAGATTACTACCTTCGCTTGATTGCTAGCTTTCTGACGGAGAGGACTTTCTGCGTGAGAATAGATAACCATGTCTCTTCCGAGAGACGCATTACAGCCGGGGTACCTCAAGGTAGCGTGCTAGGGCCTCTTCTGTTCTCCGTGTACATCAACGACGCACCCAGAGAGCCTGGAGTCCAGATGGCCCTGTTTGCCGACGACACGGCGGTCTATACCGCCGATCGGAACGCTGACAGGGCTATCCCACGACTCCAGCGCGCACTCGATGCATATTCGACGTGGAGGGAAAGCTGGAAAGTTGCCGTCAACGAAACCAAGAGCTCCGCGGTGCTATTCTCAAAGCACCGGAAAGAACCACGAGGACGAGTGAGACTCGGTAGAACGTATTTGCCCTGGTCGAGAGAGGTTAAATACCTCGGTGTCCACCTTGATCGTCGGCTCACCTGACATGCCCACGCTGAAACGATGCGTAAGAGAGCGTCCGCTCGTCTCGCGCAACTGTTTCCGATACTTTTCAACAAGGCTATGACCCGCAAGCTGGGTAAGTTGATCGTCAACGCGTGCCTGTTGCCGGTCATTACCTACGCTATTCCCGTCTGGGGTTACATCGCAAGCGTTCATAAAAGAAAGTTGCGAAGCGTTCTCGATAGGGGTCTGCGGATAGCGGCGAAAGCCTCCTATCGGTTCTCTTCTCGACTTTTGAGAAGTGGACTCGGTGTCCGCTCCTTGGAAGACACCGCAAGGCGACTTGCACGTACATTTTACGTCCAAGCTGCGAGGACCCAGACAAACCCTCTCACAGCTGGCCTTGGCAAGTACCGAAAACGTCCAGGTGATTCTTGGAAATGGCCTCGGCAAATATGGCCACGCCATAGGACGCACTTCATCTCCTCTCCTCTATCGGACGACGTCGACGCGGGATCATCCGGCAGGGACAGCCGAAGAGTAGACCCGACCTTCTTGCATTCTTCGCCCTGGACCGCGCCAGCGACGCACTTCGCTGGGGCGGCAGCGGACTTGACGCAACCGATGCCGAAAGGAGGATTGCAGTACACTACGAACAGCGGGCGCAGCTGCCGAACATCTCAGTGCGGCTCGGGCGGAACAAACACCACGCCGTTTTCGCCAACGGCCCTTTTTAGAGTCACCAAAATGACGAAGAGTTATACGATTGGCGCCATTCGTCATACGACAAGCCTTTTGCCCGGTGACAAAGTATTTATAATTTGAAGAAATATTCAGAAGATAGTAATTTTCCAGGCTGTAATTTTGCTGGTCGTGTAGTTCCTATAGCCTAAAGGTTGGCTACAACAGAGGACATTCGTTTTATAATAAAATGCACTTCATTGATAAGTTTTAGTATTTGCGACAGGTTGGTAAATGGTAAGTAAGTTTGAGATGAATCAACACAGTAATGGTGCTATTGCTTATGTACCGTATCAAGAATTGATATCTTTGTATAATAGCAAGTTTGTAATGGATATCTGAAATATCATAATACTGTTACACGTAACAAAACAAAACAAAAAAACAACATTTAGAAGTTTACGGTAGATTTAACAATGAAATATATGTTATGAAAATAGTGTGCGTGCAGCAAAGACATAAAAAGCACACAATCGCCAGCGAGTGTTTACGTAAGCAATGTTATACAATCTGTGGCAGACTCCATGTCTACTAGCAATTATATAAGAGACCAAAGGCAGTAAACAGTTTTAGGCACAGACCACACCAAGTAAACGAGATTAATATATATATAATAGGGTTGCTACAGCTAGTACCGTCTCTCTTCCTTCAACCTGGCTTTCCAATTCTCCCGATGTTCCCATTGTCCTTCCTCAAGTCCTATACGTTGCATAGATTCATCCACTTCGTCCCTCCAAGATCTTCTCGGTCTTCCCCTTTTTCTCCTTCCTAATGAACTCCGTTCCGTCACTTTGTTGATCCGCCTATTTTGGGCTCCCCGGACATGACCGTAACACACCAATCTTTTTCTTCGATGTAGTAAATTACACTTCTTTCCGTTTCCATTCTTCTTCTGATCTCCTCGTTTGTTATTGGGTCTGCTCTCGTTATTCCACAGCACCTCCTCCAATATTCCATCTCCGTTGCAAGAATCTTTCTTTCATTCTTTTTGTTAATAACCCATACTTCCCCTGCATACGTCATAATGCTTTGGACTATGGTCTCTGATATATCATTTTTTGGTGCTTTTTCTAATCTTTTTGTCCCATATAACACTGTGTAATTGTCTAATCCCTGTTCTAGTCTGCCCTACTCTACTTTTTATTTCCTCTTCCGTTGTGCCTTGTTTACTCAGTGTAAACACTAGGTACTTGAATTTGTCTGTTCCTCTAATTTTAACATTTTCTTCTACTTCTAAATCTGTTGTTCCTTTATCTCTAATTGCCAAGTATTCAGTCTTTTTTATGTTTATTTCCAATCCTATCTTTGTGTATTCTTCATTCAGCTTTCTGACCATGTAGCTTAGATCTTCTCCATCCTGGGCTGTAACTCCTGGTCATCGGCGAAGCATAGTGTGTACAGGTGTTCATTCCGTATCGGTATTCCCATTCCATGGCATTTCTGTTTCCACATGGTTAATGCATATTCTAAAAATATCTTAAACAGCGTGGGCGATGTTGGGCAGCCGTGCAATAACTCTTTGGATGTTTTAAACCTACAGACAAATTTGTTACAAATTTTAATTTGTTCGTTGTTGTTTTTATATAGATTTTTACTGCTTGCGTCAGAACTTGCGGTATTTCCAATTGTGATAGAGCTTTAACCATTTCTTGTCTGGGTACTGTCTCATATGCTTTTCTAAGGTCGACAAACGCTAGATGTACTTCCGGGTTGTTCGCTTTTTTCTTTTCTATGATCTGTTGGATTGTATATATCTGGTCTACGCGTGATCTCCCGGCTGTAAAACCTGCTTTTTCTTCTAAATCTTTCCCTCTATATTTTCCTCGATTTTATTTCTTAGCACCCTACCATACAGCCTTTCCATTGTTGCTATGACACTTATGCCTCTATAGTTGTCGCAGTTTTTTCTATTGCCCTTTTTGAATATCGATCGAATTTGTGCCTCTTTCCATTCCGCCGGTAAATCTTCTCCATTTATAACCTTCTCAAACATTCTTCCTATCATTCTCGTAAGTTTTCGGTTCCGTACTTTATTAGTTCCGCTACTAACCCTCCTGGGCCTAATGGTTTGTTGTTTTTCATTGAGTTTACTGCTTTCCTTATTTCTGCTACCGTTATAGTAATTCTATTTTCTGTTTCTGTCTCTATTTACTATTCATCGTTATTCGGGGAATCTTGTCTACGCTCCGTAAGTAGGTTTTTTAGTGTGGCTCCCACTCATTGTCTTGTATGTATTGAATATAGGTTTATCCTTCCTATTCGTTCGTAATGATTTAATTACATTCCATGCTTCTGAACTCCTAGATCCTCCTATGTATTGGTCTACATTTCTACACCTGTTTTCTCATGCTTCATTTCTCTCTTGGCTGACCATTTCCTTCACTTCCTTGTTCTTCTCTCTGTAGCTACTGTAATCATCTTCTTTTTTCGTGGACATTATAACAAAGAGAATTGGATGTGGGTGTTGTGTAAATGTTTGTGTTGTAAAATGTCGGGCGTTACCTCCGCGCACTTTTGTTACTTACTCTGTTGACTGGATACTCTGCAGTGATGTAGTCCTGTAACACAACTTAATACTATGCTTTTTGTGGGCGCCACTTGGAAACGTTTGTTCCAAGAAAAAAATATGTGATTGATAAAAAAAATTTTTAAATCTACGAAAAAATTTAAACAAGTCAGTTTGGCTTGGAAAAGTCAGTTAAGTTTAATGGTTCTTTAAAAACAAACAAATCGTCTGAAGGACTAACATTCATAAAAAAAAAAAAAAATTATAAAATTGCAGAGAAAAAATTTTACAAGTTATTATTATTGACAATTTTTTATATATATCCAATCAAGTATCGGCTAGTATGTTTAAGATTTTGACTCAGTTGAAAATCATGAGTTTAATATGTGAAAAATCTTTACTCTCAGGACGTGACTCCTTTGAACTACCAAGACATATCAATTAGATGCCTTACAAGAAAAAACTAAGTGATTTGAAGGTGTATGTGTGGCGTATAAAGTACAACTGTGTGATAAATGTAACCAGGTAACAAATGACTTTAATTTTGGTAACTCACGTTCCAATGGTCGTTTATTCTCGCACTGGACACTTCCTTCGGGTAGTTTCTCAATCTCGCCTCTTCGGGTGTACACTGAATCTATTTAAAGTCAAATTTTGCGATCATTACTTTTTCCGCACTTTTTGTAAAAACGTTTGGCAGTAGAATCTCGTTCAAACGCCGCCGCTACGAATCATCTGTTTAGCGTTGATTCAGAAATCTGCCACCGCAGCGCTGATTCCCATGCAGTGTCGAGGAAGGCTTTGTGTATTGTATGTTTACGTTAAAGGGGATTTTTTGTCAAGTTAGTCAGTCAATGCGAACACAGCAGAATTCGTTCTCTATTTAAATTTGTTGGTCCCTCCTGGGCCGTCGACGTTCTGGCTGCGTGATTTCTATTAAAATTTGCCGTATCGCTGCTCTATTTCAGCGATACATTTGGCGAAAATTCTCGTTGAGGTTAAGTCAGTCGGTTATGTCTATGTACGGGAAAGCCTTCCTGCCGTGTCTTGTCGATTTCTTGCCTCTTCGGTTTCGCCTTAGCTGCGTTGATCAGTGTTGTGAGAGATGCATCAGTTCTGGAGTTCAAGTTTCAAGTGTTTTTGGGTCGAATTTGGTCTCGCTTTTATACTAATTCAGGATGACTGTTTTCATCGACTTCCGGTATATTTGTGTAAAAATTCTTTCTAGATTGTTCGAGAATAAACGAAATGGAATGTCATAGAACAATTTTCACATCCGTAGAAGCTTTTAGAACGAATTTCTTATTCTTCATACAAAGGATATTTCAAAAATTACACTGGTATTTATCAAACAGTTTTACATTAGTACTCACAATTTGTATGCCATTAATACATTTAGATTCCCTGTTATTAACTGAATCTAGCGATACTAAATATGATTGGTTTCTAATTAACTTAAGTCTAATAAACAATACAATATACAACCCTCACCTTGAGTTGTTGTCATTGAAAACTCAATTTTTATAACAAAAATTTTTGTGGAGTTACAAAGTTCCTTCCACAAGCTGAACATCTAATACTACTACTTTCCTACAACAAAATAAACAAATTTTAACATAAATAAAACACAAATAAATACAATTTTATATGGCCTCTGCTCATGGCCTAGATTCTTGTCAGTTTTCTAATACAATGATTAGTCTTTTTCTTTAATATATGTATTATTTCACTACTATACACACAGAGTTTATTATTTTGTCTATCTTTTGTGATACCTGGTTACTCTGTACATATATTATATTTATCACAAGATGACATAGCATCATTGATTGGTCTTGAGATGTCATTTTTTATGGTGTGACAAATCTCATTCTAATTAGTTAAATTCTTTTAGAATTGACTTTACTTTCAACTGAGTTTATTTCTTATTAAGGTATACTGATGTATTGTACCTTTCTATCTTATTTTTGTTAGTATTATGTAAGTATTTAGCCAGATATGATTATTTTTGTACTGGATAATGGGTTTCAGCCATACATGGTATAAGTAAATATTTTGCTAACTTGGCTATTACAATGTTAAAGTTGGTCAGGTATATTAGTATAGTTGCTTTATATCATATTACAGCTTTTTAATGCAATTTGGTTGCATTTTGGCAACATTAAATTCATAAATTATACAATATTAGATGCCTATTACATGTTTTTAGTTAACACAGTTTTTGGCTATTTTGACTGCTTTTTATTCATTTGACAGCTTCCTTTATTTAAGATAAATTGTTCACTATTGTCTGCTTGACAATTACATATAGTTTTTATTTAAATCTGATAATAATTAATTTTTTCATGAAATCTTGGTGTATGGTCTCAAATCCAACACATTAATATTTTTTGTCATTGCAAATATACAATTTTTATTTTAACTTAGATTCTTTATAATAATGTATTTAAATCATTTAATACATTTATTTTATTTACATCACATAATATAATAATGGATCATGTCCATTTATTCACAAAAAATAGTTTTTAATACTCTATTCATAGTTATAAAACTTAATAATTATTGACTTTATTTTAGTTGATTCTGACATTATTTCTCTCTCTTATAGTGTCTTATGGTTTTTTCACTCTTATTCACTTTAATAATATATATGGGGTTTTGTCTTAGTCATAGTTTGGTCGTTTTTTCAAGTTGATAGAAATAGTTATTATACAAAATTACACAATTTTTTGGGACTACTTGGGTTCGATACTGTTCACCTCACTTTCCTCTTATGCTAACTTACTATATAAATGATTTCTTTTTATGGAACGTTCTGTGACGTTACAACATCCATTTGTTATATAATTTCTTCTTTGCTTTTATCTCTTCTATCTTCTTGCTATTTGCTATTATACAAAGATATCAATTCTTGATACGATATATAAGCAATAGCACCATTACTGTGTTGATTCATCTCAAACTTACTTATCATTTACCAACCTGTCGCAAATACTAAAACTTATCAATGAATTGCATTTTATTATAAAACGAATGTCCTCTGTTGTAGCCAACCTTTAGGCAACAGGAACTACACGATCAGCAAAATTACAGCCTGGAAAAATATTTACTTCTGAATATTTCTTCAAACTATAAATACTTTGTCACCGGGCAAAAGGCTTGTCGCATGACGAATGGCGCCAATCGTACAACTCTTCGTCACTTTGGTGACTCTAAAAAGGGCCGTTGGCGAAAACGCCGTGGTGTTTGTTCCGCCCGAGCCGCAGCGCCCGCTGTTCGTAGCGTACTGCAGGTCCTCCTTTCGGCATCGGTTGCGTCGAGTCCGCTGCCGCCCCTGCGAAGTGCTTCGCTGGCGCGATCCAGGGCGAAGAATGCAAGAACGTCGGGGCTACACTTCGGCTGTCCCTGCCGGATGATTCCGCGTCGACGTCGCCCGATAGAGGAGAGGAGATGAAGTGCGTCCGATGGCGTGGCGATGGATTGCGCCAAAAACACACGACTGGGGGTCGTGAGTTTTGCAGTGTCCCGAGTCTCAGATAGGACTCCTGCCACTGCTGCCAGAGCTGTTGGATTGCGCGTCGTGAGACGACCCAATGGGTTCCTAGTACCGAGCCTCCGGTAGGGGCTGCTGCCTAGTGATCCTGTCCAGACGGAATATTGATTAATTATTTAGTGGCCGATAAAACGGCATGCTCGTACTAAGCCATCCCAGTACAGTATTTGCCGAGACTATTTCCAAGAATCACCTGGACGTGTTCGGACCTTGCCAAGGCGAGCTATGAGAGGGTTTGTGTGGGGCCTCGCAGCTCAGACGTAAAATTTACGTGCAAGTCGCCTTGCGGTGTCTTCCAAGGAGCGGACACCGAGTCCTCTTCTTAAAAGTCGAGAAGGGACCCGATATGAGGCTATAGCCGCTAGCCGAAGACCCCTATCGAGAACGCTTCGCAACTATCTTTTATGAACGCTTGCGATGTAACCCCAGACGGGAATAGCGTAGGTAATGACCGGCAACAGGCACGCGTTGACGATCAACTTACCCAGCTTGCGGGTCATAGCCTTGTTGACAAGTATCGGAAACAGTTGCGCGAGACGAGCGGACGCTCTCTTTCGCATCGTCTCAGCGTGAGCATGCCAGGTGAGCCGACGATCAAGGTGGACACCGAGGTATTTAACCTCTCTCGACCAGGGCAAATACATTCTATCGAGTCTCACTCGTCCTCGTGGTTCTTTCCGGCGCTTTGAGAATAGCACCGCGGAGCTCTTGGTTTCGTTGACGGCAACTTTCCAGCTTTCCCTCCACGTCGAATATGCATCGAGTGCGCGCTGGAGTCGTGGGATAGCCCTGTCAGCGTTCCGATCGGCGGTATAGACCGCCGTGGCGTCGGCAAACAGGGCCATCTGGACTCCAGGCTTTCTGGGTGCGTCGTTGACGTACACGGAGAACAGACGATGCCCTAGCACGCTATCTTGAGGTACCCCGGCTGTAATGCGTCTCTCGGAAGAGACATGGTCATCTGTTCTCACGCAGAAAGTCCTCTCCGTCAGAAAGCTAGCAATCAAGCGAAGGTAGCAATTTGGGAGCTGGATTTCCCGGAGCTTGAACAAGATCCCGTCGTGCCAGCCACTATCAAAAGCCTTCTCCACATCTAGGAAACAGGCGACAGTCTGCTCTTTCCGACATCCGACGCCCGTAATGTATTCCACCAGTCTCATCAGCTGATGAGTGGTGGAATGCCCCACACGGAAACCGAACTGTTCGGGGACCAGTACATCGAAGTTTCGTAGATGGTCTAGGACTCTCCGTTGTACAAGGCGTTCGAGGACCTTTGACGAGGACCGTAGACTAATGGGCCGTACGTTGCCGGGGCGGGAAGCGCCCTTTCTCTGCTTCGGGATCACTATGACCGTCGCCTTTCGCCATTTCTGGGGAAAATAGGCCAGTCGTAGACACGCGTTGAACATCGCAACCAAGAAAAGTATTCCTTGCTCCGGAAGTCGAGTTAGAGCAGCGTTCGAGACGCCGTCCGGGCCAGGAGCTTTTCTCGGTACGAGTTCAACGAGCCGATCTGAGACCTCTTCCATAGTAATGGGTTCGGGCTCCGCAGTGATCGGAAGAGACAGAAAGTCTTCCACTTCGTGCTCGACTTCTTCATCGAAGTCCCAATCCATTGCCGGGTTTGGAGTGAACTGTCAAAACACGCGCCCAAGTACTCGACCTTCGCCTCCGGGCCAAAGACTTGACCGAAAGATCCAGCAATGGCTCTGATACGAGGTCGGCGCCTCTTCCCTACCAACGCCGAAGGTATCCGGTAAGGGCTACATTCGTGCGATCCGTCCCCTGACTGGGCCACGGCGAGTTCCCAACAGCGTCTCCGGTAGGCCTGCATTTCACGACGTAAAATGTCAGTCGCCCGGTTGTACGCTGCCTTCTCGGCCGGATCACGGGTCGGCTGCCAGCGTCTCTGGAGGCGATTTCTCTCGCAAGCGAGAGCACTCGTCTCCTATGGGATCCGCTGCCAGTGGGGCGTGACACCAGGCTTCATCCTGGAAGTCGCGTCGACCGCAGATACGACAGCCTCGTCAAACGCTGCAACTGCCTCGTCGACTTGGCGGACGGTTTCGAGTGGTCCCGCCTCTGGCAATCGGCGGCTTAACGGCGGGCCATAGCGGTCCCATTCTACCACCTTCTTGACATCTCTGCGTACGACGTGCTGGGTAGCGACGTGTATCAAGATGTGGAGATGATCGGACGATAGTTCCGTTAGCGCGGACACATGGACCGGGCAGTCAATTCCATGGATCACCGCTACGTCCAAGACATCGGGAGCCGCGCGGAGTTGTGAGGGGTAGAACTTAGGTTGGACAGGCCCAATCACTGTCACCCTGCGTGAATCTGCAAACCTGCGTAAGCGCTTCCCGTTTGGGGCAGTCAAGCGTCTGTTCCAATCCCGATGCTAAAAATTCAGGTCACCGGCCATGATGACCCTCCTGTGTGCATCGAACGCGACCGCTAGATCGGGATGAAGGAGCTCTTTTTGCGGCGGTTTGTACGCCGCAACCAAGAGTACACCGCCTAGAGTGTTTAACATCTCCACAGCGGTAACTTCCAGGTGAGTCGTTGCAGGCAAGAGGACTCGGTGATGCTCAAGACTGAGCCTCACCGCGAACGCAGTGCCCGGCCTGTCGTTTCGATAGCACACATAGTTGACCAGTCGTAACAGGTTCGCGGGGGTCAAGTGGGTCTCATTGAGAAGTACTACATCGGGTTTGAGTCGGGCCAGTAATTCTTGGAGTTCCTGGATTTTGTTAGCCAACCCGTTGGCGTTCCAGGAAAGAATGAAGAGGTGTCGTTTGAGGACCCGTCTCATAGAAGTCCTACACAAGTGGCGGTTTCCACCAAGAGCATGAAGCTCTCGGTTATATGGGCAGTCTCCAAGCGGGAGCGGATGGACCTGAAGGTCTGGGCAACTTTGCGGTGGTCAAATTCTGCAAGGAAGTCTTTGACGACCTGGTAGTCGTTAGGTACGGCTTTTGAGGCAGAGTGCCCGGAGACTGTGTGCGCGTAAGAGCGCCGAGACTTATCAATCGGGGGATCGGTGGAAGCCAAGGGTGTTACAGGGTCAGGTGTAGCGCCTCTAGCGGAGGTGCTAGGAAGAGGGACAGATGTGTGTGTGGTGCGCGGATTTTTGTAAATTCGTTTGTAAGGTAGTTTAAATCTCTGTTTTTTAGGTTTCAGTATTCTTCATTTCGTGTACAGTGTTCAGCCAATTTATAATGCAGGCTGTAATGTGATCTGTCAACTTCGTCTTTATGTCCATTGATGTTATCGCGGATTCCCCCATTCACTATGGATCTTCTTTAATCTCAAAATGTACTTAGCAAAAATGCCATTACAGAATCATAAGTGAAATTGAATTGATAATTTGAAAGTAAACTTGTGAAATTTAATAAAGCCATTTTGTATATTTCCGTGCAAAATAAAATATTTTTTGCAGTCTGAAATTTTTTCAGAAAATTTTAATTTGCCATTATCTTTAAAAGATAGCACAGTTTTTTGGTAAAACATTTATTAAATTATGCTCCACGTACAAGCAGGGAATTATAGATTTTAACCCAGTAACTGGTAGTGTAAGCCTACGTTCCATAACAATTTTATCTCTATTATCATTTTTCTACAATTCGTAGTTATCTTTATGTATGACTGCAAATCTAAAATACATGTCTTTCTCTTAGTTAAGTAATGGCTTTGAGTTTAAAAAAAAATTTTAACGATTATTTTGGCTTACGAGTGTGTTTACTAGTTTCAGTTCCCGCATCTGTCACAAGTGTTTATACGTTTGGTTTTTAATACATCTGCTACACCTTTCTATTATTATACATCAAATTTAATTAATTTTATTCATAAATGTTAAATTTTTCAAAAACTCTTTAGCTTTTGTATCATAAAATGTAACTATATTTAACAACGGTATCGTACTCGTACGTTAACTTCCGGCGAAACAGATGTATTTCAGTACACATGAAGTCACAAGAAAATATCCGTTTTGCATTCACTGAAGCTAAATGTACTCGTACTTTTAAGTGTAGAGGATTACTTTTCTAACGCAGCAATATCAATTACAATGTAATTTAACCAATGGCATACTACACATAGTACACTCTCAATTTTACCGAGGTCATAACCTACATTCTCTTCTTGCCTGTATCTGAGAGAAAACTGTTATTCTCTTCCTACAATTGCCCTGTTACCCGAGATACTTTTTATTATTATATACAATTCTCTCAGAAAAGCCCTTCTATGATATATTTCATTTTGCTATACGATTAGTTCTGAAGAATTTTAGATCATTCCATAGATGCAGTTATAGTTCCAGTTTAGTCTTACACTTTTGTAGACACTAGAATTTAAAAAATATTATCAAATGAACTACGTTACTCACCGTCAGAGGCTTAATATTCTTAAACATGCGATGTTATACTATACTCAACATGTTTCGGGACAGCTTGTCCCATCTTCAGGAGTAAAACACATACTCTTCAACCTCAATTGAGGATGAATCGTCAAACATTATAAAATATTAAAATCCAAAACACACATTGAATAAATTAATGAAACTACAACATTAAGTGCACGTGTAGGCTCCAAGGTGCACACCTCACGCCGGCTGAACGCGCACTAAGTAAATCACTCATCGCTCGAAAGATGTCGCAGTGCAGTATCATATAAAACACTCGGCTTAAAGTTTAGTTGATCGTTCAAAACAAATGGCCTGGTGTCACTATTATTATAAGCTTTGTAAATCTCGAATTCTTCGAGAGCGTTCATATACTGTCCCTTATTGTAAATATGGAGGGGGACTAAGTTAGTCTTAAAATCAGTATAGCCGTGATTTTCATCGACAAGATGTTTAGCAAAACTAGATTTCATGTTTTCAAGGGCACGATAACTGGTGGGTGGCCTATGTTCAACGAACCTTTTTAAAAAACCACGGCCGGTCTGTCCCACATAAAACGCGTCGCAATCATCGCACATCAATTTGTATACCCCCGTTTTCTTCTCGAGGGCTGTAGGTTCATGAGTGCGCAAGATATTTAAAATGTTATTAGTTGTTCTATAGGCAGCGATAAGATTGCCATTATTTTTCAGAATAGGTGCTACAATCTTGGGCATAAGGTCTGTGTAAGGAGTCAGGACATATTTATGCGTTCCCTCCCTAGGTGTTCCACGTGTGTTAGTATCCTTATGTTTCTTACGTTTTCTAAGGATCCTGTATATCAATGATTCCTTGTAACCGTTAGAGGACGCGATGTGTTT
Source organism: Magicicada septendecula (assembly GCA_034769895.1). Taxonomy (NCBI): domain Eukaryota; kingdom Metazoa; phylum Arthropoda; class Insecta; order Hemiptera; family Cicadidae; genus Magicicada; species Magicicada septendecula. The sequence goes on from CM068368.1 coordinate 145,930,703, forward strand.
AATGATACTCAACTCGTTATAGTAATCATGCAAGCTAAGGGGTACTGACAAGAGACGGCTGATGATACTATGAAAGGCGGCCATCTTATGAGTCACCGGATGATGGGATGTAGCACGAGTAACGATATCAGTAGCAGTAGACTTCCTGTATATACCAAAATGAATCTTATTTCCATGCCTACTGACAGTAAGATCCAAGAAGTTTAATTTACCGTTATCTTCGATTTCTAGTGTAAACTTCATATTGTCATTGATGCTATTCAAATAATTGTGTAAAATGTCAATCTGACGGTGTGTGCCATTGTAAATCATAAAAGTATCGTCAACGTAACGTCCATAAAACACTATGTTAGATTCAAATCTATTGTTAGAAAATGTAAAAGAATTTTCAAAATAATTTAAGTAGACGTCGGCCAAAAGGCCTGATAATGGTGATCCCATTGCCAAACCATCGAGTTTGATGTAGAATTCCTTGTTATGTGTAAAGTAATTTTGATTGAGAAGTAAGTCTAAAAGGTCCATCAACTCCATAATACATTCAGCGCTTAATTTTTTCGCGTTAACAAGGTTATCCCTAAGAACCCTGAGGGTGTCAATAGCTGGAACATTAGTGTATAGGTTGACGATGTCAAACGAAGCTAACTTGTAGTGAGGCTCAATTGTTAAGTCTTTTATTTTATTAATGAAATCTGTGTTGTTAGCAACGCTACGATTATCGGTCAGGCTCAAATTGTGTTTAAGTACACTTACCAGTTTTTTGGCCGTTTTGTATCCCGGTGCAGTGGTGAAGTTTTCTAACGGTCTTATTGGAAAGCCAACCTTGTGGATTTTCGGTAACTCTGTCAATACCGGTACTCTAGAGTTGATAGGTTTTAAAGACCTCCTAGTGCGCTCATCAAATAGGTGTACACATTTGTTCAAATTCTGGTTTGAACATAAGAAACATAATTACGTAAGAAACATAAGGATACTAACACACGTGGAACACCTAGGGAGGGAACGCATAAATATGTCCTGACTCCTCACACAGACCTTATGCCCAAGATTGTAGCACCTATTCTGAAAAATAATGGCAAGCTTATCGCTGCCTATAGAACAACTAATAACATTTTAAATATCTTGCGCACTCATGAACCTACAGCCCTCGAGAAGAAAACGGGGGTATACAAATTGATGTGCGATGATTGCGACGCGTTTTATGTGGGACAGACCGGCCGTGGTTTTTTAAAAAGGTTCGTTGAACATAGGCCACCCACCAGTTATCGTGCCCTTGAAAACATGAAATCTAGTTTTGCTAAACATCTTGTCGATGAAAATCACGGCTATACTGATTTTAAGACTAACTTAGTCCCCCTCCATATTTACAATAAGGGACAGTATATGAACGCTCTCGAAGAATTCGAGATTTACAAAGCTTATAATAATAGTGACACCAGGCCATTTGTTTTGAACGATCAACTAAACTTTAAGCCGAGTGTTTTATATGATACTGCACTGCGACATCTTTCGAGCGATGAGTGATTTACTTAGTGCGCGTTCAGCCGGCGTGAGGTGTGCACCTTGGAGCCTACACGTGCACTTAATGTTCTAGTTTCATTAATTTATTCAATGTGTGTTTTGGATTTTAATATTTTATAATGTTTGACGATTCATCCTCAATTGAGGTTGAAGAGTATGTGTTTTACTCCTGAAGATGGGACAAGCTGTCCCGAAACATGTTGAGTATAGTATAACATCGCATGTATAAGAATTAAGGCTCTGACGGTGAGTAACGTAGTTTATTTGATTGTCATACAAGTGGCTTGGTACTGTAAATAAAACTTAATGTTAAAAATATTATGTAACGTATTCTAGCAAATTTGTTTTAAAGTAAGTTCTTTCAAGGTATAAGTTCCACAAGTACTCACTAACAAGTTTGAAACAGTCAATTAATATTTTTGAAACACAAAATTTTTAATAACAAATAAATAAAAAAAAATTTAATAATCAGCAGAAATCATACCCAACGGACTTCTCATTTTACTTTTCTCGCACCATTAAAGTCTGTATAGTTGCCTCTGCCTTATACGTGTGATGGACAAATATTGGCTCCTTGGTAAGTACGTTTTGTAACATTCTTCTGTTCAGAAGAATTAAATGTACATTAGAATTAAATGTATAATTACGTGATTATATTAATATACACGTGTGGGAAAAGTGTGTTTACAGAAATGACTGTGTTGTATTTAATGACTGCAATAACCGTAAGTGGCAGGTTTTGTAAATTGTACCGTAATAAATCATATATTTCTTAAAATTCACTTTTCGGATGTTGGTGTGCGTACAAAATATTAGACGGGACGTAGCAAAGACGAAAAAACAAACAGTCGTGTTGCTGTCAGTTCAAGGTGAAAGAATAAACACGGGAAACTGTCATCACAGAAGTGCCGTACGACAAATGGTGTCACGTATGACGTGCGGGGTATTGGATCATTTGTCTGATGTCACTGTTCAGACGGAAAAGTTTCAACAGTTTTCAGATACGTTTGCTGCGCAGTGTAAACAGCATTGGCGTTTGTGTTAACACAATGTCGCATCCTTAATTTTACCTTTATTTAACCATTAATTTATTTTAAAATTATAATGACAGCTAATGTGTAAGCATTTTTAGATATATAAAAACTCACAGCACGTTTCTGTAGAATTAAAAAAAACTTACAAAAATCTCTACAACTTAAAATGAGTTGACACAAAAGACGAATATTATATTAAATTAATTACAATATTTTATAAACTAAACTTAGCCAACTAAACGTTTTATTCTGATATATATCAATAAATAAGTCTAGAAAAATGTTATTTTGAATGGTACTATGTTATGTCCTAATAATTTGAATGGTACTATGTTATGTCCTAATGATTTTTTCCTGTAGTTATAACAGACTGTATTACTGTACCTTTAATAGGCAATGCGATGTTCTCATTAACAGTAACTTTATTGAATTCTGTTTGTATGTCATGGTCAGTGTAGCTGACTCAAAAAGTGTAGCCAGATTAAAGAAATATGTAGTAATGCCTAAGAATAATCAAGGAAAATTTAATTTGTTTGAAAGCATTTCATGTGAAGCAGTTATGCGTAAAATCAAACGATAATATGCTTTTGAATATAATAATATCATTAAAAATTACGTCACGATAAAATTACTTGAGATCAAGTGTAAATGATTAGTGTGGCAAGCCTACAGTCTGCCATAGATTATCAGCTGATTCTAAACAAATAGCTACATGATTATTAATTTTGTTTATAATTGTATTTTATGGAAACTAAATTGTATCGTTGTATATGGAATATTGTATTATTTAAGCGAGAAAACATTTTGTGAACCCATATACTTTTGTTAAGCTTAGTGTTAATATTCCTCAAATCTAGATTTTACTACCCATGTCATACACATTTATTTGTCCATTATATTCCTCCTAATATTAACGGACTATAATATTCTTCATATAAAGACGAAGTTGACAGATCACATTACAGCCTGCATTATAAATTGTCTGAACACTGTACACGAAATGAAGAATACTGAAACCTAAAAACAGAGATTTAAACTACCTTACAAACGAATTTACAAAAATGCGCTCCCCACACACACACACACACACACACACACACACACACACACACACACACACACACACACACACACACACACACACACACACACACACACACACACACACATTACATTTTGTTTCATAGTAATCTTGTAAACATTGTAACATACGTTATAAAATGCTATGCATAGTAGCAACATATAAACATTTGGAAGTGTACAATCGGCACATAGTTTCTTATAACATATGTAGTAATTCAGAATTTCGTTTACACTTTTCCTTTATGTAAAAGTTTACAATGATAATTGGTGCAAATGGACTGCAATTTTTTTTCAATCTTATGAGAAATGTTTTTCTGTTACGAGTTTTTCTTTAAATTTAAACATTGGAAATACGATAGTTTATTTTATATTTGCTCAGTAGTTTGTTTGTCAATTAATGTTCTTGCCGTAGATTTTAACGTTCCTTACTGCCGATTACTAGTCTTTTCTCCTTGCTTTTACATTATTTAAAAACTACTGTGTTGTAGTACTGGATCCAAAATTTAGAAACGAGTATTAAACGAATACTTCATCAGAAAAGAGACATAGCAAAGTTAAAATATTTTATACTAAATTATAACGTTTTTTTTTGGAAATCAGGTAAATGCGTAATTACGTAACAGAACTAATTGAATTTGGTGACAAATTGTATAAACAGTTAAAACATATGCACCAGGCTATTTTATGTCTAAAGTGCCCCTCAGTTGCACAGACCCCGGCCGACTGAATTGTTCATTCTACTTACATAATTTGTCGACTACAGAGACACACATGAATAGTGTAGAAGGACGCAGAAGTAAAATACAAATTACCGGAGGCGAGGAAAACAAGAGAAAAACAAACCACAGTAACCCCTAACAAACCAATAGTTAAGGGGAATAACAAGAACACCTGATCGACCGATTTTATTCTGACACTTACTGCGGTCGGGCATTAATTTACCCTGCTATGTAAAAGGATTAATAAAGCAAAGAAAAATATAAACGCTAGCAATAAAAAGGATTAAATATTGAAAAAACGATGCTGATATAGAGCACCCTATGCACAGCGTAAAGTTAGCACGTTTTAATAAATTATTTTTACCTTCGTTTTGCAAAACAAACAGCGACTATACATCAAAATGTGGGTCAGTTTTGATTAATTTCTTGAGTTCACCTGTTTTACTAAATTTTACTCTGCATTGTAAAAGTATTCACTAAATATTAAATGTTCATATATAGGCCTATGAGAAACATAGCTCCATACATTCATAAGTCATCATAAAAAAGTCGTTATAGCATACAGTATGAGACACAATCCACTTTGGATTCTCATCGTTCAAATTATTTATAATTTATTTAGTTTTCCATCAAAATAAATAATTGTTTATTTTTTGTACTACGTGTTAGTTGTGAAGAAATCGTTTAATCCATTTCCGTACAACATAAATTACTTTTTTACTTACACATTAAATAGGTATTAATATCACAATCGAAACTGCTAAGTAAGGACTTATAAGTAAGCGTTGTAGGTAATGTTATTACTTGCAACACCCTGTAGTAAATAAAGTAAATTACTGATGAAACACAAACGCTAATAAGAATAATACTAAATTATGTTAATAAAGAACTATTAAATAAAAGGAAAATGCAGCAAACATAAAATAACACATACTGGGAATAGAAGATTACGGAGAGGGAATATGGAGGAAAGAAAACAAAAGTAGTACAAAACCAGATTAAATCGGGCAAGAGGTATAATGTAATACTCTGGTACTAAATCAATTGGTAGAACGATTTGTGCTTGGTATTAAAAAGAAATGAGAAACCACTGGGGGCTAAGAATTTTCAGTTGTAATGTAAATATTGGAAAAGAAGAATAGCATTGCAAACGACAGTAGGCTTATATTAATAATAAAAAAGAAAATCTAGTAACGTTTAATTACTACAGAAAATTAGCATTACTATATACAGCACACAAGGTGAAAAAATTAATATAAACAACCAAGCTTACGTCCGCGAAATGATATGAAATAGAAGCGGCAAGGAAGACCAAAGTAAGATGGGAGTAAAAACTGACAGTACGAAAGTTATAAAAGTTTGATAATAACAGGCCAGACAGAAAATGCAATATAAGTTGAAATGCTTAAAATGGGAAGAAACATAACAACCTGTGTAGATAAGAAAGAGAGTGGATGACTATTGACTCAGGAATGGCACCGAAAGTTAAATGAGTCAGAAGAGCTTAATTGAGCAGACATTGTTCGGCCAAGAATGTAAAACCCGTGCGTGTCGGTACGCGCGCGTGTGTGACCTACATTGTCATATTGGATACTGGACAGGAATACAATCATTATATTAATGTGTATTTACATGATCTAGTTGCATTTACATATTACCCTTCTTTATCCCGTAATGTAGGGATAAATTTTATAAATATTTTCGGTCCAGGCTTTGTCTAGAGCAATTTTCATGGAATATAGTCTAGCTACTGATTTAAGTGTCATTTCTTCTTGTAAGCACATATTTTTCCTCGAATTCATTCTAAGCAAAACGTTGAAGTTAAATAATTTTTATAGATATATAAGAACAATTAAATGTATAAACAATGATGTTCACGACGCAAGAATGCAGATAGAAGGTCTCAATTTTAAGAAAATATTAACACTAAAGATATTACTCATGAAGATAAATCTAGATAACCTACATAGAAAATATTGCGAAGAATCGCAAAAATAAAAATGTAAACTTTCTAACATTTGTAGTCATATTGTTTACAACATAAATATTATCTATAACGTCTAAGAACAATGTATTTACACATAAACGCCAGTATGTAGACGTATTGAGTTTTAATCGTATACAGATCACGTACGACTACATAGATATTTACATTTTTATTCGATTTTATGTGTATATTGTAACGATACAAAATAGCAATCCTAATAAAAGAAGAAATAACTCATAGAACTACTAAAGAAAATACAGCTAAAGAAGAATAAAGTGATGTATATAACCTTTTTCACAAATAAGCATAGTGATGACAATTGACTTAGACGTGACAAAGACAATAACCCTACCCAAGCGATTGGCATAGTGAACAAACTTGATATGAACAATAAAAAACTATAATAATAGAAAAAGTAAAAATATTCATTTTGTAATAAGTGAAAGGAATGATGAGCCTTGAAAGTACAAAACCTAGAATAACAAATAATATATTATAATGGAGTATTAATGTGTGACAACACTTTAGGAAAATAAGTAGTTTTCAAATATTATTGATTAAAAAATATTCACTTAAATAAACCCAGATTAGAGCAAGTGTATTAGATAGGTACGCAGTTAGTGAAAAGAAACACGGGAATAGTGGACAAAATAGTGAGCAATAACCAATGCATTTTGAGGGACTTCAAGCAAAAGTGTACACTAAAAAAGACAATAAAGTGATGAACACCAAAAATTGGAAAGTCAACTCAAATGCATGGAATAAACAAAGTGTATACAACACCAATAGGTGTAATGAAATAAACATTATATCCGAGTATAAAGGATTAATGATGTTCTATCTTTTTTTAATAATGAATGAATAAACTATGTTATTAGAAAATAGTAGGAGACAGGGAGGGTGTTGACACTAAATCTTAATGTGTTTATACTTATACTTATGAATTACTGTTATGTGTTTACTGTTTATACTTATGAATTATAAAGATAGTTAATAAGACAATTCTTAATCCTAAATGGATATATAATAAACGGTTTAATTATGTTACTGAGTGAATAATAGAAGGGTAACAAAAACACTAAATGTTATACACGTTATCAGAATGTTGATTATAAGTTATGTTATGTTAGAATATTAATGATGGATAATTAAGAAAACAGTAGTGTGTTTTGAAGGGATGGCAGGATTCTGAAAATGTTAAAAGTAAATGTAGCAAACATAGGCTTAAGAAGTAAGAATTTGTTCAAAATTAACAATAGGCCTAAAACAATACGTACTAATTCAACCTAATTATGCAATAACTAAGCAAATTTATAAAGAATATAGGAAAGAGGATGTAACAAAATTATGTAAATTATCAACCATTGTAAGCATATGTAGGCCTAGATAGCAGATAGATTAATTGTAAATTGTAATAAGAAAATAACTTTAAGTAAAAGGAAAAGTAGGTAAACATAATATATTTCAATAGGGAATTATAAAAGAAACAAATATTACTCAAAAAATACAACTATAAATAATAAATAAATATAAAAGGTAGAAAGAGCCAAAACGGTAACATAACAAATCAGTAAAAAATGAATGAAAGTTAGTCTTGTATGGTTTCAAAATAATCTTCAACCGAAAAGCCATTCAAATATGCTAATGACCAGTATATTAGATATACTATAAACAAGTTATACGAATTAGAAATATTTGATCATTTTCAGTAAAAAATTATAAGCAAAATATAACAATGGGACAAAATTTCCAACCAATGAAATCGGTAGGCTAGTAGCCTAGTAACGAAAAAACGGTTAAAAACATTTAAGAGTTCATTATTGGCTTCAGTCGAAGATAGATGAGAAAATATTTACTCCATGATTTAAAACGATCAGAAGAAACATAAATAATGACAGAATATATGCCCAAGTTATCAAATTGAACTAGTATCACTAATAACAAATCATGAATAGAAATTAAACAAAATTAAAAAGTAAAAATTACCAGCAAAATTATAAAAAAGATGAAGTAACTACCCAGAAGGAAGAAAAACCGAAGGAAGATAGCTACCATAATAATCCCGTATGGACGGAAGATCAGATAATTTGGGAATAGCGTAAAGTATAATTTCAAATAAATTTCCAACACCTCAGAAGAAATACGGTTGAACATTGTGACACAAATACACCAACTTTTCACTTGGTTCAAACACAGTATCAATGAATGACATTAATAACTAATTACATATTTCCGATAAACTATTAAATCAGAACAACAACACTTTTGTTGAGTTAAAAAAAAATATATATATAACTAATTATTAACGAAAAAACCTAACCAAGATTCACGTAGTGAATTCGACTTATTTTAGATATTAAGCACTAAATTTGTAAAGAAAAATATAGTATATAATAGTAATTCTTTTGTAAAGGTGTGTACATTCAATTATCATTTTTTAACTTTTCTGGTAATCAAAGGATCCTGACTAAACAACAGTTTGGTGAGATTACACTTTCGCATACCGAGTCCGTTGTTAGACAAACGACCCTCGTCAGCGCCAACCGTTGAGTTTGTAAAAAATCAAGAGCCGGAAATTATTACTATATTTATGTGACAATTTGTATTAAACGATCTACAAAAGGGCACAAATGCTATTAAATAAACTTGCAATCAGAATTTATAATTGTTTATTATTCCATAGGTAATTGTTGATGTGTAACATGTTTAATATAACATAGGTGAAGATCCGCTGCTGAAAAAACCGAAGTTGTTCCCTGACGCTTCAGAGAGAAATTCGAATTTGAACAGAAGGCGACAGTAAAATTAACTGTTGAATTACACCGAATAATTTGTTCACTTAAATCTTTTTAATGGTTTTAAATGAAAAACAATTTGGCGCCTTAAACCGGAAAATCAATAGAGATTGACAGCAGGTAAGATAGCGGGAACAGAGAATAAACCCTAGTGTGGCTGGCAAACCATACTATATTGGCGTTGTTGTTTGTAAAAGAGAGGTACACCAAGGAGAGGCTTGAAAGGGTGGTATTCGTAAGATAATAGATTGGCGCTCCACCGCGGGGCTTAAACGAGGAGAAGATTCGACGGATAATAGATTGGCGCTCCATCGCGGGGCATAAACGAGGAGGAGATTCGTTGGGTAATAGATTGGCGCACCAACTAGTGTGGCTAGAAGTAGAGGAAGGACAGCATTCTAGCGGCGATTACAGAAAAGACGAACAAGATGAAACGGAGAGAGCGTTCACGTAAACGAGCAGCGGAGGATGGAAAAAGAGGGATATGGAAAACAAAGAGGCGACGCCGGTAGAAGACATAGAGATGATACTACCCACCGCAGAACCCAACAAACCCACACAGCAAGAGAAACCACAGGAGAAACCTGCGCAGACGGAGAATGCGACCATGCAAGAAATGAAGAGGATAAAAATGGAGATGAAAGAGCAGATGGGCGAACAATTGAAACAATCAATGGAGGAAATAAGCTAGAAAATAGATGATAACAGTAAGAAGGTGGAAGAGAAAATAGATGAAACTAATACATCTACAAAGGAGGAAATAAGCCAGAAAATAGATGATACCAATACATCTACAAAGGAGGATATTGAAAAGAACATAGAAACGCTTAACAACAAAATGGAGGGACTAAGTCAGAAAATAGATGATACGAATAGATCTACAAAGGAAGATATCGAAAAATTAGATAAGAAAATGGAGAAAAATAATGAGACATTAAAACAAAAAATAAGGAATTGATGAGAAAAATGAAAGAAGATGTCGAAAAAATAGACAAAAATTTGAAGGCAATAATGAGGCACTAAAGCAGCAGATAGATAAGAAAATGGAGGAAAACCATGAAACATTACAACAGCAATTGAAGGAAGACCACCAGAAAAATAAAGAAGAGCTGAAACAACAACTGGAACAACAGTTGGTAGTGTATCGTGAAGAGATTAAACAGAACACGACGGAAACCAATGAAAAAATAGAAAAGACAAATGAAACAGTATTAAAGGTCCAGAGGAAATATCAGAGCAAATAGCCTTAGTCGAAGGTGAAAATAAACAGAAGATTGAGGACATCCAACTAAAAATCACATCAGAACGTGAACAGACTAAGCAAGAAGTGTCAAAAAATATAGATGAGCAACAAAAGGAAATAACTGAAATACGGACAGATATTGGTGAGAGAATGGAGGGTGTCTATAATAACTTCAATCGAGTAGACAGCCAAGTAAAGAAAAACCAAGGAAGGATTGAAGAAATACACCAAAGGGAGATCAAACTGCAGGAAGTGGTGGATTCATGGCAAGACAGAACATGTCATAGTACACATGTAGTCAACAACGATAACCGTGAGCTAATTAACTTCAGAAACTATAGGCGTAATCCTATGGGATTCTTGGAAAGATTAGAAGAAATGGTGGAGAAGAACAGAGAGACCCGATGGACAACGGTGCGAGGAATCATAGATGAAGAGTTTAGAGATACCCATGATAATTGGTGGACGGCTACACGACCAGATACCCACAATACCCAAGATTTCAAGACACAATTTAAGGCCAAATATTGGTCTGAGTCGACCCAAAATGTGGTAAGAAATGACATCAGCAATGGAAGGTATGAATCAGACATGGGACAATCACTGACTTCATACTTCTTAGGCAAAGTGTGCCTAGCCCATAACTTAGAGCCGAAAATTCCGGAGGAAAGCTTAGTTATTCAATTATCATACCATTATGATGACGCCATTCAAAAAGCCAGAAGATATAGCCAAGTTAAAACAATACAAAGTTTGGCCAGTCTATTGGAAGACCATGAGCATGAAGGACAGTATAGACGCAATAGGACCATGAATGCCAAATATAACAGAAACCACGATAGTTACCAACAGCCAAGTCCAAGTATGGGTAATAATAATAATAATCCCCAAGCCAACAGTTGCAACTACCCGAACCGCACCTCAAATAACAGTAACCCTAATACTTATCAGAGAAACAATACGAACAATAACCCAAGTAATAATAATTATTATGAGAACCGTCAGGGTAATAATAATAACAATCAGAGCAATCATTACTATCGGGGAGGCAACCAGAACGGCTATCAGAATGGTTATCAATGCAACAATTACAGAGGAAATAATTACAATCGCACTAACCAAGATAATCGGAATGACAGAGGAAACAATGACAGCAGAACCCGGGATTACCGACCGCAGGTCAATTACATACAATCCCGGAACCAGGGCAGCCAGAGGCGTTACTATTCAAGATCACCTATGAGTCGTAATTACTACAGGCAAGCATCGAGTGACGACAGGTACCAAGCCGAAGGAAGACATGAACCGTTAGAGAACAATCCGGGTAACAGATCGGATACCGAATCTAACCAACCAATAAACTCACCAGCAAATATAGTCAGTGAGGAAACCCCTCATTTAAACTCACAAGGTCAGTGAGAACCGAAAACCGCCCATCACATGACCAATCTCTTGGGGAACTTAGACAAATGACTAGACAAATTAATAACAAAACTATTACAATCATCACAAATCACTATTTAAAAGACATAAGGGAGGAACTCTTGGAAGAATAGAACAAGAAGCCAACTAGAAGAAACAATGAAATAATTCATATAAAAACCAAATTAAATGGAATCACATCGACTGTTATGATAGATACTAGATCCAATATCTCACTTATTGACAATAATGAATTAGAAAAAATTCAACGAGGAAGCCAGGTGCAAATACCTACATAGCCAATAAACAACGTTATAATTATTGGAGCTACAGGAAACAAAATAAAACAATTAAGAAGCAGGTGTCGTTGGACCTAACTAGTAATAATATAACTATACCCATGGTATTTTTAGTGGCTAATGGACTACCATTTAAGGTATTGATTGGATGGGATGTGTTGCGACAGCACTCAGCAGTAATAGATTTATATCGAGGAATGGTATCTCTCACCTCAGAAAAGGAGGAAACATGGTCAGCAGAAATATTAGACATCAACAAATCCCCATCAGCAAATTACCAAGATCCCGTATTAAAAAATTAGTTTTGTAACAAACAACCATTATCCGGGATAACCCCATCTGACAGTGATAATCAGGAACTATGGTACAACAAGCTGGAGGAAATTCGAGTATTCCAAAGGGAAAGAAAGGACCAAGGAATAAGTGAAGGGCAAGCTGAACATTTATAGAAATTTACAACAGATATAAACATATTTTTTCGAATACTCCTGGTAACGTCAAGGGCTATCAATGTGAGATCAAATTCAAGGCACCTGTCGACTTTCACCGGAAATCATATCCGATAGCCTACTCACTAAAAGTCGAAGTGAGAGCCGAGATCAATCGCATGATGGAAGACGACATAATCTTATATAGCCAATCTCCTTATACCAGCCCCATAGTGGCTATACAAAAAAGAATGGTAAGGCAAGAATCTGCTTGGATGCGAGAGAAATTAATAAAAGGATCATTAACGATCGAATTTCTCCGGGTGAAATTGAGGAAATTCTTAAACAATTCCACGGAATAAAGTACATAAGCACATGGGACACGGTATGTGGTTACTGGCAGGTGGAGCTTCATCCCCACAGTAGACAATACATGGCATTTATATTCAACGGTAGAAATTACCAATTCAAAAGGTTACCTTTTGGTTTGATCAATTCCGTTGTTGTATTCGTAAAATGCATGGATCAAGTTTTAGGCCAAGAAACACTACAGTTCACCACTGTGTACGTGGATGATTTATTAATTACATCCTCTAATTGGGACGAGCATTTTATTCGAGTGGAACAAGTATTGGAGAAAACTCTCAGAGAACCAGGTCACATTAAAGTTAGACAAATCTCAATTTATAGCCAACAGAGTAAAATTTTTAGGGTTCAACCTAACCGAGAACGGAATATCCCCATCTGAAGAGAAGGTAGAGGCTATACAGCGTTTCCCTACCCCGCAGAACAAGAAACAATTGCAGTCGTTTCTTGGAATCTGCAATTACTATCGCAAACTCCAAAACAATTATTCCAATTTAACCGCTAAATTCCAAAAACAACTTTCGGCAAAAACAAATGGACCTGGGGACAAGAACAGGATAAAGAATTCAAATTAATAAAACAAAGGTTTTTGGAAACTGTAATGCTGCATCATCCCGATTTTAATAAACTATTTCATTTAAACTGCGATGCGAGTAATGTCAGTCTGGGATCCGCATCATATCAAGAGGACGAAGAAGGACACCACAGGGTTTTAAGCTTTGCAAGCAGAGTATTGAATAGCTGCGAACGCAACTACAGCGTTACTGAGAAAGAGTTGCTTAAGTATAGTATTCGCATGCAGCAAGTTTAGAACATACATACTCGGTTATCCCGTCAGAGTCCGGAGCGATCACAAATCAATATCATTTTTAAAACAATGCAAATTAAGCCACGGCCGACTTACTAAATGGATACTTGCTCTATAAGAGTATCAAATTACATGGGAAAACATACCGGGGAGAAAGAATATCGCAGCTGACGTCCTATCCAGAATAAACATCCAAGACCAAACTTTCGAAGGAGAAAAAGAACAGATAGCCAAGGTGTACCACATACTGAAGAGTAGAAAAGACTTGGAAAATATCATACATGAAATAGTTGAAAATCAAAAATCGGATCCTAAATTAATGAACCTTCAGAAGAGAGTTCAGGAGGGAGAAGAAACCATTGAAAAATTTTATTGCATACATGACGATATACTATTTATGAAATACAATGTTAAGCGTGGAAAATGGAGGTTGGTAGTCCCAGCAACAATGGAAGACCAAATAATAAGAGATTACCATATACGCTACGGCCATATGGGAGCCATGAATATTGTCAAGGCACTAGAAGAGAGAGTTTATATAAAAAGTATAAACCGGAAGGTCCAGAAAAATATTCGAACTTGTAACATGTTCGAACTTGTCAGATGGTGAAAAGTAACAATGAAAAGAAAGAAGGGACAATGATACCTATAATGTCAACTTGCAAATTGGAAAAGATATTCCTAGATGTATGTGGACCATTCCCAAGGAGTGCGGGAAGACCTAAATTTAAATTTATCATTATTAAGCTTGACCATTTTATGAAGTATACCAAGCTATTATGCCATTAACCGTGCTACAACCAAGAAAATACTCGAAATCATTATCAACCAATTTGTACCAGAAATAGGGAAACCGTCAACCATCATTACTGACCATGGTACCCAGTTTAATGGGAGGATGTGGAAAGAAAAGCTTTTGGAACATAATATAAAAACCTATAAGATATAAGTATACCATCCCAACAGCAATCCTGCTGAGAGACAATTAAGAGAGGTGGGTCGTAACCTAAGGATCTACTGCCATGACAAGCAAAGAGAATGGCCAAAATATTTAGAATCCACTGAAGAGTTTTTAAACATCTCGTACCACAATTTTGTAGAAAACACTCCATACTATGATGTTTGAGAGAGCTCCACATAGAGAAATACAAGACATAATTAATTTCCTTAGCGATCTAGAATACCAATTATTTGAATTGAAGAAGTGTTACAGCCGAATAATGGAGAAAATAGAAAAACAAAAGGTCAAATATTTAAAACAACGACCAAAGCATATTAAATACCAAGTAGGGGAGAAGGTTTTAATCATGAATCGAGAACTACCCAGTAGTACAGAAGGCATAGCTAAAAAACTATTACTATTGTATGTGGGACCATATATAATAACCAAGGATAATGGCAACAACACATATGAAATTATTAACCCTATTACTAAGAAGGTCAAGGGAGTTTATAATCAAGTATCAATCAAAAAGTTCCATGAAGACAATCAGTAAGAAAACCAATTAATATTTACTCCATGATTTAAAACGATCAGAAGAAACAAAAATAATCACAGAATATATGCCTAAGTTACCAAATTGAACTAGTATCACTAATACTAATCATTATCAACAAATCATGAATACAAATTAAACAAAATTTAAACGTAAAATTTACCAGCAAAATTATAAAAAAGATGAAGTAACTACCCAGAAGGAAGAAAAACCAAAGGAAGATAGCTACCATAATAATCCCGTATGGACGGAAGATCAGATGATTTGGGAATAGAGTAAAGTATAATTTCAAATAAATTTCCAACACCTCAGAAGAAATACGGTTGAACATTGTGACACAAATACACCAACTTTTCACTTGGTTCAAACACAGTATCAATGAATTACATTAATAACTAATTAAATATTTTCGATAAACTATTAAATCAGAACAACAACACTTTTGTTGAGTTAAAAAAAAATATATATATAACTAATTATTAACGAAAAAACCTAACCAAGATTCACGTAGTGAATTCGACTTATTTTAGATATTAAGCACTAAATTTGTAAAGAAAAATATAGTATATAATAGTAATTCTTTTGTAAAGGTGTGTACATTCAATTATCATTTTGTTAACTTTTCTGGTAATCAAAGGATCCTGACTAAACAACAGTTTGGTGAGATTACACTTTCGCATACCGAGTCCGTTGTTAGACAAACGACCCTCGTCAGCGCCAACCACTGAGTTTGTAAAAAATCAAGAGCCGGAAATTATTACTATATTTATGTGACAATTTGTATTAAACGATCTAAAAAGGGCATAAACGCTATTAAATAAACCTGGAATCAGAATGTATAATTGTTTATTATTCCATAGGTAATTGTTGATGTGCAACATTTTTAATATAGCATAGGTGAAGATCCGCTGCTGAGAAAACCGAAGTTGGTAACCCTGACGCTTCGGAGCGAAATTCAATTTTGAACAGAAGGCGACAGTAAAATTAACTGTTGAATTACACTGAATAATTTGTTCACTTAAATCTTTTTAATTGTTTTAAGTGAAAAACAATTTGGCGCCTTAAACTGGAAAATCAATAAAGATTGACAGCAGGTAAGATAGCGGGAACAGAGAATAAACCCTAGTGTGGCTGGTAAACCATACTAGATTGGCGTTATTGTTTGTAAAAGAGAGGTACACCAAGGAGAGGCTTCAAAGGGTGGTATTCGTAAGATAATAGATTGGCGCTCCATCGCGGGGCTTAAACGAGGAGGAGATTCGATGGATAATTAATAGATTGGCGCTCCATCGCGGGGCATAAACGAGGAGGAGATTCGTTGGGTAATAATATTACATCCAAAATTGGGCGTCTCACCCATGTCTAGCTTAGAATTCTATAAAAGATTATTTGTTTTTAACATTGTTGTTTATTTACTGTTTTTTTTTTCAAAATTAGTTTTAACTGTTTGTTACAATTGTTACCTCTTAACGTTTTATAGAATTGTTGAACAAGATGTACGCTAATGAAATTTTCCTACCCTAAATATGATACTAAATATGTGATACACTGGGGACAACACAAGTTCCGCTGGCCCTCTTAGCTCCGAGATTTCTGTCCGTAAAATTCAAGCTCAAAATGTTCTGTAGTAATACGACAGCGTACCACGTGAATTGATGTTGTAATCGTTCATGCTTACTGTCTTTCCGTCACCATGTAAAACTACAGTTACGCATGGTGACTACACGAATGTATAGTCATGAATACCACACGAATATTACTAAATATTACAATCGTATTTCAACCACAAATATTTACATGTATGACTATAACAGTCTATAAAACTAATATATTTTCACCCTGGTAGTTACAGAAACATTCATGAGTTATAACAGAAATGTGTGCAACTTTCTTTACATGTCAATTGTGTCAGCTGAGTACAGCGTGCAGCACATCTCACACGAGACGTCATTTCAATAAGTGGCAGACTGCGTATGCTGTCATCACTCCAAATATCAACAACTTTAGGACTGTATTCTCACTGGTATGAAACAAATCAGTATACAAAGCCATCGAAGGAAAAGTGTTTTGAACGTAACTGTAAGTATATGTAGGAATGATAAAGAAGTGTTATCGTTTGTATTACTACGATAAAAGAACAGTGAAAGCAAGAAATCATGTTGTTAAAACAAGCTCAAGTTTTAGAATGGATAAAAAATTTGTCTAACCACATAGAAAAGAAAGTAAAAGGGCGAGGTGGAATGTAGCTGAAGAGAGCCAAATAACACTGGAAAATTAAGAACTTTGGCAAGAAATTGAATTAACTAGGAATTACGTCACTGCTAAAATGAGAATGATGAGATTGAGGTGGATGTAATTTGACAATTTGTGTTTTGTATAAAATGCGCAACATTTTTAGACTACAGTACATAGTTTTATTGTTTGAGCCAGGCTTTATATTTGCGTTGAAATGTAGTCCTTCACAAAGGTCAATATTAAAAAAATAATAAACAAATATTTTAATACTGATAAAATAAAAATAACCCAAAGAAGTATCAGACAGAAAATGTTTAGTTTAAAGAAAGAGCTACACGATCAATCCTAAGGCAAGAAAAAAACAATATTATTGTGTAAAACGCGAATGATAATATTTCTCTTGAGTCTAGTAAAACAAAAAGACAACAGATAAGTAATGTCTGCTGCATGATAAGTGAAAATAATTAAGAAAGCAGACAAGCTTGGGCGATGATTTTAAAAGAATAAAAACACTGGGGTTTTAGACCTAGATTTTTACTGGTGGCAGTCGCACTACCCGATTATAGTGGCTTCTAAATTTCCTGTGACATAATAAACATATTACTGTCGATTTCTATTTTTATTTGCACATATTTTATTATAGAGTTATTTATTTATTGTCCTTTCTATCCTTTTGGAAATGATAACACTTTCGGGAGTCAGTTATTTTATTAGTCGAGGATGCAACTAATTATGCTAATGATTCACAATCTGTGTACATACACGACGGTTCCAATTATTTAACACTCTGAAAATATTACGTTAACTTGCGGTCATACAAACCAAACTGTGAAGAAAGATTTGGATTTTACTGGTGTTAGAATTTCGATTCGAATAATGGACTTAACGTCTACTGGCTGCCAGCAGCGCTAATCAGGAAATGGCTTTTTTGAGTCACGGTTATCGTTTCCACTCTTGGGTAAATTGTTTACTAGTAACCACTTAAATGTTACTAATTCGTTAGTTATTTTTCATAGCTGTAATACAATAGAGACCATTTAACTGTTTTATATAAACGAAATTCAATGATATAAATCATTGACCATAACGTAAGACCATATCAACGTGTTCTGAAAGGAAATTACCTATAAATAGGACTTAAGTATGTTATCCACATTGTATTCCAGAAACTTGTTTCCGCATATACACATATGTGACGGTCGCATAGATCGTCGTGTTTTACAGTGGAAAAATGTTACTGACACTAATGAAGTCACTGGTTTCAATCTTTTTTTACACGCAAACAATAATTAAAATATCGGTATGGAGAACCATACATGACTTCCATGTTTTAAGATTTATATTTAAAATCATACTCGAAATGAAATATTTCCATAGACACTACTTCTTTCTACTTATTGCTTCAGCCTTAACCACAGTACTGTGGTCACTAACGTTGTAACAGGACGACCTTTCTGTGGCTGTTATCTTCCTTAAAACCCCGTGTTGTTGGGTTCGTCACTTTGTAAGAAGACCCTATATATGACTGTAATCTGATCAAATCCCACTGTTTGGGCTAGCCACTTGGTCACCAGACCGCTGTATGTCGGTCGTTACAAAAGAATAAAAATAAAATGGAAAATTCAATGATAATAGAATTTTCAAACAATAAAATAATTTTGTTTATGTTTAAGAGGTATGTATAATAGGTAAATCTGTTTTTTAAAGGGTTCTGTGAAATTTTAATAACAGGTAGGTATTTATTGACCGTCGAGCACTTCTTGAATATTTGCACCAAGTCTGGAGTTAAATAGATTAACTCCAGGTAATAATCGATTGGTGACTTTCCTTACTGGTCCAATATCTTGTTCAAAATAGAGTATATTCTTTTCATTTAATACCTTCAGCCTTATAAATACCCTTAAATTACCCTGTGAAATAAGTACAGATACAAAATAATAGAAATATAAAGATTTATTGACAATTTTAGATAAATAATCGATATTTTATCGATGGAGAGCAATTATCGACTCTGTCTCAGGAATTATCGATTGTCATACAGAACAAAATTTTATGTTATATTATATTAAAGACAGGTTCTTTGAGCGATTAAGAATTAATAGTCAGAGAAGGGTGACGAGAAAGTATAACATTAACAGTTAACACATATAAATACAATAATTACTATTCAATAGTATTTAAATAATTCAGGTTATGATATAAGAATAAATGTTTTGTCGAACCAATGAAGACTGATGTGACGTCAGTCTCTGCGATGTAGTAGGCAGGTTTAGTTTTCAAGATGGCCGCTCCTTGGGTTGGTCTCGGCTATTGTATATGCGTCGAGTCAGAAAATTACTATAAAATTACCTTCTTCAAGGTCTAAAATGTCCCCGCACTGGTGTAATAAGTCTGTTAATCTATTTAGTGTATTCTGGTGAAGTGTTCAGTGTAAACTTGCGTTAGTTAGTTTATTTTCTATTTGTGCAACTATTACGGTTAAGTTTTCAAGTTGCGGTTATGTTTGTAGAGTAAATCAGTTGTAATATAATGTTTTACCGTTTACTGTCACTCGTATAGTGAAGTTAGAGGTTTGTTTTCACTATTATCGTGAATGTTTTTATAGCATTGGCTTCAAAAAGTGTTTAATTTGTCTAACTCTCGTTCACTGATTTCAAAGGCTAAACGTTAACTTCATGTTCGACTCGGTTTAAAGAACGATTTTGTCACACACCTATTCAGCTTGATATTCAACAAAAGACTAATTAACTTGGTCATAAATCTTGCCCAGTTAATCCTTGAAAAAGTATTGTTAACATTTTTCGATTTCATACACATTAGAAAATATTACATTATATATGGAATTTTTCTATTTTATTCCTTACTTTTATGAATTATTAATCTTATTATTAGTTTAATCATCTTATTCCCTTTAAATTGATGTATTATAGTCCATATCTGTAGACATTTTGTGGAAATTAACAAATTTTGTTCACACTTTGGAAATATAGGCTCAAAATTGGATTTCCGTTTTTATATAAAATTCCTTCCATTTTAAATATTATTAATACTATTATAATAAATTTTAATTAGTCATATTTCTCTTCCTTTCCTTAAATACATATAAATTACACCTTTGAACTGGTTTTTTGTGTTAATTTGTAGATTTGATATTGCTCTCTAAAATTAATTAATTTATATATTTTGACAATTTACAAAATGTTAAGGTATATTTCCTTATTGTCATTTTAATTCATAGGATCATTCCTAGTAGTAGTTAATTGTGTTATCTTATATAAATTTGGGTAGTTTACAGGATTTATTAGTGAATTATACTATTTTATATTGGTTCTCTGATTTCACCAAATGGCCTAGATTTTGAATTTTATATTTCTTTCTTTCTCAATAAATTAAACTTGATTCCTCCTCTGACTTTACATAACTACAATTATATGGAAATAACATGATCTATAACTTATTGTTTTGTGTAGTAGTTAATTAACACTACAGTTATTAAAATAATTAATTATGAACATTGTTTATTAATCTGCACAATTTAACATATTGCAGATACAGCTTAAACATATCTCTTTTGACTATTTTTAATCTAACATAGCATACCTTTTAGTACATTATTACTGGTATGTAGGTTATTATTTATCAAAAATAATTCTTTTTTTTTAAATACATAACATAAATCTTATTTTCTAATAAACCTTACAAATACATTTATTTAATACATTGATTTTAGGACTGTGAAATAATAGTCTATTTAAACATGTTACACTTATTCATACTATATTAGTACCATTCCTTTTTGGTTTAAATCATTATTATTGTGATTCCCCACATCAGCAAACATTAATTCCCATACTCTATTTATTATCATCCTTTTTTACAAAGGTCTTTTAAATAAGGATTTACATAAAAATAATAAAATACTGGAAACCTTCCATTTTATTATTTTATCATGCTGGTTATTATTAGACTTTAAAGTTGTGATATAGCATACTACTAAGTTATAGTATCACCAACTTTAAGTTTATTGCATTTTTTTAAAAAAAACACTTATACAAATTCACTTTCACTGTTGGTTCTGATATTCTGAGTCTTATTATCTCAGACCAGACCTTTAGTCATCATGGACCGTTAAGACTAGTTTATTTTCTTTATTACACAATAGCTTTAGCCGGTGCACTTCTTATAACGCTATACAACACTTTAGTTTTCTCAATAATTACATTTTTATAAGATTTTGGGGATGTTATACTTTCTTTGACATAGTTTTTGTGGGTTTGGGATTGATAGTAGTTTATATAATAATAGGCTTTACTACGGTGTTTCTTTCATACTATGTCTTCCTCTCCTCCTGTCTTCCTTCTTGTCCTTCTTCATATCTTCCTTCTGGTATTCATTCTTGTCCCTCTTCTAGTTTTCATTCTTGTCCCTCGTCTAGTCTTCACTCTTCTGTTCTTCTTTCCTCATTCTTGGGAACCAAGGTACTTGGTGTTATCACGACTGAGGTTTAGTTTGGAGTATTGAATTTCTTCACTGAACTGACTTTATTGTTCTATTTGTTTTTAGAGTATTTTGGTATTCACCACTCTTTGATTGAGTCTCTTTTATCGGGATATTGTCTTATGTAACTGGTTTACTGCTCTGAGCTTCCTGGGTAATGTACTGGTATTATTTATGAGTTGATGAGTTGCTTCAATACTTTCTTTGGTTTCTTTTAACAGTGGTTTTTATATATTATGTAGTGATTATTTTTATCTTATTGTGTTTCATTCCTCTGATTTATTTAAATGTCATTTAATATTATTACAACATTTTTTGATGTAATTAAATTTTTATCATTTCATATGATTTACAATGTAGTGGATTTTCTGTCACGCTACAGAATGCCCTTCTCCAGAAGTAATTTTTTCAGACTATACTTGCTTTGTCTGAAACAATTGCTTATGATAATTATTCAAAGTTTGTTATTATTTTGGACTTCCTTCCATTTTAAAATTCTCTTATTTATATCTGAGTTTATATCACTCTCACTTGATCTTCCTTGATAGTAATAGTCTTCTGAGTTTCATATTTATTATTTCATTTTTATATTTCTTCTTAGTATTTTCTCCTTGGGATATTTTCTCCCTATCGTTCCCTACTTTGTGAGCTGGTTCAGTTCAGAGAGGCACTGTACGCTACTTTCCTCTGCTGTCCAATACTTCACACATATTTGAGTACAGAGGCAAATCATCTCTGCTCAAAAAATATATTAATCCTGCTGGAATTATCATCAGACAGATTAAAAAAATTATTCAGAATAGTACACATTTGTTACTATTTAAAAATATCTTTGGGATACTTCACTTATTACTTATTATACTTCTCAGAGATTTTAATATTTCTATCTCAGTTGTTCATCTGACTTATTATCTGGATGTTTCTTTCATTTGATATTATGGTAGGAAGCTCTTCTATTATTACCTTTTTATACTTTTATTATCATATAAATCTTTTGGTTATAAATTCTTTATTACCTTCTGGTTTTTTCATTATAATCTGCATTTTTTGTAGTAGCATATCTTTGTGACATTTTTAGACTGTTTCTTGGTTCTTAAAATTTCCACTTGTGCTATTTTCTAGAATTTTTTATAACTGTCATTATCATAATTGTCATTTAATTTATAAATCATTTTATATTAATTCATTTAATTACATACATTTTTGACATTATTTTCACATTATTCCGGTCATTGCGATTATACTTGCAAGTGCTGGTTTTTTTAATATTTATTTCATTATGAGGTCATATTTTCTCCTCATACCACTTAAAGTTTCATTCTCTCATAATTCCAAAGAAGTTTGTGTACTTTATTTTATTCACTCACTTAAATCGTATTAAAGAATTTTTTCTTTTTTATTTCCTTCAACAACATTTTACGGAAAGGTTTTTACTCTTCATATTGAACTTAGACATGATTAAACTGTCTAGAATTATTTGTTTTTTGACCTTAGATGGTTTTATTTCTAAATTCTCTCCTTCTTTATTATTATATTATAGCCATAAAGTTTTTCTTAGATAATCGGTATGTAAGGTGATCTCATTTATGTTTAAAATTTTGTTGACTTATTTCAAACTCTTCTTATATTATTCTTCTTTTCAAATAATTTCTTTCAAATAATCTTTATGTAAGATTGGCTCACACCTTTTTAGAATTTTGGGGTTTTTATGTTTTTAAACTTCTTCTCTTCTATTCTAGCCATAAAGTTTTTTCACATTTTCTTGGTATGTAAGGTGAACTTACTTATTTTTTGAATTTAGTTGATTTTATGTTTTTAAACTTCTTCTCTTCTATTCTAGCCATAAAGTTTTTTCATATTTTCTTGGTATGTAAGGTGAACTTACTTATTTTTTTGAATTTAATTGAATTTTTTAATCATAAAATTTCTTCATGGATGCCTGGTTAAAAACACCCTTGACTTTACTTGAACTTATTTCTTTGATTTCGTAGGTGTTGTTGTTATTGTCTTTTGAGACGATATAGGGACCAGTATACAGGAGCAATAACTTTTTTGTTATCCCTTCTAGGGAACTGGGTAATTCCCTATTCTTCAACTACACTTTCTCTCCAATGGTATAATGGATAACCTTACCCATGCATTTATTGTATTTGCTCCGCCGTTTCTCCTGATCTTCGGCCACCTTATTACAAAATTGAATTTTATTGAATTTATATTTATGTTCTCTTGGGAACTCCAAGATGTCTGCAATTTCTCTAGGGGGTTGTCTCTCGTACATTGCGGAGTATGGCGCTATTCCTATTGCTGGATGGTAGGCCAGGTTGAGGAATTCTTCAGTGGCCTCCAAGTATTCTTGCCACCTTCTCTGCTGATCATGGCAATATGTTCTTAATAGGCGCCCTACCTCTCGTAAGACTCTTTCGGCCGGGTTACTGCTTGGGTGGTATACGGATGTCTTGTATGTGTGAACCCCCATGGATAGCAGTGTATCTCGCCATCTCCTCCCCTTGAATTGCGTTCCGTGGTCGGTTATGATCGATACCGGTCTTCCGACGGTTGGGAAGTACTGGTCGATCAGGATATTAAGAACTTTCTTCGTAGTCGCCCGATTTGCTGGGTATAGCTTTATGAACTTAGTGTAATGGTCCATAATGATGACGATATATCTGTATTGGTGGCGGCCTCCACTGCGGGGAAATGGCCCGCAGATATCCAGGAATACCTTCTCAAGTTTAAACTGTGATGTTATTGGAATCATCTGCCCTTCTCTTTTCTCGTTATTAGTTTTTACGAGTTGGCAGATGCGACAGTTTCTAATATACCTCCGTACCTTCCGATTGATGTCCTTTATATAACAGTTTTCTTCCAGGGCCTTTACCACCTTTAAAGCGCCGCGCCCATATGCCCATATCGAACATGATAACTGATCACTACCTCTTTCTCGATATGGGTTGGAATTATTACCTTCCATTCCTCCTTAAATAATGATGGTTTGGAAAACAGGATTCCCTTATGTATAGTATAATATCGGGATATGGTTTCATCTCCTGCTTCCAATCTTGAGATAATATTAATTAATTTCGGGTCAGCTTGTTGGTGTGTGCTTAGTTGTTCTAGAACTGATTGTAGACCGGCGCTGCTGCTGAGAATATGGTACACCTTCAGAATACTCTCCTTCTCCCCTTCGAACGTTTGCTTGTCAATGTCAACTCTAGACAATACGTCCGCGACGACATTCTTTCTTCCGGGGATATACTCCCATTTCAGGTCGTACTCTTGCAGCAATAGTATCCACCGCGTTAACCTTCCATGACTCAGCTTACATCTCTTAAGGAACGAGATAGATTTATGGTCTGTCCGGACGGTAACGGGATAACCAAGAATATATGTACGGAACTTTCCGCACGCGAACACGACACTCAATAACTCCTTCTCTGTCACATGATAGTTTTTCTCACTCTGGTTCAGAGCTCTGCTGGCAAAACAGATTACAAGATGCTCGCCCTCCTCATCTTCTTGATATAAAGTAGTGCCAAGGCTGATGTCACTGGCATCGCAATTAAGAAAGAAAGGCTTGTTAAAATCTGGGTGACGGAGTATTATATGTTTGAGAAATTTTTGTTTTATGAGAGTCAATATGTTTTGTTGTTCATTATTGAAGTCATTGGTGGGACTCCTGTTATCCTCTTCCAATAACTCCTGTCGGATGTCCTTCAGGTAGTTGCACCCGATGATGGTAATACGATTGTGATTATTTACTATATTGCACTCATTCTCATTATCATACCCAGTAGTCAGAAGCAGTAATGGGTTCTGGTTATTTCTTACTGCCTGTGCCCGTTTAAAGGCTCGGCATCATTATTTCTTTGAGCCATATTATTGGATGCCTCATTCGGGATACTCAGGGTGGTTACTTGCCGATCTGTTCTATGGTCTTCTGGTCGTTCATGGTGCGACCTCTGTTCAGTGTTGTCCAAACTATTACTCCTACGCGTCGGATAGTACCTCGGTTGGTCCCGTTCTAGGCTCCTCCGCCTTTCTTCGTATCTTCGGTAACTGTTCCCTCTATGGTGGTTGAAACCTCGCTGTCTTCCATCTGTGGCCCGTATGAAGTTCACTCTTGGGCGAGGAAACCTATTATTACTAAAATTACTATTATTGGGACCCACACGATTAGCATTATTATGGTAGGGACTATTACCATAATTGGGGCTTCTCTGACTATTTACGTTACCAGGGTTGGGATTGTGGTTACCCTGATAACCATTAGAGGGTAGATTCGGGTTTTGCTGGTTGGGACCCGTTCTATTACTGTCATTGTAATTGGTATTATTTCCAGTATTTCCATTATTATAATTATTATTTCGCGGGTATGTCCGAACTCCTTGGTACCCATTATTTACGTGGCTCGCACCTTGGTTATTATTCTGGTACGTCCTTGGTTCGGGCCCATCACTTCTCCTACGACTCTGCCTGTAGTAATCTTCGTTCTCATAATTCTCCAGGAGTTCGGTCATTGCCTGGATGGTTTTTCTCTGGCTGCCCCTCCTAGCGCGAATCACTTCCTCATCATAATGATAAGACAGCTTGTTTATTAAGCATTCCTCCGGTATGGCTGGTTCTAAGTGCTTAGCCATACACACTTTGCCGAGGAAATACGCTGTCATTGAGCTGCCGACTTGTGGTTGGTAGCGGCCGTGGCAGATATTATCTCTGATGAGATTCTGTGTGGTCTCTGACCAGTATTTGGCCTTGAACATACTCCTGAACTGTTCATAGTTATTGATGTCGCTCCGGTTTGCCATCCACCAATGGTCATTCACTTCCCGAAACGACTCGTCAAGGATTTCTCTATTCTGAACCCATCGGTTCCCTCGGTGTTTCTCGATGTACTCCTCTATTCGTGCCAAGAACTCCATTGGCTTCCGTTTGTATTGTCGGAAATTCAGCCATTCTCGGTTCTCTGACATGGGAAAACTGTGATATCCCGATGGTCTGTTTTTGATTGACTCTATCTCCTCCTGGCTCTGACGCATCTGTCCGGTTATGTTTACCATGGCGGCTTCCACGCCGTCGCATTTTTCTGTTACTTGGGTTCTTACTTTATTTACTTCCTCCAGAGCAAATTTCTTGGTCTCCTCAATTTTTGTTTTCTGCTGTTCTTGGACCTGAGTAATTTCCTTTGTGATTACTTCACGGACTTCCAGCACTTCGTTTTCTGTTAGCCGACATCTTTCGTCTACTTCTCGGATCTGCTGGTTGACCACCATAACTTCCTGTTCTAATTTCTTTACTATTGATTTCTTGGTCTCTGTTTACTTTTTATTTAATTCCTCTTTGTCTAACTCAATCCTCTCGTCTAACTTATTCATATTCTCTTGGTTCGCTTCTCTTAATTCTTCTCTCAGTCGTAAATTGTCCTCTCTCAATTCTTCCCTTAATTGTTGGTTGTCATTTTCTATTTTCCTACTGGTTTCTTCCATCTTCTCCTCCAAATTCTTATTATTTTCTTCCATCTTCCTTTCCATCTTCCTACTGGTTTCTTCGATCCTCTTATTAGTATTCTCTATCTTACGGCCCAATTCTTCCTTTGTGGATCGGTTATCTTCCTTCAGATCCTCTAGCTTTTCATTTAATGAATGGTTGTCTTCCTTCCTTTCCTTACTCAACTTCTTGTTATTTTCTTCATTGTCCTTGCTCATTTTCTGGAACATTTCCATTAATTTGTCCAACTTACTAATTTCTGTGGTCTTACTTTTTTCTATTTCCTTGTCTTGGACATGGACTTCCCCTGTTTGAGTGGGTACTTCTGGTTGTTCTTCCGGTGGTACGGGTTGTTTATCTTCCACCTGGGGTAGTAACACTTCCAGATCCTCCACGGATGTTGCTTCCTTATCCCCCATGTCAATCTCTTTCTCAGCCTCTGCCGCCCTCTTTTTCGATGTAGCTCGTCTCTGCATCTTTCTGCTGTCTATTAATCAATCGCTGCCAAGCTTAGATTATTAAGCCCCACGTTGGGCGCCACTTTGTAACAGGACGACCTTTCTGTGGCTGTTATCTTCCTTAAAACCCCGTGTTGTTGGGTTCGTCACTTTGTAAGAAGACCCTATATATGACTGTAATCTGATCAAATCCCACTGTTTGGGCTAGCCACTTGGTCACCAGACCGCTGTATGTCGGTCGTTACAAAAGAATAAAAATAAAATGGAAAATTCAATGATAATAGAATTTTCAAACAATAAAATAATTTTGTTTATGTTTAAGAGGTATGTATAATAGGTAAATCTGTTTTTTAAAGGGTTCTGTGAAATTTTAATAACAGGTAGGTATTTATTGACCGTCGAGCACTTCTTGAATATTTGCACCAAGTCTGGAGTTAAATAGATTAACTCCAGGTAATAATCGATTGGTGACTTTCCTTACTGGTCCAATATCTTGTTCAAAATAGAGTATATTCTTTTCATTTAATACCTTCAGCCTTATAAATACCCTTAAATTACCCTGTGAAATAAGTACAGATACAAAATAATAGAAATATAAAGATTTATTGACAATTTTAGATAAATAATCGATATTTTATCGATGGAGAGCAATTATCGACTCTGTCTCAGGAATTATCGATTGTCATACAGAACAAAATTTTATGTTATATTATATTAAAGACAGGTTCTTTGAGGGATTAAGAATTAATAGTCAGAGAAGGGTGACGAGAAAGTATAACATTAACAGTTAACACATATAAATACAATAATTACTATTCAATAGTATTTAAATAATTCAGGTTATGATATAAGAATAAATGTTTTGTCGAACCAATGAAGACTGATGTGACGTCAGTCTCTGCGATGTAGTAGGCAGGTTTAGTTTTCAAGATGGCCGCTCCTTGGGTTGGTCTCGGCTATTGTATATGCGTCGAGTCAGAAAATTACTATAAAATTACCTTCTTCAAGGTCTAAAATGTCCCCGCACTGGTGTAATAAGTCTGTTAATCTATTTAGTGTATTCTGGTGAAGTGTTCAGTGTAAACTTGCGTTAGTTAGTTTATTTTCTATTTGTGCAACTATTACGGTTAAGTTTTCAAGTTGCGGTTATGTTTGTAGAGTAAATCAGTTGTAATATAATGTTTTACCGTTTACTGTCACTCGTATAGTGAAGTTAGAGGTTTGTTTTCACTATTATCGTGAATGTTTTTATAGCATTGGCTTCAAAAAGTGTTTAATTTGTCTAACTCTCGTTCACTGATTTCAAAGGCTAAACGTTAACTTCATGTTCGACTCGGTTTAAAGAACGATTTTGTCACACACCTATTCAGCTTGATATTCAACAAAAGACTAATTAACTTGGTCATAAATCTTGCCCAGTTAATCCTTGAAAAAGTATTGTTAACATTTTTCGATTTCATACACATTAGAAAATATTACATTATATATGGAATTTTTCTATTTTATTCCTTACTTTTATGAATTATTAATCTTATTATTAGTTTAATCATCTTATTCCCTTTAAATTGATGTATTATAGTCCATATCTGTAGACATTTTGTGGAAATTAACAGATTTTGTTCACACTTTGGAAATATAGGCTCAAAATTGGATTTCCGTTTTTATATAAAATTCCTTCCATTTTAAATATTATTAATACTATTATAATAAATTTTAATTAGTCATATTTCTCTTCCTTTCCTTAAATACATATAAATTACACCTTTGAACTGGTTTTTTGTGTTAATTTGTAGATTTGATATTGCTCTCTAAAATTAATTAATTTATATATTTTGACAATTTACAAAATGTTAAGGTATATTTCCTTATTGTCATTTTAATTCATAGGATCATTCCTAGTAGTAGTTAATTGTGTTATCTTATATAAATTTGGGTAGTTTACAGGATTTATTAGTGAATTATACTATTTTATATTGGTTCTCTGATTTCACCAAATGGCCTAGATTTTGAATTTTATATTTCTTTCTTTCTCAATAAATTAAACTTGATTCCTCCTCTGACTTTACATAACTACAATTATATGGAAATAACATGATCTATAACTTATTGTTTTGTGTAGTAGTTAATTAACACTACAGTTATTAAAATAATTAATTATGAACATTGTTTATTAATCTGCACAATTTAACATATTGCAGATACAGCTTAAACATATCTCTTTTGACTATTTTTAATCTAACATAGCATACCTTTTAGTACATTATTACTGGTATGTAGGTTATTATTTATCAAAAATAATTCTTTTTTTTTAAATACATAACATAAATCTTATTTTCTAATAAACCTTACAAATACATTTATTTAATACATTGATTTTAGGACTGTGAAATAATAGTCTATTTAAACATGTTACACTTATTCATACTATATTAGTACCATTCCTTTTTGGTTTAAATCATTATTATTGTGATTCCCCACATCAGCAAACATTAATTCCCATACTCTATTTATTATCATCCTTTTTTACAAAGGTCTTTTAAATAAGGATTTACATAAAAATAATAAAATACTGGAAACCTTCCATTTTATTATTTTATCATGCTGGTTATTATTAGACTTTAAAGTTGTGATATAGCATACTACTAAGTTATAGTATCACCAACTTTAAGTTTATTGCATTTTTTTAAAAAAAACACTTATACAAATTCACTTTCACTGTTGGTTCTGATATTCTGAGTCTTATTATCTCAGACCAGACCTTTAGTCATCATGGACCGTTAAGACTAGTTTATTTTCTTTATTACACAATAGCTTTAGCCGGTGCACTTCTTATAACGCTATACAACACTTTAGTTTTCTCAATAATTACATTTTTATAAGATTTTGGGGATGTTATACTTTCTTTGACATAGTTTTTGTGGGTTTGGGATTGATAGTAGTTTATATAATAATAGGCTTTACTACGGTGTTTCTTTCATACTATGTCTTCCTCTCCTCCTGTCTTCCTTCTTGTCCTTCTTCATATCTTCCTTCTGGTATTCATTCTTGTCCCTCTTCTAGTTTTCATTCTTGTCCCTCGTCTAGTCTTCACTCTTCTGTTCTTCTTTCCTCATTCTTGGGAACCAAGGTACTTGGTGTTATCACGACTGAGGTTTAGTTTGGAGTATTGAATTTCTTCACTGAACTGACTTTATTGTTCTATTTGTTTTTAGAGTATTTTGGTATTCACCACTCTTTGATTGAGTCTCTTTTATCGGGATATTGTCTTATGTAACTGGTTTACTGCTCTGAGCTTCCTGGGTAATGTACTGGTATTATTTATGAGTTGATGAGTTGCTTCAATACTTTCTTTGGTTTCTTTTAACAGTGGTTTTTATATATTATGTAGTGAGGATTTTTATCTTATTGTGTTTCATTCCTCTGATTTATTTAAATGTCATTTAATATTATTACAACATTTTTTGATGTAATTAAATTTTTATCATTTCATATGATTTACAATGTAGTGGATTTTCTGTCACGGTACAACGTATACCACCTCACGTTTTCCCACTCGATTTTCACTGATGATGGCAGTCGTAGGCAGTGCCGAAAAGTCTGATTTTGCAGAAAACGTTGGACTACGGCTAAACACCTCGGGAAACAATTTTAACAAAGAACTACTTCTTTGTTGGCGATAACGTAGTACACATATAAAAAATTCTCCCCTCCCCCTTCAACTATAATTTTCATTAATAGAAAATTACCCCCACTCCGTTCACCTAACCTCTTCATTTAGAGATATTTCATCTAAATTTCTACAGTGGATTATTATGAGCCTCTTTTCAGGATACTTTATTTATCAAAATTAAATACTTTACTCTTGTTAAAACGTAGAAGGTAAAATACCCCTTTCTCTAAACCCATCTTCACCAAGATCAATAGACCTTCAGTTCTCTACAATTCAGGGATGCATACAAAGAATTATTTGATTTGGAAACGTTTCTCTTGTTACAACATAAAATGTTTCCGGTAAACTACCCCTTTCCCTTAACCGACCTTCACCAAAATCAACAGGCCTTGATTTCTCTACAATTCAGGAACGTATGCAAAAAATTATTTGATTCTCTTTGAATTTACGGCAGTTATCTTTAGTCATAAAAAAATTACCCTTGTTAAAACATAAACTGTTGCTGGTAAACTACCCCTTTCCCTTAACCGATCTTCAACAAAATCAACATACCTTGATTTCTCTATAATTCAAAAAGATATGCAAAAACGTAGTTGATTCTGTTTGAATTTACGGCAGTTATCGTTCGTCATATAAAAATTACCCTTGTTAAAACATAAAATATTGCCGGTAAACTACCCCTTTCCCTTAACCGATCTTCACCAATACCAACAGGTTTTGAGAACTCTACAATACAGCGCTGTATGCAAAACATTATTTGATTCTGTTTGAATTTGCGGCTGTTATCGTTTGCCATAGAAAAAAAATTACCCTTGATAAAAAACGTTGCAGGTAAACTGCCCCTTTCCCTTAACCGATCTTCACCAAAAACAATACGTCTTGAGTACTCTACAATTCAGGCTTGTATACAATATATTATTTGATCACGTTTGAATTTGCGGCAGTTATCGTTTGCCATAGACAATACCCTTGTTAAAACATAAAATTTTGCTGGTAAACTACCCCTTTCCCTTAACTGATCTTCACCAAAAACAAAATGTCTTGAGAACTCTACAATTCAGGCCTGTATGCAAAAAATTATTTGATTCTGTTTGAATTTTCGGCTGTTATCGTTTGCCATAGAAAAAATTGCCCATGCTTTAAATAAAAACGTTGCTGGTAAACTACCCCTTTACCTTAACCGATCTTCACGAAAAACGTCAGGTATTGAGTATTCTACAAATGAGGGCTGTATGCAAAAAAGTATTTGATTCTGTTTGAATTTGCGGCTGTTATCGTTTGCCATAGAAAACAATCTATAGACACACAGACACACAGACACACATACACACAGACACACATACACATACAGACTTTTCGAAAAATGACTTTTTTTCATGTTTTGAGTGTAGTACAATCAGAATCTGCAATAATCTCGAACACGATTTTTTTTGCCATCACCATACTTCCATTTCCTTAAGGAACATGGAAGTAAAAATCGACAAATGGACTCTTATACAATAATTCCAGTTGGGTTGTCCAATGCACAACAATAAATGTTACCTAATTACAGTTGCGTGAGGTAGTCATGTAACGTCTGGAAGGGGCTGGTTTTTCTGGAACAATCCAGATTGTTCCGTAGTCTGCCGATTAGATATACACTCAAGACGGCACGTAGTCACTCAGAGGTGCGGTACCATTTATTTCCTCATCGTGACAGTATGTATTACGTGAGTTTGACTGTGTTTCTTGAGTCAAGATCCGCTGTTTAAGTAAACAGACGACATGGTATATATACTTATTATATAAATAATTATTTCCATTTATAAATCAACACATTTAAATTGCTAGACAATTTGATACAACCTGTGACCTGTGGCTCAAACAACCTTTGATACAACATTGTCCTAAGGCTTTCATGGCCGGTGTCAGTTGTATAAGTGAAGTTATCCGTGCTGTTTGGCCGTGGTCTATGGTTTATTGCCAAACCAAACATTTCAACAGCTCCATTGGCTGCCATCATCAGTGGAATTTAAAAGAAATCCAAGGCCTCCTGAACGTAGGGTATTCGCGTCAGGCCCACAGTACTGTGGTAAAGGCTGACGCGAACACCCTACGTTCAGGAGGCCTTGGATTTCTTTTAAATTCCACTGATGATGGCAGCCAACGGAGCTGTTGAAACGTTTGGTTTGCCAATAAACCATAGACCACGGCCAAACAGCCCGGATAACTTCACTTATACAACCTTTGGTACAAATTTCTTGTTAGTTTTATCCTACAATGTGAACATTTGAATTAGGTACTATACATACTAGCAAACAGCGTCTGTATGTACTTCTTTTAACGGGCATTGTTATAAGTAACAGCAATAAATGCACATAAATTACTATTTGTAATTTGTAATTATAATTTGTAATTTAACAAAATTAATTTGTTTAATAAATTATGAGACATTAAACAAATGTATACCATTAGCTTAGTTGTTCCTCTGGTATCCTAAGTTCCCTTTGATGTTATAACTTAAATACCGCTGTTGCTTACCAAATGTGTACTACAGCGAGATAAACGTCACTAATTAATCTGCTTTTCGGAGCTATAATAATCTTTACTTAGCAATAAAATAAAATAATGAAAATAAAGTTTACGGTGTAACTACTAGAAAATGCGCAAACAAATATGCAAATGTTTAACCATCTGTATAAGTTGTGTTTTGTAGTTAATATAACGAGTGGAAAACCACTAATCCAAGTCCATTAGAAACGACCATGTGTGAGTTAGCGCTCAAGGACATACAGAACTGTGGGAAAATCACTTTACAAGAACTAAAACTCCCAAATGATTTAACAAAACTAAATGATTTAAATTTTTCAAAAATTTAAACACTCCTTTAGAAAAAATAATATTCTTTTTGGTTTAGAAAAACTAAACGAGATAAACAAGTATCCATCAAATTACTACTAAATTTAAAAACAAAATTTGGGTCTCACATAACATGGAGTCTGTTTTATGCGTTACAGTCAGCTCAGAAATCCACAGAATATTACTACTCCAGATGAAACAGAGGTCACTGAGCAAACTAACAAGCCACATATTTGTACTCACAACGACAGGGAAATGGAAAAGTAGAGGATAGGCTTGAAACAGTATGAAGCAATAGGGTTGTAAGGTTGGTCTGAGGATAGTGTCTTGGAAAGACGAAATAGATATTGAAAATTGTTAGTACCGCCGAGCTTTCAGACTATCGAAAAACTAAAAAAAATTGCCAAAAAACATTCAGATATTTAAATTGTGATTTTAGTACGTCACATAATTTATTTGAATACATATTAAATTGTTTTTATAATAAACTGCCAACAAGCGTTGAAAAAGCATTTGCGTACAAATAACTTCTAAAACAAGTTCCCGCTAAATCTGTAAAGTCACAAACTGCAAACATTTACACTACTACTCCTATAACTGACATAAATTCATGATTAGTTTTTTCTAATTTACAATAACATAATACAAGCTAAAGCTTTTTCAAATACACGCTGAACTATGATATATGTCAGCGCTGTCCTTTGCGTACTCCGTTGGATAATACTTCGTGTCAGAAGGAGGATACAACAAAATTCCAGCAAATAAAGAGAGGAAAACATGGCATTAAAAATGCGACAGTGGAAAACATGCGTTTTTCGAACTACTGAAAACTATTGAAAAAAATATTTTAGGAACCAGGTTGAAATATAAAGGTGGAGGGTTTAAGATTTTGCACTGTGTGTTAGCGCGTGTTGGTGAGTGGTTGGTTGCGGATGTGTAAACCTGTAGAAATCTACTAAATTTGTCTTTCGCATTGTGATAAATTTATTGGCAAGTTTTGCAACGCTCTTTAAGCAGTTGTCTCTTATTACCTGGTTCTGTTATATAGTTACTACAATACAGGCTACCTTTCCGTGTTTGTTAACACGTGCTGTTGCGAACTCGGACTCTCCGGGAGCTTGCAAAGTCCGTCTTTTACCTATGATCATACAATTGTCTCAAAGGTGCTCTACGCTTTGCCAGTATCTGTGGCCTGATTGTTCATGGTTCTCAGGATAAAAGTCACGAAGGCCACAAATCAGGACCTGCTGTTCATCTTACGTATTCAACCCTTTCCCCGTCACTATGTCGTGTCATATAGAGGGGTACTTTTTTAACTATAAAACAGAATGCTATTCATCGTAGAGCATTTACGATCAGTACAGACGATCCTACAGCATACCTGACATGGCCGGATAACACGAAGAAATAGGGCGTTCAGAACGTAGGAACATACTCGTATTAGGGAGTCAGTTGCAGCCTCGACCTGTGACCCATGCTTAAGTAGTCAGTTGGGGAGTTCTATTTCACCTACCATAACAAAGAATTAGCTATTTCGAAAACAAAAACAATGACAGAACGGGAAACAAATTAAAGTAAAACACTCACGCACGCGCGCAAACGCAGACACATACAAATTTACAAAAGTATATTCTAATAAATATCAATTTTACTAATAGTATATTCTTACATTTGGAAATCATATACAAGAATTAATCGTATAAGCAAAATACTCTGTCAAGTCCGTACAGGCTATAGCCGACTCCATATACTGAAGAAGAATAAAAAATGTGACATCATAATACCCTGACGTCATATATCTTATCTTCGTGAACCCCCCCCCCCACACACACAGGGATGTTACGTAAAGTATAACAGTCTACAGACAAATATATAAATTAAATAAAAATTAAATTAGTTAAATAAAACTATATTACAGAACACTCATTTGGTATTCCAAATTTTTGGTTTTACAAAAATTTTGAATTGATTATTATGTTACGTCAGGGGAACGCATGAATTAATAATTTACACAAACTCGATAACATAAATAAATGTAAC
This sequence comes from Magicicada septendecula, assembly GCA_034769895.1. Taxonomy (NCBI): domain Eukaryota; kingdom Metazoa; phylum Arthropoda; class Insecta; order Hemiptera; family Cicadidae; genus Magicicada; species Magicicada septendecula. Next base: position 145,967,123 of record CM068368.1, read on the forward strand.
CGCTAGTTTGAGATAATTACTTCCTCAAGTATACCCAAATTCCAAAATGCATTTTTTACCACAAATGTTAAGTTTGTTACCGCAAACAAATCTTAAAAACCCATAAAAAACGAAAATAAGTGTAAGTATAAGAACACAAGAATGGATAAAATGGATAGGCCTATGTAAAATATGACTGTAACATGAATTATTCAGCGAACCGATAACAGCAAAACTAATTGATACAGTATAATTTTAAGAGAAGTGCAGATAGTAACGGCAAAGAACATATAATGCACATGGTTATATAAAGGTAACAAAAGGAGGCATACTCATACTCAACTCCAATGTGGGGGGCGAACTATCTCGGCATACTTGTTACTATGCGTGCTTTATTGATTATCCTAGTAGCAAGTTGTTGCAAGGGAAGATGTTACAGTGTGGGAGAACTCAATATTTCTTACCTCATTATACACTAACACACCCATACACACACAAGTTTATACAATAACGTGTTTCTGCTGCTCAAGTAGCATTATAAGACAACATTACAGTGAATGTAATAAAATGTGGTACTTGTACAATTGAACTGTCATTAACACTGAGATTTTAGTTTATACCGCAAAAGTGCCGTGGCATACCATATCCTTGATTTTATCGGTGGAGATCTCTCAGTTATATTGTAAAGCAAATTAGATTCAACTTATGAAGTGATAATTGTAGCCGATCTGTGTCCTCAATTTCAAGTCTTCAAGTTGTCTGGAAGTATCATTTAGAAGTATCATTCAAATAAATATCAACTTTTTTCCAATAGAATATGTATTACATTTGGAAATCATATACAAGAATTAATAGTATAAGCAAAATACTCCGTACAATCTATGGCCGACTCCATGTACTGAAGAAGAATAAAAAATGTGTTATCATAATACCCATACGTCATGTATCTTATCTTCGTGAACCCTCCCCCCCCCACAAACACACACAAAAAACAGGAACGTTCACGTACAGTCTACAGACTTACAGAGAAATTAAAAAAAATTAATTTAATTAAATAAAACTATATTACAAAACACTCATTTGGTCTTCCAAATTTTTGATTTTGCAAAAATTTTGGATTCATTATAAAGTTACGTCAGGAGAACGCATGAATTAATAATTTACACAAACTCAATAACATAAATAAATGTAATCGCTACTTCCTCAATTATATCCAAATTCCGAAATTCCTTACCACAAACAAATCTTAAAAAAGGAATGAAAAAAGGAAATCAGACTAAGTGTACGAACAGAATATTGAATAAATGAATAGTCCTACATAAAATATTTGTGTAATATTCTACAAACCAGTAACAGTAAAACTAATAGATACAGTATAATTTTAAGGGATGTGCAGATAGTAACGGCAAGTAACAGTAGAAATTACAGACTTACAGAGAAATTACGAAAAATTCATTTAATTAAATAAAACTATATTACAGAATTACAGAAAACATAGTTGGTCTTCCAAAGTTTTGATTTTACAAAAATTTTGTAAATATAACATTCAGAAACAATCGTGTTCCTGTTAGTACAATTTGTGATAACCTTTATTTTTAATATTTTAAATACATCATTTATATAAATATTAAAAACCCGTAAGGGTGAACTGTATCCCTGTATATCAACGCTTTACTTATGATAAATATATTTCCGCTAAAATTTGGTTTCCAAATTTTTATTCGCAATTTATGATATAAACTTGTTATGTACTCTGCCAGTTGGTGTGCATATTCCATATGTTTTAGAATATTCCAGAGCACTTGATGGTTTACATTGTCACGGGCTTAAATAAAATCAATGAACGGTACAGGTATTTCAGGATTATTATACTCTCTCCGTTTTCAGTTGGTATTCTTAATGCCAAATGCTTAATGCTAAGTGCTTAGTGTTATCTGTGCATGAACTTCCTTCCGGAACACATTCCGGTCTTTTCCCAACAATGCTTAACTTTCTGCTTTTAATCTGTTATTCAAAATTTTGGAACTCAATTTAAAAATCGAATTCAGCACACTAATAATTATAATCTACAATTCTGTATGTTATATTTGTCCTTTAAAATATCAAATTGTTCATTATCTTTTAAAGATATTAAGCGAAAATTTTTTCCTTTGTGTACAGCGTGTACAGTAACCTTTCTTGCAACTTAAGCCAGTTTACCATTTACTATTACTGCATCATTCCATACAGAGCTTCATAAATCTATCTTTGTTACCGTTACTGTTCTGCGCTGTTATACAATTCAATCATATTTTCATTCTTAGAGCCAATATCTGGCTCTTCTATTTTGTAGAACATTAATTGTGATGTCTATGAAGACACATAATTGGGATATACTGTACTATGTGTATATTACATAAAGTATTAACGCAATTCGTAAAGATGCATTGTTCACTGTGTCATCAGTTCTCAGATCGATCATACGTATCATTTTGGTTTTCAGTACAGCGAATCGTTTCATCTTTACAGATTGACACCGAATAGTTTCCGATTTCAAAACAGCAGTTTTCAAAGTGTAATTTGTTTGAGTAAATTACCATGTCAAGAAAGTTAGAGAGAGAGAGAGAGAAAGAGAGAGAGAGAGAGAGAGAGATGCATTTCAACTGTTTTCCGTCTTAAAAGTATAGACTTAAGGAAACACTAAGTTCTGTTGAACGTTTTACTCTAAATAATAGCACTCATACTTTAAGATAGACTGTAATACCGTATTCTTTATTATAATGTCCTTTTTCTCCTTTCATAGAACTTTAAATTTTATTCGACAAATTAACACTGGACATATACAGAGTTTAGAACAACAGATTACACGCATGGTTTAACACATTGTCCTCTAACATGAAAGCTGTGACAAATATTCAAACAATTCGACGACCGTCGTTCACAAAAACCCTTTGACAAAGAACGGATTAATTTATAACTTTACAGATGAAAACTTTTCGGACAATACCCTACGTATTGTACACTTGAACCAGTGTTAATGTGTGATATATTTCTAGTTCTTCCAGACTAGAGGAAAGTAAGAGAATTAACGTTAACATTTTACGCTTTCAACAACTTCAACGTAATCATTTCATGAACCAATGAAAATTCAAATTAATAGTAATAATAATTATACCGGGCGCCCAGGGGACTGGTGTATGTAAAATAGGAGCACCGAATTCTGAGTAGTGAGTCGTACACCTGAGATCTTCAGGTAAAAAAAAATGTATGTTGCCGGAACGCCACATGGTCGATTCGCCCCCTTCCCCTTACACTCCCTTACGTATAAAGTAAGCGTGCATTGTTAGTCATCTTTGGACGCGCTGTACGTAGTACATACGTGTCGTTTTTAAGGAAGTATTTCGTCAGTATTTAGTGAAATTAACTTATTTAAAGTATTTCTTTAATTATTTTGTACATTTAACACGAATTTGTTTCGTTTGTAACGAAGTATTTTAGTAATTTGTGAACCTAACCTATATAAACTATTTCTGTAATTTTTCATTTAATACGTATTTATAAGTGAAAAAATGTCACTACAAGTTGTCAACACGTTGAAGAGGAAAACACCAGGTGAGGTTTTGTGCTTTTTTTTGTGATTCATCAGGACAATTGGTTAACGAACCAAAATCAAATTCATTTTTAACAATAAAAAAAGCAGCAGATAGACGCAAGTATGTTATCTCTGACAAGTTTGAGAGATTGTATAATCCAGAATCAAACGTACAGTGTTTTTCGTGGCACAGAGCCTGTATGGCAAATTGTGTAAGCGAAGAAAAAGTTCGACGTCGAGAGATAGCACTACATAAATTACAAGAAGAAGAAATTGCTACTACCAGCTCTGAAGCAACATTGCCAGATAACCCAAGCACTCGTACTTCTTGAAGGAGCATTGCATCATCTACGAATAAATGTTTGATATGTGGCCGAGTGACGAATAATAAATGTAGGAAACTTGTCACGTGTTCTGAACTTCCTGCGGCACAACAGATTTTCAACGCTGCACATAAAAGACAACATAACATTTTCACTGAAATTAGTCTATGTCAAACTGCGACTGATTTGCTTGCTAAAGAGATCAGATACCATAAGGCTTGTTATCACAATTATGTAAGAGTACCGAGATCCTCTGTAAATCCAGCAGGCTGACCGTCATCTAAAATACCTCCAGAACAACTACGGATTGCATCTGAGAAACTTATCGATGAAATAAAAGACGAAATGTCCACGTGTTCTTTTGAAAAGACATATTTAGCATGCCGGGTTGCAGAACTTACGGAATTGAAGACGCGGTTGTAGATAATCGAACAATGAAGACACTTCTTATCGATAAATACGGTGAGACAGTTTTATTTTCATATCCGGTTGAAAGGTCAAAATCTTCCATGGTGTTCATGAGCAGCATCCCATTCAGTAGTGTGATTGAACGTGTTCGTCAATTAAAATCAGCCGATGAAGTCGTAACGTGTGCAAAAAAACTTAGAAAAGAGGTATTAAATACAAAACTAGTACCAGATGGCTACTTGTGCGATGAGATTCTTATTGATAATTCATTGAAAAACATAAATTTGCCACCGACATGGAATACTTTTATGCAAGCAATGCTCAGCGCTAAGAATAATAAATTAGGCCAAAACGTTCTTCTAAAAGCACTTTCAGTGTTTAATGATATTTTTTATACTATTACTAATAAAAAAACGCCTAAACATGTAGCTTTGGCTGAAACCATTCACCATCTGAGTAGATCAAAGCATATTATAACGATATTGAACAAATTTGGTCATTGTATAAGTTATAAAGCATTGAAGGACCTTGACCAAGAAGTGACCACATCTATTTTGTGTGAAGATGAAGATAAAAAATTACTTATACCTAAAAATATTGCACGAAACCCATCATTGTTTCTTCATGGTGCCATAGACAATAACGATTTTAACGAAGAAACATTAAGTGGCAAAGAGTCAACCCATGTTACTGCCATGGTGGTTTATCAAGAACAAAATCCTTCGCAAGATGGTACATTTCTTCTGATACTAAAGCCTACACGTGAACAGAGCGATAACGATTTAATATTTTTGAATTGTCAAGAGATTTATCATTGTAATACAATAAATACAATAGCTTGTACACCCAATTATATCGAAAGTAATTACTTATTAAATGTCAAGCAGACTAATTTACAAATTACAAATTGTTTATGGGTCTTATGCAGAATGCAGTATGATAAATCTAATAACAATTTCATCAGACCATCTGCCAATGCCATACCAGGATGGACGCCATTCCAGCAGCTTCTTTCATTAGATAATACATGTATATCAACCGTAGGATATTGTCCTGTCATCCACAACCACCCACATCGAAGGATGTTGTTTATACTGCTATGAAAAACTTTGTTAAATTAAGTTACTCTCTGCGTAAGGAGGTTGCAGTTCTCTCATGTGATATGTCTATGTATCTCATAGCTAAACAAATCCAACTGAAAACTCAAGAATTTTGTAATTTTAAATTAAGAGTCGGAACATTTCATTTACAACAAAATTTTCTGCGCTGCTTGGGTCAATACATTGAAGGTAGTGGACTTGACTCTTTCCTTGTTGAGGGGAATATCTATGGGCCTATCACTCTAGCCAACATTGTTAAAGGTACACAGTATAATAGAGGCATACGAGCGTATAAACTTGCATATGAGGCACTGAGAACTTTGCAATTTGCGGAATGTATTGAACACATGGCCTTTTCTTCTCATGACGTCGAGAAGCTGCTGACGTGTCTTCAGGAGATGAGAGAGGCTACTGTAGATAAAGACCATTGTGGATTCATTGAAAAATATAACTTATACTCAAACATTATTGACGATTTTTTAACAAAGTTTTGGGATTATGAACGTGTTATGTGCACCGAAAACGAAAATTTCAAGAATTTTAGCAATTATTGTGACATGATGGACATCCTTTTAAATTCCATTAAAGCCGACAGGATCTGCGATTTTGATCTACATTTGCAAACTATAAGACAGATGTTACCGTATTTCTTTGCTATGAATCACACAAACTATATGCGTGGAGTTACTCTTTACATACAGGATATGATTCAATTGCCCCAGGAAGTAATCGATGGCTTGCAGAGAGGAATGCTCTCTGTGAAACGAATAGAAGGAAAATTTAATTCAGTAGGCTGCGAGTTGGCGCTTGAACAGACTCAAAATCGATCTTCAGCAGTCACCGGAGGATTAATTGGTATTACACAAAATAAAGAAGCGACGCAGAGGTGGCTACTTTTGTATCCCTTTAAATTTAATGAATGCAATTCATTCGGCCCTTTTATCATATCTTGGAATTCAAAGTGATGCTACAAGTGACATCGATTCCAGTTCCCATAGTGAGTGGAGTCCATCAAGGATTGCTAAAGATAACAAGGACATTGAGAATTTGACTTCGTGTATGAATGATTGCAATCCTTTTAAGGTAAATAACGACTGTGGTCTCCGTAACATTTTTACAGGTGCTCTTGCTGAAAACTCTACAACTCAATGTTTGGTCAATATTTATGAAGCTGGTGAATGCTTGATAAATAATTTTGAGAAAGAACCCCGATTTCTGTTGAAGCAAAAAAATATTTTTGACCCTATAAAAAAAATACAATTTAAAAATTTGTGTCCTGCTACAGATGTTAAAGCTACGAGTACCAACAAGCAGTTGCAACATTCGAAAGATATAACAAAAGTCCAACAATCATTCATGTTGGCTACCCAGCGAGAATTAGACCTTAATATATTATCATCCCATGAAATATTATAGTATTCAAAATATCTTTTTGACAGCGATGGCTTCTACAGGAAATGTCTCAAATCAATATTAGCTCTTGAAATAGAAAACAATCATGATTGTGGAAATAATACCCTACAGGACATTATATCCTTAGATACTCCAAAAATATACATTGTTGATGGCTTGTCGATCGTGTATCAAACTCAACTAAATAAGTTTAGCACTTTTGGTGAATTTGCAGGAGCTTTTTTCAAAAAAATCATAGGACTTTTGTCCCAACCTTATGTTCAAAAGGTCGATGTTGTATTCGACAGATACGACGATATCTCCATTAAGTTTTTGGAGTCAAAAATACGAGCTAAAGGACAGACTTCCAGTAAAATAATTATATCTAGTTCATCAACGAAAATTACAACGAATTGAAAAGCTTTTTTGCCAACTTAGAAAATAAATTACAGCTTGTTCAATTTCTTTGCAAAAATGCTCCTCATTCGTTCAAGTAAACGACGACAAAGAGCTGTACATTTGCGGTGGATACGACAAACCAACAATATGTATGAAAATACAAGTTGAACTTTTTCGGAGGTAACAGATTTTAAATCTAATCACTTAGAAGCAGATACACGAATGTTTTCTCATATAATTCACTCTGCGAAGACGCAAAATGCAGATATTATCATTCTAAGTGCTGATATAGATGTTTTCGTCTTAGGTATTTATTTCTGGCATAAGCTTGCTCAGACTGGCTGTCGAGGTCTATGGTTCGATGGTTCGCACAAGAAAAAATGTGTTTTAGGGTGTCACTTGGCAGCTCAATTACTTGGGGAAGGCATCTGTAATATCTAGTCGATTTGGGAATAAAAAACAATCCTTGAAAGCTGCATCACTTGATTTCGTTCAAAACGCAGTTTCGACCTTGGGAAATGGAGTACTCACTCCTCAGCAGTTCGAAGATCTAGAGAAAGTTTGCACTTATCTATTTTCGAAACAGAAAACCACTGCGGATGAACTTTGATACAAAATGCTATCCCAGAATATTGGATTTGGTTTAAATATATCAAGAATAATATGTACTTCTGAGTCATGCATTGTTTAAGAGCTGCAGCACAAACTTATTTATGGAAAAATGCTTCGGAACCAATTATTGAACCTATTAATTTTCTGGACTTCGGATACGAATTACATGAACATTATTTATATCCTAAGCAGGCAAGAACTCCTTTGCTAGAAACCTTAATAAACCCATATAATGCAGTTCTAATTGTCGGACAATGTCTTGTTACTGTAAAAAACTAAATTTGACCTGTATTTCATTATGTAAATGCGTTAACAAAGATTGTGAAAATATATAATAAAAAATTTTAATATTTGTTCGTGTTTAATCACGTTTTGCATCAATTTTTTTTAATTTTTTCAATAAATTATGTTTATACTACATTCTTAATATTTAATTTTAATGTGTTTCCTTTTCTACATTCCATGTTACCCCCTAATTTTCATAGAAAACATAAAAGTACTCGATTTGATCCCTCACATTACAGCAAATACCTTGTAGTTTCCTTAAATAATTATCCGACCACTTTCTGACCTGGCAACATTCATAAATATGATGTATATGAACTCTATAAACAATATCTACTGTCAGAATGAGGTGCTCATATTTTGCCTACACCAATCCCTTGGGCGCCTGCTCTAAATATTAAATTAACAATGTAAAGTATAAACGAGCAAAACCAGTTATAATTTGATTAAATTTTTCGCTTCAGATTTACATTATTTCATTGTATTTTATACAGCAACTTTGAGGTTTACTATAATAATATTCTATATTGTACACTTACTGTGTGTATGTAATATATAGATAACGTTAGTGAAGCATACAGTTGTTACTCACTGCATAATAAACAATATGTCAAAGATGGACGTGGATATTATTTTGTGCAAACACTTCATTGTTTAGACAATCGTTGTGCAAACGAGTCAGTTCTCACTTATCAATGAAATACGTAAAGCATATTTAAATTAAATTAAAATATTTGAATAAATAACTATACTGTGTTCTAAGAAAATTAATCCATTCATACATAATACATATTAACATAACATTCCCAACTTAATACAGAACTAATCATTGAATGCAGCAGAATAACTAAAATGATGAAAAGCTTAATGTTTCTGAGGACGTGTTGTCTTTTGAGAGGACGATAAGTTACTGCTATAGAAAAGTGTGCACGATGAAAGCGTTAAATGACTCAGGAATCAGTTTAGCCAAATGTAAGACAATTCACTTCATCTCTTTACGTGCAATATAATGATGTGACAGACGTAACCAATCACTTATAAAATATTAACTAAAAACTTTCAAGTAAGGACATGGAACAATTAAAAGTATCTAACAAAAGAAAATAACAACAGGGAAGCTACTGAATTAGATAGTATTATGTTAGATCTTTTAAAGTATGGTAATACTGCATTTCAAGTAAAATTTCTTATTTTATTAATACAGTTGGTTAAAATGTTATGTCCCAAGGGTATGAAATACATCTAAAGTCGTCTGACTTTTTAAAATGTAATAAAAAAAATTGGTATGGAGAACCATACATGACTTCCATGTCCTAAAATTTATATTTAAAATAATTTAAATATTAATTAAATAAATGGATGCTTGAGTTCTGCAGAAATTACGATCAGCTAAAATGGTACCACCATGTCAGGTGGCTTAAGACTATCCTCAACCTTCGTGAGGAAGGACTGTACTTTTGGATAAAATGTCTGTAGGTCGAACGAAGAGCTAGCTAAAGGTAGCTGCGATCTGATTCCTGTAATGAAATTGGACTCTCGCTGCGAGCGGCCGATGGATGTCTATAGTGTTAACAAAGTCTTTCCTGTCAATACTATTCTAGTCATTTTTCTTTTTTAAAATCGTGTCTTAATTTCTTTCTTGATATTTGTCTTCTGATTTCGTGAACGACTATTCTGTTCACCCTTATAATTATAAATTTCTCAGCAAAACATTTCTTCCTTAATACGTTTGTGTCTCCTGTTTATCACCCACCAATCTGATCCATGTCATAACGCTATATTTCACATTTACTAGCCATCAGGGAGGTCAAAATATTTTCAAGGACGGGCAAACAATTTTCCAAAGGAGAAAAATATTTTTATATATTTTTCATACATACACACATGCACATATTAGTTTATAATTCTCATATCATAATAGAAATAAGTACACAGATTGTATTAATTGATTTAATACAACAACACTGCCCAGAGATCCACAGGAAGCAAATCGATGTCCACCTTTTCGGCTTGCACGCGTTGTGTTGTTGTGGGTTTCGGCACTTTCCATATAAAAATTGTGCAAATAATAACGCGAATTTTGTATATGTGTGTGTGTGTGTGTGTGTGTGTGTGTGTGTGTGTGCGTGCGTCCTGCCAGCCTTTTTATTGAGGTAATTACAATAATAAAACTTTGGAAAAGTAAACATTACATAATTGAGATATACTTGCCTGCCAGGAACGATATGTTTTCACTCATAGGCCTACGTGATTTAAATTAAAATGAAAAATATTGAATTTTGTTAAAGTGAAATGAAATGTTTCCATAGAAACTACTTCTTTGTTATCAATAACGTAGTACACATATAAAACTTATAAAAATTTACCACCTCCATCATCAACTACCATTTTAATTTATAAAAAAATTACCCTTTCCCCCCTTCAACTACCCTTTTAATTTATAGATATTTCATCTACCTTTCTACAGTGGATTATTATGACTTTCTTTTCAGGATTCTTTATTTATCAAAATTAAGCACTTTACTCCTGTGAAAACGTAAAACGTTGCAGGTAACCTACCCCTTTCCCTTAACCGATCTTCACCAAAAACAATAGGCCTTGAGTCCTCTACAATTCAGGACTGTATGCAAAGCATTATTTCATTCTGTTTGAATTTGCGACTGTTATCGTTTGCCAAAAAAAATTCTACACAGACACACACAGAGACACTTTTCGAAAAATGACTTTTTTTCATGTTTTGATGGTAGTACAATCAGAATCTGCCGTTATCTCGAACACGATTTTTTTCGCCACGACCATAATTCCATTTCCTTATGGAACATGGAAGTAACTATGTGAATAACTATCGAACTATTTGTCTGTTTAATGCTGCCTACAAAATATACAGTACCATGATAATAATAGGTTGCAGTGCATCTCTGATACAATTCTGCAAGGTCTATATAATAATACAAGAAATCAGGATTTAGACGACGTTGCTCTTGGTCAGTCGACATGCAAATTGTAGGAAAGAGGCAATTTAATTATGTTAAAGCAATTTAATTTTGAAACACGCATAGCCTTCACAGATATTGCAAAGGCATTTGACAGAGTAGAAGACCTTTACTGTTGCAGAGTATAGACAGAAATGAAATTCCGAATCACCGTATAGATTGTAAAAACGCTGCATATAATCATATCATAATTATTATCGATAATAGATTCCCTCGGGGTGTCCATCAAATATGTGATTTGTCGCCAAAATTATTTAATTTTTACATACTGAAAATGTCTCTAGATGCTGGAAAACAAACCAACTTTTGGGGTAGATTTATTAGCCACACACCCGTGTATACCGTTCCGTACGCTGATCAACAGATTATTATTCAAAATAAAGAAGGTGACTATCAAAGGTCGGCCTACTTTTTTACAGGTTTTCGTCTAAATATAACATTGAAATGTCTACAGTTAAAACTAAGATGAAAAGACAAGGGCCCTGTCGGATCAAAATAATAATAAACGGTGTAACAATTTTAAAATTTAAGAATTGAATAACGGTGTAACAACTGAAGAATTGCTCCCATTTTTACTATCTGGGCATAACATCACCTACGACACCAACAGTGACATATTTAATTTAATTTGTCGTATGATATAAAGAACTGTACGCAAGAAAACAATAAAGAAGGCTCACATCATGTTTTATAGAGACATGGCAGCTATACTACGTTATATGGGTGTGAGAGGTGGATAATAAAAAAAGAGGTATGATCAGGATTGAAGCTTCCAAGATGAGGTGTGTGAGTTATGTAACGGGATGTACACAAACAGAAAGAATAATTAATGGGAATATACGCGTGGAAGTGAATATTCGCTCTCTGAGTGAAGATACTGGAAATGATGGAACTGATGGTTGCAACACATCAGCCTAATGAGGGCTGAAAAGCCGAGGCAAGTGCGCTTTTACGAGCTAAAAAGTGAAACCATCTCCTGTAAGACCGAGGAAAGCATCGTTCGATTTTTGTGACCAGAACAGGCGATATTAGATAATTTTGAAGGAAAGAAAGGAAGAGGAGGAGGAAGAAGAGGAGAAGAAGAAAAAGAAGAGGATGATGAGAAAAAAGAAGCAGCTCAATGATCGGCGCTACAATACAACGATCGGCAAAAGGACGGAAGACCGAAGTCTTATAAAGTTGGACACAGGACTAGTACAAAAACATTGTCCGTTTAGATTTAATTATAGCGAACAGCAGAGAAAGTTATTGCAACGACAACCTAGTGAGGGTTGAATTCTCTGGTGTTCAGTTTTTTTATTCCACTGTTTTAACCATTTACACTAAAATCATATGTCGTTTTGCGTTAATTTAATTCGTGGTAGAGATCTGTGAGTATTCGAAATATATGCCTATCACTTTTTAGGGATTTACAGCTCGTTGCTTCTTTGCGTTTGGTAACTTGTAGTAAATTTTGACATCCCCGGACATGTCTTGAACACCATCTTAATTATGCATTACTTGGAAATTCAGACACGCTGGGTAGATCACGTACACAGATGTCCGTATATGGTCATGGTGTTTCATATTTCTGCAAGTACCTTCCCAGAAAACTCAAATTTGGATTTCTCTGAAGTCAATAAATGCACTCATGGTGCATCCGAGATAATCCAAGTCAGAACCAAAGTGATCATGAAACGAAAACCCTTCGTAACGGTGCCATTCAACGCTGACGCCTGTTATATGCATTTAGTCCTGGGGTGTATAAAGTGATGAATAATCTTTACAAATACGTCTTAAAGAGCTAAACAGTAAAAATGTCACTTATGTTATCGTGGATTTCATCCGGCCCTCCGTCAACAGTCACAATCACGATATTTTTTGACTAAAACATTCTCTGTTCTAACCAATGACTGAAGCTCACCAATATCAAGAACGTTTCAAAGTCTTGCGCATGTGGTGACAGAAAGTTAAATCTGATTTTCATTTCTGCTTGAAATGAATGTTGGTCAAAAGCATCCAACAGCTTGTAGACACACAGAAGTCATAGGATTTATTCCCCTACTGGCATAAGCAGAATGTATTAGTTTATAACTGCTATCGCTCAACCATGAAATTAACTGTAATGAAATGCGGTATTCCATAGAAATTAACAAAAGTGCTTCTTCGTTTGCCTCTGACAGGATACAGAAACCCGAGTTTTGTGATCTTGAGTAAGAAAAATTACTTCTGTTGCTTAGAAGGTTTAGACAAGATTTCCATATAACTTAAGAAATTGTAAGAAAAGGACTGGCAATGTGACTACGGTATTGATCCGATTGAATATACAAACGTCTAACCAACCCAACACAGTAGTATGACTGGATTAAATAAAGGTATGTTCCGCTATGGATAATGTAGGATTAGATTTTCTTATACTCTTGATTTAGTTCGTTCAGAATGTTTGTACTACGAATTTAATATCTTTCACCTAGGATCGTTTCGTCTCACATGCATTTTTTTCGGCTTTGTGCAAGTACTTTCTTGATCCCCAGGGCCCGTTGTCAGCAAAAGTAAGCAAAGCCTGAACTTCCTCACGCCTTTAGATGCTTACGTAATACTTTAAATTTTCTTAAATTAAAAAAAGAACTGCGTTACTGTTATTAAAAAAAGCGTGTTGGTACTCATATCGTGTTTATATATAATTAAAAATACATGTGAGTAGCTTACAGATATTCTGAATAATACATGTGTGAAAATATATAGCAGACATCCCAAATATATGAATGTGTATAATAATGATTTGGTGTGTCTCTTACTATTCATATTACTTTTAGTTTCAAATACCAGTTTGTGTGTGGGATTTACCGACATTTTGAATACACTATGAAAAATACAATAAAGTGTCGTGTTGTTTTGTACCAAGATGTAGGAGTGGATAGGTAAGGAATTCCTACAAGAGAAAATATGCCTTTAGACCTTCTCCGGACAAAGATCTGTTTTCAGAGTAGGTGGAGGTAATTCTCAAGAAATTATTTGTTCTTCAGATTACTTGATAGTGAAAGTGTAAACTTTGATAGTTTGAAGACAAGTTTCTATGGGAAGAACAGCCCAAAATCAAAGTTCTTGGCCCTCCTGGATGGTGGTTGGGCTTAGGGTTGACCCCCCTATCATGGAAAATGGTATTGTTGGGAAATCAAAAAAATAAATAAGCCAGACGGAAAATGACGAAATCTTCTGAAGAAGGGCAGGGTCCGCAAAGGGCTTCCGAGCCAGTGATTATGATGATGATGATGATGATGATGATGATGATGATGATGATGATGATGAAAAGTGTAACCTTTTTTTGTAAATAACGATAAGCATACAATTTTAAGACTGAGCCGTAGTTGTAAGCTCATTGCTGTGCCTTGTATAGTTACGAATTTGCCTGCAGATTTATCAGAGTCTATTAAACAGAAAGCGCAAAGGAAAAAGAAAAACCAAGACATTCTACATGGTAGATAGATTACTAATATTCAGACTACCGCCACATTACTGTGCACGAAGACGGTTGAATTAGATGAGCCCAATGAAACCTGTCATTTAAACTAAAATACATGATTGAAATCGTACTTACATCAGGACTGAGAGAAGAATCATTTGTGTTTGTTCTTCTCTACAAAAGCTAATGTAGTCTATCACGCTCGGTTAACTGCACAATTGAAATTTTACGTCGCTTGTGTTAACGGACGAATGAGGGAACCTGGAGACAAACAATAGTTCACGTAATTTAAAGGAGCAATGAATATTAATAATAATAATAATAATAATAATAACTATATGAAAACGGCAAGGGAGCTTTTATTAGTTAAAATATATATTGGTCAGTGAACATTGCTGGCAGACGAGGTAAGTAATTAGACAACGTAGTGCTTGCATTAATGTCTTTGTGTGTGTGTGTGTGTGTGTGTGTGTGCGCGTGTGTTTGTGCGTGTAGTTTACTGAAAACCGCAGTATTATCTTATTAATATGTATCACTGTTTCACACCCATAAGAGTTACTAGCCATAATGAATAATGTTACATTTGATTAATGCTGTTAATTTTGGCGACATAGTTAAAAAAACTTGTAAATTCTAAACAGATTATACTGTTGTCATTTGTATTAGTCCAAAGACGGTAAATTGTGATTGTACCCTATATTAATTAAGAAAACAGACTGCTGAAATACTATGATGTTCATCTGGTGTTTTATCATTTATTACGTATTTACCGTATTGCATGTAATCCATTTAAAGTGTTGTTATTTAAATGACGTTATTGCATGTCCACATGAAATATCGAGTAATAACACATCACTTTTACATAGATATAAGATTATTATTGTTATTAATATTTTTGTATTGTCCTCAAACATTGTATTGTGATTTTAATAGTGTTGTGTGTAACAACCAAAAATTTAAAAATTTTAGTGTGACTGAAAAGACGTTACATTCAGCATGACACACCTACTCAGGCCACGGGCAATAAATAAAGAAATGTGTGTCGAAGTGTCAAGTGAACGTTTACTTCAGACAATGCAAGTACGTTTCACATAGATGTACAATAGGGAACAAGGTTGGCCGTGACAGACTCGACTAAAACACGAGATTTACAGCCTGCAAATGTAAGATAATGGAAACTGTGTCAAGTACCAATTTAGAGGAGAACTGTGACGGACACACTGCCGGTTATTTTGAAAAGTACCAGTAAAGAATAAAAGGGTGTAAGTCGCACAATAGTATATACCCTACACGAGGACGGACATCGATACCTAAAATAATAGAATCGAACTTGTAAACAGCGGGGGAACGACTTACTGGCGACAACGGATATTTACGACAGGCAGAAGGTGTGCCGTTTTGGAAACGACGTCACGCTGCGCCAGGATAGCGTTCAAGGAAAAGGGTCATGCAGAACGGAACAATAACAAAATACGACACACTGTTTGCGTGAGAACTGCAGCGAGATCCGGAGTACGCTTAGACAATAGCATGATAGACGAGCATGAAATTGCTCCTGTTCTAGGAAAAGAGTACGGAGGCTTTCGACGCGAACCCGTGGGGAGACAGGATATCCAATCACAACCCAGCATCTACCCAGAGAACTGGTGGAGAGGACCGTCGCCAGCATAGCAACGGGAACGTCGAATGAGAAGTGAAGAACGATGGTCTGAAAGAAGGGTAGGAGTTTTTCCGTCCTATCATGTTCAACTGGAGGCGTGTTTTCCAGAAGGGTGCATTGTGGTACACGATGTTTGATAAAAACCGTTTGCAGTGCACGCGGGAGGACAGTCTTTCATAAATTTTCACTCATATACTTTGAGCAGTCTTCAAGTACTTTTAAAACAGTCTATTTATAACTTTCAACAGTCGGTCGTCAAAGTTCGATTAACATACGGACGGCAGTGGGACTTTGAAACTTTGCCACGCGACATGTAACTAAGAGACTTAGACATTTCGATATTGGCGCGTATCCGGTAATAGTGTACTTTCAGTGTCTAAAAACATGCGACATACGCCAGTACTTAACAATTATAGAATTCTTTATTATACTCTAATTCAGAATTGAACTATCCAGTCACACTTACATCAATAATCGACGCGTAGAACTATCGTTGATGTAATACCGGACGGCGAAATCATAACATTATACAGTGCTGCGGAGCGATACAATATCATGTGGAACAATTACACCGCGGCATCAAAACACTAACAGTAATGAACATACCAAACGTTGAACAATAGACAGACATATATATATACACCATAGTTAACGATGAACTTATCTTCACGACACATAATTTCATGACTCGAACAATCACAGCAGAATCAACAGAATACGCACACACAGCGCGAGTGAATCTGTTTCGCGTGTGTTATGTGTCAGTGACAGCACAGTTTCCCACATATGGTCCAGCAGAGAGGAGTTACGCCGATGGAAATATCGGATAATTCATCTAAACAAGTAATCTTTATGCTATTCTTATCATAAGGAACCCTACTGTCCTGTCTCTTTTTCAAGAAACACCCCTTGAGCATTTAATTTAAACATGATAAACATAATTAACGCCATCCATTTGAGGCATACGATGAACGCACTAGTATAGGATTTATTGTTTGAATATTTGTGTTTCTATATATCGATTGCATTATATATGTATGTATATGTTTTTCAGCAAACAACGTATTGGATTTACCTTGTAATTTGATGTATAAACATGTGTTCTTTTATGTTCTTTTCATGAGTTTATGAATGTATGTATTTACAGGGAATCATCCATATTTTATATATTGAATTTAATGAATGATATAATGTTAATAAATAAGTGTTTATTTTACCCATATGCGTTCATCATTGTCAAATTACCTCAGAACGAGAAAGTAATGGCATTTGAGTGATTTATGGTAGTTTATTTTATTTTATTTTATTTATTAATGCAACAACTAGAGTCTCCATGCAATAGTTATGCTAACGTAACGTGTTATTTATTGATTACACGAGCTCATTATGCAAATTAATATATTCAATAATTACTTAATCACAGATTAATTAATCCATTATTGTTAGCATAATTGCTTAATGACTGCCCAACACGTGGCAAGTGTAGTATTTGGCTCTCAAAGAACGTAGGGCTCGGCAATCACAGATTAGTTAATTCAGTAGCGTAATAGCATAACACGCCACAGTGTTGTATTTGGTGCCCACCGCACGGCAAAGAGCAGGCAGTAGAGATAGGATAAGCGTATATATTAATATTTCATGTTAGTAGTTGTAAGAACAAATATTTTTAGTGTGAAGCTAGTTGGACTGGGACTGAATTTTAACGCGGAGTAAAGCTGCAAAAATGACAACCAGTAGCACAGATTCCATGAATTTTGACATTAATAACCAACAGGGAGTACCTGGTGTCGAACGAGAGGAATCACCAACTTATTCACAAATGAATGAGGAGACGTCAGACGTCCGAGCGCGGGGACAGGAGTCCCAACAACAACCGCAGGAAGAGGTGACGTTGCGCGCATTAATGGATTTTATGAGTGGAAAATTCGAGAAACTAGAAGAAAAGTTTGAAAAGCAGAAGGAAGAGGCTAGTGAAAACCTTAGAATAATTAATGAAAATTTCGAGAAGCAGAATGAAAATTTTACACAAATACGCGCAGAAATGCGTGAATATATAAACAATTGTGATAAGAAGATAGACGAGGTTCAGAAGCAGCAGAACGAGATCATAAAAGAGTTAAAGGAGGACACCGACAAGAAATTCGAAGAGGTGCGAGAAACAAGAGAATTAGACCGACAGGAACTAAAGAGTGTTGCCCAAAATACTCAAACGAGCATCAAAAAGATCCACAACAGAGTGGAGACACACGCAAAAGAAAATCACAAGAAACAAGAGGAATTGAGAGTCAAACTATTCCAAACAGTAAGACAATTACAACAGGAACAGGGAGACGTAAACAACACAATGCAACAGAAAATCAATGAGGTAGATGGAAGACAGAAGTCGGCGGAACAAAAACTAGACGAGAGCACCAGAGAGAAAACCACCCGTATCAACGAATTAAAATCCCAGATAGAACGACTACAGCGTCAGCTAATTGAAGGTGAGTTTGGAATAATCAGTAGAATTAGCGGACACACACATACAGAGTTAAAGTATAATGGCACTGACAGGTTCCCAATGGAGTTCCTGAAGGAATTTTCAGAGATCCAGGAACAGTACTACAACAACGGTGACATTAAATGGATCGGGAGACACTTGCAGATGGACGCTGGAATATGGTGGCGCGTCATAAGGAATCAAATCTCCACGTACGAAGAATTTAAAGAAGCTTTCACCTTGAAGTACTGGGGTCAAGAACGCCAGGACAATATACGCGACAATCTGGAGTACGGCAGATATGAGTGGAATGGACCAGTCACAGCTGTCCAGTATGTAGAACGGATTTTACTGGAAAGTCGGCAACTGTCACCAGCATTAACCGACACTCAGCTGATACGAAAACTAGCACGCCACTTTGGTAAGGACTTGCAGCTCGCCGTGGTCACACGTGGTATCACGAGTATACCAAATTTCGAAGCGTTGATTACGGAATTTACAAGTATACAGTCAAGCGGAGATAACACTCGCAGACCACATTATAGACCTTACAACGAAGGGAGGAACAATCCGAGA
Source organism: Magicicada septendecula (assembly GCA_034769895.1). Classification (NCBI taxonomy): domain Eukaryota; kingdom Metazoa; phylum Arthropoda; class Insecta; order Hemiptera; family Cicadidae; genus Magicicada; species Magicicada septendecula. Next base: position 145,986,342 of record CM068368.1, read on the forward strand.
GAAAGGGAGACTCAATACAATAAAAATGAAAGTGACCGGCAGCCAGCGAGGGGTCGGTATGACAACAAACACTACGTCAATACAGTACAGTTTACACCAGCTGAGGCAGGACCCAGTAGGACGGTCGTTGACACTACCCCAAGGGCGAACGGTAACAGCGACAACAATAACAAACAAAAAAATACGTCGAACGAGGGGAGAAGACAGAATTTCTAAGCGACTTCTTTCCGAGTGAGAATGTAAATATATTGTTACCTGATTTACGAAAGGACCTACTAAAAGAGGACGACGAGATTGTAAATAAACAAATATTGAAATGTCCCGAGATTACTATTAAATTTAATAATGATGTAACTGTCGAAGCCTTACTTGATACTGGTTGTATCGTTAACGGGTTATCGGAAACTTGGTTTAATAACCATAAGAAGAGTATAGAACCATATGAGACACTACCCGTAACGAATACATTTATAATAAGTGCTGTAGGAAGTAAATCCAAATTAGTTAAGAGACAAATATTGTGTGACATTGAGATTGATAGTATCCGATATGAATGTGTGTTTTTGGTAATACCAGAATTAGTGAAACCGTGTATACTAGGAATTAGTTTTTTACAAGAAGTTGGGTGTCGCATCGACATCGGAAACAAAGTAGTTAGTTTAAAAAACGATACTGTTGATGAGGAGCACATTATACCAATCATGAATATTGACGTGATAAACAGTGAAGAAGAAGAGGAAGTACTGCGATGCATCGATGAGAAGATTGAGAGCATAGACTGCGTGGATGGAGGAATACTGCAACGCCTGAAGGAGATTTTGGTAAGGAACCGGAATGTTTTTAGGGAGTGCCCGGGAAGAATAGAGGGTTACACCCACGAGTTTCACGTCACGGACAGGACACCTTACTTTCAACGAGGGTGGCCTGTGCCGCTTGCCTACAGAGACAAGGTGAACGAGGAGATTAACCAGATGTTACGATATGGAGTAATCGAACGTTGCGCCAGCCCGTACGTCAACCCAATCGTGACAGTTATCAAGAAGGATGGGAGGGTTCGCCTATGCCTTGATGCAAGAAAAGTGAACAGCGTGACCGTGCCCGATTACGAAGGAGTGTCCCCGGTAAATGAGATATTGGCTAGATGTGGTGATATGCAGTACTTGTCGACAGTCGATTTATCCAGTAGCTTCTGGCAAGTCCCATTAAAACGAGAGTGTAGGGATTTCACTGCGTTTATGCATGAAGGGAGGTGCTACCGATTCACAGTGACGCCATTTGGACTCAGCACCAGCTCTGCAGCGTTGACACGTGGATTGGATGTGGCCCTCGAAGAGGAGGTCAAGAAGAACACGATCATCTACGTGGACGACTGCTTGTGTTACTCTGATAATATACAAACACATTTAAATCATTTAGAAGCGTTGCTAAACAACCTCAATAAAGAAAATATAACTGTCAACCTCACCAAGTCACAATTCTTCAGACGAGAGATCTCCTTCCTTGGTTATCGCCTTACAACAAAAGGGATACAAGCAACCGATGACAAGGTAAAGGCGATTATGGATTTCCCAGCACCGAAGAATACAAAACAACTCAAAGGTTTTCTTGGTCTTACCAATTTTTATAACAGATTCTCGAGTAAATACGCAGAAACAACGCACCCTTTACATGAACTGCTGAAAGGTGGACGAAAGTTTTCATGGACAAGGGAAGTGGACGAGTGTTTCCAGAGAGTCAAGAATTTATTTATAGACACAGTAACTCTACGGTTCCCACGGCCGAACCAAAGATACTATATTCAGTGTGACGCTAGTAATTTTGCGTATGGTGGCCAGCTTTACCAGATTGATGAAGATGGAGAAATCGGCGTCATCGCTTTTACAAGCAAGACATTTAAGGGAGCAGAACGCAATTACTTCACGACGGAGAAAGAGCTTCTGAGTATCGTTAGATGTCTGGATAAGTTTCGTATGTACATACTTGGCCAACCACTCACGATAATCACCGACAATAAAGCATTAACATTTATGCACAAGTGTCACTTGAACAATTCCAGAATTACAAGATGGATTCTCGCCATACAGGAGTACAATTTCGACATTATCCACTGCAAAGGAAAGGATAATGTCGTTGCGGACATACTGAGTAGATACCCGGCTGACACGGAACAACACGAGACAAACGAGGAGACGCACGAATATTTGATTAATCACCTAGTTATTAAAATGAGTCAACAATTAGGTAAAATAATTAGAGCTATCGGCAAATACCAAAATGAAGATGCCAAACTTGGAACGCTCATAGATAAGATTAAGAATAACGATGTAGATAGTAAATTAAGTAAATTTTATAAAATTGTTAATGATAAGTTGTACCGACGACGACGCGGCGAATGGAAACTATACATTCCTGACAGCGTGTCGAAGGATCTAATTGCAGAGATACACCAAATGTACGGACACCTAGGCCCAAAAAGGTGTATAAAAATGTTACAAGAGCACTTCACGATCGACAGCTTGATCAAGAAAGTGAAAGTATATATCCAAACTTGTGACTCTTGCCAACGGTACAAGGATACGAACAACAGGATGCTCTTTGGCGGAACAAAGGCCATGATACCATCAGCCAGAGGTGACATAGTAAGTGTTGATTACTATGGACCCTTACCAACAGGTACAGGAGGTGTCAAATACTTACTTGTCATGGTGGACAACTTCACAAAGTTTGTCAAACTATTCACACTAAGAAGAGCGACAACCACCACGACACTACTACGGATCAACGATTACTGTACGAAGTATGGACGACCGAGAGTCATTTTAACCAACAACGGCACGCAATTTACCGCCGAAAGGTGGGTTAAAAGTCTCGAGGAGCTGGGAATACAACCAAGATATACCGCGATAAGGAATCCTCGTGCGAACTTAGCGGAAAGGATTAACCGCCAATTGGGAAATCTATTCAGGATCCTGGTACACGACCAGCATAGCAAGTGGTCACGATACGTCGGAGTAATTGAGACATGTATCAATGAAACGTACCACGAAACAATAGAAATAACACCCCACGAGGCACACTTAGGAAAGAAGCCGACCCGCGCATGGGAGAAGTGGCTGGACAAAGATGTCATCAACAATGAACACAATCCCAATATTAATGTGTTTGTAAAAATAAAAGACATAAGAGAGAAATATGCTAAACGTATCAATGATGGTAAAAATATTACTAAATTTGCTACCGGCGATAAGGTGCTGTTGAGGAGCTACCACCAATCCGACGCCGCAATGAAAAGGATTGACAAGTTTTTCGAGTTATACACCGGACCATACAAGGTTAATCGCGTCCTTGGTAACGCGACATACGAGCTCGCTGAGTGCGATAGCAATGGAAAACTGAGGGGTATTTTCAACGTACGATTGCTGAAGAGATACTTTGAGACGAAATCACAAGTCTCAAAGGAAAACGAAAGTGCATCGACAATCAGTTAGACTAGTGGACTAGGAGGAGGCGGATCAACACATAAGGTGAATGTCCCGCGAAAACCAGTCCAACTAGCTAATCAGTATGATGTATATCTTATTAGTGTATAAAGTAAAGATTTTGTACAAGGAGTTCTTAAGTCACAATGTGGCAATCTAACGACATTAATTACATGTGTATAGCCAGTGTTAATGGAAATTTAAATAGAAAAGACAATTATGATGTGAAAAGTTCAATTGAATGTGCAGCAATAAATTGCGAAAAGACGTTATAACGAGTTTTATAGACACCCGATGATATTAGATTAATCAATCAAATCTGAGTGACATAAAACAAAGTTATCTATAATCATAATGATCTCAAGTGAATTGTTAATTGTTCCTGAATAATGTATATAAATTTCTAATCAATATAATCAGTATAGATGATAGTAACACGTATTGTGAGTGATACTCAATAATAATTAGTGAATGTATCAATGTGTATTTACAGGTCGTAAATTGTATTTTAAATGTTCAAGATAGACTAAGAACATTAGCTATCATAATGATATTTAAACGATACATGAATAATTGTATTTCATGTCGAAAATCATTATTTCATGTGTTAGATTATAAGCGGACGGCACAGCCATCCACAGCTATTATTATTGTACATAATCCCATATCTAATTAGATATGCAAATATGTAAAAAATGCGTTCATCTTTCCTCAGATGCACGGCAATAAATTCCCAGAGGTAGTTTACGACCAAATATAGGGAATATATATACCCATATACCCCAAGCAGAGGAAAGTAGGTCATTGACCGCGACTTTATCAGAGGGGACTCCCACAACAAACACAGAGCGCAGAAATCGGATTAGAGTGTCTTCCGTAATCCAACATCAAATCCGATTTGGGGACCTATGTAACAACCAAAAATTTAAAAATTTTAGTGTGACTGAAAAGACGTTACATTCAGCATGACACACCTACTCAGGCCACGGGCAATAAATAAAGAAATGTGTGTCGAAGTGTCAAGTGAACGTTTACTTCAGACAATGCAAGTACGTTTCACATAGATGTACAATAGGGAACAAGGTTGGCCGTGACAGACTCGACTAAAACACGAGATTTACAGCCTGCAAATGTAAGATAATGGAAACTGTGTCAAGTACCAATTTAGAGGAGAACTGTGACGGACACACTGCCGGTTATTTTGAAAAGTACCAGTAAAGAATAAAAGGGTGTAAGTCGCACAATAGTATATACCCTACACGAGGACGGACATCGATACCTAAAATAATAGAATCGAACTTGTAAACAGCGGGGGAACGACTTACTGGCGACAACGGATATTTACGACAGGCAGAAGGTGTGCCGTTTTGGAAACGACGTCACGCTGCGCCAGGATAGCGTTCAAGGAAAAGGGTCATGCAGAACGGAACAATAACAAAATACGACACACTGTTTGCGTGAGAACTGCAGCGAGATCCGGAGTACGCTTAGACAATAGCATGATAGACGAGCATGAAATTGCTCCTGTTCTAGGAAAAGAGTACGGAGGCTTTCGACGCGAACCCGTGGGGAGACAGGATATCCAATCACAACCCAGCATCTACCCAGAGAACTGGTGGAGAGGACCGTCGCCAGCATAGCAACGGGAACGTCGAATGAGAAGTGAAGAACGATGGTCTGAAAGAAGGGTAGGAGTTTTTCCGTCCTATCATGTTCAACTGGAGGCGTGTTTTCCAGAAGGGTGCATTGTGGTACACGATGTTTGATAAAAACCGTTTGCAGTGCACGCGGGAGGACAGTCTTTCATAAATTTTCACTCATATACTTTGAGCAGTCTTCAAGTACTTTTAAAACAGTCTATTTATAACTTTCAACAGTCGGTCGTCAAAGTTCGATTAACATACGGACGGCAGTGGGACTTTGAAACTTTGCCACGCGACATGTAACTAAGAGACTTAGACATTTCGATATTGGCGCGTATCCGGTAATAGTGTACTTTCAGTGTCTAAAAACATGCGACATACGCCAGTACTTAACAATTATAGAATTCTTTATTATACTCTAATTCAGAATTGAACTATCCAGTCACACTTACATCAATAATCGACGCGTAGAACTATCGTTGATGTAATACCGGACGGCGAAATCATAACATTATACAGTGCTGCGGAGCGATACAATATCATGTGGAACAATTACACCGCGGCATCAAAACACTAACAGTAATGAACATACCAAACGTTGAACAATAGACAGACATATATATATACACCATAGTTAACGATGAACTTATCTTCACGACACATAATTTCATGACTCGAACAATCACAGCAGAATCAACAGAATACGCACACACAGCGCGAGTGAATCTGTTTCGCGTGTGTTATGTGTCAGTGACAGCACAGTTTCCCACATATGGTCCAGTAGAGAGGAGTTACGCCGATGGAAATATCGGATAATTCATCTAAACAAGTAATCTTTATGCTATTCTTATCATAAGGAACCCTACTGTCCTGTCTCTTTTTCAAGAAACACCCCTTGAGCATTTAATTTAAACATGATAAACATAATTAACGCCATCCATTTGAGGCATACGATGAACGCATTAGTATAGGATTTATTGTTTGAATATTTGTGTTTCTATATATCGATTGCATTATATATGTATGTATATGTTTTTCAGCAAACAACGTATTGGATTTACCTTGTAATTTGATGTATAAACATGTGTTCTTTTATGTTCTTTTCATGAGTTTATGAATGTATGTATTTACAGGGAATCATCCATATTTTATATATTGAATTTAATGAATGATATAATGTTAATAAATAAGTGTTTATTTTACCCATATGCGTTCATCATTGTCAAATTACCTCAGAACGAGAAAGTAATGGCATTTGAGTGATTTATGGTAGTTTATTTTATTTATTAATGCAACAACTAGAGTCTCCATGCAATAGTTATGCTAACGTAACGTGTTATTTATTGATTACACGAGCTCATTATGCAAATTAATATATTCAATAATTACTTAATCACAGATTAATTAATCCATTATTGTTAGCATAATTGCTTAATGACTGCCCAACACGTGGCAAGTGTAGTATTTGGCTCTCAAAGAACGTAGTAATTAACGAGTATGTTATATGTAAATGACGAGTGAACAATTATGAAGACGATGCAACTATTCGCCTAAAGATCAAGTTCACGTGATCAGTTAAAAAACGACGATACACACGAACTGACAAAGTTAACATATCAAAAACAAACAATATCTGACATGTCAGTTTGCCGTTTACTAAAAATACCTTCGGGAATTTCGGATGAGACTCAAATTCAAGGAATCTTTACACGAGGTCAGTATGACCGTCTGCTAATTGATTTGAACTCATCATCACCATCACCATCATCTGCAATACAACACGATTGATGGAGGAGCATAAGACCACCATCAGAACAGGGTATAAAGTACCAAACGTCAGCATCATCATCAACGTCATTGTCATCATTAAGGAGACGCGCGCGCGCGCGCGCGCACACACACACACACATATATATATACACACACGCAACGGTAACTTCAACAATACGCAGGTGACAAAAGGACAATTATATTTTTGTGCTAAATAAAGAACTCGTAAAGAACAGAATATGTGATAAAGTCATTAGAAATACTTAAGTGTAAATAGTGTAAATATTCAGAGTAAAAGATGTAACTGTAACTTGGTTTTAAAAATAATAATCTTAGTCTGTTTAATTTTAAAAATTGGTTTTGTCATTGTAAATCAAAAATATTCTTAAAGTAAATATTATTTTTATTAAAATGTTAATATCGATCATTCAATTTTACTTCCATGTTACTTAAGGAAATGGAAGTATGGTGATGGAAAAAAAATCGTGTTCGAGATTATTACAGATTCTGATTGTACTACACTCAAACCATGAAAAAAAGTAATTTTCGAAATGTGTGTGTGTGTGTGTGTGTGTGTGTGTGTGTGTGTGTGTGTGTGTGTGTGTGTGTGTGTGTGTGTGTGTGTGTGTGGATTTTTTTTCTATGGCAAACGATAACAACCGCAAATTCAAACAGAATCAACATTACTTTTTTTGATACAGTCCTGAATTGTAGAGTTCTCAAGACCTATTGTTTTTGGTGAAGATCGGTTAAGGGAAAGGGGTAGTTTACCTGGAAAGTTTTATGTTTTAACAAGGGTATTTTATATGGCAAACGATAACACCCGCAAATTCAAACAGAATCAAATAATTTTTGCATACAGCCCTGATTTGTAGAGTACTCAAGATCTATTGTTTTTAGTAAAGCTTGGTTAAGGGGAAGGGGTAGTTTACCTGCAACATTTTATGTTTTAACAAGGGTAATTTTTTCTATGACGAACGATAACTGCCGTAAATTCAAACAGAATCAACTACTCTCTTGCATTCTGAATTATACAGATTTCAAGGTCTGTTGATTTTGTTGAAGATCGGTTAAGGGAAAGGGGTAGTTTACCAGCAACGTTTTATATTTTAACAAGGGTATTTTCTATGGCAAACGATAAGAGCCGCAAATTCAAACAGAATCAATTAATTTTTTGCATACAGCCCTGAATTGTAGAGTACTCAAGACCTATTGTTTTTGGTGAAGATCGGTTAAGGGAAAGGGGTAGTTTACATGCAACGTTTTTTTATCAGGTGTAATTTTTTTTTTTGGCAAACGATAACAGCCGCAAATTCAAACAGAATCAAATAATATTTTGCATACAGCCCTGCATTGTAGAGTTCTCAAGACCTGTTGGTTTTGGTGAAGATCGGTTAAGGGAATAGGGTAGTTTACCAGCAACATTTTATGTTTTAACAAGGGTAACTTTTTCTATGACGAACGATAACTGCCGTAAATTCAAACAGAATCAACTACTCTTTTGCATACCTTTTTGAATTATACAGAACTCAAGGCCTGTTGATTTTGTTGAAGATCGGTTAAGGGAAAGAGGTAGTTTACCAGCAACGTTTTTTTATCAAGAGTAATTTTTTAATGTGGCAAATGATAACAACCGCAAATTCAAACAGAATCAAATAATGTTTTGCATACAGCCCTGTATTGTGGAGTTCTCAAGACCTATTAGTGTTGGTGAAGATCGGTTAAGGGAAAGGGGTAGTTTACCTGCAACGTTTTATATTTTAATGTGGGTATTTTCTATGGCAAACGATAAGAGCCACAAATTCAAACAGAATCAAGTAATGTTTTTACATACAGCCCTGAATTGTAGTGTTCTCAAGACCTGTTGGTTTTGGTGAAGATTGGTTAAGGGAAAGAGATAGTTTACCTGCAACGTTTTTTTATCAAGGGTAATTTTTTTCTATGGCAAACGATAACAACCGCAAATTCAAACAGAATCAAATAATGTTTTGCATACAGCCCTGTATTGTAGAGTTCTCAAGACCTATTAGTGTTGGTGAAGATCGGTTAAGGGAAAGGGGTAGTTTACCTGCAACATTTTTATGTTCTAACAAGGGTAATTTTTTATATGACGAACGTTAACTGCCGTAAATTCAAACAGAATCAACTCCGATTTTGCATGCCTTTTTGAATTAAAGAGAACTCAAGGTGTGTTGATTTTGTTGAAGATCGGTTAAGGGAAAGGGATAGTTTACCAGCAACATTTTATGTTTTAAGAAGGGTATTTTTTTTTACGAAAGGTAACTGCTGTAATATCAAAGAGAATCAAATAATTTTTTGCATGCGTTCCTGAATTGTAAAAGTTTTCTTGAAAAGTTAATAGTAATTGAAAATAACCAAAAGAAATTAATAAATGTTGTTTTATATTTACTTATTCATGAATATTTCTGATTACGTAATTGGGTCGAGCTGAGTTTCGGAAGAAAAAAATACTACGCATACATTCTGTGCAGATCAAATCGCTGTCAATAGAACCACGTAAAATCTTAATGCCCTTACGTAAAGTTAAGCCAATCAAACGGGGACAGAGGATTCTTGTGTGTCCGCAGTTGTTTTCTCTCCAGCCCTTCCCCTCCCATTATTATCCGTCCTTCTTTCCTTTCTTTGAGAACAGTGGGAGATATTCTATTGTCACCAAATCTGCTTGCTACATTGTAGTATAAGTCGTGCAGTAAACATGTCTGTCTTTTTCGTACTTTGATGATGTTAAGGCAGTGCCGAAGAGGAATTCTCAATTTTTACTTCCATGTTCCATAAGGAAATGGAAGTATGGTGATGGCGAAAATATCGTGTTCGAGATAAGGGCTGATTCTGATTGTACTACCCTCAAAACATGAAGAAAAGTCGTTTTCCGAAAGTGTCTGTGTGTAGAATTTTTTCTATGGCGAACGATAACTGCCGCAAATTCAAACAGATTCAAATAATTTTTGTATGTGTGCCTGAGTGGTAGAGGAATTAAGGCCTATTGATTTTGGTAAAGATAGATTAAGGGAAAGGAGTAGTTTACTTGCAACGTTTTATTTTTTAATAAGAGTAAAGTACTCGATGTTGATAAATAAAATATCCTGGAAAGAAGGTCATAATAATCCACTGTAGAAAGGTAGATGAAATATCTATAAATGAAAAGGGTAGTTGAAGGGGGAGGGGGTAATTTTCTATAAATGAAAATGATAGATGAAGGGGGAGGGGATAATTTTTTATATGAGTACTACGATATCGGCAACAAAGAAGTAGATTGTTGTTAAAATTCCTTCCCGGGCTGTTTGGCCGTGCTTCAAAGTTTTCTACAAAACCAGACGTTTCGGCAGTGCCATCGACTGCCATCATCAGTGAAAATCGAGTGCGCTAACGTGAGGTGGTATACATTAGTGATCACAGTCCTGTGGTTAAGGTTGGAGAAAATAAGTAGTTTCTCTGGAAATATTTCATTTCCAAAATGATTTCAAATATAAATCTTAGAACATGGAAGTCATGTATGGTTCTCCATACCGATATTTTATTTAGTAAAGTTAATATTATTTTTATAGATCAGTTGCTATGATTTCAAATTTGTAATAATTATTGAAAGTCAGACACCTATGCAATATAAAAGAATTTCATAATTTTTTCATCATACATGTTTAGATATTTAAGACTATTAATGTGTGCTGAATAGCAAAGGTATGTTATGTTTTCAGAGCGTAACCTTATAAAAGAGAATACTTTGAATTTTGTGGTTTCAAATTTAAATAATCAATTAATTTTCTTTGCAATATTTAATAAACCGTGGATTGATTCGTTTACTATCTCTTAATGAATTATTTCATGTCAGCACTCCTCTTTTTAAAAATACGTTTATTGTTCAACCACATAGGCCTATACTTAACGCAACGAACACACAAAAATCCTACGAGACCTAGCCGGTGTTTAACACTATACAGTTGCGTTGGGTACATGGACTGAAGTGTATTCATTTTATAATACTCTAAAAGTTGAAGTTTAAATGAGCGCTTTGCTTCGTACACAAAACGTTTCCCTTTTAATTGAGCAAACCCTTAATGATGGAAATCTTTTCTCACTTTCCACTTAGGTCACCGCTATATTTATATGTGTACATAAGGAAAAAACTATACGAAGGATCCGTAATCTTCTTTAAGTTTTAATTCGACGCAAACTGCAGTCAGCTGTTAGTTGTCAAGCACAGTATTCTTCAAACTTTGTATTGTACATCTCTTAGTACTTGATATTAACAACTTTAACTTTTCGCCATAAGACAAATATATTCTGTAAAATTTAATATCAAATATTATTTCCATTTTAACTATTTTTATTACTTTTCCATGTTGTTTGAGAAATAATATTAACAATATTTAATTAAAACTATTATAGTGATGTGAATTTTAAAGTTAACTTCGTGTACCTTAAAGAAACCTTAAAGAAGTGGTACGCCTCGAAACTCGTTAAACATTAATCAACCTCTTGTTTATAACATACCAGTTGTCATTTACACATGCCTGTTTAATTATGCAAGTTACTTACTTATGGTAGTAGTGTGCGTGAGTTGCGTTGTTTCCAGAGAAATACCCCTCACCACCATAGCTGTTTCGGTATTAAATTTATTTTCAGCTCGTTTATCAAACTGGCTCCAACTTGTGCTTAATAACGTAGCTTGTGTTTTATGCGTAGTCTTGATTTTGTTTGTTCATTTGTCAGACATTTAACGAAAAAAATATTCATTCACTGTGCTCTGTATAGGTCGTTAGGTAAACCCCGTATTAAATTTACATGGTAGAAGTAGAAAAGTCGCAGAGATCAAAATCAAGTTACATGCGATGATAGTCAACTACTCCTCTAAAAAATAAAAAATTTTAACCATTCGCCATAGTGATTCAGACGCATATTTCCGAAACCAAATGTTTCGCGTTAATAACACACTCCTTAAAGTGAATACCTCGAATATGAATTACGATACCTTGGTTGATTAATTGTTGTATCATCAAAACCAAGAAGCAAGTTTTTTATTATAATAATTATTAACAATAGTATTGACATTAGTAATAATTACTAACATCATTTCATTGTTTTTAGTACCATGGTGATTCTTGCTATGAAAAAACACGTAGGGTTTTCGAACCCCAAACGACCCCCACACACCAGGGAGCCCTGATGGTGCATACGCGTTTTTCTCCTTGGAATTGTATTAATACATTATACGTTTGTCGCTAATTACTCAATAATTAAATCCTGTTACGGCAAAGCAGAATGCGAACTAAGGTAATGGATCCTATTAGAACAAACAAGTCGATTATTTTGAGGGACGGTCGATTACATGTCTTTGTTCTTTCCTTCATGCAGTCGGATCTTTTTTTGGGAAAGGAAAATTGTGCATTTAGTATGAGAGTGCTAGCATGCATGGCTAAAGATATCCGTAGAAAACCAGATTTTAAAATGGAAATGGAAATTCTGAAAAACTCTGATTTCAATACCGCATTACTACGTCTGTTCAAAATCAGTACATACGTAATTGTGGTAACATGGGGTGTTATGTTATATACCCACGATATTAGTTGATTATTTCTCAGCAATTTTAAATACTTTTTTTTTATTAGACACTCTTTGAAAGCAGTTAAAATAGTTAATATTCAATTGTTGTATTTGTGAAATATTTAGAAAATTTTTATAAAGGGGGAAAATGCTTTATGCACCATCAGAGGAGACCGTACTTTCCCTAAAGTGTGGGATTCTCACCCACTTCTAAATCAGGCATTCATATCCATCCTTAAACCCCTTAGTATATTACTTCCTATTGCGCGTTTATCGGACTCCTTCTAGTCATTCCTCATCTTTTACTGTCCGTTGGATGCAAGTTGACCCTGTCTTGCAAGTTTTTCTTGTAGGATCCACTGAATAAATGCATTGATGTGGTCCCATTCCGCCTTACCACGAATCATAAGCGCAGCTACGCTCTCGCGCGTGAAAATTATGAATAATACAATAATCACTATTACAAACAATAAACCACCAAAACTTGCGACAGTCTTTGGCTACAATTGCTGACACACAGATTACATCCTTCAAAACGTTTTGTAACATTGAGGTTATGTTAATATGGAATATGATGTTATGCACCTTTAATTATGAGTCTGTAACTACAGTCACATGCTTACTACTCAACTTTCTCTAATACAAACCACATAATTGCATGAAACGAATACTCAACAAGGTAAGTAGAGATAACTCCTTATGGTCTCTGTCTGTCTGTTTGTCTCTCTCTCTCTCTCTCTCTCTCTCTCTCTCTCTCTCTCTCTCTCTCTCTCTCTCTCTCTCTCTCTCTCTCTCACACACACACACAGACACACACACACACACACACACACACACACACACACACACACACACACACACACACATAATAAATGTACAACAAAACTCTAATTGACGAATAGATTGCTACTGCATTTTAATTCTCTAATATTTCATAAACCTGCATCATATTATAATAAAAAAGAAAAGTTAACAATTCTGTAATATAATATACTTTTAAGTTGATTTTAATAATTGAATAAATACATACGAACATACACAAATACATAATTATTTACAAATATATTTAGACCTAAATATATTTATTTGTACCTAAAACATACTTAATACTAAAGAATTGTGTTAATTACGTAAATAAATGAATACTTTTCAGTTTGTATGCGTACTTTTCAACCTACAAATAAGCAAAATGTCGCTATGTATTTCCTTTTCCTGATATTGCACACCGATAGTAACATTGTTCGCAAGACCTTTTTCGTGAGCTCAATAATTTTCTATTTTTATTCGAACAGAGGGTACTACAACGTTGTAAAATAAAACAACGTTAGTAGGCCTACACATTATTTCAAAGGAAACAAAGAACAAACAGCATTTTTTTCATGAGATGATGTTTTTAACAGTGATTCCTCCTACGAGCCGTCTTCTGACGTTTGAATATTAGTCGCAATAGTTTTTAAAGATTTAGAGAATCACTGAGGAGATAAGATTAAAAGCTTTCAACGTGAGCACGTTTGTCAGTTTCTTATTTTGTATGATATAGTGTGAAACCGATTCAAGGCAGAACATAATTTCAGTTTGCACGTTTCCCCCTGCAATACGCGTGTTGCGTTTTGGTCAGGCATCAAGCCGGTAATACGTTATAAATTAAACTACAAATGTTTAAAACTGTTCAGATACAGCCAATTACAAGCGCAATGGAATAAGAAGGGATTCGAAAAGTACTTCCTAAAAGTTAATGTAATATAAAAATAGATTTACTGTCTAACTCACTAGGAAGTTTGTACACTTTAGAATATCCACGAACTAAATAAAATATAACATTTATAATAATAAGAATTAATTAGTACTTGTTAAAATCTGTAGGCTTAAGTAGATTAAATTTCTAAATTGTGTACACTAAAGCGTTTTAAAAGTGAGACTTTTACTTCCATGGAAATGGAAGTATGGTCATGGCGAACAAAATCGTGTTCGAGATAACGGCAGATTCTGATTGTACTACCACCAAAACATGAAAAAAGTCATTTTCGAAAAGTGTCTGTGTAGAATTTTTTCTATGGCAAACGATAGCCGCAACTTCAAACAGAATCAAATAGTTTTTTGCATACAGTCCTGAATTGTAGAGGACTCAAGGCATATTGTTTTTGGTGAAGATCGGTTAAGGGAAAGGGGTAGTTTACCTGCAACGTTTTACGTTTTAACAAGAGTAAAGTGCTTAATTTTGATAAATAAAGTATCCTGAAAAGAAGGTCATAATAATCTACTGTAGAAAGGTAGATGAAACATCTATAAATAAAAAGGGTGGTTGAAGGGTGGAATTTTCTTTATAAATTGAAATGGTAGTTGATGATGAAGAAGGTAAATTTTTATAAGTTTTATATGCGTACTACGTTATTGATAACAAAGAAGTAGTTTCTATGGAAACATTTCATTTCACTTTAACAAAATTCAATATTTTTCATTTTAATTTAAATCACGTAGTCCTATGAGTGAAAATATATCGTTCCTGGCAGGAAGTATATCTCAATTATGTAATGTTTACTTTTCCAAAGTTTTATTATTGTGATTACCTCAATAAAAAGGCCGGCAGGACACACACACACACACACACACACACACACATACAAAATTCGCGTTATTTCTGACCTCACTCATGTTTATTTTCTTATATTTGCACGCTTTTTAAATGGAAAGTGCCGAAACCCACACCAACACAACGCGTGCAAGCCGAAAATGTGGACACTGATTTGCTTCCTGTGGATCGCTGGGCAGTTTTGTTGTATTAAAGCAATTAATACAATCTGTGTACTTATTTCTATTATGATATGAGAATTATAAACTAATATGTGCGTGTGTGTATGTATGAAAAATATATAAAATTATTTTTCTCCTTTGGAAAAGTGTTTGCCCGTCCTTGAAAATATTTTGACCTCCCTGATGGCTAGTAAATGTGGAATATAGCGTTATGACATGGATCAGATTGGTGGGTGATAAACAGGAGACACAAACGTATTAAGGAAGAAATGTTTTGCTGAGAAATTTATAATTATAAGGATGAACAGAATAGTCGTTCACGAAATCAGAAGACAAATTGAAAGAAAGAAATCAATACTCGATTTTAAAAAAGAAAAATGACTAGAATAGTATTGACAGGAAAGACTTTGTTAACACTGTAGACTTCCCTCGGCCCCTCAATTTCATTACAGGAATCAGATCGCAGCTACCTTTAGCTTACCTTTACCTTTAGCTCTTCGTTCGACCTACAGACATTTTATCCAAAAGTACAGTCGTTCCTCACGAAGGTTGAGGATAGTCTTAATCCACCTGACATGGTGGTACCATTTTAGCTGATATGTACTTTTTTTCAGAACACAAGTATCCACTTATTTATTTAATATTTAAATGATTTTAAATATAAATTTTAGGAAATGGAAATCATGTATGGTTCTCCATTCCGATTTTTAAATAAAGTAAACGCAAAGAAACTAGAAGTCTCTAAAGCTTAAACATTTTTTAACCTAAAGTGTCATTTTTTTATTGTATTCGTAGTGCATCACAATCAATTGATAAATTTAAGTTTTTATTAGTAGACCTAACTAATACGCTGAAAAAACTATAGTAGTTAATATGTTGGAATTGCTACTTTGGTAATAAATTATTTTATGAACATATAGCCTATATTGTTTTTTGCATTAATAGTGAATTTAAACTTTGTCGTTTTGTGCTTTTAGTATTGAAAAGTTTGTAAAAAGTCTAAAAACGTATACAAATAATAGAGTGGAGTTTGCTACTTCTTTTTTGAATGCATCAATACGTGTATCACAGATTAAAGTAGCATCAGTAAGATTATTGCACAATCAACAATTATTCTTATGCATTACGTAATGACTCGTTGATAAATTCCAAGCAGTATGTAACATGAAAGAGTAACATCTTTGTAAATTGATGTAATAAAATTTGCTTTAAAAAACTACATGCTTTAGTTTTCGCTAATCATGTAAACGATTCTTTGGCGTGTGTTACACTTGTGTATTCCACAGAAAGAACGGTAACCCTAGTAGGCCTGTTTATCAATTTCCCCGTTTCTTAAATCTTGCGCTCTCCATCGTGAATAGCACTATTATGTTTCAACAAGAAATCTTTTTCATTTGTAAGAACAAAAACAGTGTTTTTCAATCTTTTCTGGGGTTTCCAGTGCAATAACCTAAAAACTTTAGGTAACATACAATGTAACCAGTATAATACGAATATTGTGACAACAGATTAGTAAGATAATGTATATTTGTCATACATAAATTTGATAGAATACATAATAAACGCCGTGACTAAATTTGTTTTCCTAAAAATGCACTTCGAGTTAGAAACTTATAAAAAAAAAATTCTACATCGATGACTACGTGAAATGAATGTAAATTGATTTCTCTACTTCTACCAAGTAAATTCATAAACGAAGCACCTACGTCTTGCACTTAACACAGTAAACAAATGTTTGTTGCGGTAGATGTTTGGCAAACAAACTCAAGATCAAATAATAAAGACAACCTACGTTATTAAACAACTCGAAGTTTGTACAAGGAACTAGCTGAACAAAGGTTTTAAGACAGAATCAGCTGCGGTGATTACAAGTATATCGCTAAAAAGAAGGAACACAACTTACTCGCACTATTCGCCTACATACTTAAACTTGCTTATGTAAATAATTAACTTTGCTGTGGTATAATTAGCAGTTTGAGACTGATTAATGTTTAACTAGTTTTGGCGAATGACAGAACTCATAGGTTGTAGCAAACGTATGGTACCATTTATTTTTGCCTTAACTAACGTTTGGTAAGCTCCAATCTGAAGCAAATTAAGTCACAGCTAAAATTATTATCAACTGAATAATATCCGACAATTTATAATAGCTCGTAATCGATAAAACTATCTAAATTTAAAATATTAAAAAGGAATAAACATTCTAGAACTACTGAGTGCTGAGAAATCAATCAAATGCGGGCATACACACGGTCAGGTTCCTCAAGCGTAAATCAATAAATATATTTTTATTTATTATTTTAAAATTTTTTTATTAGTTGGATAGAAGTTCTAAGCAGCACTCTAATCAACCCAGAGTAAACAAATAGTTGCTACAGTACACTACTAATTAATTTATATTTTTAACAAATATTTGAAACAAACAGTAAAATATTCAGTCATAAAATATTATTGACTATAAGAGATTGTATTCGAACCATTTGTCTTTAAAACTTGCAATCATAGGGAAAACTAGGGAACCATTGCCAAACTAGGGAAAAAGTTTTGTTCATGAATTCAGATACGATGTATAAAACAAGTAACGGATTATGCCTTCCGTAAAATAGTAACTCATAGCCTATGTGGTTTTATAGCGCTCTTCAAACTTTCCTTAAATACTATTAGTCATAAATTATGGCATTCTTGATTTACAACCGTAAAGTGTAAAGTGTTAGTGTATTGCTAAATTCAGTTTGTAATGTGCATGGAATCTGTCTTACTGTAACATTTTACTTACACAATCTATGTTTTAATATTTAAACTCATAACGTTTGAGACATTAACAGGTCTCTAATCAGCAAATAAGTTTTCACTTGTTTTGTGAAGAAGGATAACTGAATATTCTATCACAAATCAAAGTAAAATTAAATGGTTCACTGTGTGTTATGTTTTCCTGAAGCATTAACTCTTCCTTCGTTAATCAACCTTTCGCATTGTAAATCAACCTGGCTTCAAAAATGTTACGACTCCTTATACAAAAATCGGTGGAATTGTCTATAATAAAATAAAGAAACCAACCAAAACGTAACATGAATAATTCAACGTTTACGTTATGCGTCCAAACCATACATAAAAATAGAGAAATTACTCAAGTATTACAACTACAAAACTAAATAAATCTGTGATGTGAACTGCCCGCTGTCGCATAAGTAATAAAACTTTATTAGAGATAAACTAGATTCAAAGAAAAATTGATAAAAAAGAAGATAATAAAGAAACAGACAAGAAACATACTACTAGATACTTCGTACATAAAAAAATACATCAACGTATAAATAATTAAACTTAATTAGTGGAAGGCTAACGAGACCTTTGCATTATCTTTGCATTATGGTTGAAAATAAAATCTCCATTAGAATACATCTAAAATTCAGAGGACAAATAAATTTTATGAAGAAGCAAAGATATCTCGTCTGGCACAGGGCAAACAGAACGTAAATATTGATTGGGAAATAAAACTATAACGACGTTTGTCCACTATTTAGTAAAGCACCAAATAGAGGTAGTGGTAAAGCACTAATAAAGAGTTATAATATAAATTTAAACACTACTGTGACAACGGTAAAATATAACAACCGCGCGCGCGAACACACACACACAATCACATAGATAAATTACAAAAGCCTGTACAGTTATTATAGGAGTAACTTATGTAGTAACCCTGATACTTAAAATTTTACAAATCAGAAACAGAATGAAATAAATGGTATAGATGGAATGAATATTATCCTAAGATAAAATTAAACGTGGAATGCCAGATAGTAGATACGAACTGAGTATAAAAATAAAATCAATAAACATACTGATATAAATCTAGATACAAAATAAATCAATAGAGAAACAGGCAGATAGATAGACACGCGTGTTCGCGCACGCACGCACACGCACACATACACATATACATAGTTAACCAATAGATTATGAAGAAAAGACTCTCCGCATCAAAATTAATGCAGATATCAGTCAATTTATTATATGAGGATAAACGTAACATTTAAATCTCTATTAAAATAAAAATTACCAACAGAAATGAATATTCCTGTAGAAAACTCATCCCTAAAATACTTGGTTTAACAAGATCCGGTATAATTAAAAACACACATTCACTCCTAACTCCATCTATTTCTATATCGCATAATATTTGTTTCTTAATTAATTTTGATTTGTTTCCTACTGCGCTAATTACAAGAGTGTTGGTCATGGGCAATATTTCGTACGGTTCTATGCCCTTCTTATTTTGAGTATACCATGATTCTGACATACCGTTGATTAAACTTCCAGTGTCAATTAGAGCTAATACAGTTATATCATTATTAAATTTTATATTTACTTCGGGACATTTTAATACACGCTGAGCAATTTCCACTTCATCATCGTACAATAGGTCATTTCTTAAATCTGGTAGCAGGATATGTACATTATTGGTGGTGTCATCGTCCGGTAAATTGACTATCTTATTTACTAGGTCGTGTGATTTTTTTTCTCTTCCTGGTGCTGCATTTTGGGTTCGTCGGCCTTCGACGTAGACGCACCTTTGTTCACAAAACTAATAGTGTTGACAGGCTGCCCCCCTGCGTTCCGGTTGTATTGTGTTCGGGCGGTTACTTTCTCACCCCAATCCCGTTTAGGTCTGTTGTCGCCTCTCTCTCGCCGACTTTCACTTTCTGCTGTCGCTGCGTACTGAAACTCTTTATTATTGCGTGGTCGAATCTGTGTGTATTCGACGATCAATGACTCGAAATTCGGAATCGTGGTTATTCCTCTCGTAATAACGGCCAATTGTACGTCACGACCGAAATGACGTGCGATCTTACGAATCAATTGTCTATTTGTTATCGTGGGCGTCAACTGTCTGCTTTCTAAGAGAATACGCTCGATATATTGAATAGCGCTTACTTGTCCGTGCCAATCGAATCTCCCATACTCAAGGTGGTCTCTAATGTCGTCTTGACGTTCTTGCCCCCAGTATTTTTGCGTAAAGGCTTCCCTGAACTCTTCAAAAGTAGATATCTGATTCCTGATGACCCGCCACCAAATACCGGCGTCCATCTCCAGGTGCCTACCAATCCATTTAATATTGTCATTAGGGTAATATGTCTCTTGTAGTTCCGATAGTTCCTTCAGGAATTCCATGGGACACCTATCGGTCCCATTATACTTAAGATCGTGGTGGTTCGGTCCATTGATTCTGTTTCCGTTCCCACACTCACCTTCAATTAATTGCCTTTGCAGTCGTTCTTGTGTTTCTCTCATTTTTGCTATGTGGCACTTTAATTCTTCTATGCGTATAGTTTTTTTTTTAGACGTTTCGTCCAGTTTCTGTTCTGTCGACCGTTGTTTGTTATCCACTTCTTCAAGTTTTTGTTTCATGACGTTGTTTGTGTGGCCATGCTCCTGCTGCTTCTGTTGTATAGTTTCGTGTAGTTCGGCTGCCAGCTCTTCCTGTTTTTTGTTACTGTCTTTGATGTGCGCTTCTATTTTGTTGTTAATCATTTTAATGCTTGTCTGAGTGCTCTGGGTGGCCCCTTTCCATTCTTGGCGGTCTGTTTCACGTCCCTCTCGCATCTCTTGATGCTTCTTATCTGCGTCTTCCCTCAATTCTTTAATTGAGTCATCTTGTTTCTTTTGCATCTCGTTAAACTTCTCCTCCCAGGTATGTCGGTATTCGCGTAATTCCGAACGCATCTGCGCTATTTGCTCAGATACCTGTTGCTTCACTTCTTCTTTGTTTTGGTCGAGTTTCTCGCTTATTAATCTATTATTTTCGCCTATTTGTGTCCTGATTTCTTTACGAATTATTCTATTATCTTCACTTTGTTTATCAAATTTTTCGTTGATTATTCTATTATTTTCATTTTGTTTCTCAATATTTTCGCTAATTAATGCCATTAATATTTGTAGGCTCACTTCTTGGGGTCTAGGCGTCGATCCCCGCGCCCTGTCGTCTGGAGTCTCTACAACGCTGCCTGGATCGCTAGGTGCGTTGTCCTCCTCGGTATTAGGCATACCTAGCTGATTATTAACCTCGAATTCCACACTGTCCGAATTACTGGCCACCTTTGCCTTACTGCGAGCGATCATTCAAACTAGCCTCTACACTAAGAATTATCTCTATCTTACTTTAGGTTAATCTACTCTACTGCCTGCTCTTTACCCGAACTTGTACGTGATACTCTATCGCGTATCAAGCCGTGCGGTTAGGCGCTAATTATATAATGAACAAATTTGCTCTACTTTAAATTTGTTGTGCCCCACGTTCTTTGGGAACCAAATATACAACGGTGTAATTAATTAATTTGTGAATTACATAATTTAATTACGTATTGATTAATGAAGTATACCCTTCACAAGCCAATTACAACAATGTAATTAAGGTGCAAATCTATTAATTACTCAGGTTGCTTACTTTATGATTAATGTGGTTCTTTATGTTTATTGATCAATCAATAATATAGATCGATTCGTGCGTTAGTCGTCATTTACGACAGTGTAATTAAAATGTTAATATAAGATTCTAGAATTCTCAAGAGTGTTCACTCAATACACATTAAATTTATGTCGTTATATTAGTGAATCGAAATGTGGATTATGCATTGGGTTTTCCGATAATGATGAACGCATTATTGGTTTGCTTACGTACTAATTTATTATATGTTTAAACAATTGTATTCAATAACAAACATATATTCCTGGTACCTGCAAATACATTAAAACATCGAACATATACATTGTAACGTCACAAAACGTTCCATAAAGGAAATTATTTGCATAGCAATTTATCATAAGAGGAAAGTGAGGAGAACAGTATCGAACCCAAGTAATCCTAAAAATTTTGTAATATTGTCTAATAATTAATATCATTAACATGAAAATACGACAAGACTATGACTAAGACTAAAACCCCATATATATTATTTAAGTGAAGAACAGTGTAAAACCAATAATATACTCTAATAGAGACAAATAATATCAGAAACAACCGGAATGAGGTCAATTATTAAGTAATGTAACTCTGAATAGGGTATAAAAAACTATTTATTATGAATTAATAAACAAGATCCATTAGCATACTATGTAATGTAAATAAAATAAATGTATTAAATGATTTGAATACATTATTAGAAAGGATCTAAGTTAAAATAAAAAAATATATAAATGTTATGACGAAAAATATATGTTTAGGAGCTGAGTCCATTCACTCAGATTTTATGTAAAAATTAATTATTATTGAATTGAGATAGAAACTATATGCAATTGTCAAGTAGACGAAGATGAACAAACTATCTTAAATAAAGAAAGCTGTAAAGTGGTTAAAAATCAGTTAAAATAGCCAAAAACAGTATTAACTGAAAACATGTAGTAGACCTATAATATTGTAATATTTATGAATTTAATGTTGACAAAATGCAACCAAATTGCATTATAAAGTTAAAATACAATTAAATGTGACTATACTAATATATTTTACTAACTTAAACACTTTAATAGTCGAGTTAGGAAACTATTTACCTATACCATATCTGGCTAAAGCCAAGGACCCATCACAAAAAAGTCATTTTTGACAAAATAATTGCAAAATATTAGCAAAAATAAAAGAAAAGGGTACAATCCTATAGTGTACTATGAAAACAAACATACTCAGTTGAAAATAAACTTAATTCTTAAAGAATTTGACTTATGAGAGTGAAATTTGTCACACCAAGAAAATGAATCACCTATGCAAACCAATATGATGCTAAAGTAAGCTTACAATAAAAATAATATGTATCAGGATAAACCAGGTATCACAAAAGATAGACAATATAATAAACTCTCAGTGTATACTCGAAAAATCCCATATATAATAAGGAAAAAAGACTAATTATTGTAAAGAATCAGTGACAACAACTTAGGCCATAGGCATGGACCATGTAAAACTGAACTTATTTATATATTATATGTGTTAAACTTTATTTATTTTGTTATAGAAAGATGACAATATTATGTATTAATGTTGTAGAAGAAACCAAACAACGTCACAACAATTTTATAATCAGAAAATTGAATTTTTATGTAAACATTCCAAGGTAAGAGTTGTATTTTATGTTATTTTATTAGAGTTCATTTATTCAGAACCAATCGTAATTAGTATCATTAGATTCAGTTGAAAGCAGAGAATCCAAAAATAGTAATGGCATGCAGATTGTAAGTAGTTATGTAAAAAGTGTTGGACAAATACCAGAATAATTTTTGTAACTTATTCTTAGTGTGAAGAATAAGAAATTTTTGTTCTAAATCTTCTACGGAAGTCAACTTTGTTCCATGATGTTCCATTTCATTATTCTCGAACGTTCTAGAAGGAATTTTTACACAAATACACCGGAAGTTCATGACAAAAAGTTAAAACAATGAGCCTTACAGAGTATAAAAGGAAGACGAAATTCGACCAAAAAACACTTTATGCTTTGAATCCAGAAGAGACACATCACCCACGAAACTGATCATCACACCCGAGGCGAAACCGAAGAACGAGAAGTCGACGTGAGAACGCAGAAAGGCTTTTCCCGTACATTGACAAAAGACTGACTTAACCTCTACAAGAGTATACGCCAATGTGTTGCTGAAATAGAGCAGCAACACGACACATTTAATAGAACGCACGCAGCCAGAATATCAGCGGCCCTGGAAAGGACCAAAATTTTAATAGAGAATCAATTCTGCTGTATTCGCTAAGACAAACTGACTTTGACAAAAATCCCAATAACGTTACGTACACAAAGCCTATTCATCAACTGTGAGAGGAGATCAGCGCTGTGGCGGCTAATAGAGAAACCACGCGGACAGCTGATTGCCGCCGGCACTATTCAAAGCGTAAATTCACTGCCAAACTTTTTTCCGAAAGTGCGGAGTTTTAAAAAACCGTATTTTGACTTTTAAATAATATCAGTGCACAAGGAACGTCAACACGAAGAGGCGAGATTGAAAACGTACCCGAGAGAAGTGTCCAGTGCGAGAAATAATTACCCATCGGAACGTGAGTTGTTCAAAGTTAAAGTCATTTTTACCTGGTAACATTTGTCACACAGTTGTACTACAGATGCCACACACCTTCAAATCACTTAATTTTTGTAAAGCATCTTATTGATCTGTCTTGGTAGTTCAAAGGAGTCACGTCCTGAGTATAAAGATTTTTCATACACTAACTCATGCTTTTCAACTGAGTAAAATAAAATATATGTTAGCCGATACTTGATTAGAGAAAAAACTTGTCAATAATAATTTTTTGTAACTCTGCAATTTTATTTTTTCACGAATGTTAGTCCTTCAGACGATTTTTTAAGGTTCATTAAAACATACGTTATTTTTTCAAACTCAAACTGTCTTGTTCACATTTTTTCATAGAATTAAACTAACTGCTAAGAAATCAAAATTTTAATTTTAATAACAATTTCTTGGAACAAAAGATTCCAAGTGGCGCCCACAAACACATAGTAGCGTAAGTTGTTTTGCAGGACGACATCATCGCAGAGGATCCAGTCATCAGTAAGTATCATAAAGTGCGCGGAGTGTAACGCCCGACATATAACAACACGACAATACATACACGACTCCATCTATTTCTTTATATTATAACATATCAAAATATAATTTCCTTCTTAATCGCTCTCCGAAATACATATAACATATAAAAATATACATACAACAAAATCAAATAATATTTACTTTATCTAATGCGTTCATTCATCCAGATGGATTAGCTTTAATAGATCATGATTATATTTAAATGCAACCTTCCTTTAATAACCTTTCTTATAATTATTCAGGGTAGATTCTTTGAAAGAGACAGGACAGTAGCTTGATTATACTAATAAAATCATAAAGTGTTACTTGATAATAGTTTATCCGTTATACTCCATCGGTGCTAGATTCCAGGTGATGACGATTATTTGAAGTCGGTGCTCCATTGGATGATGATGATGATGATGATGATCACTTTCACTGGTTATATGCACACGCGTCGTTAACAGAATAGTGTAGGTGTGTTATGTTTATTCACTGTCCGCACAATTCATCTCGTCTCCGCGTACAACCATCATTAAGTAATAAATGCTTACTCAAGTGTTCAGTGTGATTCTTCGTGTGTCTACACTAGGTATTAGTGTGTGGTTGTAGAATAGTTCCTTTTAAATAAGAGTGTCTTGATTACTGTAAATTATGAATACTACTGTGTCGTTCATGCACATTGTAAATTGTTGTTCGTCATACTGTTTCAATAAGTCGCAAAAACGATTCTAATTTTCTAAGTTCAACAAAGTTCAGTCCGAACTTCACTATATCCATTTAGTTCTCCATACCGCGTACCTCAAAACTTTACGGCTGATCGATATACCGATACACTATCGAAAATTCACGTGACTGTTCTTGATATTAGTACTGCACTTAATAAACTTATGAAATTGTCCGTAACATTATAAGATTGATCGCGAGAGTTATGTGTCTCTCTAATACTATTATAGTCCAAAAATATTATAAGACTCCGTCGCGAACTCCTCGAAATTTTATGTAAGACCCCCAAACATTATTATTGACTGCGTCAAAATATATTATACGACTCTAAAGTTTCTTATAAGACTGCCTCGTCCCGTGTCGGACACTTAGTTTTTATCAACGTCTCCCTACTAGAATTTGGTCACTGGCTTGTCCACGCCTAAGATTACCATGATAGGCTGAATAACTACCTTCACTCGAAATCTTTTCCCACCATTTCGAAGTCTTCTAGTCTTCTCCCCTCTGATTTGTTCTTCTCCTGGTCACTACGGAAACTGGGTTCTCCTTCGCTCTCTTTCGTGAAATACTCTGTTCTGATAGGTGGTTGGATATGTCCTTTGAATCGTCTGTCCAGGCGTCACTTTCGTTCGGAGAAATACAAAAGATTGCGCGCCTGTCATTCAACCTATTGTCTTGAGTTTTAAGCAAGGATTTGCCCTAACATCTTGGAGTATTGTTCATTTCTGTAACTCCGCGTCCTGGCAATTAACCATTTTCCATCAAGTATCAGCAGCTGCAACCACCACGCTTTCTCGTTGTAAATCTTAGTATGTCACTTAGACGTTACATCCCGCTGTGCGACATCGTTGCTTTTATTCACAATTTGTTGTTCACATCGTTTCTATAGACTGCAACGCTTCTTCAAGCCTTTGTGCCTCGCCTCGTTTTTTGTCGTGATCTCGTTTCTTAACTAAACCCTTAAATGTATCCTCGCCTCGATTCTGCGTAAACGTGTGCCTGAGCCCAAGTACATTGTTCGGTTTGTTTTGGTGTCATAATTCTCCGTTGGTCCTCTCCTGTCAACTTGAGTCGTCTTTCCCTTTGTTACATCGTGCTGAACACGCTTCCATTGTCTGATATTGGCGTTGGTTGTCGCCTATCCCAATTAACTTTGTTTATGGTCCTGTTTTTGGAGTCGCTGCCACAGCTGCGTGTGAACAGACTGGTCGAGAAGGAAAATTAAATTTTTAATTTTTCGATCGCTACAAGACCCATATATTTTGAGATTCATCATCAACATCTCTTTACATCACGCCAGTGAGACTGTTCGGCCATCAAAGATCCTCCAACCATTTTTTTGTGGGTCTACCTACACACCCACACCCACCTGGCAATGTCTATCCACACATATTTGAGATTGATAGCAGATTTGTCTGGTCTGGAATAGTCTCGTCGCGGAAGCGTGACAAGTGTCACGTAATTGTCCTTCATCTCAAAGTAGCAGCAATGTGTACGCACACACACATTATAGCCGGGCTCTGCTGGAATAGCCGAGAAACACGTGGAATGTTGTGTAATGGCGTAACAATATGAATAATTTAATACGATTGAACAAGCGGCACAAAAGAACAAAACTATAAAAACCTAACACTATTTAGATGCCTTCAACTTGAGAATTTAATTTATTTATTCGTGTCTGTAGCAACCTGGGATCGATTTCACATTTCTCTACTGAATAACAGAAGTCAAATTCTGCAATTAATTTACTTATAAATTAATTTATAGGTAAAAAAAAACTTATTTACTACGAATCCCTTACTTAGTGATTCTACTAAAGTATAAAAAAAACTCAGGGACACTATAAACTTAGAATTAGTATTATACTGAAATTCCGCCAAATTTTGCCGTATTGATAAAATCTAAACCGATAGGCTATAGCCTTATGTGAGTCTTGATTTTTATGAAGGTAAACGAGGGTATACGTTAACGTTTTTGGTTTCATGTAGATTTAACTTAGATGTAGGCTTTGTAGTAGATCCCAAACAAATTAAATCAAGAGGAATATAGTAAATTATATGCAAACGTTAATATAATCGCAGTATAAACATTCAATAAAATTATGTTTATATTCCCTACAATTCCCACAATTTATACAAATTTCGAGTAAATATTTAAATATAATATTTTGTTACATAAAATGTACTGTTATTTTATGGAATAGAAACTATATTTTTTATTAAAAAAATCTTTTCCTTTTTGATAACATTGATGTTCTAAATTGGTTTGGTTTGTAAAAATTTATAACTTTTTAAACACCAAATTACAACTTACAAGTAGACTAATATTATACAACTTACTATTCTGTGTTTGTGCACAACGCCAATGTATTGTGTGAATCACCGACTAGATCGTAGGATTTTGTGTGTTTCATGATTGATGACTCGTTGGGCACTTGGTGAAACATATTAATACAAAGGTTTTGTAAAATATATAAAAACACTTGGTAAATTTTAAAAAATTTGTGAAACTTACCAAGTGTTTTTATATATTTTGTGTGTCTGTTGCTCTAAGTAGTGTTGCACAATAAACTTCCTTTAATATATAAGGGAGTGAAACACTGATGACATAAAGTAAATAATTAAATATTGAAAAAATAATACATCGATGTAAATTATAACAAAATAATTAAATATTGAAAATTAAAAATAGGAATTCAAAATAGGCTTTTTTTTGTAAGAAGCTTCTACACTAAACATATATATATATTATAACAGCACCAAATATTAACTATTTGGGGTTATATGTTTACCGCATACTGAAAGCATATTTAAATAAAATATAACAGTCAAAACTCCATTTGAATGTAGAGCGTTGAAAATAATGCTTTGTGAAACAACGCACACGTGGTCATTATGTAATCAGTTCGCTGTACAAGGAAGCGGCCACACCCAAACTGTTAATTATTAATATCTCGGAAACTAATAAATAAAGGCGAAATCCAACATAGCCAAAATGTTTACCGAAATATTAATAATGACGTGTGCAAATTTTACGCAATATAATTAACAAATGAAAGAGTTAATTAATATAATTGAATAACTTCTGTGAAAATAGAGTTACAGTGATGAGATTTTAGTATGTTATAAAGATAATAATTTCTGACAGACTGTATATTTTAGATTTCACACAACTTGGTTTGCAACCAAGTTATTGCAAAATTAAATAAGCACAGGATATCCGGAGCGACAAATTAGTTCCGCTGATAGTAATATTAGAAACAATAGTATTAATTCTCCGTCTGTGGGAACCTAACTTCATTCTCACGGACCAAGGGAATTCAAAATGTATGTAGTAGGGAGAGTGTGCCAGCGAATGAAATCACTTGACGCGAGACCCGGCCAGCGAGGTGTTTTCACGCTGAAAGATCACTCTTTCGCCAGTACTCACGAAGTTAAGACGTAGTCCTTCGATCGTCTAGTAACCAAAGTGGTGAAGATCAACAAGAAGACTCTACGTGGTCAACACACACGCAATTACGAACACACTAAGTACAGATCATCTGTATAGCTCGTAATTGTTGCGTAAAGGCGAGATACTCTTCAGTACATCAACCAAGCTTATTGTGTACTACCAGTTAGTCATAAGCACGCGAGAGATCCACCAGACTTCAAGACCAGACTTCAAGAATACAGCAGAGAGGCCGTCTAAATCATTGGTGAACAGCTGACGAGCAGAGCAACCACCCGAACGAAGCACACACACACACACGCTGACGTGCAACGTGCGAATCGACGAGGGACAGGAAGCAGTTCCAGCAGACAGCAGCAGACGTTAAAAATATTCACAAACAGCAAGGACGCAGAGTGTTGCCGAATTTTGAACTCCACGACCGAATCCAGCAGTTCTAAGCAGATTACTTTCTCTAACCAAGGACTCGAATCGACGAGGGACAAATCGGGACGACATCCTCTTCAGTAACAGGAAAGCAAAATCCACTTATTTATTTTTCAGATCAAATTTTCTATTTTTCAATTAAAACATTGTAATTCAAATAATTCAGGTGCCAAACAAAAAGCAAAGACTCTAGTAATAAAAAAGTAAATTCATTGTGATAATCTGTATAGCAGTTTAAGTCATTAGTAAGTTATAGTTAAGAAATAGAAGTATTATAAAAGCGCTATACAAATCTTAACTGACAATCTAATTATTAGATCATACTGCAGTATATCAGAAGTAGAATCAGTAGAAATGAAATAACGTGAACTAGACTGTCACGTCAAATTCATTTTAATTAATTATTCTAATTAATTTCAGAGTTTTATATTTTGTTTCATGAACATTTAAATTCAATTTAATTAAAGAAATTTAATTAGATTAAATCAACTAATAAATTAAAATTTAAATTGCAATTAACTCGCCAAAGAACGAGTTCAGTTTCTTTCAACTATTGACCAATCGAAAAACATTGATTCATTGTTTAGACTGTAAGAAATTCATAAAATAATAACCATTCTATTCTTGTGTGTTGTTGGTGTAATAAACAACGTTTTATTACCCCATATAACAGTGTTTTATTGTTGTACGATAAAGCCTACCAGTCTCACAAAACTCTCCCCCTTTAAAGTAACCTATTTTGTGTGTTGTTGTAATAAATTTGAGATTACTAGCTTGCGAACTTCAAATCCAAAATCCACACGCCCTAGTCGGAAGAATCTGCAAGATCAGACAGCAGGTAGGTACTCACACACAACACAACATAACAATAACGCATAGAAGTAGAGTTATAAATGTCGGCCAACGTGGGGCCCGACAAACGTACACCAAATTGAATTCACGTTCCGAACAAGAGTTATACATGTTGCCCGGAACGTGGGGCGCGATTGAATTAAATTAATTAAATCACAACGAGATTGAAACGCCACATTTCTAATAGAGTTATAAATGGCGCTCCAATCTCGTGGGGCTCGAGAAAATTAATTAAAATCAATTTAAATTTAATTTTCACGTGTAAAACAAACTTTGCTGTTTTAATTCTTAAAACAGCTGGCGTCCAACTAAACAATCCCCAAAGAGTTTTGTGACTGGTGTTCGTACAGCAGTAAAGTTATTGTGTGTATTTAAAACTGTTCTGTGTATTTCAAATTGTTTTTATTTGAAATTGTTGTGTATTTAAAATGGATATGGATAAAGTACTTAACCAAATACAGCAAATGAACGAGAAAATGAGTGCGGATTTGACCGCTAAAATAGACGCGAAATTTGAACAGAGTGCAGCCAAAGCTGAGCTCAGTATAGCAGAATTAAAATCTAACATCGAAGCACAAAGAGTTAGTCTAACCGAAGCATTAGAACACAGTAACGCCGACATAAACGCCGAGATTAAGCAAAGCAATAAACAAACCACCGCGAAAATAGACGAAAGCGCGAAAAATTTAGATGCTAGAGTCACCGAAATCGGTGAAAAAGTCGTCGAAATCGGTGAGAGTAATAAACAATTAACGGAGAAAGTCGCGGAAATTGGCGAAAAGGTAAATACGGTCGATACTAAAATCAATGAACGGTTTAAGGTTTTTGAGACCACTATGCAAAAATCGTTTATTGAACAAGTAACACGTATGGAGGGCCGGTTCAAAGACCACATAACCCGCTGCGAGAAACAATCCCTAGAGGTTTCAAAAAAGGTGGAATCCCTAGAGGTAAAGATTGACGCGGACGTGACCGAAACGCAACGACGAGTAGATAAATTAGACGCTTCAATTGTAGAGACGCGATCTAACATTGACTCTAATAAAGAGAGTGTCTTACAAACGTTAAACGACGAGATTTTGAAAGTACGACAGGAGGTACGGAGGAGATCTGCTCCTAATATTTTGGTACAAGGTCCTGTCGACGAGAAAAATCGCGTGTATTTTACGGGAGAATATAACGAAAACCCCATTGAATTTTTATTAGCGTGTGAGAGTGAAATGGCTAGAGTAGGTTCCCGACTGGAAGATCAAGACAAAATACAGTGGGTGGTTAACGCGATGCGTGACTCGGCGCGTAAGTGGTATAACATTGTACGCGATAGAGTGTCCACATACGCGGAGTTCAAACAAAAATTTGAAAGCCGGTACTGGAACTCGCATAACCAGAGACTTCTGCGCAATGAACTGGAATATGGCAGGTTTGATAAGAAAATGGGTATTACCGCCGAAAATTATATAATCCAGCAGGTCGAACGCGCGAAGCATTTAACACCAGCATTTGCGGAGATTGACATAGTCACGAAGCTTGCCTACTATTTTAATCATAACATTAGAGTAGCTGTATTTACGCAGGGTATTCGCACGATAGACGAACTCCTCATTCTAGTGTCCCAAAGTGAGACGGTTTTTGATTTTGGTGGGTGCCGTTATAATCCCGATTTTCGCCGAAATAATGAAGGGCAGAATACGCGAGAACAATACCAGCAACCTGACCAGAGACCGAGTACTAGTTCTACTCCACCCCAAACATCGTCAAAACCCCCAGATAAGACCTTTGAATACAAAGGCAAACAAAATATTGCTAGATCGAAAGGGCAATATAAGGGTAACGACGGGGCCCCGATTAGAGCTATGCAAACTGTTGAGATAGCTAGAACTGATACAATAGAGCAAGACAGCGATACTCCAAGTAATAAAGACCCCAACGAGAGGAGAAAGAATCGTAAGTTTCCAAAAAACTTGGAAACGGGCGCCTCCAGGGTGGAAGCGCCATAAATCATGCTAAAACGTATCGCAATAAAGTAGGTAAAAATAAGAAAAATGTTAGATTTAAGAAAAGTGATTTTTCTACAGAAATTTGTACGCCAGTTGACAAAGTATTTCAACCGGAAGGGAAGGAACCGTGGTTGGCCGTCAACACAATGCAACAATGGGCACCGACAATTGTACGTCCGGTAGAGCAGGAAAGTGACGATGACGTTCCCACACAGGCAGCGTGGGAAGACGTAGACGACGAATCCGGTGACGAAAATGACCGATGGTTAACGAAGTACTGTAGGACCGTTCGTAAAAATGGTTACGAAATAGTACAGTTAAAAGATAATGTAATTGTATTATAATAATTAAAATTAAAATAAATAATTTGTGATGTATAATAGTATTAATAATAATTGTAGATAACTTGTGTAATAATAATAATGTTTTTCTATCGCGATAAACAGCGGGCGTGTAGAACTGCACGAGCACACAGCAGGAAATAGTTACGTCACGCGATCACTGCTGACCGACATTTGAAAGTAGGTCAAGCAATTAGCCAGCGGCGGGCGATAACGGTTGTAAATAAACTGTCAGCAAATTCCTTTGCACACGCGCCTCTGTTTACAAACAAAGATATCAGCCGTTCTAAAAACATTAGTACACAAATGATTGCAAATATAATATTATTAATAAGTGTATTTAGAATTAAGTTGTATGTAATGAAATAACATTAACACACATGTATGTTTTTCTTTTGAATAAGTAATACAATGTATAGATAATAAGTATAGTGATTACAGAATATGTGTGTAATGATTAAGAAAAAAAAAATGACTGTAATTATTACATTCATTTTTTTTAAAGCGGTTGTGGGAATATATAACAGCACCAAATATTAACTATTTGGGGTGATATGTTTACCGCATACTGAAAGCATATTTAAATAAAATATAACAGTCAAAACTCCATTTGAATGTAGAGCGTTGAAAATAATGCTTTGTAAAACAACGCACACGTGGTCATTATGTAATCAGTTCGCTGTACAAGGAAGCGGCCACACCCAAACTGTTAATTATTAATATCTCGGAAACCAATAAATAAAGGCGAAATCCAACATAGCCAAAATGTTTACCGAAATATTAATAATGACGTGTGCAAATTTTACGCAATATAATTAACAAATGAAAGAGTTAATTAATATAATTGAATAACTTCTGTGAAAATAGAGTTACAGTGATGAGATTTTAGTATGTTATAAAGATAATAATTTCTGACAGACTGTATATTTTAGATTTCACACA
The DNA here is from genome assembly GCA_034769895.1 of Magicicada septendecula. Lineage (NCBI taxonomy): Eukaryota > Metazoa > Arthropoda > Insecta > Hemiptera > Cicadidae > Magicicada > Magicicada septendecula. The sequence continues at coordinate 146,019,860 of CM068368.1, forward strand.
ACTTGGTTTGCAACCAAGTTATTGCAAAATTAAATAAGCACAGGATATCCGGAGCGACAAATTAGTTCCGCTGATAGTAATATTAGAAATAATAGTATTAATTCTCCGTCTGTGGGAACCTAACTTCATTCTCACGGACCAAGGGAATTCAAAATGTATGTAGTAGGGAGAGTGTGCCAGCGAATGAAATCACTGACGCGAGCCCCGGCCAGCGAGGTGTTTTCACGCTGAAAGATCACTCTTTTGCCAGTACTCACGAAGTTAAGACGTAGTCCTTCGATCGTCTAGTAACCAAAGTGGTGAAGATCAACAAGAAGACTCTACGTGGTCAACACACACGCAATTACGAACACACTAAGTACAGATCATCTGTATAGCTCGTAATTGTTGCGTAAAGGCGAGATACTCTTCAGTACATCAACCAAGCTTATTGTGTACTACCAGTTAGTCATAAGCACGCAAGAGATCCACCAGACTTCAAGACCAGACTTCACGAATACAGCAGAGAGGCCGTCTAAATCATTGGTGAACAGCTGACGAGCAGAGCAACCACCCGAACGAAGCACACACACACACGCTGACGTGCAACGTGTGAATCGACGAGGGACAGGAAGCAGTTCCAGCAGACAGCAGCAGACGTTAAAAATATTCACATACAGCAAGGAAGCAGAGTGTTGCCGAATTTTGAACTTCACGACCGAATCCAGCAGTTCTAAGCAGATTACTTTCTCTAACCGAGGACTCGAATCGACGAGGGACAAATCGGGACGACATCCTCTTCAGTAACAGGAAAGCAAAATCCACTTATTTATTTTTCAGATCAAATTTTCTATTTTTCAATTAAAACATTGTAATTCAAATAATTCAGGTGCCAAACAAAAAGCAAAGACTCTAGTAATAAAAAAGTAAATTCATTGTGATAATCTGTATAGCAGTTTAAGTCATTAGTAAGTTATAGTTAAGAAATAGAAGTATTATAAAAGCGCTATACAAATCTCAACTGACAATCTAATTATTAGATCATACTGCAGTATATCAGAAGTAGAATCACTAGAAATGAAATAACGTGAACTAGACTGTCACGTCAAATTCATTTTAATTAATTATTCTAATTAATTTCAGAGTTTTATATTTTGTTTCATGAACATTTAAATTCAATTTAATTAAAGAAATTTAATTAGATTAAATCAACTAATAAATTAAAATTTAAATTGCAATTAACTCGCCAAAGAACGAGTTCAGTTTCTTTCAACTATTGACCAATCGAAAAACATTGATTCATTGTTTAGACTGTAAGAAATTCATAAAATAATAACCATCCTATTCTTGTGTGTTGTTGGTGTAATAAACAACGTTTTATTACCCCATATAACAGTGTTTTATTGTTGTACGATAAAGCCTAGCAGTCTCACAAAACTCTCCCCCTTTAAAGTAACCTATTTTGTGTGTTGTTGTAATAAATTTGAGATTACTAGCTTGCGAACTTCAAATCCAAAATCCACACGCCCTAGTCGGAAGAATCTGCAAGATCAGACAGCAGGTAGGTACTCACACACAACACAACATAACAATAACGCATAGAAGTAGAGTTATAATATATATATATATATATATTGTAGCGTGACAGAAAATCCACTACATTTTAAGTCATATGAAATGATAAAATTTAATTACATCAACAAATGTTGTAATAATATTAAATGACATTTAAATAAATCAGAGGAATGAAACACAATAAGATAAAAATCCTCACTACATAATATATAAAAACCACTGTTAAAAGAAACCAAAGAAAGTATTGAAGCAACTCATCAACTCATAGTATAATACCAGTAAGTTACCCAGGAAATCAGAGCAGTAAACCAGTTACATAAGACAATATCCCGAAAAAAGAGACTCAATCAAAGAGTGGTGAATACCAAAATACTCTAAAAACAAGAAGAGGGAAGAATAAAGTTTGTGAACAGGAAGAAAACAATACCCTGAAACCTGTATAAAAGAATAAAGTCAGTTCAGTGAAGAAATTAAATACTCCAAACTAAACCTCAGTCGTGATAACACCAAGTACCTTGGTTTACCCAAGAATGAGGTAAGAAGACCAGAAGAGTGAAGACTAGACGAGGGACAAGAATGGAAACTAGAAGAGGGACAAGAATGAATACCAGAAGGAAGATAGGAAGAAGGAAGACAGGAGGAGAGGAAGACATAGTATGAAAGAAACACCGTAGTAAAACCTATTATTATATAAACTACTATCAATCCCAAACCCACAAAAACTATGCCAAAGAAAGTATAACATACCCAAAATCTTATAAAAATGTAATAATTGAGAAAACTAAAGTGTTGTATAGCGTTATAAGAAGTGCACCGGCTAAAGCTATTGTGTAATAAAGAAAATAAACTAGTCTTAACGATCCATGATGACTAAAGGTCTGGTCTGAGATAATAAGACTCAGAATATCAGAACCAACAGTGAAAGTGAATTTGTATAAGTGTTTTTTAAAAAATGCAATAAACTTAAAGTTGGTGATACTATAACTTAGTAGTATGCTACATCACAACTTTAAAGTCTAATAATAAACAGCATAATAAAATAATAAAATGGAAGGTTTCCAGTATTTTATTATTTTAATGTAAATCCTTATTTAAAAGACCTTTGTAAAAAAGGAAAAATGATAATAAATAGAGTATGGGAATTAATGTTTACTGATGTGGGGGATCACAATAATAATGATTTAAACCAAAAAGGACTGGTACTAATATAGTATGAATAAGTGTAACATGTTTAAATAGACTGTTATTTCACGGTCCTAAAATCAATGTATTAAATAAATGTATTTGTAAGGTTTATTAGAAAATAAGATTTATGTTATGTGTTTTAAAAAAGAATTATGTTTAATAAATAATAACCTACATACCAGTAGTAATGTTCTAAAAGGTATGCTATGTTAGATTAAAAATAGTTAAAAAAGATATGTTTAAGCTGTATCTGCAATATGTTACATTGTGCAAATTACTAAACAATGTTAATAATTAATTATTTTAATAACTGTAGTGTTAATTAACTACTACATAAAACAATAAGTTATAGATCATGTTATTTTCATATAATTGTAATTATGTAAAGTCAGAGGAGGAATTAAGTTTAAATTATTGAGAAAGAAAGAAATATAAAATTCTAAAATCTAGGCCATTTGGTGAAATCAGAGAACCAATATAAAATAGTATAATTCACTAATAAATCCTGTAAACTACCCAGATTTATATAAGATAACACAATTAACTACTACTAGGAATGATCCTATGAATTAAAATGACAATAAGGAAATATACCTTAACATTTTGTAAATTGTCAAAATATATAAATTAATTCATTTTAGAGAGCAATATCAAATCTACAAATTAACACAAAAAACCAGTTCAAAGGTGTAATTTATATGTATTTAATGAAAGGAAGAGAAATATGACTAATTAAAATTTATTATAATAGTATTAATAATATTTAAAATGGAAGGTATTTTGTATAAAAACGGAAATCCAATTTTGAGCCTATATTTCCAAAGTGTGAACAAAATTTGTTAATTTCCACAAAATGTCTACAGATATAGACTATAATACATCAATTTAAAGGGAATAAGATGATTAAACTAATAATAAGATTAGTAATTCATAAAAGTAAGGAATAAAATAGAAAAATTCCATATATAATGTAATATTTTCTAATGTGTATGAAGTCGAAAAATGTTAACAATACTTTTTCAAGGATTAACTGGGCAAGATTTATGACCAAGTTAATTAGTCTTTTGTTGAATATCAAGCTGAATAGGTGTGTGACAAAAACGTTCTTTAAATCGAGTCGAACATGATGCTAACGTTTAGCCATTGAAATCAGTGAACGAGAGTTAGACAAATTAAACACTTTTTGAAGCCAATACTATAAAAACATTCACGACAATAGTGAAAACAAACCTCTAACTTCACTATACGAGTGACAGTAAACGGTAAAACATTATATTACAACTGATTTACTCTACAAACCTAACCGCAACTTGAAAACTTAACCGTAATAGTTGAACAAATAGAAAATAAACTAACTAACGCAAGTTTTCACAGAACCCTTTAAAAACAGATTTTTCTAGTATACATACCTCTATAAACATAAACAAAATTATTTTATTGTTTGGAAATTCTATTATTATTGAAATTTCCATTTTATTTTTATTCTTTTGTAACGACCGGCATACAGCGGTCTGGTGACCAAGTGGCTAGCCCAAACAGTGGGATTTGATTTGATTACAGTCATATATAGGGTCTTCTTACAAAGTGACGAACCCAACGCGGGGTTTTAAGGAAGAAGACAGTACCCTATAGAGGTCACGTCTAGTTACAATATATATATATATATATATATATATATATATATATATAATATGTACCACACAAGGCTAACATACAAGCAGGTATTGTTGAAAAAACAATTTCCACCGTACCTACCGTGCATCTCACACGTTGGAAACCGCTCCGTTCAAAGTTCCTTTTAAATTTATTCTAAATTAATTTATAAGCAACATACTGTAAGTTATAATGAAGAAAAATTTTATAAGACATAGTTAATATTTAGGTAAGTTATTGGTCCAACTGTTTATGCTGATCTAGTAGCAATAAACTAATTTTATGATTCCTAATTTTATTAACCTTATTGTTATTTTCCTAAGTATATAAGAGGAATATAAGAGGAGTATAGAATAGACTAGACAAGTATGCCCGCAACGTCGCTAGCAGATATTGGGGTTGATGTTAGTTTAAGGGAAATAAGACACCCAGTCGCCACTACACCGACTGCTTGTTATATATCTAAGTAAATGTTTAATGTAGTTGTGCCTTTTTAATCAATTTGTCTTGAATCATATTCGAGTAGCAGACCTTCGGTGGTTTACAAATTTCACAGCAGATGTTAAATCTAAGATAGTAGAGATATTTATGAAAAAGAAACGGCTACTAATCTCAGGAATGTTAGACTCAAGATAATATAGGTTCTTATAATGTCTTGTACAGAGCGTAGTTCTATGTGGTTTTGAAATGGTTCTGTATGTACCACTTTAACGAGGTACCAGAAACGATCAGATTCATGGTCGGAGGAGGAGAATAAAAACCAAGATTACATGGGAGACTGGAGTGAAGAAAGATTCAATTACTAGTGAACATGCAAGAGGGCGAGACAAATTTGTGGTGGTGAATCCGCATCAGAAATAAATGTGTACGTATGGAGAACGTAATCAAGCAGAGTAGTCAGCGAATTGATACAATAGTGGAGAAAAAGACTATAGGAAAAATAATAAGTGAAGCTCAAATACGAGGTATTTGCATTGAATGGCTGACTTGGTAGGACAGAAAAATTTAAGCAAAGAGCGACCAGAAACATGCCTTAGTGGCTTAATGAATGCTGTCATCCACAATCCCCGGAACTAGAGTTTCAAGCAATTTGTACCTTGGACAAAGTAGACATCTACTTGTTGCTCATTGAAAGCGTTATATAATTACGTGCCTACGTATTCCTGGCAATTACAGCCGTAATCGGAAAAATTAAATAACCTTTTTAATTTAAATAAAACTCAAAATTTCTACTGAAATAATGGTAAAGGTAAATGTTTTTTATAGTTAATTGTGCGACGTGGTACATGAAACCGTTACATATCGAAACAGGGTATTAATGAATCGCACGCTAATTCGAAGCCATTATATAGAAGTTACAACATCCTCTAAATACATTAGGTTTATTTCATTTATTTTATTAGATATACTACTTGCACACACATTATTATTAATTACACATTTCACTGAACATGTATATTGTGGTCTGGAGAGCTTAAAGTATTAGTATTAGATTTGTAAATACTCTTGTTGAAACTGCATTAAAACGCCTTTACTTATTTGTGGTCAACATGTATTTATATTTCTTTACAATACTTATTTTGGTGCACAAATTTTATCGCACGTGTGATTATTTCTTTTGTTCTAAGCTAAAACTACTGACGAAATATTAGCAGTCACCCAATACCGGAGATTCGCTCAGTTTCCCCAGCCGAGTGACGTATATTGATTTTATGCATCAGCGACTGCCGACAAACAAGCAGGCTCAATTTGCCTTTTTTCTCTCAGAGAGTCCCTTACAAACAGTCCGTGTGTTAAAAAATAGAAAGCTAACATTTATATAATTGTCAAAATTGCAGAACACATACCAGTTTCGCGCCCGCGTGAGTTTACTGAAGTTTTCCGATATGGTATTCATTTGGTTTATTTGTGGTGTTCTGATATGATTCTCTTAAAAGAAAGATTATACAAGTTTTTAAACTTATTTAAACACACTATATTTTACGGGCTTATATATACATAATTATAATGAATATAATACAATTTTAGATAATTATAAGTACGTAAGTGGGAATCGTGGTGAGGGTGCAAGGGGTATACTTACTCCCCCCGCTTATGAAATAAGAAGAGGCGTAAATTCACATGGAACTAGTAAGAATATAGAATAAATTTTTTCAGCTTCACAGAACACCAATGTATAATGTTCAATATTTTCAATAGAACTGTAGAAAAATCGTAGTCGCGCACATGAAAAGAACTGCTTTTCCAACGTGTTTTCTTCTATGTTGATTCCCTGCAAATAATTCTGCACATATAGTATCCGAAGCTTGAAAATAATAACTATGCATATTATTGGTAATATTGCAATTATCAAACGCGTCTTATACAAGACATTTTCAAAAGCAAACATGCACTGCTAATATTTTATTTATTGGTGTTGTAACTACATACAAGTTAACCCATGCTACAAGTAATTTTCTTTTGGGAGTGCACGATTGACTATACAGTTTGTTCCGTATTGCAAATTACTATTTGTACCGCAGACAGTTAATCTTTTATCTTCCTTTTTCTGACTTTAATGTGTTCCTGAAGACATTAAAAGCAACTGAAATTTTTTTTTAAATACATCAGCTGACACGAGTAAAAATGTTATGCAAATTATGTTTGAGAAGTAAAATGATTTGATTTATCTTAAATATATATGTTAATAGTATAACAACGCTTACATATATAAAAAAAACTGCAAGCAATCATATCGAATTGAGAAACTTAAGAAATGTTTGTTGTTATAATAGAGCCGCCGGGTAGAAGTGTTATATTAATGGGATTAGTTTTGGCCACCTTGTTGTCTTAGAAGGTCAACACCAAAATAATAAACGGTCACTGTTTTCAAGGACAAAATATTTAATACCGCTTGTCACCGCTGTGGGGTTAACATTGGCATGCACAGTCCCCTGAGTCGCTGTTTGTTATAGGGTGGCTTAACCCTTTGCTGAACTTCTCGTAGTTGAACGTTCTGCTGTGAACAGCTCGTCATTTCGCTAGCTGCTGATCTCAATTATGATCACTGTAGCATCATTCACAAAATCAAAATGGCAACCACGTGTCCCTACGATATCTCGGGAACTATAGTTCCTGATTCTAAACTTTCTTTGATTATCGCATGCACATAATATAAACAAGTATTGTTCTAACAATAATTTAACGTTTGTCAAAACTTGTCTACAATTATACGAGTTCTACATAGACATTTTTACTTAAATAAAAAAATTAATAAACCAGGAGCCCAAAAATTATGAAATAGATAATTAGTTTTATATTTGAATCCGTAAAACTCTAACAAATAACATCCTTAAATCAAAACAAAACAATACTTTAACTCACATAGTTAAACTCACAATACTTTCACTCATCAATATATTTCTGTTTAATTGTACAAAAAATATTATGTCACAAATTAATAATTAACAGCAAAGCCTTCAGAAATTTTCATTCATTTCAGAATGTTTTTGTAAAATCAGATTTTGTAACATTTTGCTATATTTAAATGTTGGGATACGAAAAATATGTCAAGAAATGTACCGTTCATTTAACTTTTCAATGAAAATGTAAAACAAATATTATTTTAATCTCTAGTGATCTAGTGGTCTTGTGTAAGCAACGGTTTCCCTTGCATTTAATATAATTAGCCCGTATAATAATGGTGGGTGTGTCCACTGTGCGTTGAATAAAAAGAGAAGAATAAGTGCTACTCGGAAATTACACACTCAGTCCTTTACAATGTAACAGCTTGCTGTAACGCAACGAAAAACTTAATGTGTTTAGCACTGATTCTGACTCTGAGTTTAATGAGTGGTGGAGGTGTCTTATTACACATTGTGTAATTTGTACTGATGTCCAGGCGTTAAAAAGTCTGAGACACTATACACATTACAATCTAGAAGACGCGGGTCTTGTTTGATTTCAGTAATTTGCCTCTTCTACAATTCTATATTTAATTTAATTACTGAGACTTGCTTCCAACTAACATGAGGTAGCTATAGTTTCGGCGATGGAAATCTTGTTACGTCCAGGGCTTGATTTCATGGGAAACGCCCCGGAACGGCGTTCCGGAACCTCTTGCATCCAAAAATAAATTACTGAAAAAAGTATAGGCCTATGAAAAGAAAAACCTAATTATTATAAAAATTTACTATTACTTTTTAAATTGTGCCCTTCATCAGTTCTATTAAAAAACTAAACATTTGTCAAAATCAAACGCGCCGTTGAGGTCTTCGCCGACTGCATGGAGTCTCAATTTACCGTTCATCGAGGCGTTTCGGACCCTGCCCACTCGGCAGAAGTCCGGGACTTCCTATCTGGTTAATTTCCTCGCCCTCCCTATGGCCCAGACCTCCCGTTCGACAGAGACGAACTCGTTTCGTCTGTCTGCCGACTAAACCGCCGTCGCGGTCCCGGTCCCCCGGTCCTGCATTACAATATCTCCAGGCCTCAGGCGTTGACATCGTGCTCGAGCTGTTCAACTCTTCTCTCCGGCTACAGTACTTTCCCCGCCTGTGGAAAACTGCCAACATCGTTATGATTCGAAAACCCCGCAAGCCGCGCATGCTTCCTGAAAGTGAAAGCTATCGGCCAATCTCTTACCAGTTATCTCGAAGGTGTTCGAGCGGCTCCTGCTGGCCCGCATCTCGCCGTTGTTGGATAATTTTATCCGCAACGAACAGTTCGGGTTTCGCAGAGAGCACTCGACCACGCTTCAACTAGTCCGCGTGGTTACGCAACTCTCTGACGCCACCAACAGGCGAGCGGCTACGGCCGCCGCACTGCTGGACGTGAGCAAGGCCTTCAATAAAGTCTGGCACGAAGGTCTTCTCTTCAAACTTGCTAACTCCCCCCTACCATCGTCCATAGTGTTTTTCCTCTTGTCGTATCTCTGCGACCGAACCTTCAGGGTGAGCGTCGACGGAATCTGCTCTGCAGTTCGTCCCGTCGCCGCCGGCGTACCTCAGAGATCTGTCCCCGGCCCCGTTCTGTACCTTGTGTACACGAACGACCTGCCTGTCTAGCCCGTTGTCTTTGTTCGCTGACGATGCAATGTACCATTACAGCTCTGTGTCCCCGCGTTTTGCGAATACACAGCTGCAGCGTCAGTTGGACCAGCTTCCGGACTGGCTACGGAAATGGCGGGTGACGATCAATACGGAGAAATCTGAGGCGATCTGTTTCACTCGTAAGTCCATCTCCCGATGCCAGCCCCTCTCCCTGGAAGGGAGGCCTATCGCCTACAAAGAGTCGGTGAAGTATCTAGGCGTTCGGCTCGACCGGCGTCTTTGCTTCAACATCACGTGACAGAAACCCTCTCTAAGGCTCGCGGCGTCCGAGCCAAACTTTACCCATACCTCGCGTGCCGCAACCCCCTGGCGCTGCGCACGAACGTTACCCCCTATCTGTTGTTTCTCCGGTCTGTATTGACCTATGCGGCACCCGTTTGGTGGTCACTTGTCTCCGCCACCAACAGGCGTAGGCTGGAAAGTTTCCAATCCAGAAACCTCCGTTCCTTGTCGGGATCTCCTTGGTTTGTTAGAAAAAGTGTAATTCGAGGAGGTCTACGAGTTCCTACTCTCTCTGCCTTTGTCTGGTCATTAGCTGCGACGCTCTTTGCCGCAGCTAAGACCTCTTCCTTCCCTTACCTCAGGACCATCAGCACCACGCAACCACCTCCCCCTGTCCAGGTCAAACGCCCTCGGGCAAAACTCGATGACCCGCCATAACTTTAAGTAAACTACTTAAATGAAAAATTTGTACATTCACCGTCTGACCATGCCCCAGAATGTACCTGAAAAGCTGTTTCCTTCCTCCCTTCCTAGTATGCCGACCGCGCTGAATGCCGCTGCTACGCGCTATCACTGGCACGGAGGCTCTCCGCCTCGCGGGGTGCGACCGAGACGCCTCACGATGTCTGCACGCGGGAGTGGGAACGGGTGACATCTGTCACCTGGACCCGTTCATGCGGCAGTGCCCACTGATTGCTGAAATTTTCAAATAAATAAAAATTAAAAACCTTTCTCCCCCGCCTTCTCAGTTAACTGGTTGGCGGTTGTCCATTCCTGTTTTTAGGCACCAGTCGAATGAACCAGAACTACGTATATCCGCAGGCAGCCATTGGGCTCGACCCAGATGCTGCAGTCATGCACCGGGTGCAAAGACGAAACCAATCAAGCTGCTGCTGATCCTTGATTGGCTCCCCTCGCCTTCTCGTGTCACGTCTCGGCTGGCGCCGAGAGCAGATCTTCGCCTCGCTACGTCGCAACTCCCCCGGGTCTTGAATGCTCTCCGGTGGCCAGCCCATTGTTCTTCTCCGGCATGTTTGAGCCGTTGGCGGTGAACCTTGTATGGGCGTCCGTCCTTCTCCACTGTGTAAATCTGCCCGCCGAGGTTTGCGGCAACGCTAAAGGGACCTTCTCAGGCTGGCTCCCATCCAGGGTACCTCCGTCTTTTGGCTGGTCCCGCGTGGCTCTTGACGTACATCAGCTGCCCTACGGCCAGTGTAGGGTCCTGTGCCCTCCGTTCCGGACACCGCCGTTGCTGATACTTGGTCTGGTGTGACCTGGCCGCCTTTTCTCGTTCCTCAACTGGCCGGACTACCTGTTCTGCGTGTGGCCGACTCCAGTCGTCGGTTCGGCGTAGGTCTCTGCCCAGCAGAAGCTCGCTCGGTGTCACTCCAGTGGCGGCGTTTGCACGATTCCGCAGCGAGAACAGAACCGCCGGCAAACGCTTGTCCCAGTCGCCATGGTCCTTGCAGTTATGGAGCTGGATCCGCAGCGCCTTCTTGATCTCGCCGTTGCGCCGCTCGGTCGGGTTCGCCCTGGGATGGGAGTTGGCTGTAGTCCACGGTCGTATGTGCAGCTTGTCGCACATCTGCTTCCACTTGTGGCCCGTGAGCGGCTTCCCGTTGTCGGTGAGCAACGCCTCTGGGTATCCCCAACGAGGGAACACTTCTTCCTCCAGGTAGCGGATAATGGTGTCGGCGTCCGCCTTGCGCACGGGCTTTGCTTCCACCCATCTCGACAGCATATCCGTGACCACTACGATGCACCGGTTGCCAGCTTGAGTCAGCGGATATGGTCCCATGACGTCCAGGGCGACAGTATTCCAACATCTCCTGGGTCGGTGAGGTCGCTGTTGGTCCTGTTCGGGATTTGCGCCGCGCTTGTGTAGGGCGCATATTCTGCAACTCCGGACGTATCTGCGGACATCAATGGTTAGGCCGGTCCAGACGATGTCCTTGCCGATGGCCCGAAACGTTTCTTCGGCCCCCGGATGACCGGCTTCAGGGGAGTCGTGGAACTGCCTTATGACCTCCATGCGGACACTCGGCGGCACGTACAATCCTGGTTCCTGGTTGCGTCTGTCCTTCCAAACCAGGCCGTTGTCCACCCGGTACCTTCTAGCTGTAGCCGCCGCAGGGTCGTTTCTCCACACTTGGCACTCTTGGTCGCCTTCTTGCGCCTCCTGCACTGCCTGATGGATACCGACAGCTGTGATTTCTTGTAGCCGCGGTGCAGCTGCCGCAACACTGCGAAATGACCTCTCTTCAGGCTGCATCCGTGGTTCTTCTTGGACGCCGGCAGTATCTTGAAGCCCAGGTTCCCTCAAGAGGAAGTCCGGCAACTCGTTCTCCTTGCCCGGGCAGTGGACGACGGTGAATTTGAAGCTCTGTATCAGTAGAGCCCAGCAAGCGTACTTCGTTTTCTGCCCCGTCGCCTACTTCAGCCAGGTTAGGGCCTTGTTGCCGGTCCTTAGGGTGAAATGGCGATCCTCCAAGTATGGCCGGTATTTCTTGATGGCCCAGACGACTGTCAAGCACTCCAGTTCGTTGGAGTGGTAGTTCTTCTCCGCCTCGCGCAGCTTAGCACTGGCGTACGAGATGATACGCCTCTCTCCGGCTTCGGTGCATTGATAAAGCACCGCTGCTGGCGTCGGTCTGCAGAAACATCGGCAAGTCTCGATCCGTTCGTGAGAGTTTTAACGGCTGCCGGAAAGCGGCCTTAACCTCTTCGAAGGCTCGCTGAGTTGTGTCGTCCAAATGCCACTTTCTTGTCCGCAGAAGGTCCGTTAACGGTTCCGAAATCATGGCGAAGCAGGGGACGTACTCTCGCAGCCAGTTGCTGGTTTCCAGGAAGCGTTGCAGCTCTTTCTTGTTGCTGGGGGCCGGCTGGTCTTCGATCGCTCTGAGATGTTGCTGCTGCGGGAGGTTGCCGTTCGGAGTAATCTCGTGACCCAGAAAGGCGACTTCTTCCCGGCCGAAGTAACACTTGTTGAGCGAGCAGGTCAGCTGGTGCATCTGCAGCCTTTCCAAGACTTGATCCAGGTGTCGCAGGTGCGTTTCCCAGTCGGGGGAGTAGACAATGATGTCGTCCAGATAGACGAGGCAGCACTCCCGTAATAGTCCAGTGAGAACATCCTGCATCAGCCGTTGGAAGGAGCTGAGCGCGTTCTTCAGCCCAAAGCACATCACCCGGAACTGGTAGCGACCTCCGTCGGGCACCGAGAATGCTGTGTACTTCTTTGCTTCTTACTCCAGCGGGATTTGCCAGTAGCCGCTCTTCAGATCTAGGGTCGAGAAGATTTTTGGCCCCGCTGAGGTCCTTGATTGTTTCGTATATCAGCGGCAGTGGTGAGTCCACGTCCTCGGTCTGATCGTTCAGCCTCCGGAACTCCACGCAGAACCGGGGTGTGCTGTCGTTCTTTTTCACAATCACCACCGGAGAGCTGTATGGCGAGGTGGCCGGTTCAATGATACGCTGCCTCAGCATCTCTTCTACCTCTTCCCGGATGATGCGTTTCTTCTCGTCGGAGTACCAGTACATTGGGAGCCGGAATGGCTGGCTACCTTCTTTCAGCCGGATCTCGTGCTTGGCCGCAGATGTGGTGCGGAGCGGGCCACGGGAAAACAAAATGCGATGACGGTCTAACATTTCCAGAAGCCGTGTATGGTGTTGGCCACCTGCTGACGTTTGAAGGCTAGCTTCCTCAATGTCCTCTTCCTCGGGCTCCGCGCGGTCATTCCAGAAGACCGTCTGTCCGTTCTCGCTGCCAATGTGAAGGCAGCCCCGTCGGTAGTCCACAACTGCTTGGTTGGCCGTGAGCCAGTAGTGGCCCAGTAAAACTTCTTGCAGTCCGGGCACTGCTAGCAGACTGTTGGTGGTCGCGAGACTTCCAATTATAATATCTGCGACGACGGCGGCCGTTGAGTGGCATTGCTGACCGTGTAGCGCTAGCTGGACAACTCGGGGCTCCGTCTTCCTTCCTCCGGGCAGCAGACCGGCTCGTACGAAGTCGTAGTTTGCGGCGGAGTTCAAGGCTTCGGTCAGTTTTCGGCCGGCGATCTCTATTGGAATGCGCGGTATGTCCGCACCTAGTTGGTTCACGCTCCCCGCTGGGCTATTTACCGGGGTGCTTGGTAGTTTCCCAGCTGGTTCTTCACAGGGCAGTCCCGATGGAAGTGTCTTCCCGGGCAGAAGCGGCACTTGGGCGTTAGGCTGTTCATTCTTTGTTCCTCTTTCGTGCTTGAGGCCGATCGACACTGCTTCAAACCCCCTACTCGATCCAGGGAATTTTCAGCAGTGTAATCCCGACCTCGCGCACGACTATCTTGATCCAAGTCCGCCTCGATGCTCATTGCCCGTTGTAAAAATTCCTCTAAAGTCGTAGGCGGCGGGAACCTCAGCGCTGGTCGAAGGCGTGGCTGCAGCTGTTGTGTAAGCATGGTTATGCTCGTCCTCTCGTCACCTCCGGTGTACAGACGGCGAAACAGCTTGATTTTCTCAGGATGAAGATTTTCGCCGATTCCTCCCGATGCGTTTGTCCGTACAGCTCGGCCAGCAGCTCTGCGTCGCGTTGCATCCCGCAGAAGTGATGCCGGAAGCCGTCGCAGAACTCGGGCCAATTTATCTGCAATCCCGTGTATCTCTCTGCCCACGTGGCAGCTTCTCCTCGGAGCTGCCGCACTGCGTAATCTGCGCACTGTTCAGGTGGGACTCTGTAGCAGCTGTCGCTCTAGCTGTTGAAGATATCGTTCTGGATCCTCGTGCTTGAGGCCATAGTATGTAGCGGTGATCACCGGTGGCAATTTGCATCTCAGAGCTGCGGCGAATTGCGCAAAGCCTTGCTCTACCTCGAACCAGGTGTCCCGCTGGGTGTAGCTGTTGGGCGCCATGTTGTTTTGTGTACCGGCTGGTAGCTCTCTGGCGTGGCTGGATCTTGCATCAGCAAGATGATCAACGCCCCACGTTGGGCGCCACTTTTCACAGGACAAATGGCGCCAATCGTACACACTATCGTTTTTGTGGTCCTTAAGAGGACCTGTTGTCGAGGACGCCACATCATTTGCATACGCCGCCCGAGCCGCGCTGTGATGTTCGGCGGCTGCGTCCTCTTCTTTCAGCAGCGGTATGTAGAGCCCGCTGCTGTTCCAGTCGATTTCCATCACTGGCTCTCCTGTGCTCTCCATTCTTCCTTCTTCCTCTTCTTCCGACAGGCTTCAAGGCGTCCAATGGAGTGCGCCAAATTTTTTTTTTCGCTCTGGGCTTTGCGGTTGTGCGTCGCAGAGACGAACCGCTCGGTATCTGAGTTCCGAGCTACCTTCCGGAATTCCTGCCTCGTGGCCCTGCCCAATATGTACCACACAAGGCTAACATACAAGCAGGTATTGTTGAAAAAACAATTTGCACCGTACCTATCGTGCATCTCACACGTTGGAAACCGCTCCGTTAAAGTTCCTTTTAAATTTATTCTAAATTAATTTATAAGCAACATACTGTAAGTTATAATGAAGAAAAATTTTATAAGACATAGTTAATATTTAGGTAAGTTATTGGTCAAACTGTTTATGCTGATCTAGTAGCGATAAACTAATTTTATGATTCCTAATTTTATTAACCTTATTGTTATTTTCCTAAGTATATAAGAGGAATATAAGAGGAGTATAGAATAGACTAGACAAGTATGCCCGCAACGTCGCTAGCAGATATTGGGGTTGATGTTAGTTTAAGGGAAATAAGACACCCAGTCGCCACTACACCGACTGCTTGTTATATATCTAAGTAAATGTTTAATGTTGTTGTGCCTTTTTAATCAATTTTCTTGAGTCATATTCGAGTACCAGACCTTCGGTGGTTTACAAATTTCACAGCAGATGTTAAATCTAAGATAGTAGAGATATTTATGAAAAAGAAACGGCTACTAATCTCAGGAATGTTAGACTCAAGATAATGTAGGTTCTTATAATGTCTTGTACAGAGCGTAGTTCTATGTGGTTTTGAAATGGTTCTGTATGTACCACTTTAACGAGGTACCAGAAACGATCAGATTCATGGTCGGAGGAGGAGAATAAAAACCAAGATTACATGGGAGACTGGAGTGAAGAAAGATTCAATTACTAGTGAACATGCAAGAGGGCGAGACAAATTTGTGGTGGTGAATCCGCATCAGAAATAAATGTGTATGTATGGAGAACGTAATCAAGCAGAGTAGTCAGCGAATTGATACAATAGTGGAGAAAAAGACTATAGGAAAAATAATAAGTGAAGCTCAAATACGAGGTATTTGCATTGAATGGCTGACTTGGTAGGACAGAAAAATTTAAGCAAAGAGCGACCAGAAACATGCCTTAGTGGCTTAATGAATGCTGTCATCCACAATCCCCGGAACTAGAGTTTCAAGCAATTTGTACCTTGGACAAAGTAGACATCTACTTGTTGCTCATTGAAAGCGTTATATAATTACGTGCCTACGTATTCCTGGCAATTACAGCCGTAATCGGAAAAATTAAATAACCTTTTTAATTTAAATAAAACACAAAATTTCTACTGAAATAATGGTAAAGGTAAATGTTTTTTATAGTTAATTGTGCGACGTGGTACATGAAACCGTTACAATATCGAAACAGGGTATTAATGAATCGCACGCTAATTCGAAGCCATTATATAGAAGTTACAACATCCTCTAAATATATTAGGTTTATTTCATTTATTTTATTAGATATACTACTTGCACACACATTATTATTAATTACACATTTCACTGAACATGTATATTGTGGTCTGGAGAGCTTAAAGTATCAGTATTAGATTTGTAAATACTCTTGTTGAAACTGCATTAAAACGCCTTTACTTATTTGTAAAAGATTATACAAGTTTTTAAAATTATTTAAACACACTATATTTTACGGGCTTATATATACATAATTATAATGAATATAATGCAATTTTACATAATTATAAGTACATAAGTGGGAATCGTGGTGAGGGTGCAAGGGGTATACTTACTCCCCCCGCTTATGAAATAAGAAGAGGCGTAAATTCACATGGAACTAGTAAGAATATAGAATAAATTTTTTCAGCTTTACAGAACACCAATGTATAATGTTCAATATTTTCAATAGAACTGTAGAAAAATCGTAGTCGCGCACATGAAAAGAACTGCTTTTCCAACGTGTTTTCTTCTATGTTGATTCCCTGCAAATAATTCTGCACATATAGTATCCGAAGCTTGAAAATAATAACTATGCATATTATTGGTAATATTGTAATTATCAAACGCGTCTTATACAAGACATTTTCAAAAGCAAACATGCACTGCTAATATTTTATTTATTGGTATTGTAACTACATACAAGTTAACCCATGCTACAAGTAATTTTCTTTTGGGAGTGCACGATTGACTATACAGTTTGTTCCGTATTGCAAATTACTATTTGTACCGCAGACAGTTAATCTTTTATCTTCCTTTTTCTGACTTAATTGTATTCCTGAAGACATTAAAAGCAACTGAAATTTTTTTTTAAATACATCAGCTGACACGAGTAAAAATGTTATGCAAATTATGTTTGAGAAGTAAAATGATTTGATTTATCTTAAATATATATGTTAAAAGTATAACAACGCTTACATATATAAAAAAACTGCAAGCAATCATATCGAATTGAGAAACTTAAGAAATGTTTGTTGTTATAATAGAGTCGCCAGGTAGAAGTGTTATATTAATGGGATTAGTTTTGGCCACCTTGTTGTCTTAGAAGGTCAACACCAAAATAATAAACAGTCACTGTTTTCAAGGACAAAATATTTAATACCGCTTGTCACCGCTGTGGGGTTAACATTGGCATGCACAGTCCCCTGAGTCGCTGTTTGTTAGAGGGTGGCTTAACCATTTGCTGAACTTCTCGTAGTTGAACGTTCTGCTGTGAACAGCTCGTCATTTCGCTAGCTGCTGATCTCAATTATGATCACTGTAGCATCATTCACAAAATCAAAATGGCAACCACGTGTCCCTACGATATCTCGGGAACTATAGTTCCTGATTCTAAACTTTCTTTGATTATCGCATGCACATAATATAAACAAGTATTGTTCTAACAATAATTTAACGTTTGTCAAAACTTGTCTACCATTATACGAGTTCTACATAGACATTTTTACTTAATTAAAAAAATTAATGAACCAGCAGCCCAAAAATTATGAAATAGATAATTAGTTTTATATTTGAATCCGTAAAACTCTAACAAATAACATCCTTAAATCAAAACAAAACAATACTTTAACTCACATAGTTAAACTCACAATACTTTCACTCATCAATATATTTCTGTTTAATTGTACAAAAAATATTATGTCACAAATTAATAATTAACAGCAAAGCCTTCAGAAATTTTCATTCATTTCAGAATGTTTTCGTAAAATCAGATTTTGTAACATTTTGCTATATTTAAATGTTGGGATACGACAAAATATGTCAAGAAATGTACCGTTCATTTAACTTTTCAATGAAAATGTAAAAAAAATATTATTTTAATCTCTAGTGATCTAGTGGTCTTGTGTAAGCAACGGTTTCCCTTGCATTTAATATAATTAGCTCGTATAATAATGGTGGGTGTGTCCACTGTGCGTTGAATAAAAAGAGAAGAATAAGTGCTACTCGGAAATTACACACTCAGTCCTTTACAATGTAACAGCTTGCTGTAATGCAACGAAAAAACTTAATGTGTTTAGCACTGATTCTGACTCTGAGTTTAATGAGTGGTGGAGGTGCCTTATTACACATTGTGTAATTTGTACTGATGTCCAGGCGTTAAAAAGTCTGAGACACTATACACATTACAATCTAGAAGACGCAGGTCTTGTTTGATTTCAGTAATTTGCCTCTTCTACAATTCTATATTTAATTTAATTACTGAGACTTGCTTCCAACTAACATGAGGTAGCTATAGTTTCGGCGATGGAAATCTTGTTACGTCCAGGGCTTGATTTCATGGGAAACGCCCCGGAACCTCTTGGATCCAAAAATAAATTACTGAAAAAAGTATAGGCCTATGAAAAGAAAAACCTAATTATTATAAAAATTTACTATTACTTTTTAAATTTTGCCCTTCATCAGTTCTATTAAAAAACTAAACATTTGTCAAAATCAAACGCGCCGTTGAGGTTTTCGCCGACTGCATGGAGTCGCAATTTACCGTTCATCGAGGCGTTTCGGACCCTGCCCACTCGGCAGAAGTCCGGGACTTCCTATCTGGTTATTTGTCTCGCCCTCCCGCTGGCTCAGACCTCCCGTTCGACAGAGACGAACTCGTTTCGTCTGTCTGCCGACTAAACCGCCGTCGCGGCCCCGGTCCCCCGGTCCTGCATTACATTATCTCCCGGCCTCAGGCGTTGACCTCGTGCTCGAGCTGTTCAACTCTTCTCTCCGGCTACAGTACTTTCCCCGCCTGTGGAAAACTGCCAACATCGTTATGATTCGAAAACCCCGCAAGCCGCGCATGCTTCCTGAAAGTGAAAGCTATCGGCCAATCTCTTACCAGTTATCTCGAAGGTGTTCGAGCGGCTCCTGCTGGCCCGCATCTCGCCGTTGTTGGATAATTTTATCCGCAACGAACAGTTCGGGTTTCGCAGAGAGCACTCGACCACGCTTCAACTAGTCCGCGTGGTTACGCAACTCTCTGACGCCACCAACAGGCGAGCGGCTACGGCCGCCGCACTGCTGGACGTGAGCAAGGCCTTCAATAAAGTCTGGCACGAAGGTCTTCTCTTCAAACTTGCTAACTCCCCCCTACCATCGTCCATAGTGTTTTTCCTCTTGTCGTATCTCTGCGACCGAACCTTCAGGGTGAGCGTCGACGGAATCTGCTCTGCAGTTCGTCCCGTCGCCGCCGGCGTACCTCAGAGATCTGTCCTCGGCCCCGTTCTGTACCTTGTGTACACGAACGACCTGCCTGTCTTGCCCGTTGTCTTTGTTCGCTGACGATGCAATGTACCATTACAGCTCTGTGTCCCCGCGTTTTGCGAGTACACAGCTGCAGCGTCAGTTGGGCCAGCTTCCGGACTGGCTACGGAAATGGCGGGTGACGATCAATACGGAGAAATCCGAGGCGATCTGTTTCACTCGTAAGTCCACCTCCCGATGCCAGCCCCTCTCCCTGGAAGGGAGGCCTATCGCCTACAAAGAGTCGGTGAAGTATCTAGGATTTCGGCTCGACCGGCGTCTTTGCTTCAACATCACGTGACAGAAACCCTCTCTAAGGCTCGCGGCGTCCGAGCCAAACTTTACCCATACCTCGCGTGCCGCAGCCCCCTGGCGCTGCGCACGAAAATTACCCCCATCTGTTGTTTCTCCGGTCTGTATTGACCTATGCGGCACCCGTTTGGTGGTCACTTGTCTCCGCCACCAACAGGCGTAGGCTGGAAAGTTTCCAATCCAGAACCCTCCGTTCCTTGTCGGGATCTCCTTGGTTTGTTAGAAAAAGTGTAATTCGAGGAGGTCTACGAGTTCCTACTCTCTCTGCCTTTGTCTGGTCATTAGCTGCGACTCTCTTTGACGCAGCTAAGACCTCTTCCTTCCCTTACCTCAGGACCATCAGCACCACGCAACCACCTCCCCCTGTCCGGGTCAAACGCCCTCGGGCAAAACTCGATGACCCGCCATAACTTTAAGTAAACTACTTAAATCAAAATTTGTACATTCACCGTCTGACCATGCCCCAGAATTTACCTGAAAAGCTGTTTCCTTCCTCCCTTCCTAGTATGCCGACCGCGCTGAATGCCGCTGCTACGCGCTATCACTGGCACGGAGGCTCTCCGCCTCGCGGGGTGCGACCGAGACGCCTCACGGTGTCTGCACGCGGGACTGGGAACGGGTGACATCTGTCACCTGGACCCGTTCATGCGGCAGTGCCCACTGATTGCTGAAATTTTCAAATAAATAAAAAATAAAAACCTTTCTCCCCCGCCTTCTCAGTTAACTGGTTGGCGGTTGTCTATTCCTGTTTTTAGGCACCAGTCGAATGAACCAGAACTACATATATCCGCAGGCAGCCATTGGGCTCGACCCAGATGCTGCAGTCATGCACCGGGTGCAAAGACGAAACCAATCAAGCTGCTGCTGATCCTTGATTGGCTCCCCTCGCCTTCTCGTGTCACGTCTCGGCTGGCGCCGAGAACAGATCTTCGCCTCGCTACGTCGCAACCCTCCCGGGTCTTGAATGCTCTCCGGTGGCCAGCCCATTGTTCTTCTCCGGCAGGTTTGAGCCGTTGGCGGTGAACCTTGTATGGGCATCCGTCCTTCTCCACTGTGTAAATCTGCCCGCCGAGGTTTGCGGCAACGCTAAAGGGACCTTCCCAGGCTGGCTCCCATCCAGGGTACCTCCGTCCTTTGGCTGGTCCGGCGTGGCTCTTGACGTACACCAGCTGCCCTACGGCCAGTGTAGGGTCCTGTGTCCTCCGTTCCGGACACCGCCGTTGCTGATACTTGGTCTGGTGTGACCTGGCCGCCTTTTCTCGTTCCTCAACTGGCCGGACTACCTGTTCTGCGTGTGGCCGACTCCAGTCGCCGGTTCGGCGTAGGTCTCTGCCCAGCAGAAGCTCGCTCGGTGTCACTCCAGTGGCGACGTTTCCACGATTCCGCAGCGAGAACAGAACCGCCGGCAAACGCTTGTCCCAGTCGCCATGGTCCTTGCAGTTATGGAGCTGGATCCGCAGCGCCTTCTTGATCTCGCCGTTGCGCCGCTCGGTCGGGTTCGCCCTGGGATGGGAGTTGGCTGTAGTCCACGGTCGTATGTGCAGCTTGTCGCACATCTGCTTCCACTTGTGGCCCGTGAGCGGCTTCCCGTTGTCGGTGAGCAACGCCTCTGGGTATCCCCAACGAGGAAACACTTCTTCCTCCAGGTAGCGGGTAATGGTGTCAGCGTCCGCCTTGCGCACGGGCTTTGCTTCCACCCATCTCGACATCATATCCGTGACCACTACGATGCACCGGTTGCCAGCTTGAGTCAGCGGATATGGTCCCATGACGTCCAGGGCGACAGTATTCCAACATCTCCTGGGTCGGTGAGGTCGCTGTTGGTCCTGTTCGGGATTGGCGCCGCGCTTGTGTAGGGCGCATATTCTGCAACTCCGGACGTATCTGGGGACATCAATGGTTAGGCCGGTCCAGACGAAGTCCTTGCCGATGGCCCGAAACGTTTCTTCGGCCCCCGGATGACCGGCTTCAGGGGAGTCGTGGAAGTGCCTAATGACCTCCATGCGGACACTCGGCGGCACGTACAATCCTGGTTCCTGGTTGCGTCTGTCCTTCCCAACCAGGCCGTTGTCTACCCGGTACCTTCTCGCTGTAGCCGCCGCAGGGTCGTTTCTCCACACTTGGCACTCCTGGTCGCCTTCTTGCGCCTCCTGCACTGCCTGATGGATACCGACAGCTGTGATTTCTTGTAGTCGCGGTGCAGCTGCCGCAACACTGCGAAGTGACCTCTCTTCAGGCTGCATCCGTGGTTCTTCTTGGACGCCGGCAGTAACTTGAAGCCCAGGTTCCCTCGAGAGGAAGTCCGGCAACTCGTTCTCCTTGCCCGGGCAGTGGACGACGGTGAATTTGAAGCTCTGTATCAGTAGAGCCCAGCGAGCGTACTTCGTTTTCTGCCCCGTCGCCTACTTCAGCCAGGTTAGGGCCTTGTTGCCGGTCCTTAGGGTGAAATGGCGATCCTCCAAGTATGGCCGGTATTTCTTGATGGCCCAGACGACTGTCAAGCACTCCAGTTCGTTGGAGTGGTAGTTCTTCTCCGCCTCGTGCAGCTTGGCACTGGCGTACGAGATGATACGCCTCTCTCCGGCTTCGGTGCATTGATAAAGCACCGCTCCAAGTCCCTTTTGGCTGGCGTCGGTCTGCAGAAACATCGGCAAGTCTCGATCCGTTCGTGAGAGTTTTAACGGCTGCCGGAAAGCGGCCTTAACCTCTTCGAAGGCTCGCTGAGTTGTGTCGTCCCAATGCCACTTTCTTGTCCGCAGCAGGTCCGTTAACGGTTCCGAAATCATGGCGAAGCAGGGGACGTACTCTCGCAGCCAGTTGCAGGTTTCCAGGAAGCGTTGCAGTTCTTTCTTGTTGCTGGGTGCCGGCTGATCTTCGATCGCTCTGAGATGTTGCTGCTGCGGGAGGTTGCCGTTCGGAGTAATCTCGTGACCCAGAAAGGCGACTTCTTCCCGGCCGAAGTAACACTTGTTGAGCGAGCAGGTCAGCTGGTGCATCTGCAGCCTTTCCAAGACTTGATCCAGGTGTCGCAGGTGCGTTTCCCAGTCGGGGGAGTAGACAATGATGTCGTCCAGATAGACGAGGCAGCACTCCCGTAATAGTCCAGTGAGAACATCCTGCATCAGCCGTTGGAAGGTGCTGGGCGCGTTCTTCAGCCCAAAGCACATCACCCGGAACTGGTAGCGACCTCCGTCGGGCACCGAGAATGCTGTGTACTTCTTTGCTTCTTCCTCCAGCGGGATTTGCCAGTAGCCGCTCTTCAGATCTAGGGTCGAGAAGACTTTGGCCCCGCTGAGGTCCTTGATTGTTTCGTATATCAGCGGCAGTGGTGAGTCGACGTCCTCGGTCTGATCGTTCAGCCTCTGGAACTCCACGCAGAACCGGGGTGTTCTGTCCTTCTTCTTCACAATCACCACCGGAGAGGTGTATGGCGAGGTGGCCGGTTCAATGATACGCTGCCTCAGCATCTCTTCTACCTGTTCCCGGATGGTGCGTTTCTTCTCGTCGGAGTACCGGTACATTGGGAGCCGGAATGGCTGGCTACCTTCTTTCAGCCGGATCTTGTGCTTGGCCGCAGATGTGGTGCGGAGCGGGCCACGGAAAAACAAAATGCGATGACGGTCTAACATTTCCAGAAGCCGTTTATGGTGTTGGCCACCTGCTGACGTTTGAAGGCTAGCTTCCTCAATGTCCTCTTCCTCGGGCTCCGCGCGGTCATTCCAGAAGACCGTCTGTCCGTTCTCGCTGCCAATGTGAAGGCAGCCCCGTCGGTAGTCCACAACTGCTTGGTTGGCCGTGAGCCAGTGGTGGCCCAGTAAAACTTCTTGCAGTCCGGGCAATCCTAGCAGACTGGTGGTGGTCGCGAGACTTCCAATTATAATGTCTGCGACGACGGCGGCCGTTGAGTGACATTCCTGACCGTGTAGCGCTTGCTGGACAACTCGGGGCTCCGTCTTCCTTCCTCCGGGCAGCAGACCGGCTCGTACGAAGTCGTAGTTTGCGGCGGAGTCCAAGGCTGCGGTCAGTTTTCGGCCGGCGATCTCTATTGGAATGCGCGGTATGTCCGCACCTTGTTGGTTCACGCGCCCCGTTGGGCTATTTACCGGGGGCGCTTGGTAGTTTCCCAGCCGGTTCTTCACAGGGCAGTCCCGATGGAAGTGTCTTCCCGGGCAGTAGCGGCACTTGGGCGTTAGGCTGTTCATTCTTTGTTCCTCTTTCGTGCTTGAGGCCGATCGACACTGCTTCAAACCCCCTACTCGATCCAGGGAATTTTCAGCAGTGTAATCCCGACCTCGCGCACGACTATCTTGATCCAAGTCCGCCTAGATGCTCATTGCCCGTTGTAAAAATTCCTCTAAAGTCGTAGGCGGCGGGAACCTCAGCGCTGGTCGAAGGCGTGGCTGCAGCTGTTGTGTAAGCATGGTTATGCTCGTCCTCTCGTCACCTCCGGGGTACAGACGGCGAAACAGCTTGATTTTTCTCAGGATGAAGATTTCCGCCGATTCTTCCCGCTGCGTTTGTCCGTACAGCTCGGCCAGCAGCTCTGCGTCGCGTTGCATCCCGCAGAAGTGATGCCGGAAGCGGTCGCAGAACTCGGGCCAATTTATCTGCAATCCCGTGTATCTCTCTGCCCACGTGGCAGCTTCTCCTCGGAGCTGCCGCACTGCCCACTGTTCAGGTGGGACTCTGCAGCAGCTGTCGCTCTAGCTGTTGAAGATATCGTTCTGGATCCTCGTGCTTGAGGCCATGGTATGTAGCGGTGATCACCGGTGGCAACGTGCATCTCAGAGCTGCGGCGAATTGGGCAAAGCCTTGCTCTACCTCGAACCCGGTGTCCCGCTGGGTGTAGCTATTGGGCGCCATGTTGTTTTGTGTACCGGCTGGTAGCTCTCTGGCGTGGCAGGATCTTGCATCAGCAAGATGATCGACGCCCCACGTTGGGCGCCACTTTTCACAGGACAAATGGCGCCAATCGTACACACTATCGTTTTTGTGGTCCTTAAAATGACCTGTTGTCGAGGACGCCACATCATTTGCATACGCCGCCCGAGCCGCGCTGTGATGTTCGGCGGCTGCGTCCTCTTCTTTCAGCAGCGGTATGTAGAGCCCGCTGCTGTTCCAGTCGATTGCCATCACTGGCTCTCCTGTGCTCTCCATTCTTCCTTCTTCCTCTTCTTCCGGCTGGCTTCAAGGCGTCCAATGGAGTGAGCCAAATTTTTTTTTTCGCTCTGGGCTTTGCGGTTGTGCGTCGCAGAGACGAACCGCTCGGTATCTGAGTTCCGAGCTACCTTCTGCAGTTCCTGCCTCGTGGCCCTGCCCAAGTAGGGCGTGTGCTCTATAGCAGGCCGATTCTCGGCTGTTGTGCTAGCCTACACTAGCGCAGTATACACCGAGGGCGTTTCCACGAATCACCTGGACGTATACGTTACCTTCTCAGCCCAGTCACTAGAGGATTGCCAGGGAACCTCGCCGCACGTGCATAACATTTGCTTGCAAGCCGCCGGAATGTCTCGTCTAAGGAGCGGACGCCAAGTCGTCTCCTGAGAAGGCGAGATGAAAAGCGACGGGGATGAAAAGACGAGATGAAAAGCCGAAGACCTCTGTCGAGGACGCTCTGCAACTTCTCTTTATGCATTGCGGCGAGGTAACCCCAGACCGGACAGGCGTAGGTAATGACCGGCAGCAGATACGCGCCGACGATCATCCTGCCCAATTTCCTGGTCACGGCTGAGCTGATCAGGAGTGGAAAAAGTGCGCACAGGCGAGTGGATGCTCGCTTACGAACTGTCTGTGCGTGGGTACGCCAGGTGAGCCGACGGTCGAGGTGTAATCCGAGGTACTTGACCTCTTTGGACCAGCGCAAGTACGTTCTGCCGATACGTAGCTGCCTAACAGGGTTCTTCCGTCGCTTGGAGAATTCGACGGCTACACTCTTGGTAGCGTTGAGTTGCACTCTCCAATTCTCAGTCCAGTCCACGAGCGTATCGAGCTGGCGCTGCAGTCGTAGGACGGCTCTTTCCACATGACGACCGGCCGTAAATACGGCCGTGTCGTCCGCAAAGAGTCTGGACTCCAGGCTGTCTCGGCACGTCGTTGACGTAGATCGAGAACAGAAGGGGGCCTAGAACACTACCGTGAGGGACGCCGGCTGTGATTCGTCTCTCGGAAGAGACTGAATCTGCAACTGTCACGCAGAAGGTACTCTCCGTCAGAAAGCTAGCAACCAGATGAAGGTAGCAGTACGGGAGCTGGACTTCCCTAAGTTTGAATAATAGGCCATCATGCCATACGCTGTCGAAGGCTTTTTCAACATCTAAAAAACAGCCAACGGTCCGTTCTCTCCGACACCCGGCTTCCGTGGCGCTTTCCACCATTCTCATCAGTCGATGAGTGGTCGAATGCCCCACACGAAAGCCGAACTGTTCGAGGACCAGCACGTCAAAGTTGGTTAGATGTTCTCGTACACGACGCTGCACGAGGCGCTCAAAAACCTTGGACGTAGCGGAGAGTAGGCTGATAGGCCGGAGGTTTTCAGAGCGGGTGGTAACCTTTCGCTGCTTCGGGATCACGATGACCGTCGCTTTTCGCCATTTCTTGGGAAACTAGGCCAGTCTAAGACACGCGTTGAACAAATCAGTCAAGAATTGAACTCCAGGCTCGGGAAGAAGTCGTAGAGCGGTGTTCGTAACACCGTCCGGGCCTGGAGCTTTTCTTGGCTGAAGTTCAGCGAGCCGATCTGAGACCTCTTCCAAAGAGATGGGTTCGGGCTCCGCCGTGATCGGAAGAGACAGAAAGTCTTCCACAGCCATCTCGACTTGTTCGTCGAAGTCCCAGTCCATGGGCGGGTTGGGAGCGAACTGTCGGTCGAAACACAAGCCCAAGTACTCGGCCTTCTCCTCCGGGCGACCCAGGAGTCGTCCGAATGGTCCAACAATGGCGGCGAGTGGAGGTCGTCGCCTCCGTCCCGTCAATGCGGTAGGTATTCTGTACGGGTGACTCCGGGTCCACATCCCCCGTTCGGACCACAGCGAGTTCCCAACAGCTACGTCGGAACGCCTTCAGACTGCCACGCAGTCGTCCGGTGAGCCGATTGTATGCTGCCTTATCGGCTGGATCACGACTCCTCTGACAACGTTTCCGGAAGTAATTCCTCTCGCGAGCAAGAAGAGAGACTTCCTCAGGGATGCGTTGGTAGTCAGGCGTGAAACCAGCTCGCGTACGTGAAGACACGCCTATAGCCGAGACGATTGCCTCTTCGATTCCCGCTACTGCTTCGTCTAGGAGGCGAACGGAATCGAGTGGGGCCGCTGGCGGCAATCTACGGCACAAGGCCGGGCCGTAGCGATCCCAATCGATAACCTTCTTCTGGTTAGAACGTGCATAGGCGTGCTGGGTAGCGACGTGGACCAAGATAGGGTTGTGGTCGGATGTCAACTCCGTAAGTGAGAATACCTCGACCGGACAGACAACTCCTTGGGTCACCGCGATATCCAGAACATCAGGAGCCACGTTAGGCCGCGTCGGAAAGAACGTGGGTTGCGCTGGACCAAATACCATCGCCCGAAGCGATTCAACAAAACTGAGCAATCGCCTCCCGTTCGGAGTAGTCAAGCGACTATTCCAAACGCGATGCTTGCAATTCAGATCGCCGGCCAAAATTACCCTTCGGTGGGAATCGAAGATGACGTCCAGGTCGCCGACAAGGAGTTCAGCTTGTGGGGGCTCGTATGCTGAAACCACGAGGACGCCGCCGAGAGCTCCGTAGACCTTAATGGCGGTGGCCTCTAGGTTGGTTAGCTGCGGCAAAGCGACAGTATGATGACCTATGGAGGTCCTCACCGCGATCGCCGTGCCGCCTCCTCGTCGGCCAACTCGGTCATCCCGATAGACCACGTAATTTGGTAATCGAAACCGGTTCGCCGGGGTCAGGTGGGTTTCAGAGAGGAGAAGTACGTCGGGTTTAAACCGAGCCAGGAATTCTAGAAGGTCGGAATGCTTGGAACCGATGTTGTTAGCATTCCAGGCTATGAGCGAGAGATCTCGTCTAAGGGCTCGGTTCATAGAAGACCTATGATTTCGCAGGCTTCCACCAAGAGCATGAATCTCTCAGTTGGGTCAGCAGTTTCCAGGCGGTCTCGGAGGAACCTGAAGGTGGATGCGACTTTCTTGAGGTCGTAGCCAGACAGAAAGTCGCGGACGAACTGTGCGTCATCGGATATGACGGACTGGGCGGTTTGCCTGGAAACTGAGGCCGCATAAGAGCGACCAGGTTGTACGGCAGATCGGGTCGCCTGTGGTGTAAGCCACAGGACCAGGGGCAGACGGTTTTGAATTAGAGAGAGGAAAAGTACGCTGTTGCGCTTCGTCGGACTTATACCGGGAAGCAGGACTTTTCTTGGGCTGTGGGGAGGCAGGAGCTCGGGGCCGAGCACCCGGTGTGGTTATCCCTTTGGTTTTGGTTTTTGTGATGCCTGCTCGCGGAAATCGCGGAGGTGGCAATGGTGGCGAGGCTACCTCTGGTTCAGAGGTGGGAGTTGGATGTTCCGCGGAGGTGGAGGGTAGCTTCTCCGGCTCCATAACCGAGATGGCGGCTACAGGGCTTGTCTCTGCTACAGAAGGAGACGCGGTTCTTTTTTGTGCCTTTGTAGGGGCTGGAGGTGGAGCCGGAGATGGCGCGCGCCGTGCCGGTTGTGCCTTCGGTTGCGGCCTAGCCTGTGTTTTAGGCTGCCTTGGATTCGGGAGGGGCCTCTGCGGCTTTTGCTTCCGCAGGAGCTCCGCCTTGTAGACCGGGCAGTTGATATTATTGGCTGCATGGCCTTGGCCACAATTTATGCAGCGAAAATGGGACTTGTCTGACACAGTCCAGGCCTGCGTGGAATGTCCCATAGAACAACGTAAACAGGCCGGGGCACTGCGACAGACGTCGGTATGATTACCGAAACTCTGGCACCGGTGGCACTGCGCGAGCTTGCCCGGGGGACGACTGGATTCCACCCTGACACTGAAGCCAAACAGCCGCGTCAGTTGGAATATCTTGGGCATCGCCCTTCTCGAGCTGGAGACGGACGAGCGGGAGAGGTACTCGGGTTTCTGAGTTGGTGTGCAGGCGAAAAATTGCCTGCACCGGGTTCCGAGAACTCGGAGTTCCAAAAGCATCTCCTGGGGATCTGTATGCGCGTCAATCCCACGCAGAATTACTGACAAGGGCTTGACTCGCTTGGGATAAAAGGTATGGTATTGCAGGGTGTACGCCTGCAGAAAGGCCTCGACCAAGCGATGGTCCGCGAGCTGACGGACGACAATCTTGACCGTATCACCGCCAAGCAGCTTCAGGTCAAGCTTGTCGGCCGACAGGCCGTGGGCCGCGATCAGCCGCCTGTATAGGGCGGCGACATTCGACACTCCATGGACGAACAGGGGCGGCGCGCGACCAACAGCGGCAGCAGCCGGACCTGCTACCGAAGTAGTCGGAACCGCAGCCAGTTGGCCCTGGGAAGGTCCGATGTCCATGGCCGAGGTCCGAGAGGATGCGGATCCGGTGGAATGTGTCCTCTTCGGTTTCTTAGCCGGACGTCTTCGCCGACCAACGGTCGCGAATTCGCCCGACTCGTCTACCGGAAGAGGGGGAAGCGGGTTAGGGAGAGGATCATCCGTCTCCATCGCCCGAGGCGATTCAGGCGAGTCGCCCAGATGGGGCAAGGCAGAGCCGAGCGACTCGGCACTCGAGCCGTTGCCCGTAGTAGGCATGCTGGCCAGGTGCGGCTGCCGGCCAGAGACTGCTAGGCAGTCACCGCCAGACGCCAGCGATCTTGGGTCCGGCCGAAGCCGGATTACCCGCGCGTCTTCCCTGCTCACGACGATGCGGGAGGAGCTGGGCTAACGACCAGTTTCGTTGAATACAAGTCCTTACCAAGACTGGTGTCCACTGGTCCGTTTACCCCGGCGATATACAAGCTCGCTTACCACTGGTGGGGGCTTGCAAGGATCGTCCGGGGCAGCGCTACCTAACATTCGCGAGCAGGTTAGGGTTTACAGCACTAATGTAGGCACTCACCAGAGCCCAGAGCAGTCCTCTTCTATTCATCGCCAGCAGATGGTATCCGGCGCAGGTGGTCCTAATAAGGGCAAAACTTCGGCCAGCTGCTTCTTCTACCAGCTACTCAGTTCACTGGCAGCAGCTGGCTCCTGAGTCTTCTTTCCCGAAGAAAGAAATGATAATCTCCTTACCATTCCCTTTTTCCTCTGGATTATTTACCAAATTTTTTAATGGTATATTCCGTCTTGATGATATGACTAATATCTTCTGATGCACTTCAATCGTTGACATATTTAACCGAGATCTAAACTTAATTAACTCCCTCTGTTCGTTAATTGGAAGGTTAAATACATTAAATAATCCACCCTTCCTCATCTCCAATACTTCTTTTATATTTAATATTTTCTTTCTACATATTTTCCTTATTTTGTTGGTCTTCTTTTCCAGGTATTGATTATACTCTTTGTTGTGGCTATTTTTATTTTCCGATGGCATTACAACTTGGTATTCTGTAATTTCTATCTCCTTCCTGCTCTCTTCTGTATTTGGACTTACTTTAATACCTTCTGAAGTGCTGTCTAATGTTTCATCCAAATTCTTGAAACCACTGTCCATTTGCTTATTTGTCTCCTCCTTGTATGTATCTGCTTTTTGGCTAAGTGTATTAACATTTTCAAACTTCCCCCCGAAAGTTTCCCATATCTCCTTATTGAAATTCTCCATTTTACGGTTTTCTTCGTTCATGGTTTCTCTGATAACTCCATGAATGGTCTCTATCTTTTCGTTTAGTTGTTTCACTAAACTTTCCTCAATACCGTCTATTTTCTCATTGGTTTGCTTGTTATTTTCCTCCTGTTTCCTAAAGTTTTCATCTATTTTATCAAATTTTTCGCTCAAGGTTTCATTTTGTTTCCTTGAGTTTTCCTTATTTTCCTCTTTCATCTGTCTTATTAAGTTTTCATTGTTTTGTCGGCTTTGTTCTGCCATAAATTTCATTATTTCTTGCCAATTTGGTTCTTCTCTGGCTACCGCTTTATCTGGTTGGTCCCCTTGGGCATCCTCTTCAACTATTTCCTTTTCCGTGTCCAGAATTGCTTCAGTTTCTTCTTTATCGCCTGTCGGTTGTTCCATTTCACTGTCCGTGACTACTTCTATTTCTTGTTCCTGTCCACCTTCTTCCTTCTCCTTGTCTTCTGCCCTCTTCTTTGATCTGCCTCTGGTATTATGCATTTCTTGTTTTCTCATAGTTGCCGACAAAAATTAGTTTTTCCGTTATATTATCTTACGTATATCTCGAAATTTCTGTACTAATTAAAGCCCTTTTAAGTTGAGTGCCATCTTGTAACGTCTCGCGGGTAATCTCTCAGAGTTTTATAGACGTACTTTTTTGTTAATTAACTCTAAGTTTTATTATCCCCACGTTGTTAGCGTCATCTTGTAACGTCTCGCGGGTAAAATCTCTCGTAGTCTATAAATATACGTTTCCTAAAATGGGTTTCTTATCGTCTCCCTTGCGATCGTCACTGTAATTATTTATTGAAATAATGTTTTATTTGCCCCACGCTATGAGCGTCCTCTTGTAACGTCTCACGGGTAAGCTCTCGCTGTATTATAGAACTTTTACGTCTATTTATGCTCTTCGAAAATCTCGCATTAATGAGAGTCACAGAATTTGTTATAATTTATGTTCAATGTTTCCAAAAATCGAGTGTGTGTGATTATGCAAATATTTCCCTTAGATTTTATGTGGGTGAAATCAATACCGTTGTTTGACCGTAGTTAGGAGAGAGAGTGCAAAGAGAATTACTCTCTTGGCATACGATTAATTAATTTAAATTTCTCCGCTCATGAGACCAGCTGATTGTGACATTTACAAACACATTTGACGTTAATTAACCCCAAATGGTATGTAATATTTTCTGGTTGTCCGTTCTCTTCTCTGTCTCCAGACAATCTGTAACCAACTACCATCTACTGAAAATAATACACATTTTTATTGAAACAACAAAGTATTCACTGGATTTATTTAGCAAATTTTTGTTTTATCTTCTCCCAAAACAGAAATGTATAATCGATTCTTACTGACAACACAACATTAGTTCGATCTTATTTTTTAAACATATAATGTATAACAAATTTTTTTTTTTTTTTATTTCAATAGCAATAAAGAAACAATTTATTAATTTCTCAGGGTTATTTTTGAGTTCTTTGTACTATGAGACGGTCAGAAATGAATATTGGTTAATACCAAGCTTTACATACATTAATTTATTATAATTTGTAGTATTTAGATTATGTAGTTCCTTGGTTATCCGCTAGAGCGCAGATTATGTTTCTTCACTAACAACACAAAATTTATTTAATGGCGGCTAGCAATTCACAGGAATCCGTTCTGTTGGTTTTATGGTTAACTAAAATAACAAAGTTTGTTTTCACCTCTTTTCCTGAAGTGTTTAAAGTTATGGTGCTGTTTCTAGTGTTATGACGTTATAGTTGAGATGTATTTTAGTTAAATTTTACTTGGTAACGATCTCGCCAAAATGTCGACGTTCTGTAGACTAGACCTGGATCTCGTAGTTTGATTTTTCAAAGTTTCATCAAATTAAGAGCGTGAATGGTTCTATTCGAAGGAGTTCTAATATACAGTGGACACCACTTGTCAATTTTATTAATTTTGCACTACTTATTCCAAATGGTATTTTTTAATTTCTCAAATTTTTATAGGCATTACATTTTTTCAAAACGTTTACATCCAAATCGTTTTAACAATTAATTTCAATCTTGTTAGTTGGTTACTCGTAGTAACCAAGAATTTGTTATGGTTTTTTGTTGGTGAATCTATATACTTTTTAGTATATAGGCTATTATTAATTATTATAAATTTATTTCTTCTTTTTAGAAAAATAATCGTTTTTAAATTTTATTTATAATCGAATTTAATTTATTTAAGGTTTTTCTTCATTTTTTCCTTAAACTTGTACATTGGTATTTTATATTTTAATTCCTTTTAATTTGATTCATTTATGATTTATTATTTACTTAATGTATCCTTACTCTAAACTATTTTTCCTATGCCATCTTGCTAACATAGTATTATTTTATATTATTATTATTTTATATTTAACCCTGGGTTATCTTATATTTAAACAAAATCATTATTTTAAACACAAAGGTTATTCCTAGGTACTAGACCTTTGTGGCCTACACAATACAAAATTACACAAAATACAACAAATACAAAAATTGTCAGCAGCAATATAGTTCACTGCTACAATATTAATTGTTTTTTCATCTCCAGTACCAATCTGTGAGATGCTCTTTTTAAAAGTTTACACCTTCTCTAAGTACACTATATTTCACTTTGTACACTATATTTCACTTTGTTATTGTTTACAGTGTTTTGTAGTACAAAGTTTTTTATAGCTTGGTACATAATACCCATTTCTGACTTTTAGAATGGGGTGATTACTGGTTTTAACGATGGTGATTGTGTTATCATATTTGGGTAGGGGTTATGTAACGTTACAATATATACAACAAACTAACTGACTATATTTCATAAATGTATGCGAACATGGAAAAATTCAACATGTACGAATGAAACTTCTTTAGTCAAAGCAATGAGCGTGTTGATTAATGTTCCTATATAGTCTACTGAGAATTGTATAAAATAAATGAAGATAATTATAATTATAATTATAATTTTGATAGATTAATAAATTGACTAAATTATTAAATATACTTAAGTCTCCATGAGCCATCTCCACTGCACCTAATTGCGACTCAGGTTTTTGTTTTCAAAGTATCAGTGATATCGGTTGTTTTCTACGTAATATCCATATCTCACACGGTAGGATCCGGTTTTGTCTACACTAGCCTATAATGTTTTTGCACACTGTCAATTTTGTTTCTCTACGTACACTTTAGACATAAACAGCAGAAGAGCAAAGTACACCTTATTAGCCACAATAGGCGTAATCCCTCTTTGGATGTCAGTGTACTACCAGGACAGTAATGCTGCGTGTAACATCGTTTATAACTACAGTACAATGTACACTAAGTACATGAGGTGTACGATTAATAAAATATAAGTACAAACTACAAGTACATCACCAACATACAATAAGTCTTGTCATTGAAATATTAACAAATGAAACAGAGCTTTTTCAAAATTATCTATTTATTTTCAGAAATCACTACGAGACGTAGGCCTATGTAAATAAACAAATAAGTCAAAAAAGCACACACGTTACGTCAATGTAACGTGTTAAGAGCACTCGTAACCAACAAATCGATCAAGAGAACAATTTTTTGAGTTTTTTGTCTTAAAAAACTGATATTTTGTGAGTAAGTTGATACCAAATTAAATTAAATGTAAAAACGCCTAATAATATTAAACATCTTATGATTAAAAAATAAGTTTGTAGGAAAAGTTTTGTCAAAAAAGTTGATAATGTTACCAATTTTTACAAACCTATAACTTATAACTGAGTACTGATCACTACCAGTGTCTGTAATGTTTGTCATAAAGCCGCTATTTGGTGATCTGAGCTTTCCTAATTTGTTAAAAATATGTCTTCATTGTAGTACAGAAAATGCAAAAAGTCGCTAAACCATTTGATTTGGAATAGATTACCAAAAAATATATTTGTTGCACCGGATACTTTGGTTCTGGGTTAACGTTCAATGAAGATAACATAGGTAAGAGTTAAGTCTTACAAATAGATGAAATAATAGATAAAAATATCAAATATGGTTAAGGTAGTGAAAAAATTGACTTACAAAAATCCTTGAGGCAGAGACAGCAGTAGATGAATTGTTGGAAAAGGTTACACAGTCCACTAGAAATGTGAAGAGAAAACAACAGGACCAAGTGGACATAGCTGAAGACCCAGAGTATGGCGCTCTGGCAAAACAATAAAAATCTGCTTTAAAACATTAAATCCGTTTTCTGGAAATATATATATATTTTTTTAGATAAATGGCCTGTTATTTATGAAACCAAGTCACCTATCAAGCTGATTTTTTTTGCTATTGGGTTAATAGAAATATAACTACGCTACTAGTATACTATACAGTTTCACTGAAACTTTTTTACCGGCCTGCTAAAATTTCAGATTTCTATCTTTTACAGGTTCTGAGATAATAGGTCTCAAAGTTGATGAATTTAACCTGGTAAGCATAACCGGTTATCCTTAACATCAAGTGCTAATAAAGCTGTTCGACAACTTCACAACTGTATTAGAAGTCCTCTTCCGGTGTAGTCCTCTTCTTGTCCATGTAGGGGTCACATGGATTTCAAGACACACATTGTGATATGCTTGAAATGTTATCTGACAATATATATCAATACTTACTCCCCGCGGTCCATATCGGAAGAAGACTTCAAATGCAGAATGGACGCCGGCAGCAGAATCCTTCATGAGAATATAACTTCATAACAATCAAACTCGTATTGTAAACCTTGAACGGCAAACGTGCCAATATCAATACTGGCTCTAGTGGCCGAAAATTTGCTAGATAATTTGGATAGGGGTGTCATGCCAACATTTATCACTATTAGTATACTTTAGGACGACAAAAAAAAATCAATTGTATGCACGTCTTTATCCACAACATCAATTTTGAAATATACCCGAATGTATAAATTGGTTATATATCCAAAATTGTTGGAAGTGAATTCTTCGATAGCCAGCGTATAATATTGTAATAATCATCCTCAAGCACAGTTCTTGCCTTCATATCTTGACCATCTAATGCCACGTGTTCTCATCCTTCTGCGATGATAATGCACCGTAATGTTCTGCATCCGCATCAATGTTCTGCCTTTTGATGTACTCGCAAAGAAATTCACTCCTCGAGCACCCTCTGCATCTCTGCCGCCATTTTTGTGTATGTTAATTCAATATTATCCCATTCAAAATGCTCATAAATTAAAGAACACTTCATGAATGTACAATCTAAGGGGATTGGTTTCATGTGTCTTTGAGAGATGTAGCTACTGTTTTGTTAATTTATAAGTCTTCGTATATTAAAAAATAAATTACAGATATTTTTATTATCTAGATAAGCACACCCCGACGGTGTGTCAACATCACGAGAAAAATGGCTCCCCGCTCGCCTACTCCTACATTATTGCTCTACCGCGTAATACCCCTGTCAACCCCCTGACTGTTATATGCCCAGCTACAAGCGTTTGAAATCTCGCCCTTTTTATTTGCACCTGATCCTCCGCCATGGCACCTCATACCAGGTGTGGAAATATATTCTACATCAAAATCCAATTACTTTAAATTGTCCGCTATACGAAAATATTGTCCATTATGTACAAATATTTCGACGACGTATAAAATATTAGCCTGAATAAAGAAAACGGATACGATTTAAAAGTATTCTTTTAATAACATATTTTTATGTAGATTTTGTAGTAATAAGTCACTAAACCTTTTGAAACTAATTTCAGATTGAAGCGAGTACAGTTACACATCTGTGCGTAGAAACAAAATATTGCATTATGTTTTACTAAAATGTAATTAGCGACTGAAAATAAAAGCTCCTAACAGACGTATGGAAGGAACAAGGAAGAAAGTAAAATCTTTTTTCTTATATTCTGTATCACTTTCTGCCCACCAGTTCTGGACAGCATAACAGTGTCTGACAGAACATAAACAATAAAACAATAATAACCTTTGCTGTTTTTGTCAATTACTGGTCTCGAGATAGCATGTGTTACGAGTGTTGACTACTAGTTAAGCTTACCTATATAAATTAAATGAATCTGTATTTGTAACGTACACACGTTAAATGTATTATTCTTTAATTCGTTTTAATGTTTGCAATTTTGATTTCAACTTAGCTTGTAAATACTAGCCCTCAGAAATCAATCAAAATCCTATCCTACACACACACACACACACACTCACACACACACTCACACACAGTAAAGTCTCACAACTCGACATAATGTGGGCTGACAGGGTGGCGATTTTATGAAATGTCGACTTTAAAGAAATGAAAAGAGAATAATTAACAACTCATCGTTTAATGATATAAATCCGTTTTTTAGCAACTAATTCACACACACACACACACGCGCGCGCGCGCGCGCGCGCGTGTCTGAAATACATATTACACTACTGTATGTAGCATTAATATCATTTAACATTATTTCTACTTCTGTGAAAGACAACTTGTGATTTTTTATTGTTTTCAGTTCTATTTCGTCTTTTTTTCTGCTTCGTCACGGAATAGACGGAGAAACAGAATGTCCATTACCCATTTTCTATTCCCACTTGCTGTTCGAAGTAACACAGCACTCCCTTGACTGCTTCAAACCTTCACTGTAGCTCATCTGACATTTTTCACTCTCCTCTAAATCTTTTTTGGAATCCTCTTCTTATTTTTCCTTTCACAACTGCAGCTATTTCATCATCTTTAAGAGGTGCACCGGTTTCATCTTGACTCATCTATTCCCCCATCATCAAAACCCGTAAATTCTTCACATCCTGGGATACTCTTCACCAGGTTCATTAGCTCAGAATTGTTTGTTTGTCTCTACTCTTTACTTTCTAGGAAACTCGGTTCCTTCATAGACAAAGAGGTTTCTACAAGCACGAATGAGAGTAACGGGCTCACTTTCACTCTACGATTCCGCATCACAGACCAAAACATCAAATAAATCAATTTTGTAGCCTGGAAACAGCTCAGAGTACTGGTTATTAGATATGATGAAAGATGTTTTGTCTGAATCTTCCTTAAATGCACACGAAACACTATGGTCCATTAACAACAGGATACGGAAATCACGTTAGAAACCAGAAATATGGCTTTAATGTCTCCATCTTGGATGTGTCTGACATAGGCTAAGAGTTGGTTAAAGCAGTATTTAGAATTAGAAGGCTTTTCCTGGGAAGGTTTCTTAATTTTCAAAACTTTTCCACTGAAGGGACAATGTCTTAGAAGATGCCAGGGTCTTAGAAGGCAGCATTCAAAACTCTAATGTAGTTTCGTCACAATTGTTTTCTCTAGAAAGATTATGATATTTTTTCTTAAACTAGCAACAAGTGTTTATCTTAGTAGAAACTTTTTCGCCACAAGTGCTCAATTGCCTGATCACATACAACTTCTTCCACCTGACAAGCCAATCAGTGCTTTTTGTAAATTCAGGCTCTCCTTCTTTAAATTCATCGTAGAATTTTAGGGTGTTTCTTGTAATATTGGCCCTGACTCGGAAGTTCACTAATCTTTTCATACTCTACACCTGTCATGTATTTCCTTTCGTTTAAAGCAGCGTTACCCAAATTGTGTGCCGCGGCACATTAGTGTGCCCCGAAGCCCGACTGGGTGTGCCACGAAATATTGGTAAAATAATGAAAATAAAATAAATTAAATAAATTGTCTAACCAACATTGGAAATTAATTTAATAAAGAGCATAAAAGTGTTATTTTGTGTTTTTCATTATTTTTATAATGTGATACAGTTGGAAACTTCCACTGACATAGGGTAATTCGGGGATAGAGGGACCACGTTTTTTCTTTTGTTAATATTTACCAAACCACAATTAATTTTAAACTTATAATTGCACAAATCATTATAAAATAACTAATTCATCAATATGATATTTCATTGAAACTGTAACTACAAAACAAACTACGTAGCAAATAATTTTTTATAATGTGGGGTGGTCCATCTCACCCGGAAATGTCTGAGTGAGATGGACCACACTTTTGGGTGAGATGGACCTACTGGAAAAATGTTGAAAAACAACTCATTTAAATCGAAGAAATATTTTATTTACAATACAGATTAATGTTTTCCCATTGTTTCCCTCTTACCACAATAATCACATTTGTCATTAAATCGAGTGCACCCCTCGTGCATCCAACGTTCACACTTTAAACACCTAATCCAGTCATCCTTTTTGGTTGTTTCAGTGTAGTTTTCTCCACATCCGACACATTCATTCTCGTCCCAATCTGCACAAGAATCTTCGTCATCCATAACCAGTGCGTCAAGCTGTGGAACATCCCCCAAGGTGCTGCCAGATGAGAATGACTCTCGCCTTTTTCTCACAGTTTTCTTCTTTTTTAATCGTTTATTTTTTGCCTCCTTAGCATTTCTTTCTTTTTTCTTCTGTAGAGCTTCTACTTTCTCTTTTTCAACTTTTTCTTTTTTAATAGCTAGGTTCTCTGGTGAATTCAACACACTGGCAACAGTTGAAAACTTTCTTTTAAGCTTATTAATAATTTTTAAATCAGGTACTGGTGCTAACTCATTTAGCATTTTGCTTGGAGTCATGTGGTCGTGTGTCGACGTACTTGGCATTTCACGAACAAGCTTTTTTTCCATAGGCTTAACCTGGTCGTGTGTCGATGTACTTGGCATCTAAAGGTCAAATTGTGTAGGCCTATCTACTATGACAGACGCATTTGTCTGAACTGAAATGGGTGTTGAAGTGTTGGGTTTGTTAATAGTTTGCTGTTGGCTTGGTCCAGATAGGTCTACGACTACTTCAGTCACTTAATGTCTGATACCAGATAAGCATGGTCTGGTATTGCATCACGGTTGAATGGAATTATACCTGTTGCTTTGAACCCATTTACACCATTTCCAACATTTGCTGATTTGCTCCAAGCAACATTAAAAAGGTTAGAAAATTGAAGCCTATTTATCTTCCTCGAGGGATGAGTTCTAATGAAACTATTGGAAGCCTGATAGAAATTTGGTTTGAAAGATTTGAAAAAGACTGGTCCAGAGGCTGGCAGCCAATGTGTAGTATGAGGCGTAAAACTGAAGAGAATTATATAATTTTCTTCATCACATTCTAGCATCTCTACACTGTTTGTATGTGAAGTATAACCATCCAGTAATAGAAGTACCTTGCCAAAAGGTTTTCTAGGCGTAAAATGGTTTTTGAGCCAATCAAAAAGAGTTCGGAGTTGACGTACGCAGATTTTTGGGTCATTCGAATTTCAGTCCCAGGTGGCATTCCATCAGAAAATTCTGCTTTTTTATTTTTAACTTTGTGAATGCAAAATGGGGGAAGAAACGTCCCCTCGCCATTTCAGCAAGCCAGACAAGAAATAGTTTCCCCTTTTTCATCAGAGGTTATTGAAGTTACATTTTTCGAACCGTTAATAGCCACCACCTCCCCAGGTTTATTATTTAGTTGTAGACCTGTTTCATCCATGTTGTAGATGCTACCAGGCTTGTCAATAAGATCATTTTCAATAAGGACTTTTTCAGCAAATCAAAATACTCACTGACAGTTTTTCTGTCCATCCCTTGTGCTCGGGCAACCGACACGCCTTCGGATTTTCTAATGGAAAGATTTGGATGTCGAGCAAAGAATGCAGTCAACCAGTCATATCCTGACTTTTGTTTTCTTTACTAAATTTGTGCGGAATTTTCATTCTTTCCGCTAGTTCGTAGGCCATGGGCCTAACGGAGCCATGGACCATACATGGGGTGAAGCCTAAGGATTTTAATTTTTTAATATGTGTGACTAATTTATTCTCAACTTCCACACCCAAAACAGAATTTGGATCTAAAGGCCCCTTTTCAAAACTTTGTTTTTTAATCGCCTTTTCAAAGTTGTCTTCGGGATACTAAATGCTTTCGCAGCTTCA
This sequence comes from Magicicada septendecula, assembly GCA_034769895.1. Classification (NCBI taxonomy): domain Eukaryota; kingdom Metazoa; phylum Arthropoda; class Insecta; order Hemiptera; family Cicadidae; genus Magicicada; species Magicicada septendecula. The sequence continues at coordinate 146,060,469 of CM068368.1, forward strand.
TTAACTCCCATGGTGTTTTCCTTTACAGCATTAGCAGCTTTAATTAAATTTTCTTTGGGACCATTCCCCTCGCCTCGTTCCCTCTTTTCTTTTATATAATGTTGGCATTTTCTGGAAAAGAATGCACCCCGTTAGTGCATTTAATTTATTAATCACGTTATTTATCTATATTCATGACTTAATCATGAATCTCTTAGAAAGTAATACAATTTTTAGATTAAATCTAGACAGGCCTTTGCAGATTCGGACTGAGTTTTAACTTGAGTTCGGTCTATCAGAGTGCAAATCTATGACGTTGCTAGATATCCCACCAATCAGAAGGTCTAAAAATTATTTGAGACGGTCGCTTACAGCATACGGATGGTTCAGTGAGTCCCAAAGTCTTGCCAATGGAAGACGTACTCGCTGTCATGAGATTTTCGTGACAAGACAAGTCTCGATTTCCATAAGACTTAGTAGTTGGTTAACGGTACAAGTTCTACGTAGCCATTGCTACATTATAGAACTCAAATCTTTAAATAGATCAATTTCTTGTGCTTTTATGCAAAGAGTGGAAGATTTCCGGATTAGGGCAGAATACTGACAGTTGTATTCTAATTATTAACGTGAGAACACTTCAAGAAGCCGGTACACTTGTGTGAGCATAATACACGCTCTATTTATACCCAGTTTTGATCCCTGAGATTAAGAGTATTTAAGTTATAAACAATAACAGTTTCATATAGCAGTGCGTGCGTATGCCAAGACGTAGATATTCAACGAGGTGATCTTCGGTCGGTGGACATGCAGATTAGCAGCGGTGCAGAGTAACAGCGAGCGGAGCCCCTGGTGTCTACGTAACATTTGGAATTCTACGCACAAGTAACTTGTATGTAAAACAAGCCAATAGATTCATTGTTGAAAGACAATTTTCTGTTAAGCAATTTTATATTATAAAACCATAAGACAATAGTAAATTTTACTGTGTTACTGAATAAAATTTTCCTACCTCCAGATATAGACTCTGTTGTAGTAAATTCAAGTTAACCTATCTATGCAGTAATAATTTGTATCGTTGAAATATATATATATATAAAATAAACAACTAAAATAAATTAAAAATAAAATTTCCCTAATTTGTTGAATTGTTAATGAAATTTATTTGTGATCCTGATTAATATCATCTTCAAGGCATCAACTAAAAAAAGCAATTAAATTCATTTCTCTGTATAGGTTGCAACTTTTCTTTATCTTCAACAAACCTGTACAACTATCTATCTATACACACTCACGTTTATGGTAATACTAAATTGTGAATTGGCAGCAATAATATTAGAAAAAACAATAAATTATTCTCAGGGTCGTTTGTCACTCGCTTTGAATACACAGTTCAATCAATTTTTATAAAAGATCTTTCTCAATTTCGTTAATAATTTTTAATATCTAGTTAATCCTTACATATTAGACAAAATAAACAATTAAAAATACACTCAAGTTTGTTTTAAAATTAGTTAACGAAAAAGTGAATTTATAACAACACAAAATAAAACGTACATGAAGTTTATTGTTTAAAACTAATTGGCTGCAATTAATAAATAATTTTAATAGATAAACATTCCATAAAACACCCTAAACTTTATCATAATAAATCAAAATTATTAAAAACTGATATGTAAAATCAAAGTATTAAATAAATTTGGTTATCTAATTTGAGAGTGCATTCGGTTTCTAAGAATTTTCTTTCTTCTAAAGCTCAACGCAGAAAGTCATAGTGTAATACTTTTCCATTTCGTGCAATCAATCTCTTCTTATTTCTGTGATACTAGTGACTTCTATTGATACAGAATGTACGTATATGTATTTTATCTTTATTTTATTACATTTGTCTTTTACTTTGTATTACCTTAAATTAAAATGAATACTTCCTATAGATTTAACTTAATTAATTAATTTATTTCATATGTTATTTTAATATAATCTACCGGTTGTTAGTGTTGTTACAATGGTCATACGGGTCGTCGTTTTTAGATAGTGGAAACCAAATAACTGAACACCAGAGAGGAATCGATATTAAAACTTTAATTTCTTTAAAGACCCTCGAATACAACAGTTATTCAAGTTTACGATTGTCAAACACACATTAATGTAGCGCACACACACAATAGATATCAACTATTTAACAGTGCCTTAATAAACAATACAAATAACAAATTAGACAAGTCCGCACGCAATAATTCAAAATTACCACAACCCCACAACAACAAAACTCCTTATTGTTCCGCTTCGCAATCTCTGGCTGCCTTCAAAATGCGTGCTGCTTTTATACTTCGCCTGCATTTTTCACGATGTAACAAGACTGAACAAGGGTGCCGGTAGAATAATCGACTAAGTGGAAAGCGCGTCTATAATGTTCTAGAGCGTTGCGTAACTCTGCCGCTCACACAGCACGTGCAAAGCTTTACGTAGTACGTAAACTTACATGTCTTCTCAGAATAGCATACCTCATACTAAGTGTTTATGAGACTAAAGTAGGCCTACTGTAGCAATTTTAGTACGAAATTATAATTATAGTACTATAAATTATAAATTACAATACAAATCAGAATTTGTATTCAAAAATTAAAGTAAATAATATTCACATTACAATATATATAGTTGTCGGCTATTGGAATGAAGAGCTACCAGGAAATGAAAATACCTAATGCAGTAAATAACCATGTCACATAAGATTTTGAATAAAGGATAAAAACAAATATCCCATATTGCTAAAATGAAAGTCTTAGCAAAGAACGTTCACGACAATAAACTCCATTGGTTTTAAATAATAAGGGAAGATGAACTTTATTTTTCACAAAACGTTGTCCAAAAGAACTCGTATTTTCACAGTAGTTACCTTTATAATATAGAGTCCGTATTTCTTATACGGATACATAGAGGAAAACAGTTCTTAAAAATCTGAAACAATTTTCGGAATTACAGTACTTGAGAAATTCTTGCATTCAATCACCATTAAGCTCAAACAAAAGCTATTCGTTGACTTTTAGTGATTAATGGATATTAGATAGATATACTGGGTAAAATAATAAGATCCCTTAGATACTGAATTTGGTGATGCAATATTCAATATTCAATCCAATATAGTAATAATACAATATAATATAACAATATAGTAATGCAATATAGTAATATTCAAAGTTCATATAGTTTTATGCACGTCTAAAAAAGCAAACGTGAGATAAAAGTAATAAAAATATGTAAGAATATTATTGAAAAAGTAAATCTAATCTAATGCTGTATATGTTAGAATTCGTCCCGTAGGACCAAAAAATGTTAGGAAGAATGATGTTTTATGATGTCATTGCCAGGATGCTGAATAATGATGAGCGTGGACTGTATTTGATACATTTATTAATTTTTTATTACAATTTAATCGGCATGGTAAGGTTGGCTATGTCTGAAAGACATTTGAATTTTGAATAAAACCAAGTCGGTTACGAAAAGCTACATGGCAAAAATTGAGGCGCAAGTGCGCAAAACTCCACTCTACATAAAAATGTTAAGGCCTAAGGCCTAAATAAATTGTCGCGATCACAAGAAAAAATGAAAAAGACAGAACAAGGCAGCAAACGCTCTTACGTCTGCCGCCCGCCGACGCACGTTGAACTGTGTTGAAGCCTGAACGTGATAAACGCAATACAGAAAGTACAGATTAGCCAAACTTTAAATATGAAAATTACCACATTACTGTCCATAACTGCCCGCAAAAAATCAAAAGATTTTTTAATACATTTTAATAATTTATTATACGAAAAGACAATGTGTTCTTAGTAATAGATGTCAACCTCAATAAATTGTATTGAACCTTGAGATTGAGATGTTAGATAACAGTTACGACATTAACTGTTTAAAGATAAAAACCTGAATGATGATGATAAGAGTTGAGCAGGCCTCAGTTGGCTTGCAAACTGATATATACATGAGTATAAATGCAAGAATTAGCAATGTATTGCTAATATAGGTTGTATGCATACAATATAAAACAATATAAAACATGAAAAATACATAGTTTGACAATGTTTGATGATGAATAATCGGTGACTCATCACATGATGGGCCCGATACAAATTGCAAATATTTTATGCAAGTCATGATGGTTAGCTTAAACCAGTCAAGGCCAGTTAACCTATACAATAGTATTGAGTGTAAAATGAATAGACAAAAATTATTACAAAATTATACATGTAAAACATAGATTTAGCATAACGCTTTAATATAATAATTAAATGATGCATGTTATACCTGACAGTTTCAGGAATGCACAATAAATTGACATGTGAAAACAGATTATACATTGTTGAATGATTGCAAGCACAAGGTGTAATGACATGTATGTCATAATTAAAAGCATGAATAATAATTGTGCAATACGTGATCACAAAATACATTATACACAATATAAATATAAAAATATATGCGTGGCGTATGGTTATAGACAGTAGATGCGAGTAAACCAATGTGTTTTACATAGATACAAAGTTATACATAATAAATACAATAGAAATCGGTTTAGATAATTACAAATACAAGAATACAAGGCACAATAGCATAAGTAACAAGTACAGCAAATGTGTTTATACAAAATGTAATGCATGTGTTGAACAATTGCGAGCAATATAAATTCATTGAGTAATAAAATATCACATATATTGACAAAAAATGTGCACGAAAATGCATACATGGTTTGTATAGCTACAGACCATGTGAATATTATATAACAAAATTAATACATAAGAACAATACCACCAATGACATGACACATAACCCATTACCAATATCAAATATAAGTATGTAAAAGGACATAGTATGTCTCACAAAATTATTAATATATAAATACAAGAATAGTAAAGTATATCACTACAACAATATGATAAGCATACATATAATAACATAGTGCATGGTTGTAAAATTATAAGTCACATGCGAATTTAGTATGTAAAATACGCAATAATGCAAATTAACCTATAATGTTATGATAATACATATCACCAATTGAATATCGACCAAATTGTCAGACAACAAAGTAATGAAGGCCAGTGGCCAGGTGAAATATAGCATTGTGCTAAGTAATTATATTGACCTTGTGTCCAAGCCTCGTCCCGCGCTGGCAACAAACATAGCTTATGAACTGGTCTGCGAAAGGTGCCAGTAGGCGTGCGAATGTCAACTACTCTAATTAAGTTGTCTGGGCCGGGAAATGTGGCGGTAATTACACCAAATTTCCATGCTAATGGAGGCAAGTTATCCTCGATCAGCAAAACCAGGTCACCAATGGAAACGTTTTCCTTTGCGAATTTCCATTTGTGACGTTGTTGTAATTGATGTAAGTAATCGCGAGACCAAGATTTCCAAATGACTTGGACGAACTTCTGGAGAAGTTGCCAACGTCCAAGACGAGAGATGGGAACGTGAGATAAGTCAAGACCAGGTATCGCCGTTAATGGTGCGCAAATTAAAAAATGGCCAGGGGTAAGTGGCACTGGATTGTTTACATCCGATAAAGCGGCAAATAATGGACGTGAGTTTAGACATGCCTCTACCTGAGACAAAACCGTCGTAAACTCCTCGAAGGTGAGTTATAGACTTGCCGACCACGCGGCGCAAATGATACTTTAAACTCTTTATACCGCTCTCCCAAAGACCACCAAAATGAGGTGACGAGGGCGGAATAAATGACCATTTAATACCATGAGAGGTCGTAAAGGATTGGATTGATGAGGTGGCATCCTTATTATGCCAAAGATTGTAAAGGTCATGCAAAACGTTGCGGGCCTTCCTAAAGTTCGTGCCACTATCAGAATATAACTGGCTGGGTATGCCCCTACGGGCCATGAAACGGCGTATGGCAGCTATAAACGCGTTGGCCGTAAGGTCCGAAACCAATTCCAAATGAATGGCCCTGGTGACTAAGCAAATGAACAAAGACACGTAGGATTTTGACAGAGTCCTAGATCTCTGCCCGCCATGACGAATCATGAAGGGACCACCATAATCAACTGCGCAGAATAGAAACGGCCGCGAAGGAGTGACCCTAGGAGATGGCAAAATACCAAGCCTTTGAACCTGATGTTTGGCACTGAACCTGAGACACTTGACGCATCTACGAATGATGGAACGAATGACTATCTTGGCGTTAATGATCCACCAACGTTGACGAAGTGAATGATGCACAAGTTGAGCACCAGCGTGGAGTAGACGAATATGCTCGCTCTCGATTATAAGGCGAGTGATGTGAGCCGAGTGATGCAAGATAATAGCATGCTTATTGTCATTGGGTAGTTGCGACTGCTGTAAGCGTCCGCCGACGCGTATGACGCCAAACCCATCAAGAAACGGGTCCAGAGAAGACAACTTACTCCTGATAGGGACAGAAGACCCATTACGAAGGCAATTAAGCTCAGCAGCGAAGTAGATGGACTGGGATTGTTTTATGAAGAAATTAAGAGTGGAATGAATTTCGACGGGGGTAAGAGCACCCGAGATTTTCTCAGTCCTGGAGTCTAATATTTTTGATGAATCAAAAGCAATAAGCGTATACGCGAGTCAGACGGTGCAATGAAGAAAAGTCCTTTGAAAGATCAATAGATAGGGTAGAAATTAGAAAACGTTTGGGGATTTGTTTCTCCTCCGCGGTGCATTCAGGAGACGACAGATTAGAAGGTGAAAATGGTGAAAAAAGATTGGACTCGGAAGATTGATACAAACAAGCGGGACCATGCCACCAAAGCGAACAATCGCGCAAAACGTCGGGGTGACATCCCCTAGAAATAATGTCAGCAGGATTATGCTGTGAATTGATATGATGCCATGTGTAGGTTTCAGTGAGACGCTGAATCTCGGCAACACGATTAGCGACGTAGGTCTTCCACCTAGAAGACTGAGCATGAATCCAGTAAAGGGACACCATGGAGTCAGAGTACAGGTGAACGCTATTGATAAAGGAATGAAGAGCAGGGGCGACTTTGAATAAGAGTCGCGATAACAACAAGCAAGCGCAGAGTTCAATGCGGGGTAATGACACCTGTCGTAGTGGGGCCACGCGAGATTTGGAACACAGAAGGTGACAAGAGGCCGATGAATCTTGATAAATGACTCTAACGTAAGCACAACACCCATAGCCCTTTTCAGAAGCATCCGCAAACCCATGTAATTCAACTATTCTTGCCTTGGACTTGCAGCGAATAGAACGTGGGACGATAATTTCACCGATTAGACATAACTTGTCGCATAATGAACGCCAATGCAAGTATAATTGCCCGGAGATTGGCTCATCTCAACCAAGATTGCACAGCCACAGTTGCTGCATAAACTGTTTGTAAAGAAAAACAATTGGACCGACGAGTCCGAGTGGGTCGTAGATACCCGCGATGATCGACAGGATTTTCCTCTTAGAGATGCTTGACTCAACTGGAAATGACTTGATGTCAAACAAAAATGAATCTGTAGAGTTATTCCAAAGAATGCCCAACGTACGCACATTACCTTGTTTGTTTAATGGGAGCGATAAATTATTATGATCTGCGACCACATTGGGTTCATTTGATGCCCATTTATGCAGAGTGAGGCCATATTGACTCAACAGCGTACCTAAATCAGATTTCAACTTTCAGGTTGTGCATGTGAAATCGCAAGAGAATAGAAAAAAGGTCTTGTTGGACATTTGGGCCTACCAACAAAATATCATTGGGAGAAAAACATTGGTAGTTTTGGCTGAACCATCAAAAACGACGCGAAGCTTTGTCGTAGAACTAGAATGTTTCAAGGCGGCATGGTGAGGCAAATAGTAGGTATTTGAAACACCGGAATTGATAGAACAATCGTCGACAAGCGTCATGTGGCCAAGATCCTTATACTCCTGAATAAAGTTTGCGTATTCGCGCGCAAGCTCAGAATCACGCACGAACCGGCGTTCTAAACTCAAGAATCTCGCTTCAGCGTTAGCATAGGACTCACCCAACTGGGGATTGTCAGACTCAAATGGTAGCGAAACAACAAACCTACCCTCATCATTGCGATGAGTGGACTTAACAAAATGTTCCTCACAAGCTGAATCGTTACAAATGGGTGCATTATCAGGGACGGTTTCGGTCTCCCAAAATTTCTCAAGAGACGCCAAAATTTGACTGCCGTTGTTCCTAGCCAAGAACGAAACAGCAGGACCCTTATAACGGCAATGTTTGGGCAGATTGCCTGCTAGAATGTAGCCTAACTTTGTTTCTTGTATACTAGGAAAGTGAGGACCACGTACATATTTGTTAGCTAAAATCAAATCTAAATAAAATTGCGCTCCTAAAAGTATGTCGATATCAGCTGATATGTTGAAATGTGGGTCAGCGAGAAAAACGTTATCTGGGACGTTAAAATGATTTATGTCGAAAGATTGTGCTGGCAGTTTATGAGTCAATGCAGATAAGACTGCACATGTAGCTTCAAAGCTGCACCTTTGATAGCGAGAAATAATGCGAATAGAGACCAAATTAGTGGCACAACATGCGGCATTATTAATTCCTGTAATCGGTATATTAGATTTAGTCAAGTTAAGCTGTAATTTCTTAGCAAATGATTCCGTACAAAAATTCACTTGTGACCCAGCATCTAATAAAACTCTTGCAAGCTGTCTGTTGCTAGCTCGGTCGATGGCAAACACGAGTGCTGTCGATAAAAGAACATTGTTCGTAGACTGTAGCTTGAGTGAACAATAATTGCTACTGCTGGCAGAACCTTGTTTTGACACATTATTTATGTGCAGCAATGTATGGTGTCGTTTTGAACAGATCTTACATGATTGTTTGACCTTACAATTAGATGAAAAATGATCTGGTCTTAAACAATTGGTACAGCATTTATGCTTTAATATAAATTGCCCTCGTTCTGATATGCTTAATTCACGAAATTTGTCACACATGTAAATTGGATGACTAGCTTTGCAGCATGGGCATAAATAATTATTTGAAGCTGAGTGATAACTTTTAAATGCAGTGCTGCCAGCAGAGTTTCGTAATTTATTTTTGTCAGATTTATTATTAAACCTTAAAGTCAGCTTGTTGAGCTGCTGTCCGGCATCCATCGGTAATGTATTTTCTAGCAATTGTCTACGTGCATTTAAAAACTGGGTAAAGCTTTGAAAGTTAGGATGATTATCAGGATCTATAGACTCCTTCCATAATTTAAACGTGGAATGGTCCAGTTTTGCTGACAATAGTTGTACAGTAATAAGCTTAAATGAATCCACTGACAGCTGCATGGCTGCCAGCGAAATAACTGAAGACGTTATTGTATTTATGAATTCTGCCAAACTTTGGACAGAGTCTTTGATTGTCGACTTTACTTCTAGCAAATTTTGAATATAATATTTCGCTAATATGAATTTGTTATCATATCTAGCTGACAGCAAACTCAACGCTATGGAATAGTTCTCATTACAAATAGGTAAGGCCTTAATTAGATCTAATGGCTCCTTTTTAAGAGATGAATACAAATCATGTAATTTTGGCACTGAAGTTAGATCAGATCTGGCATGTACCAAGTCCAGAAATATTGAATAAAAGTGCTACCATTCTAAAATATTGCCTGTGAAGCATGGCAAACTTATAGGTTTTAATTGCATATTACTCGTTAGTACTTGAGATTCAGTCTGAACGTTGAAAGCTTCTATTAATTGTAAGATATTGGCTTCTGTTGAATATAACAGCTCTTCAACCTCAATTCTGTCTTCTTGAGCAGTGTTTATGTCCTTAGAAATGAGTTCAATTTCAGACTGTACCTCATCGTATTTTGTTGCTAAACATTTTAGACTTTCGAGTCTAACCGTTAAAAAATGTTTAGTGTTATTGTTTTTATCAAAGTTAGTTATAGCAGAATTGATTCGCACTATGGCAGACTTTAAGCCGCCTCTCTTTCTGACCAACACTTTGAGGCCTTCTTCAGCCATTGTACGCACCTGTTAATGATGTCGTTGACGTCGTACCTTGTTTGTGATGTCCTGGAGCGTCGAGGCCGTGTAATAGATGGCAGATACACACGGACTGGATAGATGACTGCTCAATCTGGTGTGTAGACGTTAGAACATGGATGGTCTTGCAGTGGTGTCGTCACGAGGCTCAATGGCGACGAAAGAAATGCTGACTAAGTTCCGACACGGTCGGATCAGCGAACATGCTGAATCGCCCGTGATGGCCAGAAATTGTGGTAGAAAAAATGATGAAAACCGCTCTGATATAAGTTGCAGAAAAGTAAAATGACGAATCCAGGCACGGAGCGACCAAAAAAATGTTAGAATTCGTCCCGTAGGATCCAAAAATGTCAGGAAGAATGATGTTTTATGATGTCATTGCCAGGATGCTGAATAATGATGAGCGTGGACTGTATTTGATACATTTATTAATTTTTTATTACAATTTAATCGGCATGGTAAGGTTGGCTATGTCTGAAAGACATTTGAATTTTGAATAAAACCAAGTCGGTTACGAAAAGCTACATGGCAAAAATTGAGGCGCAAGTGCGCAACACTCCACTCTCCATAAAAATGTTAAGGCCTAAGGCCTAAATAAATTGTCGCGACAACAAGAAAAAATGAAAAAGACAGAACAAGGCAGCAAACGCTCTTACGTCTGCCGCCCGCCGACGCACGTTGAACTGTGTTGAAGCCTGAACGTGATAAACGCAATACAGAAAGTACAGATTAGCCAACCTTTAAATATGAAAATTACCACATTACTGTCCAGTATATGTATTATTATTTTAGATGTACGTGACAGAATACAAAATTTACGAAAAATTTGTTGCTTTAAAATGTATTCTAATTGTTGTACATTATTCTAATTTGTACAGTCCTCAAGCTTAAGTTTTAGTTACGTGAGCTAGATACAGAAAATTTATTTGAACATTAATTATAGATAGTTTTGGTTGTAAACAATACATCTGAATTATTTAAATTAAATTTTTTTTTTTAAATTAATTTGCCAAAGTAAATGCCATAAAATTATAAAGTAAACTTCACGTTGGTACACTGAACATAAGTTAATTTGGTACAACATTTTCAATAAATTTTTATTATAGAAAAGAAAGATGTGATATACAATCAAACTAAATCAAAAATCGTTCAATATTAGAACATGTTTGCCTTATATTTTAACGACAATATTAGGGAACTATAAAAAAGTAATTAATTAGTATAATTATTACTTCAATTAGAAAATTTTTGTTAATTTTTAACCAGTAAATTAACAACAAAATTAATTTTATGTGTATTTGATAATGTTTTCGTTGACGGAAAAACGGTCAATATTTAATTATTTAAATTACAAGCTATTACGGAAATTTGTTTCGTCACTCCTTTGATCTTCAACATTCATTAAGTGCTTAACCCATAATGTGTCAGGCTTTGTATTCGTTTAGTGTTCATAACTTTTATGTCATACATTCAACATATTAAAGGAAAACACAATTTTGATGAAAATTCTTTAGTAAATAATATGCAAAGAACCAAAGACTTTTAGCAATATGCGTTTTGTTTGTATTACACCATTTAAAGTCGTGTGAATTAGAGTATAATTTGGCATTTTATAATCAATATTATGAAATCATTTGTTTTGTTGTCCATGCTGAAATAAGTTTGAATTGCAATAGAAATAGTATTTTTTGCGTTGCCACATAACAAGTTTATTTTCCTATACATTTTCTCACTGAAAAGCTGTATATGGAAACATAAAATGGAATTATTCTTTTCACATAATAGAATAACCCATTTTACACAAATAAGGGAAAGATATTAAATTGTATGAAGTAGGCCTATTACTTGTGTAATGTAGTTTTTCTTAGTGAACCGCAAGTAAATTAGAAATGTTCAGAATTTCTTCCTTCCTGTATTTTCTGGAATTTCAGTTTATGTTTTGTCTTTTTCTTTAACAGTTTTCCGGATGATATATCGAACCTTTGCAGTCAAGAAAGAACAGTTAGAAGTGTTTTTGCATTAACAGCAGTACCTGTAATAACTTTGAACTTCATCTCACTTATTCGAAGTAACGCTGAACAGTTATTTAATTATGTAAATACTGCTTTACATATCACAGGATATAAAAGATATCTAGGAAATTAATATTGCAAATCGTAATTTCATATACTGTTATAGCAAAGCAGAACCACAAATAAAGCAAGTAAAAGTGTGGAGCATGTGTTTAATTGCGTAATGGAAATTCATGACGCAATAAATAATAATAGTACGCGTAACGAGCTACGGACGGGCTGGTGCAGAATTTATGCTAGGTTTCTACACATAGCGTATCAAAGCAATTCTGCCGCCATCAAGTGTTCGTGAAGCTTGGCAGGGCGCAGACACCGCAGCGGACAATTAGTGAATTGGTTTAAGACAGCTATTTGTGGCTCGTAATATTAAGTATTCCTTACCTTAACGGCCACTGTTTAAACTTTTGTGGTGGATATTTTTCATCGTGAACATTGCACCGTGAATTATTGTATCAGTAAAACTGGATCATTGGATTCACTGTGCTTTGATAAAAGTAATACATAAAACTTACAACTGCTTTGCTGTTTCCGGTCTCAACTCCACTGCAGTAAGCATATGACTATGTGGACCGCAGTCACACATTTAGAATGTGTGTATGTGTGCGTGCGCGCGCGCGCGTGTGTGTTATATCTTTAAAAAATATATTTGCATCTGAGGAGATAGTTACTTTTTCACTGGTACTGATTTTAAGTGAACTTATTCTAAACAATAAATGCTTATATTTTTACCGTTAACCCGTTAAGACGAAAAACGTATAGGCTATAGGACTAATTGGCATAAACGAGTAATTCTTTATCACCTCTTCTTTTACAACCGTCTGTGGTTTCAGGCTTCTTAACGAAACTTTGACATTCTACCCTATTGTGTGCTTTCTTCTTCAGTATTTCATACCTTTAAGGACTTCTAATACATTATCTTACCACCTCTTTTTTTGATATTTCTTTAACTTTCCATGCATGTTAAAAAAGTTTAACAAATGGTTTAACACCATTTACTTGTAAATGGTTATTTTGTTCGTCAGTTCTATAACCTAAACAAGGGTAGCCGTAGTTACATTACCTATCTCTCGAAATGTTTCCCTTTATTAGACGTTCAAGCTTATGGTTCATTCTCATTCGTTCCATTATCATCTTTAAGGAGACCGTATATTTTCTTTGTTTTTATGTCTCAAAATCTTGACTATTTCGGTCTGGTTTTTGTTCAATTTATTCACATGTGTGTGTTCCTTCCATAAGTTAACGCCGTTTAACGAGTTTCTATATAACACAGGTAATCTTGTCTTTTGCTTGTCTGCTTAAAATGTGTCAATAACTTCTCATATTGAAAGTAACAACGGTTTTGGTTAACATATAGTACTTAATTTATCACTGGTGCTACTACTTTTGTTAAGTTGCGACTCTAGGTATACAGTCATCTACGTGTCCAAAATTATGTTTTCAATTCGCCACCAACATTATTATTATTCAGTATTTTGACTTCCGCTTACTTGGTCGTGCCATCATATATTCGTATATACTCCGTACTGTACAGTTTTAGTGCGTAATCTGGTCGATATGTCTTCAGTGTCCTTTTTATAGACAAAAAGTGATGTGTTAGTCACTACATTATTTGCACTATCACATAGTTTTGCCGATTTTACTGCAGTTCAGCCCGACAGTTACAACATTCACACTGTTGACTCGAGTACAGGATTAAAGGGCCTTGTAGAAGAATATCTTCTTGCCTGATTCCATTATTTATATCGAATGTAAGAGTCACTTCTTCATTTATTTTGACACCTGCCTCTGGCACTTCTAGTGTCGTGTTAATAGACTTTATTTGTTTTACTGGAATAGCTAACAGAGTGTGGTCATTTAACATTCTGTTTCGACTACACTACCCAGTGCTCCCTGAAAGTCTACGTACAGGTTATATAAGTTCATATACTCATAGGCCTCTTTTCACGTACTGTCCTTATAGTAAATGTTTGGTTCACTTTACACTGTTTAGTCTAAATCTCCTAGCAGCTTCATACTGTAATGTGTTAAACTATTATGTGTCATAGTCCCTGCTTTATTTAAAAGCACAATATCCTTATCTTTGGTACAAATCGCATTAGTCGCCTTTTTAAAAGTAGGTTTAGTGCTTTAACTTATAATTCAAGTCAACTCTGTCCGATACACAACAGTAGATATTACCTTATTACAGTTTTTATACTGTGACGACATTACAGAACAATCTACGCGTTTCTCGAATGTTCCAGAGGAATCCGTCTGTAATGTTGTGTAGGTACGTGATTTCAACATGTGCCCGCGAGACTTTTATAGACGCCGCAGCCACGCATACTGTGTCAAGGCCGGAATCAATTACGTCTTAGTGTAGCTCTAATACGTAGTAGTAGATGGAATATCCTGGTGTGTGAGCGGGGTATAAATACAAGGCGTCAGCGGCCTTAGTTCGCTTATTGTTCGGGCGATCACTCTGTGCGTTCAAGTGGTTATTAGTGGCGAAGTGTTATGCGATTTATAATCGTGCGGGACAATTGTAATGAAATTGTGTTTTATATTAGTTGACATTTTATTGCGTGCGAACAATTTTTATTTGATTTTTGTAAGGGACTGTCTTGTTAATTACAAACACTTTAATTGTTATAATTAAAGCTGGTGATTAGTGACGTAATTGTAAACTGTGTTTACAGTCCTGTAATATAGTTTCTACATTTTATATTTTGTAGCAAAATAATTAACTCGTCGATACAATAACTTTCTTAATTGTTTAATAGTTTCTCCTTAGTTACCTCTTTCTAGCGATTCATCATTTTTTAGACATTTATCACTGTCACCACTTCTTCATATATTGGCTATTCTATTTTAATCGCAGCGATTCGGGATGATGTTCATTATGGGTGTTATTTACATGCAAAATACCTATAAAGTAATATGTTTACCTATGAACAATATGTTTTATTTTGTATCTTGTTTTACGGTGCTGCTACGATCTTTCCACATATTAATTTTTGAAGGAAGACTTGCGTTTTCTCAATTATCTTTATTCCTTCTGTGATGCTTAATGACTGCTTCTATAATCTTTTGTAATGTTTCTCTTTCTCTTTTCAACAAAACAGTATGCATATTTTCTCCTTTTTTATTCTCGGCGGGACTATTTCTTTCATTGTTTTAACTCATGTGAGTCGTCCAGCACCTTTTCCTGTTTATCTTGTTGCCAACATTCCTAATCGTACCTTTCTATTTTCTTACTTTTGTTTGTTCTACTGTTGTTTCACAGTCTGCATATTGTTCTGTTCTGTTACCTCAGAAGTATTTTCTTCTACATTTAGTTTCTGCTTCTATTATTAAACAATCAAATCAGCTGCAAAATTTCTACAAATTCAAAGAAATGTATTAATTTCTGCGAAATGTATCTGTATAAACTCATACGTTTCCCAGGATAATGCACAAACAAGTACATTTTAAACTTTTAACAATTGGCATAATAAGGTGATGCAACGAAATCTGAAGTTGTGAAAATTTGTCAAATCTAATTTACTTTCAAAAGAGCAAATAAACAATTCAAACACAATAAAGTACTTTAATAAAAAAACACAATCTTTATAAACGAATAGCTTATGAACCAAATGAAGTGGTTGGATCATACCTGTCGTATGTATGAAGATAACTTAGAAGAAGAATATACCGATCGAATTTTCCAGCAAATAATCGATGAGGAGGATCTGAGAAATCCCGAAGTGACTTAATGAAAGAAGAGGTGACCAAACGTGGAGTTAAATGGGAAAGGCTAAAGCAGCTGACAAGTGATGAGGAGGATCAGAGAGGTTAATATAGAGTGGTCGAGCATACACAACATCGTATGTAGTGAGGACGAGATTAAAAGCTCTTGAGATTTAAAAAGTTATTTTCATTGTTATCCAGTTACTGAAACAAAGTGAAGTAGACCATATAATATTTACAAACAAGATAAATAAAAGTCGTAAAAACTTGCTGATGTTTGATAGAAAAATTGTGTGTATTAAAATAGGATTTAATTTATCAAATTCAGATCTACTAAAAATCAATCCCTTTGAGCTTGATATTGTAACGTACCAAAATAACAGTTACATAAAAAATGTCTAATACGTCAAATAGAAGAATAATATAAACATATTTCATCAAGCACGGAAGAAGGAACAGGAGTATGAAAATCAAAATGTGTATCTACAAATAAATAATATTAAAACAACCCAACGAAGAAGAAAGAAGAGTAATAAGAATATATCATCGAGTATAAAGAAGAAAGAGAAAATACCATGAGTCAATATAATACGTTAGCAAACAGGCCCAATAAATCAAAATAGTGAGGGGATATGCCGAAAGTGATTATCACCATAAGAAAGAGACATGTCAAATACAGTCACCATAGTGAGAAAACAGACTAATTTGTTATAATAATGAAATAAATATAGGACAATGACTATCATAATAATGAGTGAAAATGTGGAAGAATGTAACCATATTGAGTGAACATGAATTATTACAAATAGTGAGTAACCAAGAAAAGCACCAAAAATGACAAACAATTAACCAGAAGAAGAAGAAGAAGAAGAAGAGGAAGAAATGTACCATGAAGAATGAAGATTATGTATGACAAGTACAAGACATCAACATTCACAAAATATGGAAAGCATCACAATCAATGTAGTGACCAGAATAAGAATAATGATTATTGGACTATTAATAATAAAACACCAAGTGTTGAACCTCAATAAGTGATCACAAACAATGACAGTGAATACTTAGTATAAGTGTAACAACAAATGATATAATAACATTTACCCCAAGTAAACAGCACAGACAATATTAGTGAAGTGTTTATAACTGAGGGAAGTGAATAACCATTTATAAGTGAAAGAATCAACGATTAACAAGAGAAATACACAAACAATTAGTGTACCAAGTTTAATCTAAGATTGTGAAACCACAGATATAATCAGTAAGACCACCAAATGTATAATACAGAAAAGTGAATTAATTGCTCATAGAGATCAATGATAAAAGCTTTATAATCCTTGATATGAAATGTGCCTGAATGTCATAGCAACACAGGACAAAAAGTAGATAAATGTTAAAGCAGTTAAGTAGTAAACAAACTAATTTGTTGAATAGAAACAGATCAATGTACCAAATCCTAGATACAACCCACCAAAATATGTAACATAATTAGATTAAAAAACCAAGTGTTATTGTATAAACATATAGTGTAAAATGTGTACAAAATGTGTAAAACATAATAATAAACCATTGTAGTAACATGCCATAATGACATGACAGTATATAAGATGAATACTGCAAAAACTATGAAGCATTTTGTTGTTAAACAAATGACACATAACCTCACATGAACTGGACCTACAACATAGAATCATATACAATAATTAAACAAAGTAATTATCCATAATTGTTTCAAATAGAGACCAAATAAGAATAAATATACAAGACAATGAATACCATATGAACTGAAGGACACAACTAATGAGTCAGATTAAATATAATAACAATAAACCATTTAGACAGAACCCCAATGTGACAATAGAGTTAGTCAAAAAACATTGACAAAACTTGTAAAGAGAATGTAAGAAATGTTACCAGTAGTTAGAGGAATGTTCAATACAACTATGAGAACACCTCACAAGTATTATACAAATAATTTAATGACTGGAATTTAATAAACTAGCTAACTGCAATCATAGGACTAGGTGTAAACAACCACCATACAAAAACTTAAAGAAATTTCAGCTAACAAAAAGTTAGTGAATCCACTAAACTAACCATGTACAACATTTGTACACAATTTTGATTATTAACAATGCATCTAATATGTGGTAAAATAACTAAATAAGAGTGACAAAATGGCGAGATGAGAGCATAATGTATTTTGAACCATACTATATATGTAAACAAAATAACATTTTACCAAAATAAAGTATTAGCAAATGTATATAAATATACCTGATAATGTTATAGTACAAAAAATATGTAGTAGAATAAGGGATAATAGTGATATAAGTAAATGTAAACAATCGGACATAGTTGGCTTATACGCCATTAGTACATTTTGTTTAAACTGTAAATATATTAATATTATGTAGTAGAATAGATGAGAAATGGACTCCAAATGTTTAGTCATAAGTATTAAGATGTAATTACAACAAAATATAGTGAAAAGGACTTATTTGTATTAAGAACCACTACATGAATTTTGAAGAAAGTGAAGTGAATTATTAATGGACGGAATTATTACTTGTTTGGACTTAAATTAAAGACACAAGTGTCCGCAATTTAATGCCACTATCCAAATGACAATCTGACTAATAATAAGAAACTTATAAACATTATAAGATGTTCGATCATTTTCGAATGTCAATGTACACGTCATAAATAATCTCAAACCCAAAGCAGTGACGCTAAAAAATTAAAATATTTGTTTAACCAAGACCTTTGGGGTAGAGAGTATCACCGTCTAAACCAATAGAATGACCCGATTTCACCAGACGAAAAGAGACGCTTTAGCGAGATGAATTAATTGTCTTTCAACAACAGAAGCGAGCGGAGCTTGTGACAGTCGTCAAGACATATTTTTAAAATGTGCGCGTACCCCAGTAAAGTAACCATAACTAACCTATACTGAACACCCATATTATCGTGTGACAGTGTTGTGAGTGAATAGTGAAACAAAAGACATGACCAGTGTATAATAAAGGTCATGTTATGTGAAGGAAACAGGGGGTATTATACATTAACAATTTTAAAACATATTGAGAAAATAATTCTCGTTAGTTTAACGACAATTATTGTTGACTGCACTAGTCAAATAAACACGCTTGAGTGTATAACCGATAACGATGAATAATTATCAGAATGAAATGAATAAAGTTCTCGTCCAACTTAATGACGACAATTAATTAAAAGGTGTTATATTTTTATGTTCAAAGAATAATAAATAGAAGCGGAATCAATATTATATACCGCAGACCATTACTCGTAAATATAGTCGCTTGTTTGACTATGATTTCAGCAGTCTTGAAAAAATAATAACTTATTATGCGAGAACTCTCATTACTGCTAATTCTACATCCTATTACTAATAAATAAAGTGTTTGTAAAAAATAGTATTAAGATTTTTATATAATATTAACTATTCTACCTTGTAACTTACTCTCATCTAGGTAAACTAACCTATAACCAGAACGTATTTGTTCGCCACAGAGAATCACTTCTGTCAAAAATGATTATTATAAATGGAATCAATAATAAGAGTTTTTTCATTTTTTTTCTCATTCCAGTTCATAATAATAATAACAAGTAAACCAGTAATATTGTTTTAATAGTACAACGTTAAAAGCACGTGTTTACAGATGCTAGCTTCAGAAGGCCACAAGCCGACCGTACGATAGTACGATAGTTTGACTATCGTATTGAGGTTAATAATTTTTAAATTTTGTCTTTTTAATTATAATAAATAAGTAAATATTGTTATTTATTAACACATCTTTATATCTTGTATTATGTATATTCAAAGGATTCACGAAAATTGGTAATACTAATAACCAAAGTGGACATAACCTAATTACCAATTTATCGTACATTGTAACAGTGTTACCAGCCTTGAGCTGAAGAAGTCTCAGAATTTATTTAACTTGTTGTTGTTTTTAAAAAATCATTATTAATTGTTTTAAAGGAGTTTTTACTAAATTTCACTAATGTTAATAAAAACCTCAATTTATTACCAGTGGATATAGAGTCTTCATTTATATCAAATAGATGTAAATAACTTATATTTTAGAAACAATTATTTCACAAGGTGGCGGCAATATTCGAATGATTGATATTTGAATAGTCAATTTACAATTGAGTATCAGTGTTACTTCATTTAATGTGCATTTATCGATATTCAAACAAAATATCTGTGTGTTATAAATGTATTTACAGTTAGATAGAACCCCTCATCAAGAAGATTGAAGACATTCACGGATGGTAAGTGGGGAGGTGAATACAGCAGAATATTAGTGAACTTAATCCCCTTTTAAACATAAACATTAATTTCAATTTACCCATTACTAAATCTATTAAATACGAAACAACCACATTACAACGGGAGAGGAATCTACCACAACAACACTAAATCACTATTAATTTAAAACTAAAAATCATTTCAATCATAACAAAAAGATCTATAATAATATTTACTAAAAATATTTACTTTGAGTTTGTTGAAGTAAATATTATTATTATTTCCTGTAGGTGTCTCCTGCGTAAATTTAATGAAAGTCAAATGGCCGCTCAAGTATACGAATTTCTCATTCCAAAACGTTGATGTCGTCAGTCGTATTTATACACTCAGTCCTACATGTCGGCTGTTGCATGTTGGTCTTGATTATAAAGATTTGTATAGGGTTAAAATCTATAAAAGAATTTGTAGTAAAATGATGAAAAGTAGATAAAAATTGTAATATCACCATACGTGGCTTCGCTCGAATTTAATTTGTAAAAATTTATTATTTTTTTTTAAATTTATTTATTATTTATTAATTAACTTTGGTATTATATTCGTGTATATTTTAATTCGTTTATTTAATTTTTATCAACTTATATCACTTTGCGTAATTGGAATTATGATTCTGCATTAATAGGATTGTCTCCAGGAAAAATCGATTTGTGATCTTTGTTTATTCGAAGTGTGTCCTCCTTTAAAGTTGTTGATTTCAGCTGTTCTGGTAGTCATGTATCAAATATTGTTTTATATTATTCTATTTATAAGTTTAGAAATAAATAGAATCCAAAATTATAACATTCAATGGTTTTTATTGATAAAAATATGAAATTCTCAGGACGAATTTTATTTTATAGGGCTAATTTTATTCTCAGGGCGAATTTTATTGACAAAATTGCTCAGGGCGAGCGAATTCTTTTATACAAATTATTAATATAAATTCCCAAGTTTTTTAAACTGTTATGTTAGAATAGTCAAAGAAAGGGCAAAGTCTAGAAAGTATAACACTTACAATTACAGGCTTAATGATCTAAAAATACAAAGATATCATTTTATATATAATGTTTAGTAAAGTAAGTTGTTCGATCCAATCGTTGTGATGACGAATCTAGCGGTTGACTGCATAGGATCATGGGATTGCAAAGATGGCTGCTTCGTATCGCAGATGTTGACGGCTGCTACACCTCAAAGAATTCTCTGCAAATAAAAGTTGTTTTTCCAAGATTTCGTCGTCTCAGCATTAGTGATTAATCCTCTGGTGATAGTGTAGTTGTTCTGGATCAGTGTTCAGTGATTTGTTTCGGTAATTTGTGTTGAAAAATGTTTTTGTTTCACTTCATTCCATAAGGTCGGTAATGGCAAATTTTGTCTTAATATTCGGAATTATAGTTTATGTGTGTTAATTCGGTTTTTGCACCTTTTACTGCTCAATATTAGTTCATTTTCATAATTATACTGGTTTAATTCACTAAATTTAATAGTTATTTAAAGTTTTGTTAAAATTCGCGATTTTACATAGAATAGGCTTGGCTGATTTTCGCCATCTTTCTTCTCCCTTCGCTATAAGTGAATATATCGCGAGCTCTCGTTCTGATGTGAACTATTCAACGTCTAATAATCAACTGTTTCACTTTCTTCTTCATCCGAAACGTCTTAGCCAATTTAATATTAAAAAGACATTGTTTTAAATCTCTATCATTTCCGCTTACATGGTTCACTTTTACATTATATGAATGAATACATTTTTATTATTATTTAATTTTATTAAATACCTAACACATATTCTCTTTTTTTAGTTAATTCTACTTGGTTTAATACCAAATATGATACTTTTACAGTGTTTTCCATTTCAAAATGTCCTATTTACAGTATTTTTTACAGGTAGGCCTAATATTTTACTTCCAGTCATTTTAAATGGTTTACAATCTTTATGAAGTTATTTATTATTGAACAAGATCCTTGATTGAAATAAAATGTTTATTTTTCCTTAATTCCTTGTAATTTTATGAATTAGTTATCTTTTTTAAATTATATCTTTAATTTAAATTTCCCCTTACAGTGTTATTACACTTGCAATTTTTCTAATATTCCTTTATACATTTCTTAATATGCTTATAACGTATTGGTACTGTTAGAATACATTCTGTTGGATTTACATTATACAAATTTCATCAATTTACTTAATTTATTTAACTTATACATCAATTATAAGGTTGTTGAGATTCACCATTTGTCCAGATTTTAGATTTGTTCACATATAAAATTTTATGACTACTACAGCTTGCTTATACCCCTTCTGATTTTTTCCTTATACCATCTTAATTAAAATTCTTATACTTAACTAAATTAACATTTAGTATTGAATTCATACTATTAATACATAACAAATATTTGAAAACAAAAGAGTTGTACTCTAGCTCAGACATTTCAGTCTTGATTAATACTATTAAACATATAATGAATATCTTATAATAAAAGAATTGTATTCAATCTCAGACATTTAGCCTTGATTGATACTATTAAACATAATAAATATTTAAGAATAACAAAAAACATAATACTCTATTTCCAACATTTAAGTATAGAGTTCATTGACTTTAATATAAACAACACATCTGTCCCTTCATTATTTAAAGTATTTCTTAAAATTAAATGTATGCAGTCTTGGCTGTTTTTATTTTAGTTTGGAAGTGTACCCTTTGTCACTTATTTATTGCCCGCTCTTATTCTCATTTTAATAAATGTTATTAGATAAAGAGTGACACTCTCTTAGAAACATTTTTAGTCTATTTTCATAATAATAATCTATAAAATATCATTTCTGTATTCAATACAAAACTTTAATGTTGTATTAAGGCACTAATTCACTTATTTTATGAATTTAAACATAGACACTTCAAGTTTATTTAATATAATAAAATAACTTGCACTCGTATTCTTTGATCTTACCTCTAATCAGTTTTATAGTCTTATAGGATTAAGAATCTTATTTATATAGGATTATTAAGATTTGTTTTTTCCATTATATAAATAATTTCCACTGGTTCACTTTTAATTCTACCTTTAGACACTTTTGTTTATATCTGCTTTACATATATTTTTATTTTTTGGTGTTATACTTTCATTAGTTAATTATACTCTCTTTTGGGGTTTAGTTTTTTCTTATTACTGGGTTTGCTTTGGGTATTTCCCTACTTTATTTTATTCTACTACGTGGTTTCTTCCAATTTCTGTCCTGTTATTAGGGATGTCGGTTTGTAGGAGTATTGCCTTA
Source organism: Magicicada septendecula (assembly GCA_034769895.1). Lineage (NCBI taxonomy): Eukaryota > Metazoa > Arthropoda > Insecta > Hemiptera > Cicadidae > Magicicada > Magicicada septendecula. The sequence continues at coordinate 146,083,826 of CM068368.1, forward strand.
CTCCTACCCTACCTGGGTACTTTCTTTACTTGAACTTATCTTTTTGTATTATTTTTTTATCACTCATCATATGTTGCATAATTGGTTTTAATTGAGATACTTCCTTCAGACTATTACTGGCACTTTACTGTGGTCCTTACTGGTTTTTTATTGAATTTTCTTTGATTTCATTTTAATTTTAATTTATTTATGATCATTATTTCGTTCATTATAATGTCGATTATCTGTCATGCTACAATATATATAAGAAGGAAAGAACAAATGTAGGGAAGTTGAAATAGGAAACAATGTATGAGTCGAACTTACTTGGTACAAATTGATGTGGTCCCGATGTATCCCGCTAAGCAGAATCCGCTGTACCGCCATTGTTACTGTACGATATTATAATTTTAAGCATAAATCAATGATGATTAGTGGCATGTTTTGTAGAGATATCACAGATATAATTACATTTATATGATCTTAATGGCAACGGGTCTGACAGGAGAGTAGGTTAGAAGGACTCGTATTTAAGAGTGTATTCAGTTTTAAATACTTTGTAGGATAATGGATAATAATAATGAGGGGATACCGAAACAAATCGGAGACTGAGGCAGGTCACAAAACATGTTATAGTCCTACATACAATGCCCATAAAAACAAAGAATGCCAAAATTGTATGAAGGATAAAATACTGAAAAAGTAAGACGTATCAAAACTAATAAAGTCCCAAAAAACATGGGTTAGGGCATGTACGCAGGAGGAAAGAAGGCTTAAATTTAAGGAAGGACACAACTGGATCCAGGCGGAATGAGTGCAGCTGGGAGGCTAATAAAATCTGGTAACGATGAATATGGAAACTGTGAAAGTTGTAAGACGGAAGAAACAAGTCTGTATAGGGAAATTAGAAAATAAAATTTTGAAAAAGCAATGACCCACATAAAGTTATAGTAGATTAAACGAAGATAAGTGGTACACTGCAACATATTGGTCTAAAGACCTAACAAAACTGAATAGACAAGTCTACAAGGAATATATCGCTTTACTATTTTTAAGTAAAATGAAATTAATCAGACACAGAATTCAAATTTAATTATCATATACATCTATAGAATACAATCAAATATCACTTACATACTCATAAAATTTTAAATTTTGAATTTTGCCTTGCGTTTGTAATAAATTATTGTACGTGTTTGCCACTTATCTCTTACTGCCATCACAGTGAAATCCGATAGTAATACTGTAGGCCTATACATTAAAAGGATGGAATTACCACAGCTCACTGCGCAGACAACGCACCGAGGACGTAAAAACCAATTTCTCGATACAGATAAATTTATTATTTGTGGCTGTATTGACTTTACAGATAGCGCCGTTTTGTCTGAGATACTGTGTTGAAAAAAATTATACTCTGTATACGTAGTTCGGTCTGTAAGTAGGCAATACGGTTTGTATTGACAGTAACCGGAGAATATTTAATGTACATAATACGGTTAATTTGGAACCACACATTCCAATCAGGACTATTATTTTATAATTAAACTCAATTACAATCTAAAACAGTTTATTATTAGAATTATTTTATTCCTATTACATACACTAGATTGCGAAAATCTGTTCTATATAGATAAAGTAATGCCATTCATATATTATATACATATAAATTAATATAAATAAGTAGGCTTTATCTTAATCTCTACATCGTTTTAGTTATTATCAAAAAAAGGATTGAACTTATTTTAATATACATATCGTCGTGTTATACAGTGGAACCAGAATAATTGACACCTCTGAAATGATCAATTATAAACTTTATTAAATACAAACAACAGTTAGAAATCTACATAGGCTCTATTATACAATAATTCAAGTTAACTCTGCCCGGTAGAAAACAACAGATGTTACCTTGCTACAGTTTTTACACTAAGCAATACAATAATCGCTTTCCACTAAATTGCAACAATTTCTTCGATCCGCACTTGTAAAATTCCCAAGTATATCCTCCGCAGCCTTGCATTGTAGTGAGATAGTGGGCCTCGATGCAGGTAGTCGAGTAATATCTGGTACGCCATCTCGAACGGCCTAGAACGTTACGCAACTCACCTACGCAGAATAATCTTCAAAGGACTGGAACAGTCTCGCGCTCTGTTGCGTGCCAAGACTCACGTAGGCACTTTGTTATTTTTCAGCTCAACCTTGAAATACTTATATTATGAATTTTAACGTAATACAGTGGATTCTAACAAGTAGAAGTACCAATTGTTAGTGGCAGCCGTTTTATCGGAAAAATGTACAAAAGGCAAAAGTAAATCAGGATTGCACATTAAAAGTTGCTCCTGATAATAAATCCGAACTCTTACTAATTTCAGTTCGGCTCAGTTTTTCTTTTTCCAATTGAAGAAAGAATATTCACTTTTAATGTTTGAAGTATGTAACTTATACGAGTAGATGAAATACGTTTTTGTTTATAACTCATAATATCAGATTAACCACAAGCACAGTTAAAATTTAGTTGGCGAACAAAAAATTTAGTTGGGACACGGCGAAAAATAAATTCGTAACACCAATTCGAAATTGCATTGCACATCGCGATTTTGTAATCGGTCAACCAGGGAGCCTTCTGGTTAAAGAAGGACATGCATGCTAATTATTCCAGCAACCAAAAAATTAAGAATTCACACGTATTAGTGAAATTTTAAAACTCTTTAAAGGACAAGAGGAATGTGACGCTGTTATATAGAAATAGTCGAGGTAGACCTAAATACAGTGAAGGAAAGAGTAAAATGAAGTTGAACTAGAATATCAGTGCTCCACAACTTGAGGTGTAAAAAAATTGTATCTGAACTTTAGAAGCATTTTCTGAAAGATAGCAATAAAAGCAGCCTTACATGGGAACAGAAATTTTTTAAATATTTTCTTTAACTACTCTCACTAAATATAAAACGCTGATGCAAACTGGATGGTCTTTTCAAAATAAAATAATTAAATGTTGTTTTTAAACGAATCATGTTACAGCTTTGTAACATGGCTTATTCATGTAATTTAATTACCTTATAATTTTTATATAATACTATAATGTTTTTGTTATTTGTCGTATTGCACGCCTACCTTATTGATAACAATTTACATTTTATATTATTATACGTAGTGAATATGTAATATTAAATAATATTTTCTTGTAGAGCTCTCACACACCCCAACGCATTACCAATTCACCCACTGAGACAGAAGGAAAGCCGGTAGAGGAACAGGAGACTAGAGTGATAGAACGGTTTGTTACAACCTTAGTATCTGACACTTGAAATGGCAAATCTGAGCGATTACTGTGTAAAGCAAGAATCACAATTTACGGACGTTCCATGCGAGATACTTTCCTGGCTACTTCGCAAACCAAGTTGCCGGCTGGATGTCGCCAGTAGAGACACAAAATTGTGCTTACCTATTGCTGAACTTAAAATCCCGTTCGGCTGTGTCTTGGAAGAATACGTCGAAGAACATACACTGTATACTCGAATAACTCGAAGACGGAGAACAGCCTGGACAGTGCGTTGTCATCGACTGGAGACTGGCCAAGGGACAGATAATATCAGCCACAGATAATAACACTATGCCATGCGTTAGACGATCTCGGTTCATCTTTACTTTTTGGTGTCCGCATCATGTAGGTTTTGAAGGTATTGAAGACCTAAGGCTGCAGCGAGACAGGCTGCAGACAGCCGAGAGGTCTATGCAATTAGTAACGACCTGGTAACGCAAAAGTAACTGCCACTACAGCCATTATTAATGTGTGGCAGCAGATGTGGAATACTACAGAGCAAACTTTGTGACGTCCGGAAATGGCAAATGACAGATGAACGCAGTCGTCGTGAACACTTTTGCACCACTATGCTGCGAATATGATACACGAACTTGGCGTCTTCTTGCCTTCTACAAGAGCAAGAACGACCCGTCAGCATTTGTGGCAAAGCACTTACAGTGAAACATATAACTAAAGACTGTAGTGCTCCTGCTGAACTCAGAGAAAGGAAAAACCTTTGCTGGAACAAATTATCGAAAATGAACAGTTAGCGACAAACAGAAGTATGTCCTTTATAAAAGCAGCAAGATTACTGTATCGACTCTGACAAGATCGTTTGCGTCTAATTGTGTATGAATATCCATTGCCATTGGCAAGCTAGTATGTAGACGAGAACCAAAAATTAAAAAATTAAGTAGAGCATCACTCATGGTCGATGTCCTTGGGGTAAAGACTTTAGTTGCCAAGCCCTCAGATAAAGAAAGGCCGCATGAATCAAAACAGTAACTGTACTATTGTACATAGTAATACGTATATAGTTAGTATGTATCTTAGCACTTAATAGCCTGTTACCGTGTTAGCGTGTTATACGTTTACATAAATGCTATCAATACGGTAAGCGTTATTTGTGGGGAAGACGGCTTAAATATTACACTCATTTGTTTACTTTTTGGAAATGCTGGTTAAAAGGCTAACCAATTATTTCAGTCTAAACTAATATGGTCCCGATGTATCTCTATAAGCGGAATCCACTCTATCCGCCGTTGTTACTCTACGCTCTTATAAATATAAGCGTAATATACTGAAGATTAGTTGCATGTTTTGAAGAGATATCAAAGACATAGCGACAATTATGTTCAACCTTAATATACTCTTAATGGCAACGGGTCTGTCAGAAGAACAGCGTCATAGTGACATAAGTTAGGACAGGGATATTATTTTATTACAATAAATTACAAGCATAATTAACGTTGGGAGAGATATTATAGATTAGTCATATTAAGGTTACTGTTATTACTATTCTTGTTGTTGCTGCTGCTACTTTTGTTGTAGTTGTGTATTTGATATCGATGTGGTTGTTAATTCATCATCGTCTTAAATACATCACAAATTAATCGTTATTTCTTTAAAATAGCCTTACTTATTGTCGAGTTTGCATGTACCTGCCTACAAGTGGTTATAATGTTTACTTACTATGTCATAACAAAAATAAAGTGTTTATTTTTAGGTCCCAAATAAATTATTTTTATATTTGTTTTTAAAAGTTTATTACGTAGCTTATACATGTATCTATTTTTGTAACTCTCCATACCCTACATCGTTTACAAATGTACACGCTTTGTCAGATCAAGCAGTGTAACTTTAATAACAGTCGAATGTTTCTTCACGCAATATCGTTCACTGTTTCTCGGCAAAAGTCGTCTGCAAACCAACATTTCAGCAAGGCCTTTGTCAGCTGTGTCATTTTCATTTTTTATCTCTCTCGTTCGTAAGCAGCCAATGCAATGGCATTTTTTTACTTCATTGAATATTCAGATAGGGTTCCGATCCTTGTAAAATACAATACCCATTGTTGCGCTCTACACATCTCAAACGTATTTTGTCTTATAAAATTCAATTTATAGGGAAATCTAAATCCTGTTTGTTCTTCACAAGCATGAACAACGTCAGCTCAGTATTCATTTTTCTCCATCTACTCTGAGCATTAAATGTGTTTTATGTTTGTTGCTCTTATTATTAAACCGTAACTTTCTTGGTTTGAAATTGGTGTAATAATATTTATAAAAAAGTGTGCGCTACATAAAAAGACGCGTAGGTTGAAAGTGATGATGAAACCGACGCGCCGGCCAGTCCAAAGTTGTCAGAAACAGTTTCCAACAGGAATTGCAACGAGCAGCAGTATAAAACCCCAGCGCGCGACACACTCTCAGCTCAGATCAAATTCATTTAGTAAGAGGAATCCACGCATCTCGACAACGTAAACTTTACAAAGTGTAGTAATGTTTTGAACAGTACTTAAATAAACTGGAGTGCGATGGAACCGGCATTACGTCGGGGCAGTTATTAAAGAGCGAGTGATTTAAATAAAAAACTGTACTAAAGAAGCTACAAGAGTCATAACTACGTAGAACTTCTAGGCAGCAACGAGGGACAAGAAAGAAGAGGACGAGGAACTAGACATCTACGAGAGGACGCAGGGACAGCCTATGAAGCTACATCCAGCCGTTTATTATCAAGACTATAGGTCCACGTCAGAACTCAGCATCCAGGAGACGGAGCGAGGAATTCAACGACGTAGAGACAAGAGGAGCTAATACCGAAGAGGATCAACGAACTCTAGAGTCTGGAGGACGGTAACAACAATTTAAATGGGTGCAGGAAAAATGCAGGTGAACTCGAACATTTATTTAACATTATAAATGACCCTGAAGTCTATCACCAAAAGCTACTTTCCATATCCAATTTATAGAACATTAATATATTTTCTTTAACTTAAAGAATGAATAAATAATTGTTTAAATATATAAATGAGAATAGAGAATATCATAATAATAATCTCATAATTGAATGGTCAAGAAAGAACCATAGTTTATTATATGTTGTAATTAATTAAATGAGTAATTTTGTAAATATAAGACTTACGTAATGGTTAATTAATTGAGACAGTAAAATTAGAATCAATTAACCTAAATAAGATTCTCTATTAATATTTTAATTAATATTTGAATTAATTAAAAGTTTCATTTAAATGGTATTCATTGGAACCCACACTTGTAAAGACTAAATCAATATTTAAATGTTATACGTATGAATTAAGTTTCCTATTATATTTATATATGTGTTATATGTATATGTCTGTGTACTATTTCAGGTCATATATAATTTATGTGTGTATATATTATGTCTTAGAAGTATAAGAAATCAGAGCTACACATATTATGAGTATATTATATTCGGATTGAATATAAGGGTTCATATAACAAGAAACCCACATTGAACAATTTAAGTAACATGACAATTTGCTATTTTTGAATAAATCAAATGAATATGCTTTTCTTGAAACAGTCGTACTAATTTCACAACCACTGCTCAATGCTCTGTACTCTTTACTTGTAAATTAAAACTTATAACGTTATTCACGCGCTTATCCACACTCAACCAACGACCAAAGCCTGCGACCCAGCCGGGGAACATCAAGGTTAATACTGCTGAAGAAGAGTATCACCTCCGAGACGTGGGTAAGTGCGCGCATACGAGTAAGAGCGATATGTGTAAAAGTAAGTGTCACAAAATAACGTTGTAATATATATATATATACTATAATACTTATAACTATTTTACCTCAAGATATATTTTTTTTTTCCTTTAGGAACATGTTTCGGGAGATCCTGTTCTCCCATCTTCAGCCTTCGCCATCTTGCTTCTCTAAAGGAAAAAAAAAATATATCTTGAGGTAAAATAGTTATAAGTATTATAGTATTATATACATCAAGAAACGGACTGTAGCAGAAAGTAATTGAAATATATATATATATATATATATATATATATATATATATATGGTGTGTATATATATATATATAAAACTACACACATATGCACATGTCGTTGTGGACGTTCTCAGTATTATTCATGTTGTAATTTACTTTTCCCCCTTAACTATTAACTCAGAACCTTGGAATATTACGTGTTTAATTGGAGGTGTGTGTTTCCCCTCCACTGAAGACAGTATGGACGAAACGTCTGATGAGCAACCTAGACCACGGTCAAACATACCGGAAAATTGTGATAATGTACTGTAGTGTATGGTTTGTCGTCTTCACCAGTCTACTCGTGTCGATTAAGAAATAAAAAATAGGTTATTAATTTTATTTCAGAACAGAAAACTGAGCCATTACTGGACAGAATAATCAGCGGTCCCGATCTATTAAGGGAAGCAATTTTCTGTGTGTAACCCTGTTCTGATTTAGTATTTTGAATATTACCCAATAAACCGGCTGGCACTGCTAAGCGGTGGCCATATTAGCCGGAATACTCTGTGTGTGTGTGTGTTCGCAGGAAACTCACTATGTATCTTTCAGTATTTGCATATATTATATTTAGGCTATGTTGTCAAATAAACATTACGTCTGGAAGTATTTTCTTATTTTTTTATGGTCTTTCAACACGACGCACGTTTCGCAGAATAAATCGGCATCATCAGAGGTCGTCAGTTTTATTAACAAAACGACACTTTAATTATTGATTTACTATCACGTTCTGATGACACCAAAATAAAACTTCAATGTCGTTTCCAGCAGTAAGTAGTTACCGCATAACTGCACTAATACAGATTTGGTATCCATATACTTGTAAGTACAGATATTGCACTGTATGCACAAAGTATACACGGCAAAGTTCTCGTATTGTTAAACAACTGGATATAAAACCCAGTTACTTTTAAATCATTTTTTAAATACGTTCTGTGCAAAGTGTTTCGCTTCCACTGTGACTCTCTTAGACATCTACACACACACACACACACACACACACACACACTCACTCGCGCGGCCACCACACCGAGCTTTTAAAATATAATAGACAGGAATGGGAGGGAACGGGTGGAGAGGAGGAGAACGTTTATTTATCTTAACGAGAAGCAATATCTGTTTACAAAGGTTTAAAGTTATGAAACGCTTTTGGCGCGAAATAAGTTTATTAATTTGAATAACCAGAGAAAGCAAACACCAATTAATTACAAAAAGTAATTTACTTTGACGATTAATTTTTTCTCTGCTTTCGCCGTCTAACGCACATAAAGTGAAAAGAAAAAAATAAGGGATCAGCAGTGACGTTGTTTGCTGTCATTTTTTGTAAGTTTTAAATGATTAATGCTAAGGTATTTACTGTTTGATTAATTAATTATATTTTTTAAGGAATTTACATAAATAACTAATTGCTTCAAGATACTCTTCATACCCAGCGAGTCACTGTTTGGTGTGGAACTTCCTCTGTTTGCGGTTATGGACTGTATTTCTTTGAAGACGATAATTGAAAGTCAGTCAGTGTGAACTCAGACCGATATGTGCGAATGCTGAACAACTTTTTTCTTCCTTTGTTAAATGATACTGATTGATACTGACACTGATTTGGTCTTGTTCCAGCATAAATACCGCAGATACTACACAAGTCACAATGGATGTGTTGAGGTCTGTGCTTGAATTTCGGTTGACATCACGATTTGGTGAAATACCCTGTCCAGCACGATCTTCAGACTTATCTGCATGTGATTTATTTTTGTAGGAATATCTAAAGTTTAAGGTTTTCCAGTTACTACTACGTGATTTAAATGAACTCAGACAGCGTTCGTTGAAGAAATTTGGGCGATTCCACAAGCCATGCAGCAGAGTGTCGTGGAGAGTTTTTCAATCGACTTGAAGAATGTAGGAGTGTCAATGCGTGTCCCTTAAGAGCTGTTACTTTCAAACAATGAACATGACTAAGTAAAATGGCATCTTATTACCTTTATAATACCTTTGTAATACAGTATTTGACTTTAAAATATTAAACGTGTTCATGTTGTGATAGTTTTAAATCGTTGTGTTCTCATTCCCCCACCCCGTTTATTTTCCTACGGTGGTTTAGTAATATATAATCAGCGCCGTTTTGTAATTACGTACCGCATTCGTGTGCTTCAAAGCATATACGAACATTGAATTAAAGGTGTAATACTCTTTGAGCTATACACGTTTAGTTAACTAACAACAAATAGGACAAGAAATATTTATAATTCTAATTTCGTGTCCAAATGAAGATCATGCACATTTGCGTGCCGCACGATCTTACAATGTGATTTAAACCGGTACCCTGTCTCATGCTGCTGTATAATAATGCCTATTCTTAGTTCTGCTTAAATCGTTTTATTACTTGACATTTGTTTTAATTTGATATGTCTACGTGGAACATTATTTAGACTCAATTGATTCGATAGAAACCTTTGTGACTTAGTGTATCTTGGTTAGAATTTTGTAGAAAAATTGTCTAGTACTAATTTAGTCAATACTTGCCCCTTCTCGATTCATTTGATGGTACTCAGTTATATTTATTATCCAATATCATATCAATTATATTATCCACAACATCCGATTCTCTTACAAATGTTTATTAAGATGTTCAGTTAATTTTTAATATGTTCTGAGACGTTGCACCTGTTTTCGTTCCTGTTTTCCGTCTTTTAAAGCCTACCTTGGCCAATAAGAATCGTACATCACCTATACTCTCTTACAGTATTCTCTGTTTATATAGTCTGGAAACTTTTATTTGACTATTAAGCGGCCAAAATGTCGATAAACTTCAGTATTCAGAGTAAAACTAATTTAAAACAGCGATAAATTGTTGCGACTTTATTTCAAGCAATTTTCCAAGGAAAGAAACTTTTTGGTCATGAAGTAAAACAATATAATTACAGTGGTTTATTAAATACTGTAATATGTCATTCACATGACCCTTAAATTATTGTCTGCTAAGATGATTAATCTCTGATTGAACGTGTCATTTTAATCTCTTAAAACATTGCGACACAGTACAATTTAAATTACAAAATTTTCTAACAAACCAATATTTTACGTATGATATATTTTGTTTACATGTAATAACATTGCTTTCTACGATAGAAGTTATTGCTGTAAGTACCGACTGTAACTCCTAAATATAAACAATAAAAAGGGTTGTTCCCTGATATTACATATAAATAAAGAAAATTATGCAAATGAATAATACTAAACACTACACTGTGTACGTTAATGAGTTAATACATGGCAGTTTTTAAAAACTCGTCCTTTGCATACGTTTAATTTGTCTTGTTCAAACATCACTTAAAATTAAGCCTGTAATCATAGCTCATAAATAAAAAAAAACAAAGCCAGGAAACACTTGAATCAATCAACGAGGGAATAGCAAACTCATAAAGCAAGGAAAATAATAAATTTTTTGTGAGGCAGATGAACGTTTTACATCTGAAGCAGTCCTTTCAAACTTTCTGTTCATTTTCTTTCATAAGAGAGTAAGGCTCTTCAAATAAATTATATTTGGCTTATAAATTAATTTGTTGTGTAAAATTGATGCATTTTTGTATTTGATGTTTATATTAATAAAATTTTATCTTTGAACTGATATTTAATTTTTTTAATGTACCTTTGAAGCAATGTTTAATTCTGTCACGAATTTTAATTACAACTTTCTATTATTCCTGTTTCAATTATTACCACTACTTCAAATAAGACGCCAATGTGTAAGGAAAGTAAATTATATAACATCTTTTTGTAAGAAACATAATAAAGCTATATGAAATATGTCATTACTCACCAGTCTCTTTACTTCAGTGTAGAAGGCATCTTGATATGCTTTACAAAGCTTACTATAGAAGGCCGGGCGCATATATAAGTGAATAGATAAATACAGCCTGATTTTCCTGCAAACAAACGACAAGTTATTTTTAATGTACGGATTGTTAATTATCAAAAAAATTGTTAATTATCTAATGTTAATAGATGGATTATTATTTACCATATTTGTTTGTATTCTACATGCCAAGTGACAAAAGTTGTCCCCTATCCCTGTGTTCAGAAACCAATCAATTCAATCGAATCGGCTGTAGGCCTACAAGGAGATAGGACTATTTCAGTTCTATCTAGATCTATCTACAAAGTAAAGCTGTGCTCCTGTCCTCAACGTCATCCTTCCACAACTGTGCTGTCAGTGTTTCTTCTTCATGTATTTAACATTTTTCATTATCCTCGTATCTTTACATTTTCTTCCATCCTAATTTTATCTCATTCAGACATAAGTAGGATCAGAACTGGTAATATTATAACTTTAAAGCACCATTTAAGTTTTGTTATTAATTATACTGGGGTTAAGTATACCGTGGATATGATTACTAAATACTCAGTAAAAAAATTATATAAAGAAATTTAAAATATTAAATCTTGGCATTCAATTTTGTATATACCATTTGTTGCTGTATTATTTTTGTTGTGTGGGTTATTTAGTTGTTGTAAATTATTTTTGTTATTTTTGTATGCTATTTTAATGTCTATTTTTTTAAATAGTTTTGTTAGCTTTGTCATTTTATTATTTATGTATGTGAATGTGGCCCATTTTTATTGTTGTTATTATGTATGTGTTGTTCATATTGATTAATTCTTAATTGTTCAGTTTTTATTTTATATTTTAATTTATTTTGTATTTTGTTTACAGTATTTTTATTGTATCCATTTTCATAAGTAATTTGGTATATTGTATTTCTTTCTTTGTCTGTTTCTTGTTTGTTTAGGGGTATTTTGTACATTCTGTTAAATAGTGAATAGTATGGTGCCATTTTATGTTGTGGTGGGTGGTCAGAATGGTTAGGTATAATGATGTTAGTAGAAGTTGGTTTTCTGTATATTGCATATTGTAGGTGGTTGTTGTTTCTTGTGATGGTTATGTCTAAATAGTTGATTTTGTTATGTTTTTCTTTTTATTCTGTGAATTGTATTTTTGGATGTATGTTATTGATTTGTTTTAATAATTATGTTATCTGCATTTGTGTTTTTGTTATTTCATACATATAGCCCATCATCTACATATCTCATCCATATGCCATTTGGATCAAATGAATTTATAATATTTTGTATTTTGTTGTCTATGTTTTATAAGAATATTTCTGCTATTATGCTAGATAATGGGAATTCCATTGCCAAACCTTCTTGTTGTTGATAAATTTTCCTATTAAATTCAAAGTAATTTTGTTTTAGTATTAGTTGGAGGCTATTTTTTATTTCAGTTATACCGGGTGGCCCATAAGTCAGTTGGCACTAGCAGTATGTAGACGCTCGATTGACTATCATAGTAACCCATAAGTCAGTTGGCAAACTTGCAAATACCACTTTTATTGTAGAGGTGCAGCAGGGATACAGATACAGATAACGCATATAGATAGTTAATAGCATAGTTCTCATGACCTACAAGAAATGCTCAAAGTAGCCTCCATCCTTTTCTATGCAAATTTGACATCTTCGAAGCACTGAAGCACAAATTATGTGCGAAATATTCAGGGACTGTAGGTGTCCAAATTCAGATTGACTGTGTTCCTTCAATTATTCTACATCACGAATCTTCACGGAGTACACTGCATTTTTAGTATACCCCAGACCGAGAAGTCCATCGGGGTAAGATCAGGAGAACGTGGAGGCTATTCAACACGACCCCGTTTGAATGGATTCGTTCCATTGAATGCAACGTACGATGAATGGATTGGCAGACGGGTTGTGTTGAATGGCCTCCACGTTCTCCTGATCTTACCACGATGTACTTCTCGGTTTGGGGTATACTAAAAAATGCAATGTACTCTGTGAAGATTCGTGATGTGGAACAATTGAAGGAACGCATTCAATCTGAATTTGAACACCTACAGTCCCTGAATATTTCGGACATAATTTGTGCTTCAGTGCTTCGAAAATGTCAAATTTGCATAGAAAAGGATGGAGGCCACTTTGAGCATTTCTTGTAGGTCATGAGAACTATGGTATTAACTATCTGTATGCGTTATCTGTATCTGTATCCCTGCTGCACCTCTACAATAAAAGTGGTATTTGCAATTTTGCCAACTGACTTATGGGCTACTATGCTAGTCAATCGAGCGTCTACATACTGCTAGTGCCAACTGACTTATGGGCCACCCGGTATATTGTGTGTATTCTTTTTGTTCTTTAAGTGAGAAGAACATATATATGTGTGTGTGTGTGGGTGGGCGTATCTATTACTGTGGTTTCACTTATCGCCTTTTTTTTATATTTTTCTCGATGTAATTTATTACACTTACACGAAGTTTAATAAAGTGGTTTTCTCGCGTCAGGAGAGTTCTGTATTGTGGGCGCCATTGTTCATAAAGGTAAGGCTGTAATGTGAAGGCACAATTTTATACCTAGCGCGCACTTTGTAGTAGTGTCGATGTCGATCAGACAACTAGTAACGTCCGTCACAAATAATGTTTTGCAGAAGAAGCGTTGTGCAGTGGTTGGGTCGTTGTAATGCAACTGGAAACTAGTGACTGTAACTGTTAATTCGCAGTTTCCGAGCTTTTACCAGCTTAAACAATGGCCGCTATGGACTAACTACTTAACAAATGTATTACTATGTTACTGTAATGCAATCGCTACTAGTTTATACGAACCGTGTATTAAACGTATTTATGCAAAACAGGTTTTGTGTGTGTGTGTGTGTGTGTGTGTGTGTGTGTGTGTGTGTGTGTGCGTGGTTAAGCATATAGCAGAGTTGACACCATCAGCAATGCTACAGAATGTCGTATAGCAGGAATGAAAGAAAATGATTTGTACAAAATGTTATTACAGAAGTAGAATAAAGTAGTAAAGGACACAATAGGAGCGGGCTCTTTAGCAATGGTGCGGAAAGTATCTTAAGACACGACAGAGCTAAAATTTGAGTAAGCTTGGCATAGGAAAAAATGACAGCCAGAAACAACTCCTGTTAAAAAATATAGACAAATTGAAAGCTGCTGATCATATAAGTATAAAATAAGTATGTAATAGATGTAAAGAAGTACACATTTTTTGAGAGCCGTAGACTAGGTGAAGTAAGTAGGCTACACTATTTATCAGAAATCGTGTAAACAGGCAGTCTGGATAAAAACGGTATCTCGAATAAAAGAAGTAAATATTTATTATTATTTATTCTTATTTAATTTATTATTAAAAATATCGGGTCGTGCGGACTGTTATGCGACCGAGGACTCACAGAGTTGTAAATTTGTGTGCTTATAAGTTTCCACGGTATTATTTGCTTATTACTCTGTTAATCTAATAATTACGGAGCAACAAAAAAAAACACTCTTAAGAAGTGTAAAATATCGTGATACAGACTGAATGTTGTATTTGTCAAGAGTATTCTACAGGCAGGAAAAAATCGTCACGATAAGCGAATATTTTTATATTTGTTGAAAGTGACTCCGAGCCTGTGGTGCCAATTTGTAGAAGGATTAAGACCTCTTAATCATTCTTCGACAGTACCAGGCATATATAAATCCAAGTTTGGAAAATTTCTCTCTCTCTCTCTCTCTCTCTCTCTCTCTCTCTCTCTCTCTCTCTCTCTCTCTCTCTCTCTCTCTCTGTCACTCTCTCTCCCTATATCTCTCTCTTTCTCTCTCTCTCTCTCACTCTCTCTCCCTCTATCTCCCTCTCTCCCTCCTTTTCTCCCCCTCCCTCCCTCCCTACCACCCTACCTACCTCCCCATCACTCTCTCTCTCTCTCTCTCTCGCTCGCTCGCTCTCTCTCTCTTTAAATCAGATCGTTACTGGTGAAATTCGTGTGTTTCGCGGGTATCGCATGTTGTCGAGACGTCTGAGAAGGCTGGACCATACACACACATTCACACACATCAAGAAAAAGTGATCAACAACATCACAATAAAGTGGATTTATTTTTTTTTAATAAAAATGAGACAGCATAAAACAGAGACAATAATGGTAGAATAAAAATTTATAAGAAACAGAATCTGTAAAAAAGAATCTGTAAATGCTATAATTGATCTAAACTTTTTACTCAAGAATTCAAAGTAAGAAAGATATGGAGATTTATTTGAGCACGCTAATCATTTAAATTCTGTAGGTGCACATTGTTGCTGTTAGGACGATTTTCTTTGAAAAATATTTATTATTTGAATTTTAAAATTTAAATTGTTAGTTAAATTAATTAACAGTTAATTAAGAATTATCAAAATTATTTTTAATTTGAAAGCAGCAATGAAATTAGGTTTCGAACATTTCGTTAAAATTATAGCAGTGTAATGTAAGTTAGAAATATCAGCAGTTTAATAGGAAGAACATTTTACAGCAAGACACATTGAATTTGTGATAAAGAGTGCTTGCTTCGCCTTGATTGCTGCACGTAGTGTTTCGTTATCAGGTTACTCCTTCCTCACCCTAACGGACAATCGTGACCACACAATCTTCGCTATTATACAAGATGGCAGAATAAAAATTGGACGCCATTTGCTTTTCATTTTCGTTTATTCAGCTCTATTGGTTCTTGTCATTTCAACCCTTCCTCCACTGCTGTATTTCACTCCAAATTACTTTAGTGTTCTTTCTCTTAGCCGTCTTCAGACATTCTGTAAATTTTATTCTCTCGTGTTTTCACTAAATGTTATATTTCGATTACGCACTGGTACGTTAAATTTCCTTACTTTACTTTTGCGACATAACTATTTTTGTGTATAGTATATGTACTGTGTGTGTTTTTTAACGCTGCGTCTTGCTGATATATAAAATCATAAGAATTTTGTTTCCACACCGTACATCTATTTTATTCCTGCTCGACGTACGACTTAAAGTCTTCTACTTTATAAGTGGTCTGTTTATTATCCATTTTGCGTTTACTGTAATCTCCTTTAAAATTACAAAAATACTTTTATGTAAATAACTGAAAACTATCAACAAACAATAATAATTTATATTATTTACTGTTGATAGCCAATGAACCTATGATAACAAAATAATAAAGTCTAGGAAAATCAGTTAGAAAAATTACTAATAACTTTGTCCTTGTAAACGTACGTGACGTTGTTAATGTCTAAAACATGTTATTATCGTTATTGTCAATAATCCAGTTAATTTCTTACCTTGATATAGATTTTTCTTTTCTAATTTTGTTCTTCAATTCATTGTACTTAATATAGAAAGTACACTGTTTCTTTAATTTTGTTTACAAAATTAAAATAAAGTTTCCTACATTTCTCTTTAATTTACTTAACTATTGTATTATTGAACTTTTACACAACCTTATTAAGTACAGATTGTTTATAAAACCATATATAAAAAAATACTCTCTTTAATTAACCTTTGTCTTAAAGGAATTTAAATATTTTATTTCCTATAGAAAAATCCTCCATATCGTCTATACTCTTATTTGAATATCAAAATTAATGTACTTTTGTTAACTTTAGTTAAGTTTTAATTAAAATATGCTGTGTTGTTGAACACACTGTGTACATGACAACTACAGTGGTCACGTAATGTAGTGGTCAGCAATAAGCACCAGTTTAATTAAAAATCTGTTGCCACTAAACATGTTAATTAATTTGGTATACTCGAATATGGTTAACTACAAAAACACAATACATATCAAACATAAACATCAAGGGAGAAATGGTTTCTCTACACAGAAAAAAATATCGGTATGGAGAACCATACATGACTTCCATATTCTAAGATTTATATTTAAAATCATTTTCGAAATGAAATATTACCATAGAAACTACTTCTTTCTACTTACTGCTTCAGCCTTAACCACAGTACTGTGGTCACTAACGTATACCACCTCACGTTATCGCACTCGATTTTCACTGATGATGGAAGTCGATGGCATTGCCGAAATGTCTGGTTTTGTAGAAAACATTGGACTACGGCCAAATATCCCGGGAAGGAATTTTAACAAAAACTACTTCTTTGTTGCCTATAACGTTGTACACATATATATCAGTGGCGAAGTTACATGGAGGCAATTGAGGCAATGCCTACCCTAAAAAATTCTGTAGAATAAAAATTATAAATACGTATGAACTACATAACGTAAAGATTATACATTGTTACTGCGACTGTCAAATTTATTAAACAGAAACGTTCTTTACTGAGCGACCGCTAGATGGTGACAGGTGAGATTCGGTATAGTTCGTTTAAAGCGAATGAGGCAACCTGAACTTGCCTCAGCGTTTTTTGTATACATCGTATGTAAGCAATGTAGTGGTGTGATAGGGAAGTGTAGGGAGGGGGGATTGTCCCGCGCTGTACACATAGAGCGTTGAGGCATGCCTCACTTCTGTGGTCCAAACAGTTAAGTTAAAGCGCCTGTGTTGTTTCTAAGTGTTTATTTTATGCGGTTATTAAAAGTGTCACTGTTATTCCGCTGAACTAACAGATGATCAAGATTGTTATTTGAATTATTTGTAACATTAAACATATATATAGAAACTAATCAAGTTTAAAAATTTGAAGTTCAATCAGTTGTATTATTGTGTATGACTAATACAAGGATTGTTCAATAGAAACACGTATAGAGCTGTAAAGCATTTTTTATTCAACGATTTTAAAAGAAGTCTCCAATAACATTAAGACATGAGTTCCACTGTTGCGCTAACCTGTAGATTCCCTGCTACTAAAATTCTTACGGCTGTTTGTGGAACCATTCGGTTACAGCAAACTCTACCTCAGCGTCCGATTTGAACCACCGTCCTTTTAGTGATCCCTTAAAAAAAATTTAAGATAAGATTTTTGCCTACCCATTCATTAACTACTAGCTTCACCAGTAAGGAAATTGATGTCCATTTTTTCGGCTTGCACGCGTTATGTTGGTGTGGGTTTCGGCACTTTCCATTTAAAAAGCGTGCAAATGTAAGAAAATAAACATGAGTGAGGCCAGAAATAACGTGAATTGTTGTGTGTGTGTGTGTGTCTTACCTGCCTTTTTATTGCTGTATTAAATGAAAAATATTATATTACATTAAAATGAAAAAATTATAATTTTATTGCCTGGCAACAAAATTATTTTATTTTTAACAATTACCATTGTTTCAAAAAGTTTAAATAAATTTTCAAGTACTTTACTCTTGTTAAAACGTAAAAGGTTGCAGGTAAACTACCCCTTCCCCTTAACCGATCTTCACCAAAATCGAAAGTCCTTGAGACCTCTACAATTCAGGGAGGTATGCAAAAAATTATTTGATTCTGTTTGAATTTGCGGCTGTTATCGTTTGCCATAGAAAATACGCTTGACAAAAATGTTGCAGGTAAACTACCCCTTCCCCTTAACCGATCTTCACCAAAAACAATAGGTCTTGAGTACTCTACAAATTAGGGCTGTATGCAAAACATTATTTGATTATGTTTGAATTTGCGGCTGTTATCGTTTGCCATAGAAAATACCCTTGTTAAAAAAACGTTGCAGGTAAACTACCCCTTTCCCTCAACCGATCTTCACCAAAAACAATAGGTCTTGAGAACTCTACAATTTAGGGCTGAATGCAAATAATCTTTTGATTCTGTTTGAATTTGCGGCTGTTATCGTTTGCCATAGGAAATACCCTTCCTAAAACATAAAACGTTACAGGTAAACTACCCCTTTCCCTTAACCGATCTTCACCAAACACAATAGGTCTTGAGAACTCTATAATTCAGGGTTGTATACGAAACATTATTTAATTCTGTTTTAATTTGCGGCTGTTATCGTTTGCCAAAGAAACAAATTTCCCTTGATAAAAAAAACCGTTGCAGGTAAACTACCCCTTTCCCTCAACCGATCTTCACCAAAAACAATAGGTCGTCAGTACTCTACAAATCAGGGCTGTATGGAAAAAATTATTTGATTCTGTTTGAATTTGCGGCAGTTATCGTTTGCCATAAAAAAAAATCTACACCTAGACACACAGACAGACAGACAGACAGACACACACACAGACACTTTTCGGAAAACGACTTTTTTCATGTTTTGAGTGTAGTACAATCAGAATCTGCAATAATCTCGAACACGATTTTTTTTGCCATCACCATAATTCCATTCCTTAAGGAATATGGAAGTAATTACATGTCATATGGACTCAAAATAATTCCGACTGTTAATCTACTTCTATAATTTAATACTGGAATGTTATACAAAATTTTCTAAATTAAACAAGGATAGTCTCCCTTGGATCGGAAAAGGAATGAAGACAGTAAAAGAAAACTGAAAACAGAATCTTTGCAAAAGAAGACTTGCGAAAACTTGCACCATACGCAATTAATATTTTAATATAATAATTAAAATTTTAATATAACAGACTAGCAGAGCAGCTTTAGGCCTACAACAGTAGCTTCTTGTAAAGAGAGATTTTGGTAGAGCGATGCGGAGATGGGTTCCGGATAAGACCAACAAGGGCCTAATCCTTGGAGTTAAGAAGAAGAAGAAGAAGAAAAAGAAGAAGAAGACTGCAACAACGATGATGACGAAGACACGATTATTTTGTTGATACATATATACATCATAATCAACCTAAGCAGTTGGTGCTTCAGAAAGCTTTGAATATATGTAACAAAGTATTGGTATTTTTTTGTTTCAGGCGATAAAAGATTGGAACACTTCTGTTGCGTTTTGTCCATACACGTTCTTGTACAAGAGTTCACTGGAACGTATTTGTGAATTTTTTTATACATTTAAATAAGGCGTTACTTCTAGCTTTGTGTGTAATGTAACTCTAAAGTCTATTGCAACAGTACAAATAGGTTGAGTACTGTGCATTGCACCAAGTAATTTAAATAAGTGATTAGAAGACATAAATAACGCATTTTGGTAATAATAATCATTCAGCCTGCAATATAAACTGTAATAGAACTTGCATGTTGAGACAGGGAGTAGAGCCAGCTGCTCTCTGCATGTGTGTACACACGTAAAAGGTTTGTGTGTGTGCGACTAGTTCATTCATGAAAAGCACCACCCTTTTCAGTAACGATATAAATTATTGTATTTAAATTAAACGTGAAAAATCAAACGACACACCGCACTCAATGCTCTATTGTAAATAAATAATATTTAAAAAAAATTACGATTTTAATTATTAATAAGATGTGA
Organism: Magicicada septendecula; assembly: GCA_034769895.1. Lineage (NCBI taxonomy): Eukaryota > Metazoa > Arthropoda > Insecta > Hemiptera > Cicadidae > Magicicada > Magicicada septendecula. The sequence goes on from CM068368.1 coordinate 146,104,239, forward strand.
ATAGTATGTGAATAATAAGATGTAAATATGTCAAGAATTGCCTTTCTACGGAGATATAATGTAATGAACTCTTGTGTACTACAAGGAATTACAGCCAAAAGAGTGTAAGGAAGAATGTGAAGGTCTACGATAAAGATAATGAAATACGTCTATTACCTATTCAATTCGAAGTTAGCAATGAATTAAGAAGAATGCTATAAAAAAATAATAAGAAGAATCAAGGAACCCATTACCACGATCAAGTCGGGGGGTTAAAAACATACTAGTCTGTATAGACGTCTTTTCCAAGGCAGTTCGTCTGTATCCAATTATGCGACCCACCACTAAAGCTGACATAAAAATTCTGTTCCAAAAGTATTCACCAACACATGGCAAAATGAAGAGAATTCTTAGCGATCAAGGAGTGCAATTCCAAAGTGAGGTATGGCATAGAATATAAAGAGAAAATGGAATGCAACCCATACTCCCGTCCATCAAACATCCACAGGGAAAATTTAGCTGAGAGAGTGAATAAGGAGTTGGCTAAATATTTACGAATCTACTGCCATAAACAAGATAATAAATGGGCAGAATATTTACCATTCTTTGAGAAAGCTATGAATGAAAATTACAGCGAATCTACGAGCTACACACCGATAGAGAATGAAGAAGATCGGCAACCCAATCTATTCTGGAGAAAGTACGTTCAGAAACCTGCTAATCAGAACTTACCAGTCCCAAGTCCCAGTAAGCATAAAAATTGCACATGCTAAACGGAGAATTATGAAGAAAGGTAATAAAGAATTGAACGATTCAATAGAAATCACAAGTTACAGAAATTTAAGGAGGGAGAGAAAATATTGCTGAAGACCAATCCAGTGGGAAAACGGAGTGATAATACGGCGAAGAAATTCTTTAGATTATACGATGGACCCTATACGTTGCAGAAACAAATTGGACAACAAACTTTCATCGTATATGATAACATAAGACTGAAAGAAGTAGGCAAATACCACGCCAGCTCTTTAAGAAGATTCTACGAATAAATAACTAGGTTACTGTGATAACTAAAGGCGAACGCTACTTAAAGTGGATGTTATGGAACACACAACTCAACAGGCGTTGGGAGGGGAATAACTGGTCAGCCCGCCACGCATAAGGGTAAAGTAAATAATAAGCTAGTCATTATTATGTGAACTAAATGTAAATAAATAGGATTGATAAAAATTTTTAATATACTGTTGTCTAAAGTAAAAGGCAAAAAATTTAATAAAACAGTAATTAAATTTTTTTTATTAAGCAGGGGAATAATGCAACAGTACAAATAGGTTGAGTACAGTGCGTTGCACCAAGTAATTTAAATAAGTGATTAGAATACATAAATAACGCATTTTGGTAATATTAATCATTTAGCCTGCAATATAAACTGTAATAAAACTTGCATGTTGAGACAGGGGTAGAGCCAGTTGCTTTCTGCATGTGTGTGCACACGTAAAAGGTTTGTGTGTGTGCGACTAGATAATTCATGGAAAGCACCACCCTTTTCAGTAACGATATAAATTATTGTATTTAAATTAATTTATAATGCTTGTGTTCAGGGTAGCGAAAAACTAAAGACACCAAAATGTATGGTTAAACATAACAAAGAAGTGTATAAAAAATAGTAAAAACATAAAAAAATTTTAGTGTTAGTGTAGGAAGTTAAAAATCAATAGTAATTAGAGTAATTAAAATAAAGATAAACGGTTTGTGTATGATGAACGCCTAGAAAATTACCGATCGAATGAATATCGGATAATGTGCTAAAGACTTCGCAATTCGCGAAGACGAGCAAATTAAGTGTCATTGGAAAGCGTGGGGTAAGAGTGGCGTTCTTAACAATTTCAAACATGCAGAATATTGTCGAGACACGATTTTTGGCGCTCTGGGTATAAATACTAGGACGCGCAAACATCGTTCTCTTTCTCGTCAGACCATCTTAGCGGCAGTAGGCTCTGCTCAAGAACTACTTTTCTTCGTTCGACTACTGATGTAATCGGAGGCTATGTCCAACAACTAGAACTTCTAGATTTGATCGACGACCATGGCAGCCAAAGAATCTACTTAGAAACAACAACCACAGTAGATCAACCACAAGCAGAGTACGAGAATCCAGTGTAGCAGAGTACGAGGATCCAATGATCCAGAGTACGAGCATCCAGCGGACGGGGGACGACTAGACTCCTAGAATACCCGACTCCAGGACTTCCAGGACCGAAGAAGACACGCTTAAGATGTACCACACCAATAACAAGGTGGCAAATAACCATGCATTTATAAGAAACCGAGACCGAACCAAAAGACTTTAAATATTAAAGAAAAAAATGAATAAACAATTCGATTCTAGTATGAGTCAAGTAACTGTATAGTGTAGATATGTTTTTGTTTGTACGTTAAGTACAGTAAAATGAAAGACTGTGTAACGATAAGAGTAGCAGTAACTGTATTTTAAAATATAATTGTTAGTAGTAAATGACGACCTTGTCAGAGAAATTAATAGAAAGGAATGCATATGCCATAACAAAAAGAAATTAATATAAAAAAATTAAAAGTGTAGATAATCAGTAAGATAATTGAGCTAGCTGAGAGCAGCATAGAAAATTAATAACAATGTGTTAGAAATAAGATTTTATAATATGTTCTTGTGCCAAATAAGACTACGAATTATACGTAGTAGGTACGTAAAAATACGAATCATTTGGAATCGTAAAATAAATAAGAAATTAACGTGTAATCTGAGATTGCAAATTATACGTAATAAAAATGTCAAAATAATAATGAGTTTCTAAACCGCAAAACAAATAAAAAAAAGGTGTTAATAAAAATTGAAATGATTTATAAACAAATCAAATAGCGTTATTATTATTATGATTACAACCTTCATCTTGCACACACACGAATTTAATGTAGTGCAATGTACCTAAAGATATGTCACACATCAATTACTAAACACATTAAATTTGGTAGTGTTGTAAATGGCTTCCAAAAACGTGGGGCTAACACATTAAAACCGTGTGTTGTTGTAAATGGCGCTCCAAAGCATGGGGCTCCCAAATTAAATAAATTTGTGTTGTTGTAGTATACAAAATACACAGGCATGTAACAGCTACGAAGGAATTGCAGATAATTTAATTTAAGGAAAGCAAGAAATTGTATGTGTAACCAAGAAAAGTAATAAATTATAAAGTCACTTGTAACAAACATTCCTTAACAAATTTCTAATTTGGTTCTATGAAGAAAATGATGGTGTCAATTAAATATTGCTTGTAGTATACCACTGTAAGTGTGTGTGTGTGTGTGTGTGTGTGTGTGTGTGTGTGTGTGTGTGTGTGTGTGTGTGTGTGTGTGTGTGTGTGTGTTGGCGCGCGATCAAGAGAGAGAGAGACGGATAAAATGTGTGATCTCATGCATAGGTTTGCAGATACGTAGAGGTATAGGGCCTATTTATAACTAAAATTATATTTATAACTGCACTCATCTTGTAATGTAGTGTCATCAACATGTGTATAGAAACACGCAACTCGGACAGTTTACATATCGTAAATGGTACTCAGTAATGTCAGTTATCTTTAGAATCCCAGACAAATGTGTTTTCGACATTGCTGTACGTTTACTTCTTATATTTAGTTTATTCAATGCATTCTTGTTTCACCTTAATGCAGCTATGAATTGTATATGTTCCAAATATTTTCGTTGAAATGACTCAGACAATTTCAGGTTACTTCAGCACTACGTTTCAACACTAGCCAAATTCGCAAACTATTTCTTCTTGCTTACGGATCTTGTCGATATTTATAGCTGGAATATATCTGTTTAATTGAGAAATTACGCAGACTTCCGTCAGTGATGATTCACTTACATTTGCCAAGAATACAATGTCTAGTATATCCTGTACACGTTTTATACACATCACAAGTCGTCCCAGAGCTTATAAAACTTACACGAATAAATTGTGATTAATTATACTAGAATTCACATCACATTGTTATGTCAACACTATTAATGCCCAACAATATCACACGTTTTGCTCTTAGCTTATTAGCTTAATAGCTATTGTCATGGCTCCATATATGCAAGTTGTATAGAGGAGTTAATTAAGAATATTTATGATTTTTATGATTGTCTACAACAGTGGTTTCCAACTTTCCGAAACCGCGTACCACTTTAGTCTTCTGCGTTCATTTGGAGTACCACCGTAGCTTAAAGATAGGTTATCGGGGTTTTCTCAATAGAAACTTTAATTCAACACGAATAGGGTACCAGATACGTGATAAGATGATGTGTAAACTGCGTAAAACGCGAATAAAGAAAACAAAATAAGATAAGAGCAGACACGTAATGAAATATTACCGCAAAGTGTTTAGGTTGTGTTATTATAAGAGTAATCGTTTTAAATCATGTCCGATGAAAATTTATTGTTGTTTTGAACATACATTTTTATTAGTTTTTTAAGTAAATACTTTTCTCTATCTAGGTGTTCATATGTACAACCTTGGGGATCCTTCCGCTTGCCACTAGTGATACACGTACCACCAGTTGAGAACTGCTGGTCTACAGGGTCCCTCGCGACTTCCCTTGTTTTATAGGTCATCGTAAGTGATAAGTCACATTTATCTGTAGTGTACTTAGGATGTGAATTAAAGCTATACATGTTTAACTTTAAATTACGTTCAAGTTAAAAATTAAATAAATAATAATAGGTTAGAATTTAAAAATTCTTAATTATGGTCAACGTATAAGCTGAAATAGACAAGCGAGTCTATACATTAATGTAAGTACGCTTTCTTACTTAAACTAAAAAACCCACTTTTATAATATTATAAACTATACAGTTCAAATTTATCTTTTATTAAATTTTATTTTGCTTTGGTAGCTACAACTTTTAGTCTAAATGAATTATTTTATGATAATGAATACGTTGCTCCATTTGTTGAAAGTTAAGCAAAAGTAAGGTTCTTAATTCCCAGATAAGTTCTTATAAAAGTTTACTACACGATATTTAGTGCAAATATAAATACTGGAACTAATATACACAGAGAAACAGATACAGGTTTTTAGAGAAAATTGTTCACGGAAATTTCAAAAAAGTTTCAGAACTGTAACCTGCCATCCTTTATGTAATTGTCTATTCTTGTTAAATGCAACTCTCTGTGGATATGACATCAGTCATGTTACTTACAGCAGTGTGTCTTCTCAATAATAATACACTTGAGATATATATTGTTTTTCTTTCTGAGTGTTTAAACGGGTATAAAACTACTCGCGATTAACTGGTACGGAAAAAGTTGTCAGCCCTTTGACTAGCTGACAAAGTAAAACAGAATTAGACAGATGGCTGACAAATGTCACGAAAATGTTGGCACAGCTGCTTGGGATAACGGTAGTGTTACTACCATTAAAAAGTCCAAGATGCGTTCCAAGACCGTTCATCGAAATCGAGAAAAAACCAGCCTTTGCTCAACTCAACGCTAATTGAATAAAAATGGAGACTTTAGTGAGAAACTTGAGTTTTTCTAAATCCTAAATCCATCATTTTTTGCCAGCCCATTTTGGCAAACTATACAGTGGAAACATATGTGTAATTTCATATAGATTCGGCAGGGATCTTGAAAACAAAATCAATAAGTTTGGTCATATATGTGGTGTAATAAACTAACACTTCAAACAGAAAGCATGAAGCGACGCACAAATTAAGATGTACAAAATGATTGCCGTGCCAACATTCATTACCCGTGACACGGGTTCTCACTAAGACAAGAAAACCAGACATTGGCATATGAAATTTCTGAGAGCTGTGAATAGAAGAGAATACAGGATAAGAAACGTGTACATAAGAAAGGAATTGCAAATATACAATTTGTAGACAAAATAACAACAGAAGACGGTGTGTGGATCACGTGAACTGAATGGACCCAGCCTGTTTGCAGGCTTCCACTTTACTTTTGAAGTACATCGTGGGGCAACGTAGATTGTGGGGATCATGTTACGTAGGGTAACACGTGAGAAAGTGTAGATTTTCTACCAAGTAGCCAATACATTTATTTCATCCTCAAGTCGGTTCGCTTACCCTTTCTTATGATATGTTCCCTCCAAGTTTGCTTACTATCAAGTTGGTTTCTACCAAGAGGAATTATCGCATGATAATTTAGGAATTTCCAATATTATTAATAAAAAACAAGGCGAAAATTGCTCTCTTATTAAAAGAAAGTTACATTCTGTGATTTAGTTTCGTTAATTTTGAAGTTCTTCTTCCTGTGCCACACTCCTAATTAAAAAAGTCTATCCTGGAGTTTTTGATGATGCTATTTCGGAGTCTTTACAAATAGTCAGGACAAACTGTATCGTCTGAAAATGTGCCTGCTGTAATATAATTAGTTGTTGGGAGGAGAGACGTAAATATTAAATTCAAGATGGACCTCAGAACATTACCCTGGGGAACTTCAGATTTGATAGGGTAGAAATCAGATGTTTCGTCAACCAATTTTCTTCTGAAATCTCTGTCTAGTAAGTATAATTCTAAAAGAGGGTGACATGGTGTAGGAAGACTCTGTTTGACTTTACACAACAGGCCATCGTGCCAAACATTATCAAACTCTTCACTCACGTCTAAGAAGGACGCTGAACAATATTTTTTTCAAATATGGCCTCACTAATTAGTTAGTGAATGTTATACATTGGTTAGTTGAATGTTTCCAATTAAAACCAAACAGGTGAGTTGGGATATTATTTAGATAGAGACTGATAACGTTGAAGAAGTAGTATTTCTATTAATTTATAGATGGAAGTTAATATACTTCTTGGCTAATATGAAGCAACATTAATCTTTCTTGGGTTTTGAAATAAGGATCATTTCAGAAAATTTTAACACCTTGTGCCAGTATAAAAACACGATACAACGTGAGATATTTACGCTAACAGTATTAATCCTTTTTCTTGATTTAATGGGTTAAGGTGAAGTACCCAAATACCGTCCCCCTAAGCAAAATATTCAATTCTAAAACTATGTTTAGAGTTAAAAATAATTAAAAAACTGATTTAAGCAACTCAATTCCAAACCTACTAGTACTGCTAGTGTGATTCTACTAAATAAATCTCTCTTAACCGAAAAAAATAATTAAATAATCAAAATGCAAATTTTGATTTTTCAAAAAGGTGTCCTAATTCCGTCCCCCCTTTCCAGTTAATATCTACTCATTTATTTTTATGGGAAATTTGATTAAAACAGTTTTAAGATCTCTTATAATAAATTTATTGAGATGAAACATGTTTATACATTTTTATACATAAGTTACATCTATTTACCCATCCAGACAAAAATCGCAAACAAAGTTTTTGAATTTTGGTGAAGATGAACACATCTCGTGGCACCACTTGAAGCATTTCGAACACTTTACCCGTTTCTCTCCTCCCTTGTCTTGGGAAAAACCCTTTCCACAAATAGGACATGACGCATCTTCATCGCTTGAACTATCCTCGTCATCGGTGGACACCAGTAGAACTTGTGTTTCATCCTCAGAGTCGCTTGAACTTGAGTCATATTTCTTTGTTTTCTTTTTGGGATGTTTTGTCGATGATGTTCCAGACTGATCTTTATCTTCAATGATGAGACGTTTCCTGGCCATTGATTGGGATGGTTTCTTTTGACGCTCTTCTGCCGTTTGTTTCTTTTCCATGGAGGCTTTTAGAGACGTCTTATGGGGAGTTCCTGTTACCAAGAATGAGGTCCCGGATCTAGAAGATGTGGAAGGCTGGATTACTGGAACTTCCTGGATGTGGACCACTTGAGGTGGAGCTGGAGCATTCTGGTTGTCATCATTCCCTCCATTGTCAGCCACCTCTGGCTCTTCAAGTTGTCTAACTATGAAGTCATGCACTTGAAAGGCATCGGGATCAAACAGATGAATTCCTTTCATGACGGCAGTTTCATGATTTTTCCTAAATCCATTGACGGCAGTTTCAAGAGTAGCAGCACGAAGGTACGCTTCACAGAACAAACTGGATACTTGTAGTTTCCTCACAATTCTGTTTGTATTAGAAGCCAACCATTGATCTATAGCCTTTGCGTATCGAGTTTTCAGAGGAAACATAAATGCTACATCCAAAGGCTGTAGCTTGTCTGTTGAGTGAGGAGGAAGGCAAACTATAGATACTCCTGCCTCTCTTGCCCGGTCAATAAGCTCTAGATTTCTAGTGTGGGAATAGTGACCATCAAGGATGAGCATTACTGGCTTCTCTTTTGAGGGCTTGACAGTGGAAATGAAATGCTCAAACCACTTGAAAAACAATGGACCAGTGACCCAACCTGAATCCGAGCATCCCCCTATCGACCCTGAAGGAGCTCCGTCAAGCAGTTCTTCCTGCCACCTTTTCTGTGGAAACATTAGGGAATATACTGGCCTGCAGCTGACATACAGGTTATCACTGTGGTTGTAGCCCCACGTTCAGCAGATGAACGTTTGTGAACTTGCTTTTTTCCCTTGCAGGTAACTACTCTTAGCCTTGTGCTGTACCACAGTTATCCCTGTTTTATCTACATTGAATATTTTTGAGGGGTCAAAGTTTATTTTTTCAAGTTCAATCTTCAGGATAGGAAAATTCTTTTCAACATTTTCTTTTGTGAATCCTTTGGCTCTGGCCATTGACAGGTTCTGTGGTCGTCTAAGGGAAAGTTGTGGGTGGCGTTTAAAAAATAGTCTAACCCACTTTTTGCCAGCAGCCTTTGCTTCACTCGAGAAAGGATTAGGGACTTGGTTTTTAATAGCCAACTGGTAAGCCAATCGTCTCAGGTCAGACATAGTCAGTCCATAGTAATGCTGCTCCATATCCAAACAGTGTTCAACAAGACTTTCCTCGAGCTCAGCGGAAAAAACTGGTTTCCTTCCAAATTTTGACCTCACACATTCCTCAGGTGTGAGGTCAGATTTGACGTAGTCTTTCAAGGTAGCCCTTGGAACACATTAAACCTTCGCAGCTGCTATATACCCCATTTCCTTGTCTCTCACAGCAGTGATAGCTTTCACCATGGCATCAGGATCCCATGTTTTGCGGGGCGGCATCTGAAAAAAATGTAGGCCTTGTTAATAGACCTGGTATTTATTTACAAACTTACCTTTACCATTTATTAACTAGGTTATAGCTTTTACCTTTTATTGCGTTTATTTAAAGTAGCCTAAATGTCATTTTTAAAGTTGTTATTTTCTTCATAGAACTTTAAGTTTAATATATACTTTTTATTAATTAGCATTAATTTTCTTTTCAAGAATAAGGCATGGAAGTGTTAAACACAAAATAAAAAACGGTCGACAAGTGATCATACATCAATCAAAACTAGTCTAAGTGGTCAGGAAAAAATAAAATATATCACAAGAAAAATGCATTATGAGGGTCCTAAATCCGTCCGTGGAGAATCTCAAAGGGGACGGATTTAGGACTCCAGTAATAACAAAAATGGCGACTGCTCCTGACCAAACGACTACAGCTACACGGCTGTGACAACTGGAACGCAATATTCAAGTAGCATATTATGTAATTATCAATCGCTAAATGATGAAAAACTTACCGTGAGGCGTCAATATAACTGTTTAAAGTTGATTCCACACTGTAGCAAGCTTTCACAAAAACTATTTTTGAAAAATTTAATCGTAAATGAACGGAACAAAGTAACTGTGTCACTGCCAGTAGTCAACTGAATGGTTCTGAAGAGTTTCCTACGCTGTCGCAAGGTTGCAGCACTGTCCATGGAAGTTAAAGAGAGGAACGAATTTAGGGCAGGGGACGGATTTTGGGCACTTTACCTTACTGTCCTAAACGAGGAGCTTCCTTGCTGGTCATGAGAGAAACTACTTTTCTGATTTCCTTGTTTTGTAACTGTTATTTGACTGACAATTCGATTATTGTTATTTAAGTTGTCCTTGATGTCTTTGTCTTGAAAATCGTTATAAGACGTGGAAACCTGAGACAGATATTGTGTAAAAATTTGTCTTGTCGTGGTTACTATTGTGCATGGTTTCTGTGCGACTTGGGGAGTTACTGTCATGGGTTTCCTTAGAGATTTAACTGGTGGCCAGTTCAGTTATCGTAACGATCAATGTTTGTAATATAGTGTGAAAAGCTATTATTATGCATTTATTGTAATAATTATTACAGTTTATTATTTAATTTATTGCTTTTGGTTTTTCTCCCGGAAACAGACAACTGTGCAAGTTTTCTTTAGTTTCGATGATATAGTGTTAATCTTTAAGGACATATCTTACTTTATGTATCTTTCATGAAAAATTTAAAACCCATATACAAATTTTGGAGAAGGTTTCATGATATTGTTACGATATTACAGAACAACCTACGTGTTTCTCGAATGTTCTGAGGAACCCGGCTGTAATGTTGTGTGCGTACGTGATTTCAACATGCTTTCGCAAGACTTTTCTAGATGTCTCCAGCCGCGCGCGCTGTGTCAAGGCCACAATCAATTACGTCCTAGTGTTGATGCGTAGCATGATGCGCAGTATGTGGAATGTACTGGTGTCTGAGAGGGGTATAAATACAAGGCTTCAGCTGCGCTTAGTTTCAGTTTGAGTGGCTATATATTCCAGTGCGGTTCGATGTATTGTGGCAAAGTGTTATGTGTTTTATATTTGTGCGGTACATTTGTAATACTCGTATACTGCGTAATACGCGTATAATAGTTGTTTTATACTCGTATATTATTGCGTGTGAACAACTTTAATTTGATTTGTTGTAAGATACTATCTTGTTGATTACAAACTGTTTAATTGTGATAATTAAAGCTAGTGATTAGTGACTTAATTAGTGCCTTGTATTTTGTTTCCACTGCACCATAAGACGATCAGTAGACCGTCGTAACAGTGGGTCAGAAGTGCGACAGAACCGTTAACCGTGGAAACAGTGGACACTTGTACAAGACTGGGTAATTTGTAATTTATCGGTAAACAATAGATGCCAGTCACATTATGGAAAATTTACAGGCGCTGCTGTTGCAGACGGAGAAACGACAGGATAAAAAACGCAGGCAGGAGGCGGGAGAAGCAGAAAGACGACAAAAAGATGAACGAAGACAGGAAAGGGAAGAAACAGAGGAACGACGGAAGCAAGACGCAGAGGAACGTAAACGTGAAGCAGGTGACATCAAAGCGTTAATTCAAGAGCAAAAGCAGATGCAAGAACATACTACCGGAGAATTGGATCTCCTACGTGGTGACGTAGGTGAATTACGAGAGCTTAATAATCAAATTACCAGAATACCTGACGTAGAAAAATCCATGTCAAATAAAATAGCTGAAGTAGAAAAATCTGTCTTGAGTGTGGAAGAAGGTATGTCAACAAAAATATCTGCAGTAGATAACTCAATGGCAAGCATAAGAGAACAAATTAAAAGTGAAGTTGAGCAGTTCATGAAGATACAACCAAACAAATTTCTGAACAGACTGTACCAATGATTAAGACAGAAAAGACAATAGAGAAAGTTACCTAGCCTGCGGTTGGGACAGTTACTCCAACCCTTGACGGAAGCAGTCACTGGCCAACGTACCTCCGCCAATTTGAAGCCGCCGCATCCGCAAATAATTGGACAGATAAAGAGAAGGCAGTTTCACTCATCCTCACTTTAAAAGGGCCTGCCGCAGAATTACTACATAAAGTGCCACCTGACAGGCGGAACATCTATGACGAATTGACTAAAGCTCTAAAATTACGGTACTGTGATAAACATTTGTGAGATGTGTACTACGCTCAGTTGAGAATTTATTGTTACTTCTTGTATTAATAACATAAATCTTTTACAGTACCTAAGCCTTATAAAAATATTTTCCAACAGCTGTTTTTAAAATCAGAAATAACAGAAATAGAAATTTGTTAAGCTGTGTACTCTAACATTTACAATTTATTTGTTGTGCTGTAGATATAATTTAACAGTCTGGGAATTAACTATGATTGAAACTGATACTAGAAACGTAGAGTAATTAGCATTACGCGTCTGCAGAACATCTTTTCTGCACTTATTCTTCTACGCTTGTTGTAGCCACTGTAAAACACGTATCATTATTTTACTACAGTTTTATAATCATCTCTGGCACTTTTATTTAAAATTTATTTTTATTAAAAATTTTCAAAAATATATATAGACCTCCTTCTTTTTATTCCATCTATTACAACATAGGAATCTTTATATTCTAAAGGTAAATAAGGTGTGTTAAAAAGTTTTAGTCAATGTAATTATACACAAAAACTTACCAGAAACATTTACAAAATGTTTTAATACAAAACGTCTTCCAACCCGTCCAAAATTTTTTTAATATAATAGGATATAATTAAGCGAACAATAAAGCAACGTAGAATACAGCAAATAACAATGAAGGGTTGTTTATCTCTCTTTAAATTTGGCCTGCTTACATCTGATATTTATATATTTTTACAGTTTTTAAAAAATGGCTATAATTTACAAACTTTAAATCTTTAGCTCCGCATTTTCTAAATAAATATAATGAGTTTAAAATTTATTTATTAAATTTTATGTTAAAAATATTTATACCTGTTTATTTATTTTTTTTACATTGCATCAGAATTGGTATTATAAGAGACACTACAAAGCTCCCAGGAGTGTAACAACGCATCTGTCATCTAGTTCGATCAATATGTAAAAAAAACGTCTGCCGTTCTGCCCCGTTCCTCAGCCTCAGCCCGGTTCCTAGAGCAGAAATCCGCTAACTCCCTTAGTTGCGACACTGAATACGAAATATTTTAGGTGATACTTCCGAAACGGGAGTAGTTGCAAAGTAGTTATAACAAGTTAATATGAAAATCAAGGCGACAGTATGGGTTTCACGACTCCCCAATACAACAGCACACTGCATACGTTTAAGCCAGTTTAAATTTGTTCTTCAAAGTCTAACGTATTTCTATGTTGCAGACGAAGTAAGGAAGCCTAGTAGTTAGTATATAACTTATTTTGCTTCTTCAGCTTTTTAAACAATCAGACACACATTTTCTGCTCCCGTACATTTGTGGTTAGGACTCAAAGGTTTATATTTTGGTTTTCCTAAATAAAATCATTTATTTGCGGAACGTTTTCGTTAATAGAGCAGCAGTAGAAAAAAGAACATATGACAGATATTTTTATTGTCTAGTCTCTCAGATAAAAAATTTCATGTGTTTTCTCTTTCATAAACTATATCGTTACTTTATAAAGACTAAAAGATTTTTAGGAATTGTATATAAGAATAGAAAAGTAAATAAGTATCAGATCATGTGTGTGGTACAATACAACGAACACTAAGAAACAAAACAAGAACTGATACTAAAACGAAGTTCTATAAAGTTATGGCGATACCTGTTCTTACATAAGCTAGTGGGACGTGGACGATAACTGAGATAGAAAAGCAGCATATACAAACCGCTGAAATGAATTTTTTAAAGCACGTGAGTGGTTATCGTCTAAGGGATCGAATCCTTAATGAACACATAAGGGCCAAACTGGGTATATTCTCCATCAATGACAAGATAAAAGAACAAAAGCAGCAGTGTATGTGGAGCACGTCTACAAAATTGATCACCAGAGGCTAGTAAAGCGTGCTATACACTACAAACCAGTTCGCAGAAGATCTGTGGGAAGGCCTTGGAAGAGATAGCTGCAGTTAAGATGGAACAGGGGACAAGCCTACACCGTAAAGGACGACGACGACGTATTCTTAAATACACAGGGGAATAAATACCCTCTTAGTTAATGTTACAGTTACAACGTCTAAAAATATTACTTCTGATTCTAACATACACATGCTTCAAAATCTTCTTCTTCTTCTTCTTCTTCTTCTTCTTCTTCTTCTTCTTCTTCTTCTTCTTCTTCTTCTTCTTCTTCTTCTTCTTCTTCTTCTTCTTCTTCTTCTTCTTACGTTAAATGCCTACAATGCCTACGTTTGCAATGGCTTCTTCTACAACACATCGCCGTTACTCATGTGTTCAACTTCCTCAGATTATTTGTAAATTCATTTATCTGTCCTTAATTTGGGACCGTCCCCTTTGCCTTCTCCCGCCTGGGTGTCCTTCATGGTTTTCCTTGGTGCTTCGTTCAACTGGAAATAATACTTAAGCCTCATTGATTCCATAAACTGAGTTCTATTGCCAAGAAATGTCCCCCCATGCACCTCTTACTAAGTAGTATCCAAATCATCAGCATAAAACTATATCTATATTGATATATAAAATATTGTACTTCGTACTTGCACTCCTCATTATCTAATAACGTTTCGAATATTAAATACGAGACTATACAATACATGTGTGCAGTAAGTATGTAAACAAATATATTTTTAAGAAAAAGATCTTTCATACTCTGTGACTTTAATTGCATTGCTTTAGAAACAGACACTTAACATATTCCGATTATCGTTTATAATATAGGGAACATTTTTTATAAATCTCCTTGTTGTATTTTCATGGAAAATATGTAAAGGTTGTATCAACAAAAAATAATAACTGTAAATTATAGTGGTGTGTTATACTTTATAATCTAAAAACCAAAGTACGGTTAAAATTAAAATAAATCAACACAAATTTTATTCATTTACTAAATTATTTATTTATTAAACCATTTGTTTTTCCAATACATATTACAATGCATACAAAATTGTACGTAGACCTATACTATATTACACCATCCTATAAACAAATATTTTGTTGAAAGTTTATTTTGTTCCTTACAAAAGTACCAATGTATCATGTCCTAATACTGGATCTCTCAACTGACCTTATCGTAAAATAAAAAAAGTAAAAAAATTTAAAAAAAAACGCTTTTATTTAAAATTAACAAAATGATCAATGTACTAAAAAGAATAAAATAATTTATCATATACCAAATACATTAACAACAAATGAAAATAACGTTTATTAATCAAAAATTTTTGTAACATTATGTATCACTGATAATAAAAGCGTGGGCGCCTAAGGAATGATATTATACCATAATATAATATAGAATTGATCAATAGATCAATATAGATTCGATCAATCAATAAGGTATTAGTTTGTTTGTGTTTTATGTTTGTATATTTGTAAATTTTCCAAATATTCATTATGGTGCCTTTGTGTGGTATGTGTTTTATTAGTGTCATATTGGTTATGTCTGGGAATACATGTCCAGTGTTTATTGCATGTGTAGCCAAATTACATTTATATATTTCTTTTTTTTGTATGCGCTTAGGTGTACAAAATAACGTTTTTTCAGCTGTTTTTTTGTTTGTCCTATGTAACATTTATTGCATAAAGGAAGAAATATAATATACCAAATTGCTTGTGAAAATGGACATAATGAAAACACTGTAAACAAAATAGAAAATAAAATCAAATATAAAATAAAAACTGAACATTTAAGAATTAATCAAAATGAACAAAACAAAAATAATAACAACAATACAAAAAATGGGCCACATTTACATACATAAATAATAAAATGGCAAAGCTAACAAAACTGGGAACACAGACATTAAAATAGCATACAAAACTAACAAAAATAACCTACAAAAACTAAATAACCTACACAACAAAGATAATACAACAACCAATGGTATATACAAAATTGAATGCCAAAAATTAAATATTATATATACATATTGTAGCATGACAGATAAGCCCATAAAAATGAATGGTATAATGATCATAAAAATAAGCTAATAACATTGTTAAATCCGAGAAAGCAAAATAAATAAATTAATTAAGAACCACCGTGGAATACAATCATTGATTAATATAAAAGTTCATGTAAAATAAATGTAACAAGGAGTGATGAATCATCAAAACCAATTTAAAAACTAAATATGAGAAAAAAGGTAATACCCAGGTAGGATAGGAGTAGGTAAGGAAGAAACCCAGAAAATGACTAAACCCACAACAAGAAAAGAAAATATGTTGTAAGAAACAAGAAGAGTAGGTGAGGAAGAAACACAAAACCTGATTGACATCCACAAGAAGATGAAGGAAATAACTTTGTAAGAAACAAGAAGAACAGAAGGGATCAATGAAGAAACAAGAACAAGACAGCATCCACAAGAAGAAGGAGTGCTCTTATAAATAAAAACCAAACCCCAAAATAAATATAATAATAATAAATAAAAGTATAACAAGATATCAAAGGTAAAAACCATATGTACAATAGATGTAAGCCAGAAAGTGTATAGAGTAAGAATTGAAAGTGAACCAATGTGAGATAATAATATAATACCAAAAAACAAATCTTCATTATACTCTATAAATAGATTTCTTGATTCTAGTAGAACTATATAACTATTTAGAATTAAAATCAAGGAATATAAAGAGAATCAGTGCAAGTTTTAGTGTTATAGAAAATAAACCTTATGTTTCAATATCGATGTTCACAAACTGAGTAGATGATGAAATATTACAACTTTAAAGTGTTTTAATTTGTGTTCATGTATAATGTAAATAGAGTATTATCATGACCTATAATACATGTGTTTTCAGTAAATAACTGCCACTCTTTTTAAAATAAAATTAATTAGAATGAATAAAATGAAACAGAGCAGGCCATAATAAAAGTGAAGTGACAAGGTATTATTACCCCAAAACACCAAAAAACAGATGAAAACTGATATTTAAACCTAGTATAAGAAATATAGTATAAGATTATAATAATTATCTTTGTTTGTATAGAATAAGGTGTTAGTAATAATTAAGTTTAAACATATCAGAATCTAACATTCAGTATTTATAATATTTCTTATGTATTTTTATTAATCAATAAGTATAAAATGTCTGATTTGAAAAGACAAATGTTAATTTGATTTATATGTTACGTATTAATAGTATGAACCATAAACTAATTGTTAACTTGTTAAAATAAGAAAATGTCAATTTATGTCACAATAGCAATGAAAGTCAGAGAGGGTATAAATCAATATGTAATATTTAAAAAACTTTGTATGTAAAAACTATTAGAAATCTAGGCCAAATGTAAAAAACTAAACAACAACAAATTTGATTAAATAAGTATAGAAATACAATCAAACTGAAGGAATTTACATAAGGTAAATCAGTAATAAAGTCATGTATATAGAAATATAAGTAAGGAAGATTTTGTAAAATTATAGCCGGAATTATTTTTAAAAATGGAAATGTAAAAACTCAAAATTCAGAGAGGGGAGTCATATATTACTGTATAATATTTTAAAACATAACCGTTTAGTCTAATTGCAAGAAATTAAGGGAAGATAAACCTTTTATTACAATCTGAAATTTAATATAATCATTAATATAACTTATAATATGGCTTCATTTGAAAGACAAGGACAGGAAGTGATTTTTTAAAAACTTACAATTACAAAATGAAGTAAGAAATACCATTTTAGAGAAAAAGCTTAATAAAACTACATTATTTGGTATCAAATTACGCAGAATGAACTGAAGAAGAAGATTAAGTATTTACTGGCTAATAAATTTGAAGAATAACAAAAATATAATCAGTTATATAATGTAACTTTCTCACATGCACAGGATGCAAATAAAAATGGAACAATGCATTAAATAATATTGGTTTGGCTAAGACTTTGGCCAAAGACGGAGGAAGTAAATTAGTTGATTATTGAACGTTGAATGATACACTTGATCCGAGTAATTTGCAAACTTAACCTAGTTGCATAATACAGTAATGGCGAACGTTTTCTCAGCCTAAAGTGAAGAACGAGAGTTTCGACAAAAACATATTTTTAAACGGAGACCGAGTGAAATAAATACATACAGACATTCAACTAACACTACACAGAACAGATCACCAGTGATTATAACATTTAACACCTTTAAAACAGTAATAACACTTAACCACAAAAGTGCAAATTTCGGCCTAACGGACAAAAGTGAATTTGACTTAATACTACATTATTTTTCCAAGTACAACACCAAAACTGAACCAGAGACACTCCACCAACACAAGAAAGAAGAATTGCAGCCACCAGGACGTAAATTCAGAGGGAAAGCATCTTTTATTGAACTTTGAATCAGCGAAGTGACACCAGCTTCCAACTATACACGAAAAGCAGCTATCATTGATTACCCACAATACAACTCAACACTGCCTTTACAACGGATTGGTTTGAAAACAGCTCACTTAAAAATTATATATTAAATATTATATCTGTATTTTAATTTTAAGGTGATATATTTGTAATGTTATACTTTATAAACTTAACCCTTATTTCTCTGACTTTGCCTAAAATAACTGCTAAAAGAACTCTTATATAAATAATTGTACGATATAACAACACCCTGAGAATCGATTGACATATCGATAAAGAGTCAAAAGCTAATTAATTGTTAATACAATTTTTATATATTTTATAATTGCACAGTTTTTCATTCCTAAAATATAATTAACCTGATAATTAAATTTAATAGCATTAACCACCAGAATCTCACCACGAAGAAGGAAGATAACCTCCAAATAAGAAAAATAAACAAATCGATTGTTCTTGGAGACAATTCTATCAAGTGGCGAGAGAATTGGAAAATACCGAAAAGTCATTAAAACATTTAAAACAATTAACAAACGATTTAGAACACCACAGAACATAATTAATTAATTGATTTTAATTAATTATATAATTTAAAAAATGAATTAATAACAACAAAATTTTTTTCTTGCGCAAAAATTATTTTTAAATTTAAACAAAGAAATATATTAGTAACAACAGTTTCGTTACAATATATATATATTGACACTGAAATAAGATGTTTCAATGGCAATAATGACCGCAACTGTAGTGCATTAATTCCCGATTTGGTTGTAGATTTGAGTGTATCCGCACACTTACCTTCAGTAAATCTTTTGTGCAGTAAATCTTAGTGTTCATTGAGAAGAGAAAGATTTTAGTAGCATGAAATAGTTACTTAAATATTAAACAAGAAAACCATTAATTTAGTGAAAGTATTTAATAGTGTTAAATATTGAAAACAAATACACATTTTTAAAATTTTCTTTATTAAGAACCTGCTTCCAAACATGAAACATATTACGCATATTATAAAAACATGACACGGATAGGCCAACATACTATAAAAACTACAAACGTAAAACACATATATGCCTATAAATATAAGAAAATACATCCGCTACTTGGGTGTCGCACATGAATATTGAATTAAAGTAATTAATTAAAATATTGCAACTCAGATATAAAAAATACCATTAAAATATTCATTACATAAAATAAAATGTTTGCTTGTTCAAGTTTTTGTGCACCCATTTTAATTAAAGAGAAAAATTATTAGAAAACAGATGTTAAAATTACAAACGTTAATTATACTAGTTATTTACACCATATAGAATTTTGTATTTGTTTTTCATTTATTTATACCATGATTTAGTTTATTAATTGTCTTTCCCTGTATAAAAACAATTGTTAATTTTTCACCTGCTTCCACGTTGTGTTACCGTGGTGATGTTATTGTTTTCTGTTTGTGTGTGTGGGTTTTACTCGCATAGATGACGACGACGTGGTGATGATGATGATTCCAGTGCTTATGCAGAACGTCCTGCGCGCGCGCGTGTGTGTGTGTGTGTGTGTGGACACGATCAAAGTACTAATGCGAAAGGGTAAGGTTTTATTTGGAGGCAAAAGGCAAAAGGGTTACAGCATTGTGAGAGTTTGTTGTCTGAGTTTTGATTGAATCCTTTTGAGTAGTAAAGACTTTTTGAAGAATTTGAAATGTAGATTGTGGACCTAATAGTCACAACCGATAATATGTTTTCTGTGTATGCTGAGAATGCATTAGCAGTGATAATTAAAGTTATCTATCACATGAATCAGATGAAAGTACGTCTTGCAGCGAGCCCCGTTAGCGAAGCACTTAGTAAAAAGTGCTGCACTTGTGAAATGTAATGTTTATTGAATAGAGTAAATGGTATGTAATTAGTAAATATAATTCTGTACATTAATGCTAAACGAACTAAGACTTATACCCAGACTACCTAACCTTACCTTACTATACTTTACGCTTAGTCTTATACCTAAGACTTACGTATACTTATACTTATAATAAGGTAAGAAACGAATGTGTTAGTAAAAAAAATGTGTAACCTACATTTCTGATTTAAAATTAAATTTAGTTTTAAAAATTCTACACACACATGCGCCCGCGCGTAAGTTTATAAATGCCTGTGTGTAACCGTGCACCGTGTTAGTGAAATCTTCGCTTTTCCAACTGTATTTGTTTTTTCTCAAGGCAAGCAAAATTCATGGAAACGCATTTCATATAGGCCTAGTAGCGTAGAAAACATTAATAACAAACCTTAATATTTTTAGTGTTGTGACACATTTAAAGCAGTTACGAATAACTAGTTAAGAACATTTCAAAATACAATTTGACAATTGAATTGGGTACTTGACTGTTTAAATTGTGTTTCACTGTTGTTAAAACGACGACATGGACATGGATTGTAATCAGTGCTCTAGTAAAATTGATTCTAATAGATTTTAGCAATACTTTTTACAAACAACACTGGGATTATACACGTTCAATTATACAACTCATACACCATATGCTGGCGATATAGCCATCATAACCCGATGAAGTGTGGGTGCAAGGGAGTCATATTTAAACCTGAAAATGCGTACAAAAGAGGCGGGATTATCAATAAATGCGGATTAAACCAAAATTATAACTCGGATAAGGTCTACCCGACCCAGGAAAAATTTGGTTGTAGTAACAGACTGTATAGAAGCAGTCAGAGGTTTTGCTTACCTAGGAGCGACGATATCTGAAGATAGGACTAAAGAGGAAGAGATAAGGAGAAGGATAACTCTAGACAACGAGGCCTACTTTGCGCTTATTGTCACCTTTAAATAAACAGTAATTCATAGACAGACAAAAATGCGCATGTACAAAACTACCATACGACCCATCCTGTGCTATGGCAGTGAAACCCTGGATATTAACGCAAAGAGCAATTGAACTCTTGACGATATTTAAAAGGAAGCTCCTTAGACGGATCCTGAACCCTATGTATAGAAATGGGGAGTGGATGATACGCCGTAATGATGAGATATATTGTCACTTCAATGAACCAACGGTAGAAGTGTACGTAAAACTGAGGATGCTGAATGGGCTGGCCATGTTGTAAGCCTAGACGACAAACGAACACCTAAAAGAGTCTTTATGGGAAGTATGGATGGCAAAAGACCAAAAGGCCGTCCAAGGAAAAGATGGAAAAATGCAGTCGCTGTGGATGCAGGAGAGATGTTGGTAATGCGAGGATGGAAGTCCTTTGCTACTGATAGAGAGAGGTGGAGGGTCAGGATAGAGGAAGCCAAGGCTTGACTTCGGGCTGTAGCGCTATAGGAGGAGGAGGATTATACAATTAGGCGATGCGTGTAACACAAGAATAATAACAAAAGTCATTAAATGAAATAAATTCTGAACTCAGATGAACGGCTGCTGTTTATATTCAGTTAGTGTCGTATAATAAGTATAATATTAGTTCAACACCATGTTTGCGAGAAAGTTCTACGAAGTCTACGTCAGTTGAGAAATGTCGACAGTGTAAATTGTCGTGCCATTCTGCTCATTACTGAATACATAGGTTTTCAGGCAATATTATGTTCTCTATTTCCCCCCTTAGATTTACGACACGTGTACGTGTGTGTGTGTGTGTGTGTGTGTGTGTGTGTGTGTGTGTGTGTGTGTGTGTGTGTGTGTGTGTGTGTGTGTGTGTGTGTGTGTGTGTGTGTGTGTGTGTGTGTGTGTGTTTACAACTATAGAGTAACGTATAGGCCAATCAGGAGAAATATAAATTGAGTGTACACATTACGTATATTTGCACAAACAGAGTGAAGGCTGACTGCACGATCAGTGTTCCCACACAAAGTACGTAGTTATCACTGCTTAAGTAAAGTTTAACGTATTGTTGTAATAAACCGCTTACGATACATTTATCTATGCTGTTTGCAGCTTGGAAACGTGCACAAAATAACATTATGTAATATTTAATCAGTTTAAACGCGCTGTGTGGGAACAAAAGTTTCAGTTTAGGGACAGTTAAGAAGCGGATATGTGGAGTCAAGCTTCCAACGATATGCCGTGAACACAATGATTTGTGGTTTATTATTCTCAAAGTATCACGTGAAATGGTTTAACATAGAACGTTAATAAATTATTTGTTACAACAGTCTCATTAGTAATTTCATTAACATTTAATTATTTTATTTGTTTCATTAATAGTTTCGGAATTTTATTATTTCAGAAGCGTTGAAATAACCAAAGATAAAAAGTCTACATACCGAATACAGACAACGTGCGAGAACAGATCCCTTCTCAATATATCTATCTAAGTATTTATCTGTCTTTCTACATAACTACATTTGCTGTTTCTCTCTCTCCCCATACCTGTCTGTCCTTCTATCACATTCACTCTGTTATTGCCACACTACTCTATTCAAGTTTTTTGTACAAAATTCCTTACGCTTTTTGTCTAGCCACATATATTTAGTACTATTGTATCCCCCGAGCTCCAGAACTCGCTCGCTATTCTGAACGAAGTATATTTATTATTACATAAATGAAGTAATTTTTAAATTATGGGAAAATTGCAAACATACCTATTACTACACAATGTATCACGTACTACACACAAGCACGTAAAATGAACAAACATTATATGGGTTAGTTATGTGTATTAGTGTGAACTTTATGTTGTGTTTTTATTATATGTAATAGTAAGCTCTACAGGAGGATGGCCACAAAAATGATACGTTTGCAACATATTTGTATAATGGAAAAGTCTTTAGAACTGTATTGGATAAGAGTACACTGTTCACGCTGTTACTGTTTGAGTGACATTTTATAGTTCGTCAGCGCTAGTTTTACAAACCGTAACAAGCTTAAAAAGTTAACAATACTATAGCTTGAGTTTTATGTATGTATCACATGGAGCCACATCTTCATTCTGTGTTGCAATGCAGAAATTAGCAGTTACCAGTAAGGGTTATTACTGAGTAAAACAGAATAGTTTCATGGTCACTATGCTACTTTCCAATATACTATTCACAAACGACCGTTGACATACGTTGTAATTGGTTTTAAATTTGTTTTGTACTGAAAACGCAGTGTGTTTTATTCATGAAGCTAGACATCACACAGTATTCGTTCTTCGTAATAGAAACCATTAAATTTTATTTCGTGTCTTTCCAAGTGCACTCTTGCACTCCCCCCTCTCTTCCTCACTCACTCCACTCACACACACTCTATCTCTCTCTCTCTCTCTCTCTCTCTCTCTCTCTCTCTCTCTCTCTCTCTCTCTCTCTCTCTCTCTCTCTCTCTCTCTCTCTCTCTCTCTCTCTCTCTCTCTTTAACCTTATGTTTTACAAAACATTTTATTTGTCCACACGAACATTCTTATTTCCTTTCGTTTACAAAAGTTCATTTCCAACTGTGTTTCTTTCCTAATTGTTTATTGTATAATTGTTGAGAATGGCTAAATATAATTTGGGTGACAGGTTTGATGCTTCTCACTAAAGCAGTTGATTTACAAGTCGAAACATGTCAAGCTGTTTTCTATTAATTTCAAATATTTCTTATTGTTGTGACTCAAATTATGATCTGTAAATAAATACTTGTAGTTAGAATTGCTGAAAATAATAATTTCCATTAAAAAAATAAATTCTTTTCTTTGTTACAAATTACTGTTAGTGAATTATTTTTTTTAAAAACGAATAACTATAAATAAATTGTTGCACACCACTATATAAAAATTATCCCGATTAGCGCTTTCAAGCTTCACAGCTCATCGTCAGATCGGAACAGACAGAAATTATGTGAAAACAAACCCTTCACCCCTCTCACCCCACCCTGCTCATACACAACAAGCTATAAATGAGTTGTGTATGAGCAGGGTGGGGTGAGAGGGGTGGACGGTTTGTTTTCACATAATTTCTGTCTGTTCCGATCTGACGATTATCTGTGAAGCTTGAAAGCGCTAATCGGGGTAATTTTATATAGTGGTGTGCAACAGTGATCATTCTGCTTGTGATTTCAACCACTATAAATGAGTTGTGTATAAGCAGGGTGGGGTGAGAGGGGTAAAGGGTTTGTTTTCACATAATTTCTGTCTGTTCCGATCTGACGATGAGCTGTGAAGCTTGAAAGCGCTAATCGGGATAATTTTTATATAGTGGTGTGCAACAGTGATCATTCTGCTTGTGATTTCAACCACTAACACAGATTTCTTCATTAAACGTCTATAAATAAATTTTTCCTGTATAGAAAATTCAAATTCCGGGACAAAAAAAAAACAAAGGGGCAGAATTTATGAGTAGGCTGTTTTCTATCGTAATTCGGTTACTTGTTATCAGATTTTAACAAACAAGGTGCCGACGTATTTACAACAACTGCTTAATGTTTTACTTAATAAACCATATTTTGATCAAAATTAAAATAATCAGAGCTATTAGAAATTAAAAATTAACGTGGTAGCCATTTTTAAATTTGAGATCATAAAATCACCGTGATTTTTATTTATTAAAGGATGTTCATATAAAGAGATGTTTCTTTAAGGTATTTCAATTCTTTCTTGATATATGAAGTTTTTCTAAAAAAAACAAAATGGCTGCTACACGACGGAGAACGGTACTTATGTTTATAAGAACTTCTCTTATAGTGATGCACAGAATCAGAACATTTATAGTGAAGACACGTTTTGCATTACACGCTGTGCTGTGTGTATATATGTAGTATAGCCTGTACTGGTCGATATTCGAGCAGTTATTAATCAAATTTTATACAGTTTACTGTATCCCACACACCATATATTCGATACATAAAGATCAAGTGTAAAACACTCGTTTCGGTGAGTACTGTATTTCAATCTTGATTAGGCTACTAATACTACTTATATTTTAAATGTTGATATATATAAAATTTATCTAAAAGAAATGAAAATGTATATTTGTAGTTCTGTTAAAACATGTATTATCTTTTGAATAGATTGACAACTTAATGGGAAACTATACTGATTTCCGGTATAAATTTTACTTGAAATTAAAATTTTTTCACGAATTTATCACGAATTAAAATTTCTCCGTCATGTATCATATAACACGTATCACGTATTCCGTTCCGTATCTTGTTTGTGTCTTATTACGTGTCATGTAATAGAATAAAATATCGGTATGGAGAACCATACATGACTTCCATATTCTAAGATTTACATTTAAAATCATTTTCAGCCAAACAGCCAGGCTGTGTCTTACCTGCCTTTTTATTGCTGTATTAAATGGTAATATTATATTACATTAAAATGAAAAAATTATAATTTTATTGCCTGGCAACAAAATTATTTTATTTTTAACAATTACCATTGTTTAAAAAAGTTTAAATAAATTTTCAAGTACTTTACTCTTGTTAAAACGTAAAAGGTTGCAGGTAAACTACCCCTTCCCCTTAATCGATCTTCACCAAAATCGAAAGTCATTGAGACCTCTACAATTTAGGGACGTATGCAAAAAATTATTTGATTCTGTTTGAATTTGCGGCTCTTATCGTTTGCCATAGAAAATACGCTTGATAAAAAAACGTTGCAGGTAAACTACCCCTTCCCCTTAACCGATCTTCACCAAAAACAACAGGTCTTGAGTACTCTACAAATCAGGGCTGTATGCAAAACATTATTTGATTCCGTTTGAATTTGCGGCTGTTATCGTTTGCCATAGAAAATACCCTTGTTAAAAAAACGTTGCAGGTAAACTACCCCTTTCCCTCAACCGATCTTCACCAAAAACAGTAGGTCTTGAGAACTCTACAATTTAGGGCTGTATGCAAATAATCTTTTGATTCTGTTTGAATTTGCGGCTGTTATCGTTTGCCAGAGGAAATACCCTTGTTAAAACATAAAACGTTACAGGTAAACTACCCCTTTCCCTTAACTGATCTTCACCAAAAACAAAAGGTCTTGAGTACTCTACAAATCAGGGCTGTATACAAAACATTATTTGATTCTGTTTGAATTTGCGGCTGTTATCGTTTGCCATAGAAAATACCCTTGTTAAAAAAACGTTGCAGGTAAACTACCCCTTTCCCTCAACCGATCTTCACCAAAAACAGTAGGTCTTGAGAACTCTACAATTTAGGGCTGTATGCAAATAATCTTTTGATTCTGTTTGAATTTGCGGCTGTTATCGTTTGCCAGAGGAAATACCCTTGTTAAAACATAAAACGTTACAGGTAAACTACCCCTTTCCCTTAACTGATCTTCACCAAAAACAAAAGGTCTTGAGTACTCTACAAATCAGGGCTGTATACAAAACATTATTTGATTCTGTTTGAATTTGCGGCTGTTATCGTTTGCCATAGAAAATACCCTTGTTAAAAAAATGTTGCAGGTAAACTACCCCTTTCCCTCAACCGAACTTCACCAAAAACAATAGGTCTTGAGAACTACAATTTAGGGTTGTATGCAAATAATCTTTTGATTCTGTTTGAATTTGCGGCTGTTATCGTTTGCCATAGGAAATACCCTTGTTAAAACATAAAACGTTACAGGTAAACTACCCCTTTCCCTTAACCGATCTTCACCAAAATCAACAGATCTTGAGGACTCTACAATTTAGGGCTGTATGCGAAACATTATTTGATTCTGTTTCAATTTGCGGCTGTTATCGTTTGCCAAACAAACAAAATTACCCTTGCTAAAAAAAAACCGTTGCAGGTAAACTACCCCTTTCCCTCAACCGATCATCACCAAAAACAATAGGTCGCGAGTACTCTGCAAATCAGGACTGCATGCAAAAAATTATTTGATTCTGTTTTAATTTGCGGCAGTTATCGTTTGCCATAAAAAAAAATCTACAGACACACAGACAGACACACAGACAGACAGATAGACACACAGACAGACAGACACACACACAGACACTTTTCGGAAAACGACTTTTTTTCATGTTTTGAGTGTAGTAGAATCAGAATCTGCAATAATCTCGAACACGATTTTTTTTGCCATCACCATACTTCCATTCCTTAAGGAATATGGAATTAAAATCAATATTGGATGTTTCAACAACTAAAACTAAACCTACCTTTCGATTTTACGCGAACAGAAGTGTTATGTCGGACAACTACCATCGTTATAATTTACCACAAACGATTCAACAACTAAACAATCTGTGGTCGTCTTCATGCATAAGTTAACCTAGTAAATTAAATACAAAAGTTATACTTCACGTTAAATTTAGACTCCTATTCTCTAAAATAATATAAACAATTAGAAAATAAAAATGCTGCATAGAGAATATTATATATGTAATATTTAGAACATTATCTATAATATAAGTACGTAAATGCGTGTAAATTCAAGCCGAGACGTATAGTCATCAATCTTAATACTAATACTTTACAATACTCTTTTTTATTTTAATCAAAAAAAGTAATTTACAGTGGAACCATACAATAAGAGACAAAAAAGGATCACAAGCAGAATTATCACTGTTGCACACCACTATATGAAAATTATTTCGATTAGCGTTTTCAAGCTTCACAGCTCATCGTCAGATCGGAAATGAACAAACAGACATGAAAACAAACCCTTCACCCCCACCCCACCCCACCATGCCACACACAACAAGCTATAATTCAAATGTCTTCATTAAACATTCATTATATATTCTTCATTAAAAAGGGATCAGTGGACAGATGGAGTAAAAGGTTAAATATGTTAGAGGGATATACGGCAGGAATATTATGAGTATACTTGGTAGCATTTGCCCGTTAGCGACTAAAATGGCTGCAACATCTAAAATATCAGACAACTATAGAAACGTAAGCCGAAAAAACGGAGGTGTGTGGGACGTCTGAAGAAGCGCTGTAATGACCAACTCTAGTCTATCTGCTTAGACCAGAATAAATCACTTTCTTGTTTAATCTTTGTTGGCGATGATGAAATTATATTCGCCAGTTAGTTTGGTACCAGTACGCCTATCATAATTTCTCTTGATAATGATAATATCACTAATGGGCTGAAATGTCGAGGATGGCCTTGGACTCCTAAGGCCGAAAATCAAATGAATTTATGACTACAGTAGTGAAATCCGACGTTAAGAGAATTTATAGATCATTGGAAATATATAGGGTAGGAGTTTAAAGGTAATTATCGTCCGGTACGACCTTACCGCCAATTTTCTTATAAATATGGTGTTGCACGTTACATAAGCTACACCCATGGCATTTATTGTTTTAAATAATAACTTTTTCAGACTACATCTTACAGATATAGAGATATTTGAAAGGTTTAATATAATTAATTTTATCTAAGTTTAGTTTAATGATCTGAGCTATAAAACATAACAAGACTAATGTTTAAGGCATTAAATTATAACATGAATTTCTGTCAAAATATCTTTGTTAATATTTTTCTATACAAATGTTCTATTTAGATAATCGACTCACCAATAAATACCATATTACATCAAAAACTGATCCACAATCTCGATTTACATCTGGCTCTTAGTTTCGAAACTAACGCAAGATGTTTTGAAACTAAAGCAACAATCGCAAGTGTTGTGCCGGGACTTTCCCGGCGCGTGTAGAGTGGTTCAGGGCGACCAACACGGTTGGTAGCAGTGCCTGCCAGTGCCATTGTCAAAGCTGCGGCGACGCGATTTAGTGACCGGTCTCGTGGTCAGCTGTTCGCTGTGTTTCGGTTTTGAGGATGGCTGTCTAGTTAGGTTAACCAAATGCTTTATTTTCGACAAACTGGGAAAGGTTTGTCTTATGCAGGCAGGTACGACCTACACACAATTCTTTCGGTCTGATTTCTCAGCAAGCCTTCAACCAGAACATTCCCTTTGGTCTGACGGCCGAGGTCAGGTGTGTCTGTATTCTTTTAATACGTCGGTAGAATCCTAAAGACGTTCAAGGTCCCTGCCTCAGCCAGGAAATGGGGAAAGATCGGTGGTCATGAGAACACCTGTGACCACTAGCAGAGCGGTTCTACATTAAGACGCTCCCCGAAGCCGTCAGACTAAGAAATGCGGAAGAACCATAATACACCGAAAGATCCAGAAAGACCAGGAACGACTTCCAGTAAGCATTTACCATAGTTTATGGACAAATTTTGGAACCTCTGCTTGTCCACAGTTCATCCTGTTTAAACTTGAGTTCGTCGCTACATACTTACAGGTGGGAGCGTTTCATTTATGCCTCTTCTAACTACATCAACTCCATAGACTGGCTACCCTTGTTTTCTACATTAAATATTTGTCAACTCAATCGGTGTAACAAACTCATTAAGAACTGAAAATACTTTAAAGTCATAAGAGCTCAAGTTTGTAAAAAAAGTAACTGGTTCCATTGTTACCTGTCTAACATACACCATGAGGGGGTGGTTAAACAGTTCTACTAAAGCATGGTTGCTTTGCTTAAACTATGCGGAGTCGGATTATCTTTATTACCATTATTTTTATTATAATCATTCTTGAAAGGTTATTAGTTTTTTTTTAATTATGGGTTGGGTTAACTTTGGTATGGTCCGTCATTTCTACTGGTTCTCCCTCATGGGGTATGCAAGTCTGGAAGTATATATGTACATCTTTATGTCTACGTTCTAAATACTATAAATTAATTACTATATGTAAATAGCGATCTGAAACTGGAACATTGTGTCACCAACGTAAAATCTAACAAATCTTGTTATTATGTTAAAATGTGTTGATTGCAAGTCCTGTAACTCTCTTAAGCTCCAGCACACTTTTCGCTTCCTCTACGTTCATTAGCCTAGTCTTAAATATTACGTACGGTCCTGTGACCGCTACAAATGGTAGCAGAGCGTGGTTTGTAAATTTACATGTGCTGACCCGGAAATGGCAGGATTTGCAATTATGTTTGAAAAAGTTTTTGTTGGGTCTAAAATGAAGATATTGGGAATTGAGCGTTTTGTGTATAATACATTTTGACATTTAAATAATACTGTAAAATTAAATGAGCCTTTGAATTGAATTTAATAGGTGTTCGTGACACAATAATTATTTTTGATTTTCTATGAGAATGTGTGTTATGTAATCATCATCATGATGACTATTATTGCTATTATTGATTATCTTATTAATTATTATTATTAAATTGTACAACTGTAAGTAACATTAAATAATTTTGAAAGGTCACACACATTCACATATTTAGAGGTGATATACTATGCTTTAGGGGTTTTTCTTATGTGGGTATGTTGAATTTAGTTCCCAGGTTTTCTTTTTTTAATTTATGGTGTACTTTTGTGCTCGGGTTAATTTAGCGGTGTATAGGTAAATATTACGTACGGTCCTGTGACCGCTACAGTGTTGAAACACTCAGTGAATATTATATTATTCAAGTATAAATTTAATTAAAATAGTCTATCTTTCCTTTATGAAATTTATGCTATCCTAGGTACATCGTAAAAGTCAATAATCGTACAGTTTTTTTTTAGTATTATTAGTACTTGATTCTCTCTCTCTCTCTCTCTCTCTCTCTCTCTCTCTCTCTCTCTCTCTCTCTCTCTCTCCCTCTCTCCCTCTCACCCTCTCTTTCTCTCTCTCTTTCTCACGCGCGCGCACACACACACACACACGCGCACACACACTCGCCGGCGCGCATGATAACAATCGAGTATATCTGAGTACACGATACAGAATAGTCATAATTCACATTTAAGTAAAAGTATAATGACAAGGATATGAAAATAAATTGGAGATTATCCGCAACACGTTTAATTCTCATTTATTTTTAATCATCATAGTCAAAGCAAAGCAACCATTCAAGGTTGAATCAATTAGATAATTGTTGTGCTTTACATAATAAATATTTACCTGTAATAACTATAAATGAATGCATGAATACAGTTGACTAAACATATATATGCAGCTGACTGATTATTGCACCTCAAATAATCGACCATGAAGTGTCGAAACATTTAAAAATCTAAATGCTTCGTTGACATAAGCATTGATTACATTTTAAAGGAGTTACGCCTAGGTCAGTTTAAGAAGTAGACTTGTAGTAGTAACATTAAAATTTTCAAAGCTGATAAAAATTTTGTTTTGTTTCATGCACTAGTAATTTAAGGTTACGTACGTAAGGCTTACGAGCAGAGGTTTCTGTTTTCAAAGCTACCGCTAACGATCACATTTGGCTTGTTCTGCATGCTGTACTACGTATGTTGAAATAACGTGAAAACACATTCCAGATTACCGGGGTGAAGTACTTTACTTCAACTGAGCAAGTAACAGAACACGTCCAATCACATATAAAACACACCAATAGCTTAGTCTGTAAAATTAGTTCCTTTCTCTAGATACCGTGACAGGCTCACAGGTCTAATATTTTCTTACAGTTTGCGGTATTCTTCATTTTAACGTCAACCTACTTTTACAGTGTTTCTATCAACGTGATTATAATCGTTTTTGATGTATTACAACACTCCTCCAGATTTCTATTTATTTAAAAATTTTAATTTTCCTTTCTGAATTATTACAAGCGATAGTTTGGTAATGTCATTTACCTTTTGTTATGTATGACCGATCAACATACTTTTTTAAAGTTTTTATCTGTGTTTATTTTTATCCTTTGTCACAACTCTACTTTTGTTTTCAATCAGGCAAGGCTATTCTAGTTATTTTCTTCAAGATTCTTTCAATAACGTATGAACAGTACTTATATTTGTTTTAGTTGCTTTTAAACTTTCTGTCCTATGCAAAAGAACACTTTCATAATAACGTTAAGTATCATAATTTTTCTGTTTTTGGTTACTTCGATGTCAAAAGTTTTTCTAACATGTAATTTCTGCGCTGTAACTATTTTTTTTTGCAATAACGTCGTCTGTATTTCCTTTGTTACTTACCAAAATAATTCTTTTTTTTTTTCAATTCTGTATTTCTTTTCCACAACATTAATAACCATTCCTAGATGTACTTATCTCCATTAGATTTAGATTTTCTTAAATACGTGTTTATTAATAGCCTAATTTTTGAGAGAAATCAGTTTTCGTTTTGGAAATAATGCTTTTATATTTTATTATTTTTCCAAATCTTAAATTATATTTTTGTGAATTGTTTGGTGATAGCGCTGTGTTAATTTGGTACTATTCTACGTAACCAGTTAAGAGTCACTGACATAAGTTACTACAATAAGTTGGGACACAACTGCCGAGCACAGATCCACAAATCGGCACCACTTAGAATAGTTGACCTACGTTTGAGACTGCTTTAGTGGGAGTCGAATAAATCCTACTGACGCACAGATCCGTAGCTATAGTGATAACGATACTAACCAAACACTCGTTACGTCACTTCATATCATTGTACATTCCCATTCATAACAATATCTGTTATTATTCGCCATATATATGTAGATATGAGCTTCCATTTTATATGTACAGTATATATATTTTTCCACATCGTTTACATCAAATATGAAATTATCATTTAAATTCTAAAAATAGGAAGCATAATTTTACATATTATATACTGAGGATTTTATAAACTAAGGGACACAGTAATACGTTTACTTTGTCAATGTTATAATTTGGTATAATATCTTGTGAGGCACGATAGAAGGAACCCTTATCAGCTGTTAATTTGTATAACAAAGACGTCGCTACTTCATCTGAATAAACAGATCTCACTGGCACAGTATTTGCAGCATATGCAAATGAATAGGCCTACTGTGATCTGCTTCACTGCTTCACTGTATACACAATGCAGACACATTAAGACAAAGCATTAAGTGAGGTTGGACTCCCCTGTGTTTAACTGTGGCAATGGCGGAGAACTGTAAATCGTAAATCTTGTTTAAGTATAATGAATTTTGACACATTCCATAGGCCTATATAGAATTCCTGCGTTTCCAAGAGCGTTTTAATATTTTAAAATTAAACACACGCAATTTAATTATAACAACATTTTAGACCTTTTTAAAACAAATTGTTACATTTCATTTATTCTATACGTCTACAATTTTAAATCAGACTGAAGCATCGGCCCCGTTGCAGTTATGCAGGTGTTTCATTACTGAAAGTATTCCCTCCAACTACCATTTTATTGTAATATTAAAACAGTCGCAAATCTTCTATCCATTACGTGTTACATAATATGCACTTACCAGAGTTAATATTGGATTAATTCGTACTGGCTGTCACGTAACGACTATTGCGATGAATCTTCCTGGACAAATTAATTTTGAAATATCCCGTCTCGATTTTTTCATCTACATAAAATAATGTAATGTATTTTATTTTAGCTCTTCATATTTTTACAACTAAGCTTGTGCACAGTTTTAAGGTTAGGATACACTGTTTCTCTTGCAGGAAATCGTCCAAGAATTTTACAACGCGTTTCCGAGTAATCACAATTGTCTGTTCTGTCTATGACAGATATTCCTGTCACTATGGGGTCTGTATACACCACAACTATGTGTTCCCAAGATGACAATTAAATGCAATTCTGTCACGTTTCAAATTAATTTTTGTTTTCGTTTCAATAGGAACTGAATTTTAGGGACTATTAAAACTCTAATTTTATAGAATTTTCTCTTTGTTTCAGTAGAAACAAATTAATTAATTTACTTCAATGTAATATTTTCGTTACGCTTCTATTTCTGCTGATTCTACTTGTTATTATACCCTTAGAAAGAAAGGCAAGAGGAAAAAAAACACTAGGGCCAAAGAATGAATAGAAGCAATGGGAGCAGGAAACCTGTACACTAAGACTGTGGAAGTAGAGAAGACACGGCTAGAGACGAGAGTCGGCGACAACGTTTGGACCCATCAAATAGACAGAGAAATTATTTTTGTAAAAACTCAGTCACAAAATAAATTAAACTTTTACCCTTTGAAAATATCTACAAAGTATAAAATATAAAGTATTCTACAAATATTTTAAGTATTTGTAAAGAAAAGACTCCGCAAACATCTACTTCCACTGTTTCTGAATGGAAGACGTAATTTACTTTCCAGGGTTTATAGGAAACGGAAAGAAACATTCAATTAATTTTACTTCAACCAAAGAATAATGTCTATGCAATTTGACAAACGAGAAGAAGAACTGGTTTTAAGAAGAAAGTTTTCTTTCCATAATACTGAGGTCTTCAAAAGTGTTCTATAAAGAACAATATTTAAAATTATAAGATTAGTGCTATTATTTTAGCGCTATTTAACCTCCAAACATAAGAAAAACTGTTGAAACCTTTTGTTATACGGTAGTTACGTTTATTTATGAGTATTATTTACTCTCAGATATCTTTCTTGGTTAGTACCAATCATCGTTACTGCTAACACTGCTCACTATCAATTAATGTTTACATTTTGTTTATATGTCTTTTCCTATAAAATCTAGCTTATGATCTTATAATAATTATTATTTTGGTTATATATAATTTAATTACATTATTAATTTTCTTTGTTAATGTAATTTCTTGGTAGTTGATATGATATTTCACTTCTGACTGTGAAATTATCTCTGTTTAGGTTTAAATATTGCTACCTTTCATCCCTTTACTCTGATACTTAGTTACATCGTTTATCAAAAACCGATGATCTTTCAGAAGATGACATACCCAACCACATAGGCCTACTGCCATTTTTAGTAGACTAGAGTAACACTATCAGTCGTGGCGTAATGAATACCGGTCTCAGCAACTCATTGCCACTGCGGTCTCAACATTTCACCTTATTTCGCTGTTTTCAAAGTTTCGTGAATTTCCCGTAAATTTATTATACTGTTACAACGGTCTAACTGATCGTCGTATGATACAGTGGAAAACAAAATACACTACAAGGCACAAATTAAGTCACGAATCACCAGCTTCAATTATCACAATTATACAGTTTGTAATCAAGAAGATAGTCTCTTACAACAAATAAAATAAAAATTGTTCACACGCAATAAAAATATCGACTAATATAAAACACAATTGTACTACAATTGTCCCGCACAAATATAAAAACACATGACACTTCGTCACAATACTTCGAGCCGCCCTGAAATAAATCGTCACTAAAACTGATCTAAGGGTCAATGAAGTCTTTTATTTATACCCCGCTGAGATACCAGAATATTTCATACTACGCATCAAGAACGCTGCTAGAAAACACCAGAACGTAATCGATTGCGGCCTTGCACGCAGCGCGCGCGGACTTGTGAAATCTGGATCAGTCTCGGGCGCGTGACAAGTGTCGCGTACTTGTCCGTCATCTCAGTAGCAGCAATACGTACGCACACACACACACACATTACAGCGGGAAGAGCCGAGAAACACGTAGAACGTTCTGTAATGCCGTAACGATTCTTCAAACACAATAAATCAAGTTTGTTTCTAATCAAGTTTGTTTCTAATACTCATCTACTAATGTAATCAAAAGAGTCCATCCACTTTTGTTAAGTTTTTCTCGACGCTATTTTTTTTTCATTATAATTTAATTCAATTCATTTCAGATATTTAATTATTTAAAATAACTGAATACATTTTATTTTAACAAGTAGTTTTACGTGTTACATATTACAAATAATTGCAAATAGGTTTCCTTTTTCAAGAATATAAATAAAATATTCTATACTCTAAACTCTTCCAAAAGAAGTCTCTAATTTAGAGAAATATCAACCTCTGAAAGCAAGTAACAGCTCTTTATTTTTTGTATGAAAACTAAGACACGTTCATCTCTCAGTCGTTCCTAATTTTTCTGCTCAACCTAAATGTAGGGCCCTATCGTAAAATTTTATTGGAATCTTTAAATTATATTAACGTAAAATACACTAAAATATACTTACACTTAAATACACTTAAATTATTAATGTAATCTTTAATATTCAAATATAACAACGAAATAACAAGCGCAGCGCGCGCGCACACACACATTCACACATAGGAACACACAAAGTGAGCATTCATCTGTAAAATGCTAGTACTGTATTTAAATGAAGACACGACACTGACTAGACAGTGTAGGCCAACCTCGTTTTCAATCCCCTTTGCGTCTGATACTGCAACACTGATCGTTTTTCAATAATAGATTTGTAATGGCTGATTTGCTTTCTTTAGTGTTAGAAAAACTATGAAAAACAGCTTCTGTATTCATTACCTAAACATATCATTTCTAGACACATGTGACACATACTGTAAATACATCTCGTTAATTCATACTAATACACACATTAAAATACAAAATATTAAATATAACATAGAACCAATTTAGAATAGGCTAAAGAATGCCTATAAAACGATAAAACAGAAGCACCAAACTAGTTAACGACGGTAACAGTAGTAAACATATTTCTTACACCAATAATTAGTAGATCTAGGCGTCTGTTATTACTAAATATTTCTAACCAAATATTTTCACAAAATTTGTGAAGTAAAATATATATCAGTAATACTGACGATTTTCAAATCAACATAGATGTAGCTATAAAACATAAGGTAAATAACAAGCAGATAAAATAATGTATTAAATACATTTTTTAAGAGATAGCCAACACAGTCTGCTGGTTAAAACAAAGACACCTTAAGGATTTGATACGTTATTGGTCTACAAGGTGACAGTAGGTGTTGTGTCCACTTATCAAATAACTGTACGTTACAAAATTCCAAAATCATCTATGAGCACTTGTAGACGTATATGCTTCCCTAGTGTTTCAAGCCATAAAATACGTTTGAGGTTGTACATTGATTTGCCACTAAGGCATATAGTTACTACTGTATTTGTAACCCCCCTATTTGTAATTCGAAGCAGTGAGCAAACTGCATCGTGATAAGTAGACACCTACATCAAAACTCTGCTACAGGCGGCATCTTAAGTTTCTTGCTATCTGATATTTGTCTCTGACAAAGCATTCAGCAAACATATACGTTGGTTTGGAATATGCGTTGTATGGTAGGAAGACAGAGTGTATGCAAAACCAAAATAAAAGGAAGGAAAAAAGGTTGTACCAAGGAGAAATTAGACACAAAGTATTAAGCGTTGTGGCCACTTGTCTCTATCGTGTTTATTAGTAATATTATTTAGAAGCAAATACACAAACGTTTAACAATGTATTCTTATACTCTATCTAATATTCCCTGTTATACTCTTTCTTGAACAGTTATTAAGAAAAATATCGCTTTGTTCTTTAACTCTCCGTAACTACACATGGGAATTTTCATACTAGTTTTTAAGTATACTAACAAAAGGCAAACAGAAACTATTTATAACTTATATATATTTACTACAATAAAAAATTTGGGACTTTACTATAAGTTCTTTTATTTTACTGCCTTTAAAAGGACACATACCTCAGTTGTCATCTGAACAGGGTTCTTCTTATTTTTCACTGCTTTCTAGGTATAAAATGAAAGGTCTATTATTATCGTTCTCCACAC
Source organism: Magicicada septendecula (assembly GCA_034769895.1). Taxonomy (NCBI): domain Eukaryota; kingdom Metazoa; phylum Arthropoda; class Insecta; order Hemiptera; family Cicadidae; genus Magicicada; species Magicicada septendecula. The sequence goes on from CM068368.1 coordinate 146,141,637, forward strand.
CCCACTGCAAATACTCTCCTTCTATTACCGTTGTATGTCTTACATACTTTCCCTCATAATTTGCGTTCATTTCAAGTACACGATACCACAAAATGTGGCAGGTAATATAACTTTTTGACGGAGTAACATTCCGTTTTCTCAGCATTTCTTTTAAGCGATCGTTCACCACCTCTGTAGGTTTAAACTGCAGTTGTTGGGAGGTAACCTTAATACTTTGAGCACGTGCTGTTGAGCTGCTTCATCAATAACGAACTCTCTTAATATTAGAATCTTTTATAATTTACGTAACACAGACTTGCAGCAACACAGATCTAATGGGAAGCGGATGATCTTCAAATTGTAGTACTTCGTAAATTTTACAATGTTTTGTTTTGTAATCGGCATATTTAGTATTTTAAGTTTTAACATGGTAACTACTATATAGAGTTTAACTACCACCTTAATAGAGTGTTAACCAGCGTTATCCAAAATGACAGTGTATTTTTTGTTTGGTGAGAATTTTTTTAACAACATATTTCAAAACCCTCCTCGGGGGAACCTATAACCCCTAGAGTGCGCGTCCCCAGGTGGCGGATAGGGGGATACCCTAACCGGCTTAGGTCGGCGGGTAGGTGAGAAATAAAATACCACCCGCGAACCAACAAGTGGGGTAGAAGGGGCTCCTTAGCTGTAGAGAAAGCAACCCTTCTAGGAGAAGGTACTCTGAAATAAAATCCTGGCCCTCCAGGTTGGGGGTTGAGGCATTGGGCTAACTCCCTAATACTCGGAAAACCATTTAATGTTAAAAAGCCTAGTAAACAGCCTCGGAAGATCGGTTAAAATGGACACGACTTAAGCTACGAAATAGGACACCGAACTTTGGTACTTGGAACGTACAAGGTCTCTCTCAGAAATTAAACGACGTTATTTATGAAATGAACAATGACAACATAGACATAGGTGTATTCACAAAAACTAGGAAAAAAGGGTCCGGCTCCTAAAATCTTGGATACTATGACCATTTTTATAGTGGGGTAGCAAAAGAAAAGAGAGCGCAACAGGGCGTCTCTATTCTTATACGCAGAAACCTAAGAAGATTCATAACTAACTGGAAAGCAGTAAACGAGAGAATTATAAAAATGAACTTAACTATCTACGGATATCGAATAATCATTCTTGGTATTTACGCAATAACAGAAGACGCGCTAATAGAGCTCAAAGACCGCTTTTTTGAACAACTGCACCAGGTAACATCCACAATTGGCAGCTCTAGAGAAATCATATTACTTGGTGATCTAAACAGTAGACTCGGCAAACAAGAGCAGAGTAAAGTTGTAGGGAAGCACAACGAAAACATTTTAAATGAAAATGGCAAGAAACTAATAGAAGTTTGTGAGCAAAATGAACTGCGAATATTAAATGTATTTTATCCACACACAAAAATTCATATGTACACCTGGACCCAAAACTTTAGGCAACTGAAATCGATCATTGATTATGCTATAATAAAACAGGACTATCGCCACATGGAATACATGACACGAAAACTTATAGAGGAACTAGATGACCCGGCGGACTTTGTCCCGCCTCTAAATTTTTTTATTCATTTTGCTGAGGCCAAAAAAAAATGATATAGATATTTATTTTTTAATTTTATAATAATTAGTAGAAGTATAACTGTCGTCAAATGTTATCTAAATTGGCAGTTATTGATGAATGTTTGGCTTCGCGCAAGTTGATGGTGGCTGATGATGGACGTTTTCATGTGACAGACGAATATTATAAGCAGCATAATGATAAATACATGGAGCATTATTATTAACAGAAACATTTTGTCTTTAAATTAATAAATTTATTTCATGTATTTTTATATTAATTGAGTAATAATATAAATGATTTGTTTCCCATTAAATTTATTTTTTGCTTATTTTGACAATAATAATTGTGTTTTGAAAAATAAAAATAAATGAAATTATTAAAATTGAAAAAACAAATGTTTATATTTAACCTAAAGCTAAATCATGAACGATATTTGTGGTTTTGCCTTGGGGGGTGTAAACAAATAAATTTGATGGTCGACCAACACGGGAACACGCAACATATAATTGGCCGTGTGAAAATCATGGGGTTTCTAAATCCAACCCGCATATATTCATTGTTTGACCCTGCGCTTTATTTATAGTCATAGCAAAGGCCAGCCGGATAGGAAACTGTAAACGTTTAAATTGAATTGTTGAATCAGCAGGAATCATTGGTATCCTTGGCAACAAAACATGATCACCCTTGAATTTTCCGTTTAGAATTGTTGCCTCTATTATACTAAAATTTTTACAGGAGAGGGATTGACGTTTGCAATGATGTCATCGCCATGTTGCCACTTCGTAACCACGTGTTTCTGTTGAATGTCACGCAAGCGTAACTTTCGTTACTGCATTCACTCAAAACATACTTCTCGCAGACAAAACAAATCCAGTACACGCAGACTAAATATGTATTCCCCTACTTAAAAACTAATCTTCGATTTCGTTGTCCATGACGTGTCCGTTAATTAACTAAATATAATTATTACACTACGACTCGGAACACAAAACTTTTTATAGGTAAAAACGAAAAAGTTTTACCTTACAACCTGAACCGGCTTTCGCCTTTTAAAGGCTTCTTCAGAAGTCTCGCCTTTTAAAGTTTTGTGTTCCGAGTCGTAGTGTAATAATTATATTTAGTTAAAAACTAATATTAATTCAGTTGTAACTACAGATAATTCATAAACTAAAAATGTGAATTCTTACGAGAATAATAAACGAGAACTTAATTAACTTCAGTGTTTTTTTTAAATTAACTTCAAATGTTCCGAATCTTTAATTTTTTGATTTAACGATAAATGTGACAATGTGCAAATGTGCAATAATCAACTTAGTGTATAAATAAAGTAAAAATTAACAATAATAAAAAATATAAGACAGCAAAATAAGAGTCAATGTTTTGTTTTTATTACTTTTACCATAAAAACAAAACCGAAAATGAAATTATTATTACCTGTCTGTAGTTTTCTGCCTGTGCCGTTAATCTAAAGGTGTTACACCACTTATGTCGCTACCAGAGTCACTCGAGTCACTGGATTCTGTCCCCAAATTTATTACCAGTTGTTCCACGGCGTCTTCTAATATGCCTTCGTTGCTCCATGCTTCGTCAATTACTTTCTTTGTATGCATCACTGCTTTTCTCCAATCGTCTGCAGTAACATTCGTAATGCCCTCGCGTATCAATTTTTCTACTTCAGTTCCTGTAAAAGTCTTATTATTTCTTGCTACATATCCCTTTACTTGTGCCCAAATTAACTCAATGGGGTTAAAATGACAATGATACGGTGGTAATCTTACTACTTTATGGCCATGTTCTTGCGCTACTTTGTCAATTAGGTATTCCGGAAAGCGGGGTTTACAACCTGACACCAGCTCCAATAGCTCTGCTTTTTTCATGCTAATAGTCGTAGAAATGTTATGTTCATGAAGCCAGTGAATAATTTCTTCTTTACGTGTAGCTAATGTTGGCGCTTTGTCGTATATAACCGAGTGATAAGGGGCGTTATCCATTACAACAGTTGACGGCACTGTGAGGTTTTTTAATAACGAGTCTGTGAACCACTTGGTAAAGTTTTCAGAGTTCATTTCTTCGTGGAAGTCACTCGTTTTCTTTGACTTAAAGGCATAAAAACAGTTAGGTATGAAACCTTTTGATGTCCCAGCGTGTACAATAATATATCTACCCCCTCGTCCTAAAGGTATTTTTATTGTTCCTTCCACAGTATCATCTGTCCAGCCTTTTCGTAAACTGTGACCTATCTTTACCCATGTTTCGTCTAACCAGACTATGTCTTCAATAGATTTAGTTTGAATTTCTCGTAGAAATCTACAACGTAAAGCAACTACACTTTCACTTTTCATAAGAACTTTTCTCCCCGAAATGTTTGTAAACGTAAAACCGATATTTTGCAATACTTTCCTAACAGATGATTTACTACCGGCAAAAAGATCAGCTGCTGCTAACGACTTATGAAGTTTATTTATTGTTGGGTGCTCTTTTCTACAATAGTAGCTATAAATATGCTGTCGAATTGCATTTTCTTGGAAAGAATCTAACTTCGTAACTTTTTTGTCTGTATTTCTTTTTTTATTAGGTGTATGAAACTTGGGCTCTGTATCACTAAAATCAGTAAGAAGATCGTCTTTCTCTTTTCCTATACGTACTATAAGATTCTTCCCTACTTTGCATGCGGCAGCTGTACGCTCTAAAACTTTATTAAAGGAAATTAACGGCCCCCCGTTTGCTTTTGCTTTTTTAAAATATTCACGTACTGAACAGATAAGTTGTCCTGCCTGTCCATTAAATACTTTCCTTTTTCTTGCCTTGCGTATAGCTGAAGCACTCGTACTGGCGTCGGACATAGCTGAATGGATAATATTTACAATCACTTATCACTTAGTCCACTAAATACTTAAATTTTACCACAAAATCACTTCTGAATATTAGACTAATAATCACTAAATTTAACAAATATCACTCAATCATGAAAATGCACTAAAATATTATAATATTGTAAATTTTAAAACTGTTAAATTTCACTCACATCAAACCGTAGTAAACGCACTAGGCCTGCTGTTCAATTTACTACGCGCACGTGGTAACGTACAAACAGCGGAACAACAAGTACGAGTTGACAACGCTGTGCTGTATAGTTTCGGCCAATCATACCGCTCTAAACACCACTTCCTCCCTCACTTGCAGAGAAACGTCAATCACTCTCCTGTAAAAATTGTAGTATAAATTCCCCATTAATTTTTTGACGACTAATCTCGTTCCATTACACAGCCGTGGTGCATTGAGATTGCGCAGTAAAATTATCGGTGAACCAATTTTTACTTTTAAATTGTGTGGTGGCAAACCTGGTAAGTCCGGAGAATTACGAAATTTCGTTGGAAAATGTACAGCTTCGTTTTCATCTACGACTGTATCAATTGACTTAAATGAAATTGCTTCACCGTGCAACATGTCTTGTATTTTAATATTCATGTCATCAACATCAACATTTTTTGCAGCCAGTATCGCACGTTCGCTGAGCCATTGATGATCACGGATATTTTCGCGAATATTTGGGAACACGTTGTTAATTAATAATTCTTTCGTATCCATAATGTTACAGAAGCCATTCGGCAAATTAATTGTTCGAGTATTTTGATCCATAACAATTGTTCCATTTCCAATATTGAGTAGTTGTTTAGAAAATGAGTCAGCCAAAGGATCATTATGAAGCATTACACGCATGTTAGTTGTTAATTTTAATGTGTGCACGTTTCGCCATAAATTTGAAGATTTTAGGCATGCATTTATTTCGTCTGCATATGTCGAACGTGGTATAACTGGCAACGTTTGTCGGAAATCGCCTGATAACAAAATGAGTGCACCTCCGAATAGCCTGTCATTTCCTCTTAAATCTTTGAGCGTTCTATCCAAGGCTTCCAATGAATGGTTATGGGCCATTGTGCATTCATCCCAGATGATGATACAGCATCTTTGGAGGACTTTAGCCATACTGGAATTTTTTTAATATTGCAAACAGCGTTTTCGTTTGTTTGTATATTAATTGGCAGTTTAAGGGCTGAATGTGCTGTCCTGTCACCGTCTAATAAAGTAGCAGCAATTCCAGATGATGCAATTCTAAGAGCAATGTGACATTGTGCACGTATTTTGGCCAAAATTAGTGATATCAGAAATGTCTTACCAGTTCCTCCTGGTGCATCAAGGAAATAGAAGCCTCCTTTTTGAGCATCAACAGCATGCATAATAATTGTATCGTAAACCGTTTTTGTTGTCGTGTCAATTTTGGTTCATTAATGTTTAACATATGCAATCAATTCGTCTGTATTGTATGAATGCTCTCGTTGCGTATCACGATTAAACAGATCGCTTGCTGTCCGATTCGGTGCAGGCATTCCTAAATTTGCAAAAGTGCTTCATTAGCAATTTGCAAACAAATGTCCTCAATTAGAACCAATGATTCATTATAAATCTCTGGCGTTAAATTTAAATCGGTATTTTGCTGTATTGTACGCAATCGGTGCAATATGTCTTCGCTCATTCCATCTTTGTATTTATCCCATAAAGCGTCTGGTTTTGTTGGGAAGCATGTAGTTAATAAAAGTGCGAAAAAATTGCGTATTTGGTGTGCTGATGAAGTAAGCGAAGCATCAGCCAATGTTAAATCCCAATGTGTATCGTCTTCAAGCAGTTGCAATCCTCGGCATGCGTCATGATTTGGTGCATATAATTGGCCATTAACGGTCCTTAAATATTCAAATGATGTTGTGCCACGGACATTAATTAACAGCAACCGCAAATAAAAACATTCTCGTTGTTTTGGATTGAACAACGAGTGTATAATCTTCCTAATGCATTTGTTGAAAAAATACCGGGATAACCATCGACTGGCGTGCCTCTTTTCCTGGGTTCCCATTTTTTTTATGTTTTATTGAATGTGAAATATGTTGGATCTTGATCATAAAGTAACGTAAGTGCAAATGCACCAAAAATGTTTTCTTGTTTGGATAATTTAAAAAACTCAGTTAATGTTGTTTTTGGTGCTGTTAATGCTCTCTCCAATACATTTTGTTCATTGAAGAATACACGTTGTCCATTTTCAAGATGTATAGCCAAGTGAATAGCTGCTGGATCTCGTTCATGTATGGCAAATGATAGAATACGCCAAATGGCTTCATTGCTGCTTATGTATCTGCCCATTTGATAGCGCGTAATTTCTTCATTTTCATTAACATTTTGAACAGTAAATACGGCCATATCACTGCCTTTATTTACGTATTTACATATATACTTTATTTATTTCACTGAACTGCAGAATTCAACATTTATGTGCGCTTTGTACGTCTTAGGTAATAAAGGCGAATATGGAACCACCCACCTATTGTCGATTTCAACCTCATCTGCATTACTTCTCAAGTTCAACATAAACAATTGTCCACCATTTTCTCTGGATCTTCGACGATACAAAGGATAACCATCTATACCAGTGATTGTTTCCGTGACAAAATTTTTTGGAATTTTCTTTGTACATCTACCATTATCCATACACGGAGAATTCATATTTATCGAACCACATGGTGCATGAATCATATTTCTTGTTACGATATCAAATAATTCTGGATCAACATTTGCATTGGGTATTTCAGCAAAGATAATTGTATCAATTTCTTCTGGTCTAATTTTTTCAATTAACAAAATTAAAATGTGTGCATGCGGTAACCCACGTTTCTGCCACTCAACTGAATACATACAGCAGCGTGTTTTTCCAAATACATGATGCTTTACGATAAAATCGTTAAGAGCTTTAAATTTTTGTTTGAACACTCTTGCAGTTACATCATGGCGATCAATTGGTTTTTGTCCAGGTAGTAACAGTTTAGTAATTTCTTCCCATTTTGGATTGCAAGTGAACGTTATGAACAGATCAGGCCGACCTTAAGCACGAACATAAGCCATTGCGTCTTGTACAGTATGTACTCTTGCATATGATGTGGACTACCTGTATATGAAGATGGTAGTATGTGCATATTTCCCACATCATTGATATTCATATTTGCATCATTGTTATTGTTAATAGAGTCACGTAAATGTATATATTCATCCATGCGCAATCGTGCTTGATTAAAACGAATGTATCGCAAACGTTCGCTTCCTATTTTTGCGTACATGTCCAAATAAGTTTACATGTACATGTAGTATGTACATGTACATACTGATGAAATAAGTGTCCACATTTGAGTATGTGGTTATCTGCCTGTTACCGTATCATCAATCGATATGCGTAATAGTTCATGCAGCTAACTTTTTTATTAGTTTCTTCACCTGTAAATAAAAAACAATTAGTTACACAGAATTACTTACATGTTGTAAATATTGTAGATATTGTAAATGTTGTGAATAATGTAAATGTTGGTTGTACCTGTTGAAGGATTACGTTGTTGGATATTAATATGATAGCCATCCTCTCCTTCCCAGAAAAAATTTTTCGTAGAAACAATTTGGAATCGGCAGTATCACCTATTAGTTGTTTCAGACGGTGGATGCAATTCTGGTAAAACAACTTTTCCGGCAGCGCAACACATTCCAGGAGTTTCATTTTTAAATTTTAATGAATGACAAAATTGACATACTTTATTCATATCTCCAATAATTATTTTTGAATGTGATCAGTACTCAATTTCTGGATCGTATTCAAACGCAAGGCGGTTAAATGATGCTGCTGTTAATGCCCGTCGTACTTGAATTCGTTGTCGTTCTGCTAATAGATGAAGGCCTCTGTTTTCATTAGTTAACGTTGACGTGCCTGTCTGTGTCGTAATCTGTCTGCTTCTAAACGTTGACTGCGCTGCTCTCCACTTTCTTGCGCGCGTGAACGTACATTTAAATTTCTAATATTTTCATTCTCCTGCGAGTTTTGTTCCTCCGTTCTTCTTTGTCGTCGCGCCTGCTCGCTTTGAGCATGTTGTGATTTTCGACCGATGTTTGCCCGCCCTCTTCTTGGCATTTTTCTATCACAAATTTCACAAATGTATATATGAAAATAAAACGTTTTAATTGTAACAATTTTATAAATACATCACGTAGCATTGCGGTTATATTGAATTTCCTTTAATTGATTTGTTGTTTGCAGCACATTCCTAAACAAAATGTAAATATAACCTACCATTGAGTTTATATTGAATTGCCGGTAATTGATTTGTTGTTTGCAGCACATTCCTAAACAAAATGTAAATAGAGTATTATATTCACTACCAAACCAAAATGTAAATACAGTATTATATTTACCACTGTGTTTTTTAATCACTGTGTTTTTCACCCCACCTGCCAACGTGGACCAAAACACCTATCCTATGTTGCTTCTCCCGTTGGATAAAATATTTCTGGCAAGTTGGTTGAAATCGGTCCTGCCGTTTTTCATATTTTCCATTTTTGACAACCCCCCCCTCAAACCGCCCATTTGTTAAGCCCAAGGGCCCAAAAATTTTCAATAGTGCATACATGCATGTAAAATTGTTACTTCCATCGAAATTCCCTTTAATTCGATACCCCATATGCTGTATTTGCATTTTATCCAATTTTTACCCCCCCCCTTGGCCAAACTGACACCTCCAACCCCCCAAAAATTTTCAATAGTGCATACACGCATGTAAAATTGTTTCTTGCATGGAAATTCCCTTTAATGTTATACCCCATATGCGGTATTTTCATTTTTTCCAATTTTTACCCCCCCCTTCGGGCCAACCTCACACTTGGCACATGTAAACCTTACTCTGAACCTAACGAACATATGGTGCGAATATGAGCTTTATCGGATAAGTGGTTCAAAAGTTTTAAGAACATTTACAGACGTACACTGAATTTTTATATATAAAGATATAAGCTATGGGGCCTTGAAATAAACACAAAGAAAACGGAGTATATGTGCATTGGTGGGGAACAGAAGAATTTAATTTTAGAAGACGAACAAGAAATAATAAATTGCAGTAGCTATAAATATCTAGGAACAACAATTACACAAGATGGTAGTCTAGATAAAGAGATAAGAGAAAGAAATAACTCGGGAAGAAAATCAGTGCATTGCTGAACAACATATTTTAGAACCAACAAATATCAAAACAAAATTACCATCGTATATACAATACAATCGTGAAACCAATTACCTCATACGGGTGTGAAATAGGGACAATAATACAAAGAACAGAAAAGTTGTTGGAAGCTACTGAAATGGATTATTGGCGAAGAGCGGCAGGGAGGTCAAAACTGGAAAAAGTAAGAAACGTCAGAATCCGGGAGATAATGGGGGTACAGTACTCTATTGTCGACGACATAAAAACAAAACAGCTAAGATGGTTTGGGCATGAGCAAAGAATGCCGGATAATCGACTCTCCAAGCTAATTTTGAGATGGACACCATACGGTCGTAGGCGAAGAGGAAGACCTAGGTTGAGTTGGAGAGAAGGCATCAACCGGACAATGAGAGACCGGGAATTGGAAGAAGAATCTTGGTTAGATCGAGACTAATGGAGACTAGGGATCGGAAGACGTAGGATAACGTCATGAACTAATTTATATATACAGTATATATATAACAACACAAATTTCATTTATATAATTTAAATATATTGAATTGATTTAATGGGTGTAATCGTAATAAGAAGATGATATGTTATATAAGTTTAAAATTGTTCCATAATTTATTTATTAAACAAACTCTTTCATATCGCATATTAAACACTGACTCATTGTTATATCGTTTGTACGAAGTTTTCGTACATAACTTATTCCTAACAAGTTACATACACAAGTTATACCAAAACTTATTATCTAATTTTAATTACTTTAAAATATTTATTTTGCTCTCGGCTTACTTATTGTGTGCTCATATTTTTGCAATTGCTGGTTCATTAGCTTAAAAAATGAATTTACTTCTATTCAAATTTCTTTTATATTACTTTGTTTTAACTTTCTACTGCATATGCATTCTCCTTTATCATCGAAGACTTTACTAATTACGTTAATTCAAAAATTAAATATTTCTCTTATCATTTACGTTACTACTTACTAAATTTGATACAAGAAATATTATTCTAATTTTTATTCTGCTTTTACATTTATGTATAATTGATTTATTTTAATACTGCTTGAATGTTTTTCATTCCAACTTTAATTAGTGTCTTTCAAATGTCTATAATTACAATAGTTTTTTATCACCTCGATTGAAGTGGTTATTCATCCGTACGTCCTCCTTTTGTCCTCGGGTCGGATCTTCCGTGTCCTTTTGGTCCTCTGGTCGTGTCCTCCGTGTCCTTTTGGTCCTCTGGTCGTGTCCTCCTGCATGTGTTGATTAATAGTCGTCTCGCCTCACGTCATATGCTGCCGGTGTGTCCACAGACCTCATCGTATGTATTCTGCGGCTCTGGTTGGACATCTAGTTTGTCCTGTGACTCTCACTATAGATGTGAACTGGCGTCGTCGACTGACATAGCCTCCTGCGGCAACGGTTGAATCGAGAAGAAGAAACTTTATTAGCGCGACCTGGTATTTATAGTCAGGTCGTGCAAAAATTCATGTCTGAACAATATTCAACCTGTCAGATTTTGTCGAGCGTCACTTTCCCCACTCTGGTTCAAGTCACAATTTTCGCCTATTTTCGCGAATTACGAAGTTTGTTTCACTTCACTCGATGCTCAATCGATCACTAATTTTTATGTGATTACTATACGTAAATTGCACTTCTTTATGGTACTCACAATAAGAGTTATTCATTTTTTCGTATAGTAATTGCACTTTTCGTCACATCGATACGGTTTTTTAACACTTTATTCACCTAAAATTTCTATACACTTTGGTGTATTTTGTTTTATCCTACCGTACATAGTTTTCTTATAATTAAAATAAACATACAACTATTCTAGTTGAAAAGGGTTGGTTACATTTCAGGAACGGACAGGTTTCACACACACCAACAAAATACGCGCGTACACAACGCTAGCGACAGGAGTGTCGAAAATGTATGTCCATGCTTGAATTCTGCGCTCCCTATTTTTACTACGATCCAGCTTATGCAATCTAAATCATGTTTATTAATTCATATTTATTTATTTTTATTATTTATTTCATTTATTTTGGCAATGCACAGTACCATTAATGTTTGTACTGTTGCTATATATATATATATATATATATATATATATATATGTATATATATTTCAAAACAGTTCTCAGAAATGTCAGTGATCATTTCTTTTTAAGAATCGGCTTTATAATCAAAATCTTCTTGGAAGAGTAGTACAGACATTAGGAACCAAGCTCTCACGTCTTCCTGTGTGCCACACTATAACTCGTTGATTGCAAGACCATAATTGGTGGGCTTTTGAAGAACAAGAACAACGTCCGCCATCCGACCCCTTCACAACGACGTCTTGCGCGTCGTACCAGGTCTCGTATTGCTAATATTATCTCATACCCGGCAGCTTTCAAACAATTTATTGTTTTCAGGTAACGGCATGTTACCCTCATATATGCTACTCCAATAGCACTTCTCGCTTATAAAGAATGCGAAAACGAAATCCCAGTTTCTTAGTAACAATCTTAACGTTGCTCCTTTCATGGACATTCGTAATCTTTGCAAAGTTTTGTAAAATATTGGCCATCGTATATTCTATTCTGTAACAATGGTATACCTTTTGAAGTACGTTACACGCAAAATTTGTCAATGTTCCAGAGTTAAGAGTTTTGTTTCTCACTGTCTGAGTTGTTTTTGGTCTTCTATTTATAACTTTAAAAGGTTTAATCAAAACGTTCATGCAGTTCTTGTTTATTTTAAAAATTATGCCTTCATCGACATTTATATTGCCTCCTTCAAAGTAGTCTCAGTCGAATGTAATACGATTAAGCCAGCCGTTTTGTAGTTTTCAAGCATACACTTTTTGGTACAACCTTGAGCTCGCTCAGCGATTTTCGTTTTATGTCTTCAACGGTTGCGAGACGTTGTTCTTTCTTAAAAATTATTACCATTGGGAGAAGTAAAGATTGCGTTGGAACACATCTAATGAATACGGCAGTTGTCGTGTCATCATTATGACGTTTCTTTTGCCTAGCCTGGCAAAATTCTTAACAAGCAATGACGTGCGTCCAAGGGCATTATCGGGGTGCAGTTTCCATAAATTATTCTTCCTTAAATCTGGGCGTTTTCTACAAATAAAATAATTTAAATGGCGTAAAATTTCCGAATATTACTCTTTATTTACCACTGCGCCTAGCGATGAAATTTCGTGGAACACAGAAACATGATCTTCATCTGACAACTACGATATTCAATTCATTTACGGCAGTTTTTGAACCTTGTAAACAGCTTTTTCACGTACAGCGGTCTTTCCAGAAGCCTTCTGAACACGTTTACAAGGACAGAGCAGTTTATCTCACAGTTTAAAAAAAATTCAGTTCATGTTCTTCAATCTTGCATTGTAGAATGACAAAAAATTAGCTAAGGACGACTTACTCATTTAGCTGTGGAATCTAAATTATTCATCAAATAAAGCTAATATTTTAGACGTTTGTCACTAACATGTGTACCAACATCACATAAAAACAATTTTTTGATCGGACACTTGTAGCAGTGGAAAGTAAGAACATTTTTCGAACGTTTTAATCAAACCTCGTACTTAATAGTTGCCTATATACTCAAACTGTCTTTGCGGTGCGGTCTGACCATTACCCCTTAAAAATGTTTGTCTCTAATATACTTGTAAACAAGTATTATACTTGTTTATACTTTTGTCTAAGATACTTTTCTGTGACTGTTTAGATAAAGTTCCGATGATGATAATTTTCTCCGCGACTTACTACTGCTACAACTATTTTTATTACCACCACCAAGATCATCATCATTATTACAAATATTCACGTAAGTGTTTAAAGCCCTACCGCCCTCCCAAGGTCTCCACATGGTGTAAAAGTATTAACTTGCTACTACTTAATTTGATATAATACATCACATAAAAACACGGAATATTAAATAACAGAAAACAAACTAACTAAAATAACCATCAGGCTTGCATCCAAATAAAAACTGATTAATCGGTAGGTTAAAAATTGTGGCAGCTTTGTATCCACATCGGCTGGATATGAAGCTGTCAACTGTACTACTGAACCAATCTGACTGGCGAACACAGAAAGTAGGCGTCTAATAATACATTAACCCACCAAAGCGTGCCGCATGTTAACGTCCTAAGTTAACGTCCTTCTTTTCTATTTCGGTGGTGAAAAAAAAAAAAAAACACCGTCATCATCATTAGCATTTCCATTGTTATTATCGTTATTATTATTATTATCAATCCTTATTCCGAGGCTTCTTTGGGTGCTATAATATTATAAAGTTTTACATGAACAGATTACTGTCCTGTAGGACAAACTCCCCCCCCCTTCCAGTAGGACCAGAGAGAGACTATTCTGTCGGTGTTACCATACCTTAGATTAAAGGCCCCTATTTTGGGGCGCAGGATATTGCCATCAGTGAGCATTCTAAGATGTAAGCCACCCAAAATTAAAAAATTATAATGAAAAAAGAAAGACACCCGAATCATAACAAGAGACTGATCTACAGTTGAAGGCATGCACTACCATGTGTCTACTCTACTTATTCATATCCGCTCGTAAATGAAACAGTGAACATTATCTGTTGTCATTATCTTTTGTAAGTACAAATCTGTTCTTAACTCAACAAACTTCCTTTATATAAAATTAGATTACATCACATCTATACATTTCAGAAATATGACACCATATTAAGCACATAGGCTTACATCTTAAGAATAATATATAGGCCTATATAGTTTTTAACAGTTACAAATATTTAAATCATTTATGGAAATTGCCAGTAAAGAGACAATTATATTTAAATTACAAAAGATCAAAGAAAATATGAGTGTAAAGCAACAAATTCTTGTAACTTAAAAAGCTGCAAAACATAGACCATTATTATTAATCGTAGGCCTAATATTACTAGTAGTATTATAATTCTTAGTTTTGACATAAAATGATAAACATTGTACCAACTTTTATCTTGCGTTGTATAGTATACGTGTGTAATCGCACGCGCGCGCGCGCGCGCACACACACACACACACACACACACATAAACCTACATACACATACTTTAAAAACCTAAAGGAAACGTTCGCGGCAGAGGTTTGATAAGTGGATGTATATTTTGATTACCGTAGACTTAAATTTTAAAAAATCTTTCAGTTACCATATAGGTAACTTAAATAATTGTAGGGTTAATATTTACTCACAGTAATTTAAAGCTTTAAATCAGCTGACTGATTATTTACATGTTATCATAAACACTTACTTTTTACCGAACATTATTGATTTTATAGAATATCATAGCCTATATATTCTACATAATTACATAATTGTTTTAAACTCCTAGACCATAAATCATAAAAGTAGAAAAATAAATTATAGCCGTTTGTTTCTATACGGCTATAAAGACTTAAAAACGAACGAGTTCTTAGAGTGCTTAGATGTGGTCATGCAAAAAACTAAGAAAATATATTTGGAAGTTGCTCAAACCGAACTATTCTTAGTGGTGAAAGCATATCTCTTTACACTACAGTGGGTATGTAGTTTCCTCTACAAGATATCAGAAATTAAAAGCTAACGTTCGTTTCACTCTAAGTGAACTATATACTTTTTGTGTCTGGTCAGTCCAAAAAGATAACGTTAACTTTTCTCCTAGCTTGCAATTTCAACGGTCGTGTTACACTTCAGTTGCTCACTGTCTTCCTGCCTATGTTGTAACTGCTTGTACTACAAAGTTTACTAACAATCTTTATTATGTACTCTTTATTTACAGTGGAAAACGTATTATTTTTCAAATTGACTTAAATTAACTGTTTTCAATATTAATAACTTTCCCACTTATATTTCTCTAAAAACAGTACGATCAGGGTATATTCGTTTTTTGTAACTTTAATTACTTAAAATACAAACTCCAATAATCATGAGCCAGCCTCTTGAAGGAGCCTCCGCCGATTAGAGAGGGCCTGCGCTGTTACTCTCTACTAGCGCAACGCAATCAGGTTCTCAGCATTCCTCCTTATACCGTGTACACAGCGGAGCCTTGATCGAACGACTTGTTTTGTCCCACACAGTTGCTCTAACAATAGCATTCTGTAGATGTCGTGAAGAAGTATTCGATTGATATGCCCGGACCAGCGAAGGCGTCCAATTGAATAACTTGTACGATATTTAGCTCTTGGTAAAGACAATCAGTTCCAGAGTAAATCACCGTCTCGCAGTCTGGCCTTCAAGCAGTAGACGCCTTCTGTAGACCTTTCGAATAATAGGGGGACACGTTGATCTGACTTGGAGATTGGCCTGCTTAGTTTCAGAACCCAATTAGAGCCTGTAGATCTAATCTTGGTGCTACGAGATATCAGCAAGCTTTTCAGATGCTTCTGTAACCTCAAGAAGCAATTGGGGGGGGGGGGGGGGTTCACTGATTAGGTGAAGACATATGGATGTCCGAAGACATAACATTGTCCGTTTTTACATGTTAGCCCAGACACCATAAGCCTGTATGGTTATAACAGTCTACCGCGGGAGGGGCAGGTCAATCCTGAGGTTCTCAAATTGCATATAGGCTACTTAGTTTTTCTTCGTTTATTTGAAGTCCCGTATTTTGGCCAGACAATTTTATAAACGTTTCTAGAAAACCATAAAACCTGAACAGTTTGAAATCGAACCACTAAACCTGGAAATAGTTAATCAGTTTGATATTTGGTATGTTGGATTGCAGAAGACAATGAAGAAATAAATGAAATAAGGTACAGGATACAGGCCACAAATAGAGCATATGCTTCGTTGACATCCTATATTCAAGACAAGGAATATCCACCATTAGGCCAAGGTCACATTATATAAATTTATGATTAGACCGATGATAACATATGGCAGCGAGACTTGGACTCTGAACAAACAAGCCGCTAACATAGGCAATAATTTTTTAAGGAGAATTTTGAGGAGAATATATAGACAAACCCAAGTCAATGGGATATGGAGAATGCGTCACAATGAGAGCTATACAAACTGTATAAATACAATGATCTGGCCACCACCATCCGACTCCTTATATTGCAATGAGCAAGGACACATCATTAGGATGGAAGACAACCGAATACCTAGGAAGGTACTGTTTAGTCAAATCGAGGTGGAAGGCCTGTCTGAAGACCCAAGACACGCAGTGGCGAGGGATGCTGATAATTTACTAAAGTAAAACGATGGACATCGATCGCCAAGGACAGGAAAAAATGGAGGCGGATGATTATGGAGGCTAAGGTTTGACTTCGAACTGTGACGCCATAGAAGAAGAAGAATTCTATAAACGTGCTATAAAATCCTCTGTCAAACTTACCACGAATCTAGATACACCATCAACGTCACGTCGTCAGCATTGGCCAGTAACTAACTGTTCTATTATTGGTCTTTGTGTCTAAATTCTGTCTCTTTCACTACTCTGGCGTCTAGTGTATGTTGGCTATGATAGCCAACAATTTACCTACTGAAACCTACCAGTTTCTTTGTTTACCTAGCCTTAAAGTTGTCTATGATTTTAATAACAACACATGCCTTTTAAGAAAGTGTTATTAACCGTTTTAAAATATTCTTAAATTTCTTCATTAAATAGAACTAATTTGTTAATATTCAATGTTATTTATTCGTTAAAACACAAATTATATTTAAAAAATCAATGAAAATATAGAAAGGAAATTTTTAATGCCAAAAACAAGTAAGAAATTTATGTGTAATCCTTGTCTGTTTTATATTCTGTTAGTGAAATTTAGTTTACTTAATGTAAGCTTCATAAATTATAAAGAAAAGTAAAGACTTTAATATTCACGTGACTTGTAGAACTCACTAAACGGTACATTTGACTGGGGATTTTTAACATACATGAGACTAATAAGTTATTCTTCGTATTGTTTAAATTAGCAGCCATCCTTACTATTTCTTTTATGAATTTGCTAACTGCTATAATTTTTTATTGTTCGACTAAGCTTTTCGTCATTACTGACATCTTCAGGTCTTAAACAACCTGTTGTTTAAGACCTGAAGATGTCAGTAATGACGAAAAGCTTAGTCGAACAATAAAAAATTATAGCAGTTAGCAAATTCATAAAAGAAATAATAAGTTATTCACTTATATGATCTGCAGTAGGTTACAATAAATTTAATATATTCTTACAATATACCAGACGGAAAATATATTTTCTTACAATTTACGGTCGCCAATAGTACAACGTTGTTTGGTATAGCATCGCCCGCTCGCCTGTGAACAATTTTTGTTTAGTAATTTGCGCCCATTACATATTAATGATTCATACGTTATATTAACAGGGTGACTGACAAATTTGAAGTTCCTAACCAGTAAGAGCCGTAATGTTTTTTAGCATGATAATTTTTGCTACAATATTTCATTTCATTATAGATTTTATTTGTGTCTAACGTTTTTTTTATTTTTTGCTCCTGTTTGTGTTACATGATGGAATTCTTAGCACTTTTAATATTGTTTTTCTTGACAACATTGTTTTTCTGCACCCATCGAAACGGCAATGTGATACAGGGATCTTCTGATTACAATGTGATGACATAAACCAATTAATGTAGCAGGACGATGACTTGGCTGCTTCAAACTCTAGGGCGTGAACAAGAGCTTCTGAGTTATTTCTTCCATTCATAACACTTGCCGAAGTTCACATTCTCTGATGCCATTAATAAATGTCTGCACCCCAAACCTTATTTGAAAATCTTCTGGTGCTTCAGGATAGGCCAATCTAATCAGTCTGTCGATACTTGCTTCAAACTCTTGAAGACTCTCCCCGGAATGCTGTCGTCTTCTTCTAAACTGAGCGTAGTACACATATCGTGTTTATCACCATACCGTAATTCCAGAGCTTTTATCAATTCGGCATAGGTGTTCTGGCGGCCAGAAGGCACGTTCTGTAGTAATTCTGCCGCAGGTACGTTTAATGCGAGAACGAGTGAAACTGACTTGTCTTTCTCTGGCCAATTATTTGCGCATGCAGAATTGCTTTTATTTGCTTCAAATTGGCGGAGATACGTTGCCCAGTGACTGCTTCCGTCAAAGGTTGGAGCTTTAACATGAATTGTCCCTACTGGAAGCAAAGTGACTTTCTCTCCTGACTTATTTTCTGTGTCTTTTTCTGTCTTCATCGTGTTTTCAGTATTTTGTATCTTGTACAGTCTTTTCAAAAATTTGTTTTGGCTGTATCTTCATGAACTGTTCAACTTCACTTTTAATTTATTCTCTTATGTTTGGCATTGAGTTTTCTACTGCAGATATTTTACTTGACACGGATTCTTCTATGACAGATATTTTTGTAGACATCGATTCTTCAACACTCGAGACAGATTTTTCTATTTCAGCTATTTATAATGCCATTGATTCTTATACCTCTGATATTTTAGTAACTCGTTTATTAAGTTCACCTCGTAGGAGACCAAGTTCTTGCGTCTGTTTCTGCTCCTGTATTAATGCTTTGATGTCTTCTGTTTCACGCTTCCATTCCTCTGCCTCCTGCTTACGTTTTTCATCCTGTCGTTTTTCTGCTTCTTCTCTTTCTTTCCTTCGCTCTTCCTTTTGTCGTCTTTCTGTTTCTTCTTCCTCTTTTTGTCGTTCTAATTGTTGTTGTTCCTGTGTCTGCCGCAGCAGCGATTGGAAAACTTCCGTCATCTGACTTGCATCTATTGCTTACGATTAATTATAAATTACGCTCGTCTTGTACAAAGTGTCCACTGTTTTTACCGTTAACGGTTCTGCCCCACTTCTGACACCACTGTTACGACGGGCTAACTGATCGTCGTATGGTACAGTGGAAAACAAAATATAAGACACCAATTAAGTCACTAATCACCAGCTTTAATTATCACAATTAAACAGTTTGTAATAAACAATATAGTCTCTTACAACAAATCAAATAAAAATTGTTCACGCGCAATAAAATTTCAACTAATATAAAACACAATTGTATTACAATTGTCTCACACGATTATAAAACAAATAGTACTTTGCCACAATACATCAAATCGCACTGTCTAATCGCCCGACAATAACTCGCAACTCAAACTGAACTGAGCGTCGCTGAGTACTTGTATTTATACCCGCCGAAATACCAGAATATTCCATACTGCGCGTCAACAATAAAGGAAAACATTAGAGCGTAATTCATTGTGGCCTTGACACAGTTCGCGCGGCCGCGGGACTTGTGGCACAATCTAGCTAACGCGTCGTCTATCACGTACTCACACACGTTACAGCTGGATTCCACTGGAACATTCGATAAACACGTAGATTGTTCTGTAATGTCGTAATAATAAATTACAGTATATTAAAAAAGGTTACTTTAAAAACAAAAAAAATTGCTATAAGATTTTAGTTCATTAATAGATTTTATTTGTGTCTAATGTTTTTTTTTTGCTCCTGTTTATGTTACTTAATGGAATGGAATTCTTAACACTTATAATATTGATCCATTTTTTTTTTTATTGCGATGAAAGTTTAGAAATACTAGTTACTATTAAATGAGGTCGTTTAAGTCTCTTAATTAATGAATATTAAAATTTTACTACGGTCACCCGTAAAAAAACCCGTTTTGTAATCACCCGATTTCATTTTATTTAAATTTGTAGTAACACAAGTTGATATATGTTTTATTATGGCTGTTAAAAGTAGGCTTACATACACGGAGAGATTGTAAATGGAATCTTAAACATGTTTCTCACTATTCAATAGACTTATCTCTTGCTTTACCTTATTGGTTCCCCAGGAACGTCGGAGCGTTTTTAAGTAAGTTAACGTTCCTCCCTGCCTTCGTATGTATTAAATAATTTTTTAACAAATGAAATTACAGCTTAACATTTGGTTACTATTTTTTCATCTGGCTAATAGTTACCATAGGTCACAAAGATCGCCAGTTACGAAAACTATAAACTCCAAACCACATCAAAATGGTATATGTCATACGTTTCTACAGAAAGGAGTCGGTTAAATCCAGAAGATCTTGGTGTGTGATAATAGTAGTATCTACTATTACTTCCAGTTGTAATGTAGCACTTTATTTACTTCCAGTTCTAATGTAGCACTTTATTTACTTCCAGTCCTAATTTAGCACTTTATTTACTTCCAGTTCTAATGTAGCACTTTATTTACTTCCAGTCCTAATGTAGCACTTTATTTACTTCCAGTTCTAATGTAGCACTTTATTTATTTTCAGTTCTAATGTAGCACTCTATTTACCTCCAGTTCTAATGTAGCACTTTATTTACTTCCAGTCCTAATGTAGCTCTTTATTTACTTCCAGTCCTAATGTAGCACTTTATTTACTTCCAGGTCTAATGTAGCACTTTATTTACTTCTAGTTCTAATGTAACGCTTTATTTACTTCCAGTTCTAATGTAGCACTTTATTAACTTCCAGTTCTAATGTAGCGCTTTATTTACTTCCAATTATAATGTAGCACTTTATTTACTTCCAGTCCTAATGCACCACTTTATTTACGTCCAGTCCTAATGTAGCACTTTATTTACTTCCAGTTCTAATGTATCACTTTATTTACTTCCAGTCCTAATGTAGCACTTTATTTACATCCAGTCCTAATGTAGCACTTTATTTATTTCCAGTTCTAATGTAGCACTTTATTTACCTCCAGTTCTAATGTAGCACTTTATTTACTTCCAGTCCAAATGTAGCACTTTATTTACGTCCAGTTGTAATGTAGCACTTTATTTACTTCCATTTCTAATGTAGCACTTTATTTACTTCCAGTCCTAATGTAGCACTTTATTTACTTCCAGTCCTAGTGTAGCACTTTATTTACTTCCAGTCCTAATATAGCACTTTATTTACTTTCATTTCTAATGTAGCACTTTATTTACATCCAGTTGTAATATAACACTTTATTTACTTCCAGTTGTAATGCAGCACTTTATTTACTTCCAGTTGTAATGTAGCACTTTTTTTACTTCCAGTTCTAATGTAGCACTTTATTTACTTCCAGTCCTAATGTAGCACTTTATTTACTTCCAGTCCTAGTGTAGGACTTTATTTACTTCCAGTCCTAATGTAGCACTTTTTAAAATAATGTTACGGCGGTCTTACGTATCGTATTGTACAGTGGAAACAAAATACAGACATCCATGAAGTCACCAACTTTTATTAGTCACAAATAACAATTTGAAATCACCAAACATTCTCTCATACAATAATCTAAGTTAAATTTGTGCACACGTAATAATAAATGTTACCTATTAGAGTTTCGCACCAATTAAAACAATGATCACTTCGCCACAATACTCCGATCAGGACTTGAATAATTCGCCAACTATAACTGACTGACTAAGCCAGCCGCAGACGCTTACATATACACCACAGAAGTTCCAGAATTATTTTCCATTCTCCTGGCGGCGAGCCGACACAATTTGCGTAGTTAAAAGAGCTCGAACACTCTGGAGTTCATGATCTTGACACAGTCGCTGCTAGTCGGGAAACGTGTGGAGTGCACCCTGAATTTTCGAGAGCGTTATGTAATTGTCGTAGCAATAATACACAAATATTTTTAAACCTTAATCTCCCGATATGTGCCAAATATACGGCTACAACAAAAATTTGTATGTATTTTATTCCCAACGATGATGAAAAGGATATCTGAAGGAAAGGTATTATTGTGTAAGTCTTCCATATAAATGCAGTCCTCATATGAAGCGCATGTTAAACGTTTTAAGTGTGACACTGACAGATAAGTTTCCTAACAAGGTAATAAAAAAGTGCATAAACGCACGCATGGTTCTATTTTGCCTGATCCCAGAGTATTTTTATACACGCTGTAACAAGCGTAAAAACTTGATACTAATACGGTATCCAATTCTAAACTTACGAATTTTCGTACGAAAATTACGTATCACTTACGAACAAAAGTAAAAATCAGAATATCTGAAGCTTACACTATTAAACATTCACAAGTGCAGTCCTCATAAGAAATGCTTTTTAAAAATTTCTTTTTACCTTGTTAAATTTGCTAACCAGGTAATAACAAAGTGCACAAACGCACGTATGACAGCCTTCTTCCTGAACGCCGAGTATTTTAGACACAGCTGTTACAAGAGTAGTAATACACTGATTTATTCGGAATCCAATTGTACAAAAACAAACTCTATCACTTACGAACAAAAAGACAAATCAAATCTTTCTGAAGCTTATATCATTAAATATAAGCTATTTTGTTTCAAGTTTAAAATTCAGTGCACGTAAAAATAAAAATACTGAGAAGTAGCAAGTTGGTCACACTACAATTGACACTTTGTTGTTTGCGGACGGCCACGATATTCTGTTGGACTCTGGAAACAGCTTGCAGATGGGGATACATTTGTTAAATAGAATCTGCAAAGACTCTGCATTGCAGATATCGACACGTAAGATCACGGTGATGGCTTTTCGTGGAACTGATCCCGTACGGGCAAAAATAGACATAGATGGTACTGTCCTGGAACAAGTTAGCAATTTTGAATACCTGGGCTACAGTGTATCTTATAATGCATGCAATGGCGTTGTGGATAAGTTGCATAAGTTCAACCTTATGTGCGGGACCATTAGGCGAACCCTTAAGTCAGCAAGTAAAGGAACACGCCTAAAATTCTACAAGGTGATGGCGCCTCTTCCCACACTTCATTATGGTTCTGAGAATTGGACTTTAACGAAAGGCCAGGCCAGTCGCATCCAAGCTGCTGAAATGAGATTTTTCAGGCACGTGGCAGGATATACTCTCCATGATCATAGAAGAAACACAGATATACGGCAGGATCTGAATATTATGAGTATACTCGACAGGATCGCCCAGTATCGGCTGAATTGATGGGAACATCTTTGCCGAATGGATGACTGCCGCATCCCCAAACAACTCTGGAACTATAAGCCGAGGGGGCGGAGAGGTGTGGGACGTCCGAGGAAGCGCTGGAGTAACCAGCTCTAATCTTTGCCTATTTGAGACCGGAACAAACCATCCTTGGTTTAATCTGTGAAGATGATGATGAAGAAGCAAGTTGTTAAATGAAATGTAATCGCGTGTAAATGTAAATAAGAAGAAGTAGAATTACTAAAACTAAAATTTTGCCGCTTATCGACTGATTATTGTCTAGAGAGCAGTGAATTTCATACAAAATGTAGGAGGTAATTTGCATTACCTACCGACGGGCAGCGCTGTCAACAAACTAAGCACCACATTATAAGTGACTGTTGAAGTGGCGTCTGGCTGGCTACATGTTTAAAGTCTAACCTCTGTTTCTTTAAATGAACCATACTGATGCTAGGTGTACACACGATATTCGTGTTGCCCTGCGCAGTTACGAAACACTAAAATCATTTTATTCCATTAGTGTTTCCAAGTGTTTCATTACAGTTTGTAATTTTACAATGAATACAAAATTAAATTGTTTTGTAAAATACCATATTTTAGATTATGAATGAGCAGCGACAGAATTAATTTAAACGCTTTATAATTAAACACTTTAATGGACAAGAGAAATGGGACAGGGGCGTATTTACGAAGGGGGCGAACGGACCGGATCCCCTCCGACTTCGATAAAGTTGACGAATTTTGTTAATCACTTAATTTTTAGACTATTTTATTATTTTTTTAGCTGTGTACGCTAATATAGTAGTAACTATTTTTTAAATGTACAATCAAGTTTACTACACAGCATTTGCGTATACGTTTGAAATGTAAAATATAAGAAAATCAATACAGTTAATAAGTGGCTTCTAAACTATGTTTCAATAACATTTTTATTGTGTTATTACAGTTTACTTCATTGAGATTGATTTCGGGATGTTATCACACGTTTTTCAATTACTTTAAACATGTAAATAAGTCTTGTTTCTTCTTTTGTATGAAGTCGACTCAACCGCCTCCCAAAGCTAAATTGTAGATACGCGACTAGAATGCGACAATATCATCTTAGATGGGTACGAGGTAGACCTAAATGCAATAGAAGAAAAGATTAAAACGAATTTGCACCAGGATTTTAATGGCCATTAGTGCACTTCAGTGATTTTTTATGATATAGGCCTATGTCAATAAAAGTAGCCCTATGCAAGAAATGAAAATTTTAATAAACGTTTTTAGAACTTCACTTATTAAAAGTAAAATGCTAACGCAACCTCGGCGATTGAAAAAATTAATGAAGTAAGTGTACTCTACGCGCACCAGCTTTGCTACCGAGATGCCCCGGGGGGTATTCAGAATGATAGTGGGAGCTTGTGTTGGTGGCGTTGCTGGCGTGTTACTGGTTCTGTAAACATGGTCGGTTGTTCAGAAGACGCATTAACTTGTGTGCGTATTAGAGTGAGCGTTCGTACGTTGTATGTCAGTGTAATTTATTGAATATTTTGTTAAAGTGTGTTTTCTTATTTGCTACAAATTTACTGTTAGCCTATCGTTAAATTATTTTATCTTTCGGTGTCAATTACTAGGCAGTTACCTTAATAATTATATTTTAATGAGTAACTCCGTTAAAAATTAATATTAAAATCGCTTCAAAGAAAGTAACAAAACAATACATTTTGAAATACGTAAAATTATATCGTTTGTTATTGAAAAGTGTGATGAAGAATCAAGGAAGGGGCATTTTTCTTCACGGTTAAAAATGCTACAGCAAGAGCAGCATATTACACTGGCGTTTCAGAATTTACAATTTAAAAAATTTAAAAAGAACATAATACGCGTTTAGGAAATTGCCAGGATAAGCGTTTAAGTACTCCAGGCAAACGCAGAAAAACCAGACCGAATCACATTGTAGTAAGCGAGGACGAGTATGACAGATGTATAATCAGAAGAATTATACATGTGAAACACAGTGGAGAAAAAAGTGCCGACAGTGGCAAAACGTCTACCCGTGGTGAAAGAAAAAATATATTTTCCGTGAACAACAGTTCTCTCCGAAAAATAATTAAAGAAATGGGATTTAACTGGAAAAGATTTAACAATAAAAGAACTATAGTAATTTAAATACCACAAATCGTGATGTGCCAGCATCGTTATCTTACGCAGCTAAAACTACATCGAAAGAGATAGGGAGATAGTGTTCATAGATGAAACGTGGATAGACAGTAACTTAACGCTTAGAAAGGGTGGTGAAGTGACATATTCACATTATTCAGAGTAGATCCAAGAGACTAATAACATTTGATGTAGGGAGTCTTAAAACCTATATTCAAGGCCGGTTCGTCTAGTGGGAACTATCATGGAAAAATGGATAGTATTCATTTTGAAAAATTGGTTAATGAATAAACTTACCAGCAAAATCAATAGTTGTAATAGAAAATGCTCCCTATCACTGAACCGAAACTGACAAGACCCCGTCAAAATACGCTCTGAAAAAGAGAGTGTGGCTTCTTAGAAACTGCGTCTACGGTGATGAAAGAACGCTCAAACAAGAATTGTACTGTCTTATCGAAGCACACAGACCGAAATAAAAAAATTTAAAATTGACGCTATTTTAAAAATAGTCACTCACCTATTCAATTACGACAGTACATGTGCAATCCGAACGCTATTGAATTAGCATGGGTAAATATGAAGCGTATAATTCTGTATAATAATACGGGAGATAATAATTCTGTACAACGGGAGATTTACTGTTAGATGCCTTAAGAAACATACTAAAATATCAATTGAATCAGTTACACCTTGTGTCTGGACAGGATATAAAACCCATGTTATACGAACGGAGGACTATTACTGGGATAAAAATGGGATTACGTGAGACATTATTGACAGTTTTGTAATTGAAACAGGAGGTATCAGTGATGAATAAAACAGTGAAAGTGCTAGTGACAACTATGACAGCGAGCAATCTGTAACAGATTGGAATTTGCCAAACCACTTACATGAGGTAAGACATAATTATTACATGTTCAATAACTTTTTTGTAATTAGTTGATTGTACTTTATATTGCCGTAAAATCCGTTTACGTAGCATAGAAAACATTTTTGTTGATAGTTAATAGTGATCAGAAAGTTTAAGCAACAAATAAAACCGGTAAAGATAAAACATAACGGCCATATACAAATAGAAATACCGTCTGAGAGACAGTCAAGTTACACCGAAACTTTAAATGTGTGTTATTACAGTGATGCGTGCAGTGGAATGGCATACGTCACCACATTCCTTGCTCGGTATCAAAGCTGCTGCGACAGTAATAGTTGTTTTTAATTTAATCAAGTGACTTTGTTACAATTAGGCATATTCATGTCATTTCATTTTGTCCTAATTACAAAGACAGTTTATGTTAGTCTACATAGTTATAATGAATTATTAAATGTTTAATAATAACATAAAATGTTATTTATATAAAATGATCTTTATAAATTTGAACAGGCTTCACACATACACACTATTTACCGCTGTACACTCTCTCAGCAATAATCGCGTGATCATGCATGTTGTAACAGGACGACCTTTAGGTGGCTGTCTTCTTTCTTAGTTCCCCGTGTTGGCGTCGTCACTTTGTAAGAAGATCCTATATATGACTGTAATCAAATCAAATCCCACTGTTTGGGTTAGCCACTTGGTCACCAGACCGCTGTATGCCGGTCGTTACAAAAGAATAAAAATAAAATGGAAATTTCAATAATTAGAATTTCCAAACAATAAAATAATTTTGTTTATGTTTATAGAGGTATGTATACTAGATAAATCTGTTTTTTAAAGGGTTCTGTGAAAATTTTAATAACAGGTAAGTATTTATTGACCGTCGAGCACTTTTTGAAGATTTGCACCAAGTCTGGAGTTAAATAGATTAACTCCAGGTAATAATCGATTGGTGACTTTCCTTACTGGTCCAATATCCTGTTCAAAATAGAGTATATTCTTTTCACTTAATACCTTCAGCCTTATAAATACCCTTAAATTACCCTGTGAAATAAATACAGATACAAAATAATAGAAATATAAAGATTTATTGACAATTTTAGATAAATAATCGATATTTTATCGATGGAGAGCAATTATCGATTCTGTCTCAGGAATTATCGATTGTCATACAGAACAAAATTTTATGTTATATTATATTAAAGACAGGTTCTTTGAGCGATTAAGAATTAATAGTCAGAGAAGGGTGACGAGAAAGTATAACATTAACAGTTAACACATATAAATACAATAATTACTATTCAATAGTATTTAAATAATTCAAGTTATGATATTAGAATAAATGTTTTGTCGAACCAATGAAGACTGATGTGACGTCAGTCTCTGCGATGTAGTAGGCAGGTTTAGTTTTCAAGATGGCCGCTCCTTGGGTTGGTCTCGGCTATTGTATATGCGTCGAGTCAGAAAATTACTATAAAATTACCTTCATCAAGGTCTAAAATGTCCCCGCACTGGTGTAATAAGTCTGTTAATCTATTTAGTGTATTCTGGTGAAGTGTTCAGTGTAAACTTGCGTTAGTTAGGTTATTTTCTATTTGTTCCGCTATTACGGTTAAGTTTTCAAGTTGCGGTTAGGTTTGTAGAGTAAATCAGTTGTAATATAATGTTTTACTGTTTACTGTCACTCGTTTAGTGAAGTTAAAGGTTTGTTTTCACTATTGTCGTGAATGTTTTTATATTATTGGCTTCAAAAAGTGTCTAATTTGTCTAACTCCCGTTCACTGATTTCAATGGCTATTCGTTAGCTTCATGTTCGACTCGGTTTAAAGAACGATTTTGTCACACACCTATTCAGCTTGATATTCAACAAAAGACTAATTAACTTGGTCATAAATCTTGCCCAGTTAATCCTTGAAAAAGTATTGTTAACATTTTTCGATTTCATACACATTAGAAAATATTACATTATATATGGAATTTTTCTATTTTATTCCTTACTTTTATGAATTATTTATCTTATTATTAGTTTAATCATCTTATTCCCTTTAAATTGATGTATTATAGTCCATATCTGTAGACATTTTGTGGAAATTAACAAATTTTGTTCACACTTTGGAAATATAGGCTCAAAATTGGATTTCCGTTTTTATATAAAATTCCTTCCATTTTAAATATTATTAATACTATTATAATAAATTTTAATTAGTCATATTTCTCTTCCTTTCCTTAAATACATATAAATTACACCTTTGAACTGGTTTTTTGTGTTAATTTGTAGATTTGATATTGCTCTCTAAAATTAATTAATTTATATATTTTGACAATTTACAAAATGTTAAGGTATATTTCCTTATTGTCATTTTAATTCATAGGATCATTCCTAGTAGTAGTTAATTGTGTTATCTTATATAAATCTGGGTAGTTTACAGGATTTATTAGTGAATTATACTATTTTATATTGGTTCTCTGATTTCACCAAATGGCCTAGATTTTAGAATTTTATATTTCTTTCTTTCTCAATAAATTAAACTTGATTCCTCCTCTGACTTTACATAACTACAATTATATGAAAATAACAT
The DNA here is from genome assembly GCA_034769895.1 of Magicicada septendecula. Classification (NCBI taxonomy): domain Eukaryota; kingdom Metazoa; phylum Arthropoda; class Insecta; order Hemiptera; family Cicadidae; genus Magicicada; species Magicicada septendecula. The sequence goes on from CM068368.1 coordinate 146,170,739, forward strand.
GATCTATAACTTATTGTTTTGTGTAGTAGTTAATTAACACTACAGTTATTAAAATAATTAATTATGAACATTGTTTATTAATCTGCACAATTTAACATATTGCAGATACAGCTTAAACATATCTCTTTTGACTATTTTTAATCTAACATAGCATACCTTTTAGTACTTATTACTGGTATGTAGGTATTATTTATTAAACATAATTCTTTTTTAAAACACATAACATAAATCTTATTTTCTAATAAACCTTACAAATACATTTATTTAATACATTGATTTTAGGACTGTGAAATAATAGTCTATTTAAACATGTTACACTTATTCATACTATATTAGTACCAGTCCTTTTTGGTTTAAATCATTATTATTGTGATTCCCCACATCAGCAAACATTAATTCCCATACTCTATTTATTATCATCCTTTTTTACAAAGGTCTTTTAAATAAGGATTTACATAAAAATAATAAAATACTGGAAACCTTCCATTTTATTATTTTATCATGCTGGTTATTATTAGACTTTAAAGTTGTGATATAGCATACTACTAAGTTATAGTATCACCAACTTTAAGTTTATTGCATTTTTTAAAAAACACTTATACAAATTCACTTTCACTGTTGGTTCTGATATTCTGAGTCTTATTATCTCAGACCAGACCTTTAGTCATCATGGACCGTTAAGACTAGTTTATTTTCTTAATTACACAATAGCTTTAGCCGGTGCACTTCTTATAACGCTATACAACACTTTAGTTTTCTCAATAATTACATTTTTATAAGATTTTGGGGATGTTATACTTTCTTTGACATAGTTTTTGTGGGTTTGGGATTGATAGTAGTTTATATAATAATAGGTTTTACTACGGTGTTTCTTTCATACTATGTCTTCCTCTCCTCCTGTCTTCCTTCTTGTCCTTCTTCATATCTTCCTTCTGGTATTCATTCTTGTCCCTCTTCTAGTTTTCATTCTTGTCCCTCGTCTAGTCTTCACTCTTCTGTTCTTCTTTCCTCATTCTTGGGAAAACCAAGGTACTTGGTGTTATCACGACTGAGGTTTAGTTTGGAGTATTGAATTTCTTCACTGAACTGACTTTATTCTTCTATTTGTTTTTAGAGTATTTTGGTATTCACCACTCTTTGATTGAGTCTCTTTTTTCGGGATATTGTCTTATGTAACTGGTTTACTGCTCTGAGCTTCCTGGGTAACTTACTGGTATTATTTATGAGTTGATGAGTTGCTTCAATACTTTCTTTGGTTTCTTTTAACAGTGGTTTTTATATATTATGTAGTGAAGATTTTTATCTTATTGTGTTTCATTCCTCTGATTTATTTAAATGTCATTTAATATTATTATAACATTTTTTCATGTAATTAAATTTTATCATTTCATATGATTTACAATGTAGTGGATTTTCTGTCACGCTACAATGTTCATTCCTGCGTCTAACTCAGCTTTCAACTTCACGCCTGCTTGTCTATTACATATTATTAATATTAAACTAAATATTGATTTTATTTAATACATGCACATTTCAGCATATGCTTGTATTGTCGCATTATTCCTCTGCTTGGTAAAAAAAATTTTCATAAATTTATTTATTAAAAATTTTTTCTTTTATCTTTATAGATATCATATTTTTAGATTTCATATTATTTATTTTTATTTTTATTTTTACAATACAACCAATAATAATGAATATTATTTGTTCAATTCCCCTTAGTTGGATGGTATAGCAAGTAATGTTCCCTCTCCCCACATAGGTGTTGTTAACAATGCTTTAACAAGTGTTCGGCTTTAATCTGGTCCCATTGTCCTATTTATTTTTACGTGTAGAACTTCCTACATGAGTTTGCATTCTTGCACTGGTAAACATTCTGAATCTTAACATATTATGCCATTCTTCAATCTAGAATTTTGCATTACCTTAATCATACATTCCTACCATTCATTACTATTTTTTTACAAGAACATTCTTTACATTTCTTAACATTTCTTACATTACTTATATAATACATTAACTTTCTTTATCTTTTCTTACATTTCTATAACATTACCTTTCTGATCGCTCATAATTTTCTTCATTCTTACCCTGTGTTGTAAGACACTTCCGTAACAGAATATTTTTTTAGCTTCGTAGTTTGTCACATGATCGGTTACAAATTAGAAACTTAAAACACGTCTATATCCAGACTTTTATCTGCCTAACTCACTCGATGTGTTAATCGTAGCATTTGAGCCCTAAGTAATCTCTACCCTTGGCTTCCACTATCGCTTTCTTCTGTGTCCTTGCATTCCACTAAGGTATGAAGATTTCGCTTGATCAGCCGTCTGACAATTATAACATTTATTTCTCATCTCTAACCCTTTCTTCATATTAACAACATTGATAATAACATTCCTTACATTTCTTAACATATTTTTAACACATTAACATTCCTTACCATTTTTCTTTAACCTTTTATTTAGCATAACATTCCTTTTTATTTAATTCCTTTACATTTTTTTTCTTTTCAATCATAACCTTTTCTTAAATATAATTTCTAACCTTTTTACACATATTATTATTCCTTATTATTTAACTCCTTTTCTTATGAATAATTAACAATACTATTTTTCGTTTAAAAAAATAATTATTCATTACAATAGAGTATTCAGTGCGGTGTGTCGTTTGATTTTACACCCCTTTCTAACTTAACAATTGTTTGTCCCTCGACAGGAAATATATTGTTCCTTGACGTGTAGTAGCCATTGTTGTATATTAGCCGATGTGTACAGTTATTTCCGTCTCGCATTCCTTTATTGTGCGTATTTACCGTGTGAACGTTTGTTTTGACTGTGTACCTCACCTGTTCGTACGGCAAGAATTTGTTTCTTAGATGCGACGAATAACCCCTCTCTCTTCTCCTTGCACGTTCCATAATTCTCTCGTCATGAATTCATCGTTTATGATAACCTCTGTAGTTTGTATAATTACAGTTATAATGATCGTTATCATAGTTATCACTGGTCCGGTACTTATCGTGCGTATAGTTAATATTATAATTATCACAATTTTGCGTAGTGTTTCGTATAGATGGTTTATTACTACGTTTATCATTACAGTGATAATTATTGTGTGTTAATTGTTTAACACGCATTTTTCTTTTATGTGATTTAATACTGTGTGTGTAACTTGCAATTGGATATTTCTATCAATAAGGTATGATTGCTTAATTTTACTTTGCTTTCTTCCTTAATGTTAATTATTTCTCTATGATTATCATTATTAATTACGAACGTATTTTCTCTCGTACCTTCAATTATTATGGTTTCTTTCCATATCATCGTTTCACATATTTGTTCTGTTTGTTTATTAATTATTTCGCATATATTTTCTCCAATAGTTTCAATACGTGAATTGGTATCAACCATCTTTTTTATTAATTGCGCATTACTGTCAACTATGCTTTACTTCAACTCTACGTTGTCTTGTTTCAACTGCACTTTATCGATTTTTAACTCTTCTAAAATGTCCGTTATTTTAATGGTGCCCTGTTTAAAAATTTCAGACTGTTGTTCTAATTTAGTATTTAAATTTTCAGTTTGTTCTTCTAACTTACTTTTTAAACTTTCTGTTTGTTTATTTATAATTTCTGTCTGTTTCTCTATTATTTCATCTACCCAAGCACGCATCATAGTTTGAAGTGCTTCCATAATGAATACGATGTGTTTAAATTTATTTTTAAAACTATTATTATTATACAACCGTTCGCTTTATTTTTTATTGATTTATTTGTTTATTTTTTAGTAATTATTTTTATAATCTTATTACGATTACACCTGTTATCTTATACGTCAATGTATTGTGGGCGCCAGTTGTGTTATTATACACAACAAAATAAACAACATACAAAATATTCATACATAAACATAAAATATTATACATCAAATCCTATGCACACATTTAACAACAGAGCATACATTTATTCATTAAATGTAAGCGTGTCGGGCCTCACGTTAACAGGCGACAAAATTATAACAACACAATTTTCTTGTTTGAGGAGCCCCACTTCTTGGGACGTCAAAATTATACAACGACAACTTTTGTATATACAAATTTAAATTAATTTAATTTGTGTAGCCCCAACACTTTTGGGGAACAAAATTATACAACAATTTAACGTATTACTTAAATGTAATCTAATTTGTGTAATGGTATAACTCATACAACATTTTTTTATAACGTGTTAATTATAAATAGAGTTTGGGATGTAATCATAATAAGAGTAGTCCTTTTTTAAATCGTAACATGTTTTCATTACTTTATTCAAACGAAATTATAAGTAAAACAAAATAATAATAATATTTACTTCGCCATAAAGTATTCGTTATCAATTGTTTCAATGTTTCTTTGTTGCCGTACATTCATCATAAAATAAATCTTATATCTCATATTAGCAAAACTCTATGTTAAACATATCTTTAATGTTCTTTAAGGGTACACTTTAAATTCTCGACTAGTCAGTCTGACTGTGTGCTTTATAAGTTTGTTCTTATTTACATAATTATTCTATGCTTGGCATACATTTAAATGCTTTATAAAATTTTAAATGTACTAATAGAATCGTTAGTTTTCTTCTATATTTCCAATTACTTTACTTTATACATTTCGTGTGATATTACACACTGATTACTTTACACACTTTAAATGAACATTTAAAATTATTAAATCAATTGTTAATCATCCAAACAATGATTGAATATATTTTTAAATTAATTGGTCATCATTAAAGAAAATTCCTACTAGAGTTACATAAATTTTCTTTATTTTTCAAGTTTTAAAGATGTCTTTTCAATGTCTTTATTTTTTCATAATTATAAATTGGTTATTTATCACCTCAATTCTGCAGCTTGTACCCATGTCCTCCGGTGATCTGTCGGTCCTCTACTACTGGATTTCCTCTTGCGTTTTCCGGTTCCACTGGTCGTCCTCCAGTCACTCGTCCTTCATGGTTCCATCTGCTGGCTGTAGAATGAAATGATATGTTGCTCTGCATCGGCTGCTGTTGTTCTAGAAACCGTCTCTATTGCTTTGCATATCGTTCCTCTGCTCGATGTGCTCTCGCCATTTGTGTAGGGTGTTGACGTTTGTGGTTGTAGACTGGTTGTAGACGTCCGATAATTGTAGTTAAAAATAACCAAACTAATAGTTACTGTTTTTGATTACTTGAATTAACGTATTGTCCATTAGACTTTACAGTTTATAAACAAAAATCTCGTCGATACTGGACATAGCTAGCATCCAGCTATGCCTGAAGACTGATTGAAATTCGCATCGCTGACGGACAGAGCTTACCGCTGCAACTGAAAACTGATTGAAGAGTGAATTTGGCTCTCCTGGGTTCGTATTTATATTCACCAAAAAAACCACACCTGTTGGCTCAGGATTCTGCAGGTCAGGAACTGTCAGTGGCTCATCTCAGTTCCCCCACTACAGTCCAATTTCACATATTCGCACATTTTTACCAATTGCAATGTCTAATGCGGAATTCAAAGTGATCTAACATTGTCTGATTTAATTACACATATTATACGTAATTATCATAGTGATCGCATCATTAGTGGAATTACTATGCTCTTAAAATCGCACAGAATTCACACTGAACGTCATAATCACACGATTTTCACACTGCACATGTGTCTGATTTTTATGCATATTTAGAAGTCTTTACAATCTTTCTAACATTGCTTTATAATTAAATAAAACTATAATTTAGTATGTATTTGGGGTGAGATTGCAAACTTGCAGGCTTGAACAGGCTTCACACATACACACTATATACTGCTGTACACTCTCTCAGCAATAATCGCGTGATCATGCATGTTCATTCTTGCGTCTAACTCAGCTTTCAACTTCACACCTGCTTGTCTATTACATATTATTAAAATTAATCTAAATATTTATTTTATTTAATACATGCACATTTCAGCATATGCTTTTATTGTCGCATTATGTTAATACAGACATAGTTATTAACACGTTACTAATAGTTACTGATACATAGTACAGTTACTGATACTAATAGTAGGCCTTCTGATACCCGCTGACAATGTCAACGGATCTAACAGAACAAGGGTCGCAGTGCCAGAAGTTAGAACAGCGATATTACTTTTAATATTACAGTAATCGGTAGCAGAATGAAGGTTAAAACAGACATTAATGTTTATGAATATTAAAAATATAGTTGTTATTGTGTTATTCTTATTTTCTCAATTATTGTTGTCATCGCTGTCCTTGTTAATTAATCACCGTCATAATAAATCAAAATTTTATCGCAATTTCTTGAAGAGCCCCTAAACTGTTGTCTGAGTTTTATCGTCAGTTAGTGTGTATCTACCTACTAGTACTTTATAATTTCTACTTACTGTACCAGGACAAAAATAAACTTTTCCTACATAGCTCTTCTTCTTGCGATTATCCATACCCTACATCGCTTTAAAAAGTACACACATTATCTAATCCAACAGTGTAAATATAAACACGGTTGAAAACAAAACATTATTTCTGCAATTTCGTTTACTATATTTCTCGGCACAAAAGCGTGAACCAACATTTCACCGAGGCCTTTGTCAGCTGTGTCATCTGCATTTTCCATCTCTCTCGTTCGTAAGCAGCCAATGTAACGGTATTTGTTCACTTCACTGAATATTCAGATAAGGTTCCGACCCTTCTAAAATTCAATACCCTTCGTTTTGCACTACACATCTCAAACATATTTTATCTTACAAAATGCAGTATGGCCTATATGAGGAAATCTAAATCCTGTTTGTTCTTCGCAAGCATGAACAAAGTCAGCTCATTATTCATTTTTCTTCATCTACTTTGAGCATTAAATGTGTTTCACTTATGTTTGTTGCAGTTTATCTCAGTTATAACTTAGTGGTTTCAAAACTGTTTTGGATTATATTATGTTCGCATGAAGCTAGTCTGAAAATACAACCAAGAAACTGTGTTAACCACAAATCGTACTGAGCTCTTTCCAGTGAAATCGTTATTATCTATAGACAAGGAGAGTCTACATATGGCATATGGTAGGCCTATATGGTCTAATGTAATAGTAGTATGTTAGTATAATGTATGGTAGTATATGTAATTCAAATGTGATGATGATGATGATCCTCTGAGCTACAACACCATTCGCCTCCACTCGTCTCTATTCTTCGTTAGTCTGCCTCACTGCTTTACTCTCACGCAGGTCTTCTTCCACATCTTCCATTCATATTTTCCAAGGTTTCCCTCTTCTTCTTTTCCCCATCTGGATCCCCATTTGACACTTTCTCCACAGCTGAATTGTCCATCACCCGCTGTGCATGACCTACCCACCTAATTCTTAGTCAATACCAACACGGTTTGGTGTTGTGATTGACACAGTAACATTTTCTTGGTCACAGTAGCAACACCTGGCTCCCCGAAAGTTTACTCCACCTCTTCATTTGTTTTTATAATGTCTCCACCCCTCCTGGCACAGTAAGTCCTTTGCAAGATCTTTCTTTTCTATTTCTTATGCTAACTCTCATCCTGAAATGTCACCGTCCACCGTCCATGCAGCACTTCTGTATACTATAATGGGTTTAATATGGGCTTACCGATGTTAAATTTTAAGTCACTAGTTATATTTCTTGACAGTGTGGCCTCTTGAATGCTGATTCACGAGAAGCTCAGAAGTGATCCGTGAGGCTACAAAAACATAACCAATAAAGAAGTAAGTATGTACTATAAAATGTAGCGTAAACACACTATGAGACGTTCTGAAGTGAAAACGGCCAATAAGTAGCAGACAAAGAATCGGCTGGACGCAAACGACGGTGAAAAGTTTGAACTTATTTTTAGTCGTCTCGAAAGTAATTATAGTTATTACAAATTTGTCACGTAAAACTAGAAAAAATCCGTTTAGTTATAAATAATTTGTATAACCATAAATAACTTCTTTTTACGACTAGCTCTACTGCTCCACGTATTAGACAATTCCACACTTGGTAAAATAAATGCAAGTCATAAAATTATTGATCAATCTCTTTGATAAATATGCGAACTCCAGAGACGAGTTAATGTCACAACGGGGCAAGAGGGACAAATGTCGCAATAAATTAAAACCAACTGTTGGACTGGTGTAGTCTCAGCCGTTCATAGCTGTTGACATACGTGAGATCTCTAACAGTACAACTATGTGTGGTTCACACCGCCTGCCACATACATCGCCTGATACGTGGTTGACAAAGCTTTACTCACTTCTGCCGTTGTCTAGTATGCTGATCAGTAGTAGTAGTAGTAGTAGTAGTAGTAGTAGTAGTAGTAGTAGTAGTACTAGTAGTAGTAGTAGTAGTAGTAGTATCAGCAGCAGTAGTAGTAGTATAGCAGCAATAATTGTTATGGTGGTAGTGGTAGTGGTGACGGTGGTGGTTGGGATTTTGGTGCTGCTAGTGGTAGTAGACGTAGCAGCAGTCACAACAGCCATAACAGTACCTAGTAATTTAACTACTAGACTACTAATATTTAGTCAGGTTTTACAATGCTCCAAATCGTTGTTTCAAATTTAATACAAATTATTTTACAAGCATTTATAAATAACTAACAACTTTAATTCAGAAAGCAAAGTTATAGTAATTAGTTGCGAAAAACTTAATCTAATAATTGTCTTACGATAGTGTTACATTATCCTAGTAACAGTTTCTACACACTTCGAAACACTTTCCTATTCTACGACATAGTCATGTATACACACACACACACACACACACACACTATAGTATAACAAATATATGGAGAGGAGTGAGTACGTCCTTCTTCAAGCCCCGCGATGGAAGCCAATTTATAGAAAAACAAAGTATTGGGTGTAAAGTAATGTGTATGTGTTGTAAACTGTCGGGCGTTACCTCCGCGCACTTTTGTTACTAACTCTGTTGACTGGATCCTCTGCAGTGATGTAGTCCTGCAACACAACTTAAAACTATGCTTTTTGTGGGCGCCACTTGGAAACGTTTGTTCCAAGAAAAAAAATTAAATGTGATTGATAAAATTTTTAAATCTACGAAAAAATTTAAACAAGTCAGTTTAGCTTTGAAAAATCAGTTAAGTTTAATGGTTCTTTAAAAACAAACAAATCGTCTGAAGGACTATCATTCATAAAAAATTATAAAATTGCAGAGAAAAAATTTTACAAGTTATTATTATTGACAATTTTTTATATGTCCAATCAAGTATCGGCTAGTATTTCAGATTTTGACTCAGTTGACAAGCATGAGTTTAATATGTGAAAAAATCTTTACTCTCAGGACGTGACTCCTTTGAACTACCAAGACATATCAATTAGATGCCTTACAAGAAAAAAAACTAAGTGATTTGAAGGTGTATGTGTGGCGTGTAAAGTACAACTGTGTGATAAATGTAACCAGGTAACAAATGACTTTAATTTTGGTAACTCACGTTCCAATGGTCGTTTATTCTCTCACTGGACACTTCCTTCGGGTAGTTTCTCGATCTCGCCTCTTCGGGTGTACACTGAATCTATTTAAAGTCAAATTTTGCGATCATTACTTTTTCCGCACTTTTTGTCAAAACGTTTGGCAGTAAAATCTCGTTCAAACGCCGCCACTACGAATCATCTGTTTAGCGTTGATTCAGAAATCTGCCACCGCAGCGCTGATTCCCATGCAGTGTTGAGGAAGGCTAGTGTATTGTTTGTTTCGTTCGGGGGAATTATTTGTCACGTTAGTCAGTCAATGCGAACACAGCAGAATTCGTTCTCTATTTAAATGTATGGTCCCTCCTGGGCCGTCGACGTTCTGGCTGCGTGCTTTCTATTAAAATTTGCCGTATCGCTGCTCTATTTCAGCGATACTTTTTGGCGACTCTCGTTGAGGTTAAGTCAGTCGGGTATGTCTATGTACGGGAAAAAGCCTTCCTGCCGTGTCTTGTCGATTTCTCGCCTCTCGGTTTCGCCTTAGCTCCGTTGATCAGTGTTGTGTGAGATGCATCAGTTCTGGAGTTCAATCTTCAAGTGTTTTTGGTCGAATTTGGTCTCGCTTTTATACTAAATCGGGATGACTGTTTTCGTCGACTTCCGGTATATTTGTGTAAAAATTCTTTCTAGATTGTTCGAGAGTAAACGAAATGGAATGTCATAGAACAATTTTCACTTCCGTAGAAGCTTTTAGAACGAATTTCTTATTCTTCATACAATGGATATTTCAAAATTTACACTGGTATTTATCAAACAGTTTCACATTAGTACTTACAATTTGTATTCCATTAATGTATTTAGATTCCTTGTTTTTTACTGAATCTAGCGATACTAAATATGATTGGTATCTAATTAACTTAAGTCTAATAAACATTACAATTTACAACCTTCACCTTGAGTTGTAGTCATTAAAAACTCAATATTTATAACAAAAATTGTTGTGGAGTTATAAAGTTCCTGCCACAAGCTGGACATCTACTACTACTACTCTCCTACAACAAAATAAACAAATTTTAACATCAATAAAACACAAATAAATACAATTTTATATGGCCTCTGCTCATGGCCTAGATTCTTGTCAGTTTTCTAATACAATGATTAGTCTTTTTCCTTAATATATGTATTATTTCACCACTATACACACAGAGTTTATTATTTTGTCTATCTTTTGTGATACTTGGTTACTTTGTACATATATTATATTTATCACAAGATGACATAGCATCATTGATTGGTTTTGAAATGTCATTTTTTATGGTGTGACAAATCTCACTCTAATTAGTTAAATTCTTTTAGAATTGACTTTACTTTCAACTGAGTTTGTTTCTTATTAAGGTATTCTGATGTATTGTACCTTTCTATCTTATTTTTGTTAGTATTATGTAAGTATTTAGCCAGATATGATTCTTTTTGTACTGGATAATTGGCTTCAGCCATACATGGTATAAGTAAATATTTTGCTGACTTGACTATTACAATGTTAAAGTTGGTCAGGTATATTAGTATAGTTGCTTTATATCATATTACAGCTTTCTAATACAGTTTGGTTGCATTTTGGCAACATTAAATTCATAAATTATACAATATTAGATGCCTATTACATGTTTTTAGTTAACACTGTTTTTGGCTATTTTGACTGCTTTTTATTCATTTGACAGCTTCCTTTATTTAAGATAAATTGTTCACTATTGTCTGCTTGACAATTACATATAGTTTTTATTTAAATCTGATAATAATTAATTTTTCCATGAAATCTTGGTGTATGGTCTCAAATCCAACACATTAATATCTTTTTTGTCATTGCAAATATACAATTTTTATTTTAACTTAAACTCTTTCTAATAATGTATTTAAGTCATTTAATACATTTATTTTATTTACATCACATAATATAATAATGGATCATGTCCATTTATTCACAAAAAATCGTTTTTAATACCCTATTCATAGTTATAAAACTTAATAATTATTGACTTTATTCTGGTGGATTCTGACATTATTTCTCTCTCTTATAGTGTCTTATGGTTTTTCCACTCTTATTCACTTTAATAATATATATGGGGTTTTGTCTTAGTCATAGTTTGGTCGTTTTTTCAAGTTGATAGAAATAATTATTATACAAAATTACACAATTTTTTGGGACTACTTGGGTTCGATACTGTTCACTTCACTTTCCTCTTATGCTAACTTACTATATAAATGATTTCTTTTTATGGAACGTTCTGTGACGTTACATATGCCTCACCGTTAAAGTTGATAATTTTGGAAAAACATATCTTTGGTTTTGATGAAATTATCATCTCTATAATAACCCTTTATTATTAGCTTCTTTATATTTCATTCTTTTATCTTATAATTAAATTCCTGTACTACTCCTTTAATATATTAATCCAACTCAATATTCCTAGTTCGTTCTTTGTCGTAACACCTATTCCTTTCCTTTTTACCTTGATGTTTTATAATTAATCTTTGATATAATTCCCTATCAATTCCCTAACTTACATAGAGGGTTGGGAGTCAGAGTGGCTCGCTATGGCATACATTCTCTGTCCCTTCCTGTCTACAACTACTGAAATCAGAGGCAACACATCCCTGTTCAGAAAATAATAATTGCACCTTTGCAACAAATAATAATAATAATAATAAAAAAAAAATACAATATTCAAAGATCATAGGCTCCTACACATAAATTCCCTTTCTTAAACTCTTCTGATTAATTCACAATTATATTAATATATCGTTCTCCGCAGGTTAAAATTATCGTTTAAAATCATTCAATGTTAATAGCTATATTCATATTCATCATTACCTCCTTATGTAACACACTGTTTTCCTTTTTTTTTTCATTTATCATTTATCATTTCCATTTAGTATCAAATATATGACAGTATTTCTCCCTCTTTTCTCCTTTACTAAGTGTCCATCTTGTAGTATTTATTTATAACAATCTCTCTCCTTCTCTAAGTACGGGTAAGCTGGTAAATATACGTTGACTTGGCTATTGGAAATAAATCTATATTTTATATATATCTTTATGCCTTTGGTGTAAGGTGTCCTTCTCGTAATATTTATTAACAACAATCTCTCTCCTTCTCTAAGTACGGGTAAGCTGGTAAATATACGTTGACATGGCTATTGGAAATAAATCTATATTTTATATATATCTTTATGCCTTTGGTGGAATGTGTCCATCTCGTAATATTTATTAATAACTGTATAACTGTATCTCTCTCCTTCTCTAAGTACGGGTAAGCTGGTAAATATACGTTGACATGGCTATTGGAAATAAATCTTGCCTATGATGGAATGTGTCCATCTCGTAATATTTATTAATAATAATCATTATACAATAATATTTATATTTATTTAAAAATCTCTACCTCCTTTCTAATTATGGCTAAGTTAATAAATTCACGTTAACATGTTTAGTCAAGGTACCTTCTCTATGATGCTGTATTTGACTTGGGTCTTTGGTCATGGTACTTGGTCACTGATTGAGTATTCGACTTGCGTTTTTTTTTTTTTAATCATGGTACTTTTTTAATGAAGTCTGGTTATACGTACCTTTCACCTTGTTCCTAATTGTGTCAGTTACCTTGTAGGTATTGTTTTTATTGTCTCTGGTTATCGTGAAAGGCCCTGTATATAAGAGTAGCAATTTCCTCGTTATGCCTTGTATAGCACTGGGCAATTCTCTATTTTTAACCAACACCTTTTCACCTACCTCATATTTAATTGCCTTAGGCTGTGATTTGATATATTTTTTCCGCTGCTGTTCCGTTTTTTCTAACACCTTATTATAAAATTTTGCCCCTTCAAATTGGTATGCGGGTTCGTCGGGAAAATTAATAATTTCTTTTATCTCTCGTGGTGGGGGTCTTTCGAACATAACCGTATATGGCGACATCTCGATGGTATTGTGATGCGAGAAATTGAGAAAATCCTCGGTAGAGGCTACATATTCATGCCATCTTTTCTGCTCGTTATGGCAGTATGTTCTTAGCAACCGTCCTACCACCCTTAACACTCTCTCGGCTGGGTTACTATTCGGGTGATATACGGACGTCTTGTACGTTTTTATTCCGTGTTCTCCCAAGCTTTCCTTCCAAAGTTTTCCCCTAAACTGAGTACCGTGGTCCGTAATTATAGAATACGGTCGGCCCACTTCCATTATATAACGCTTGATTATGTAATAATAGATAAAAGATTGTTGTAGTTTGATGTATATAGAGATTGTGAAGTTCGACTCCGATGTAATCAAGCCCCGCTGTTTGGGCTAGCCAATTTGTAATAAAATAAGTAAATTGTAATATAATATGTTTAATTGGTGTGGCTCTCGACGTCTTACTGGCCTGAAACACTTCCTTAAGTTTCCCAGCTGGTCGAGTCTCAATGGTAGCAAGACCGGTCGAGTAGCGTAATGTCGATGAAGTAATATATGCCCAGCTTCACCGAAAGTTTCAAAACAAAATTTATTGTTTTGAAGGAAATTTAAAAAAAAAAATTATGTTTATAAAAAAAATAATTAAAAAAAAAATTTTTAATTTTATTAATTAATTAATTAGGATCAATTAATTAATATAGGGCTGTGAAGTTTTAAACAGTATAATGCTCTTCTGAAAATTTTTATTAAAGTTTTAGTATAATTTAAATAATCTATCACCACTCATAAGACTGTCTTCAAACCAATCGATACTTGTTTACCTTTTTTATTTTTTAGGTTATCTTCACTTACGGGTGGTAAAGTCCTTGTAGATTATCAATTAGAATTATCTTATTGGTAATTAGTATTCTTGAAGAAATAAAGAACTATTAAGTATTGAAAAGTATTAATGTTTTATTAAGTAATAGCAATATTGACTCTTATCGATTAGTATCGATTCTCAGGATATCGAAAAAAATTACAAGTATATGATATAAAAATTATATAGGGTTCTTTAAACAGCCAGTTATTACCAAAGTCAGAGAAATCGGGCTAATATTTAAAAAGTATAACGTTAAAATCAAATTAATAGTTATTAATAAACACAGACATTGAATAATAATTTGTAAATATAATAATTGTTTTCACCCAACAGCTGTTGAACTAAGAGGAGGCACTGGAATTGTCAAAGAAAGATGGCTGCCGTCAAGTCGATCAAAATGTTGCTCGTTCCTGCCGTGTTCCAAATAATGTATTTTCTGGCAATATTTCTGTTCTTGTTTCTGCAAATCTCTTGTTAAATGTTGTGTAGTGGTTGGTGTACTGTTTCTGAGTTGTATTTAGTGTATCCGTATAATTATTAGTTCAAACACTTTCTCCGATTCCGTCACTAATTTGGTTTAATGTATTATACAGTTTTCTAGTGTTTTATGGTGTTTTTCGGAGTAGATTTATATTGTTCTGTGTTATGGAGTGTTACTTGATTGTTTCTGTTATAATATGATAGTTTCAGAAGTATTTTACAAGTCACTCGCGATTTCACAATAACGCACTATACACTCGCTTTGTATGACGATTATAGGTTAGGTTATCCACGTTATCAAACGTATGTCATGTTAACCGTTCAACTACCAATAATTAACTAACTGTTTCCTTTAGTTTCAATTAAACTCTTAGCCCATATAATATTATCCTTAACATTGTTCAAATATTTTTCACATCCTGTGTGCACTTTTACATTTTCACTATATGAATGCCTAAACTTTGGTTATTTGTCAATTTTATTCACTAGATTTGATTTAAATTAATCTTTCAGTTCATTCTGGTTATTTTCAGATTAAATAATGCCATTTTATAGTGTTTTCTGTCCAAAAAATAGTAATTTCACTTTCAGTTAGGTATACTCTGAAAGGTCAAAACATTAAAATTTACTTCCTGTCATTATATAAATTCAGCCATTTTATCAGTTATATTTAATATTAATAATCCTATATTGTATTAAAAGGTTCCTATTCCCTTATTTTCTGGTAATTAATTGAATTAGTTGTATTCTGAAACATTATTCTGAAATATATGACTCCCATGTCTAAATTTCTGAGTTTAGTCATTTTCATTTTTATTCATAATTCTGAATATAATTTATTAAAATCTCTCTAAATGGTATGTGCAATTATATGGCATGATCTCAAGTTTATTTTGTCTAAACCCCTTTTGTTTATTTGCATTTAATTGAGCAATTTCTCTGTTTTGATGAAGTTTGGTTTCCATTCTTTTGGCCTATGATTTTTTAACAATTTTTCTTACAAAATAATTTACAAACAATATATGATGTGTGATACCCTCTCTGACTTTTACAAATAGTATTATAAATTAAACATGTTTTTAAATTACACAAAAACAATTAGTATTGGTTACAATACAAACAATAGTTAAAACAAATAAAGAATTTTTTTTTTTTAAATAAATGGTTGTCTTCAAGGCAGACATTTTGCAACACAATCCTTATTTCTAAACATGGAAATATGGCTTACAAAAAAGGTTTTTTACTAACTAACATCTTAATTACTCTCTACTATTTACAAGTGGTAACTATTTTTATAGTTCTGATGTTAGTTGTTTCAGACCCAAACAAATGGCCTTATATCTAAAACATTTTTAAACATTCTTATACTATATACATAAAAACCTTATATTTATATTCTTATTTCTAACTATTATTATAAGTAGGATTCTACAGTTTTTATACCGTCTTTTATACATTGTCTTTGGGGAATTGCACCCTGTCATTAACAAATAAATAGTATGAATTGTTCAAAAAGTATTATGACATCTGTTTTTCTTTTTTGATGTAAAACAAAAATGTTATTTTAAACAGATTCATGTCTTATGAACAACATATTGTCACCGTACACATTTTAAGTCATTGAAAAATGCATATTTCATTGCATCCAATGTTTGTGATTGCCAAGAATGAAACACAAGGTTCATTTTTTATAATACCCAAAACTATCACTGGTTCACTTTGCACTTATATATTATGTTAATGCTAAATGGTCGTATAGTCTTATCAACATAATAAATTGGTTAGCGTTTTTTCAATGGAGGTTTGTTCCATGGGTACTATATTATTGTTTCATCTTAGTTCACAGGAAACTTTTACTTTATACACTTCTCTCTCTTAAATTTATATACATGTAGTTTTTAATTCGTTATACTTTTATTTTTTAAATATTTATTTTGGGGATATAGGGATTTGGGTGTCTTTTATAAGAGCATGACGTCTTCTTCAGGATACTGCCCTCTTCTTCTTTCTTCAGTCTTCTTTTCTCCTGCCTTCTGGGACTGGTATCTTCTCCATCATCTTCTTGTTGCCATCAGGTTTCTTGGGATCTTCTCCATCTTCTTCTTTATTTCAGAAATACACCACCTGTATTGGTTGATCTTGGCTTATTTTAGGGTTTCTATTCTATTTATTCTCCCTCGTTGTGGGTTTGGTCATATTATGTACTGCTTGGTTATTTACTTTTTACCTTCCTGGGTTATACCTTGAAAACCTTTGGTTATGAGACTGGTCTTGGATGACTCATCACTAGTAATTCCTTTTATTTGAACTTGTATTTTCTTTATAATAATGATTCCTTTCCACAGTTGCTATGAATTAATCTATTTATATTAAACTTAATGCTTTCTTCCATGTTTAAACATTATAACTTCATTATTCTAATGATCAATTGCCATTCAATATTATGCTTATATCTGTCATATTACAGATTGCTCCCCTCCAGAAGTAATTATTTCAGACATGTTTATGGATGAAATAATTTCTTATGATAATTTCATCATTTCTTATAATTCATTTTCTTCTCCATTTTTATATCGACTTTTTTATAATTAGAGTTTAATTAATTTTATATATATAATTATTTGTTTTACTACTGATCCTTTTCGGATAGTTAGTGTCTTCTGAGATATATTATTATTGTAATACATTTTCTTTCTATATCAACTTCGTGTTGTATCCTTGGGATATTAATTCCCTAACATTCCCTATCACGTGGGCTGGGGCAGATCAGAGGGGCACTGTACGCTACTTCTCTGCTGGCCATACACCACTTCTATAAATTGAGTACAGGGGCATATCCATCCCTGCTCAAAAAAACATAATGCTGCTGGAATTATCTTCAGTCAGTCATCGAATAAATAAATAAAAAGTAGTCTCATTTTCGACTAATAAAAATATCTTTGGATTCTCCACTTCGTAGTCTCTCAGATTATCTCACATTTTCTATCTTAATAAATCTTCATAATCATTATTATACTCATTACATATATATTTTTTCAAAACTCTTAACTTGTCTGATATATTTAATTTAATTATGGTTGAAAACCTTTCTTTTAATAATTCTGGTTACTGTTTACAGTGTAACTCTCTTTCTTCTCCATCTGAATTCTCTTTATACTTTCTTCTGGTTACTCATAGTATTAGCATGGTCTTTATAAATAGTCTTTCGTATTCATTATTTGAATGGTCTTAATATATTATATTTAATTTTTTAACATTGTATCTTTACATTGGATATACAGGTTGTTATATTGATCATTTTATTTAAACATTTTGGTTCTTTCCTTTCTCTTAGAAAGTTATTAATCCGCCTTCGCATTCATTAACATTAATTCATTTATATCATATTTCATGTGGTATTTCTTCTCTTTGCATTTCATATAGGTCTTATTATTATCATTGGTTCAAAATCATCTTCTCCATATGTTTGGTATGAGTTGTTCTTCTTTGCTCTTAATTAACTGTTTTCATTATCGTTTCATAGGTAATTAGTCCCTTTGCTTCCAAATTTTTTCTTCTCTTGCATATTACACTCTTTTTTGTTATTCTTTTCTACTCCTTCAAATGCTATTGTGAATGTCTAGCATTTAATCTGGATTAACGTTAATTCTCTTTTCTGAATTAATCACTTTATTTTCTTCTCAATTCAATTATAATTGACACATAATTATTTTTTGGAACTTGGTTAGTTTTAATGTAAAATTCAAACTATTCTTTTTATTTAATTGAAAAATATTTCTCATAAATCCTTGTAATATGTTGATCTTATCTTGTTTCAAAGTTCTGACGTTCTATCAACATTCAAATTCTGTTTAATTCATTTATTCCCAGAATTGTTTATAGTACTGTGATCTTACTATTATTTCTGAATGTTTTGGTATTTCTCCAAATTCAAATTCTTTTTAATTATTTACCATAAATTTTTCTCATAATTCAGTGGTATTAAGCTGTGCTTACTTAATTTTAAACTTTTTTAAAATTAAGTTCAAAATTCTCTCTCTTTCTCTTTCTTCCATAAAGTTTTGTTCTAAATTATCAGGTTGTAGTAAGATGTACTTACTCAATTTTAAATTTTTATAATTATATTTCAATTCAAAAGTCTTTCTTTTTCTTTCTTCCATAAAGTTTGTTCCAAAATTATTAGGTTGTAGTAAGATGTACTTACATATTTTAGAATTTTTTCAAATTAAATTAAAAAAAATTCTTCTTCGTTTAATTCTCCAGAATGTTCTTCTCAAAATATTAGGTTGTAAGATATACTTACATATTTTAGAATTTTTTCAAATTAAATTAAAAAAAATTCTTCGTTTAATTCTCCAGAATGTTCTTCTCAAAATATTAGGTTGTAAGATGAACTTACATTATTTCCGAATTTTTAAAAATATAAATTCTAAATTCCTTCTTCTTATAATTCTCCAAAATGTTCTTCTCAAAATTACGTTGGGCGCCAATTTGTAATAATAGATAAAAGATTGTTGTAGTTTGATGTATATAGAGATTGTGAAGTTCGACTCCGATGTAATCAAGCCCCGCTGTTTGGGCTAGCCAATTTGTAATAAAATAAGTAAATTGTAATATAATATGTTTAATTGGTGTGGCTCTCGACGTCTTACTGGCCTGAAACACTTCCTTAAGTTTCCCAGCTGGTCGAGTCTCAATGGTAGCAAGACCGGTCGAGTAGCGTAATGTCGATGAAGTAATATATGCCCAGCTTCACCGAAAGTTTCAAAACAAAATTTATTGTTTTGAAGGAAATTTAAAAAAAAAATTATGTTTATAAAAAAAATAATTAAAAAAAAATTTTAATTTTATTAATTAATTAATTTGGATCAATTAATTAATATAGGGCTGTGAAGTTTTAAACAGTATAATGCTCTTCTGAAAATTTTTATTAAAGTTTTAGTATAATTTAAATAATCTATCACCACTCATAAGACTGTCTTCAAACCAATCGATACTTGTTTACCTTTTTTATTTTTTAGGTTATCTTCACTTACGGGTGGTAAAGTCCTTGTAGATTATCAATTAGAATTATCTTATTGGTAATTAGTATTCTTGAAGAAATAAAGAACTATTAAGTATTGAAAAGTATTAATGTTTTATTAAGTAATAGCAATATTGACTCTTATCGATTAGTATCGATTCTCAGGATATCGAAAAAAATTACAAGTATATGATATAAAAATTATATAGGGTTCTTTAAACAGCCAGTTATTACCAAAGTCAGAGAAATCGGGCTAATATTTAAAAAGTATAACGTTACAATCAAATTAATAGTTATTAATAAACACAGACATTGAATAATAATTTGTAAATATAATAATTGTTTTCACCCAACAGCTGTTGAACTAAGAGGAGGCACTGGAATTGTCAAAGAAAGATGGCTGCCGTCAAGTCGATCAAAATGTTGCTCGTTCCTGCCGTGTTCCAAATAATGTATTTTCTGGCAATATTTCTGTTCTTGTTTCTGCAAATCTCTTGTTAAATGTTGTGTAGTGGTTGGTGTACTGTTTCTGAGTTGTATTTAGTGTATCCGTATAATTATTAGTTCAAACACTTTCTCCGATTCCGTCACTAATTTGGTTTAATGTATTATACAGTTTTCTAGTGTTTTATGGTGTTTTTCGGAGTAGATTTATATTATTCTGTGTTATGGAGTGTTACTTGATTGTTTCTGTTATAATATGATAGTTTCAGAAGTATTTTACAAGTCACTCGCGATTTCACAATAACGCACTATACACTCGCTTTGTATGACGATTATAGGTTAGGTTATCCACGTTATCAAACGTATGTCATGTTAACCGTTCAACTACCAATAATTAACTAACTGTTTCCTTTAGTTTCAATTAAACTCTTAGCCCATATAATATTATCCTTAACATTGTTCAAATATTTTTCACATCCTGTGTGCACTTTTACATTTTCACTATATGAATGCCTAAACTTTGGTTATTTGTCAATTTTATTCACTAGATTTGATTTAAATTAATCTTTCAGTTCATTCTGGTTATTTTCAGATTAAATAATGCCATTTTATAGTGTTTTCTGTCCAAAAAATAGTAATTTCACTTTCACTTAGGTATACTCTGAAAGGTCAAAACATTAAAATTTACTTCCTGTCATTATATAAATTCAGCCATTTTATCAGTTATATTTAATATTAATAATCCTATATTGTATTAAAAGGTTCCTATTCCCTTATTTTCTGGTAATTAATTGAATTAGTTGTATTCTGAAACATTATTCTGAAATATATGACTCCCATGTCTAAATTTCTGAGTTTAGTCATTTTCATTTTTATTCATAATTCTGAATATAATTTATTAAAATCTCTCTAAATGGTATGTGCAATTATATGGCATGATCTCAAGTTTATTTTGTCTAAACCCCTTTTGTTTATTTGCATTTAATTGAGCAATTTCTCTGTTTTGATGAAGTTTGGTTTCCATTCTTTTGGCCTATGATTTTTTAACAATTTTTCTTACAAAATAATTTACAAACAATATATGATGTGTGATACCCTCTCTGACTTTTGCAAATAGTATTATAAATTAAACATGTTTTTAAATTACACAAAAACAATTAGTATTGGTTACAATACAAACAATAGTTAAAACAAATAAAGAATTTTTTTTTTTTTAAATAAATGGTTGTCTTCAATTCAGACATTTTGCAACACAATCCTTATTTCTAAACATGGAAATATGGCTTACAAAAAAGGTTTTTTACTAACTAACATCTTAATTACTCTCTACTATTTACAAGTGGTAACTATTTTTATAGTTCTGATGTTAGTTGTTTCAGACCCAAACAAATGGCCTTATATCTAAAACATTTTTAAACATTCTTATACTATATACATAAAAACCTTATATTTATATTCTTATTTCTAACTATTATTATAAGTAGGATTCTACAGTTTTTATACCGTCTTTTATACATTGTCTTTGGGAAATTGCACCCTGTCATTAACAAATAAATAGTATGAATTGTTCAAAAAGTATTATGACATCTGTTTTTCTTTTTTGATGTAAAACAAAAATGTTATTTTAAACAGATTCATGTCTTATGAACAACATATTGTCACCGTACACATTTTAAGTCATTGAAAAATGCATATTTCATTGCATCCAATGTTTGTGATTGCCAAGAATGAAACACAAGGTTCATTTTTTATAATACCCAAAACTATCACTGGTTCACTTTGCACTTATATATTATGTTAATGCTAAATGGTCGTATAGTCTTATCAACATAATAAATTGGTTAGCGTTTTTTCAATGGAGGTTTGTTCCATGGGTACTATATTATTGTTTCATCTTAGTTCACAGGAAACTTTTACTTTATACACTTCTCTCTCTTAAATTTATATACATGTAGTTTTTAATTCGTTATACTTTTATTTTTTAAATATTTATTTTGGGGATATAGGGATTTGGGTGTCTTTTATAAGAGCATGACGTCTTCTTCAGGATACTGCCCTCTTCTTCTTTCTTCAGTCTTCTTTTCTCCTGCCTTCTGGGACTGGTATCTTCTCCATCATCTTCTTGTTGCCATCAGGTTTCTTGGGATCTTCTCCATCTTCTTCTTTATTTCAGAAATACACCACCTGTATTGGTTGATCTTGGCTTATTTTAGGGTTTCTATTCTATTTATTCTCCCTCGTTGTGGGTTTGGTCATATTATGTACTGCTTGGTTATTTACTTTTTACCTTCCTGGGTTATACCTTGAAAACCTTTGGTTATGAGACTGGTCTTGGATGACTCATCACTAGTAATTCCTTTTATTTGAACTTGTATTTTCTTTATAATAATGATTCCTTTCCACAGTTGCTATGAATTAATCTATTTATATTAAACTTAATGCTTTCTTCCATGTTTAAACATTATAACTTCATTATTCTAATGATCAATTGCCATTCAATATTATGCTTATATCTGTCATATTACAGATTGCTCCCCTCCAGAAGTAATTATTTCAGACATGTTTATGGATGAAATAATTTCTTATGATAATTTCATCATTTCTTATAATTCATTTTCTTCTCCATTTTTATATCGACTTTTTTATAATTAGAGTTTAATTAATTTTATATATATAATTATTTGTTTTACTACTGATCCTTTTCGGATAGTTAGTGTCTTCTGAGATATATTATTATTGTAATACATTTTCTTTCTATATCAACTTCGTGTTGTATCCTTGGGATATTAATTCCCTAACATTCCCTATCACGTGGGCTGGGGCAGATCAGAGGGGCACTGTACGCTACTTCTCTGCTGGCCATACACCACTTCTATAAATTGAGTACAGGGGCATATCCATCCCTGCTCAAAAAAACATAATGCTGCTGGAATTATCTTCAGTCAGTCATCGAATAAATAAATAAAAAGTAGTCTCATTTTCGACTAATAAAAATATCTTTGGATTCTCCACTTCGTAGTCTCTCAGATTATCTCACATTTTCTATCTTAATAAATCTTCATAATCATTATTATACTCATTACATATATATTTTTTCAAAACTCTTAACTTGTCTGATATATTTAATTTAATTATGGTTGAAAACCTTTCTTTTAATAATTCTGGTTACTGTTTACAGTGTAACTCTCTTTCTTCTCCATCTGAATTCTCTTTATACTTTCTTCTGGTTACTCATAGTATTAGCATGGTCTTTATAAATAGTCTTTCGTATTCATTATTTGAATGGTCTTAATATATTATATTTAATTTTTTAACATTGTATCTTTACATTGGATATACAGGTTGTTATATTGATCATTTTATTTAAACATTTTGGTTCTTTCCTTTCTCTTAGAAAGTTATTAATCCGCCTTCGCATTCATTAACATTAATTCATTTATATCATATTTCATGTGGTATTTCTTCTCTTTGCATTTCATATAGGTCTTATTATTATCATTGGTTCAAAATCATCTTCTCCATATGTTTGGTATGAGTTGTTCTTCTTTGCTCTTAATTAACTGTTTTCATTATCGTTTCATAGGTAATTAGTCCCTTTGCTTCCAAATTTTTTCTTCTCTTGCATATTACACTCTTTTTTGTTATTCTTTTCTACTCCTTCAAATGCTATTGTGAATGTCTAGCATTTAATCTGGATTAACGTTAATTCTCTTTTCTGAATTAATCACTTTATTTTCTTCTCAATTCAATTATAATTGACACATAATTATTTTTTGGAACTTGGTTAGTTTTAATGTAAAATTCAAACTATTCTTTTTATTTAATTGAAAAATATTTCTCATAAATCCTTGTAATATGTTGATCTTATCTTGTTTCAAAGTTCTGACGTTCTATCAACATTCAAATTCTGTTTAATTCATTTATTCCCAGAATTGTTTATAGTACTGTGATCTTACTATTATTTCTGAATGTTTTGGTATTTCTCCAAATTCAAATTCTTCTTAATTATTTACCATAAAGTTTTCTCATAATTCAGTGGTATTAAGCTGTGCTTACTTAATTTTAAACTTTTTTAAAATTAAGTTCAAAATTCTCTCTCTTTCTCTTTCTTCCATAAAGTTTTGTTCTAAATTATCAGGTTGTAGTAAGATGTACTTACTCAATTTTAAATTTTTATAATTATATTTCAATTCAAAAGTCTTTCTTTTTCTTTCTTCCATAAAGTTTGTTCCAAAATTATTAGGTTGTAGTAAGATGTACTTACATATTTTAGAATTTTTTCAAATTAAATTAAAAAAAATTCTTCTTCGTTTAATTCTCCAGAATGTTCTTCTCAAAATATTAGGTTGTAAGATATACTTACATATTTTAGAATTTTTTCAAATTAAATTAAAAAAAAATTCTTCTTCGTTTAATTCTCCAGAATGTTCTTCTCAAAATATTAGGTTGTAAGATGTACTTACATTATTTCCGAATTTTTAAAAATATAAATTCTAAATTCCTTCTTCTTATAATTCTCCAAAATGTTCTTCTCAAAATTACGTTGGGCGCCAATTTGTAATAATAGATAAAAGATTGTTGTAGTTTGATGTATATAGAGATTGTGAAGTTCGACTCCGATGTAATCAAGCCCCGCTGTTTGGGCTAGCCAATTTGTAATAAAATAAGTAAATTGTAATATAATATGTTTAATTGGTGTGGCTCTCGACGTCTTACTGGCCTGAAACACTTCCTTAAGTTTCCCAGCTGGTCGAGTCTCAATGGTAGCAAGACCGGTCGAGTAGCGTAATGTCGATGAAGTAATATATGCCCAGCTTCACCGAAAGTTTCAAAACAAAATTTATTGTTTTGAAGGAAATTTAAAAAAAAAATTATGTTTATAAAAAAAATAATTAAAAAAAAAATTTTTAATTTTATTAATTAATTAATTAGGATCAATTAATTAATATAGGGCTGTGAAGTTTTAAACAGTATAATGCTCTTCTGAAAATTTTTATTAAAGTTTTAGTATAATTTAAATAATCTATCACCACTCATAAGACTGTCTTCAAACCAATCGATACTTGTTTACCTTTTTTATTTTTTAGGTTATCTTCACTTACGGGTGGTAAAGTCCTTGTAGATTATCAATTAGAATTATCTTATTGGTAATTAGTATTCTTGAAGAAATAAAGAACTATTAAGTATTGAAAAGTATTAATGTTTTATTAAGTAATAGCAATATTGACTCTTATCGATTAGTATCGATTCTCAGGATATCGAAAAAAATTACAAGTATATGATATAAAAATTATATAGGGTTCTTTAAACAGCCAGTTATTACCAAAGTCAGAGAAATCGGGCTAATATTTAAAAAGTATAACGTTACAATCAAATTAATAGTTATTAATAAACACAGACATTGAATAATAATTTGTAAATATAATAATTGTTTTCACCCAACAGCTGTTGAACTAAGAGGAGGCACTGGAATTGTCAAAGAAAGATGGCTGCCGTCAAGTCGATCAAAATGTTGCTCGTTCCTGCCGTGTTCCAAATAATGTATTTTCTGGCAATATTTCTGTTCTTGTTTCTGCAAATCTCTTGTTAAATGTTGTGTAGTGGTTGGTGTACTGTTTCTGAGTTGTATTTAGTGTATCCGTATAATTATTAGTTCAAACACTTTCTCCGATTCCGTCACTAATTTGGTTTAATGTATTATACAGTTTTCTAGTGTTTTATGGTGTTTTTCGGAGTAGATTTATATTGTTCTGTGTTATGGAGTGTTACTTGATTGTTTCTGTTATAATATGATAGTTTCAGAAGTATTTTACAAGTCACTCGCGATTTCACAATAACGCACTATACACTCGCTTTGTATGACGATTATAGGTTAGGTTATCCACGTTATCAAACGTATGTCATGTTAACCGTTCAACTACCAATAATTAACTAACTGTTTCCTTTAGTTTCAATTAAACTCTTAGCCCATATAATATTATCCTTAACATTGTTCAAATATTTTTCACATCCTGTGTGCACTTTTACATTTTCACTATATGAATGCCTAAACTTTGGTTATTTGTCAATTTTATTCACTAGATTTGATTTAAATTAATCTTTCAGTTCATTCTGGTTATTTTCAGATTAAATAATGCCATTTTATAGTGTTTTCTGTCCAAAAAATAGTAATTTCACTTTCACTTAGGTATACTCTGAAAGGTCAAAACATTAAAATTTACTTCCTGTCATTATATAAATTCAGCCATTTTATCAGTTATATTTAATATTAATAATCCTATATTGTATTAAAAGGTTCCTATTCCCTTATTTTCTGGTAATTAATTGAATTAGTTGTATTCTGAAACATTATTCTGAAATATATGACTCCCATGTCTAAATTTCTGAGTTTAGTCATTTTCATTTTTATTCATAATTCTGAATATAATTTATTAAAATCTCTCTAAATGGTATGTGCAATTATATGGCATGATCTCAAGTTTATTTTGTCTAAACCCCTTTTGTTTATTTGCATTTAATTGAGCAATTTCTCTGTTTTGATGAAGTTTGGTTTCCATTCTTTTGGCCTATGATTTTTTAACAATTTTTCTTACAAAATAATTTACAAACAATATATGATGTGTGATACCCTCTCTGACTTTTACAAATAGTATTATAAATTAAACATGTTTTTAAATTACACAAAAACAATTAGTATTGGTTACAATACAAACAATAGTTAAAACAAATAAAGAATTTTTTTTTTTTTTAAATAAATGGTTGTCTTCAAGTCAGACATTTTGCAACACAATCCTTATTTCTAAACATGGAAATATGGCTTACAAAAAAGGTTTTTTACTAACTAACATCTTAATTACTCTCTACTATTTACAAGTGGTAACTATTTTTATAGTTCTGATGTTAGTTGTTTCAGACCCAAACAAATGGCCTTATATCTAAAACATTTTTAAACATTCTTATACTATATACATAAAAACCTTATATTTATATTCTTATTTCTAACTATTATTATAAGTAGGATTCTACAGTTTTTATACCGTCTTTTATACATTGTCTTTGGGGAATTGCACCCTGTCATTAACAAATAAATAGTATGAATTGTTCAAAAAGTATTATGACATCTGTTTTTCTTTTTTGATGTAAAACAAAAATGTTATTTTAAACAGATTCATGTCTTATGAACAACATATTGTCACCGTACACATTTTAAGTCATTGAAAAATGCATATTTCATTGCATCCAATGTTTGTGATTGCCAAGAATGAAACACAAGGTTCATTTTTTATAATACCCAAAACTATCACTGGTTCACTTTGCACTTATATATTATGTTAATGCTAAATGGTCGTATAGTCTTATCAACATAATAAATTGGTTAGCGTTTTTTCAATGGAGGTTTGTTCCATGGGTACTATATTATTGTTTCCTCTTAGTTCACAGGAAACTTTTACTTTATACACTTCTCTCTCTTAAATTTATATACATGTAGTTTTTAATTCGTTATACTTTTATTTTTTAAATATTTATTTTGGGGATATAGGGATTTGGGTGTCTTTTATAAGAGCATGACGTCTTCTTCAGGATACTGCCCTCTTCTTCTTTCTTCAGTCTTCTTTTCTCCTGCCTTCTGGGACTGGTATCTTCTCCATCATCTTCTTGTTGCCATCAGGTTTCTTGGGATCTTCTCCATCTTCTTCTTTATTTCAGAAATACACCACCTGTATTGGTTGATCTTGGCTTATTTTAGGGTTTCTATTCTATTTATTCTCCCTCGTTGTGGGTTTGGTCATATTATGTACTGCTTGGTTATTTACTTTTTACCTTCCTGGGTTATACCTTGAAAACCTTTGGTTATGAGACTGGTCTTGGATGACTCATCACTAGTAATTCCTTTTATTTGAACTTGTATTTTCTTTATAATAATGATTCCTTTCCACAGTTGCTATGAATTAATCTATTTATATTAAACTTAATGCTTTCTTCCATGTTTAAACATTATAACTTCATTATTCTAATGATCAATTGCCATTCAATATTATGCTTATATCTGTCATATTACAGATTGCTCCCCTCCAGAAGTAATTATTTCAGACATGTTTATGGATGAAATAATTTCTTATGATAATTTCATCATTTCTTATAATTCATTTTCTTCTCCATTTTTATATCGACTTTTTTATAATTAGAGTTTAATTAATTTTATATATATAATTATTTGTTTTACTACTGATCCTTTTCGGATAGTTAGTGTCTTCTGAGATATATTATTATTGTAATACATTTTCTTTCTATATCAACTTCGTGTTGTATCCTTGGGATATTAATTCCCTAACATTCCCTATCACGTGGGCTGGGGCAGATCAGAGGGGCACTGTACGCTACTTCTCTGCTGGCCATACACCACTTCTATAAATTGAGTACAGGGGCATATCCATCCCTGCTCAAAAAAACATAATGCTGCTGGAATTATCTTCAGTCAGTCATCGAATAAATAAATAAAAAGTAGTCTCATTTTCGACTAATAAAAATATCTTTGGATTCTCCACTTCGTAGTCTCTCAGATTATCTCACATTTTCTATCTTAATAAATCTTCATAATCATTATTATACTCATTACATATATATTTTTTCAAAACTCTTAACTTGTCTGATATATTTAATTTAATTATGGTTGAAAACCTTTCTTTTAATAATTCTGGTTACTGTTTACAGTGTAACTCTCTTTCTTCTCCATCTGAATTCTCTTTATACTTTCTTCTGGTTACTCATAGTATTAGCATGGTCTTTATAAATAGTCTTTCGTATTCATTATTTGAATGGTCTTAATATATTATATTTAATTTTTTAACATTGTATCTTTACATTGGATATACAGGTTGTTATATTGATCATTTTATTTAAACATTTTGGTTCTTTCCTTTCTCTTAGAAAGTTATTAATCCGCCTTCGCATTCATTAACATTAATTCATTTATATCATATTTCATGTGGTATTTCTTCTCTTTGCATTTCATATAGGTCTTATTATTATCATTGGTTCAAAATCATCTTCTCCATATGTTTGGTATGAGTTGTTCTTCTTTGCTCTTAATTAACTGTTTTCATTATCGTTTCATAGGTAATTAGTCCCTTTGCTTCCAAATTTTTTCTTCTCTTGCATATTACACTCTTTTTTGTTATTCTTTTCTACTCCTTCAAATGCTATTGTGAATGTCTAGCATTTAATCTGGATTAACGTTAATTCTCTTTTCTGAATTAATCACTTTATTTTCTTCTCAATTCAATTATAATTGACACATAATTATTTTTTGGAACTTGGTTAGTTTTAATGTAAAATTCAAACTATTCTTTTTATTTAATTGAAAAATATTTCTCATAAATCCTTGTAATATGTTGATCTTATCTTGTTTCAAAGTTCTGACGTTCTATCAACATTCAAATTCTGTTTAATTCATTTATTCCCAGAATTGTTTATAGTACTGTGATCTTACTATTATTTCTGAATGTTTTGGTATTTCTCCAAATTCAAATTCTTTTTAATTATTTACCATAAATTTTTCTCATAATTCAGTGGTATTAAGCTGTGCTTACTTAATTTTAAACTTTTTTAAAATTAAGTTCAAAATTCTCTCTCTTTCTCTTTCTTCCATAAAGTTTTGTTCTAAATTATCAGGTTGTAGTAAGATGTACTTACTCAATTTTAAATTTTTATAATTATATTTCAATTCAAAAGTCTTTCTTTTTCTTTCTTCCATAAAGTTTGTTCCAAAATTATTAGGTTGTAGTAAGATGTACTTACATATTTTAGAATTTTTTCAAATTAAATTAAAAAAAATTCTTCTTCGTTTAATTCTCCAGAATGTTCTTCTCAAAATATTAGGTTGTAAGATATACTTACATATTTTAGAATTTTTTCAAATTAAATTAAAAAAAATTCTTCGTTTAATTCTCCAGAATGTTCTTCTCAAAATATTAGGTTGTAAGATGAACTTACATTATTTCCGAATTTTTAAAAATATAAATTCTAAATTCCTTCTTCTTATAATTCTCCAAAATGTTCTTCTCAAAATTACGTTGGGCGCCAATTTGTAATAATAGATAAAAGATTGTTGTAGTTTGATGTATATAGAGATTGTGAAGTTCGACTCCGATGTAATCAAGCCCCGCTGTTTGGGCTAGCCAATTTGTAATAAAATAAGTAAATTGTAATATAATATGTTTAATTGGTGTGGCTCTCGACGTCTTACTGGTTTGAAACACTTCCTTAAGTTTCCCAGCTGGTCGAGTCTCAATGGTAGCAAGACCGGTCGAGTAGCGTAATGTCGATGAAGTAATATATGCCCAGCTTCACCGAAAGTTTCAAAACAAAATTTATTGTTTTGAAGGAAATTTAAAAAAAAAATTATGTTTATAAAAAAAATAATTAAAAAAAATTTTAATTTTATTAATTAATTAATTAGGATCAATTAATTAATATAGGGCTGTGAAGTTTTAAACAGTATAATGCTCTTCTGAAAATTTTTATTAAAGTTTTAGTATAATTTAAATAATCTATCACCACTCATAAGACTGTCTTCAAACCAATCGATACTTGTTTACCTTTTTTATTTTTTAGGTTATCTTCACTTACGGGTGGTAAAGTCCTTGTAGATTATCAATTAGAATTATCTTATTGGTAATTAGTATTCTTGAAGAAATAAAGAACTATTAAGTATTGAAAAGTATTAATGTTTTATTAAGTAATAGCAATATTGACTCTTATCGATTAGTATCGATTCTCAGGATATCGAAAAAAATTACAAGTATATGATATAAAAATTATATAGGGTTCTTTAAACAGCCAGTTATTACCAAAGTCAGAGAAATCGGGCTAATATTTAAAAAGTATAACGTTACAATCAAATTAATAGTTATTAATAAACACAGACATTGAATAATAATTTGTAAATATAATAATTGTTTTCACCCAACAGCTGTTGAACTAAGAGGAGGCACTGGAATTGTCAAAGAAAGATGGCTGCCGTCAAGTCGATCAAAATGTTGCTCGTTCCTGCCGTGTTCCAAATAATGTATTTTCTGGCAATATTTCTGTTCTTGTTTCTGCAAATCTCTTGTTAAATGTTGTGTAGTGGTTGGTGTACTGTTTCTGAGTTGTATTTAGTGTATCCGTATAATTATTAGTTCAAACACTTTCTCCGATTCCGTCACTAATTTGGTTTAATGTATTATACAGTTTTCTAGTGTTTTATGGTGTTTTTCGGAGTAGATTTATATTGTTCTGTGTTATGGAGTGTTACTTGATTGTTTCTGTTATAATATGATAGTTTCAGAAGTATTTTACAAGTCACTCGCGATTTCACAATAACGCACTATACACTCGCTTTGTATGACGATTATAGGTTAGGTTATCCACGTTATCAAACGTATGTCATGTTAACCGTTCAACTACCAATAATTAACTAACTGTTTCCTTTAGTTTCAATTAAACTCTTAGCCCATATAATATTATCCTTAACATTGTTCAAATATTTTTCACATCCTGTGTGCACTTTTACATTTTCACTATATGAATGCCTAAACTTTGGTTATTTGTCAATTTTATTCACTAGATTTGATTTAAATTAATCTTTCAGTTCATTCTGGTTATTTTCAGATTAAATAATGCCATTTTATAGTGTTTTCTGTCCAAAAAATAGTAATTTCACTTTCACTTAGGTATACTCTGAAAGGTCAAAACATTAAAATTTACTTCCTGTCATTATATAAATTCAGCCATTTTATCAGTTATATTTAATATTAATAATCCTATATTGTATTAAAAGGTTCCTATTCCCTTATTTTCTGGTAATTAATTGAATTAGTTGTATTCTGAAACATTATTCTGAAATATATGACTCCCATGTCTAAATTTCTGAGTTTAGTCATTTTCATTTTTATTCATAATTCTGAATATAATTTATTAAAATCTCTCTAAATGGTATGTGCAATTATATGGCATGATCTCAAGTTTATTTTGTCTAAACCCCTTTTGTTTATTTGCATTTAATTGAGCAATTTCTCTGTTTTGATGAAGTTTGGTTTCCATTCTTTTGGCCTATGATTTTTTAACAATTTTTCTTACAAAATAATTTACAAACAATATATGATGTGTGATACCCTCTCTGACTTTTACAAATAGTATTATAAATTAAACATGTTTTTAAATTACACAAAAACAATTAGTATTGGTTACAATACAAACAATAGTTAAAACAAATAAAGAATTTTTTTTTTTTTAAATAAATGGTTGTCTTCAAGTCAGACATTTTGCAACACAATCCTTATTTCTAAACATGGAAATATGGCTTACAAAAAAGGTTTTTTACTAACTAACATCTTAATTACTCTCTACTATTTACAAGTGGTAACTATTTTTATAGTTCTGATGTTAGTTGTTTCAGACCCAAACAAATGGCCTTATATCTAAAACATTTTTAAACATTCTTATACTATATACATAAAAACCTTATATTTATATTCTTATTTCTAACTATTATTATAAGTAGGATTCTACAGTTTTTATACCGTCTTTTATACATTGTCTTTGGGGAATTGCACCCTGTCATTAACAAATAAATAGTATGAATTGTTCAAAAAGTATTATGACATCTGTTTTTCTTTTTTGATGTAAAACAAAAATGTTATTTTAAACAGATTCATGTCTTATGAACAACATATTGTCACCGTACACATTTTAAGTCATTGAAAAATGCATATTTCATTGCATCCAATGTTTGTGATTGCCAAGAATGAAACACAAGGTTCATTTTTTATAATACCCAAAACTATCACTGGTTCACTTTGCACTTATATATTATGTTAATGCTAAATGGTCGTATAGTCTTATCAACATAATAAATTGGTTAGCGTTTTTTCAATGGAGGTTTGTTCCATGGGTACTATATTATTGTTTCCTCTTAGTTCACAGGAAACTTTTACTTTATACACTTCTCTCTCTTAAATTTATATACATGTAGTTTTTAATTCGTTATACTTTTATTTTTTAAATATTTATTTTGGGGATATAGGGATTTGGGTGTCTTTTATAAGAGCATGACGTCTTCTTCAGGATACTGCCCTCTTCTTCTTTCTTCAGTCTTCTTTTCTCCTGCCTTCTGGGACTGGTATCTTCTCCATCATCTTCTTGTTGCCATCAGGTTTCTTGGGATCTTCTCCATCTTCTTCTTTATTTCAGAAATACACCACCTGTATTGGTTGATCTTGGCTTATTTTAGGGTTTCTATTCTATTTATTCTCCCTCGTTGTGGGTTTGGTCATATTATGTACTGCTTGGTTATTTACTTTTTACCTTCCTGGGTTATACCTTGAAAACCTTTGGTTATGAGACTGGTCTTGGATGACTCATCACTAGTAATTCCTTTTATTTGAACTTGTATTTTCTTTATAATAATGATTCCTTTCCACAGTTGCTATGAATTAATCTATTTATATTAAACTTAATGCTTTCTTCCATGTTTAAACATTATAACTTCATTATTCTAATGATCAATTGCCATTCAATATTATGCTTATATCTGTCATATTACAGATTGCTCCCCTCCAGAAGTAATTATTTCAGACATGTTTATGGATGAAATAATTTCTTATGATAATTTCATCATTTCTTATAATTCATTTTCTTCTCCATTTTTATATCGACTTTTTTATAATTAGAGTTTAATTAATTTTATATATATAATTATTTGTTTTACTACTGATCCTTTTCGGATAGTTAGTGTCTTCTGAGATATATTATTATTGTAATACATTTTCTTTCTATATCAACTTCGTGTTGTATCCTTGGGATATTAATTCCCTAACATTCCCTATCACGTGGGCTGGGGCAGATCAGAGGGGCACTGTACGCTACTTCTCTGCTGGCCATACACCACTTCTATAAATTGAGTACAGGGGCATATCCATCCCTGCTCAAAAAAACATAATGCTGCTGGAATTATCTTCAGTCAGTCATCGAATAAATAAATAAAAAGTAGTCTCATTTTCGACTAATAAAAATATCTTTGGATTCTCCACTTCGTAGTCTCTCAGATTATCTCACATTTTCTATCTTAATAAATCTTCATAATCATTATTATACTCATTACATATATATTTTTTCAAAACTCTTAACTTGTCTGATATATTTAATTTAATTATGGTTGAAAACCTTTCTTTTAATAATTCTGGTTACTGTTTACAGTGTAACTCTCTTTCTTCTCCATCTGAATTCTCTTTATACTTTCTTCTGGTTACTCATAGTATTAGCATGGTCTTTATAAATAGTCTTTCGTATTCATTATTTGAATGGTCTTAATATATTATATTTAATTTTTTAACATTGTATCTTTACATTGGATATACAGGTTGTTATATTGATCATTTTATTTAAACATTTTGGTTCTTTCCTTTCTCTTAGAAAGTTATTAATCCGCCTTCGCATTCATTAACATTAATTCATTTATATCATATTTCATGTGGTATTTCTTCTCTTTGCATTTCATATAGGTCTTATTATTATCATTGGTTCAAAATCATCTTCTCCATATGTTTGGTATGAGTTGTTCTTCTTTGCTCTTAATTAACTGTTTTCATTATCGTTTCATAGGTAATTAGTCCCTTTGCTTCCAAATTTTTTCTTCTCTTGCATATTACACTCTCTTTTGTTATTCTTTTCTACTCCTTCAAATGCTATTGTGAATGTCTAGCATTTAATCTGGATTAACGTTAATTCTCTTTTCTGAATTAATCACTTTATTTTCTTCTCAATTCAATTATAATTGACACATAATTATTTTTTGGAACTTGGTTAGTTTTAATGTAAAATTCAAACTATTCTTTTTATTTAATTGAAAAATATTTCTCATAAATCCTTGTAATATGTTGATCTTATCTTGTTTCAAAGTTCTGACGTTCTATCAACATTCAAATTCTGTTTAATTCATTTATTCCCAGAATTGTTTATAGTACTGTGATCTTACTATTATTTCTGAATGATTTGGTATTTCTCCAAATTCAAATTCTTTTTAATTATTTACCATAAATTTTTCTCATAATTCAGTGGTATTAAGCTGTGCTTACTTAATTTTAAACTTTTTTAAAATTAAGTTCAAAATTCTCTCTCTTTCTCTTTCTTCCATAAAGTTTTGTTCTAAATTATCAGGTTGTAGTAAGATGTACTTACTCAATTTTAAATTTTTATAATTATATTTCAATTCAAAAGTCTTTCTTTTTCTTTCTTCCATAAAGTTTGTTCCAAAATTATTAGGTTGCAGTAAGATGTACTTACATATTTTAGAATTTTTTCAAATTAAATTAAAAAAAATTCTTCTTCGTTTAATTCTCCAGAATGTTCTTCTCAAAATATTAGGTTGTAAGATATACTTACATATTTTAGAATTTTTTCAAATTAAATTAAAAAAAATTCTTCGTTTAATTCTCCAGAATGTTCTTCTCAAAATATTAGGTTGTAAGATGAACTTACATTATTTCCGAATTTTTAAAAATATAAATTCTAAATTCCTTCTTCTTATAATTCTCCAAAATGTTCTTCTCAAAATTACGTTGGGCGCCAATTTGTAATAATAGATAAAAGATTGTTGTAGTTTGATGTATATAGAGATTGTGAAGTTCGACTCCGATGTAATCAAGCCCCGCTGTTTGGGCTAGCCAATTTGTAATAAAATAAGTAAATTGTAATATAATATGTTTAATTGGTGTGGCTCTCGACGTCTTACTGGCCTGAAACACTTCCTTAAGTTTCCCAGCTGGTCGAGTCTCAATGGTAGCAAGACCGGTCGAGTAGCGTAATGTCGATGAAGTAATATATGCCCAGCTTCACCGAAAGTTTCAAAACAAAATTTATTGTTTTGAAGGAAATTTAAAAAAAAAATTATGTTTATAAAAAAAAGAATTAAAAAAAAATTTTAATTTTATTAATTAATTAATTAGGATCAATTAATTAATATAGGGCTGTGAAGTTTTAAACAGTATAATGCTCTTCTGAAAATTTTTATTAAAGTTTTAGTATAATTTAAATAATCTATCACCACTCATAAGACTGTCTTCAAACCAATCGATACTTGTTTACCTTTTTTATTTTTTAGGTTATCTTCACTTACGGGTGGTAAAGTCCTTGTAGATTATCAATTAGAATTATCTTATTGGTAATTAGTATTCTTGAAGAAATAAAGAACTATTAAGTATTGAAAAGTATTAATGTTTTATTAAGTAATAGCAATATTGACTCTTATCGATTAGTATCGATTCTCAGGATATCGAAAAAAATTACAAGTATATGATATAAAAATTATATAGGGTTCTTTAAACAGCCAGTTATTACCAAAGTCAGAGAAATCGGGCTAATATTTAAAAAGTATAACGTTACAATCAAATTAATAGTTATTAATAAACACAGACATTGAATAATAATTTGTAAATATAATAATTGTTTTCACCCAACAGCTGTTGAACTAAGAGGAGGCACTGGAATTGTCAAAGAAAGATGGCTGCCGTCAAGTCGATCAAAATGTTGCTCGTTCCTGCCGTGTTCCAAATAATGTATTTTCTGGCAATATTTCTGTTCTTGTTTCTGCAAATCTCTTGTTAAATGTTGTGTAGTGGTTGGTGTACTGTTTCTGAGTTGTATTTAGTGTATCCGTATAATTATTAGTTCAAACACTTTCTCCGATTCCGTCACTAATTTGGTTTAATGTATTATACAGTTTTCTAGTGTTTTATGGTGTTTTTCGGAGTAGATTTATATTGTTCTGTGTTATGGAGTGTTACTTGATTGTTTCTGTTATAATATGATAGTTTCAGAAGTATTTTACAAGTCACTCGCGATTTCACAATAACGCACTATACACTCGCTTTGTATGACGATTATAGGTTAGGTTATCCACGTTATCAAACGTATGTCATGTTAACCGTTCAACTACCAATAATTAACTAACTGTTTCCTTTAGTTTCAATTAAACTCTTAGCCCATATAATATTATCCTTAACATTGTTCAAATATTTTTCACATCCTGTGTGCACTTTTACATTTTCACTATATGAATGCCTAAACTTTGGTTATTTGTCAATTTTATTCACTAGATTTGATTTAAATTAATCTTTCAGTTCATTCTGGTTATTTTCAGATTAAATAATGCCATTTTATAGTGTTTTCTGTCCAAAAAATAGTAATTTCACTTTCAGTTAGGTATACTCTGAAAGGTCAAAACATTAAAATTTACTTCCTGTCATTATATAAATTCAGCCATTTTATCAGTTATATTTAATATTAATAATCCTATATTGTATTAAAAGGTTCCTATTCCCTTATTTTCTGGTAATTAATTGAATTAGTTGTATTCTGAAACATTATTCTGAAATATATGACTCCCATGTCTAAATTTCTGAGTTTAGTCATTTTCATTTTTATTCATAATTCTGAATATAATTTATTAAAATCTCTCTAAATGGTATGTGCAATTATATGGCATGATCTCAAGTTTATTTTGTCTAAACCCCTTTTGTTTATTTGCATTTAATTGAGCAATTTCTCTGTTTTGATGAAGTTTGGTTTCCATTCTTTTGGCCTATGATTTTTTAACAATTTTTCTTACAAAATAATTTACAAACAATATATGATGTGTGATACCCTCTCTGACTTTTACAAATAGTATTATAAATTAAACATGTTTTTAAATTACACAAAAACAATTAGTATTGGTTACAATACAAACAATAGTTAAAACAAATAAAGAATTTTTTTTTTTTTAAATAAATGGTTGTCTTCAAGTCAGACATTTTGCAACACAATCCTTATTTCTAAACATGGAAATATGGCTTACAAAAAAGGTTTTTTACTAACTAACATCTTAATTACTCTCTACTATTTACAAGTGGTAACTATTTTTATAGTTCTGATGTTAGTTGTTTCAGACCCAAACAAATGGCCTTATATCTAAAACATTTTTAAACATTCTTATACTATATACATAAAAACCTTATATTTATATTCTTATTTCTAACTATTATTATAAGTAGGATTCTACAGTTTTTATACCGTCTTTTATACATTGTCTTTGGGGAATTGCACCCTGTCATTAACAAATAAATAGTATGAATTGTTCAAAAAGTATTATGACATCTGTTTTTCTTTTTTGATGTAAAACAAAAATGTTATTTTAAACAGATTCATGTCTTATGAACAACATATTGTCACCGTACACATTTTAAGTCATTGAAAAATGCATATTTCATTGCATCCAATGTTTGTGATTGCCAAGAATGAAACACAAGGTTCATTTTTTATAATACCCAAAACTATCACTGGTTCACTTTGCACTTATATATTATGTTAATGCTAAATGGTCGTATAGTCTTATCAACATAATAAATTGGTTAGCGTTTTTTCAATGGAGGTTTGTTCCATGGGTACTATATTATTGTTTCCTCTTAGTTCACAGGAAACTTTTACTTTATACACTTCTCTCTCTTAAATTTATATACATGTAGTTTTTAATTCGTTATACTTTTATTTTTTAAATATTTATTTTGGGGATATAGGGATTTGGGTGTCTTTTATAAGAGCATGACGTCTTCTTCAGGATACTGCCCTCTTCTTCTTTCTTCAGTCTTCTTTTCTCCTGCCTTCTGGGACTGGTATCTTCTCCATCATCTTCTTGTTGCCATCAGGTTTCTTGGGATCTTCTCCATCTTCTTCTTTATTTCAGAAATACACCACCTGTATTGGTTGATCTTGGCTTATTTTAGGGTTTCTATTCTATTTATTCTCCCTCGTTGTGGGTTTGGTCATATTATGTACTGCTTGGTTATTTACTTTTTACCTTCCTGGGTTATACCTTGAAAACCTTTGGTTATGAGACTGGTCTTGGATGACTCATCACTAGTAATTCCTTTTATTTGAACTTGTATTTTCTTTATAATAATGATTCCTTTCCACAGTTGCTATGAATTAATCTATTTATATTAAACTTAATGCTTTCTTCCATATTTAAACATTATAACTTCATTATTCTAATGATCAATTGCCATTCAATATTATGCTTATATCTGTCATATTACAGATTGCTCCCCTCCAGAAGTAATTATTTCAGACATGTTTATGGATGAAATAATTTCTTATGATAATTTCATCATTTCTTATAATTCATTTTCTTCTCCATTTTTATATCGACTTTTTTATAATTAGAGTTTAATTAATTTTATATATATAATTATTTGTTTTACTACTGATCCTTTTCGGATAGTTAGTGTCTTCTGAGATATATTATTATTGTAATACATTTTCTTTCTATATCAACTTCGTGTTGTATCCTTGGGATATTAATTCCCTAACATTCCCTATCACGTGGGCTGGGGCAGATCAGAGGGGCACTGTACGCTACTTCTCTGCTGGCCATACACCACTTCTATAAATTGAGTACAGGGGCATATCCATCCCTGCTCAAAAAAACATAATGCTGCTGGAATTATCTTCAGTCAGTCATCGAATAAATAAATAAAAAGTAGTCTCATTTTCGACTAATAAAAATATCTTTGGATTCTCCACTTCGTAGTCTCTCAGATTATCTCACATTTTCTATCTTAATAAATCTTCATAATCATTATTATACTCATTACATATATATTTTTTCAAAACTCTTAACTTGTCTGATATATTTAATTTAATTATGGTTGAAAACCTTTCTTTTAATAATTCTGGTTACTGTTTACAGTGTAACTCTCTTTCTTCTCCATCTGAATTCTCTTTATACTTTCTTCTGGTTACTCATAGTATTAGCATGGTCTTTATAAATAGTCTTTCGTATTCATTATTTGAATGGTCTTAATATATTATATTTAATTTTTTAACATTGTATCTTTACATTGGATATACAGGTTGTTATATTGATCATTTTATTTAAACATTTTGGTTCTTTCCTTTCTCTTAGAAAGTTATTAATCCGCCTTCGCATTCATTAACATTAATTCATTTATATCATATTTCATGTGGTATTTCTTCTCTTTGCATTTCATATAGGTCTTATTATTATCATTGGTTCAAAATCATCTTCTCCATATGTTTGGTATGAGTTGTTCTTCTTTGCTCTTAATTAACTGTTTTCATTATCGTTTCATAGGTAATTAGTCCCTTTGCTTCCAAATTTTTTCTTCTCTTGCATATTACACTCTTTTTTGTTATTCTTTTCTACTCCTTCAAATGCTATTGTGAATGTCTAGCATTTAATCTGGATTAACGTTAATTCTCTTTTGTGAATTAATCACTTTATTTTCTTCTCAATTCAATTATAATTGACACATAATTATTTTTTGGAACTTGGTTAGTTTTAATGTAAAATTCAAACTATTCTTTTTATTTAATTGAAAAATATTTCTCATAAATCCTTGTAATATGTTGATCTTATCTTGTTTCAAAGTTCTGACGTTCTATCAACATTCAAATTCTGTTTAATTCATTTATTCCCAGAATTGTTTATAGTACTGTGATCTTACTATTATTTCTGAATGATTTGGTATTTCTCCAAATTCAAATTCTTTTTAATTATTTACCATAAATTTTTCTCATAATTCAGTGGTATTAAGCTGTGCTTACTTAATTTTAAACTTTTTTAAAATTAAGTTCAAAATTCTCTCTCTTTCTCTTTCTTCCATAAAGTTTTGTTCTAAATTATCAGGTTGTAGTAAGATGTACTTACTCAATTTTAAATTTTTATAATTATATTTCAATTCAAAAGTCTTTCTTTTTCTTTCTTCCATAAAGTTTGTTCCAAAATTATTAGGTTGCAGTAAGATGTACTTACATATTTTAGAATTTTTTCAAATTAAATTAAAAAAAATTCTTCTTCGTTTAATTCTCCAGAATGTTCTTCTCAAAATATTAGGTTGTAAGATATACTTACATATTTTAGAATTTTTTCAAATTAAATTAAAAAAAATTCTTCGTTTAATTCTCCAGAATGTTCTTCTCAAAATATTAGGTTGTAAGATGAACTTACATTATTTCCGAATTTTTAAAAATATAAATTCTAAATTCCTTCTTCTTATAATTCTCCAAAATGTTCTTCTCAAAATTACGTTGGGCGCCAATTTGTAATAATAGATAAAAGATTGTTGTAGTTTGATGTATATAGAGATTGTGAAGTTCGACTCCGATGTAATCAAGCCCCGCTGTTTGGGCTAGCCAATTTGTAATAAAATAAGTAAATTGTAATATAATATGTTTAATTGGTGTGGCTCTCGACGTCTTACTGGTTTGAAACACTTCCTTAAGTTTCCCAGCTGGTCGAGTCTCAATGGTAGCAAGACCGGTCGAGTAGCGTAATGTCGATGAAGTAATATATGCCCAGCTTCACCGAAAGTTTCAAAACAAAATTTATTGTTTTGAAGGAAATTTAAAAAAAAAATTATGTTTATAAAAAAAATAATTAAAAAAAATTTTAATTTTATTAATTAATTAATTAGGATCAATTAATTAATATAGGGCTGTGAAGTTTTAAACAGTATAATGCTCTTCTGAAAATTTTTATTAAAGTTTTAGTATAATTTAAATAATCTATCACCACTCATAAGACTGTCTTCAAACCAATCGATACTTGTTTACCTTTTTTATTTTTTAGGTTATCTTCACTTACGGGTGGTAAAGTCCTTGTAGATTATCAATTAGAATTATCTTATTGGTAATTAGTATTCTTGAAGAAATAAAGAACTATTAAGTATTGAAAAGTATTAATGTTTTATTAAGTAATAGCAATATTGACTCTTATCGATTAGTATCGATTCTCAGGATATCGAAAAAAATTACAAGTATATGATATAAAAATTATATAGGGTTCTTTAAACAGCCAGTTATTACCAAAGTCAGAGAAATCGGGCTAATATTTAAAAAGTATAACGTTACAATCAAATTAATAGTTATTAATAAACACAGACATTGAATAATAATTTGTAAATATAATAATTGTTTTCACCCAACAGCTGTTGAACTAAGAGGAGGCACTGGAATTGTCAAAGAAAGATGGCTGCCGTCAAGTCGATCAAAATGTTGCTCGTTCCTGCCGTGTTCCAAATAATGTATTTTCTGGCAATATTTCTGTTCTTGTTTCTGCAAATCTCTTGTTAAATGTTGTGTAGTGGTTGGTGTACTGTTTCTGAGTTGTATTTAGTGTATCCGTATAATTATTAGTTCAAACACTTTCTCCGATTCCGTCACTAATTTGGTTTAAT
This sequence comes from Magicicada septendecula, assembly GCA_034769895.1. Classification (NCBI taxonomy): domain Eukaryota; kingdom Metazoa; phylum Arthropoda; class Insecta; order Hemiptera; family Cicadidae; genus Magicicada; species Magicicada septendecula. Next base: position 146,213,207 of record CM068368.1, read on the forward strand.
GTATTATACAGTTTTCTAGTGTTTTATGGTGTTTTTCGGAGTAGATTTATATTGTTCTGTGTTATGGAGTGTTACTTGATTGTTTCTGTTATAATATGATAGTTTCAGAAGTATTTTACAAGTCACTCGCGATTTCACAATAACGCACTATACACTCGCTTTGTATGACGATTATAGGTTAGGTTATCCACGTTATCAAACGTATGTCATGTTAACCGTTCAACTACCAATAATTAACTAACTGTTTCCTTTAGTTTCAATTAAACTCTTAGCCCATATAATATTATCCTTAACATTGTTCAAATATTTTTCACATCCTGTGTGCACTTTTACATTTTCACTATATGAATGCCTAAACTTTGGTTATTTGTCAATTTTATTCACTAGATTTGATTTAAATTAATCTTTCAGTTCATTCTGGTTATTTTCAGATTAAATAATGCCATTTTATAGTGTTTTCTGTCCAAAAAATAGTAATTTCACTTTCAGTTAGGTATACTCTGAAAGGTCAAAACATTAAAATTTACTTCCTGTCATTATATAAATTCAGCCATTTTATCAGTTATATTTAATATTAATAATCCTATATTGTATTAAAAGGTTCCTATTCCCTTATTTTCTGGTAATTAATTGAATTAGTTGTATTCTGAAACATTATTCTGAAATATATGACTCCCATGTCTAAATTTCTGAGTTTAGTCATTTTCATTTTTATTCATAATTCTGAATATAATTTATTAAAATCTCTCTAAATGGTATGTGCAATTATATGGCATGATCTCAAGTTTATTTTGTCTAAACCCCTTTTGTTTATTTGCATTTAATTGAGCAATTTCTCTGTTTTGATGAAGTTTGGTTTCCATTCTTTTGGCCTATGATTTTTTAACAATTTTTCTTACAAAATAATTTACAAACAATATATGATGTGTGATACCCTCTCTGACTTTTACAAATAGTATTATAAATTAAACATGTTTTTAAATTACACAAAAACAATTAGTATTGGTTACAATACAAACAATAGTTAAAACAAATAAAGAATTTTTTTTTTTTAAATAAATGGTTGTCTTCAAGTCAGACATTTTGCAACACAATCCTTATTTCTAAACATGGAAATATGGCTTACAAAAAAGGTTTTTTACTAACTAACATCTTAATTACTCTCTACTATTTACAAGTGGTAACTATTTTTATAGTTCTGATGTTAGTTGTTTCAGACCCAAACAAATGGCCTTATATCTAAAACATTTTTAAACATTCTTATACTATATACATAAAAACCTTATATTTATATTCTTATTTCTAACTATTATTATAAGTAGGATTCTACAGTTTTTATACCGTCTTTTATACATTGTCTTTGGGGAATTGCACCCTGTCATTAACAAATAAATAGTATGAATTGTTCAAAAAGTATTATGACATCTGTTTTTCTTTTTTGATGTAAAACAAAAATGTTATTTTAAACAGATTCATGTCTTATGAACAACATATTGTCACCGTACACATTTTAAGTCATTGAAAAATGCATATTTCATTGCATCCAATGTTTGTGATTGCCAAGAATGAAACACAAGGTTCATTTTTTATAATACCCAAAACTATCACTGGTTCACTTTGCACTTATATATTATGTTAATGCTAAATGGTCGTATAGTCTTATCAACATAATAAATTGGTTAGCGTTTTTTCAATGGAGGTTTGTTCCATGGGTACTATATTATTGTTTCATCTTAGTTCACAGGAAACTTTTACTTTATACACTTCTCTCTCTTAAATTTATATACATGTAGTTTTTAATTCGTTATACTTTTATTTTTTAAATATTTATTTTGGGGATATAGGGATTTGGGTGTCTTTTATAAGAGCATGACATCTTCTTCAGGATACTGCCCTCTTCTTCTTTCTTCAGTCTTCTTTTCTCCTGCCTTCTGGGACTGGTATCTTCTCCATCATCTTCTTGTTGCCATCAGGTTTCTTGGGATCTTCTCCATCTTCTTCTTTATTTCAGAAATACACCACCTGTATTGGTTGATCTTGGCTTATTTTAGGGTTTCTATTCTATTTATTCTCCCTCGTTGTGGGTTTGGTCATATTCTGTACTGCTTGGTTATTTACTTTTTACCTTCCTGGGTTATACCTTGAAAACCTTTGGTTATGAGACTGGTCTTGGATGACTCATCACTAGTAATTCCTTTTATTTGAACTTGTATTTTCTTTATAATAATGATTCCTTTCCACAGTTGCTATGAATTAATCTATTTATATTAAACTTAATGGTTTCTTCCATATTTAAACATTATAACTTCATTATTCTAATGATCAATTGCCATTCAATATTATGCTTATATCTGTCATGTTACAATTATTATGTCTATTTTCCTGGTCGTTGCCCTAGTTATTGGGTATAGCTTTGTATACTTGCTAAAGTGGTCGAAAATGATTACGATAAATTTATATCGGTGTCTCCCACCGCTGCGTGGAAAGGGTCCGCAGATATCGAGAAATACCTTTTCCAATTTTTCGGTAGATAATATGGGTATCATGACCCCTTCCTTCCTCTCGTTATCACACTTTACTTTCTGACAAATATCCCACGACCGTATCGCCAGTTGCACCTTCTTATTCATCCCCTTGATGTATGTTTGCTCTTCCAATGCCTTCCTTACTTTAAGGGCACCCATATGTCCGTACCTCTCGTGATAGTCGATTATTAGCGGTCTCTCTATCGCTGGTGGAATCACTAATTTCCAACTCTCCTGGTGCGGGGTATTCCTAATAAACAAAGTGTCGTCGTGTATACAATAAAATCTGTTTATGACCTCATCGCCTTCCTGTACCCTTTTTCTAATACCTCCTAATTTCGGATCGGCCTCTTGTTGTGACTTTATTTCGTGCAAAATATTTTTTAAATCCTCCCTGCTCTTAATAATGTGGTAAACCTTGGCTAATTGTTCCTTTTCGCCGTCAAAGGTTTGGTCTGGTATATTGACGCGAGATAAGACGTCGGCGGCTACGTTCTGTTTGCCGGGTATATATTCCCATGTGATATTGTACTCTTGCAAGGCCAAAACCCATCTAGTCAGCCTTCCATGGTTCAGTTTACAATGCTTTAAAAATGATATAGATTTGTGGTCGCTTCTAACTGTTATGGGGTACCCTAATATATATGTCCTAAATTTACCGCATGCGAAAACTACACTCAACAGTTCTTTTTCGGTAGTATTGTAGTTTCGTTCGCAACTGTTCAGCACGCGGCTAGCAAAGCTAATTACTAAATGGTTACCGTCCTGATCTTCCTGATAGAGGGCTGCACCTAAACTCACGTTACTGGCATCGCAGTTTAGAAAAAATGGTTTTGTAAAGTCGGGATGATGCAACATTACGGTTTCTAAAAACTTTTCCTTTATGATATTGAGCACTCCATCTTGCTCTGGTCCCCAGGTCCATTTGTCTTTAGCTGATAACTGCTTTTGGAACCTGGCAGTTAATTCTGAGTAATTGGACCGAAACTTTCTGTAATAGTTGCAGATTCCTAAAAATGACTGCAGCTGTTTCCTATTCTTTGGGGTGGGGAACTTCTGTATGGCCTCTACCTTTTCCTTGGATGGAGTAATCCCTTGTTCTGTTAAATTAAATCCTAAAAATTTCACCTCATTTGCAATGAATTGGGACTTGTCTAATTTGAGGGTGATATTATTCTCCGATAATTTCTGTAGCACCTGTTCAACCCTATTACAATGGTCGTCCCAATTCGCTGAAGTCACCAGTAGGTCGTCGACGTACACTGTCGTAAACTTCAGTACTTCCTGCCCCAATATTCTGTCCATTATCTTTACAAACACCGCCACAGAATTTATTAAGCCAAAAGGTAACCGCTTAAACTGATAGTTTCTGCCCTCGAATATGAATGCCATATATTTCCTACTATCAGGGTGGAGTTCTATCTGCCAGTATCCGCATACCGTATCCCATGAGCTTATATATCTGATTCCGTGGAACTTTTTTAATATCTCCTCTATCTCCCCAGGTGATGTGCGGTCGTTAACAATCATTTTGTTAATCTCCCTAGCATCGAGACAAATACGTACCTTTCCGTTCTTTTTTGGCACCGCTATGATTGGGCTGGTAAAGGGCGAATGACTATACTCGATTATGTCGTCCTCTATCATCCTGTTCAGTTCTTCCCTGACTTCGTTCTTTAGCGAGTATGCGATCGGGTACGAATTCTTGTTAAATTCCACCGGAGTTTTGAATTTTATGGTGCACTGATAATCTCTGGCTTTACCTGGAGCGTTCGAGAATATGTGTTTATAATGGTTGTATACCTCGATCAATTGTTCCGCCTGTTTTTCGCTGACCAGACCCCTTGCTTTCGTCCTTTGGAAATCCCGTATTTCTTCTAATTTTTCTAACCACAACTCTGGGTTTTCCTCCTGATATAATGGCATATTGATTGGACGATCGGTACAATAATAATGGTTCACTATCGCTTGATAAGGTGTATTGTCTGTACCACTTCCTTGGACATCGATCAAATTATTGGTCCAAATCCCCTTGTTAGTCTTAAAAGTTATCACCTTACTTTACAAATCTATCACAGCATTGTATGGCCTAAGTATATCGCAGCCTATTAGTATACTCATGGGTAAATTACTCGCCACTAATAACCCTATTGGTATTGTTACCCCGTTACTAGTCATCTCTAATGACACCTGTTTCTTTATTGATTTATTTTGCCTCCTCGTTGCTCCGACTAAAACAATGTTATTTATCGGTAGAGTGGGTATTGGTAAATCACTATTTTGTTTAATCCGCTCTAACTCAATGCTATCAATAAGTGACACATTTGACCCCGTGTCAATGAGTAGTATCGCTTCTATGCCATTGATATATGCTTTAATCTGCACGATACTATTATTCCCTTGGTTACTATTTTTAATGATATCGTCACCTTCTTCTAATAACTCCTCTCTAATATCCTTAAGGTAATTATTTATTCTTAATATAGTCCCGTCTTTGTCCTGTCTATGTTCGTCGTTTGTCACCCCATAATATTGGTTCAGTGAAGGGCGGTTTTCCTTTTTCACTGCCGCGTTTAGTTTAAATGAGTCACTGTCTCATTGGCCCGGTCTCCCGGAACATTGGGTTGCTGACCCGTCTGTGTTTCCTGCCTGACCTCGGGATTACCGTTAATAGGTTGGCTATTCGCCGTGTTACCCTGGCTACCTGACGCCTGTTGTGGGTAAAACATGTAAGTGGGTACATTAGGTGGATATGGCCGTCGGTTATTGGCCATTGTATAATTTACCTGGGGCCTGTACTCATTTTGGTTTCTCCTATCGCTTCCTCCTTGGTTTCCCCCGTTGCGATAACCATTACGTTGACCAAAATTACTTCCTCTATAATTATTCCCGCGATAACCGTTTCCCTGGTGGAAGTTCCTACCGTAGTTATTCCCGGTGTAATTACCTCTGTTTGGTCCCGGATAGTTGCGGTTAATTGGGCCCTGAGTGGTATCATTTCGGCCATTTGGTGGGATATTATTATTCTGATTATTGGTGTTTAGATTATTACCGTTCCCACCTCCATTCCGGTTTGGTCCGTTATTATTGTTGTTGTACTCTACCTTACGATTGGAGGGTTGGTAATCCTGGAACCTTCCTGTGGATTCGCAATTTTCCAATAATTTGGCCAGATCGGCTATCTTGCTAATCTGTTGGTATAATTGGGCATCCTTGATCCCATAGCTGTAATGTCCAGCTAACTGCCTTACCAAACATTCTTCTGGGATCGGCGGTATCAACTTCCGTGTGCTAAACATACCTTTCCCAGGAAATAAGACGTCGGGGACTGTCCATAGGACGCGTCGTATTTGCCATAGAAAATGTCCATTCTTACCCTGTTTTGTGCGGTCTCTGACCAATACTTTTCCTTAAACTGGCGTTTAAACTCTGCTAAATTCGTTATTTCAGGTCGTACCGCTATCCACCAGTTATCCTTAGTATTTTTAAACGTCTCGTCAAGCATCTCTCTTATCCTGTCCCACCTTGTTTCTCTACTTCTCCCAATAACCTCCTCCATTCTTTCCAAAAATTCCATTGGGTTTCGTCGATAGTCCTGGAAGTTGATTACTTCCCTGTTTTCACCATGACACGTATGAGTGTTTAGTATTGGTGTGTCTCTCAGCGCCTCTAATCTTTCCTGCAGGTTTTTCTCTCTTTGGTCTATTTCCAGTATACTATTTTTGTTAGTTTTTATTTGTTCATCCAGCCTGTTAGCGATGTCATATGTTTCCTGCATCCTCTCGCTAACGTCTTTCTGGACTTCCTGCATGATGGCGTCTTGGTTCTGCCTTACCTTGTTTTCGAGATTTCTAACATCTTGTATGGTCTCTACTGTTTGTTCCTCTATCTTTTCGAAACGTGTATTGTTTCCCTCCCGTAACCTTTCCAATTGTTTCTCCATGTTTTCGACCTTCCTGTCACTATCGATCTTATTATCATCGATCCTTTTGTTTACTATTTCGTATTTTATGCTAATTTCTTTTTTCAGGGACTCTATGCTTCCTTTTATTTCCTCCTTATCTTCCTGTCTGTTTTTATTCAGGGATTCTATATTTTTGTTCATACCCTCCTTTAAAGATTCTGTGTTTTTGTTCATTTTTTCTTCCATCCTTTGGAACATTTGCTCATTACTTTTTTTAGTCTCCTCCTTGTCTTCCTGTATATTTTTATTCATATTTTCTTCCATCCTTTGGAACATTTGCTCATTACTTTTTTTATTATTTTCGTTCATATCTTCCATTTTTTGGAGCATCATCATTAATATATTCGCGTCAGCACTCCCTGTTATTTTTTCTGATTCGGGTTTCTCTGTCTGTTCTACCATTTGTATGGGTTCTTCTCCCGTTTGCTCCTCTAATTCGTCTGCCGTTTGTACCGGTCTTTCCATTTCTAGTGTGGGCGGTTCTAATTCTGTTTCCTCGACCTGTACTGCCTCTCCGTCTTCCACACTCAACTCGGGTTCCACCGTCTTCTTCACCTTTTTTCCCTTTGGTTGCGGCATTTTAATATGTTGGTAGTTGCCGGGCTTGTTCCGTCTTTTTCGAGCCTCACTAGTTGGGCTGCCAATTTATAGTAAAACAAATATATGGAGAGGAGTGAGTACGTCCTTCTTCAAGCCCCGCGATGGAAGCCAATTTATAGAAAAACAAAGTATTGGGTGTAAAGTAATGTGTATGTGTTGTAAACTGTCGGGCGTTACCTCCGCGCACTTTTGTTACTTACTCTGTTGACTGGATCCTCTGCAGTGATGTAGTCCTGCAACACAACTTAAAACTATGCTTTTTGTGGGCGCCACTTGGAAACGTTTGTTCCAAGAAAAAATATTAAATGTGATTGATAAAATTTTTAAATCTACGAAAAAATTTAAACAAGTCAGTTTAGCTTTGAAAAATCAGTTAAGTTTAATGGTTCTTTAAAAACAAACAAATCGTCTGAAGGACTATCATTCATAAAAAATTATAAAATTGCAGAGAAAAAATTTTACAAGTTATTATTATTGACAATTTTTTATATGTCCAATCAAGTATCGGCTAGTATTTCAGATTTTGACTCAGTTGACAAGCATGAGTTTAATATGTGAAAAAATCTTTACTCTCAGGACGTGACTCCTTTGAACTACCAAGACATATCAATTAGATGCCTTACAAGAAAAAAAACTAAGTGATTTGAAGGTGTATGTGTGGCGTGTAAAGTACAACTGTGTGATAAATGTAACCAGGTAACAAATGACTTTAATTTTGGTAACTCACGTTCCAATGGTCGTTTATTCTCTCACTGGACACTTCCTTCGGGTAGTTTCTCGATCTCGCCTCTTCGGGTGTACACTGAATCTATTTAAAGTCAAATTTTGCGATCATTACTTTTTCCGCACTTTTTGTCAAAACGTTTGGCAGTAAAATCTCGTTCAAACGCCGCCACTACGAATCATCTGTTTAGCGTTGATTCAGAAATCTGCCACCGCAGCGCTGATTCCCATGCAGTGTTGAGGAAGGCTAGTGTATTGTTTGTTTCGTTCGGGGGAATTATTTGTCACGTTAGTCAGTCAATGCGAACACAGCAGAATTCGTTCTCTATTTAAATGTATGGTCCCTCCTGGGCCGTCGACGTTCTGGCTGCGTGCTTTCTATTAAAATTTGCCGTATCGCTGCTCTATTTCAGCGATACTTTTTGGCGACTCTCGTTGAGGTTAAGTCAGTCGGGTATGTCTATGTACGGGAAAAAGCCTTCCTGCCGTGTCTTGTCGATTTATCGCCTCTCGGTTTCGCCTTAGCTCCGTTGATCAGTGTTGTGTGAGATGCATCAGTTCTAGAGTTCAATCTTCAAGTGTTTTTGGTCGAATTTGGTCTCGCTTTTATACTAAATCGGGATGACTGTTTTCGTCGACTTCCGGTATATTTGTGTAAAAATTCTTTCTAGATTGTTCGAGAATAAACGAAATGGAATGTCATAGAACAATTTTCACTTCCGTAGAAGCTTTTAGAACGAATTTCTTATTCTTCATACAATGGATATTTCAAAATTTACACTGGTATTTATCAAACAGTTTCACATTAGTACTTACAATTTGTATGCCATTAATGTATTTAGATTCCTTGTTTTTTACTGAATCTAGCGATACTAAATATGATTGGTATCTAATTAACTTAAGTCTAATAAACATTACAATTTACAACCTTCACCTTGAGTTGTAGTCATTAAAAACTCAATATTTATAACAAAAATTGTTGTGGAGTTATAAAGTTCCTGCCACAAGCTGGACATCTACTACTACTACTCTCCTACAACAAAATAAACAAATTTTAACATCAATAAAACACAAATAAATACAATTTTATATGGCCTCTGCTCATGGCCTAGATTCTTGTCAGTTTTCTAATACAATGATTAGTCTTTTTCCTTAATATATGTATTATTTCACCACTATACACACAGAGTTTATTATTTTGTCTATCTTTTGTGATACCTGGTTACTTTGTACATATATTATATTTATCACAAGATGACATAGCATCATTGATTGGTCTTGAAATGTCATTTTTTATGGTGTGACGAATCTCACTCTAATTAGTTAAATTCTTTTAGAATTGACTTTACTTTCAACTGAGTTTGTTTCTTATTAAGGTATTCTGATGTATTGTACCTTTCTATCTTATTTTTGTTAGTATTATGTAAGTATTTAGCCAGATATGATTCTTTTTGTACTGGATAATTGGCTTCAGCCATACATGGTATAAGTAAATATTTTGCTGACTTGACTATTACAATGTTAAAGTTGGTCAGGTATATTAGTATAGTTGCTTTATATCATATTACAGCTTTCTAATACAGTTTGGTTGCATTTTGGCAACATTAAATTCATAAATTATACAATATTAGATGCCTATTACATGTTTTTAGTTAACACTGTTTTTGGCTATTTTGGCTGCTTTTTATTCATTTGACAGCTTCCTTCATTTAAGATAAATTGTTCACTATTGTCTGCTGGACAATTACATATAGTTTTTATTTAAATCTGATAATAATTAATTTTTCCATGAAATCTTGGTGTATGGTCTCAAATCCAACACATTAATATCTTTTTTGTCATTGCAAATATACAATTTTTATTTTAACTTAAACTCTTTCTAATAATGTATTTAAGTCATTTAATACATTTATTTTATTTACATCACATAATATAATAATGGATCATGTCCATTTATTCACAAAAAATCGTTTTTAATACCCTATTCATAGTTATAAAACTTAATAATTATTGACTTTATTCTGGTGGATTCTGACATTATTTCTCTCTCTTATAGTGTCTTATGGTTTTTTCACTCTTATTCACTTTAATAATATATATGGGGTTTTGTCTTAGTCATAGTTTGGTCGTTTTTTCAAGTTGATAGAAATAATTATTATACAAAATTACACAATTTTTTGGGACTACTTGGGTTCGATACTGTTCACTTCACTTTCCTCTTATGCTAACTTACTATATAAATGATTTCTTTTTATGGAACGTTCTGTGACGTTACAACACACACACACACTATAACGGTATAAACAATATACAACGATGCACATGTAAAGTATAACAACCATAAACTAGAAAAAAGTTATCGAACACTTTGTACGGTTTTAAACTAACAATCTCGGACCGGTGTCACCTGATGATGTCGTCATGAGGGATAGGATCTGCGTGTTCATTATTAATAAGTAGTGTACAAATTTGACACTCAAATGTAAAGTATTGTATGCACCCAAGGCGAGATTCTTTTCGCTAAATGTTCGAAACTCGTTAACATCACGCTAAAACGATGTGTGTTAGCGGGTTTTGCAGAATATTACTCACCCGTGGACTTGCGATGGTAGGATTTCGTGAGCGTTTAAGGTGATACAGTAATTATTTACATATTACCCTATTAAACTAGTAATTACAGAGCGAACACAAACGCTCTGATGAAGTGCAAACAAAATTTTGCGAACCAACATCAAGTTTGTATTTCACGAGAGTGTTCTACAAACGATGAAAATTGCCAATACAGACAAATACTTTTTCATTTACATTGTTGAAAGTAAACCAAACATTTTTGACAGTCCGGGATAGGTTTGAAACTCGTTAAGCAATCTTGAACAGAAATGGAATGCCAGGCCTATATAAACCTAAGTCTGATAAACCACTCCCTATGTCGCCTTCTGTCTCCGTCTGTTTGTCTATCTGTCTGTCTACCTGTCTGTCTGTCTCTCTCTCTCTCTCTCTCTCTCTCTCTCTCTCTCTCTCTCTCTCTCTCTCTCTCTCTCTCTTTCTCTCTTTCTCTTTCTCTTTAAAATCAGAACCTCACAGATGAAAGTCTTCTTTTTCGCTGTTCGGACATTTTGTCGAGACGTCTGATGTCTGATGAGGCTGGACCCCCCCACACACACAAACGTCAGTAGGACAACCATACACACACACACCAGAACAGAGTGATGGACAGCATCAGGAGATAATAAACTGATTATTTTAAAATTAAAAAAGGAACACTATAAATCACAAACAATAATGGCGGAATACAGAATCTGTAAAAATAAAAATCCTACAAACAGTTTGTTAAAATTTGAAATAATATAACTGATATAAGATATTTTTTTTAAGAATACAAATATAAAGTTTCATATGAATGGAGAACGCTAACCGTTTAAATAATTCTTTTGATGCACATTGTTGCTATTAGAATGATTTTATTTGAAAAATGTTTTTATTAGAAATTTAAATTGTTAAATTGTTAATTTTCAGTAATCTGTCAGTCACCGAAAATAAAGTAAATTGTAATTTACTAAGTATCAAAAATATGAGTTACAAATATATGTTATTAATGTAATGATCGTTACATACTATGATTATAACAAACATAAATACTAATGAGAAGGGACGTATATTTTTAAATTTTCAGTTTTGTTTTCATCATGTCTCACATTCATCATGATTATTCCTCTCTTCAAAATAAATCTTCGTAAGTGACGTATTGCTTGCACGTAACTCAAATAAGCTCAAATCCCATGGCCTAGTCGAGTACGTAAATGTATTAGAGTTACATTCAACATACACGAAACGCCAGAACTTAACGTGATAATATATATATATATACACAAACATATACTGTATTTTCTCTCTAACTTGTGAGGCCAAAATTGTTATTAGCAAAACAACAATACATGTACAGCTAAACAATTGGATATACGACACAGTTACTTCTAAATATCTTTTGAAATATGTTCTGAACAAAGTACTTCTTTTATTTCTGTGTACCTTCATTGACACACACATACACACGCACGCGCGAGCTGCGGAAGGCAACCACAGGCAGCTCTTAAAGGGTAATATACAGGACATGTGATACATGGTGAGAGTGAGAAAGGGGGAACCCTTCTTTATCTTAACGAGAAGCAACGTCTGTTTACAACAGTTTAACGTTCTGAATAGCTTTTACACGAAATATGTTTGTTAATTGGAATAACCAGAGTAGGCAAACGCCAATTAATCACAGATAGTAATTTACTCTGACGAATCTCTTTGCGTACGCCAATTAAAACGTGTAAATTGAAAACGTAATAAATGAGAAACAAGTAGTGAGTTTGTTTGGTGTAATTTGTGTTAAGTTTTTAATGATTAATACTAATGTATTTACTCTGTTAATCTATTAATTACATTTTATACACATATAAAAATATAATATCTTAAAAATATGAAAAAATATTGATTTTTTCATATACACAATTAATTGCTTCAAAATACTACTATAACTAAATACACTTTACGAATACCAAATATACACGGTTTACTTCCAGAAATTTGTTTATTCCACTGTTAGCTAGCGTTTCCTCCTAATACAGTGTTTTGTAATTATTCAATTGGTGACATTTTGTAATTATAGATACTGCAATTATATTTATACTTCAAGTGCTTCTAAGCACATACATATAACAAATTAATGGTGTAATACATTCTGTGATACATACTGTTACGACGGTCTACTGATCGTCGTATGGTGCAGTGGAAAACAAAATACAAGACACCAATTAAGTCACTAATCACCAGCTTTAATTATCACAATTAAACAGTTTGTAATCAACAAGATAGTCTCTTATAACAATTCAAATAAAAATTGTTCACACGCAATAAAATGTCAACTAATATAAAACACAATTGTATTACAATTGTCCCGCACGATTAAAAAGCAAACAACACTTCGGCACAATACATCAAACCACACTGTGTAAATCGCCACTCAAACGCACTGTGTACTCGCCCGACAACAACTACCATGACCGCCGCTGAATGGATGTAGTTGTACCGCGCTGATTTCCAAAATAATCTGTCACTTTGTTAAACAAACAGGCTCTCTCGAGAATCCACTAGAAACAGTGTCCTTGAACACACTGCGCTGACTGGTATGGTCCGGTATAAACTTGATAGTTGACGCGTAATTGTCTTTCACCGTAAAGTAGCAGCACACACACACACACACACACACACACACACACATTACAACTGGAATGTTCCAGATACTTATAGAACGTCCCGTATTACGTAACTCTTTTTCCGCATTACGTAACAATACGCTTAGTTCATTAGCATACAAATACGCCAAAAAGTATTTATAAATGTAATTTTAAAATTATGTGTTCAGTTTAAGACCATGCATTTCAGAGCCATACGGTAACCAACGTGTTTCATCCTACTATTATAATGTCTACTATTGGTTCTGCTTGATTCGATTTAAAATTTTACATTTGATAAATCTAATTTGACGCATTTAGATGAAAGGTTATTCTGAACTAATTCATTTGACATAAAAGTCTGTAACTATGATAATGGGATTCTGTGCCAATAAATTAAAAGAAAAATCTTGGAGTTCGTTACACACACACAAAGCACAAAACCAATTCGATCTACCTGTTATTTACAAACTAAATTGCTCAAATTGCAACAAATTTTACATAGGCCAGACAGGACATAGCTTCAAACAAAGATACATTGAACACACAAAAGCACTACACTCCACTACCGAATCCACCTTTGCAAACCACCTCATTGAAGCAAACCACACATACAAAAACATCGAAATATACATGGATATTCTACATGTACACACAAAGGGCCGAAAACTAGACACTCTTGAACAATTAGAATTATACAAACACACAAAACACATAAAAACGACATCCTAAACGAACAGACACAATTCAAATCCCACGCATTATTCGAACATATCAAACCCCACACACACAACATCGATCCTTCGAAAGTCGACACCGTCGCCAAGAACAAGACGGACAGCGCTCCCAATGGCAGCCTCTGACGAAGTTTATAATAAGCGAAAACTGGTTGGTGCGTAAAGGTAAAACTTTTACGTTTTTACTTATAAAAAACTTTGTGTTCCGAGTCGGTAGTGATTCAATTATATTTAAAAAGTAAACGTTTCGTGTAATTTACCTGCCTTGGTTCTGGCCTACATTCTGTTATTGTAGGGAAACATTTACTGATATTAATTACGAAAATAATTGACAATTCTCTTTCCGATAAATTACACCTAGTTTTATTGTAGACCTATTTTATTCACAGTACTAAATTCTCTTACAAACGTGTCTTAAGACGTTTAGTTAATACTTAATTTGGTAGCGTGAAATGTGCTCCCTAATGGACACTTCATGTTTAACAACAAAACTTGAATCAACTTCTTAGAATTCGCACCCGTCTTCAATCCTGTTTGCTGTGCCTTAAACCTATCTTGTGTTGTCAGGAACGTGCAGGACGAGATAAGAGGCTGTCGTTTAGAATTTCTTCTATTTTTGTAGTCAGCAAACACTGAATTGATTAATAAACGACTAAGCAGACGTCTGTATTTCCAGTAAAAATAATTTAAAACAAAAATAATATGTTGCAAACTTATTTCAAGCAATTATTTAAAGAAAGAGACGTTTTGGCCAAATACTAATTGCTTTAATTACGATGGCTTATTAAAGACTGTGAATATAATAAATATATGGCTCTAAACGTGTTGTCTTGTAAGGTGATCACACTGATAATTTTACTCATGATGATCATGTCATGTTCTAATGAAATGACGACATATTACAGATTCAATTAAAGAATTCTTTACAAATTATGATGTTAAACATTAATTATTACTCTTACACGTAATACAATGACATTCTTTTAGAGGAGTTATTGTCGTAAATAATTACTGTGACTCGCAAATATAAATAGTCGAAAAATTCTTTTACCTTGACATTACATTCAAAGAAAGCAAATTATACACCTGCATAAGTACTAAGCACTACACTATACACATTAATTAACTAATACATGACAGTGCAAGATTCGTTTTGTCAAACTTGTTCTTTGCAAACCTTTGCTTCTTACTGTATGAACTTTGAATACAATGAAGACTGTAAACACTGCTCAATAATGTAAAAACTGAGACCAGGTGACACGTGATTGATTGGCGATAGACTAATGAGCAGTGCTAATTGCAAATACACAAAACGATAAAAACAATAAATTTTTGTGAGGCTCATGAACGTGGTTAGGCCTACATCTGAAGTAGTACTTCTACAGTATCTGTTTTTTTTTCTTCAACTGTATAAGAAATTAAGGCTCTTCAAATAAACTGTATTTGGCTTATAAATAAACTGGCTCTGCACGACTAACTGTGCATTGATATTTTCGTTTACAATGTAGGACCAAGAGACTGTTTAATTTTTACACAGTTATCACAGTTATAACTTGCTTGAATTGTGTTTCATTAATCATTTACTTCAAATAGCAAGACAGTGTATGTAGTAAGTAAATCAGGAAATATGTGTTGTAAGAAATACGTGCAACCTGTTATACTAGTACCAGTTTCAATGTAGACAGCATATCTGTACCAAGCTTACTACAGAAGACTGGATATATATAAGTGAGTGAATAAATATTACTCTTGTTTAGCCCTTGTTTTCTGCAAACAGACGTCAAGTTGTTTGTAGTATATGGGTTTTAGATTATTAAAAACCGAGATGGATATATTGCTTACTGTATGCTATAAGTATTTCGCATTTTAAGTGTCGAAAGTTGTCCTCTGTTACTGTGTTGAGAAACAAATTAGTCCTATCGACTCAGTCTTACAAAGAGATACTGCAGTTATTTATTAGATCTTAGTGTAAAATAATGCTGTGCTTCTTTCCTACCGTCATATGTCTACGATTGTGTGATCGATATTACTTCTTCATGTATTTAACTTCCTTCAGTATCCTCCTATCTTCACATTTCGCTTTCATTCTCTGGTTCTTTCATTCAGGTAGTCTGGTTAGAGTGACTACATTATAAAATTAAATCCAATTTAGTTTTTAATTATATTGTGGTTAAACACTCTTTTTATCAAATTTAATTCATGTATGTGTCTATGTACAAAAAATGAAAATAAAGCCCATTTATTCAAAGTATAGGAGTGTAATTTTTGACAAAGAAAAAAATAAGAAAAATGTCTAACAATCAAGTACCTCATTCAGAGTACTCCAATAATATATATTTCTCTAGTGCTTTCTAACAACAGTGAGATGTTTATTTGCATTACTTTTATCCATATTATTGAATACACCCTATATATATATATATATATATATATATATATATATATATATATATTGCGATGTACAAAGTCGCACAGCATAAATAAGTCGATATCTCAGATATGGAAATGTTGGCTTTAATCAAAGATTTTCTTAAATTTAGACTGCACAGAGTTTACTAGAGTTCATATTATCATAACATAATTAATAGACAGTTTTTTAATACAAATAAAATAAATTAATAGTTCTGTTTCAATAAATAAATAAAGTACTGCTTCTTTGTAAATAAAATTAATAAACAGTTTCTGTTCACCTTCAATATTACTTTAAAATAATTCCTACACACTAATAACATACACGATAATTTCTATAAGTTTCTGTGTCTTATTGGTTTATAATAGTTTTATTTAGTTTATTATAAATGGTTTCACTTTCCTGAATAAGATGAATGGTGGGGTGTTTCTCCTTGTTTCCTGGTGAATGTTGACAGCTGCTCCTTCCAGGTAGTCGTCAGGATACCGCCGCTTCCTCCTTTGGTTCTTCTTCAGGATCTCCTCCTGTTATTTAGCTCTCAGGGTCGTTGTACGGGTTGGGTACTCCTATGACAATGTTTAGTTATTAATTATTAGCTAATTAGGCTATATACCTCACAACTTGATGTTTTGAAAGAAACCTAATCGGACAATCTTGAAACTGTTACCGAGTTACCGAATTAGCACTCGCATATACAGTCGCGAACTTTACTATTAGTGTTCGTAACTCCTGACAGACCTATCGTACTGAATCAGAGTTAACGATCACACGTTATAGAGAGTAGCGATACTGCTTTTTCTGAGTACTACTGTAGACTGCCTTGCATCTCGTCACGGAACAAATCGACTAATGTATCAGCCCATCTGATTGGTCAAAATTGTTCCCTCACCCTTTCACTACAGTCCAGATAACATTCTGCTTGTAAGAAATTGCACATGGGCAATGTAAATCGTGCAAAATAAACCGGTATAATTTTATTACTTTTCTTGTGGGTGATAAAATCTTTTTTTATGAAAAACTCATATATTTTGTGCTTTATACCATTAACAAACATTACTACTAGATTGGTCTTATTTTTATGCATAATCGGGTATAAGTCTTATGACATTTGATATACATAAAAGTTATTTAATTTAATTAGTTTTTAATTGATAATTCGTAACACAGTTACTCACACGCGCACACGCGCACTCGCCACATGCCTATGCATACGTCCGCACTATTTCACAATACTCATTTTTTTATGCAGTCAAAAATTAACTTAATCTAACAATTCTGACATGATTCTTACTGTCTATAATACAATGTTCCAACACGCAACTTTCACTTTGACAAGTTCTCATTGAAACATGCTATCATATGTTAAGAGTGAAATTTATTATTTTGTATGTAAATCTCACCCATTGCATATACTACACCCCGACTATGTAAAAAAAGTTTTTTTTAGAAGTAATAAAAAATTTTTTCTTCCTTAATCAACACCAAATTCCTTGAAAAATAAATAAAATATTTAAACAAACATAATTAACATATTTAATCCCAATCTAAACAAATCCTTCTTTAACTGTCAAATTTAAATTCTCCCGCAATAATAACATATGACATTGATAGGTAAAGTATGCGGTCGTTATCTCTAAGTGTAACATATCGACAAATGTAATAAAAAGACAATGTATAAGCTGCAAAATGTTAATTGTTATGCAAACTGAATAATGTTAGTCAAACCAAGTTGTCGAATCAGCTGAAGGAGAAAACCACGTAACTGTTTGTTGTAACTGTATTGCTGGAATATAAGTAACGCTAACTGTCGATTACAGTAAAATAAGTTAATAACAATAATCGAAAACAAATTTAGTTGAAAATTATAATTTTATTACATTTAATAGTAATACACGTAAAGCTTCTTATTTCTAATCATGAATCTATTTTAGAACATTCATAAATAGCTCTGAAACTAAAAATTTTAAGACATTCAACGATCTCTCTTAAGACAAAAACATAAATTTGCTACGGGGTAACTTTATCCACTAAACAAGGTGGAACTCTTTTCATGTAAACTAAGCTTTGCGTTTTACGTTCGCTATTTCAACTTCAGTTCTGTTAGCGTTAGATGTGACTTCACGTTAAAATACCCTTTTTTTCAGTTCCTGAAGGTTTTGTATATATTATTCTCTCTAATATGCAGCTATTTTACAAATAGTTGCTTGATATATTTCAAGCACAAATATGAGAAATTATTATTCGCGTATAAGCATGGTGATGATGATGATGATGATGATGATGATGATGATGATGACGACGACGACGACGACGATGATGATGATGATGATGATGATGATGATGATGATGATGATGATGATGATGATGATGATGATGATGATGATGATGATGACAAGTCTCCAAAATGATAAAAATGTATAACATTTTATTAACGTATTTCAAAATGAAATAAGATGGAAAAACTTATGCCTAAAATATCGGTCTTTAAGGCAACCAACTGTTTGATTCATACTATATCTGCGATAATATAAAGTTATTTTATTGGTTTATTGGCATATGTATAATACTGCCTATGTTATGGATTTTTTAAAATATAATATTTGTTACAGCATACCCTGTTATGCTTTACATGTAGACGATAATATAAACATGAATAATACGAATGAAGGGAAAACGTGGGTTCAAAACACTAGTTATCTGTGTAATCACAAAAGCGGGCAAAGTCTCCTCACGAAAGTTTCTACCACTCACTGAGTACCTTCCATTGTACTCTGTGCCGGAATTTAAACTCTTAAACTACTGCTTCACTTTGCTGTGCTATTTTGGTTCACCTTACATTAATTTAGTTATTAACTTAAAAATAAAACTAAAACAGATTTTCGCGAATATCCTGTACATTAATAGCTTTATGGGGTAAAAATGGCTAATGTGAAATTTATAACTCTTAACATTTGTTACAAAAAAGATTCTATGGAGTTTTTATGTATATATAACCGTTTTTGATAAAAATGACTTATAAATTTGTACCGTTTCGTGAAAATATGCATTTTCCACATCACCAC
This sequence comes from Magicicada septendecula, assembly GCA_034769895.1. NCBI lineage: Eukaryota > Metazoa > Arthropoda > Insecta > Hemiptera > Cicadidae > Magicicada > Magicicada septendecula. Next base: position 146,232,447 of record CM068368.1, read on the forward strand.
GGAGGTTGATTATTAAGCGGCTTTTTTAACGCGCTGTCCTCAGTAGGTGTAATATACAGTTATTTGTGATTATACATAACAGAAAATAATATTCTCCTTCTTCCTTAAGTCGTTTCAACGTCTATGGTTTCTGTCTCAGTTTTTACGATTGCTGTAGCTTCTGCTAAGAAATCAGCAGGATCAATGTCATCATGGACATCGGCATTGTTGTCTTCAATCATGTCTGATTCTGCATTCATGCAAGACTGGATACGACAGTTACCACATTCTGCAGAACAGTGGAGGCCAATTTTAAGCCTCAGCCTTTGGAGCAAATGCAGAAAATGGTATTGAGGAGTAAAAGTGTAGAAAAAGTGTTCGATTTGGATCCAAAGCGACATACTAATCATCCATTTCCATACTTCAAGATTTAGTTCATCGCCTAGCCAATTGTTGAGCTGTACTGGATGTTGGGGGAGATGTTGATAAATTTACAGCCTTTCTGATTTTGTAAAAGAAAAGTATTTGAAAGCATCTATGGATATTTCATTGTATGAAGCATCACACATAGCTAAAAAAAGACAGCCCTATTATTAAAAATTAATTGTGGGACACATCCTGTCATTATGAACACTGCCACACAATTTCTCAAATTGTCTCCATTAATTTTACAGCGTTTGTTTTTGTTAGTCCTTTTTAAATAGGGCAGATGTTGTATCGCAGGCAGTAACATCATGTAGAAATAAAACATGCTCTTTATTGTTAAGTGAGCCTTTTTCATTTGATTGCTTATTTTCGTGCGATGATTTACTCAAAACGTCAAAAACAAATTATTGTTTAAGTCTTACTTTTTGTTGTTATAAGAATCCTCTTCCCATATTTCTCCAAAAGCTTCCTTTTAATTTTTTTTTTATCCAGGGTAAAAGCTTTGGTCTTTACATTATTACATATTTTAATTCCGCTAAGATGAACTGGCAGTCGTCATTATTTTCTGTATACGTAATACCTCTTCCATCGCTAATACAATGCGAGAGTCCTCTGGACGACTAACTTTACCTCCCGTTGTAGATTTTAGAAAAGATCTGTAACAATTTTGGTGATAGGCAGCAAGAATTAAATGAAAGTGCCTGCCGATACATGACTAATTCTCCGACGATCTTTTATATCTTTTTCTTCTCTTCCCCTCATTAGTTTCTTCGCCACAAAAGACGCACGACTGTTTAAAATCAAACAGATTCACTTGAATGCATTCTAAAGCGCCGTGGTCTACTTGACGACGTGCTGGCATCTTCATCACGGGCCCTTTCTGCAGGGATAATGTTACACCGAATACACTCCTAACGATAATGAGTTTGAACTTTGGTCGAATGGACATTACGCAAACGTTCACTCGCGACTCGTAAAGTTTGTATTCCAACGCTCCAAACAAACAATACTACCATTATCCAGTATAAATCGGCAGCAAATGAAACACATTCCTTCAAATTTTTTAATTTTTCCCACATTTCACACAAATTTTCCAACAACAAACACAGACAAAAACTTATACACCCGTCGAAAACGATTAATTATTACGCTATTTAACCTATTACGCTATTTCCTGTCTTATTAGAGGCGATTTAACTTGACAAGTGTCTGCACAATTCTCTAAGCGAATATGTTTCCTTTAAAATTACTACTTGACGTAAGTAAGCATAGAAGTACCTGTTGCAGATTACACAAGTAATATTGTATCTGTTGTTAAATAGTATCTAAAATTTAAAAAATATTTATACATGAGAGGTTTTAAGTTCTCATATGCGGATGCGCCTTTTATACTGTTTATGAGTTAGGGTACCGCAAATGTCAGTTGCAATTTCAGCTGGCGTTCAAGGTCTACTAATTGGGAATATTTTTTAGCACATTCCACACTTACAGTTTAGATTTTAAGGTAGAAAGTACTCTATAGTCTTTTCCGTAAACACATACATCAGTAAGATCGTCAATATTTTCAGTTGTAATAGTCGTATAATCGCATATAATTTACTACATAGGAGTACGCATTTTAACTTGTATATTCACATCCCAATATTTCTGAAACAGTTACTTGCACGGACAAAAGTTGTGAAACCTTTTTTATAGAACACTGTATGAGCTACAATTTTGTATTGGCAATTTTTGCCGTGAAGCTAATAGTTTACGAGATATTTGTAAAAAATTATTTTATAAGTTTGACCCCACTTGAAATTTGTAGCAGCAGTTGTATCAATGGCCACTTTTTAGTCATTGTTTAGAACTACAATATCGAGGTCAACAGAAACGTTCAACTGGGTGGAAATTTACGAGCGGCTTTGCCATTTTTTTTTTTGTCATTTTTGACTGGAATACTTTGAATTCCTGTTAACTTTTGGTTGTTTACACCCGTGTTATTATGTATATGTGTGGTATACAGTTTTGTTTTTTTAGTGTTTCCAGTGTTTTCAAAATTGTGTCATGTCCTTTGTCAAGTATAATAGCAGAAATATTCTTACAACACCTAGACTCAAAAATTCATAAAATTATAAAATCATTTGTTACAAATATAATATGGACAAGATATGTGGATGATGGACTAATGTGTTTCTAACAACAAAAATGTAAATTCATATGGAATATTAAAATATCCAAACATACATTTTACAGAAGAAAGAGAAGAGATAACAAAATAAATTATTTAGACTTAACTACCATACCGACAAATTACAGTTCATTTTTATTCAAAAAAATCTCCTGACTCTAAAATACAATAAATCTTTTCCACAATTTTATGTAAAATTTATTAGTCGTTAAAAACGTTTTAAAATGTACAAAGATATTGTCTTCTAAATCGGAAAAGATATGAAAAATATATAATACGATTGAATGTGGAATATGTACAAAAGATGACGGTACAAACACTTGGAAAGCATGCCAAGTAACAGACTACCAGTAACAGTCTTGAAACACCAGCTTATTGGGAGTAGAGATATTCATAGATCGAAGCGCAGATGGATTCCGTAATAGGCAAACTAGGGGCTAATCCTAGGAGTGAAGATGACGATGATGATAGTGAAGATGACGATGACGATGACGAGATGATATATATTGTCAGTATAATGTATGCAACAAATTATTCGTACTTTTCTCAGACAATAACAGACATTGTACCATGTTTTGATGCTACACGTATTTGGACTAGAATTCACTAACATCTGTGTGTTTGCAGTAGCAGCAACAGCACCAGCAGCAGCAGCAGCAGCAGCATCAGCAGTAGTAGTAGTAGTAGTAGTAGTAGTAGTAGTAGTAGTAGTAGTAGTAGTAGTAGTAGTAGTAGTAGTAGTACAGTCATAATGTAAGTCTAAATGTGTATAAAATAGCGTATACACAGGTAGATAACAGATAACAGGCGTGTAATTCTTAGTTTTACTGCTTATACTAATCACCCATACACAATACACAGTCAATACGTTCTGAATGTAAAAGAAAAATAAATTATGCTGTCAGCATGTAATTATTCCAAGCAATAAATTGAATGCCTAACCAAGAAGAGAGACCGCGATCAATTGCGATCCAGTCGTAAGAAACCAGATACCAGATATTAGAATTCATGAGTTTCAAAGACAGTTCCAAGTGTCTTATAATTATACACACAAAATATGATTATGGTAACACTTTTGAATTTTTAAGAACAATTTGTTATATCTTATTTAATCTATACGTCTACAATTTTAATTCAGACTGAAGTGTAGGCCAGTTGCAATTATTCGCGGTGTTTCATTTCTCCAGAGTATTTCGCCTGTTACCAATCATTTTATTACAATATTACAACACTCATAAATCTTCTGTTCATTATGTGTTACTTAATATGCACTTACAAATATTACTTCTGCATTCGTTCGCACTGAGAGTCCCCATCGACACTTTACAACTCTGGTTAGATTTACGAATATTCAACTGCACAGTCTTGATGTTTTTAACTATTATGTTAATTCCATTCGGTTTTTTTTCAGTTCTTCGGTTTTCCCAAATAAGCTTATACACAGTTTTCTAGATTAAGACGAGCTTTTTCTCTTCAATAAATTATATAAATACTCTACACCGTGATTCTGGGTAATGCACAACCCGTTGTTTCTACTGAACACTTTCGTTGCCCAACAAAACGCGGTGTTAACAACAGGATAATTCAGTGTTGAAAATACATTTTTCATTATCCCATTAAAAACCTTAGTTCTAAAACTATTGAAACTTAAATGTGAAATCATTTACTTTCGTCCAGCACTGGTTGTCTAGAGTTTCCCGTTTAGCTGTGGCTTAATAAATACCGATCTGAACGCGATACCGATCATTGACCACTTCTTCCTACATTGCGGCCATATTGGTTTTAAGTTTTATGCTTTATTCCATTCGTTCATTTTACATAGAATAAATCTAGTTTTTTTATGCTACCGGTTTATAAATCTAATCAAAGAATCCCTTCTGTTTTACTTCTGTTTCAATTGGTTTCATTCTAATTTAATACAAGTAATTTTATATATTTAATTATTCCATTTGAATTGAGCATTTTGTTTATATTACATATTGAAACGCTGGAACTGTCTCAAACAGCCGAGATCGTCCTCCACCCGCCCCTCCCCTAATCAAGCAGGTGTAGCCTCAGTCAAGGCCGCGCACAAGTACTTTTCAGAGTACTCTGAAGAAAACTTGAATTACGCATTAAGTGGCGTGCAGTTAAGGATGGAACGTTTATTCTGGAACTCTGCGTGACCTATAAAAACAGGGCGACTGGCTTTGTCGAGTTAGTTGTATTAGCGATTTCTCTGCGGATCGACTGGTGATTTATTCAATTGCGGCGAATTGTTATTGTGCTATAGTTAGTGTAAATTTCTAATAGTTGACATTATTATTGCGTGTTGACAAATTTAATTTGAATTATTGTACGATTATAATATTGTTGAATAACTTGTTGATTGCAATCTGTTATTTGTGATTAATTAAATCCGGTGATTAGTGACTTCATTGGTGTCTGTATTTTGTTTTTCCACTGTACCGTACGACGATCAGCGAGACTGTCATAACAATATGATAAGTAATTAGCAAATACGTTTTGCTTTATAAAAACATAAACACAATTTTATATTATAAACTGTTTGTATGAAATCTGCTTATTTAATAAATCTCAGTCTTTAAAGACGAGTAAATAAACTTGGTCGGTATCTTAGCACATTCCTCATTAATCTGCACAATTTTGACGTGAATTTATTGTAAAATTTTGTTGGAAAGTAAAAATCTTAAAAATGTATTTAAAACTTGTAAACAAATCTTTATTTGAAAAAAAAACTACTTATACATGATAATCGTACACACAGTCACGAACGCACTCAAAAACGCACAGTCGGGGATACACTTGTACACTAAACATGGAGAATACGAGTATTGAATTTAAATGAAGATAGGACACTGACTAGATAGTGTGGGCCAACCTCGTTTCCAGTGCCCTTTGTGTCTGAGACTGGAACACTGATTGTTTTTCAATATTTGACGGTCTCGTTTTTTTCGTGTTAGAGATACCATGAAAAAACAGCGTTTGTACTTATAACGTTTTAAACCGTAATGTTTATAGACACGTCTAATATATACGATGTATAAATCTCATTAATTTAAACTAATTCACACATTAAGATACAAAATAGTTAAAATGTTGAGGAATCAGTTTAAAATGACGTATTCCTCCTATAAACCAATAGAACGGAAGCGCCATACTAGTTAACAGCGGTAATAGCATTAAACATAGTTATTTTAACAGTAGTTAATTAATCTAGATTTCTCTGAATATTAATCCATTCCGACCACCTTTTCACTAAATAAACTTTTGAAGTGTGGGAAAGATCAATAATACTGACTATTCTCAAATAATCACAATGCATTATTGAACATAAGCAAAATGAGAAGCACCAGAAAATAGTCCATTAGATTAAATTCTTTCATGTGAATAGGTGAGCACAGTCTGCGGTTAATAAAGGAAAAAAATTACTTGACACGTTGTTGCCCTGTTAAGTCATGTCTGGGGACGTGCAATCGTCAAACTAGTGCATTTTAATCCATAATTAATTCAAAAAACATCCTTAAGCATCCTTAAGCAGAAGATATACAAACAATTGCAAAGAAAACCATAAAAAGGAAGGAATAGGGAAGGCCAAGGAGAAATTGGATTCAAGGTATCAAGGAAGACTTGTGAGTAGGAATATACTGTACAGTGGGATGATATTCCTACTATATAAATTAAGGCGAACAAGACGGAATGAGCTGAAAATAAAAGTATAAATGGTGGAAAAGTGACAATACACAAGCAGTAGTCTACGTTAGAATATTCCAGAAATAGTTTACTGTTCTATGGTTTATTATGCAATGTCATGTGTGTAGTGTTAAGAGAGAGAAGTTGTATTATTTTGTAATGCACAGACTTTGGGGCTTTTGCGTAAAAGAACACGGTGTAATATCGTTGATTATGTTCTTGTGAATTACTAAGAACACTTACTTAGAATGTCAGGTTCCAGTCTGGCTAAACAAGTCTGGCAAAACAAACCCATAGGACACAGGTGTATAGGTAGACTCAGGAAGGGATGGCTGGAGGATCTTTGAAGGTGGCACGGGCAGAACCTTGCCAATGCCGTGTTGCGAAGATGATGACGATGATGATGGTGATATTTTTGTGACTAATGTTAAATAAATAATTAATGTTATGTGAACTATGATTCATTTTGTATTGTGACTTTGTGAAATCTCCCTACACTTTACTAAAATAGAAAGTAATTAAACTTAAGAAACACGTCGTCCTATTTTATAAAATGTACTGAGCTTGGTGGCAGTATGTTATAGTATGCATTTTAAGAACGGACCAAAATAATCAAGCATGCATTTGCACAAGTGTCACTCTGGACCAATGGGCCTTCAAAGTTAGCCATGTGTTGCAGTCACAATCAGTGGCTTCTGAAAATAAATACGTCTTTGTCACTACGTAAATTGTCTTTAAAAAATTGTTCAATACTTTATGAAATTGCTTGATATAATTATGAAATTGTTTATTATAACTGCTTAATAGGCCACTGGACTGGATGCTAACCTAAAAGTCCTAGTTTAAATTCCCGGGCAGCAATATAAAATTAGGGTGTTTCACAGCTGCTAAGTTAACTCAGCCTGTTGACTGACCTAATGTAACATCCTCTGGTAATAACGAACGGTTGAATCGTAGAGCTAGTATACTACCTTTCTTATATGTCCCATACAGTTCACGTTGGCACTCTAAACTAACTGGTACTTCTATTCTAATTCGGCGTTAAGAAAGGAATCACTAGCATGACTAAACATGCATCTGTCTGTTTCCAGTTAATCTATCTATTATCTATCTATCTATCTATCTATCTACATATGACTACATATCTGTCTATCTGTCTCTGGAATAAATCATAAAAGGTGTGAAATGAATAAAAAATAACAAATTACCCTTGCTCTTAAAAAGAAAAAATTTTATTCAGAGTATAATTTTTGCATTCAGTTACAGGATAATAATATAAACAGTGAAAACAATCCAAACACGTTGTCGTGCAACGGAAGACTAGAATGATACAGAACACAAAGACACATGGTAAGGAGTAAACACTTACGTAGATACTAAACTAAACTATACTAGTTCATATCATTTACAAAATACAGAAATTAAAATGGTGTTATGCAACAGATTTGTTATTATAAAAATCTTTGTTAAATAAAGTGACGAATTTAAGAATATGCTTGTTCATCAGAATGACTAATAAACACTATTCAACGAAGTGTGATTTCTGTTTACGCACTTCTACTTTACCAAGAATGTTCAAGTATAGAGAGTAGAATGTTCAGTGACATAGCAGAGTACGAAACGTTAGCGTAACGATATGGTAATGAAACTTGAAACTGATAAAGCAAAGAAGAGTCCGAGTATATTGAATCCAAGTAATTAGGTGCATAGTCTAATTTATAACCAAATTAGCTGTTACCCGATGCTTTGCACACAAATAATTCACGTTTAATAAATATTTTAATATAATTTTTATTGTCTATGTCTATATGGCGTTCTGTCAGCTCGTATAACAATTTTGTACTCATTAGTCAAATTCTCTCCAAAGCTGTTTTCAACACTTGTACTATTTTAACTTGTAATAAATTATTATGTTGGTACAACAGCCTTTGTAGATTTAAAAGTACCCATTTATAAAGTTTTTGAAGATATTTATACCTGTTAAATCAAAAACAGTAAATTCTTTATTTTAAATGTTACTGTGTTAGAAGCATTGTATAACACATTAAACGTTGTTTTCCTCAACCATGGCTTTTATTTATTTCAGCAGTAAACTAAAAACCAAAAACCGTTGTCACCTAACCTCACAAATGAAAACAACACGTATTTACGCTTTGCATTAAGTAATAGGACAATTCACAATTAGTACACTTCTTCTTTTCTAGCAGTAAACTAAAAACCAAAAAACCGTTGTCACCTAACCTCACAAATGAAAACAACACGTATTTACGCTTTGCATTAAGTAATAGGACAATTTACAATTAGTGCACTTCTTCTTTTCTACATCGTAATATATCCATACAATCGCATATTATATAAAACATCGAAAATATACTACAGGAGTGGATAAATGTACAGTTCCGATGCCGCTAAATAGCTTTTGTTTATTTACTTGCTACAATGGTAATTATTTCTGGTCTCCATGGTGTTATTGTCATCTTTATAAGCGTCAACGAAAAGGCATAATTAAAAGGGCCTAAATCATGCGAACGGGGCAAAATATCAAATTCCAAGTTATACAGTATTTTCGCCTTGTGTCAGATTTGGTGGCAATCGGTGTAACGGTGTGGATTTGTATTCAGTACCCATAAATCAGACTTTTAGTTATATATTATAACATACAAATTTAAAATATATATTTGGATAGCCCCACGATCTTGGAGCGGCATTTATAACTTCCAAATTTAAATGTGTATGAGTTTCATATGTGTGTGTACCTCCCGTGTTATTTTGCCACACGTTGGATGCGTCATTTATAACAACGTAACAAATGTTATTTCATAAATGCATATGTTCATTTAAATGACTTTAGTGTGAACTGACCTACCTGCTGTGCGTTCTTGCGTCTTCTTCTGACTAGGGCCGTAGTAACTTGTGTTTTGAATTCGCAAGTGGGTTAATCCAAAGGAACAAGCACAAAGTATACAGTTATAATTATTTCGAATAGTTTTGTGATGTTGGTAGATTTTGGAGTACAGCAATAACGAAACAGTGTTGGGTATAAAATTGGGGTTTATTATTCTAATAGCACATAAAATGAAAAAACTTACATCTAACGCAATTCTTACGTACTAAAGAGTAATTAGTAATTTGTTCAATGTTTTCTGAATGAATATTAGCTTTCAGAGGAAAACCTTATGAATATGAATTTATTCGAATTTTGATTCTTATTGATTTCAAAGTTAATTTTAAAAATAATTTAATTAATGAGTTTGCAATCCTTTAATATTGATTTTACTACTTCAAGATGCTTTTAAAATACTCTGAAATAAATCAGCCGTGAATCTTGTTCATCGTGCTTTTTATTTACTTGTGATATGTTTCACGTATACTGCAGTATAAGTTTCTAAGTAATTCAATGTTAAGATTTATATAGCGCTTTTTATCTAAGTCTACTTCTTATCTATTGCTTCTTACTTAACTTATACGTGTTCTACAGATTATCACAATATTGAGGTTCTTATTAATTTAGAGTCTCTGTTTTATCGGCATCTGGATGAAGTTAACTTTAAAATTGATTTTAACACAAAAAGAAAAATGATCTTTTTTTTTTAAAAAAAAATGTATAAATGATTTTTGACTTTCCTGGTACTGAAGTTCTCGATGATGTCCTCTGGAGTCCCTCGATGTCCTGATCCAATCAGCTAGTGGCGATGATTTCCGCTGCGTCCTGGATTCCGGCGAAAAGTTCAGGGATCAGCAACTCAGCTCCTTCAGCAACTGTTGATGGTTTTAACGTCCGTGGTTTAACTGCCGCAACTGCTTCAGGCCCTCGGTCCGGATACTTTGCACTCGTGTGTGTGTGTGTGTGTGTGTGTGTGTATCTCGTCTCGGGTGTCGCTCCGCGTCGTCAGTTCTTCGGCTCGTACCACGTTCTAGACGGCCTCGCTCTGTTGTACTCTTGATGTGACTTCACGTAGTATGCGGTCGATCTCTTATATGCGTACGCCAACAGTTTGATGTATTGCGCAGTACGCTTATTTGTTGACAAATAAGAGTATCGTACGTTGACGCCTTCACAGTCCAGTCGTTACGGTTGATCTATTTATTGACACATAAAGACTATGGTGAATGTTCGTCTTCACGTCGAGTCGCTACAGAAGAGTCTCTGTGTTGTTCACACGTTGAGTCCTAACAGAAGAGTCTCTGTGTTGTTCACAAGTTGAGTCCTAACAGAAGAGTGTGTGTTGTTCACAGGTTGAGTGCTAACAGACGAGTCTCTGTGTTCAGCCCGAAACCAACGGTTCTTCAAAATTTTTAGAATGATCTGATTGGCTGAAACACTCTCCCTTCTACTTGAAATTTAATCACCTCATTCCGTGAGAACGAAAAAAAATTCCCACTGTTCGAGAATTGTTCTTATTTTTAATATTTTGAAATACACCGGATCCAACTGTCGGTCGGATGTCCGGTTGCAAATTGTATTGCGATTATCTTGGCTGCAAGTCAAGTTATGCTTATTCTAACATATACATTTGATTAGTAATTTTTATAATTATAACATATTCAAATCTGAACTCCTAGCTCACTTACTATGGAAGTTATATAAATAAAATGAATTATCTCAATAACTCTATAATTATATTTATTGAAATTTGCACACCCTGTTCTTAATATTTCGGCAAACATTTTGGCTATCTTGGTTTTTGCCTATATTTATTCGTTTCCGAAATATTAATGATTTAAAGTTAGGGCGTGTGCCTAATTTATAACGGTGTGTGTGTGCTTACGTAACGCCACCGGACATAGCCGCTGGGCGTTTTACCTTTGAGTGCTCGCTACAGCGCGAGACATGGTTCTATCGATTTAGAATCATATTATATTTGATTTTTGAAACCTTCTACATATAACCCCAAATCTATGGGATTTAGTACGTTATAATATATAGATATGATTCAAATTCATGTGTACTATGTCGGAGTATCCAATCAATGCAGATAATAAAGTTTAAATATTTAGGACAGTAGCTGCAGTTACCTATAAAATGGTCACTGTATCTTACAATTGAAACCCGTATAATGTTATTAAAACAGCGTTAACAGATAGCTTATAATTAAAAACATTTTCTTATTTTAATATTAATTTATATTGCTCTAAATGTTCATAAAATCCAACTCAGGATTTGGAGTTGTGTTTTGTAGTGTGTATACCTTAATTGTGTTTTATTCATATTAAATATTGAAAAAAAAAACGTAATTCTTAATAACAAGCTCTATTAAAAGTAAAATTTTATGGAATTTGAGAGCTGTAAATGAATTAACATATTTGCGTAGAAGAATATACAAAAAGTGGCAAAATATTTGAAGCGGATAAAATTGAAACTGACTTGAAAAATACTGTGAAGACAAAATGGCAAACTGTTTAGAAATAAAAATCCTAATAAGAACCTTTAGACACTGAACATTACAGTGATACAGTAATCCTGGACTATCACTGAAAAATAGTAATACGTCACTTACACAGTTAAAGAATTAAATTGGTGTAGGAAAAACATTTAACTTTACAGAAAAGTGGTCGCAAAAGTTAGGTGGGAGAAAAATTCTAGAAAGAAGCAGATCGGATTTATTATTAGATTGGAAGTTGAGAAACGCTAAAGGCAATAAAGCTGTTCCTTTCAAAAATGAAGTTATGTTTTCTCTAATTAGGACATTTATGATTTAATGAACCTATCAAGATTTTCATATGACACAGACCACTACAGAATGTTTGGAAGAATGTTCACCCAGCGAAAGGTATACAAGTGCTAATGCAATGATGTCAGGATGTTAATCATTATTGATAACATGCATCTTATTTGTGACAGCTTTTAAAAAAAAATATATTTTAAATTTACGTACACGAACCAGTAACAAGTTTTCAAATTTCTAACCAGTTTACGGAGGGACAAAGATATATAGATAGTTTATTAATTATTTAACGTAAGCTCTTTATTATTTCTTGTTTATATTTAACTTGTAAAACGTCCTTTGTATGCAAGGTGACAAAACTTTTTACATCTTGCCAATTTATCTCTGACGAAACGTAAAATTTGTTTGCGCCTGCCAGACATTTTCTTACAACAAACCGATAACATGTCGGAGCAAAGTGTTGTGAAGCCGATCACGTATGACAGGGATCCGAGATGTATCGGATGTGTATGTAACTCGCTGAACACGTTCCTGCAGCCCAGGTACCCTTTTTTGTAAACTTAAAGATGGTTTAAAGCGTTTAAAATACACATGCGAGCACATGCGCATTATTTATATGTGTGCATGTGGTGTGTGTGTGTGTGTGTGTGTGTGTGTGTGTGTGCCTTGAATTACATTATTCTTGTTATATAAGCTGATAATAAATAATACTTTATATTATTGACCTTATGTTTATTTTGTTTTTACAATTTTATGATTGTTTTAAATTTTCGATTGATTTAAAATGTAAAGCAGCCTGGGAATAATAATTATTGACACAATATAGAAGCAGTTGATACTAGATTTTGTGTAGTAAAAACGACACAAGGGCGCTAAAAGAAAAGTGTTCACTAAAACTATTCATGGCAGTTAGCTTTATCGATTACAAATAGAAATATGATAAGGTCAACTGTATATTTAATATACAGTTCATAGTTCTGTTCTTAAAATTTGTAGGAATATTTGGAATTCTTTGAAACAAATCTTTCATTAAATAACGCCGGTGATATATCGGATAATGAGTGATCCACTGGGTTACACAATTAGTTCCTCGTAGTAGCAAATCTATTGCGGTCATGCGATATAAGTTTGTATAAATTTATACACCTTTCATTCATGTCGAAAGAACTAAACGTGAGAAGAAATGTAACAGAAACGCAACAATGTTAAGCAAACATTAAACTGATAGCAATGCTATAGATGTAATATTATTTGACCTCCCAGAAAGTAAAACGTAGGACAAATTAATCAGTTTATAATGTTATTATAAATACACTACTCTTATTTCTACAGTCCATAAACGTAATTTTTAGATGTGTGAGCTATGTACAGAAACTTTATTTGAAAAAAGTTAATAGACAGTATTAGTTTTATACAACAACTGTAAAAATATGTATTGAAGATTTTTTTTTTTACAAAATTAATTCGTCAACGTAAATAACATAAATAAATTAAAACTTGAAAGTGAACTTAATGTTTGTAACACTAATATATTGCAACGATACATATTTGGATAGAAGCCTATAATAATATTTTTTGTACATAGAAGAAATACAGTGACAGATATTGTTGTAAATAGTTTTAAATAATGAAAAATGCAAATGGGCAGGTAAGGTAAAGCATTTGTCAAAATTCAAATGAAGTGGGCGAGGTAACTGTATGTCTCGTCCACTTCGTTTGTGTGCGTATAACAGGTTATACGCATGATTTATGGCTGATTTATGCAAGGCAAGAAGTCCTGCGTCTGTGTATACTGTTTTTTGAATGTGTGAGTGACTCCGGTTAGCCCATGAAAAATTAATAATAATTCCATATGTTATTCATAAAAATTTGCACACATTTTTCTAACCAAGTAGCGCCATAGAAGACGCGCGGAGGAACGACAACGCCCATTTATAGGCCTTGATATTAATTCATAGGCACAAAATATGTGAAATTACGCGTAGAAAGCTGAAATATTGATGAACAGATTATTTATTGACGAATTAATATGTTACAAAAGTCAATTTATATGTACTGAATACACAATAGAAAAAGCACTAAAAAAAAACTAATCTGCTCGACAATCTTCCTCGATGTGGCTCAGGCCTTTGATAAAGTTTGGCATAAAGGTTTAATACATAAACTTAATAAAATGCTACCGAAACAATATGCTGACGTGTTAAAATCATATATATCGGAAAGATTATTTAGAGTCAAACAGGAAGATGGCTATTCTGAGCTAAGAGAAGTGAGGGCAGGTGTGCCCCAAGGGAGTGTTTTGGGGCCCATCCTCTACTTGTTGTTTACATGTGATCTGCCACAGCCAGAGAATGTGACTGTTGCTACTTTCGCTGATGACACAGCTATAATGGCGATTGGTTCGACCTTAGGTGAAGCTACCAACATGCTTCAAGATGCTAGTGATCAGATTCAGCAGTGGACTGGGAAATGGAAAATTAAGCTTAATGAACTGAAATCTGTCCATATCAATTTTACAAACAAAAGGATAGAGAACAGTCTTCCAGTTACCTTAAATGGTGTTGTAGTACCATGCGCAAACACTGCCAAATATTTGGGGATGACCCTAGATACACAGCTACGATGGAAGGAGCACATCAGAAAAAAAGGGCGGAGCTTGGTCTCAAATATAGACAACTGTATTGGCTCTTGGGACGAAATTCTCAGTTGTCAATACACAACAAAATTTTGATATATAACTAAATTCTGAAACCAATTTGGCTTTATGGAATTCAACTGTGGGGTTGTGCGAAAGAAACGAACATTAGATGTATTCAAACCTTCCAGAATAGAGTGCTACGGAACATGGTAAGTGCTCCATGGTACATCAGAAATAGTGATATACATCGAGACCTTAGCATCCCTGATGTCGCCAGTGAAATTAAAAGTTTTGCTGCAAAGCACGAATCTAGACTACACCAGCATATCAATGTAGAAGCTATTCAACTGCTTGACAACACCAATACAGTGAGAAGGCTGAAGAGAACTAAAACTTTTGAATTAGTGTAGTGCAGTGTGTGCAGAAATCTAGAAAGTAATATATAGTACACCAGTGGGTGACTGTATAAGTAACTTCAATTATAACATTAGATGTAAATTGATGGTTGGTCTTTTAGACAAGTTTCAAAAAAAAAAAAAAAAAAAAAAAAAAGTACTGAATGGGTGAAAATCACAAACCATATATAACTTCTAGTTTGCACATTTACGAAGTTATTTTTGCAAAACTAACGTAAAAGTGATTTGTTAAAAACCGACCCTTAAGCAGGACGTAACAAAATTTGACAAGTCTGGAATGGCATACAGTAAAATCAGACTTGTCTACTTACACCACACTATAAATAAGACGCTGATAATAACGATGGGATGACTATATCACTCTTCTTATCAAAGTGTAAGTGCCATAATCTTCATCATCACCATCATCCAGGGAGCAAAACACATACAACGATATCTTCAATGAGCTAACAGCAACGTTTGAAAGCAGGTAAAAATTGAAGAATTTTTTATAAAAGCAGACAACGGTAAACAGAGGCATGCAATAAATTAAGGACGTATTAATACATAATTGTGTATAGTGTAAATGCAAAAATTTAAATAATTGGCATTGACCAGTAATTCCTGTATTTGTTTAGGAAGAATTTTCAATTTAATTGAAATTGGTGCATAATAATTAATGTTTATTTAACTGAAGTAAATATTGTTTTTAATTAAAATACTGCAAATTAATCTTCTGTTTTTTTATTTAATAAATATTTAAACGGTATTTCATATATATTTTCAAAATTTAAAATAATATTTTAAATTAACATTTTTTGTTAGACGCCCAACTAGTTCAAACACTTTATGTTTGCGTATGAGATTTATGTTTCTTGTTTTTATCCTATTCATGTATGATTACTAATATGTGTAACATGTCTTCATTGTTTGTAAACAACAAACAGCTTCTTACAAAAAGGGATATTCAAATGTATAGTTTTCTTTTCTTTTCAATATTAAAATTTTTTTAATAATATTTTTTAAATAAATGATTTTCTGTTCATATACTTTAGTAGTTATTTAATGTAACTAAATTATTTTTCAGATCAACTAACAACATGATTTCTTTATGTGTTAATGTCGAATGTGAAACACACAAATCCTGCAACTTTGGCGTAATTAATATACTACAGTTGCTTTCAGTATTCACACGGAAATGTTTTGAAATAATTGTAATGTCGCAGTATGTTACATTTGTTTACAACGTTACCGAACGAAATTTTGTTTTAAAGATAAGAAAGTTGTAGTATTAAAAAAAACTAAATTGAAAGGACCCCAACATTGAAAACTTGTCTATATTGGCAATAGAAGTGTAATAATAAGAAATTGATTAGGCGATTATTAATTCAAACGCAAATACTTGTTAACTTTTAACGAGTGATCAATAGTTAACCAAAAATTTATATTCATTAAATTCAATAAGGTTTTCATCCAAGAAAGAACGATCAACATTCAGTTAATTAGAATTACACATTCCAATTTTGATAATAACTTTCCAAATAATATGAAATGAAACTAGAACTTACAGAAATATGTATTTTGTTTATGTTAAATTATTCGAAACCGTAAGTACACTAAAAATTTGTTTATCCGAATCGCGTTTATCCGAAAAACCCGGTTTATCCGAAACAATTTTTAGTAAATTTTAAAAATACACAAAAGCACTTTCCTGTCGCTATAATCTATAATGCTGAGACAAGCAATTCCACGTGATATAAAGTAGAAGGTCGATAATCAGAAATAATTGGGATAAGAGGTACTTCGGATTATCGATTTGTTCGGATTTTCTAACATAAAGTATTATGTTCATATATTGTAAACATAAAGTACTGTATACTGTTATGTATTGTAACAGTACATTTCTGCTTCCTTTTAGAAGCCGAAGGTGACACAATAATGTTACGACGGTCTACTCGACTGTCGTAGGTACAGTGGAAACAAAATAAGTACAAGGCACCAATTAAGTCACTAATCACCAGCTTTAATTTTCACAGTTAAATAGTTCGTAATTACAGTCTCTTATAACAAATCAACTAAAAATTGTTCACACGCAATAAAATTTCACTAATATTAAACACGATTGTATTACAATTATACCGCCCGATTATAAAACGCAACACTTCACTAATAACTACCTGAACGTACACAGTGATATCGCCGATAATAACTCGAACCGCTCTGTAAATATATCGCCATTACACTGAAACTTAAGGCCGCTTCCGCCAGCCATGTATTTATACCTGTGCTCACATACCAGCATGTTCCTAATTGCGTCTTAGCGCTCGTGTACACTATGTAATTAACTGCGGCCTTGACACAGTCCGCGCGGCTGGCGCCTTCGAGAAACCTCTCGAAAATGCGTCGACAAGCACGTACGCCACACTCGTTACATCGAGATTCTTCTGGCACATTCGACAAACACGTAGATTGTTCTGTGATGTCGTAACACTTCCCCCTCCTTAAGCCTGTTCGTCCCGAACTGGCAAACCGTCTCTGAAGTAATACTCGACCAGGTGATCAAGGTGGACGCCCTTGCGAAAGATAATTCTCCCATCCTTCGAATTCAGTTTCGTGTGATCCGAACATCACGTTCCCAGGAATGCGAGTCTTCCGCTCAAACACTAGTTTCGCTGGAATCACTCCCGTTGCGTCATGTACTGATGACCTAAACACCACTGGCTGATCCAAGTTTGTTTGGTTCTCGTCATCAACCTCTTGCGTAACCTCATCTTCAGCCACCTTGCCCTCCGGCGCTTCTATCAGCTCAGGAATAAACAAGAGTTTTGTCTCGACACCCATAGTTGGCTTTCCAATCACATCTTTTGTCGTCACACTCATTTGTATTTCATCTGCTAGTTCTTCCTCCATTTCCGCTTGCAATAGGGAGGGTTCCTCTTGCCCAGACCTGTTGCCTTTTTCTTCGACTAATGCCACTCGCTTAATCGAATGGTTGGTAGACCCTGTCATTTTAGCCATGCAAAGCTTTATCTTCTCTTGGCCAATATTCAGGACATACTCTCTTAAGTCCACAACCAATCCGTAGGCATTCATAATGTCCGTGCCAAGAATCACTTCATTGACAATGTCTGCAACGAGCAAAGGTGGCTAAGCTCGAGAAGACCTAGGCGTTCACGCACGTCAACCTTTCCTAGCACCTTGACGGGGCTTCCAGTCACAGTCTGTATTGTACAAGAGCTAATTAGAGGCTGGTGGTTGCTGACTAAGTAAGGGCGCACAATGGACACTTTTGCGCATGTGTCAACTGTAAATGATGTTGGTTTACCTTCCGCAAATCCATTAACCATCAAGTTTCCACTGGTCGTATGTAGCGTGGAAACTGTGTGCTGTTCTGGGGCTTGTTTCCACTTCTCCAATTGGTGCGATCACTCTCTTCTCTCTGTATCTTCTTCTCCCAACAGTCTACCTGTAGATGACCACGTTTTCCACAGTTGTAACATTTCGGTCTTCTGTCTTTTTCAAATCGTTGCGACTCTCTTGAACTTTTGAATTGTTTGTCCGACAACATTATTTTTCTGCACCCATCGTAACGGTAATGTGATGGCAAAAACTCATTAACGTAGCCGGACTCTGACTTGGCAGCTTCAAACTCTAGGGCGTGAACAAGAACTTCTGAGCCATTTCGGTGTCTTGCCATTCGTAACACTTGCCGAAGTTCACAATCTCCGATGCCATCAATAAATGTTTGCACCGCAAACATTATTCGGAAGTCTTCTGGTGCTTCAGGATAGGCCAATCTAATCAATCTGTCGATACTTGCTTCAAACTCTTGAAGGCTCTCACCGGAATGCTGGCGCATTGCTCTCAACTGGTGCAGTACACATCTTGCAAATGTTTATCACCATACCGTAATTCTAGAACTTTTACCAACTCGGCACAGATATTCTGGCTGTCAGGTGGGACTTTCAGTAGTAGTTCTGCCGCGGGTCCTTTTAATGCGACAACAAGTGAGACTGCCTTATCTTTTTCTGTCCAATTATTTGCGCATGCGGCAGCTTCAAATTGGCGGAGGTACTTTGCCCAGTGACTGCTTCCATCAAAGGTTCGAGCTTTGACATAAACTGTCCCTACTGCAAGTAAAGTGACTTTCTCTATTAACTTATTTTCTGCGTCTTTTTCTGTCTTTATCATTGGTGCAGTCTGTTCACAGAGTTGTTTTGGTTGTAACTTCAAGCATTGCTCGACTTCGTTTTTAATCTGATTTTTATATTAGTAATCGAGTCTTCTATTTTTGTTGACATAGCTTTTTCCACACCTGTGACTGATTTTTCTACTTCAGCTATTTTATTAGATATCGATTCTTCAACACTCGAGACAGATTTTCCTAATTCAGCTATTTTTAGTGTCATTGATTCTTGCACCTCTGATATTTTAGTAACTTGTTTATTAAGTTCACATCGTAGGAGACCCAATTCTGCAGTACTATTTTCTTGAATCTGTTTCTGCTCCTGTATTAATGCTTTGATGTCTTCTGTTTCACGCTTCCGTTCCTCTGCCTCCTGTCGTCGTCGTTCCTCTGTCTCTTCTCTTTCCTGCCTGCGTTTTTCTGCTTCTTCTCTTTCTTGTCTTCGTTCTTCTTTTTGTCGTCTTTCTGCTTGTTCCGCCTCCTGTCTGCTTTCTCATCATGTCCTCTTTCCTGCTTCTTCTCTTTCTTGTCTTCGTTCTTCTTTTTGTCGTCTTTTGCTTCTGCCTGCCGCAGCGTTTGGAAAGCTTCCATCATCTGACTGGCATCCATTGTTTACCGATTAGTTACGAATAACCTCGTCTTGTACTAAGTGTCCACTGTTTCCACTGTTTACCGTTCTATCCCACTTCTGACACCACTGTTACGACGGTCTACTCGATCGTCGTAGGTACAGTAGAAACAAAATAAGTACAAGACACCAATTAAGTCACTAATTACCAGCTTTAATTTTCACAGTTAAATAGTTTGTAATTAACAACACAGTTTCTTATAACAAATCAAACAAAAATTGTGCACACCCAATAAAATGTCACTAATATTAAACACGATTGTATTACAATTATACCGCCCGATTATAAAACGCAACACTTCACTAATAACTACCTGAACGTACACAGTGATATCGCCGATAATAACTCGAACCGCTCTGTAAATATATCGCCATTACACTGAAACTTAAGGCCGCTTCCGCCAGCCATGTATTTATACCTGTGCTCACATACCAGCACGTTCCTAATTGCGTCTTAGCGCTCGTGTACACTATGTAATTAACTGCGGCCTTGACACAGTCCGCGCGGCTGGCGCCTTCGAGAAACCTCTCGAAAATGCGTCGACAAGCACGTACGCCACACGCGTTACATCGAGATTCTTCTGCCACATTCGACAAACACGTAGATTGTTCTGGGATGTCGTAACAATAACAAAAGTTCACATAAAACAATCCTTTGTTAATAAACATAGAACGGGCAGCCAGCAAACGAGCTTCAACGCTTAGGCCAAAAATATGATTGATTACTGCACGAATAAGCAATAAGACTGTTCCAGTACTGTAGAAACTATAATGTACAGTGCGGTGCCGTTTTATAGTTTATTGTGTCATACTCACTGTAAGTAACTTTTAAATTATTATTATTAAATAAAGTTACTGTATTTTTATATGTATTATTTAAATAGAAATTTGGTTTATACGAAATTTCGTTTCTCCGGAACGGGCGTGGTCCCATCAAATTTTGATAAACGAGTGTAGTGTATTACGATAGAATTTGGTGTTTCTTAATGAATATTATGAACTTGCGCAACTTTATTACCACGCTAATATGACTATAGTTTCCCATGGAAGAATTCGCGATGCTATGTAATAAACTTAATGATCTTAAACCATTCGTTGTAGGAAACTTAATAAAATAAAGAAAACAGAATATCTTCTTGACACACGACGGATGTAACCAAGTTCTCACTGGGTTATGAAGACAGTCCATCTCTGTTATCAACGTTTTGTCATTTAATGTGGATTGTGGTGAATACCAGATTTTTAAAACATCAAATCTCCCCCCCACCCAATTTCCTCTGTATCAGTAGTTCTTATCAGTCTTTATGGGGAATTCTCCGTCGTTATTATCGTCAATTGATTTCGCCCGATGAAATAATTACATGTTCTAATGCAAATATGGAATGTAGTAAACTTCTCCTTGGCAAGAATTTACGTATTTACTCTGAAAGTGGATTCCATTTCTGTCACAGAGATATGACAGAAACATATGTCGCTCACATAATATGTCAGACACTTTCGTCAGATTAATGGATAACAGATGAACGCTAGTCACTGAAAAGCGTACAGCAAAGGCTACGGTCATATATAACAGAATATCAAAGATCATTTAAGGTTTATAATGTATTATAATGTAGTACGGTTGTCACCCATTCGTCAAAGATGTTCCCACCAAATCAGCCGATATTAGGCAATCCTGTCGCTTATACTCATAGTATTCAGTTCCTGCCGTATATCTGTGTTTCTTCTATGATCATGGAGAGTATACCCTGCCACGTGCCTAAAAAATCTGATTTCAGCCGCAATAATGAAAGTCTTGAAAGTAAATATGCATCAGCTTATGATACCTGGCAACAGTGCTAATCATCTGGTAACATGATACATACTTTTAAATGTTAAATGCATCACATTAACTGGTACTTTCCAGGTATTGTGTTGCCTTATACATATTGTTACGACGGTCTACTTGATTGTCTTAGGTACAGTGGAAACAAAAATACAAGACCCCAATTAAGTCACTAATTACCAGCTTTAGTTTTCACAGTTAAACAGTTCGTAATTAACAACACAGTCTCTACAACAAATCAAATAAAAATTGTTCACACGCAAATAAATGTCAACTAATATTAAAGTAGAGTTCTATTACAATATACAGCCAGATTATAAAACACAACACTTCACTAATAACCACTTGAACACACGCAGTAATCGCCCGATTATAACTCGCCCGATTATATGGCTGCTATACTGAATTGAACGTCGTTGAGTACCCGTATTTATAGCCGGCCGAAAATCTAGACGATTCCACATACTACGTATTACCTCTAAACTATGACGTAATTGCTTGCGCCCTTGACACAGTGAGAGCGGCCGCGTCAATTCTTTCACCGTCTAGCAAATGCGTCAACAAGCACGTACGCCACACGCTTATATTTTGGATTTCTCTGGAACGTTCGATAAACACGTAGATTGTTCTTTGATATCGTAACAATGCCCCCTCCTTAAGCCTGTTCGTCCCGAACTGGCAAACCGTCTCTGAAGTAGTATCCAGCCAGGCGATCTAGGTGGACGAGCTTGAACTTTCGCTATCCTTCCTGTTGAATCCGATAAACAACATCGTTGATTTTTTTTCACAGTGTAGGGTCCTTCCCAGTTAGACTAAAGCTTAGGTGAGCGACCACGACGGCGCTTTGGTTTGAACAACCAGATCTGATCTCCTTCTTGGAAACCCACACCATTGCTGCGAATGTCATACCAAGTTTTCATTTTATCACTGGCTATCTTCAGCCGTCCTCTTATCAAGCGATTCATTTCCCGCAGTTGGTTTTCTAATTGCGAGGAATAGTTCTTTGGCTCTTGGGACTGAGTCTCAGGTGATCCAAACATCAAGTCCCCAGGAAGACGAATCTCCCGCCCAAACACTAATTTCGCTGGAGTCATGCCGGTTGTGTCATGTACTGATGATCTATACGCCATGAGAAATAGTGGTATACGTTGGTCCCAGTCTGTTTGGTTCTCGTCAACAAAGATGCTGCTCAAGTCTCCTATTGAATCTCTCAACCATCCCGTCCGACTGAGGATGCAGAGGCGTTATCCTGGTCTTTCGAATTCCGAGTAGATGGCATAATTCTTTAAACACTCCTGATCCGAAATTTCTCCCTTGATCCGTATGGATTTCCATAGGGGCTCCATAACGGCAACGGAAGTTGTGAACTAACTGATTTGCCACAGTGGTAACATCCTGATTTGGAATTGCGTAGGCTTCCACCCACTTAGTAAAGTAGTCGCCTACAACCATAATGTACCGGTTTCCACCGTCAGTAACTGGGAATGGTTCAGCAATGTCTATGGCAATTCTCTCGAAAGGCAGTCCAACGTTATACTGTCTCATTTTACCCCTGCTTCTAGTTTGTGGGCCCTTGCTTGCAGCACATATTTCACACGTCCGAAACCATTCCTCTACGTCGTGGCGAAGATGAAGCCAATAAAATCGCTTCCGTATTTTGTCAAGAGTTTTGTTAAAGCCAAGATGGCCTCCAGATGTTCCATCATGCATCTCCTGCAAAACTGACTGCACTTGACTTCGGGGAACTATCAACTGCATGACCACGTCTCGTCCATCTGCACTTTCCCAAGCCCTTTTCAGAAATCCATTTTCTAAGATGAGAGATTCCCATTGTGCCCAGTAGCTCTTCAGCACTTCGGAACCATGGCAGATATCTTGCCAATCCGGGCGGCGACCTTCCTCTTTTGCTGTCAAGATCGGTCCAATGTCTTCATCAGTCATCTGTTCTTGTCGACAGTCTTGTGTTGTCCAAGCGTCTGCCAGGAAATCTACAGTGATGGCTTGATCATGCTCGCTTGAGTTTTGTTCTTCCTTTCTGTGGCAATGTCGGCAGTTTTCCGGGCACGGTCTTCGTGATAAGCCATCTGCGTTACCATGCAGGCATCCCCGTCGATGTTGTACCTTGAAGTTTTACTCTTGCAGACGTTCAAGCCACCTTGCCAACTGTCCTTCCGGATTTTTAAATCTCAAAAGCCATGCAAGCGCGGATTGGTCGGTACGTAGTGAAAACTCTCTTCCATATAGGTATTTATGGAAGTGCTCCAACGTTCAGACGATTGCCAGCAACTCTCTCCTTGTAACGCAATAATTTCTCTCCGGTTTAGAAAGTGTCTTGCTGTAATACGCTATTACTCGTTCTTCACCGTTTTGCACTTGAGACAAAACTGCTCCTAGATCAGTATTGCTTGCGTCTATGTCCACAATGTACTTCCCTTCGGAAGCTGGGAAAGCGAGAATTGGCTGCAAACATAATCAAATTTTCAAAGTCCTAAATGCTTGATCACACTCCTGGAAGTTTCGTTAATTTTCCGTTAGCTTATGTAGTGGTTTAGTAATAGTAGCGAAGCCTTTCACAAAACGTCTGTATATGAGCATAACCCCAGGAAACTCCGAACTTCGTGTTTACTCTTCGGTACTAGCCAGTCTCTTACGGTGTCTACTTTATTAGGATCCATGCTAACACCCGCTGCTGAAACCAGATGGCCCAGATACTGTACTTCCTTCTGGAATAGAGAACACTTCTTCTGGCTCAGCTTCAGTTGGGCACCGTGAATTCTAGTTAGAACCTCCTTAAGGTTTTCCAAATGGTCTTTGAAAGTCTTCCCGATCACTATGGCATCGTCTAAATAAACAAGGCATGTTTTCCATGTCAGGCCTCGGAGTACCAGGTCCATCAATCTTTCAAATATTGCCGGTGCATTACAGAGTCCAAATGGCATGACGTTAAATTGGAATAAGCCACTTGGGGTCAAGAAAGCGGTCTTTTCCTTGTCTTCTTGATGAAGACCCACTTGCCAATATCCACTCTTCAGGTCCAATGTGGGAAACCACTATGCTCCGGACAACGTGTCGAGTGTATCGTCAACGCGAGGTAATGGATAGCAGTCTTTCTTTGTAGCGTCATTTAACCTCCGGTAGTCTACGCAGAAAAGCAATCCACCATCCTTCTTCGCTACCAGCACTACAGGAGAAGACCAAGCACTTGACGAAGGTTCGATTACTCCCTCTGTCAACATGTCCTGTACTAACCGAGACAGTTCCTCTTGTTTAGATAATGGAGGCCTTCGAGGAGGTTGGCGTATCGGTGTTGTGTCCCCGGTATTGACGCGTTGTTGCACAAGGGAGGTTCTTCCTAGTGACTGTCCACGAACTGCAAAACAATCTTTGAATTCTTGTAAAAACTGTCCGAGTTCTTTTACCTCACCACTTGGGAGGTCGTTAGAAGATCTGTTCAATAATTCTTGCAGTTCCTCTAGTAATTTGGAATTATCCGAAGAACTGGATCTTCGTTGCGTCATTCCGGCTACCCAGGCCACACGAGTCAATTTGCTTAAGAGAGTATTGCTTTGTAAAATAATAGCTTGATCCAAAATATTCGCCACTCTAGTAGGTCCATTTCCGGTTTCGTCAGGTTTTACTAAATTTCTGGCAATTAGTAGGCCCGGTGTGCTGACTACCTGGGGTTCGAATATAGAGCACTTGTTGCCCCTAGTATGTACCTCGGTTCTAACCATGATGATCTTTCCAGAGTTTGGCGGAACAGTTACGGCCACACGGTTTATGACGTCCATCGATTTTTCTGCTGTCGTCATTGTTGATAGCATTACCTCTTCGTCTCCGATTCTCAAGACATTGTTTTTGAAGTCGATTATAAATCCGTATGCGTTCATAACGTCTACACCAAGAATTGCTTCATCCACAATGTCTGCAACAACTACTTGATGATTAAACTGAAGTGGACCGAGGCGTAGGTGTACCTCCACTTTTCCAAACACTTTTACAGGCCGTCCAGTAGCTGTTCGCAAGCTGCAAGAACACCAGATTGGCTTGAGATCTTTCACCACGTCGGGGCGCACAATAGAAACTGTTGCGCCTGTGTCAACTGTAATCCAGGTTGGCCTTTTTTGAACAAATCCGGTAACTACCAAGCTCCCGCTGTTTTTCTGAAGTGTAGAAATTGCGTATTGTCTAGGGGTTTCGTTCCTACAGTTAGTCAGCACACACCCCGTTGTACCGACTATTGCTCGTTTCCCTGCTGCTGAATTCCAACCAGACAATCTTGTTGTAGATATCCAGGTTCCCCACATCTATAACACTTCGGTCTTCCACCCTTTCTTATTTTATTCTGTGGTGCCGACCGTCGAGTTTCTGTTCCTTGTTCTTCTTTCTCATCGTCTGTGCCGTCGCGATCTTTTAGTGCGCACTTTATGACTTATCCAACCAGACGCTTATTTGGCGGCCTAAAATTGCAAAGCATGTACCAGGGTGTCCGCATTGTTCTGGTGTCTTGCCATTCGTAACACTTGCTGTAGTTCGTTATCTCGGACACCGGCAGTAAATGTCTGCATGGCAAAACTCGTTCGAAAATCTTCTGGCGCTTCAGGATAGGCCAGTCTAATTTGTCTGTCGATTCTTCCTTCAAACTCTTGAAGGCTCTCCCCGGAATGTTGTCGCCTTGCTCTCAACTGGGTGCAGTACACATCTTGCAAATGTTTATCACCATACCGTAATTCTAGAGCTTTTATCAATTCGCCATAAATGTTTTGGCTGTCAGGTGGCACTTTCTGTAGTAATTCCGCCGCAGGTCCTTTTAATGCAAGAACGAGTGAAACAGCCTTGTCTTTCTCTGTCCAATTATTTGCGCATGCAGCAGCTTCAAATTGGCGGAGGTACGTTGCCCAGTGACTGCTTCCGTCAAAGGTTGGAGCTTTGACATGAACTGTCCCTACTGCAGGCAAAGTGACTTTCTCTGTTAACTTATTTTGTATGTCTTTTTCTGTCTTTATCACTAGTACAGTCAGTTCAGAAATTTGTTTTGGTTGAATCTTCATGCACTGTTCAACTTCACTTTTAATTTGTTCTCTTATGTTTTCCATTGAGTTTTCTACTGCAGATATTTTTGTTGGCATAGCTTTTTCCACAATCAAGACAGATTTTTCTATATAGACTTTATATATTGATTTTTATACATAGACTCCAACTAGGCTATATTTTTCAAATATATACTTTTTTTTATTAAATTATTAGTATGTTAAGTGTATTCTCTTGATAGTCAACCTAACCTGAACTAATTTATTAAAATTGTTTAATTAAATTATAAAAAATCATGAAAACATTAAAACTGAAAAAATAAAAGAAGAAGATAAAATACAGCAGGATGTTTCATGATACTGGAGCGATTGAGAAGTTTTCCTGTAGTGATAGAAAATATTAGTTTTAATTTTTTGCGAATTGCTGAAATTTTGATTTTCTTAATAACTTTAGAGAAAACTGTTATAACTAAAAAACTGTTTAAGCTACATGGCTAAAATGTTTAGCACAATGTAAGTGCGTAGTTTATATAATTTTCTTGTATTTTCATAGACATATGACGGATAATATGTGATTAGTAAAGGTTTTAAAATAATCAAGCTGTTTAATTTTTTTAATTAATATGTATAAAATGCAATACAAAACAACTGAGTGGATTGAAAGCAGCTATTATACAAGAGTATATTAAGGTTAGTCTGGTGATTAAAATGATACTTATATCTTAAAATTGAATAAAAAATACAGAAGTTATAAAAGATTTTAGAAAAAGTCGACAATGCACAAAAAGTTTAGTTTTTGGAGGTAGGGAACTGTGAACACTAAAATTGTTATCTTACTATTAATAATGGATATTTCATTACAAAAATAAAGATAATTATGCCAAAAATAGTACTGTAAGTAAAAATACAAAAAATCATATTTCATTGGCGGATACGTTAAGTAAATTCATGTACAAATTTCTCTTCGAAATCTTTTTGGAATCCATTTGACTAACACTCACATGTCAGCTGTTACATGTCAGTGATAATAAAAAAATGTGTGCAGGGTTAAAATCAAAAAGGATTTGTAATATAATGAAGTAACTAGAACATACATAAGAAGATAAGAAGGTATACAGAGGAGGCAATATGTATAGATACAATTAATTTGAGAGTGTATTTAATTTTTAATATTTGGCACAATAGTGAGTAACAAAAATGAGAGAAGAACAAAGATAAACCAGAAACTGGAGCAGTCTACAAAATGCGTTATACATAAAAACGGTCACGAAAAGCAAAAACAATAAAACAGAATGTAAATGAAATAAAAACATACAAAGCAATAATATATAAAATATTGGAGGTAACTTATGCGACAAAGACGATGTAATGACATGTTTAACAAGGCATGATGGAGGAGAGGTGCAAATGTAATGAAAGGAAGATTAATAATAAGAAATGGATATTGAAGGTGGCAAGTTATGAAACGGAAGAAACCATGAAAGAGAAAGTGTATAACGAAACTAATAAAAGCCCAAAGAGTATAGGTGGGCACGTATGCTGGGTGGAAGAAGTTTCAAGTTTAAGGAGAATCAGCAACCTGGAGCCAAGAGAGTGCAAAAAATAGTGAGTGGAAGTGGGGGACCAACAGCATCGGTGAGAGGAATAGATAATAAGGGATATAGGAAGCATAAACTTTATAAGACGGAAAGAGTGTAAATAGGAAAAGTGGGAAAACGGACTTTGGAAAAGTAAGGATCCATATAAACTTATACGACATTTGGAAAGAAAATTTGTAGTGAACCAGCTCTACAAATTGGTCTAATAAATTCTTAAAATTGAAGAACCACTATTCAACAAGGTATATGTAACGTTACTATTAATTAAATAAACTAGAATTAATGAAATGTGGAAATTCTCGTAAACACAGGTAACATCTAACATTATAATGCAGTTAAATATACTATAATACTCGTAATATCTAAAGTTTGCCTTTGTTTCTAATAAGTATAAACGACTTGAGAATAAAAGTACTATATTCATGGTTATACAAACAGCAATGATTTTAGTCCCTTTAAATGAAAACACACACACACACACACACACACACACACACACACACACACACACACACACACACACACACAAACACACAGATATATATAAGATGTAGGTACATGTTTTCTTCTTATCTCTGTGTGTGCGCCGTTAATAATGATGTCCGTTAGTAGTATAGTAGGCCTGCACACAAAAAGGATGGAATTACTAACGCTCTCTGCGCAGAAAATGTGCCGAAGACGAAAAACCAATTTCTCGTTGTCGATAAATTTATTACTTGTGGCTGAAACGGCTTCACAGAGGGTGCCGTAGTTTGTCGATAGCGAGCTTAAAAAAATTATACTCATTATGTTTGGAGGCAATACAGATTACACAGACGGTCACTGGTGAATATTTAATATACAGCATGGCGTTAATTTTAGATCAGACAAATCAGGACAACTATTATTTTGTAATGTAATTTCATTACTTTTCAAAACCGTTTTATAATCAGTGATAATTTTTTTTATGTTCACCTACCTATATTTAATTGCAAAATATTGTTTTCACAGAGATCTATATAGAAAAATAAATAACCCACAGGTCATATATTGTGTATATGTAAATAGAATAAGTAAATAGGATTTATGTTTATATTTAAATACCTTAAGTCAGTATCAATGAATTAATTTATTTGTAAAAGTAAATTTTAGGAAATTTATGTTTGTAATTCTGACGTAATACAGTGGCTTCCAGCTAACGACACCATATTTTATCGGACAAATATGTAAAATACAACAAGTTAGCGTTACACATTGAAAGCTGCTTCTGATAATAAACCTGAAACCCCGTTTTCTCGATTTAGTAATGGTTCGTTTTATTTTTTTAAATAGAACGAATAATTTTACCTTTGTACAATGCGTGCTAGATACAGTTTAACTAGGAACTGCGTATACCATTACGGTTTGTGGTAGACTTTTGGCAAAAGGTAAGTGTAGCAACAATTCTTAGTTACTTTGTTCACAGTGGTTTCTTAATCGGTCCGCAGTACTACTAGTGGACTCGAGGTAACCCAAGACGCCAGTTATTTATTACTACAAGCTGAAAATCAACAAGAATTGACGTAGACTGATGACAATGTACAACCGTTTAATAAACAAGAGAAACGCAATGATGCTAATGCTGATAAGTGTGGAGGAAACCACAAATGCGGTAGAAAAAGACAAAAATGAAGAGTAACTACAATTTTCAGGGACAACAACGTCAAATGCAAAAACTTATACCTGAATTCAAGTAATATTTTATGAAACAAGGCAATAAAACAACCCTGTATAACGACTAGAAATTTGGCCAATTTTCTAAAACTTAAACGATTAAAAGGAAAACATGAACGCGTACTGGAACTTTATTTTCAAAAAATTAATCAATGAAGATTATTCTTAAAAATTAATCATTTCAGTGTTTTTAATGAGGCCTATTCATGTGATTTTATTATGTTGTATATAGGATAGAGTACTGGAGTTTGTATTGTTTATTATACTATAATTTACCATATTCTACGCCTACCAGATTAATAAGAAAGTAAATTTTATGTTAATGTATATGTTCAATATGTAACATTAAGTAAAAATAATATAAATAGTGATAATAACAAGCGTATAGGTACATTTTGGACTCCACTAACAAAAAAGTAGTAAGTTTTAAATGTAATACTGTATGTTAACATCTTCTTAATGACGAGAGTTAACTTGTACTGCAATAAAATAGCTGGTAACTGCAGGGTTCCTTTATGTAAGACTCATGCAAATAAAGTAGGCCTATACAAACTAGTTCAACTAAACATGGAATCCGATCTTAGACTGCTGTGTGGAACTAAATAACAGTTTTTACAGCAGCTGCCATTAGAGTGCAACATATATCACACTATTAAAACAGTAATGGCAAACACATAGTTACTAAGTATTATATAATATATATATATATATATATATATATATATATATTACTACAGAACAGTGCTAGGAACGTCAGCAATAAGGGATATTAGTGCCTAAAACGCATTCTCCGACGATCATAGACAAGTTTTAAATTCATTTCATTCCCTTTTTTGTAAATTAGATGATAAGTTTTGAATTAAGATTATGGGTAAAAAAATGAGATGTCAAAATACCCATAATTTTATATTCTATCATGTCCAGTGCAATGTTAGTGCACGAGTGCGCGGGTGCGCGTGTTATTCACATTATATTCAATAACTTCATTAATAATAATTAACATTTCTTTATGAAACTTGTATTGAAGGCTACGCTTTTCATATATTCAATACTGCAGAACTATAATTTTAATATGACTTTTTTTATGAAATTAATTCTTCTTTTAAATTATCTGCAAGAGGGTAATAAAAATTGTAGATTACATCTAGACAGGCCTTTGCAGACTTGGACGTAGTTTTGACTTGAAGTTAGTCTATCGTGATGAAAATCTATGACGTATCTAAGATTTCAACCAATCAGAAGTTCTAAAAATTATTTGAATCGGTCCTTTGGAGAGAACACATCGTTCAGTTCGCTTCGAGGTCTTGTCATAGAAAGTCGTACTGACTGTCGCGAGTTTTTCGTGTCAGGACGTGTCTATTTTATAAGTGACGTAGAACTTATGCATACGTTCAGAGTTTTTCGTATACTTGAATCGAAGAACTCATTTTAAGTTCCTATCTCCAGATATAGTCTTTGTGTTTATATTATCATTATAGCTGTCTATGCAATATTTATTTTGATTCGCTACAATATATATAGGCCTACACACACACACACACACACACACACACACACACACACACACACACACACACACACAATAACTTGTAGTCAGTACATATTTACATGTATTTTATCATTGTGGTATTTACTATAATAATCTTTATTTGTGGTTTTCGTTATTAAGTTCGTTTTTGAACATTTTTATTAAATTGAGTCAAACTGATATGGTCCTGGAGTGTCCCTATAAAACAGAATCCACTGTACCCGCCATTGCCATTATCCGATCTTCTTGTGAATATAAATGCAAATGACAGAAGCTTTTTAGAGACATCACAACATTTATATTTATCTAAGTACAGGACGGGCAGTGGCAATGATAAAAGCACTAGAATCACGGTAACTGCAGCTGAACAGTGACATTATTTTATTATTACAGTAAAGTAGAAGCAATATTAATGTTCGGAGATGTACGTACTAAGGTTTATGCGCATCAAGGTTACTATTATTGTTGTTGTCGTCGTTATTGTTATTTCATCATCGTCTCAAATAAATTATAAATTAATCGGTATTTCTTCAGAAGCGCAAAACTTATTAATAAGCTTTGTGGGTGATTAGTACGTATTTGAAAGTTAGTTTACAACTTATAACATCTACTTACTACGCCTGAAGATAAGTAAACTCTCAGATACTATTTTTGCCTCAATTAATATCAAATAAATTATTTAATATAATCTGGTCGAATATTAACTAAACAGTTTTATCTTTTGACTCCTATTTCATATCACTTAAATATATAAAAAAATTACTGTTGAGAAATTTTTTTAGTTCCGTACTTTTGTTTTCTATTACTTGGCAAGAGGTCTGAACCAACATTTCACACCGAGGCATTTGCCAGCTGTCTCATCCGAACTTTCCATCCCTCTCGTTCTAAGCAACCAATGTAATACTATTTTTTTTACTTCATTGAATATTCAGATAAGGTTCCGATCCTTATCTGGAAATTTCGATACTCTTTGTTAAGCTCTGCACATCGCAAAAATTGCAGAGCTTATGAACTTCAATACATAGGAAAATCTACATCGCGTTTGCTTTTGACAAGCATGAACAATGCAACCCTGTATTCATTTTTCTCTGTCCATTTTGAACATTAAATGTGTTTCTCGTATACACATCTCTCTTCTTTTTCTAACGGGACTAGTGTCTATCTCCCGTTCCGGCCCCAAAGGAATATATATCCTTTCTCTACCTTTTTGTCTAACAGGCTTGTATTGTCAAACTTCTATTCTGCTATCTGACACCCTATTCAGATAGCAGTCCTTCTCTCTTTGTTTTTTGTAATACGATCTTTGATATTATGTTGAACTCTTTTGCGAATGTCTTCTCTTATGTTTGTTACTCTTATTATTAAGCAATAACATACTCGGTTTGACAAAGGCTTTAAAAAAACAAACACTACGTAAGTTTCACAGCTGTCCTTCGTATTTACCTCTGTCAGTTGTTTCAGCCTATTAAGCTATTCTCAAACGGTTCATAAACCAACTAAAAAAAGAAAGTGAAGATGGTGAACATGTGTTAAGGGTTTTTATGTGGACATGTGTGGGGTTTGTGTTGGACGGGGTGGAGAAGCTATTATAGGGTAGGAAGGCAAATTCTAAAAATTAACTTAACTAAATAGCAACTTTTAGTAAAGGGGATCACAGAATTCAGTTGATTTGATAACTGTTTTGGATTATATTATCTGCATAATTATATCATCTGCTTATATCAAGCTAGTCTGCAGATGAAAACTATACTCTGTGTGAAACACACATCGCAGTAAGCAAATTATATTGAAATTTTTAAGGTCACTATTCATACGAGAGTCACATAACCTATTTTTAGACGGTCGCATGTCATCGTGTTCAAAGAGTGAAACAGTGGAATTCATGTAACTGAACGCTAGAAACATCGTTAACTACAACTTTAATTACGTTTGAGATAAACGAAAGAAGTTAGTAAAACATTCATCTATAGTAAATAATGCACGTCGCTAATTAGAAATGGCCGCACACAAGAAATAACAATATTCACTTTACACTAAACCTCAAGTCACAATAACAATAATTTTGACAGCTGGAAATGTACACCGTTACACTGACAAATGGCAAATCCTACACCAGCCGTCTGGCCGCTTCCGAATCCTGCATTTAGACCTGTCAAGTTCCCAGAAGAAACTACCGCTTTCCGGACCGTGAGTCCACAGTAACCGTATAGCTAAAATCGCCTAAAACATCGATATGTCATTATATGTCACTGCCGACCTTGCGCACAACCGTATGACGCACATCCACGTCAGTTCCCTAAGGATATTTTTGGATGTCTCCCCAGTCCTTCTCTGCTTAAATCTTAGTCAAATTACTGTATCCCACACACTATATATTTGATAGGTTAAGATCAAGCATAAACCATTCACGTTTTACCGACTTATCAATATAGGCCTACTGTACTCCAAATTTGATCAATCTACTACTTGCACATTTCATGTATAAGTATATTAAATTCATCTGAGAAAAATAACAATGCGTATCAGGTCTACTGTAAAACACACGTCGTGTGTTGAATGGATTGACAACTTCCAATTACAGTCCAAGGCGCCTGGAAATACTATAAAATTCCATGCTACGTCATGTGCTTCTCTTGAACGTATTCACACGCTAGGGCAGGCGGCAAGGACACGCAGGTCTTCAAAATGGAACTAACCTACGCAGCTAGTCAAAATCTAACAGACAGGATATTTGATAGGGAAGGGGGAGAGATATATGAAGGGGGAGAGGGGGAGAGGGAGAGAGGGAGAGAGGGAGAGAGAATTTTCTGTACCGTAACGGGGAGCAATGTCTCTTTAGAAATGTTTGCGATTCCTGAAACGCAAACGCTTCTGAATTTGACACAAAATATGTTTGTTAATTTGAATAACCTAGGAAGGCAAACAACCAATTAATTACAAAAGTAATTTACCTACTTTGATGATTTATTTTCTCTTTGCGTTTGCCATTTAAAGGGTATAAAGTGAAAAGAAAAGAAACATTGAATAAGCAGTGAGATTGTTTGCTGTAATATTTGATAAGATTTTAATGATTAATGGTAAGGTGTTTTCTGTGTTTGGTCTATTAATTACATATGTTAAAAGTATTTTACATTAATAGTTAATTGTTTAAGGTACTACGATAAAAATCTATGAATGTCCATTATAAAACTTATAAAGGTACGGTTTACATGGAGAAACTTGTTTGTTACCACTACACACTGAGTTTTTATAAGTATACAGAGACGCCATTTTTAATTATAACTGCGCTTGTGAGATCCTAAGCATATAGGCTTACAAATATTATATTAAAGCCTATAGAAGTTCTATATGAGTTTGGTTAAGTAATATACAACATTCGTTAAGAAATATGTATAAATCTAATTTCAAATATACGTTTCCAGGTTAAGATCAGGAACACTTGCGTGATGAGAGCTTTCCGATATGATTTAACTGGTGCTCAGTTTCATTCTACTATAATAATGCCTACTGTTATTTCTGCTTATATCGTTTTAACACTTGACATTTGATAAACTAAACTTAATATATTTACATGTAAGGTTATTCTGAATTAATCTGTTTGACAGAAAATTCTGTGACTACGATCAAAACTTCTGTTTCGGTAAGTTAAAAAAAAAAGTTCGTGTATTCAACGTACCTTGGTTAGAATATTATAGGAAAGATTTACTAATATTAAATAAGAAAATAATTCCGCTTTCTTGTTTTGGTCAATGGTACCCAGTAATGTTTAAAACCTGCCTTATCAACAGTACTAAATTCTCTTACAAACGTATCGTAAGATGTTCAGTTAATATTTAATTTGTTGGTAGCGTGTAGTGTGCTCTCTAATGGACTCTTCACGTTTAACAACAAAACTCGAAACCAACTTCTGAGAATTTGCACCTGCTTTCAATCCTGTTTGCCGTGTCTTTTATTTTCAGCACTGTAAGAGGTTGTGTATGCTTTTATAATGGTATGTACTTTCGTAGCCACGAAACTTTGAGGTAATTAATAAGCTTACTTTAAACGTGCAATAAACTTCCGTGTTCACAGTAAAACTAACGTAAAAAGAGTAATATTTGCGAGTTTATTTTAAGCAATTGTCCAAATAATTAAATTTTTAGTTATAAAGTAAACACTCTAATTACACTTTCTTAGAAAAGAGTGTAATATAACAAACAAATGACTAAAATTATTGTGTTTTAAGTGGTTAATTTCTGATGGACTGTAATGTGTAGGTTTAGTCTCTGGTGACCTCGTGACATAATTAATTTTAAATTAAAAAAAAATCTTAACGGATTATGATTTGATACATTACAAATTTTTAATAACTAACTCGACTGTTAGAAAACGACAATTGCAAGTCAACTGTCACAGTGTTCACTCCAATCAATTGTCATTTATTTTTCTAATAACAACCCTTACATAAATTTCTTGATAGTCTGCCGTACATTTTAGATCAAATAATACAAAACAGTGCGTATTAATTACGGAAGTTAAATTGCGCAGCAACTCAACTAAATTCAACAATTAAAACAGTGTCAGTAACACAAAAGCGTTACAGAAACAGTGTTTGTTCAGGTCATTTAAGTACGCGTAATCGAACTGTCTGTTTACATATGTACGGATTTTGTAATAGTTGTTTGTAAACGTAAAGAAAACGTGGCAAGTGAGCAATTTTTATGTTAGCTTAATATCCTCCAAAACAACAAAACACAAGAAAACAGGATAACGTTCAAAAACGTTATTTTGAACACCTAAATACATACAAAAAACAAGAAATATATAAATCTAATTTGGCCACACATGCAATAAACACTAGACATGAATTCCCAGACACAACCAATATGACACTAATAAAACACATACCACACAAAGGGACCATATTGAGCATTTGGGAAAATTTACAAATATACAAACATAAAACACAAACCAAACTAATACCTGAACAAATACAAATCAATACAAAACATGACACAATTTTCAAAGCACATACACAAAATACTAATATGTACACCACAATCACACACAATAATACCAATTTAAAGCACCAGAGACCAACAGGAAACTAAAGCAACAACCAGCCAACACACAAATACCTCACAAGGTTCAAAATCAGGAAGGCTGATGATAGGAACACAAGCCTTCCCGAAACATGTTCCAAATAGGGAGAAAACATCTTGAGGTAAAGTCATTATAAAAAAAAAAAATATATATATATATAAACACACACACACATACACAAGTCTATTTGTAACTGAAATCTTAATTATAACTGCTATCATATTGGATCAACAATATATGTTCAGAAACATGCAACTATTATATTTTTCATATTGTAAATAGATATCAGCTCCTAATGCAACTTATCTTTAGAATCTCGGATACTAATGTGTTTACAAGTTTACTTTAACGGTTATTTCTGACATCTGTTTACTTGTAACCGGAATTTAGTTTACTTAATGCATTTTCGTTTCACCTAACTGCAGCGATGGATTGTATATGTTCCACATATTTGCAATAAAATGTCTTCTAGCGTTCCAGTTTCCTTCAATAGGCTAGGTTTCAACACTAGTCAAACTCGCGTTGTATCTTGGTTACACATCTGGCCGATATTTATAGCTGAGATATATCTGTCCAATAGACAAATAGTTAGACTTCCGTCAGTGATGATTCAATTACATAACTATGCAGTGAGTTCCGTGTGCAGCATGTCATGTGTGTTATAGCGTACACATCTTTTACGATAGTCGAGCCAAATCTTTTAAAACTTACATGAATAAGTGGTGTTAAATTCAACTACACATGGTTTGACACTATTAATCCAACACAGGTAATGTGCAACAATACCACACGTATTGCACATTCCGTTCCGTATTGTAATACGGAATAACATATGCAAGCTGTGCATAGGGTTTAAAAATATTTATGAGTGTTTGCAGGAATCCTCATGAAGGAACAGGATTTCCTAGCTTTTTAAACGCTTTTATTTAATTTGCTTTTCCCGCCGGTCTAAAGCGGACTTTTCAAATCGAATTTTCGCATACTTCCCGATGTGATAGCGACTTGAAATTTTGCATACACACTTGAATCACGTGACAATACAATATTATGAAAAAAAAATACATACATACATTTACCAATGTACAGATTATAAGTTAAATGTAGTCGCATTCATAAGGGAAGTTTTATATGTGTACTACGTTATTGACAACAAAGAAGTAGTATCTATGGAAACTCACCGGTTCCCCATTTTCGATCACGCGCAAATGTGCGACACGTCCTTATAAACATTTT
Organism: Magicicada septendecula; assembly: GCA_034769895.1. NCBI lineage: Eukaryota > Metazoa > Arthropoda > Insecta > Hemiptera > Cicadidae > Magicicada > Magicicada septendecula. The sequence continues at coordinate 146,270,216 of CM068368.1, forward strand.
CAAAGTTAAAACTGTCTACGTGATTACAAATAACGGTAAGTAATTTTACTTTGTACAAAACGTTTCACTTTGAATTTTTCACTTTTAAAATTAAAATAAATAAATAATTCTTAATATAAGTTACCCTGGCTTGGTATATGGCACTATTGAAAGTTTTCGATCTCAGATACAGTTTTTTGAGGTTAATTATTACCACATTTCTTAAAATTAAACACACAAAAATAAAGATTAACAACTAACAAAAAAAATTTCAACAGTGTTATTGTGTGATAGTTCAGTGTTTGTGAAAAAATAGTTCGCTAGTATATATAGTGTCACATGTTAGTTTATAATAACCGTTAACAATTTTTTAAATTTGAATAATGTCACAATACTTTCCTTTTTAAATTCACAATTTTATATTACTTTTTGGTTGTTTCCACTATATAATTCATTTATTATTATTTTAACAATTCACTATATAGTTTTATCACTAGATTATAATTTAACTCCGGTTCACTCTACACTTAACCCGTCTGATGTTCGATTCCAAGTCCTTAATTGTAAACAATGCGTATAACTAAAGACTTAAACTCTAGTATCAACCGTTGGAAATATGTATGTGAAATGAAAAATGAATAATGGCAGTTGGTTTTTGACTTGCTGTATCTACGTTAATACAAACGTATCATTCTCTTTTCATTACGTAATTTATCTATAAAATTTGACTAAAAAGTGTGAAATAAAAAAAAGTAAAAAAATTTTTTTTAAAAACGCTTTTATTTAAAATTAACAAAATGATCAATGTACTAAAAAGAATAAAATAATTTATCTTATACCAAATACATTAACAACAAATGAAAATAACGTTTATTAATCAAAAATTGTTGTAACATTAAGTATCACTGATAATAAAAGCGTGGGCGCCTAAGGAATGATATTATACCATGTTTAAATCAATCTTCAGTAAAAAAGATCTATAACTGATACTATTTGTTCTACATTGACTATCACTGATAATAAAAGCATGGGCGCCTTCATTTAGACAATGTGATCTTAAACATGAATTCGAAAATATAATTAATCAATATCAAAATGAATTTTGTATCTCAAAAATATTATAAAAACTATTTGTTTATTCAGTGCATTGTGTACTTTTTTTAATTTAAAAATAAAATCCTTGACAATTCTAATTTCAACGTCCCCTCTTAATAATAGTTTGTAATGTGAAGTATAATGTTATAACTTGATTCAATGGATAGGAACCTTCAAATATCTGCTATTTTTCCAAATTTAGTTATACCATGATTCTCTTTATAGAATGTAAATTTTGGAATTGCGCACGATTGTATTTGTAAAAAAAATGTACATATATATGCATACTCTGAAAAATTTAATTCCTCAATAATCAAATAAATGTAGAGCAAATAGTATCAGTTGTACATCTTTTTTATTGAAGATTGATTTAAACATAGTATAATATCATTCCTTAGGCTCCCACGCTTTTATTATCAGTGATACTTAATGTTACAAAAATTTTTGATTAATAAACGTTATTTTCATTTGTATTTAATGTATTTGGTATAAGATAAATTATTTTATCATTTTTAGTACATTCATCATTTTGTTAGTTTTAAATAAAAGCGTCTTTTTTTTTTAAATTTTTACTTTCTTTTTATATCTCATTTTTTCAAGTAGGCACATCAAATATATGTGTTGTGAATTTGTGAAGCGTGTTAAGGTTATATATATTAAAGTTAAAATTGTTGATGTTTTAAAAGTGTTGAATTTTAAGATTCTTAAAATTCAGCGCCTTCAAACTTCATTCTCTCGTCCGCGACACTTAACGTTCCCTCAGACTTCATCTATTTTTGTCATATATACTTTTATGTTTTTTTTTTATTTTAAACAATTAATTGGTCGGTTTTTTTTTGACGCAGTCTGTTGTAATCACTTATCCTGTCGATTCTATTCTAATTCCATTGTTTAATTTTCTGTCTCTAGCTCTAATACAAACTGTGATTTGATGAATTCTATTTTTGTTTTTTGTGCTTTTTATTTGTCTTCTTTCACTCACCGCCACATAGGCCCTACCTGTGTGCTTGTTGCTTTAGTTATGCTACATTATGAGTTTACCTTCTTTCTACCTTACTTATTCGTTTACCATATTGTGCACCTGTTGGTACTACTGCTGATGGAAATCAAAAAAATGAACAAGTTGAATAAGGTTTTTTATTTTAAAGTATACAAATGTAGATTCTCACTTCAGGGCATGCAACACATATAATAAAAAAGATCATACTTGACTACCTGACTATTTTTTTAAGTGCACAAGATTTCCACGTCACCAAGACTTTGATTGCATATTAACTTTTATAATGCTAGCTTCGGAAAATAAATAAATAAGTTCTGAACTGAAATATTTATACTCATGTTTTCTTAAATAGTCTCATCTACTTGTAGATGTATTTATAAATAGAGCAACAAAAGAAAGATATATTTCATTTCTAGTCTCTTACATGAAAGAAATTTATGTCTATTACCTTTCATCAAGATATAAGATACTTTTATAAAGACTTACAGATTATAAAAACAATATTCTTAATTGCACAGATTGCGAAGGAGAAAGGAGATATCATTAAACTCCTGATTCTCTAATAACTTTTCCAATGTAACAATAAACAGGAAGTATATCAGAAGTTCCCATTGGCGAAACACTTTTTTAACATTTATTTGCCTAAACAATACGTTTAATTACTTACAGAATATTTTCATACAAACGATATTGCAAAGAAACTATAAAGCAAAAACATACTTATTGTCTAGTCTTTTAAATGAAAGATTGCGCATTTTTTCCTCCATCCTACCTACTTATTAAACAATTGCAACTCAGTTAAAATAGCTCTCCCATTTCACCTCTCTGTCAGCTGATCCACACCTCGTAATTTTGTCACATTCTATTGTTGCTTTGCCATCTAACTAAAATATTTTAAAACTGTTTTAAATTAAAACAATTTAAACACAATTTACCTATTCCAAACTTTAATGGATCATGAATGACGCATTTTTTTCTGAAACATACATATATATATATATATATATATAAGGTAAATAAGCCTACAGTGACACAAAATACAAACAGATACCACAACCACACACAATAATGCAACTTTGAAGGACCAAAGACCAACAAACTACCTTAATAACATCCAGAAGCCAACACACAAATACTTCACCAGAAACAAGATGGCGAAGGCTGAAGATGGGAGAACAAGATCTCCCGAAACATGTTCCTAAAGGAAAAAAGTATATCTTGAGGTAAATTAGTTATAAGTATTATAGTATTATATACATCAAGAAACGGACTGTAGCAGAAAGTGAATGAAATAATATAACCATACAAGGTAAATAAGCCTACAGTGACACAAAATACAAAAACAGATACCACAACCACAGACAATAATGCAACTTTGAAGGACCAAAGACCAACAAACTACCTTAATAACATCCAGAAACCAACACACAAATACTTCACCAGAAACAAGATGGCGAAGGCTGAAGATGGGAGAACAAGATCTCCCGAAACAAAGTATATCTTGAGGTAAATTAGTTATAAGTATTATAGTATTATATACAACAAGAAACGGACTGTAGCAGAAAGTGAATGAAATATATATATATATATATATATATATATATATATATATATATATATATTGTAACATTACATTTGGAACAACTTAATATCGTACCTGATTTAATGAAGACTTTGTTCAAGAAGCTAACAAGGAGAACATTATCTTCCAAGATGATAGTGAAGAGGAACGACTAACCATTTTAGACTGACTAGTAAGACAACTGACCGTACCCAAATTAATGATTTAGGCTAAGTGATGCAAAATACCTTCAACCCCAATTATGACATGAACTTTCAGTATTGACCAAATAAAGAATTATAAAGACAGACGGCTTATGAACCAGTACTATAAAGAAACAAATGGTTTCATTTAATGTATCATAATATCTAGATAATCAAAATACAAATTCAGGGATAATAGGCCCAAACATGTAACATTATGTAAATGAAATATTGGTAAATAATTAAGTTAATTGATGTGATGAAAATATAAATATACCTTATTATAGATACATAAACCATACAAATAATTGTAACATATAGTGTTCATAAGATTGCCCAGTAAACAATAATAAATGACATGGTCATTATAACAGTTACAACAAGAGTGAAGCATAACATAGACAGTGTCAGAGTAATTAATAAATTAACTGACAAAGACTAATTAATTAGTACAGAATTTGTTTTATAAATGTGCATGTTATTATGTTTAAGCACATTGTTTTTTATCATAGTATTTGTGTTGTTTTTTGTATGTAGTAGGTGGAACAGTTATTCAAAGGAATATCAATTAAATTATATTAATTTCATGTTTTATGTTAACAAATATAACCATAGAACTGGTGTTAAACAGTTATAAATTGATTTGGCAAAGCAGAATAGACTATAAAAGATGTTATGGCTAAGTGTCAAACAATTATACAGTTTATGTAAAAAACCAGTTAATTTGTTCAAGGATTCAGTAAAATCATAGCCATGTGTGCATGAATTTAAAATAATAGAATAGTATGTCTTTTGTTTTGATAAAATAATGTTATGTGTTAAACAGTTTTTATAATTGTTAAAAGATAATTTAACTGAAAAAGATTTTAAACATGGTGATGAAAATAACACCAGTACATAGGCCAGGTGAAACCAACTTTTGTAAATTTTGAACAATAATATTAGAGATTTTGTAAAACAAATGTGAAAGGATAAATATATTTATAGGTAATAGTGTACACAACGAATATAGAAACAAAATAATACATATCAAGTTATTTAAGAAAATTTCAAATAACAAAATTGTAACATCTGTAGTTCTTAAGTAAAAATAGGCATGTTTAGTGTCTAAATGTAACAAATGTAAAGATCAAAATAATGCTGATAATGGTTTTAAATTCCCATTCAGTACAGAAAAGTTATGTTAATTTAAAGATTTTGAACAAATTTCGACTTTGAAATAATGAAAGTATATGACAAATGTATATCCGGATTAGCCAACCAGATTCCAAGTTTACCCTTAGTAACCAGAAATTTCGGATAAATAAAATGAGACTTCTTTGACAACGAGCTTAGCGGATAGACGCGTTTGTAAAACGTCCGACATATCATATAATAAACAGTGTAAAAACGATACAAACATATTAATACAGTTAGAAGTAAACAACACGAACCTTTTACACTAAGAGAAGAACAACAATTATATGAGAGAGAAGACCCAAGGACCAGGAAGAAGATCTGAAGTGGACGAGGACCCTGTATTCGACAAGAACCATAAAAGAAGAGGATTTGGTGATTTTTGACAACTTATTATATTGTGCATCAACACCCACATTTGTATACACGACTTTTTAAATACTAATCAACTAAAACTACAGACACCATATAACACCAACACTAAGAACACTCACTAATAACACGATTTGAGGTTGACACCTTTTCAAACACCACAAGAACCTTTGATTTACATAATAATTATTAAAGCCTGAATTGGACATAACCTATTTGAACTGATAACCACTATACAACTGCCTGTGTGCACGTTACACTATAACATTGTAATATCCTTTAATTGTAAAACTTGTATTTTGATTTATAGAATAATATTTTGTTTAATTGTAATCCCCGAACCATATACGCCCTGAGATACTTTATTTTTTTAATAGAAACGTTAACGAAGCATTGTTTTGGTCTGAAAGAAAAGACAAAAAACTGAATGTTGGCTACTACTGCCAACTGGTAAATAAGAAGACTTATAATTTCCGCCACAATTGTGATTATCCTGTTCAAATTTAAGAACAATTAAACAGTGTTTTTTCTGAATAAAGGATTCCTATAAGGATATACGTTTGATGCTATATTTGTGTCGTTATTATTGCTGTTCTATTTAGGAAATAAATTCACAGATTGCAGCGGACACGACGGTTGGCAACGTTGAGTGACGTCACGGAAACGTGCGGTATAGTGGGAGCAAGCGGCAAATTACGAAACCATTCGCCGTCCTACATAACACATTCATAATTACAAATTGACGACTCCAGTGCGAGTTAGTCGCTACATTATTTATCTATATTATAAATTGACACTTCCAACGGGCGGTGTATGTAATTCAAGTACACACAACCCAAAATACAAGTAAACTATTCCTGATAACATTGTACGTAACGAAATATTCTTATCGTTACAAGTTGACGAACCCGAAGTGAGGCTACATTTCAATAAGAATAACCCTATAAGAATTTATCTACTATTACAAATTGGCGAACCAACGTGTGAGGCGATTAATTTAATATAAATTAAAATATAATTTATAGACAAACCAACAAAAATAAACAAAATGAGGAAGCGAGAAGTATCGCGCAAAAGAGCGGCCGAAACCGAGAAGGTAGACGAGTTAAATATGGAAGATAAAGAAGCGACACCAGTTGAGGAAATAGAAATTATAACAAGGAAGGATCCGGAGAAACAACCAGAAGAACCCACACAAACAGAAAGCGAGAAGACGCAAGAAATGATTAGACGTATGATGGAATTAATGCAGGAAACTGGGAAGAAACTAACGGAAGATTTGAGTAAGAAAACGGAGGAGAGTAATAAGAAGATGGAAGAATTAAGCGAGAAGAGTAATAAGAACTTAGAAAAATTGAAAGAAGAATTAAGTGAAAACAGTAATAATAACTTAGAAAAATTGAAAGAAGAATTAAGTGAGAACAGTAATAAGAACTTAGAAAAATTGAAGGAAGACTTGGGTAAGAAGATGGAGGAGATAAGGAGTGATAATAAACAAACCAAGGAGGAATTGAGCCGAGAATTGAAAGAGAATAGCAGTAAAATGGAAGAGAAAATAGACGAAAATAATAGAGCATTGAGGGAAGAGTTGAAGGGAAATTACCAAGAGACCATGAAAAAACTAGATGAACACAAAGAGTCATTAAAAGAAGAGTGGAATAACAAGATGGAAATTAATAACCGGCAATTGCAGGAAGAATGGGATAAGAAGCTGGAAGAACCGGTGACTGAAATTAAAAGGGTAGAATCCGAGACCAAGGAAAAGTGTGAGCGGATGAACCGAGAGATACTGAGCGTCCGGGAAGAAACGAATGGACGAGTTGAAAATATAAGAACCAACCAAGCTGTGATGGGAGAGAGGTTAGAAGGTATGAGTACTAGTCTCAATCGAGTACAAGATCAAACAACTGCCCATAGAGATGAAATTAATTCCCTAAAAAACAGACAGTGTACCGGTGCCCATACAACATGCGAGGAAAATCGAGAAGTTATCGATTTCCAAAACTATAGAAGAAACCCCATGCTATTTTTAGAACGGGTAGAAGAGAAGATAGCCAAAACCGGAGAAGACAGATGGTTTGTAATAAGGAGCATGCTGGACGAAATGTTCCGAAAAGTATATGACAATTGGTGGACGGCGATGCGGCCGAGTATACAGAACTTCCAAGACTTTAAAAAGCAGTTCAAATCTAAATATTGGTCTGATGCCACGCAACACATGATAAGAAGTGACATAGGATTGGGCCGATATGACCTACACGGCAAGCAAACTCCAACCGCATATTTTCTTGGCATAATAAATATAGCCAGACATTTAGAGCCTGCAATTCCTACAGAATGTTTAGTGCGGCTATTAGCCTACCACTATGGTGGCGAAATTACAAGAGGCCGAATAAACGGACGCATACAAACCATCGAGGAGATGTCAACACTATTAGCAGAGATGGAACAAGAGAAGAACTTCCTCCAGTACAGACGAAGGAACGATGAAATAAATAGAAATAATGGTCGCCGCGACGCCCAATATGAAAACAACGGGCAACGACCGAACAATAGTTATAACAACAACGGTAACCACTATCAACGCGGTTACCAAAACCAGAATAATACTAACAACTATCAACGAAATAATGCGAATAATAACAACAATAACAACAACCACTATTACCGTAGCCCTCCTACAAATAATAACAATAATGGATACCAGCGCGCCAATGACAGAGACCACCAGTACCAGAACAACCGAGGTTATAACAACAGCTATGATAACCGATACAGGCATAATAATAACGGCAATAAAAGCAATCAAAATCAAACATATCGAAGACAAGTGAATTATGTAAGCATTGACGATAGGGATGTGGGAAGACGTTGGTACCAGGGACGAGCAAATTATAATGGGAACCGTGGAAGAAGTTTTCAGGAGGAGAGTAACCAGCACTACCGCGATGAACATCGGCGAAGTAGAAGCTGCGACGACAACAGAAATAACCGAAACTCAGTGACGTTCAATAATAACGCCATTGAGGTACAAGAGTCACAGAGTAGAGACAGACCCAATCAATCAGACAACAGGACTGAGGAGATCAGCCCTGATTTAAACGGACCGCGGCAGTGAAAATCCATCAGGTCCCATCACTGAACCGGCAATTTGGGTACTTACTAGGACGAGACAAAATGACTGACGATACATTGACGAAAGTGCACAATCACTTCTTAAAAAATGTTAGAGAAGAACTACTGAACGAAGACACGATGACGAACAATAGTTCAAATAATGAGATCGTTTATATCATTGCCCAAGTGAACGGACTAGAGACAAGATGCATGATAGATACGGGCGTAAACGTGTCGTTAATCGACAACAATGAATACATCAAAATTCAAAAATATAGTAAGGCCATCTTACCAACTTTACCAATTCAAAATATAATTTTAATCGGAGCCACCGGAAGACAAAACAAGTCAATAAGAAAACAGGTATCATTAACAGTAACCAGCGGAAATGTAGCTATACCTATGATTTTTCTAATAGCTAGTAATCTACCATTTAATCTACTAATAGGCTGTGATATTTTGAGAAAATACTCAGCAATAATTGACATGAGACAGGCCATAGTGTCATTAAAAGTGGATAATATAGAATGGACAGCAAAATTAGTAGAAAATAAAAATGTACCTTCATGCAACAGTATAAGAAAATTCAATAATAATCAAGATGAGTCATGGAATGTAAGAAGGGAATACTTTGGGTGTGAAGACAGTTTATGGTTGGAAAAATTAGAAGAGATCCGACAATTTCGGTCAGAACAAAATGAATGTAATTTAACCACACAACAAATAGAAAAGTTAATATCAATATATAATAAATACCGCTATGTTTTCTCTGATATACCTGGCAAAGTAAAAGATTATCAATTTACACTACAATTCAAGGAGCCTGTAAATTTTAATAAAAAATCATATCCCGTTGCTTATGCATTAAAAGAAGCAGTGAGGACTGAACTAGACAAAATGATAGCAGAAGACATTATTGAATATAGCTGTTCCCCATATACCAGTCCGTTAATAGCAGTTCCAAAGAAAGATGGCAAAGTACAACTCTGTTTGGATGCTAGAGAGATTAATAAGATCATAGTTAATGACAGAACATCTCCCGGAGAGATTGAGGAGATATTGAAAAAATTCAATGGCATGCAATTTATTAGCACCTGGGATACGGTTTGTGGGTATTGGCAGGTGGAGTTACACCCAGATAGTCGAAAGTACGTCGCCTTTATTTTCGAAGGAAGGAACTATCAGTTCAAGAGACTACCGTTTGGACTGGTAAACTCAGTAGCTGTATTCGTAAGATGTATGGACCAGGTGTTGGGTCCAGATACTATTCTATATACCACAGTCTATGTTGATGACTTGTTGATTACTTCAGTGAATTGGGAAGACCATTGTGACAGAGTAGGACAAGTATTACAAAAATTATCAGACAGTAACGTTACCCTAAAACTTCAAAAATCCAAGCTTATCGCCAGTGAAGTCCAATTCCTGGGTTTTAACCTAACAAGACAAGGAATAACACCATCCAATGAAAAAATTGAAGCTATCCAGAAGTTCCCAAGTCCTAGAAATAAAAAGCAACTTCAATCATTTCTGGGACTTTGCAATTATTATAGGAAGTTTCAGAGAAATTATTCTGAAATGACAGCAAAGTTTTCTCCACAATTATCCTCTAAGAACAAATGGTCCTGGGAACAGGAACAAGACAATTTACTCCAAATGATCAAGCATAATTTCCTAAGTTCAGTTGTGTTAAAACATCCTAATTTCAATCAACCTTTCTTCATGAACTGTGATGCCAGTGATATAAGTTTAGGATCTGTATTATATCAAGAAGATAGTGAGGGAGAACATCAGGTGGTGAGTTTTGCAAGCAGAATACTTAATGGATGTGAACGCAATTATAGTGTAACGGAAAAGGAGTTATTAAGCGTTGTATTCGCTTGTGGGAAATTCAGAACCTACATTCTTGGATACCCGATAACTGTGAGGAGCGATCATAAGTCAATATCTTTCCTAAAAAATTGCAAGATAAACCATGGGAGATTGACAAGGTGGATACTCGCACTACAGGAGTACCATATAAATTGGGAGTATGTTCCAGGAAAACAGAATATTGCTGCAGATATATTGTCCCGGATTAACATAGAACAACAAACTTTTGAAGGGGAAAAAGAAACAATCATCAAGGTATACACTATAATAAAAAACAAGTCAGATTTGGAAAACATCATGAAATCAATTGCACAACAACAAACAGAGGATACCAAAATCAACAATTTTAGACAAAGACTGATCCAACAGGATGAAAAAATCACTGCATATTACTGTCTACATGAAGACATATTATTTTACAAACCAAATAATAACCAAGGATCATGAAAGATGGTGATACCTAAAGCGTTAGAAACAGAATTAATACTGGACTACCATAGTCGATATGGGCATATGGGTGCATTAAAAGTAATGAAGGCACTTGAGGAACACACTTACATTAAGAATATCAACAGGAGAGTTAGAGAATGTATTCGGCAGTGTCACATCTGTCAATTGGCAAAATGCAATAACGAAAAAACAGAAGGAATTATGCAACCTATTACATCAACTGGTAAATTAGAGAGAGTATTTTTAGATGTGTGTGGACCGTTACCTCGTAGTGGAGGGAGAAAACAGTATAAATTTATTATAATCATGTTCGACCATTACTCCAAGTTTACAAAACTATACCCCATTAATCGGGCAACTACAAAAAAGATTTTGCAAATAGTGATCCAACAATACATACCAGAGTTAGGAGCTCCACGGTCAATTATTACCGATCACGGAACTCAGTTTCGAGGAAGGGTTTGGAAGGAGACTTTGTTAGATCTAGGTGTCAAGACATATAAAACATCTGTCTATCACCCAAATAGCAACCCGGCGGAAAGAGTACTGAGGGAGGTCGGCCGTATACTCAGGACATATTGTTTTGATAAACACCAGAAGTGGAGTGACTACATTACACAAACAGAGAGCTTTATCAACTTAGGTTACCATGAAGCAATACAAGATACTCCATATACCATAATGTATGAAAGACTACCACCCCGAGAAATTAGTGAAATAATCAATTTCCCAAACAACCCAGCTTACCAGTTCGACAACGTGAGATTCCACAGCAAACTGAATGAACAAGTGGAGAAAAGAAGGAAAAAATACAAAATAATTCAGCATAAAATGATCCAGTACAAGATTGGAGACAAGGTATTGTTAAAAAACCGCGAATTGCCAAGTTCTAAGGAAGGAATAGCAAAAAAGCTATTATTACTGTATAATAAACCATATGTTGTTATAAAAAACAATAACAATAATACTTATGTCATTAGTGATGTGGAAACAAAAAAGATTAAGGGGACATACAACCACGTTTCCTTAAAAATGTATTATGAACCAAATAAACAAAGTTGAATATACCGACAAAATTCTAAAGAAATAGTAAGATCAACTTACAAATAACTATTCATGAGAATTAATTTGGAATTGAAGAATTTATTATTATAAAACCACAAAATTCTAAAGAAATAGTAAGAACAACTTACAACTAATTATTAATGAGAATTAATATGGAATTGAAGAATTTATTATAATATACAACAAAATTCTAAAGAAATAGTAAGAACAACTTACAATTAATTATTTATGAGAATTAATATGGAACTGAAGAATTTATTATTACAATACCACAAAATTGAAAGAATATAGTAAGCTCATCTTACCAACTCTGATAATCCAGAATATAATTTTAAATGAAGCCAAATAAACAAATTTGAACATCTCAGAATTCCAATAAATAGTAAGGACAACTTACAGTACAGTTTGATAATGTTATTATGAATCAAGCAGATAAACAACTGGGAATAAATTTCCAAATTCTAAACAAAATAAGCACCTCTTATTAAACACAGTTATGAACTTATTATTGGAATATAAAAGAAAGATGCAACATCCATAAATTAGAAGAAACCATAGTGCTATAAAACGAATAAGAAAGGACAAGTGTAGACAGTCGACGATGAAAATGAGACGAGACTAGAAACGAATTTACTACAAATAACCTGTCATGATTGTGAGAGAATCCACAACAACTATAGATACAGATACTTGTTATGTTTTAATTGAATGAAGATAGTGAATGAAAAATGAAGATTAAGCAGTACTGATAAAAAAGGAAAGAAGATAGTACCAATTGAAAATAAAAAATGTTATTAATATCGCCACAAGAAAATAAACATCTGAAGGAATCAATGGAAAGAAATATTTAGATCTGAGAAGTTAGACTGAGTGAACAATCCCAAGAATATATTATATTATTCTTATTTGATTTAGTCGTGAATAGACTAGTGATTATTAAATGTGATTGACTGACGAGATAGCTCCAGCAATCAATATTATTTATGTATTATGTATTGTAAGGACAGCGGGGTATTAGGTCAAGAGAGCCCCCCGACTGATTCCAGAATATATGGTGATTAATTTGTTAGGGAAGTAACATGTTCCAGGGATAGAACACTTATAATTAAAGACAAGTATACCAGATCATAATAAGAATAACAAATGACAATGTGAAAGCTAAGATAATTGATAATTTCAACAAAAACAATATTTTATTAAAATGATCAAATTTGGTGGCAGGGTAGTATGTAACATTACATTTGGAACAACTTAATATCGTACCTGATTTAATGAAGACTTTGTTCAAGAAGCTAACAAGGAGAACATTATCTTCCAAGATGATAGTGAAGAGGAACGACTAACCATTTTAGACTGACTAGTAAGACAACTGACCGTACCTAAATTAATGATTTAGGCTAAGTGATGCAAAATACCTTCAACCCCAATTATGACATGAACTTTCAGTATTGACCAAATAAAGAATTATAAAGACAGACGGCAACCAGTACTATAAAGAAACAAATGGTTTCATTTAATGTATCATAATATCTAGATAATCAAAATACAAATTCAGGGATAATAGGCCCAAACATGTAACATTATGTAAATGAAATATTGGTAAATAATTAAGTTAATTGATGTGATGAAAATATAAATATACCTTATTATAGATACATAAACCATACAAATAATTGTAACATATAGTGTTCATAAGATTGCCCAGTAAACAATAATAAATGACATGGTCATTATAACAGTTACAACAAGAGTGAAGCATAACATAGACAGTGTCAGAGTAATTAATAAATTAACTGACAAAGACTAATTAATTAGTACAGAATTTGTTTTATAAATGTGCATGTTATTATGTTTAAGCACATTGTTTTTTATCATAGTATTTGTGTTGTTTTTTGTATGTAGTAGGTGGAACAGTTATTCAAAGGAATATCAATTAAATTATATTAATTTCATGTTTTATGTTAACAAATATAACCATAGAACTGGTGTTAAACAGTTATAAATTGATTTGGCAAAGCAGAATAGACTATAAAAGATGTTATGGCTAAGTGTCAAACAATTATACAGTTTATGTAAAAAACCAGTTAATTTGTTCAAGGATTCAGTAAAATCATAGCCATGTGTGCATGAATTTAAAATAATAGAATAGTATGTCTTTTGTTTTGATAAAATAATGTTATGTGTTAAACAGTTTTTATAATTGTTAAAAGATAATTTAACTGAAAAAGATTTTAAACATGGTGATGAAAATAACACCAGTACATAGGCCAGGTGAAACCAACTTTTGTAAATTTTGAACAATAATATTAGAGATTTTGTAAAACAAATGTGAAAGGATAAATATATTTATAGGTAATAGTGTACACAACGAATATAGAAACAAAATAATACATATCAAGTTATTTAAGAAAATTTCAAATAACAAAATTGTAACATCTGTAGTTCTTAAGTAAAAATAGGCATGTTTAGTGTCTAAATGTAACAAATGTAAAGATCAAAATAATGCTGATAATGGTTTTAAATTCCCATTCAGTACAGAAAAGTTATGTTAATTTAAAGATTTTGAACAAATTTCGACTTTGAAATAATGAAAGTATATGACAAATGTATATCCGGATTAGCCAACCAGATTCCAAGTTTACCCTTAGTAACCAGAAATTTCGGATAAATAAAATGAGACTTCTTTGACAACGAGCTTAGCGGATAGACGCGTTTGTAAAACGTCCGACATATCATATAATAAACAGTGTAAAAACGATACAAACATATTAATACAGTTAGAAGTAAACAACACGAACCTTTTACACTAAGAGAAGAACAACAATTATATGAGAGAGAAGACCCAAGGACCAGGAAGAAGATCTGAAGTGGACGAGGACCCTGTATTCGACAAGAACCATAAAAGAAGAGGATTTGGTGATTTTTGACAACTTATTATATTGTGCATCAACACCCACATTTGTATACACGACTTTTTAAATACTAATCAACTAAAACTACAGACACCATATAACACCAACACTAAGAACACTCACTAATAACACGATTTGAGGTTGACACCTTTTCAAACACCACAAGAACCTTTGATTTACATAATAATTATTAAAGCCTGAATTGGACATAACCTATTTGAACTGATAACCACTATACAACTGCCTGTGTGCACGTTACACTATAACATTGTAATATCCTTTAATTGTAAAACTTGTATTTTGATTTATAGAATAATATTTTGTTTAATTGTAATCCCCGAACCATATACGCCCTGAGATACTTTATTTTTTTAATAGAAACGTTAACGAAGCATTGTTTTGGTCTGAAAGAAAAGACAAAAAACTGAATGTTGGCTATTACTGCCAACTGGTAAATAAGAAGACTTATAATTTCCGCCACAATTGTGATTATCCTGTTCAAATTTAAGAACAATTAAACAGTGTTTTTTCTGAATAAAGGATTCCTATAAGGATATACGTTTGATGCTATATTTGTGTCGTTATTATTGCTGTTCTATTTAGGAAATAAATTCACAGATTGCAGCGGACACGACGGTTGGCAACGTTGAGTGACGTCACGGAAACGTGCGGTATAGTGGGAGCAAGCGGCAAATTACGAAACCATTCGCCGTCCTACATAACACATTCATAATTACAAATTGACGACTCCAGTGCGAGTTAGTCGCTACATTATTTATCTATATTATAAATTGACACTTCCAACGGGCGGTGTATGTAATTCAAGTACACACAACCCAAAATACAAGTAAACTATTCCTGATAACATTGTACGTAACGAAATATTCTTATCGTTACAAGTTGACGAACCCGAAGTGAGGCTACATTTCAATAAGAAGTAACCCTATAAGAATATTATTGGTTACAATATATATATATATATGTATATATTGTAGCATAACAAAATTATCACGCTAAACATTTAACTTAATGCAACATAAATAAAGAAGAAAAGTTCCATAGTGAGTGAGAAGAATGAATTGTTTTAAGGATTAAACTAGAAACTGTATATTAAGTCAATAAAATGTTAATAAGAATAAAAAATAACAAAGAAAACCATTGATCAAAATAACTTACTATGTAAAAACCCAATAAACCAGCTGTATACCCAGTAGATTGGGGAAGCAGTAAAAAGGAAAGACAAGAAAAAGGAGGTAAAATGGTGAAAAGAATATTAATAATGGAAATTTATAAGGTCAAGAAGCAGAGAAACCACAAGACCAGAAATTACTAATATAATAATGAAGAAAGGACAAAATATGTCAAAATTCCTACAAAGAGCCTAGAAACAAAAAGAGCTATTCCAAAAAATATTAATAATGGAATACATACCATTGAACAAAATTAAAATCAATATATTTAGAGCCAGTAACTCAAGTTACAAGATACAATCCAAAGAAAACCGAATTGTAAACTAGTTATAAGTATAATATGTGAAAAATTATTTAAAAAGACTACCATTAGTGTAGACAATAATAAGTGACACACTATAATAAAGTATAGTGTAAGAAATAGAAATCTATTAAAAAGACTACCATCAGTGTAGGGAAATACTATATAAAAATTAAAAGACAGTCTAATGGCTAAGGTCAATTTTAATAATAAAAGTGTTTAAAAAAAAATTAAGTAATATAAGATTGTAATAGGTATAAGACGTTTTTATTTTATTGAGTTACCAAGACAGTTATAGTAACTGAAAGAGACAGTTAATAACTGAAGGTGTCATTAGTTATAAGATATTTTTATTTCATAGTGTTACCAAAATAGTTATAGTGAACACAAGAGACAGTTAATAACTGAAGGTGTCATTAGTTATAAGATGTTTTTATTTTATAGTGTTACCAAAATAATTATAGTGAACACAAGAGACAGTTAATAACTGAAGGTGTCATTAGTTATAAGATGTTTTTTAATTTCATAGTGTTACCAAAATAATTATAGTGAACACAAGAGACAGTTGATAACTGAAAGTGTTATTAGGAATAAGATGTTTTAATATTATTAGGTTTGTGATAAAAGGAAACATAAAATCAAAGGACAGCCAATGACTGATAATATTACTGATAATAAGATGTTTCCATTATAATTCTATATGTATAAAAAAATATTAGGCATAAGATGTTTTTGTTATGTTTAAGTGATATATAAAAAAAGTTAGTAGATATAAGATATTCTGTTGTATTTTAAAATCATGTTATGTAATTTTCAAGTTTGTAAGGCAGAGAGGCAAATAGGAAATAGAAATGTAATAATTTTATTCAAAACTGTAAACCATATGAAAGGTACAAAGCAGATTAGCTAAGACACTATTTTAGAAAACACAGACTAGTAGTGTAAACCCAAAACTATGTATCAGAGAATCAAACTACATAATAGGGGATAAAATTCAGTCCATACAACACAGAAATTGAAAATGTAATTAATACAGATACAATTAATAACGAATAGAATGACAAAGGAAAGAAAATTAACTTCCTTTGGAAACAAATAATACTAGGCCTATAATGGTAATAAAATCAGACTAAACAGTAAATTAATCAATATTGAAGTGTTTTAACAACAAAATTATTAACAACAAAGATAATCACGGAGTTATTAAGATTATTCCATGGAAATATTATCAGAAAAAACACTTAAAAACCATTTAAACACTAAATTTGTACAAAATATGAGGCCTACAATAATTAAAAAAATTGTAATTCTTGGGCTTAAATGAACTTAAAACAAACCCAGCTATATATCCAAATATGTAAAATTAATTAATCAATATTGCTGAGTAGTTAGATTTTTGTAAAATTAAGAAATATTTGAAATACAGTAAAAAATAAGAAAACTTATTATGTATATTTAGATGATGAACCAAATCTGAGACATGTACTTTTATAAAGAAACAATAGAAAGAGGAAAAAGACATATCACAAATTACCCTAAAACGACGATGTTCAGAGTTTAGTCTATTGTTAATCGTGAAGACGACTAGTTGAGAATGTACTAACAGAATACCGAAAAAGAATAATTTTGTGCAAAACCGTGAGTGTGACTATGAAGAGTGTAACAGAGGTTAACTAAAAATGAAAATAACATTAACCATTAATATTTAACACCTCACTAATCCCGAACAACAGTAATAACACCATTTAATACAAGCACAAGAAATCAACGGCCATTTTGAGAAGATTTTGGACCATATTAGCAGAACACGAATACACATATTTGAACACCGGACACTTCACTAGTAACCCATCACGAAACGACATCGCAGGAGAAGAGAGGACACTCTACACTATATTCCTGGACCAACACTACTTCGCAGAGAAGGGAATATTCATTTATTTCTGCGGGAGAAGCTCAACCCGTTCCAGCAGTGCATAGCAGAGAAAATCGAGGTGACGGCGGCCATACTGGATTTCTGAACGTGCCAAGTACACTGCCAGCTTGAAGGGAGTGACGTCATTTCGACGAATGGTTCGATATTACTTTTCATAATTGACAAATTCAATAATAATATTGTTTTATTTCAGCCATAATAATTTAGTTTAAGAATACCTGTAAGAATGTATCTTGTTCCTTGCCCTCTGACCATTTCGACTCGCTAAAAGAATCCTAATAATTTAATCTTGTAAAAAATATATTTTGTCAATCTTGTTCGCTACCGACTGGAGCAAATATCAGCCAATGCCTGGGCCATGCGCAGTCTGAATGGCGCATAATTTTAAATGTCAATAAATGAACATCATTATTCAGTTACAAGAGTTGTATTTATTTGTATAATGAATGTTAACTATTTTTTTTCTAAACAAAAATAATTTACAGTACTAGAATAAATATCTGAGAGGAAGAAGAAGAGTAAAGTCAGCGGAGAGAGAACCAACCGATCTGACTACACAATTAAATCATTAATAGAAACAAATAGATCTGAACTACAAATTCATACTTATTCAATTGGAAATAATTAAAGCACACACACACAATTAATTAATTATTTATTAATTAATTAAATTAACCAATTAAACAAAAAAAAGAAAATATAGTAATATATAAGTAAACTTTTATACTTACAAAATTTTTCCTTAATTCTCAACCAATCACACTTTATTATAATACATTATTTATATTTTATTTATTCTTTGTATTTGGTGAAACCAAAGTGGAGCTGTATCATCGGCGAGTTCAACACCGAGATTCAGACAACATTTGTTAGTATCACAATAATTCTTGCTATCTATCTATTTTATTTATTTATATTTGTAATATTTTTATATTACAATATATATATATATATATACATTGTAATAAACCCAATATGTGCCGGTACTAGCGAAAATGTCCGTCTTATTCAAACCCCACTGTTGTAATGAATTTAGTAACGAACTGCTTGTTAATTATGTGAGGACGTATGTTATATTGTATGATACCAGCTGGAGACGTCAAATTGTAAAGAAATCTTGTCTATTAGTGTAATTAGTTATAAGAGACTCCGGTGTAACAAACGCCAAGTAATACGTTGTAGGTGGCGATCCGTAACTATTAAACTGCTGTTACCTGGTTTAATTAATATATTATTAACTAATATACCTTTCGGTTGTGACCGGTGAAACCCTCAGAACATAGATTATTAAGTCCACAAAATTAGAATTATGTTCCTGAATTTATAATGGTATTATTCTATAGACTTAATTTAGTTCTCAGTGGTTGTTTAATATGAGCAATATATATGGAGTATTTACTGAATGTAAGTGGTATTTGTTTCAACCCTAGTCCCTCAACGATCAAAATTTTGTTCAAATTTAGTATTAAAAAACCAGTTAGTTCAGCAATCTCCCGTCCCACCAGCTGCAAACTTGGAGCGCTGTTATTAGAAATAAGTATACTTATAGGTTAGTTATTCGGAGTTTTTGTATCAATCTGTTAATAAATTATTACACCAACTACATATAGTATTTTCTCTGCAATGATTAAAACGTTATCTAATACAACCAATGTACTTTATTTATTTTTCTCTGGTATTTAACAAGTTACGTTGTCTCAGACAAACAATAAGACGATCCAATCGACTATCCCAACATATATCGATTCTTAATTATTCAAACTCTAAAAACATATATATTTGAAAATAATGACAATTAATTCTTATACCAGGGTTCGTGTAGTTCTTTGAACCATTAGTAAGGCCAGGTAAAACGCATAATTAAGGTTGTTCAATTTACAAAAAGAATAAAATTATTTACTTAAAATACAATGATATGAAAATAATTTGTTTTTTACCCAAACGACGAAAGCTTCGTTAGGCTGTGAATGTTTGTCAACAGCGGTCAAAATCCAGTTTATATCGTCTTCACCCAGTAAAACTGCTCTGGTTTTCAATGAATTGATGATGGTAATCCCACAGGAACTCTTGTGCTTCGATTCTTCTTTTGCGACTTCACAATTCTTGGTCCCAATGAACTGGAATTAGGATCTCAGCTTACGCTGTCAATGAAGGTTATTTCGTCAACCGAGTCTTCTGTATTTCCAAATATTTCCGTTAATTCAGGCTTTAACTCTTTACTGGTCTTCAATTTATAGCATGAATTGGTTTGATACCAAATTCAGCGGAATTATTTAGTGATTGAGGTGAGAAACTTTCAATTCTTTTTTATTTTACTCATTGATAATTTAGAGTGTTATTTAATTTGTACGATTCATTAGCGTTCAAATATAATTGTTTTACAAAAAAGGCTTTATCAGTTTGGACATATCTTTCCTTTATATTTATTCATATATTTTTATATCGGTTCATTTCAATCTAATAGCTTGTAACAATCAGAACCATCTATTCAAAATCAACAACTTATTATATATATGTTGCCTTAACAACCACGTTCTCTATATATCCTTGAGCCGGCATTATAGAATATTACTACTTCTTTCCAATAAAATACTCCATGCTTGGATTAATCTTGAATCACATAAAACTTTCCCCTAACCTTCCTTACTAAACAGTAAATGTTTTACTAGAGTTTCGTTGGACTGGGTTTACTAAAAAGGTATTAATTTCCTTTCACTAATATGGAATTTAGGCCTATAGATTCATTTACAACCATTATAACATTATTTGGTTTTTAACTTAATTTTCTTTTTACCTGACCTACTGTACAATTAATTATTGGTTACATAGTTAATTACATGAATTTTAATTTACTGGTGGTTATTTTTTTTTTATATTAATTAACTGGTTCTGGAACCCTTTATTAATTTATGACATAATTGTCAGAACTACTTGTTAGATTTAAAACACTGGTCACACTCCTGATCCAGTTTATAAACATTAATTAGAACAACAGTATTTTTCAACATTATACAATACTGATAACTTAGTACAGTACCTAACATTGGTAACTATACTGGGTTATATAAATACAAATCTAATATAAACATAAACATAATTATTGGTGAAGTATTATTATCAAATAACATTATTTCATTTTTAGTATATTCAACATACAATATAAAATACTCTGTGACCTGAACATGCCACAGTACAAAACAAACAATTCATAACATTCAATCATTCCTTAGTCTGGCTTTTATACATTTAATACTAGTCATTGCCTCCTTCTGGTTTGAGTTACTTCTCGAGCACATGACCTATTGAACAACCTTAAGTCAGGGTATGGTCCTTGACCATATTACATTCAATTTTTTATGTAACGTTGGGGAACCTCAACTACGTTGCGTTACATAACACCCCCCCTTCGAAATAAGTTTATTTTGGTATAAACAAAGTTTAGCAAGAAATAAACTTCTAATTTGTATCTGGCCAATTGGTTTCCTATTTATAGTACTTTTATATTTCATAATTATCCGTTATTTTATTATCATTTCTTCGTTCCTTCTTAAAATCAATTATTTCCCAAGTTTAAATCTTATTTCTATAATCATTCTTGTGACATTCTTTATTAATTATACATTTTGGATCTGGTTTTATTTAATTCTCTATATTTATTTGTGAGTTTTCCCTTTAATATTTAATTTTCCTAAACCTCCCTAACATTATAACTGGAATCGAATCGGTGGTGCTCTATCGGCTAACCAATTACCGTCGTCCGTTACATACTTTCTGGGATCAGAGGAACATCATCTCTGCCCAGTTAAATGATTGCTGGAATATTCTACAGTCAATCTTCATTAATAAACCTCGTAAGGTAGTCATCATGTGACCTTCAATAAAATAATAAATAATAATCGTATTCTAGGGATTATTCACTGTACTTTAACTCAGATCATATTATTTCTTCATATTAATTCTTCCTTCTATTATACACTTCTCATCTCCAATACTTGGCTATTTTATTGACATTTATTAATTGGGTTTTGTTTTCGGATAATTCTTAAATATTTGTTTTTTTTTTCTTTTCTTGTGATCCTTTTGAGGGTTCCATTTTGGCTTCTTCATTCTCTTATCTTCATTGGCTCATATTCCTTTATGATCAATACAGCTGGTTATGAGATTTTGGTTGTTACTATACATTACATTATGTAGTTATATTCTTCTGGCACAATCATTATTATTTCTTTTACATTCTAAATTATATTTCTCGCTATTATATTATATCAGATAAACTCATCTTGTGTTTTGGTTTTGATGATTTTTTATTGGGTTGAATCAGTGTTATTTATTTATTTATTTATTTTTTTTTCAAAATTCTCTTTCTTGTATACCTCATAAATTGTTTTCTTAGATACTTGTTTGTAAGTTGAGCTTACTTAATTTTTTGGAATTTTGGGTTATTTATCCTCTTTATTTTAAATCATGCTGTTTCTGAATAATTATTGAGTAAGTTGTTCTTACATCCTTTGGAATTTTGGGTTATTTATCCTCTTTATTTTAAATCATACTGTTTCTGAATAATTATTGAGTAAGTTGTTCTTACAGTTTCTTTAGAATTTTGGGTTATTTATCCTCTTTATTTTAAATCATACTGTTTCTGAATAATTATTGAGTAAGTTGTTCTTACAGTTTCTTTAGAATTTTGGGTTATTTATCCTCTTTATTTTAAATCATACTGTTTCTGAATAATTATTGAGTAAGTTGTTCTTACAGTTTCTTTAGAATTTTGGGTTTTTTTTTACAATGGGTTGCTTGGTCCTGTATCCATAAAATCCGTCCCTTTTCATTATATTCTGTTTGGAATCTGTTTAACCGTGGTCCATTATTTCCTCTATACTGGTTGTTCGGGTCTCTCTAGTGTATAGAGTTATTTCTGTCCTTGTGACATATCTCATTATTGTGCAGTTCTTGCCTCTTGTCACTATAAAATGGTCATTTATAGTCAAGCTCATCATCGTCCTTTGAACTGATTCTTCTGTACTGTCTCTTAATGTTTCTGATGGTTCATACATAAATTCCACAAGTCCTCCATGCTCCTTAGTTAGTTTTGGCCTTTTTGGTCCTTCTAGTCCATCTGGAAATTCAAGTGTGGCTCGTTTAAAGTTTCTCACTTGCCTTACTTCTCTGTTTTCCGTAATTGGTCTATTATGTAGCTGAACCAATCCCCTTTTAATCATTTCCAATTCTTCCCGTGTATTTATTAATTTCCGTTTACACATTTGTCTTATTCTCACTATCTTCATTTCATCATGAATCCGTTCTATTCTTCCGGTTCTATCAATTGGTATCTTGTCAAATTTTTCTTGGGTCTTTGCTTGTAGTTTTCCTATTTGAGTAATTTTGGTCTCTACTTCCACTCTGAGTTGCATGATAGGTTCATCTGTCTTTCCCAGATCCACCTTAATTTCATTTATTTGCTGTCTTACCTCCACTTCATAGCTATCAACTCCTTTGCTCCGTGTTTCATTGACAATTATAATACTTCCATTGATGACTTCCCTCAATGCTAGGCCTTGTTCATTGATGATTTGCCGCAACTCCTTATTATGGTTTTCAATTTTCTCATCCATTCGTTTGTTATTCTCCAGAATCTGCCTCAAACTCTCATCATTCCTGTCAAACCTTTTATTCATTTGCTTGATTAAATTTTCGCTCAAATTTCGTTTTGTTTTCTTGAGTTCTCATTAATACTGTCTATTTTATTTTCCAGCTTTTCTAAATTTTCATTTATACTGTCTATCTTTTCATTGATTTGTCTAAAATCGGCCTTCAATCGTTCATTATTTTCATTTATG
Organism: Magicicada septendecula; assembly: GCA_034769895.1. Lineage (NCBI taxonomy): Eukaryota > Metazoa > Arthropoda > Insecta > Hemiptera > Cicadidae > Magicicada > Magicicada septendecula. The sequence goes on from CM068368.1 coordinate 146,294,282, forward strand.
GTTTGCCTTAAAAGTTCACTAGTACTTTCCTTAATACTGTCTATTTTTTCATTAGTTTGTCTATTATCTTCTTTGATTAATTCCCATAATTTTTGTAAATCTAGGCCTCCTCTGGCTTCCTCTTTATCTGGTTGGTCCCCTTGGGCATCTTCTTCCGCTATTTCCGTTTCCGTATCCATAACTATTTCAGTTTCTTCTGTATCACCTGTCTGTTGATCCATTTCACTGTCCGTGATTAATTCTATTTCTTGTTCCTGTCCACCTTCTTCCTTCTCCTTCTCTTCTGCCCTCTTCTTCGATCTGCCTCTGGTATTAAGCATTCCTGTGCCTCTAATGGTTGCCTGCTCAAGTTAAGTAACAAATAATATGATTTTTTACTTAACTAAAGCCCACTCGTTGAGCGCCAATTTGTAATAATATAATATCTAAGGTGTTAAGATGCGACGATGATGCCTCTCGTTGCGAGCGTCAATTTGTAATAATATAAAATAGAATGTGTTGAGTACGTGTTTAAATAAGCTCCACGTTGTTATGCGCCAATTTGTAATAAACCCAATATGTGCCGGTACTAGCGAAAATGTCCGTCTTATTCAAACCCCACTGTTGTAATCAATTTAGTAACGAACTGCTTGTTAATTATGTGAGGACGTATGTTATATTGTATGATACCAGCTGGAGACGTCAAATTGTAAAGAAATCTTGTCTATTAGTGTAATTAGTTATAAGAGACTCCGGTGTAACAAACGCCAAGTAATACGTTGTAGGTGGCGATCCGTAACTATTAAACTGCTGTTACCTGGTTTAATTAATATATTATTAACTAATATACCTTTCGGTTGTGACCGGTGAAACCCTCAGAACATAGATTATTAAGTCCACAAAATTAGAATTATGTTCCTGAATTTATAATGGTATTATTCTATAGACTTAATTTAGTTCTCAGTGGTTGTTTAATATGAGCAATATATATGGAGTATTTACTGAATGTAAGTGGTATTTGTTTCAACCCTAGTCCCTCAACGATCAAAATTTTGTACAAATTTAGTATCAAAAAACCAGTTAGTTCAGCAATCTCCCGTCCCACCAGCTGCAAACTTGGAGCGCTGTTATTAGAAATAAGTATACTTATAGGTTAGTTATTCGGAGTTTTTGTATCAATCTGTTAATAAATTATTACACCAACTACATATAGTATTTTCTCTGCAATGATTAAAACGTTATCTAATACAACCAATGTACTTTATTTATTTTTCTCTGGTATTTAACAAGTTACGTTGTCTCAGACAAACAATAAGACGATCCAATCGACTATCCCAACATATATCGATTCTTAATTATTCAAACTCTAAAAACATATATATTTGAAAATAATGACAATTAATTCTTATACCAGGGTTCGTGTAGTTCTTTGAACTATTAGTAAGGCCAGGTAAAACGCATAATTAAGGTTGTTCAATTTACAAAACGAATAAAATTATTTACTTAAAATACAATGATATGAAAATAATTTGTTTTTTACCCAAACGACGAAAGCTTCGTTAGGCTGTGAATGTTTGTCAACAGCGGTCAAAATCCAGTTTATATCGTCTTCACCCAGTAAAACTGCTCTGATTTTCAATGAATTGATGATGGTAATCCCACAGGAACTCTTGTGCTTCGATTCTTCTTTTGCGATTTCACAATTCTTGGTCCCAATGAACTGGAATTAGGATCTCAGCTTACGCTGTCAATGAAGGTTATTTCGTCAACCGAGTCTTCTGTATTTCCAAATATTTCCGTTAATTCAGGCTTTAACTCTTTACTGGTCTTCAATTTATAGCATGAATTGGTTTGATACCAAATTCAGCGGAATTATTTAGTGACTGAGGTGAGAAACTTTCAATTCTTTTTTATTTTACTCATTGATAATTTAGAGTGTTATTTAATTTGTACGATTCATTAGCGTTCAAATATAATTGTTTTACAAAAAAGGCTTTATCAGTTTGGACATATCTTTCCTTTATATTTATTCATATATTTTTATATCGGTTCATTTCAATCTAATAGCTTGTAACAATCAGAACCATCTATTCAAAATCAACAACTTATTATATATCAGTTGCCTTAACAACCACGTTCTCTATATATCCTTGAGCCGGCATTATAGAATATTACTACTTCTTTCCAATAAAATACTCCATGCTTGGATTAATCTTGAATCACATAAAACTTTCCCCTAACCTTCCTTACTAAACAGTAAATGTTTTACTAGGGTTTCGTTGGACTGGGTTTACTAAAAAGGTATTAATTTCCTTTCACTAATATGGAATTTAGGCCTATAGATTCATTTACAACCATTATAACATTATTTGGTTTTTAACTTAATTTTCTTTTTACCTGACCTACTGTACAATTAATTATTGGTTACATAGTTAATTACATGAATTTTAATTTACTGGTGGTTATTTTTTTTATATTAATTAACTGGTTCTGGAACCCTTTATTAATTTATGACATAATTGTCAGAACTACTTGTTAGATTTAAAACACTGGCCACACTCCTGATCCAGTTTATAAACATTAATTAGAACAACAGTATTTTTCAACATTATACAATACTGATAACTTAGTACAGTACCTAACATTGGTAACTATACTGGGTTATATAAATACAAATCTAATATAAACATAAACATAATTATTGGTGAAGTATTATTATCAAATAACATTATTTCATTTTTAGTATATTCAACATACAATATAAAATACTCTGTGACCTGAACATGCCACAGTACAAAACAAACAATTCATGACATTCAATCATTCCTTAGTCTGCTTTTACACATTTAATACTAGTCATTGCCTCCTTCTGGTTTAAGTTACTTCTCGAGCACATGACCTATTGAACAACCTTAAGTCAGGGTATGGTCCTTGACCATATTACATTCAATTTTTTATGTAACGTTGGGGAACCTCAACTACGTTGCGTTACAACATATATGTAATAAATTTACTTTTCACTAACAGACTTACAACTCATAATTTTTCGTAAGCTGCAAACACTTCGTCACAATACTTCAATGCAACAATAACTTATAACAATGACAGCAATGTGTAAGTCGCCCGACAATAACTGAACTAAACGCCGCTGATTGCCTATATTTATACCCCACTGAAATACCAGAATATTCCATAATACGCGTCAAGAACGCTACTAGAAAACACCAGAACGTAATTGATTGCGGTCTTGTACACGGGGCGCGCGGACTGGTGAAATCTGGATCAGTCTCGGGCGCGTGACAAGTGTCTCGTAATTGTCCTTCATCTCAGTAGCAGCAATACGTACGCACACACACATTATAGCCGGGCTCTGCTGGAATAGCCGAGAAACACGTAGAATGTTCTGTAATATTGTACAATTTTTTCCGCATTACGCAACAGTATATTCTAAACCAAAAAATTTACAGGCATTGCACAAATGCAATGCATAGAGAAGGGCATTGAGAATGCTTCAATAAACCTAAAAAATATATACATTTATTTTTCTTCATTTACCAATGTACAGATTATAAGTTAAATGTAGTCGCATTCATAAGCGCGCACGCATTCACCAATCATCCATGTTGATTTTGCGCTTTTTCTCAGGCTGTTCATCACATTCCTCTTCCGAAGACGTCTGATTCTCTTAGACTGTAAATCGCGACAATACTTTACGAGGTCCTGCTTTATTAATCTTGTCCATTCGTTCAAACTTTTCGAAGACTAGCGTCTCGACGAACATATCTAGAGTGATCCCCGATGATGTTAACTTAAAACCAGCAACTTTCAATAAGAGAACCGAATGCATATAAGCAGCAGTCTTGAGTTCCTTCCATTTGCCCCAAGTTAATGTTTGTTGGTTCTTAATTTTCTACAAAGGCGCTGTAATTTTACTTGGTGTTCCGAACGAATTATTCAATCTTACTCCAAATACTTCAGGTGTAATTCGATCATTCTTACCAATTTTATCGGCCGTTAATATTTTCGCTTTCATATTCTGAACTACCTTTGCATAATCATGCAATTTATAGCGGTCAACGGCATCAATAAAGGCAGATGTATTGGCTATACATTTCATATTGGTAACAAACGTTTCGATAAACGCTTCCATCAACTCTTTGCTCTGCTGATTCCACCAATATTTGACAGTCGGTAACAACAAATTCACACTATGTTTGGCTTGAAGATGATATAAATCCTGTATTACGTTTCTGGAGGTGAAATTTTAAGAATCACTGATAAACAACCCGTACGTTTTAGTAGTTAGCAGTAGATGAGGCGCCTCCTTATAATGGAATTGAACGAAATGCTGGCGAACAATCGCTTTTTTCGTCAACTTAAGATGAGTTTCTTTCAGTTTGTCGACAGTACTAATACAGATCTTATCCTTGCACGTATTAGTAAAATCATCATAGATATCTTTTAGATTTGTTGTTGTAAAGAAAGAATCTTTACCATCATTAGGAGGTAACATATAGTCGCATGGTTCGACGATCGAAGTTGATACTCGAGGTTCGTCATCATCATCTGATTGATCAGCACTAAATGGTGATTAAATCGTCATTATCTGTGATATTTTTACACGTTGGTGCATTATTTAACCATAGTAACATATGACAATGATGGCTACCTCTATGTTAGAATTCGATGCGCTTGAAATAATCAACTACGTAGTGATCTCCGAACACGCCATTTGGTTTTTTAAACGCGTTAATAAAGGTCGACACCAATTTCTCGAAATACAAGCAGCACAAAACTGGATCATTGTTTACCAATGCTGCTCAATTTGTGCTCGACATGCCGTCAAATATCGCTGGATCTATCGGCACGTCTACTGGATCTATCGCTTCTTGAAAGCGATAAATAGATTCTAAGAGATGAGGCCAATGTATTTCTGAAGCGCTCAATGTGAGAAATATGGTAGGTTTGTCGCATCATACTGAATAATTCCACTTTACGCTGATGCCAATATTGGATTGAATTTGGTATGTTTCTCATGAACGCTTCATTTTTTAGCAGCAAGCTCTTAACAAACTCGGTATCTTCCAGATCTCGTGTTGACACGCTGTTGATTTGATTATCGTTTGCTCGAAACGCTAAGTTTACATTCGCTATGATTCTCAAAAGCAGCACTTTAGCAGCCGTATACAAGATATGATCGGATTTTACACCTCTCCGATCCCGTCTACGTATTTCGCTACTAGCTATCATGAATGGTGTGGCTCGACAAGTAAACCGCCGTTTCACACCATAATATATCGTTGGGAATGATAACTCTTCTGCATCTTCATCGAATCCGAACGATAATGGTCGATTATTTTGTCCAGGGGCTAGATGTAAAATCAAATCTTCACACTAGAATAAGGTATGCTGCTGCAATTTGATGTACTCTTCCCCAGTTACATCTCGCTGTAAGCTTGTTATTATGCTATTAGATTGATTTATGCGAGACAATAAGTCTTTCCATTCTACTTGCTGTCGTTCTTGATCCTCGTCTTCATCCTCACTAGACGCACTGCTTTCATTTTCAGGCTCATTATTGAAGAACTTGTCGTTAATCGTGATGTTATAATATCTGAATAGCTCAGTCGTCAACAGATGCCTTACCCAGAGCTTTAATTTACTTTTAGAAACCAGTCCTCGCATATAAGAACTTTTATTGATTATGTGCTTCTTAAGGGAAACGTTAACCGCCAAATCGTCATTCAACATGCGAGGCAATTGCAGTGGTATCAAGGTTTATCGGTACGTTTATGACTTGTCCCATTATACGTTTAGCACCGGCAAAGTATGATATGTTACGAATGTGCATGAATGGAAGGCGCGGCGATATTATACGTTCCACTATTGGCGTTAGTTCCGGTAAATTCTCTGGTATTTGTGGGTACTTAAAGCCGTTGATTGTCGCATAAGGTGGCAACCTGTTCTTCTATAGGCATCTGTAGCAATTGTGGCATACTTTGGATTTGTCAAGAATATTATAACCATGTTTAGACCTATTAAGTATTTCTATAACTTCTGCGTGTCCAGTAACGTCTTTTAAGCTTTTAGTCCACCAAATTCGTTCACAAACAAAGCAGTAGTCGTTCAAATTGTCATTATAAAAGTGCGTTTCGATATATCTTGCTAAATTACTCACTTGCTTCTCTTCATATTCTTCCTGTTCATTGCTCATCATCTTTGCTTCTTTCTTACGTTCTCGATACCGTGTATCATTTTTGCGTTTTCGTTGCAGGCGTTCAGATTCAGTTAGTAGAGTTCTGACCAAACCTTCCTGTTCATTGCTCTTCATCTTTGCTTCTTTCTTACGTTCTCGATAGCGTTTTTGATTTACTCGTTTTCGTTGTAGACGTTCAGATTCAGTTAGTGGAGTTTTGACCAAACCTTGTTCAATTTTCTGTACTTTTTGCTTCTTTTTCCACTCTCGGCAATATTCGAGCTTTCGTTTTCGACG